>OX451219.1:82299151-83729151 GCA_949628195.1 Phasia obesa | reverse complement strand
TAAAAAATCAACTGATTAAAATCCGTAAAAACAAATGTTTTTTCTTTAAAAAATGTTTCGTAGGAATTACTAAAATTACTGATTATACATTTGTTTTTTTTTTTTTTTGTAAATCCAAATAAAATTAACTAAAAATACCGTTAAAATAAACACACTTTCCGCTGTTTTTGCTGCTTAAGAAAATAACTATGTTGAAATTAAGTAAATACGGATGTATATAGCTTTTTCCTTAGCTATATTTCAAGCAAAGAAAATAACAGTATTTCTATGTAGTTTGCTTTAAAAATAAATTTTAAAATCAGTTAAATATTTTTTTTTCTTAATTTTTAAAGTTTATTTATTTAAAACATAATTTTGGGGAATACTTTCTTAATAAACCACAATCAGTTAATGTAAAAATAATTTGAGTGTAGGAAACAAACCTACATTAAACAATTTAAAGCTCTTTTTTGTCACTCACGTGAAAATGACTAAAACGTAAATATGTATGTTTTCTTTCAGTTCATAAAAACTGGCCGTAAATTCATATGATTTCACAGAGCGGGCACGGCTTTGACATTGTTAACTTCAACACTATTGTGTTAATAATCAAAAATATACATTTGTAAAATAAAAAATATCTAATTGTTGTTCATTGCTAACCAAAGGTTATCTAATACCAAGACAGATATATACCATTTTCAAATAAAAGAAAATATATAAAGAGAATAAAAATGTTTGCTTGGTAGTATAATATAAAAAGAAATAGTGTTTAAAAGTGTAAAACAATTTTTAAAAAAAGCTATATCTCCTATGAAATATAAAGTAAAATTAAAATTTCTCATATTCTATTTCTTTGATAAGTTTGTTTAAATAGAAAATTAATAACAATTGAAACTACCAGGTAGATAGATACGAAGAGTACTGATGACGGACGTAGCTGTCTAGAAAATGCATTCTGCTCTACTGGTGTCTAATTTTTCTTTATCTCTTTATAATTAAGAACTTAAGCCTAAATAAATAATTTATTTATTTATTATAATTTTTCCCGAAATCCACTAAATTATAGGGTAAGGTGTGAAAACAAATTAAAAATAATTACATAAATTACACATAAAAACGCAAAACGCACATTTAATATTACTAACTCGAGGAAAAGGTTCCATTATTAAATTAAACACACATAAAGTATTCTTCAAGTCTACTTTATTATAAATTTTATATGAAATTTTTGACTTAAAAAACGCTTCAAATATACTTTATTTTATTTTTTGATAAGGGCATACAAATTTTTATTTTTATTGCAAGCGAGAAAAACTCAAATTTGAAAAACGTATATTTCAACAACGGTATTTGTCATAGTGACGTGGGATTATGTGTACTTTTACTGAGTTCTAAAACTTATGCGGTTCACACAGAGAGGTTCATTAGAGTTGTATTCCATCTGGATATATGTAGGTGGTATAAATAGTAAAAGTTCAAAAATAATCTTTTACACCGTTTGAAAAAACCGAGGCAATTAAGCTTTTTTCGAGACTTGAAAAATTTTTAAGCCCATGGGGCATCGCACTGGATTTTCAGGCCAAGAACATTAAGAGCTGCGGATGCTACATAACCCATAGCTACTGTTGATGCCTCATTTTCGAAAGCACGTCTGTGCGTAAGCATTCAACATTGAGTCTTACGAATTTTAAATTCTACTCTATTCACGTCCTCATTCAGAAATTGTGACAATGTCATGATAGAGTGTGTTTTGTCTTTTGGATCTACTCTCCAACTGGCTCGGTCTATTATATATATAATGAATATGAATAACAAAGAAATAGGGTTGGGGAAAGAACTCTAATTAAGGAGTTCTTCTAAATCGTTTGATGAAATTCCATCTATAAAAACTTATTTAGTGCGATCACTGAGGAAGTTCGATATAAATCGGTAAAAGTTGTCACCGACAGACACCAAAAGCAATAAGTGCACCATGCCTTACTCTATCAAACATTTTGGATATATTTAGATCTACTACCTTACTTTCGCCGAAATGGTGTATGTATTATTTCATTAAATTAATGTGACCATAAAAGGTGACCATATTCTGAGATTAAATTATATGGCTGCAGTCAAACCGCATTATTATTAAACCTTATAATTTGAACATATTAACTATAATACGAAACGATTATAGTATGATTAAAAACTAAGAAATGTTATATGAGAAAATTTTTTATAATAATTTTTTTATATATTATTTATATCAAGAACTTCAGTTTCGCTAATTTATGTATCAATGAAATTGCCATATAGATTTCATTGATATATAAATTAACAAAATATAATATTCACTTTGTATTGCAATCAAATAATAATTAAATATGTATAATATATATAATTTTAATTTTTTTAAATTGTTTATACAATTGTTTTTATTTTTTATTTAAAAAAATATCAGCCAAACCCTAAGAATTTTTCTTCGGCATTATTTAAACCGTAATAAATTTAAAGGAGAAGATAGTCAAGCTTTTTAATTAACTTTTGTTGGTTATCAATATATTATGGTTAAAAATAATATATTATTTTGAAAGATTTACAAAAGTTTGGTTATAATTTAAAGTTTAGCAAAAATTCAATAGTTAAAGCCAACCATCTTGATTTGTTTGGGTGTAGTAACCATTTAATGATGATATATTAGCCAAAATTTGTTTGTTGTGACAAAATTAATGTTAAAAACAACTAAAATATGTTCATTGCAATCATATATTGTTACAAAGAACATAATATGGTTCTTATGATCATACCACAACAATGGTTTTTCTTTTCTTACGTGTACAAAAATCGGGCAAGTGCCAATCGAACCTATACATGAACGAGCAAGTACCACAAGTGTGTTACAGATTTACGTCAGTGCCTAGCGTTTTGCCTGAACCTGGCGATGGTCTTACCACTGAGTGAAAACAATGCGTCTTTCAATGCCCTTGTTGTGCATAGCGACACAAGTAGCAATTTTATACCATGGCTGGTTGCCATACCCCTTGTATCCTATACAAGGGATATGGTCCAAGCAAACGAAATGAAAAGAAGGTAAAAACAATTGACAAGATGCCAATGCCGTTATTGCTAAATTGAAGTTTTAACTAGACATAAAATTAGATTTTTACATTTCTGTATTAACAGTCAATATTTAAAAAAAAATTTGTGCCATATTAGCCTATGGATTAATTTAATAAACCACGAAATAATTGTCAAATAAAAAAAACTTCGAACGGAAAAATTAAAAAATCGAACGGTTTTTTCTTAGAAATGGATTCCGTCCAGTAATTCCACCAAAAAAGGTCTCCCCCACCAAAAAAATTTTAAAATTGTATTACATATTTATTTTAAAAATTTTGCCCAACAAAATTAAATTTAATTAAAAATAACAAGATTTCGAGTTTCCGTTATTCTGGCAGAAAAATTCAATTATTTACTTAGGGAATGGGACATGTTTAATTAGTTTCATAGCCTGCATTTTTTTATACTTTATTTTTAAAACTGCTCCATAAAAATATACATTTTTGTTCATTTTACATTTTTTGTTTCGATTGCATGTCCTAATTTCCCATGTCAAAAGGACCGACCATGAACATTATGACCCATGATACAGTACCATGGAGTCTAAGAACATTATTCAACTTGTTAAGCTATTATGAAAACAGACATATTTTTTAGTTTACTTGTGACTTATAACTACATCCTTTATCATATTTCAACATTAATTATTCTTGAAAAAAAAAAAGATTTTATTTATGTTTCACTTCAACTCGTAAATTTAAACACATTAAACTTTATTTTCTGTGAATTTTTAATTCAATTTTTCTCTAAATCATCTTTGTGCTTACAAAAACTTGAGGTAATCTTGTTTTACTTATTCACTCTGTCATGTACTTTCCAGTATTTGCGGAAACTGCTGCAAATGTATATTTTCAAATAGAAATTTTAAACAAATAGCCATATTAAATAGGGCTGCCTAAGTGGGGTGATGAAAATATTAGGGTAATTCCAAGTCAAATCAACCAAAAAAATTGTTTTCAAATTTACAACAATTAATTTTATTGAAACTTTTTTAATTATATTCGTTGACTCCCTAAATCCAAATATAATTAAAAAAATAATTTTTTTAGCTACACAGTTATCAAAATCGAAAAATATTGCTTTTTTGCGTATGCGCTCAAGGATTGAGTAGTAGCTCATTTTAAAGGGGACTTTATAGGCTTTAATTTAATATCAATAAAATAAAAAAAAATTTAATCAATTTTTTATAGTAAAAAAAAGTTTTATGATTTTTGAGATAGTGTTTGTTATTTTTTATATATTTTATATGTCTTTTTATGTGGCTTAGTGATTATATCATAAAAAATTTAGAGTGGGAGGTTAAGGTGGTTAGTAGCTGTGTCGAGAACATGACTGTTTAAAGAGGACTAGTAGTGAACAGCTCCCCTAATCTACGGTGGAACAGCATACGCCAGGAATGCGTGGTCAAGAGGGTGTTTGGCCTTTAGTATGAGAACTCTGGATAGCGGTCGACCTCCAGTTTTAATGTAGACATACCCACTCATAAGGAGCTCAGTGTGGGTGGCTATCGCTTTCTCCAATAATGGCCTAGGGAAGAATTCAGAAGGGATGGACAGTAACGCTTCGAAAGGGGTGACCAGGTTAATCTCTAAAGGTTCTCCTATGGCGTTGGACCGGGATATTTCGATGGGGATGGACAAGGAAGCCTCGTGGAGAGGTTAAACCCTTTAGGAAATTTTGGTTGCTACTGGCCAAGGGAGGATATCGAAGGAGAATGATAAAAAAAAACCTCTGAAGGGGTGGACTGGTCGGTCTATGAAGATACTCCTGCGGCTATGGAAGTAAATGTGGATAAATTGGACGTATCTGGAGCTGTGAACTTAGGTAAATTCTTCTCGGAAGCAGATACCACAAAACGTTCTTTCAACGTCGAAGCGGAATCTCTACAGCTCATGGCTAAAAGCTAGAGGCAGAAGAGGAGACGGGGAAAGGAAAGAGGCTGAGAAGGCAGCTCACATTGTATGTGAATGTGAAAGTGAAAGCACAAATTTTATGTGAAAGCACTGGCTAGCATAAGACTCAGAACCACTGGTGTTTGCAATGGGGGACCTGTGCCTTGAACAAATGCCAGCATTTACTAGAGACTGCGGGATGAGAAAGAAGGCCGACAGTCTCAAAAGCCTGGTTGTAGCACGTGGTTGCCATATATTACATTTCGGTTGCCAGTAATCATAGAGAACGGAAGGGGTTCGAAAAGGGACCCATTATGGAAGTGGTCTGCTTCGATATACCCTCTACATTAATTATAATGGTGGGATCAGAAGTGAAGTTATGTTTTCACATAAAAAGATAAATAAAATTGTTACACTTAATATTTCCCTCGCCTTATTGAGGCCACCTTATTTCTGGATAAAATTCTAAAAATTATTGTAAAGCTCTGTAAGAGGAATCAGGATACTAAGGTACCTCCTCACAAAATTTTTTATTTAAAATCCAATTGAACTAGTTGTTGTTGTTTACCGAAATTACCAATATAAAAGGTCAGTTGTTGTATATGCATATCGCATATGAAGTACCATCACCTAATCTATATACATACATACATACATATATGTATATAAAAATCCAAAATATAGTTGCCTGTTATCAAATATGCGGTGGGTAAAATAGGATCTTCACTTTATTTTACATTTTAAGTGGGCGTGGCACTTCCCTACCAAAGTATTTATTTATCTTCGTGTTACTTGGGAACTGTAATAGGTAGAACCTTGAAATTTGTCAAGTGTCTTCTTTATTAATATCCATAATAAAGTAGAAAACTAGTTGGATCGAAATAGTGGGCGTAAAACCTGCAATACAATGTACAAATTATTACCGTTTACTTAGAGAATTACAACTCTCGAAATTGGATTGAAGCGATGGGCAAGTTACCCTCCATGATTAATAGCTAGAATCTTCATTTTATTTGCAATATACAGTAGGAAGCAAAAATGAATACATGTTTTTATTTTCTTCATTTGTAGGCGCATTAAAATAGTAGTAATGAAGCGATTTAATCTTTTATTTTTTTATTTTATTTATTATTTAGTTTTAATAATAATAATTTTTTTTAAAGCAATGGTGATACGATATATTGTTTCACCCATATATAGACGATAGTGGGTGAATGATCTGAGGATAATTCAAGTGACGCTTCGACTTTTATAGTATCTCTTGGAATACCCTTAGTCACACCAAAATCAATAACATCAGGTATTTTTTACCGATCAGTAGGCCAATAGGTGGGTTGTCCACTCGATATCACATTCAGACGCATTTTTGAAATTGTGCCAAACGAAACACGACCTTTTGAAGTTACCAGGCATGATCCCCAAAACGTATGTTTAGCGTTGTAGTTGTCGCCTTATGCTAAGAAACAGGGACCTAGTGATTTGTAGAAGTCGCTATACTGACTTTCCGATATTTGAAATCTAGGAGGTGAATAGATCGAAGAAATAATTAAGCTTTGAGGAAATTCTTCAAGACAGATATTCCTGGCTTGAACAATCACACAGTAGATGATGTTTAATTCGGGCCTTTATTAGTGTTGCTGAACCACCACATGCTCTGCCACGGGGGTCTTTAGTGTCATATAATATAGAGCCATTGATTTTAAAAAAGCTATTTGTTGTTAAATGAGTCTCATCATGACATTAATTTTTTTTTCATATTCAAAGAAAATCAAAATAAAATAAAAACTAATTTTATATACTCACTATGCACTTTCTGGTAACATTTAAAATGTTTTGAATTTTTCAAGGGAAATCTATAGAAGGTGGCATCGCCTCAACAGCAAATACAACAGCCAAAAACACCCACATGAACATGATATAATAATAGAAGGTAATTCCATTCTCTCTTTTTGTCGCCATATTAACGTTCTGACGTTTGCGGGAATTATTTCAATTTGTGCTACCATATTACATACTTTGTGAATTCCCATTTTGCCCCATTTCCTATATTTGAAATTTAAAAAAAAAGAAACGAGCCTTAAGTTTATGTATCTAAATAAACAAAAGAAAATTGTTTTCCACACGGTAGTAATAAACTTTTGCAAAAATTAACAAAGAAGATTTTTCAATTTCCCTATATCTGACAAAAGTGTCTAAGTTCCCGTTTTCTTATTAAGTACAACTTACCAAAGGCACCCTTGGAATGTTCATTAAAGAAAATATTTTTTTTTTTAACTTAGATGGGAAGCTAATCTGTCAGGAGTATCAAGAAAAAGTGACAATTTCAATATCATAGGAACTTAAAATTAAAAAGTTTGGTTAATTTTATTGTGAATGAGGGGGCTGCATGCAAAATAACTCTATGTAAAATTGCTCAAAAGCAAAAATGAAAAATAACCGAAAAAATCCGCATGCTGAATTGGGTAATATTTTATATAAAAAGTAATCCCAAAATATTTAAAATTTTTTAAATGGACAATTATCCAAAACGTTTTAATGAAATATGGTGATAGCATATTTGAGCGGTTTTATATTCACCCTTATTCTACTTGGCGGCGACCAAACATCATTTAATATTGATGTCAACATCAATTTGATTATAATTTTGTATTCTTATGTCGACGTCGACTGCTTATTGATAACACTGTTCTGTAGAGAAAATTTCTTTTAAAAAAATGTAATGTTTTTGAATGATTTCAAATGTTTAATAAGAATCTCATTTAAGTTTTTTCTATCACGTCGAGATTTTCCATTTCTTCAACTAATTTTCAGTAGTTGTTAAAAACCAAGGCGACGAAATCGCCGTCGTTACAAGAAAAATTCAACGTCACATATTCTTACAAAATACCAAATAAAATTAAAAAGTCTTCGATAAATGTTGATGTCGACAAAGGGAATACCAATTTAATTTAGTGAGGGGTCATCGTATTATGTCGGCAACGCAAAATGTAATTGGAGTGATTATCAAGAAATTCATCAATAAGAGTGTAAATACAATGGTTTATATCCTAAAAACTAGTTACGTTGTCTACCTAGAACTACAGAATTGTTAAGATTTATTAGAATTAAAAAAAAAATATCAATGCACTTACTGTCAATATTTTTTTCCAATTTAATTTAATTTTTGTTTTGTGGCGATTTTTCATAATTAGCATTTAGATTAATTAAGATTGTAATATAATTATTTTTCAATATAAAAGTGTACCTATAAAAGTTTAAGGAAATCATAATCTACAACAAGATTTATTCGTCATAAGTTTCATTATTAAACCAAACGCCAAAAATACTAATTAAGATATGACATCCAACAACTAAAACCACTACTTTGTTAACTTCTTTGATAATATTTTGTAATTTTTTTTTAAATCTTACATTATACCTTCATTTGAAGGTATAATGTTTAATCCATTAACCGCCAAAAATGAAACCAGAAGCGATAATTAACCAACAAGTTTATTATTTTATTAATTATTATTTTATTATTTGTATGTAAAACTAATATAAAGGAATAAAAAAGTTAAAATAAAAAGCAAATCTGTGGAGTAAAGAGTGTGTACTCAACTCCGTACAGCGGCGGGTTACAGGTGCAATTTTTCTTAAGATTTTTCAATGCATAATGTTTTTAAACATTTCTTGCATTGCCACCGAACTCTTGGATGACATAAAACATCTTAATTCCTGTTTTACCTTTTGGGGGTAGTGTCCTATGCCATCTTCGGGTAACCCTAGTACTAATGTAGATTAAAGTCGAGCTTTATTTTGGGTAAATACTATCGTCGGAATAAAAGTTGATCAAATACTACCGCTATAACTCATTACCTATAACCGCCAAACGTTTGCAATGGCCATACATATATATTTCTTTGCCATTTCTTACCGCGACTTGCAATTCTATAAAGTGAGAAAGACATGTCCAGTTCATCTTTTATTATTTTCAAGGGGAATAACGAAGCAGATTACTAACTTCATGGTTCCCTTTTCGATCCACTTCGCTCCTCAATGATTTCTGGTATCCGACTAAAAATTTTTTTCATTGAGTTTCGTAATCTCGACTTTAGTGATTTCAGAATGCTGAGTGATACAAGTCGACATTCTTCTTCATCACACAGTCTATGGTAATTGCTAACATCATCTGCATGAATCGTCTTAGCTCGATTTTTAACTTGGCCAGATAATAATTGACTGTCTGCGACGTGTTACTAACGCAGTTCAGTTAACCATTTGTAGGCACCCAGATTATATCCAAGCTCTTTCATAGAGTTCCTTCCAACTTGTAGTGAAACATTCCAGAGTCTTTGATGCAAATCAAACCCACAACCCCGGACTGATAGATTAGCAAACTACCTACTAGCCCACCGAGGCACTGACCAGTTCATCTGTTCACACACGTTTGTTGTAAGACTGAAACACCTTTAGAATATTGACATTAATTTTTGTTGCTGTGTAAAGGACCAACCATTTACAGCTCCTAAAGGCTCAATAGTATCTAATCTAACGATGATACTTTTGAACATTAAAGCACTTTATTAAAAGCTGTTACGACTAAAATCATTGGTTTCTTTATTTTTTGGAATTTTGCAATTTTGCAAAAACTGAACAGAACTGTGAAAGGAAAAAATATGTAATATTTTACCCGAAAATTTTTTTCGCCACAAATTTCTCTGAAAAAAGTATTGAGGATAACATAAATAAAAATAAATCATCATTGAATAAAGAACGCAAAACGATCAAATTTATATATGTATTCAGACGATCTAATAAAACCTTGATTTCATTTGTTAAAACTCATTGTACGTGTAACCTATTGAGCGTTGCAACATCAATGAAAGCGTTCTTAGAAAATTACACACTCAATTTAAATAATTCTTGCAAAAAACAACCGACTTCAAAACAGATAGAAGGGCACCAATTCTAAACTAAAAATGTAAGAAGTAATCTGTAAGAATTAGATTTAAACCACATAAAAGATGCGCCAAAATTAGAGGGAAAAAATAAAGACTATTGAATGTCAAGCCTCTCCCTATTACTGTTTAAAAGTTAAGTTATTTTCACCAGCATCCGTGTTGTATGGGGACACCATTCAAGCCTCTGTCTATAACGGTTTTAAAGATAGGGGCACACAGATCAAATAACATCACCTATTCGGACATCCTTTAATTTACAATGTTAAATTAAAGACTTGTTGTTATAGAGGACTTGGTCACAAAGATTCTTTGTAAATTTCAACTATCTGTCTATAACGGTTAAAAAGTTTAACCATATATATCAAATTACATGAACTATTGGGACACCCTTTACATTATAATTCCAAATATTTATATTTGTTATCATACCAGAGAAAGTAGTGGACATTCTGCCTAATTTTCAAGTGTTTGTGTTTAACGGTTCAAAAGATAGGGTCATATAGATCAAATTACGTAATTTATGGGGACACCCTTTAATTTCTAACTTCAAATTGTATACTTGCTATAGTGGACTTTGCAATACAGGTTCCTTGTAAATTTCAGCTGTCTGTCTCTAACAGTTCAAAAGTTTGGCCACATACATAGATTTACATTAACTATTGGGACACCCTTTTATTTCCAAATTCAAAATTTTATACTTATTGTTATAGCTGACTTAGCACTGCAGGTTCTTTGTAAATTTCAGCGGTCTGTGTACAACTATTCAAAAGTATGGCCATATACATCAAATTAAATGAACTATTGGAGCACCCATTAATTTAAAATTTTGAGTATTTATACATTTTATTATAACGGTCATAGTAGTCGACATTCTGTCAAATTTTCAAGGTTTAGTCTATAACGGTTCAAAAGATAGACCCAAATAGGTCATATTATGTCACCTATGGGGACACCCTTTAAATTTTAAATTTATTTTTTTTTATCAATTTCTGCTGTTGGGAGCTATAGCGGCACGCAGTTTTTTAAAATTTTAATTTGCTGCCCTTTACGGTTCTTAATACACGTAAAAAACATGTATGTTGTATGGGGACACCCTTTAATTTTTAATATAATGAACTGTTTTTAAAATGGGACCAACCTTGAAGCATAGCCTTTCAAATAAAGCAAAAAATTTTAAAATCGGTTCAGAAATGGCTGAGTTCTGCGGTTACATACATAAAAAAAGCAACATTCAGACGAATAGATAACCTCCTTCTTTTTTGAAGTCGGTTAAAAAGATTAATGTATTCAGATAACGTTTACGCTGCCTAGGGACTCATGCCGACGCATTCACGTAACTAAACAAATAAAAGATAAAAATTTGACTGAAAATAGAAGTATAGAATTAAAGTTATCAGACCAACTAAGCTGGCTTAATGGCAAAAATTTTACACTTAACTTAGATTGCACACTTTTACTGTAAACCAATATGACGCAATGGAATTCGATTATAGAGCACTGCCCCAGCTTCAAGCTACAATAACAACAAAATTATTAGAAATACCATATAATTGTTCTTTTTGGCCATACAATTGTTAGGTTTTATTTCAATTAAAACAAACAAAATGTTTTTGTTTGCCTCTGTATTTTTATTTAATTAAAACTCTACCTTGGACAAAGCAAGTTTTATATTTATTTTAAATTATTCTTTCCAAAGAAAATATAACGTTGAAAAACAACAATGTGCTTTATAAAAACATAGTAACTGTAAAAAAAAATAGTAAAAACGAAATTGTTAAATAAATTGAAAAGTATCCCAATAAAAATCTCCACCACAGATCATTATTTTAAGGGACTGTAAAAACACAACCAAAAAATAACAAACATTTTATTGACGCTTCCCAATAACTTAATTCATTTTAATAAACAAAAAAAAACTCTTACCTTTTAAATATTGTTCATTACGTGCTATAACTTTTTCTGCATTTTTGCGGGCCTGAAAAAACCATTCGGACGTATTTCCCAAATAATGATATTCCATGGCTAAGTCTTTGGCTAAAATGGCGCCCAAATTGGGTGGTGGCAAACGATAGGCAAATGGACAAAAAAGTCCTGGTTGCGAGGGATGCTCATTCCAATCGAAACAATTGCCAGCAGCAAAAATATCATCATCAAATTCAACCATTGATAAAACGGAAGCATGCAGAAGATTTACATCGGCCTGTGCAGCTGCTGACGTCATTTTAAAAATTCTATAAATAAAAACAGTTGAAACCATGATATAAATAATCTGCAAAAAGTGTCAGTGCATAAATATGTACATATATAAGTATGTATGTAAAGGGTGTTTTTATAGAGGTATAGAATTTTAAGTTGCAATAAAACAAGGATGGATTATTCGATTGGCATGAATTTTATTTATCCGAAAGATAATCTTGTGGCATTACATTTTAAATATGATTTCTGGCATATGACCGCCAAGGCTGGTGCATATGTAGTCCAATCTGGACGTACAATTTTCGATGACTTTTTCCAACATTTGTGGCCGTATATCGGCAATAACACGGTGAATGTTGTCTTTCCAATGGTCAAGCGTTAGTGGCTTATCCGCATAAACCAGTGACTTTACATAGCCCCACAGAAAGTAGTCTAGCGGTGTTAAATCACAAGATATTGGAGGCCAATTCACAGGTCCAAAACGTAAAATTGGGCGGTCACCAAACGTGTCTTTTAGTAAATCTATTGTGGCACGAACTGTGTGACATGTTGCGCCGTCTTGTTGAAACCACATCTCCTGGACATCATAGTTATTCAATTCAGGAATGAAAAAGTTAGTAATCATGGCTCTATACCGATCACCATTGACTGTAACGTTCTGGCCACCATCGTTTTTGAAAAAGTACGGACCAATGATTCCACCAGCCCATAAAGCGCACCAAACAGTCAGTTTTTCTAGATGTAACGGTGGATAACTTGAGGATTACCTTCACTCCAAATGCGGGAGTTTTGTTTGTTGACGTAGCCATTGAACCAGAAGTGCGCTTCATCGCTAAACAAAATTCGCTTATGAAAATCGGGAACAACGGTAATCTCGTTTTGGGCCCAAATTGCACTATTTGCAAGCGTTGTTCAGGCGTGAGTCTATTCATGATGAATTGCCAAACCAAACTGAGAATAAAACACTTGACAGCTGTTAAATCGGTCGCCATCTTGAAAAGTAATGACAACTTAAAGTTCTATACCTCTATAAAAACACCCTTTAGTTGAGAAAAACAGTAATAAACAACAAAAAAATTGGCTGACGTATAGAGCTGAATTTAATTATAATGTTTTTATCGGCTTATTAATATTGAATGAAAATAAGGGTAAAAATATTAAAACAGCATTTTATTTCACTGATACCACACGCATTTTTTCGTTCGAATGAAACTAACGCAGTGCAGAAGGCAAGTAAGAAAAACAAATCAGTCAAGTACGAGACTTACAGACAAATGCTTCCGAAGTACAGCATTAAAATTAACATTAAAATAACAAAATATAAAATAAAATAAATAATAAAAATGTTCCTATTTGTTTGGAATAGTTAACAACATTTATTTTTATACCCACCCACATTAAGATAAAAGGCAAAAAAGAATAAGAAGCACAACAAGCAGCAAGAAAAAAACCAAAATTACAGTATTTGCACACTCCACCATTTTAGTCTTTTGTTTACACTATTTTCTTATTTGATTCCACTCGTTAGATTTCCCCACACACACCATGTCTGTACGAGCCATCGATATGGTGAACAATTTCATGTTTAGGTGCATACAGCATTCCACAGTGGTTTAAAAACTTATTATTTTGGAAATAATTCGGAACTAATTTGTTAAAAATGCAAAATGTATATTAACATGTTATGTATTTATATATGAGTACACCCAATTCTGTTTTTAAACAATCTGTTTTTACATGGATTTGATTTAAAACGGTTTGGAAATAAAAAAATATTTTTTTTACACTATTTTATTCCATTTAGCACGATTCAAAATCATTTGGGCTTAGATTTTATTTGTAAAATTTAAGTTTTGCGCAATATTTTCATATCAAAAATTTAGAGGAATTCCCTTTTTATGAACACAAGCATTTTTACTTGTTAGATCAATTGAAATGTGTAAATATTTTGTGAACTATCAATGCAACTCTAAACGAAGAAGACGAAAATTACAAATAAAAAACTACAACGTAAAGAAATTTCTTCTTCGAAATGGAAAAGGCCTAACATTTTTTGGCAAAATATTCGGTTTAAACGAAGCTACAGTACACGCAAAGAAAAAACATGGTTAAGGTAACCATAATCTAAGAGCAACATGTTATGGTTGAATTATATGGTTATATTCCAACCATATTTTTTTAAACCATAATAATAATATTGTTGTCGTTGGAACATATTATTGTCTTACATAAAAATAACATTGTAAAATACAACCATAATTATGTTTATATTATAAACATACTATAATATAATGTGAAACATGTAAATGGTTGTATGTGACAACAAAAAACAAATACACGAATATTTCCATTTAGACCTACATACTTATTTTGATATTTTCTGCTTATCTTTTTATATGTTTGATATTTTTAATTTAAAACTATCATTTATAATAAAAATCAAATTTATTTGTTGACAACAAATGCATATTTATGGTTTTAGATTAACCGATAGCTTACACACATATTTCTGAACTGAAAAAAGGTCAAAACCAAAATATGTATTTTTAAAACCAAACATTATTGGTTTATATTTAGTCAAACTTAACATACTATGTTTAATAATAATATACTATGGTTATAAATATAATTTTATTTTTAAATATTTAAAATAATTTGGTTGTTCTTTGAATTTTAATATGGTTCAAATCAACCATGTTGCTTTTTGTTTATCGTAACCAAAGTATTATTTAAAATAACTATAATTTGTTCACAGCAAACATCTATTGTTACAGAGAACATAGACCATACAATGACCATGTTTTTTCTTTTCGTGTAAGAACTATAACAAAAAATTAAAATTTAATTAGCCGATCGTTGATTTCTGAAACGGAACTTCGTCATACACTAAATATGCAAACAAACGGTGCAAATACAAATTACCTCTAAGGTTTAATAAAATAAACATGACTTCTTGTTCTTAAAAACAAGAAAAACAATTCATAGAGAAAAACTTTTTGATTCTATTAAAAAGGATTTCTTATTGATTTCATTGGCCTACCAAATGGATTTTTTCGAAAAGGTTTTTTTGATTGATTTCATCAGGTTCCTATATGATCATATATTCTTGATAATATTAGCTTTCTTGTTATTTCGTTGTTATTTCGTTTATATAGAAACTGTTCCTTGAAACAAAAAAATTAAAAAAATTTACATTTGGTGTAGTGGTTAAGTGCGTGCCTACACACTAGGTTTGATCCCTGGCAGATGACGAAAAAATGTTCACCATCCTTTTTCGGGTTTTAAAAATTAACTTAACCCCCTCTAGACAATCCATCGGAAGACGCCCCTGACCATCCAACCGCTGGAAAAATAGAGGATAATATGAAGGCAAAATGTCAGGCATCCTTTACCGCAAAAAGAAAAGGTATAAAGAAATCAAAGATTGATTAGCAACAAATTTCAAAGGATATGCCAAAGCAATTGTTTTCTACTTTGAAAATTTGTTGTTAATTTTTTTTTTTTTGTTTTTATTCAAACAAATCAAGATGGGCTAATAAAATCAAGAAGAAACTCTGTTTGAAAAAAAAAAAACAAGAAGAACACCGAATAAAAACTCTAAGTCTTCTTTTTGATTTTTTCAAAAATGTTTTCCTTATTAAAATAATAAGACTTTCTTCTTGAGAAAAACCCATAGAAATATATTCTAAAATTTTTTCTATTTTATTAGGTATTTAGACACTGTTTTTTCTGTGTGTATATTTGTTCTTATGAACTCATAATTGAACACAATAGGCTAACTTTTACTTAATTTTCTTTAATTAAAAATTCTTTTGAAAATTAAGTACGAACACAAAACGAATCCTTAATATAAAACTAAAACTAAAAGAAAAAGAAAAAGAATTTATTTTTTTGTGTTGTCTTTAAATATTTAATTTCTGTTATATCATGCAATTAACTTCAAAGAATTATTAAAGTCTTTTTTACTGAACATTGTTATTTTTATTGAAGTCATTTTAATTTTCTTGTTTCTTTTCTACAACATTTTTACTTTTCATAAAGTTTTCAAGCTTCATTTACTTGCACTCATTTAACTTAATTAATATTAATTGTGAGATGAATTTTATGCATATTATACGCAATTTTGTTCTTGAATATAAATAAACGTCTTGTTTGTAAATAGAAAATTAATTTTCTTTAAGTTTCTTTTTTGCTATTTGCTAATACTCCTATTGTAAGACAATGAAAAGGTGCAAATGGGTAATTAATATTGCATTTTCTACAAAAATAGTGTAATGTAGTGAAAATTTTTAAGAATAACTTTTTTTAATGTGAAAATGATTTATGAATGTACATGTACCCCACTGGTTGACCTAATAATCGATGGCATTATTAGAGTCAAGTTAAAGCCCTTAAGGAGACAGAAGTTTAAATTAGACGTGCAGCTTTCCCAGCCGATGTCGATCCCTAGGAAAGGAATTTTAAAATTTATAAAAAATTTTGGTTGACATAAAGTCTTTACTATGTTCGTTTGTGTGTATGTTTTTTACTTATTTGCCGAAAAACTGCATACACCAGTGAACCGAACTTTCTAAAATTGTCACAGTTTATTTCTAGCTAACTAGTTGGTAAAATAATATATTGTTTTAATATCTCAAGTGGGCGTGGCAATTCCTATACAAAGTAAGAATTTTTCTTTGTATAACTTGAGGACTATTATAGTCATAGCCTTGAACTTTTTCCAAGTAATTCCTTATTAATGTGTACTAGATTTCATTGGTGCGCCTCGCTGCCCCTTTTTAATAAAATAAAATAAAATAAAATAAAATAAAATAAAATAAAGTAAAATAAAATAAAATAAACACACGGAAGAAAGAGTATGGCCATGCTTAAACACGAAAACACAAGGGTTTCTCTTAAAATTTACTCGTGTTTTCGACTTGCAGCTAAGAGAACAACATGTACATACATACATATTTGTTTATTGGTGTTAGTAAGAATTTTATAGAAGTATTACTCCTAAAGTATTGAACCAATTTAAATAAAATTAAGATTGTGCGCATCTGTGAAGAAAAAGCTTTAAAACCATATAAGTCTTTCCAAAATCGGTGCAGTATTGAGGACGTAAAAGGGATTACAAAAAACATGTTTGCCTATTAAATTAAATTATATATATTAAATTATATAATTAAATTATATATTAAATTATATAGATATGTAGTAAACCCTGACTGATGTGGGCGTGGTACCACCCAAACATAAAAGAACATTATTATCGTGTATCTACGAAACTTTCATTGTAGAATCTTGAAGTTTTATTGCAAGACACCACCTCATTAAAGTGCATGGTCGAGCAAAAAAAATAAAACTGGCTGGATTAGAGTAGTGGGCGTGGAACCTCTCACACAACGTGAAAAACTATTTGTGTATTCAAAGAGCTATAAAAGATAGAGTGTAGTGTTAAATTATTGTTGAACGACTAACGCCCTTATTAAGGTGTCTAGACGAAAAAACTGATTTCATTAGAACATTAAGCTTGCTACCTCCTGCACAATGGGAAAAATTATATTTTTTATATAACGAGCTGTGCCCACACACGTTGTGTGCGTCCTGGCAATATTTTGTTCGATTTTACTTCGAAAGTAAATCCAAATTTTAAGACTCTTACGTATTTAATCTATATAAAGGTACCCACAGCTGGATAAATTTCTAAAATTTATATAAAATTCTAAAAATAATTGTAGAGTTCTGTAAAAGGTGTTGAAAATATTTTAATAAAAATGTAATTCCACAAAGTAAAAATACAAAACACATACAATATTTATTTAATTGGATATTTTTTAGTAAGTTAGTATTTTGCACTATTTTAAAACAGCGCCATCTGTTGCGCAACCGAGTTTAAAATATACCGCTTGCAAAATTAAAGATTATATTGGAATCTGGATACTAAGGTACCTCTTCACAAAATTTTTTTGAAGAGCCGTCCACCTCAACTCGTCATCGTACGCAACAATTGCACCTCTCACGCTCGTCGTTGATGAACATTATGCATAAAGACTTGCATTTACACGCTTACAAGGTGCAATTGTCTCAAGAACTAACACCTCTTGATCATTCCAAACGTCGTCAATGGTCAGAATGGTGGCAAGAAATGGCAACAGTGGATGATCAATTTTCGAAGAAAATCATCTTCATTGATGAGGCAAATTTTCACCTCAGTGGATTCGTCAATAAGCAGAATTAGCGCATTTGGGGGAATGATTGTGGAAAATCCAATACAAAGAGTGGCTGTTTGGAGCGGTTTATGGGCTGGCGGCATTATCGGGCCGTATTTTTTCCAAAATGAGGCCGGTCAGGCAGTTACTGTGAATGGTGTTGGCAATAGAGAAATGATAATAAAATTTTTATGGCCCGAATTGGAAAATATGGATGTGGACGATATGTGGTTTCAACAAAACGGTTCAACTTGTCACACAGCTCACGTAACAATAGCTTTTTTACGCGACAAATTCAATGGCCGTGGTATCGCGATGTCGATTGGCCGCCAAGATCATATAATTTGATACCGTTGGACTTCTTTCTTTAGGATTATTTGAAATAAAAGTTGTACACCGATAAGCCAGCAACAATTCAAGAGCTAAAGGATGAGATAATTCGGCACATTAACGGCATAGAACCTGAATTATGTCTCAGCGTCATCGAAAATTTGGAGAATTGGATGGAGGAGAGCCGCGTGGTGGTGGCGGCCATTTAGCTGATATTTTGTACCATGCACAATTAAACCGTACCAATATTATCAAAATAAAAAGAAATGACAATAGTTTGCTACATAATTTGTGTTTTATTAAAAATCAACAGCGGCCGTTAAAATGTAACCACCTTTCAAGCAAAAAACTGTCTGATTTGGAATGTGAGAGCACATTAAGTACCACAAAAAGTCTAAAACTTATTATGGTGTAATATAAATACCTCGAAATAATTGGACTTAAGATATAAGTAATTATTCTTAGATCAAACGCATTGAAGATACAATTACTAAATTCAAAAAATTAGTTTTGCGTTACAGTACATTTTTATAAGATTAATGATAGAAAGCGCCTTGCAGGAGAAATCTTATTTATTCGAGAGCTCAATAAATTACTAGAAATTTTGTTGAAATTTTATTCAAAATATATTTTTAATTTTCTATCTCTAAACTTTAGCAATAGAAAAATGTCTATTATCTAAAATTCATATAAAAAGAAAAGAATATATTTACTCTATGAAGTTATTAAGTTTCTTCTGAATATGTTGTATAATTAAGCTATTTGGAGCACGTTACTAGGCAGATTGATAACTAATGAATATTTTAATGGCATGAAATAATATTCAATAATATCTTCATGAAAACTCTTAAAAAATTCATTTTTAATGATGATACATTTGATATATTTTGTTTTTTTGCAATAAAAACCACCTGACAAGTTTTTCCTTTTTCATTTTGTTCTACTATCGGTTTTTACTTTTGCTCCAAATTTTGGTTAATGACACGTACAATATCTGTGTCAATAACATTAAGTACAACTCACTTTAAGAGACGCAAATACATAAAACATGAAGAAAATAATGCAAAATTGAAACAAAAAAAAAAAAACAGATGATAAAACAATAAAGAAAAATGTATACGAGTATATCTAACAGTTGATGGTAAGATGATCTAAAAAAAGCCAAACTTAACTAAAGCAAAGGCAAAAAATACTCTTAGCAAGAAGGTCAGCACACCATTATTACAGACTTAATTGGCATGTCAGTAACACTCAACAAAAAAAAGTTCACCGTTAACATCAGGCATTTTTTTTGGTTTCGATCCATGTAAAGTGGCTGCTTAAAAAGGTTGACCTAAAAATAGTCCCATGTATTCTGCTCAAATACGAAAGATTGTTAAAATGATGCTGATGAAGCTGTTATAGTTTTGTGGGGATGACTTTGAGAATGGCTATGTTTTTTTTTAATTGTCTATGTATAACTATGCTGGGTTTAAGTAATTTTGTCCTTTCGCAGTTTTCGAACTAAGAGGAGTACATAAAGAAAAAGTAATAACGAAATGAACAGAAAGCCACATTGTGGTCTATCATTAGGTTAGTGGAAAATCCAATACAAAGAGTGGCTGTTTGGAGCGGTTTATGGGCTGGCGGCATTATCGGGCCGTATTTTTTCCAAAATGAGGCCGGTCAGGCAGTTACTGTGAATGGTGTTGGCAATAGAGAAATGATAATAAAATTTTTATGGCCCGAATTGGAAAATATGGATGTGGACGATATGTGGTTTCAACAAAACGGTTCAACTTGTCACACAGCTCACGTAACAATAGCTTTTTTACGCGACAAATTCAATGGCCGTGGTATCGCGATGTCGATTGGCCGCCAAGATCATATAATTTGATACCGTTGGACTTCTTTCTTTAGGATTATTTGAAATAAAAGTTGTACACCGATAAGCCAGCAACAATTCAAGAGCTAAAGGATGAGATAATTCGGCACATTAACGGCATAGAACCTGAATTATGTCTCAGCGTCATCGAAAATTTGGAGAATTGGATGGAGGAGAGCCGCGTGGTGGTGGCGGCCATTTAGCTGATATTTTGTACCATGCACAATTAAACCGTACCAATATTATCAAAATAAAAAGAAATGACAATAGTTTGCTACATAATTTGTGTTTTATTAAAAATCAACAGCGGCCGTTAAAATGTAACCACCTTTCAAGCAAAAAACTGTCTGATTTGGAATGTGAGAGCACATTAAGTACCACAAAAAGTCTAAAACTTATTATGGTGTAATATAAATACCTCGAAATAATTGGACTTAAGATATAAGTAATTATTCTTAGATCAAACGCATTGAAGATACAATTACTAAATTCAAAAAATTAGTTTTGCGTTACAGTACATTTTTATAAGATTAATGATAGAAAGCGCCTTGCAGGAGAAATCTTATTTATTCGAGAGCTCAATAAATTACTAGAAATTTTGTTGAAATTTTATTCAAAATATATTTTTAATTTTCTATCTCTAAACTTTAGCAATAGAAAAATGTCTATTATCTAAAATTCATATAAAAAGAAAAGAATATATTTACTCTATGAAGTTATTAAGTTTCTTCTGAATATGTTGTATAATTAAGCTATTTGGAGCACGTTACTAGGCAGATTGATAACTAATGAATATTTTAATGGCATGAAATAATATTCAATAATATCTTCATGAAAACTCTTAAAAAATTCATTTTTAATGATGATACATTTGATATATTTTGTTTTTTTGCAATAAAAACCACCTGACAAGTTTTTCCTTTTTCATTTTGTTCTACTATCGGTTTTTACTTTTGCTCCAAATTTTGGTTAATGACACGTACAATATCTGTGTCAATAACATTAAGTACAACTCACTTTAAGAGACGCAAATACATAAAACATGAAGAAAATAATGCAAAATTGAAACAAAAAAAAAAAAACAGATGATAAAACAATAAAGAAAAATGTATACGAGTATATCTAACAGTTGATGGTAAGATGATCTAAAAAAAGCCAAACTTAACTAAAGCAAAGGCAAAAAATACTCTTAGCAAGAAGGTCAGCACACCATTATTACAGACTTAATTGGCATGTCAGTAACACTCAACAAAAAAAAGTTCACCGTTAACATCAGGCATTTTTTTTGGTTTCGATCCATGTAAAGTGGCTGCTTAAAAAGGTTGACCTAAAAATAGTCCCATGTATTCTGCTCAAATACGAAAGATTGTTAAAATGATGCTGATGAAGCTGTTATAGTTTTGTGGGGATGACTTTGAGAATGGCTATGTTTTTTTTTAATTGTCTATGTATAACTATGCTGGGTTTAAGTAATTTTGTCCTTTCGCAGTTTTCGAACTAAGAGGAGTACATAAAGAAAAAGTAATAACGAAATGAACAGAAAGCCACATTGTGGTCTATCATTAGGTTAGTGGAAGCATCACGTTTTTATTTTAACTAAAATTCACAATTTTCTCTTGACAATCAGATATAATCAATAATATATACATACATATATAATCTGTAAAAGGAACGTTTATATACATGAAAAATTTTTGGAAAATTTAATTCCCGGTGCAGATATTATTCTTTATGGAATACAAAATGCCAATTTTTGATATTTTCGGACAGATAGACTGTTCATATGTATGTTTTCGAATTACATAAGAACTTGGTGAAGATAAATTTTAATAAAATTATCTGAGAAGATATCTTAATACCCACAGGCAAAGCAAAAACATGGTTGAGGTTGCCATAACCTAGGAGCAACATGTTATGGTTGAATTATATGGTTATATTCAAACCATATTATTTTCAACCATAATAATAATATTGTTGTCATTGGAACATATTATTGTCTAACATAAAAATAATATTTTAAAATATAACCATAATTATGGTTATAATATAAACATACTATAATATAATGTGAAACATGTAAATGGTTATGTGTGACATCGTATGGCCAAAACCAAAATATGTATTTTTAAAACCAAAAATTATTTGTTTCTTATTAGTCATACTTAACATACTATGTTTAGTAATAATATATTATGAGTATAAATATAATTTTATTTTTAAATATTAAAAAAAAATGGTTGTGGTTTAAATTTTAATATGGTTCAACCATTGAATAATTAACTGATAACGAAAACTTGTTTATCGTGACGAAAGTATTGTTTAAAATAACTATAATTTGTTCACAGCAAACATGTATTATTACAGAGAACGGTGTGATTGCCGTAACCATATAAAAACCATGTTTTTTCTTTGCGTACACCAGGATAATTGCCAAGAGGAAAATGGATATAAAACAGTGAAAGTATGCAATATTACCTACCCAGCAAAAAAGACATGACAAAACACTAGGATATTCATGAGTTCATGATGATTTTAACATAGGCGTGTCATTGGGGGTCATGTGTACACATTTACATTAACTGACTGTCATTTAAATGAGTGCTTAGGACTAATGAAAGTTCGATGATTCGGATGCGTTCATAATTTATAAATGTAAATTAAAAACTAAAAAAATATGTATGTACACATGATTTACTAGAACAATTGAATGCATTTTCAAGTACTTCCAAACATGTAATTTTATTAGAGTTAGGGATTACATTAAAAATAAGTTCGAGTAAATAAGTGCTAAGGAAATCATGAAATAACCATTTCCTTTTGAACACATTCATTATTTTTTTGCTGGGTATTTTGTAGTATTGAAAACTTGGCAGCGCCTTATTTTTGTGAAAAATAAATTTTATACACTAATTACTGTACTCTACAATAATTTTAGAATTATATATCAATTGAAGAATTTTATTAAAAGGTTATTTTGCGTCATTCTGAGCAATCACCCAGGGATGTGTACCTCTATATAATGTAAATATATAAACCATATATGCTGTTTACGTCTGAACAATGAAGATTTCCATCCCTGTTTCATGGTTGAGAGTGATGCCAAAGTTAGTGGAGTTTTTTGACGTCTATCTTCAATTGCTGTTTGCTCATCATCCTGGGCTTTATATAGTTTTATTCTTTCGTGGTTGAAGTCGCTCCATTTGAATTGTTTTTTTTTTTATATTTTATTAATAATTCTTTGCACCATATCGTTGGCATTTGTTTAAATTATAATTTTTCAATAATGTTCGTCGGTTAGTTTTTAAGAGAATGATTTGTGAAAAATAAAAGGAAAGTAAATTGTACTTTTTGATAAGTTTAAAAACACTTAACCTTTAGGTGTTTTATTCTTTTTGTGAGCTACTTGCGCTCGAAACTTAGTACTTGGCGTTCCAATTTTCTGAGGATGCTGTTTGGAAGCTACCCTCACCCCCACATTTTTATGTGCAGCACTATAAAAGTAAGAATCTTAATTCTTTTCTTCAAACCAAAATTGAACAAAATTTTGTCATAAAATTTAGAAATAAGAATAGAGAGAGAGAGAGAGAGATCCTAGTTTTTGCATTAAATTACAATTGACTAATTCGTAAAATTCAATTGATATATCGTCAATGTAACACCAATATATTCATCTTTAGGAGCATGAGTGATTTTTGGTTTGCTCATGTCATGTCGTCAGTTAAAATAATCGAGTATTAAATCGCAACAACAAGGGCAATATTAATTCACACTTCAGCTAGTTGCTGGGGTAGAGAACAGCGGCGTCCAGGAACGATATAACAATTCCCTTTTTGTCAAATCCTTAAATAAAACACGTTTTATTTTCTTAAAATATTAAAAACTTATACTCTTTTAAACTATTAAAATGTTGTTCGTTTAGTGTGGGCGTAGTGCCGACGATTGCGATGGTTTAAAAAACAGGTAACAGATATAATGGCAAAATACAGTGTCTAGTACTACAGAATGTCTCCCTTTGTTAGATAGAGGACAACATGGGAAAAAATCTACATTTAGTTAGGAAGAAACCCTAACCAATCGCTTCAGATGAAGCGAAAATTTAACCAGAGATCCTTGCCTATAGTAGCGACAAATAAAATAATGTTACATTTTTATCCTTTGGGTACGGTACCCTAAAAGCGGAATGCAGATTTAAATTTAGCACCCCAAATAACTTTAAATACAAGTTTCAGTTGTTTCACTCTAAGATCGTGTCTACTTGTGTAATTATTAAAATACCTAAATTTTTCGATACAGATATTAAAAGTAAAATTCGTTAAAAAAAATCATACAAAATATTAAAACCTAGACAAAATATTGACAATCCATAAATAAAATAAAATTAAATTAAAATTTTGGTTTCTAATGAAATTTTACGTCTGAAACAAAAGTTTTAAAACATATTTGCTAACCAAAAGAAATACAATCCAAAATTAAAAATATTTTCTTATTTTAAAAGAAAAATAATATAATATTTATAATGTATTCTCTTAAAACTAGACGCTGCGGCGCATGCAAGTCTGTTAAAATCTTAAATCTTTAAATTGCTTTTTTGTTACCCTCATCACTGTCAAAACATAAATGGCTCTCAGTCAGATGAAGTGATGGAGATTAAGTTTAAATTATTTTTTTTGCTTTGCCTTTCTTTTAAATTTTTGGTTTTTTCATGTTCTTCGAATTAGGATGTCATTGTGCATAGCGACATTTATGATTATGGCTTAAACCTGCCAAGCTATCGGGGCCTCAAAATAAAATATGTATATATTTCTAGACAATATTATTATTTTACAAGAAAGAGTGCTATATTCGGCCATGCCGAAGCTTATATACCCTTCACCGTAGTAATGTTAAATACTCTGTTATGTTTCCCAATTTCACAATAATATACATTCGGTTTTTACTTTTATGATTTTCAACTTCATTATTACAAATGTAATTAAATTTTTTTGTAAAAATTTTAGTGAAATTATTTTTTATTTTTATCGATTTTTTTTTTAATTTTATCGAAAAATTTTTCTTCAAATTTTATCAAAATTTTTTTGTTAAAATTTAATTGAAAATTTAATCAATCATCTTTGGTAAACATCTTACTGAAAAATTATTCTAAAAATTTTATCGAAAATCTTTTGCAAATATTTTATCAAAACTTTTTTTGTAAAAATTTTATCAAAAATATTTTATAAAATTTTATCATGAAATTTTTGTAAAAGTTTTATGAACATTTTTTTTAAATTTTTATCAATATTTTGTTAAAATTTTATCAGAAATTTTTAGTCATAATTTTAGCGAATTTTTTTTGTAAAATGTTTATTTAAATTTTTTGTAAAATATTATTGATTTTTTTAAATTTATCGAAAGTTTTTGTAAAAATTTTATCGAATTTTTTTTTTTAAATTTTATCGAATATTTTTGTAAAAATTTTACTAGAATTGTTTTTTAAGTTAGGACCTTCCTGCTATATTTCGTTAAAATTGTCAGAATTAAGCACATAAACTGAAACTGGGTCAATATGACCCAATGTGCCTATCAACTGCACCTGCTTCTCAGTGGGAACCCTGTGGGTCTATTAGCTAGCTCTATTTATATTGCTTTCTATAAAGTTCATTAATAGCAGAAAAACCCTACCAACCTAAAAATAAACAAAAATCGCCACTCGCAGGGTTATTGATCCCCCGCGAATCAATATAACCGAAAAAAAACAAAAACAATTATACAATTAAAAACGGAATGACAAATTTATATTTACCCTTTTGCACCTGTGGTGAAGGGTATAAAAAAAGTAAAAATTAAAAATACCTGTTTTTAGGTTTGAAGTACAAAACGGGGAAATTACCTATCTTATTTTTAAATTGACGGTAACAAATATAATCACAAATGAATATAAATTAATTAATTTAAATAACACAGGGCTACAAAAAGTTTTTCTAAGATATGCAAATTATATACCTTCTTATCACATATAACATTCACTGAAAAATTTCAAACTTCCCCTATAAGTACCGAGACCAACCGTTTACTATTAAAGTCAAAAGTACACAGAGCCAAAAATGTCTAATAGAAACAAAAATATTTTCTCTATGAAATATTTTTAGGCTAAGGGATATTCAAGCAGAAAGAAGGGAAGTTTTTTTCGAATAGATTCCTTATTATATTCATGTGGTAAATCTTTTTAATTTTATCAAGAAGGGAATATTATTAGATCAATAAAAAAACTTGTTATTCACAATATTTTTACTCATTTTTGACACAAAAAAAAACAATCCATAGAAAAAAGCTTTTTGATTCTATTAGGTTTTCTTCTAAATTGTATAAACAGGTGATATCTTATTGATATCATTATGCTAGCTACTTGATTTTTTCAAAAAGGTATTCCTGATTGATTTCATTAGATTCCTATATGATCGTGTGTAAATCATCATTTTATTTTCTTAATAATCTTCTTGTTTATATATTATTTACTTGTTATTTCATTTATATAAATTCACATAGAAACGGTTTGTTAAAATATAAAACATACATTTGGTGTAGTGGTTAAGTGCGTGTCTAAAAAATGATGCACACCAGGTTCGATCCCTGGCAGAGGACGAAAAAAATTTCACCATGGCTTTACGGGTTTTAAAAATTAAGTGGCTTCAACCCCCTCTAGACAATCCATCAAAAGAAGTCTCACTGACCTTTCACCCCTGGAAAACTACATAGTGGATAATATGAAGACAAAGTGTCAGGCAGCCGCCACCACAAAAATCAAAGGTATAAAGAAATCAAAGATTGATTAGTTGCGATATAAAAATTGATTTGTTTAAACTTGCTAAACTTCAAACTTCAACCAAATATTATAAGTATTTCAGAATAACATATTATTTGTAACCAAAATATATTAATAATAAACAAAATATAGTAAATTTATTCGAATCTATGCATGTTTTTTCCCAAGATTTTTTTGACTTGGTTTTTCATATTTTTGTATTTGTTTCATTTAATAAAATTATTTTACCTGCCTGCATACATATTTTATTATATAAAGGCCTCCAAAAAGGTTATAAGAAATATTATACTTCAAATCTTATTACACATTAATTTTAGAGGTAGTGCTTTACTTTATTACACCACTGTGCATTGACAGTAACGATGACACTAAAAAATATGTGGTTTATTTTTGTGGCCTCGAACTTGGTCACATAATTCATAGGATAGCAAATTGCATTTTGTGACTTGTAGATTTTATTGCTCTGCAAACAAAGAGTGGCGAATTTTTGTCTTCAAATTTTTGCGGAAAATAAAGAAAACAGTCAACATTTATCGTTAACGTTAGCAGTTAAAACTACGGATTTATTTAAGCTGAACAAATTAAATATTTACATTTCCTTTGCTACTAGCAAGACAATGGGTAAAGTTAAATCTAAAAAAATATTTATTATTTTACTGGTATTAGTGTGATAAGTGGCAAAAATCTGTGCATGAAATGAAAATAAAGTCGAAGAAAATATATATATTTAAAGGAATGAATAATGAGCGGTGGTTAACTTAACCTTTTTTACAAAAATTAATAATTAAAAGCTTTACTTCGAAAAAATCCAATTTTTTCTCCTCCATCTTTTTTATTAATTTTATTAAATTTACTCTAACCTAATCTCTAGTTTTACATTTTTGTAAACTTTTTTCATTAGTTCTTTGTGTTTCCCTTTTGGGTGTGCTTCAGTATCATTCCCTTTCATATACTTTACCTACATCTGTCAAAAGCAATGTATAACAATGCGAATTAAATATTGATGCTAAAAAAGACAAACTTTACCAGCAGTTCAAAAAAATATATTCTAATTAATTTTTGACTTTATTTTTGTAGCAGAAAAAAATTCACTCTTCAGTTGCTTTATTTCATGATTATTTTCTTATTTTTATTTTCTTATTATGCAAATCTGCAACAACAAAAAATAAGTAAAGTATGAAGTTAATGAGAATTTGTTTTAAAATTAAGTAAAGTATGAAGTTAATGAGAATTTGTTTTAAAATTAACTTTGGGCTAATGGAGCGTATGATTAATTTCAATGCTAACAAGAGAAACAACTAAATATCACGCATACGCCAGCAGTGTAGATGTATTAAAATTTGACAAATGGTTCATGCGAAATGTAAAAAGTATTGTGTACAAAAAGAAATTGCTTTTAATTAAATAAAAGAGAAGAAGAAATAGTTAAGCTATAAGAAAGCGAGATTGAAAGAAAAATACGAATATGCAGATAAAAATAAGATTTAAATAATTTAGTTATTTCTTGTGCGTTTGGTTTTTGAATTAAGAAAAAAAAACACAGCAAATTATCAAATGAGTAACAAATTAAATGCAGGTTTATGTACGAAATTTAAACTATGTACACTCTAAAACACATTTGTTAAAAATTAGGTCGATAATAGTAGGCAACACTTTACCGAATATTTTTTACCTAAAATTAGACAACTATATTTTTAAAACTTTTGCGGTTTTCGACACAATATCAGTTCAGAACTCGGTCATTTCTGAACCGATTTTAATTAATTAATTTTTTTCTTTATTAGAAAGGTTATGCAGATTGCAGATTACAGATTGATCCCATTTTAAAAGAAGTTTAAAATTTAAAAAATTAAAGGGTGTCCCCATACAACATACATGTTTTTCACGTGTATTATGAACTTTACGCGTTACCAATTTAATATTAAAAAAGTGGGTATCACTATAGCTCCCAAAAACAAAAATTAATAAAAAAAATTAAATTAGAAATTAAATGGTGACCCCATAGGTGACGTAATTTCACCTTTATGATCTTATCTTTTGAACCGTTATATACAAACTCTTGAGAGTTGTACAGAATGTTCCTAAAGACAGTTGAAATTTACAAAGAACTTGTGTTGCTAAGTACGCCATAATAACAAGTATAAAATATGAATTTGAAAATTAAAGGGTGTCCCAATAGTTAATTTAAATTGATATATATGACCAAATTTTTAACTGTTATAGATAGACAGTTGAAATTTACAAAGAACTTTTATTACTTAGTCCGCTATAACAACAAGTATAAAATTAGAATCTATAAATTAAAGGGTGTCCCCATTATTTATGTAATTTGACTATTATATCCAAATATTTGGAACCGTTATAGACAAACACTTGAAAATTAGATAGAATGTTCACTACTATGTCTGGTGTAGCAAGTATAAATATTTAAAATTTGAAATTAAAGGGTGTCCCAATAGCTGATGTAATTTGATGTATGTGGACACACGGTTAAAATTTACATAGAATCTATATGACATGGACCTCTATAAAGAGTATTTAAATTAAAATTGGAATTTAAAGGGTGTACCAATAGGTGACACATTTAATATATATGGCCCTATCTCTTGAACAGTTACTGACAAACACTTCACAATTAGACAGAATGTCCATTACTATGTATGTTATAATAAGTATAAATATTTAAAATTATAAATTAAAGACTGTCACAATAGTTTATGTAAATTAATGTATATGGCCAAACCTTTAAACCGTTACAGACAGAGGTTGAAATTTACAAAGAACCTGTATTGCTAAGACCGCTATAACAAGCATAAAATTTGAATTCGGAAATTGCAGGGTGTGGCAATAGTTAGATTAATTTTATATATATAGCTAAACTTTTGAACCGCTATATACAGACAGTCGTTTGGCATTGGTTTGACCTGAAAAAAAAAAAACCAGATCCCTGGGGTCTTGTACCCCTATATACTCCGAAAGCACTGCTCCTGCGGGAGAAAGTCGACTGATATTTGCCTTAGGTTAATAAATTCCAAAATTAGATTTTTTTAACTAAATTGATATTTTGTGCTACGACATTTAAAAAATCCCGCTACAATCTTCCTCGAATATACTATAATCATTGTATAAATACCGTCTGAAAGAAACATAATTTTAAGTTTGTCTGTTTTGAAGTCGTTTTTGTTTTTTTGCTACGAACTTTCTCGTGTGAACAGGGTTTATTAAGGCTCGCGTGTAAACACGTAACAGCACTAACGACATTTCGATAAGTAAGAAAAGAAAACAAAAGAAAAAGATAAAAAAGAGAAGAAGGATGAAGTAGAAAATTGTTGGCTGAATAACCACATTTTATGTAACCAAAGAGAAAAAAGTAACAAAACCAAAAAAAAAAAAATAAAACTAATGTGAATTTTTTGAATAATTACAGCTAAACCTCTCGGGACAATATTATATATTCTTGGAATTATACTTTTTTCAATTTAATTATAACTTTCTAAATATAAAAGTTTAATATTTTTGATTATCGCACAAAAATGTTTCTTGAAGGTAAAAAGCATAATTTTTCTTTAACCCTCCTAAAGAAATTCAGCTATTCCTTTCTTTCTTTTATAGTTCACGTGCAAAATTTAATTATAATTTCTCGTACGTGAATGCAGAAAGATCACTTTGATGTTGAGCTCATGACTCTTTCCTTAGTGTATTATCCAGCAATTTCATTAAACTAAAACTCTCTTAACACAATAAGAAATAGAATAAACCATACAATGAGTTAAAACAAAGAGAAATAAATCAGTCAAGTGCGAGTTGACTCACACACGTAGGAATCCATACTATGTTCAGTTCAATTTTAAAAATCCAAGTTGGTATTTTTTATATTTTTTATGGGGCACCCTTTAATTTTTAATTATTTTTTTACTAAATACTCTGTGTAACTATCAAGTGTCTGCCTATAACGTTCAGAAGAGAAGGTCAAATTCATCAAATTCGCGACACTTAGGGATCACCCTTTTATTTTTGTCAAATTTATTTTCGTTACTTGTTGTTACAGTAGATATTGTAAAATATAATGTGTAAATTTTAAGTGTCAGCCTATCACTGTTTAAATATAAGGTTATATATCCAAAATGGTGTCATTATGGAAAAAGCCTTTTGTTCTTGGTTTTATTATTTGTTCTTGTTATAGGATAGAATTTTTATATGTAATCTGGGTAGGTTTTGAAGAATAGGATTGAAAAATTAGGCTACATTCATATGTAAATATTTGTCACTTTCGCAAAACCGTTTAATTATTATTTTTATATTTTCTACTTTAGTGGACATAAATTTACACTCTCTGTACAAATTCATGTTTGAAAAATGATATTCATATTCACAAAAATTGCATCACAATAATAATTGTAATAATTGTTGTTATAGCGGTCATTGTAATACACTTTCCATAAAAATACGAGGAGCCTACCTATTGCAGTTTAAATAATGAGGTAATACACGTGAAAAACATGTCACTGTCGGAACACACTTTAAATTTTAGTAATTGTCATATCGTCCGTGGCGACACATCTTCTGTACAAAATTTCAAGAGTCTACCTATTACTGTTCCAGAAATAAGGCTTTATACATGCAAATCACGTCACTGCTGGAAAACCCTTTAATTTTATTGTTTTTTATAGGGGTCATAGTAACACCCCGTCTGTGCATTTCAAGTGTCTACCTATTATGGTTAAAAAATTATGCCATAGTCATCCAAATAACGTCACTGTCGGAACACCCTTTAATTTCTAAGTTTATGTTTTTATACTTGTTTATATAGCGAACTAAGTTTTAATAAATATTTGTAAATCTTTAGTCTATGCCTCCTTCAGTTCAAGAAATAAACACATATTCGTGAATAACACCTCTCTATCGGAACACCCTATAAGTTTTAGTATTTGAATAGCGAAAACAGCTATACATCATCTTTAAACATTTTAAGAGTCTACCTATTACGTTTCCAGAGATAAAAGGCGCTGCCAGACAGAAAGACGGGCAGACATTGTAGCGAAAACAATAGGGTTACGTTTTTAACCTTTGGGTACGGAACCCTAAAAACCAAAAGCTCAACATTAAACTGACCATCATCGTCAATCAATTCTATGCTACTACCTACATACAGAATGAGGAAATTTAAATATTTTAAACAAAAAATATTAAATGGCATTAGACATTTACTAGTTGTTGTCGAGGTTTATATTTAGTAGTCGAATTATTTACTAGCAGAAATAAATTTTAATTTATGCTTAAATTTTATTATTTTCTCTAGCATCTTCATAGGTTTGAAAGAATGATTGGAAAAAAATTTATAGTGTTCTAATATTTGAGTTTGGCTTGTTAAAGAGAGGATGCCTTCCACTAAGTACTACCTAAAGCAGGTAGAATGCTAAAAAGGATTTAGCTTCGAAAAAAATCCCTATATTGTGCTAGTGTTAAAAAATTAATATTTCCCATTTTTTTAAACTAATCAGCTAATTTAAAAAATATATATTCTTTCAACTCTTAATTTTCCGTGATTTTTAAAAGACAATAAATTATTTTAAATTTTAAAAATAATAATTTGTAAAAAATATTCTTTCAACCTAGAGAGAATAAAACGAACTTTTAAGCCTTAATTTAAAAATTCTTTTGCATTAATAACACAATATGCTTGAAAATTTTTTATATTATTAATTATATGTTCTATGTAACTTAAATAGCGATAATTGTTAATATAAAATACTTATATTTCATTTAACCAGCTAGTGCTAGATTTAAAACTTATTTTTTTGTTGTCGTTTGAACATCTCTTTAAAATGCTAAGAAGCTTAATTCGAAACATAATAAATACGATCACCAATCATTGAAAAAGACTAGGTTTTCAACATAATTCCTGTTCTAGATACTGCCATAAAGAAGACGATGAAGAGATAATCCTCAATATTGATCGAGGATTACATGAATATTCGAAAATAGGCTCGAATAAAGTACAGTTATAAAGAAGTACATGGTTGCTATTCTAGCTCCCACATAATTTGTTTACTCAATTTTCTCATAATTGGTTTACTACTCAAGCAATTCTCAACAAAAATATTCTTGCTACTTTTACTTTACGTTTTGAATATCTTTATCTTCAACTTTTCCCCTAATAACTCACAATTTAAATTCCAAATTTTTTGGGGTCAAAAAACTGAATGCGATATTAATATCGAATGTCATGACCTCTGTTACCTTAGCATTATTTGTTTTTAACTTTCTGGTGTACACGTTTACTTAAGGTTATTTATACGAAATAATTAAACAAAACATTTATATTTTTAAGAACAACTCAATTTAGTTTCAAACAATTATGTCAAATATGAAATTCAAAAAACATTTGCTTTTCTAAAACTTTTAATACATTTGCCAACCAGAGAGAAACCTTTTTAATATCCATCATTTATTTAAATGTCGTTTTAAATAAAACTTCCTCTACATTTTTGAGAGAATATCTGTATATACCCGTATGTATTACAATATAAACCTAAAAACAAGAATATTTTATACAGTCAGAGACTAATGTTTAGACACACATATCAAATTTATTTTAAAGAAAAATATCGTTTCTACGATATTATGCCGCATGCAGTTTTATTTCAGTTCATTGATATCACTGCACTTCCTTTAAAAAATGCGTTGAATACGAAGGATTTAACATTTTAAGGGCCCTCACAAATTTTATTCCTTTCCCATAACTAAAAAAGCGCTTTATCCAATCTGGAATAAGAGTCCGCCAGAAGATAAAGGATAAAATTGACTTCGAGAGCACTTTTTTCTCTGTTTAACAGCTTCGGGATTATTCGAAAGTTCGTGGTGAATATATTTTGTAAATTCTTAGTATTTAAATTCATTTGTCGAACTATTTATTAACATTCAAATATTTTGAAGTAAGGCTTGAGTTCGTTTTATTCTCGCTAAGTTGAAAAAATATTTTTTGGAAATTAGGTGAATATTTATTTACAATTACAAATTATATTTTTTATAAAATATTAATTTATCGAGCATTGTAACGCACACCTTAAACTCGTTGTAGTGAAACACCTAGAGTCTTGTGGGAATCGAACCCACAATTACCAGACTGATGGGCTAGCACACTACCAACTAACCTACCGGGGCACCCACTTAGGTGAATAGTTTTAAAGAAATAATGGGTTTTTATTTTTAATTTTACAATTTTGCAGAATGTAATTTATTTTTTGGATCACGACATGTGTAGTAGTGTTTTGTTGTCAACATAATCTTTTTAACCAACCAAACTCAGATAATAGAAACAATGAAGTTATATTCAATCATCTATTGTCAGTTACAAATAAATTAAATTTCTATTCATCGTGGTACAGCGATTGACGAGGTAAGACAATTATTTTCTATGGCATCCTGCAGATAATAATTGTGTTTAATAGCAATCATTGGGTAGCCGAGGTAATAAGTAGATGCATACATAGTAGCTCCTGCCTTGTTGTCGTAGTTGTAGTTGTTTCCGTGGTAACCTACATCTTGAATGCCCAAATCTTCCGAACAATCAGAGAGTAGTATCCCGCAGGATAATTATCAAATTCAAGGAATAAGCTGCCTTCGCAAATAGGATGTACATCTGCTTACAAATTTTACAAATTTGTACGTTGTGAAGATAGCCGGAATAAAGCTTTTATAACGTGACGAGTTGTTTTTCCTTCCTCATGGGCCCATAAAAAGAAATTTATATGGCACAACCTGCTGGCATCGGTGATTTATACACCAGGTGAGAAAACATCATCAATTGTTAAATTAATTGCTTGCCAGAATCCTTTTCCCTTGGGCATTTTTTCTGTGGAACTGTGCGTTTGTACCCGTTCTCCCGTAATTTCCTTTGTATAGTGTTCGGATTTTTTTTTTTTTTTCATAATTTATTTATTGTATCTTTAATATTTTTGAACTAACAATAATTACTCGTATCTTAAGTCTAAAATAAAATATTCTTTTTAAGTCCAGCCAGTGCTAGACAAAAATAATCTTTGTTTCACGGATTTTGAAATCATTAGCGGGTCATCCCTCTAATGTACGGCCAAGAAAAGCAGTATCTCTTCTTTTTAGTCGAATGTAACCAGGTTCATTCAGCATGTTACGCGCCAAAGGGTTTGGATGAGATTCAAGCCTCTTTAGATATGTGACTGCATGTTTCGCTATTTCTGCTTTAACTGATGGCATGTTTAGGTCTTTGTGGATGTTCGAATTTTTTATATACCAGGGAGCAGATGTAATAATACGTAGTATCTTATTTTGGCGCCTTTGATTTTTTTCTACATTGCTAGCTGAGGCAGTGCCCCATAACTGAATCCATAACACCAAATTGGTTTGAGGACCGACTTGTACAGTAGAAGTTTACAATCTAAGCTCAGGGTGGAGTTTCTGCCAATAAGCCAATTTAGTTGTACTGCTTTTAGTTTCATTTGTGTTAACTTGAAGTCAATGTGGCTTTTCCAAGTAAGGCGACGGTCAAGATGTATACCCAGGTATTTAACGTCTGAAAGCTGTGGTATCATTTGGTTATTTATGCGAATAGGAGGGCATGAGTCCCTGCGCAGTGTGAAAGTTATGTGAGTGCGTTTTTGTTCATTCACTTTTATTCTCCATTTTTCCAAATTGAGTATGTGGTCTTGTAATAGTTGTGAAGCTACTTGGGCACATTCATGAATACTTAAAAAAGCTGTGTCATCTGCAAAAGTTGATGTGTGGACTAGGGTGCTAATTGGTATATCCGATGTGTACAGTAAATATAAAATTGGTCCCAAAATACTACCTTGGGGAACTCCGGCTTCAATGAGCTGTGGCGAGCTTAAAAAGTCCCCTTCTCTTAATAAAAACTTGCGATTCGTTAAATAATCTTTTAAGAGCTTATACAAGTTTTCGGGCAAGTTCAGCTTTAGCTTAAATATTAGGCCTTCGTGCCAAACCTTATCGAATGCTTGAGAAACGTCGATAAAGAGCGAAGAACAGTATTTTTTTTCTTCAAAGGTCGTTTTAATTACATTTACTAATCTGTGTGTTTGTTGCATCGTACTATGTTGTTTTCTGAAGCCGAATTGATGGTTCGGAATGCATCCTTTCGCGCTAAGAATTGGATTCAGCTTAGTTATTAATATTCTCTCAAATAACTTTGACACGTTTGATAAAAGGCTTATAGGTTTGTATGATTCTACTTTTGTGTGGTCTTTTCCTGGTTTTGGAATCATAGTTATCAAAGAGACCTTCCGCTCTGTGGGAAAGTACTCAAGACGTAAGATGGCATTAAAAACAAACAGAATAATGCTGCGACCTATACAATAATAAAACAACTAACATCTTGTTACTTGTTTTATCAACGCCAGGGGCTTTTTTGGTGTTTAAATCTGCTATTGCCCTTTCAATATCGCTAAATTCAAATCTTAGGGGTACTACGGCACTAGTCTCTACTGATGGTAACTCAGCTATATCAGTACAAACATTTGGGGTGAAAACCTTCTTCAAATGTCCAACAAACAAATTGCCTTTTTCGGTATCATTCCTTGCCCAGTCTCCACAAGAAGTTCGCAAGGGAGGCTTACGTACGACCGGTCTTTTAAGGTTCCTACATGCACGCCATAATGAATAATCTGAATGAGCAGTTGCGTCGAGGTCTTCCAAGTAATTTTTCAGAGATGCTACTCTGTTCGGATGGACATCCTTATTTCACTTCTCAAGAACATAGCTTGGTTCAAGGTATATTTTCCGCTGATCCATTTTGTTTATACTTTCAATGATTTTATGAACGCTGGAAAATAGAAATCTTGTTTGATTTTGCCTCTTCAAAATATTTCTTTAAAAGCCTTTTATACCGAATTCTGTTTATTGCCAAAAGCTTCCTCTACAACTTGCTCACACGTGAAATGTAACTAAAAAGAATTGTTTATCTTTAAAACACGAAGCTTAAAATAATAATTTCAGCGGGAAAGTTTTAGACAAATTTCATTCCATTGTGCAGTGAATTTCATTGTTGGAGATGGATACAATAATTTTTTTTTAGATTTTTTATTTTAGGAAATACGAAAGTAAATAAAACTGCATATGCAATGCTGCTGAGATGCTTACATGCAGTGACATATTAAATTTCCAAGCTGTATTTTAACTTTAAGCTCCGACTGTATGCGATAGCCTCATTTGAAAGAAAATTTGTCAAAAACAAAAGTTGTTAATTCTCTGTGTTGGAAAAAACAAATGTCATAGAAAAATATGTTGTTTATGCATAAATTTGTATGGCTTACTCTAAGAACTAAATTTATTCAGTTCAGAGGTGGTAAAACGTTACAATAGTAATGACTGATCTGACATAATTCAAAATTTCACCGATTTTTGAAGTAGGTAATTTTTTTTTCTAACGATGGTTATTCTGATTTTCGAAACATATCAATACATTTTTGTCCTTTTTATGAAATTATTACATAAAATTTATATTTTAATATTGCACGTAGGTGGCTTCGTCTATCCTGTAAGAAAAATGTTAAACATATCAAATGAATAGATAAGGACAGTGAAGAAAAGAAAGCATCGAGTACAGAGAAAAATCATAAATTTTTTCAAAATTTTTGAAAACTTGTAAGTCTTTCAGAAAGCCTTTTTAAACGGGTAGATAAGGGTTTCTGGGGTCGAAAAATTTTTTTGTTGTGTAATTCAAGAACACACAAAAGAAAGAGTGTCTAAATACCTAATAAAATATAAAAAAAGTTATAAGATATCTCTATGGTTTTTCAAGAAGGATTGTCTAGAGGAGGTTAAAGTCACTTAAATAATAAAAACCGAAAAGCGATGGTGAAAATTGTTTCGTCCTCTGACAGAGATCGAACCTGGTGTGTTTCGTTTTATAGGCACGCACTTAACCAATACACCAAATGTATATTTTATATTTTATGTTTTAGCAAACAAATAACAAGAAAGCTACTATAATCAAGAATATATCCTTATTAAGACGATATCCTAATAAAATCAATAAAGAAGAAATTTTTGAAAATATCAATTAGGTCGCCTAATGAAATAAATAAGGAATAAGTTTTTGAAAAAATCAAGTAGGTGAGCTAATGAAATCAATTATTTATACAACTCAAAAGAAAACCTAATAGAATCAAAAAGTTTTTCTTTATGGTTTGTGGTTTTTAGTGTCTAAAATGAGTGTCAATTGTGGTATAACAAGTTTTCTTATTGATTTAAAGGGATTCCCTTCTTGATAAAATTAAAAAGATTTACCACATGAAAATAATTAGGAAATTGTCACGTACGTATGCGACAAAAGGTAATTAAATGTCACATTTTTCTACATTGTTGAGTAACCACGAAAATGAGCTGATCAATGCCGTATTTTACTGATGCCTTCTTAGACTCACCTATTTTGTGAAATTTCTGCAGTAGTAAATTCTTTAAAACTTCACAAAGCCCCCGGCCAAAATGGTATTATTTATGAATTTTACAAAAATTATTGTTTTATAAATGAAATATTATCTGTTTTCAACAAAATATTTTTACAAGAAAAAATACCTTCGAGTTTTCGCCAATCTATTTTGATACCGCTATTCAAGAAGGGAGATGCCAACCAGCCACCTAATTACCGTGGGCTTTCCCTTATCGACACTTTATGCAAAGTTTTTAATACTACTTTATTAAATAGAATAACAGAATGGACCGAAAACAACAATATTCTAAATGAATTCCAAGCCGGGTTTAGAAAGTAGTACTCAACTGTAAACAATATTTTTAATCTTGTTAACATCGTCAATTTAAACAAATTGATTGGCAATAACATGTTTGCATTTTTCGTAGATTTTTCTTGTGCCTTTGACATGATACCTAGAAACTCCTTGTTCTACAAACTTTCCTGTTTGGGACTATCATCTAAAATGATAAGATTAATTTAATACGCATATGAAAACAACAAAAGTCAAATCTGGGATGGAAGTACTTTTTCCGAACCTTTCCCTGTCGAGCTTGGGGTAAAACAAGGTTACATTTTAAGTCCTTTACTATTCTCGTTGTACGTTAATGACGTAGCTGATGAATTACCACATGGTGTAAATGTTGCAGAAACAAATGTAAAAATACTGCTTTATGCTGACGATATTGTCATACTTTCTGATTCAAAAGCTAAATTACAACAAATGATTGATGCTCTGTTTACATACTGTACGATGTGGTGTTTAAAAGCTAACCTGAATAAATCAAAGATTGTTATATTTCGTACTGGTTCTAGAATATCTTCTAATCTTAGCTGGCAATTTGGAGATGACAACATCGAGATTATCAATAGCTACAAATATCTTGGCTTTGACATTGCTTATAACTTGTCTTTTAACAAACATCTTAATAATAAATTGGCTGCCTCTAAACTTGCTATAAACTCCACTTGGTCTAAATATATTAATCACCCAAAAATTTCTAAAGATAATAAACTAAAAATATTTCATGCCGCATCTAGATCGATAATGTTATACGCTGCTCAAGTCTGGGGTTATCAGAGATATGATGCAGTAGAGAAGCTATTTAGATTTTTTTTAAAAAAATATGTTGTACCTACCAGCAGCAATATCTGACTACATATTATACTTTGAAACTGGCTTAGACTCCTTGTACGTTTCCACTCTGAGACTACACCTCTCCTATATAAACAAAGTTTTAAACATGAGTCACAACCGACTACCACGTATACTTCCAGAAGCAATAATCGCCAAAAATGAGTTCTGGGCAAAGGAATGGACAAATCTACAACAAGTAATTCAATTTACTCCCACAAATTTAAACCTCCCATTTTGCACAAACTGGAAATCCATGATAAACCTACTTATTGCAAAAGAACGTGAATATAATTTACTTAAGGCATCAAACTCACAACACCACGACCTTTATTGCCAACTTAACCACAAAGTTACGCCTGTTCTTGCTGCAAGTTACTCATCTCGTATTACTAGCTTAATAGTCAAAGCGAGGGGAGGTTTGCTTGACATAAACGCCAGGTCCTTCAGAACAGCTCTGTATCCGCATGCACAATATGCAACCTGGGAATAGCGGAAAACACTCACCACTTCTTAGGAGTCTGTCCAATATATAATGGAGTTAGATTTAAATTTTTTGGAAAATCCCAACTTGAACTAATCGAAGTAATAAATATTTTAAATGGTTCCAACTTTTACAATTTATAAAAATACATAGAAATTTGTTCAAAATATAGAAAATTAATTATTAATGAATTTAATTTGTAATTTTTTCAATTTTACTCACTTAAACTTGTACATATATATATATATATATATATATAAAAATTAGCTAAATGAATTGTATTAAAAATACTAGCAATCTGCCAACAAATATGTTGCTCACAACAAATATGTTATGTAACATTGTTATAAACAAAAAATGAATATGCAAATACAAATAAATACATCTATTAATAAATAATAAAAACTAATAATAATAAATAATTAGGAATCTCTTCGAAAAAAACTTACCTTATTTCTGCTTGAATATCCCTTAGCCTAAAAGTATTTCGTAGAGAAAATCTTTTTGATTCTAATGGATGATTTTTTTGAGGTTAGGATTTTCATGCATTAGTATTTGACATATCACGTGAGATTTCAGACATGGTGCCAAAGAGAAAGATGCTCAGTATGCTTTGACATTTCATCATGAATAGACTTACTAACGAGCAACGCTTGCAAATCATTGAATTTTATTACCAAAATCAGTGTTCGGTTCGAAATGTTCAAATGTGACAAATTTTGTTCAGCGATGAGGCTCATTTCTGGTTGAATGGCTACGTAAATAAGCAAAATTGCCGCATTTGGAGTGAAGAGCAACCAGAAGCCGTTCAAGAACTGCCCATGCATCCCGAAAAATGCACTGTTTGGTGTGGTTTGTACGCTGGTGGAATCATTGGACCGTATTTTTTCAAAGATGCTGTTGGACGCAACGTTACGGTGAATGGCGATCGTTATCGTTCGATGCTAACAAACTTTTTGTTGCCAAAAATGGAACAACTGAACTTGGTTGACATGTGGTTTCAACAAGATGGCGCTACATGCCACACAGCTCGCGATTCTATGGCCATTTTGAGGGAAAACTTCGGAGAACAATTCATCTCAAGAAATGGACCGGTAAGTTGGCCACCAAGATCATGCGATTTGACGCCTTTAGACTATTTTTTGTGGGGCTACGTCAAGTCCAAAGTCTACAGAAATAATCCAGCAACTATTCCAGCTTTGGAAGACAACATTTCCGAAGAAATTCGGGCTATTCCGGCCGAAATGCTCGAAAAAGTTGCCCAAAATTGGACTTTCCGAATGGACCACCTAAGACGCAGCCACGGTCAACATTTAAATGAAATTATCTTCAAAAAGTAAATGTCATGGACCAATCTAACGTTTCAAATAAAGAACCGATGAGATTTTGCAAATTTTATGCGTTTTTTTTAAAAAAAAAGTTCTCAAGCTCTTAAAAAATCACTCGTTATTAGGCATGCTTGGCTCTGTGTACCGGAAGAAGTTAAAATCGGTCATTATCGGAGTCATAAGAGGTATGTTAACAGCATTTAAAAAAGGGTAAACTTCCACTCTTGTAAAACTTGGCTTTTTAAACCTTGTTTAACCTATCTTAGCATGGATAATGTATGGTCACTGTAGCAATATATCGTTGCGGTTAACAACTTATAGTTGTTTTTATAATTACTATGGTCACGACAAACAACTTTTATTTTTTAATATTTGAATAATAAATGTTAAATATAACCAAACAAATAATGTTTGGTTTTTTTAAGTTTAGTGATTATTTTTTTTTTAATTATTAGTACCTAATTTTACGGGTTTATCTTTTCAAAAATAATCAAATATACTTATTTGACACAATTTTTATGTTTTCATACAAAATAAGAAATGCCCCTAACGTGAGTTCTCTGGTCCTTAAAAGCAGCAATCAGTAATCTCTTTGGAAGTAATTCACACCAAATTTTAATTATCTTTTATTTATTTACTTACTTTATACAAAGGTATTCCTATGATAAAATTTTAAAATTTATATAATATTCTAAAATTCCTGAAACTATTGTAAAACTCTGTAAAATGTGTTTAAAATATTTTAATAGCAATGTAATTCCACAAAGTAAAAATACAAATCAAATACAAATTTTATTAAATTGGCTACTTAGAAGTAATTAATTTATATTTTGTCATTATTTTAAAACAGCGCCATCTGATTCGCAACCGTGTTTAAAAATAGCGCCATCTGTTGCGCAACCGTATTTAAAATACCAAGCTTTCAACTAAGGTACTTCCTTAAAAAAATTTTTTAAAATCCATCCAGTAGTTTTTACGTGATGCGAACACGGACAGACAGATGAGTTACTGTTTTATCTATATGTATATAGATAAGGTTTAAAAGGCTATGTTCTTGCATTTAGTGCTAGATAATGCTAATTCTAAATTCTTTTGCCTATTGTTGCCAACAATTTAATTGACCTTAATGTACAAGAAAATGAAACATTTTAGAAATTCTACTTCGTACTTCGTTACTTGTATTAGTAATGTTCTTGTATAGAGCAAATATTTCATTTAATATTTTTTTTTTTTCAAATGTATAAAACTGCCATAAATCACAAAAATAGTTTAGTTGGCATATATTACATTTCCTTTGTTTTATACAATAATTTTTTACCCTAAAATACTTATGTATGTATGTGCAGTAATGGGCGAGTTACTGAAAGTAGCACAGTATGACTTAAATATATAAAAAATAAATATTACTTGCACTTACGTACAAGAAACAACTTTTAATAACTCATTTAAAGAGATTGCCATTAATTACACTGATTTTAAAAACGTCTAAAATTTGATTGCAGAAAAATGAGAATCCTTTTTTCATTAAATTTTCTCTTTATTCATTATAACATATTTTTATTTATTATCCGATATCGGTCTACAAAGTCTTAATTTTTTTTTATTAAATGACCTTTTTACAAAAATCATAAAACTGTTGATTCTGTTATTATGTGTGGTAGGAACAGCCTATAATAATTATATAAAATATTTTTAAAATTTATTACAAATTTCCTTTAACTTATACATATGTTCAGTAGAAGAAAGCAAGAAAGTCAATCACTAATATATAAATGGTTTTTTGGGAGTTCTAGTTTTAAAAATTGCTTAAATCACAGATGATGAGTTCTTACCATTATGCCATTAAATTAATTAAAATTTTTTTTTTTCTGATTGCAAATAATTCTTGTTTTATAAGAAGTTTCGGGTTCAATCTGCATCAACGACTCTGTAGTGTACCCTACAACGGGTACTATATTCGATAAATTAATTTATAATTGTGTTGCAGCATTTAACTAAAAAATCTATTTTTATTTCATTTAAAATTTTGGCTTCATTTAATTTTCATTAATATTCGTTTTCAATTGTATGTAATTAACGTGACAAGAAGTCCCATTTTTGCTGAATTATCCTAATTTTTTTAGTTCAAACCCGTTTAAAATATATGTCTCACTTTTAAGAAAATTTAAAATTTTATAATTTTTTAGGTTTTACTTATTTTTTTATAGTTTAATAAATTTATTTTGAAAGTATTAAAACCTTCACCTTTAGATTTAAAATTGTGTGGTCTAAATATTGCTCTAGTCGCATGATAATATACCAGGCCTAGTTCCGGCCTATGCACTGTTACACTAACTTTCTTTTCCTTTACCACAAAAAAAACACAAAAGTAGGTCTCGCTGACTAATTAACCAGAAAATTGAAAACGAGAACTTTTTTCCAAGGTAGCGAACCATAGTTTCAGCGCTAGCCCTTACACCACAACAAAAATGTGTACCAGAGGTCAATGCCTGAAGTTTTGACTTAACCTGTCGGTGGTCTTATCATCATTATAATAAATCAATAGTGGTAGACTTCGTTCTCTCCAACTGACGATTGATAATTGAATACAAGTTTTCTCGTATTCCTTTATCTGGGTTTGGTTGGTTAAATAGATGATAATAATAATTTGTTTACTAATAGTATATTACTTTTATAGACACAATATTATTTTGGAATGTGTGTAGTCACCATTTAATGTTCAAATAATATTAAAAACTTGTTTGTTGTGACCATAGATATGATATGATTGCAACACCTTTAACTTGTTCATTGCAACCATAAATTGTTACAGAGAACATAGGATGGTTCTTATAACCATAACATAGCCATGTTTTTTCTCTCCCCTTACCAGCAGTGTCGTATGTTTGTTGATTGGATAAAAAAAATCTTCTTGTTTCAAAAAGCTTATGCCACCTGCCCAAATTCAGCAAAGCGGCTGCCAAACAAACTCCTAGATCCTGATTTTTTCTTCTGTGCCTTGCATCATCCGATATAATCATCCTCCCATAATTGTAATAAAGTTTTTTTTAGTAATTATCTTCTTAGTGTGAAAACATAAATCTTATCACCCTTAATTAATGTTTGCCAATTTGCAGTAAAAAGCAATTCTTTAATAAAATTTATGTTACTAAGCACACACATCTTGTACATTACACTACTAACAAGTTTATACATTGTTAAGTTTTGTAGAAGTTAGTATGTCATTGTATCCTTTTCTCAATCTGCCTGTCTGCCATTCTGTCCTTCAAAATACTTGAGCTAAAAGTGTGTATATAATGCAAAGTGCATAAGTGACATACTTGTTAAACACATGGCAAAAACAATATGCATATTTTGCATTCAAGGAATATTTAGTGCCTGTAATTTGTGTACATAACAAAAGATAAATTAAAAACATACTTGCTTTAATCCAACGACAATCGTGCCATTAATCTTTACTTAAGCAGTTTTAGAAGAAGAAAAAAAAACTAAAATCAATAATTCAAATAACAAAGGGAACTGATGTTAGATTTTATTTTTATTTGGTTTTTTCATTTGTGTAAAATGAGATATTATTTAAATGTTTTAAATAATAATCATGGATAAACCACCTGATTGATACAGGACTTCACATGGACACAGAAAAGGATTAATAGATTTTTAATTTGGTGGTGGTGGTGGCCAGTAACGGGCTACTAGTTAAGTATCTACTAAATGTATCTACTAATGTATCTACGAAAGGCTCTGTTTCTATCGACGTTGGACACGGTAGCGTCCATTGTGTGAATGTCCAGTACTTCCTACTATACGGCTTAGAGCCATGAGCAGGTACAGCTCTATAAATAAAATTAAATGTCGTTCCTTGGTAATCGTATCTCTTAAGAACGGCTGCACCAATCTGGCTAATATTTTTTTTTCATCATTGCTCAACTTAGGTTTTAAAGGAAATAAAAATTGACCACGCTCACTTTAGCGCCCATATTTTAATTTATCTAGAATCGAAGATCGGCTTGACTGGTTTGTCTATTTTTTTCAATTTAAGTTTTTACGGAATGACAAATTGAGCATGCCCATTATTACGGCCACTTCATTGATATATCTGAAATTGATAAACAATTATTATCGTGTACCCAGATAAATTTTGCACAAGTAACCCCTATATTAATGTGCATAGAGATTTGAACAATGGCCGTGTTTATTTTCAGACTAAGAAATTATTATAGTGCAACTATAACAGGCATGTTATTGAAATTTTATAAAAGAAAATCCCAGGTTAATGTGCATTGCCACACAAAAATATCAATGGATTAGAATCCTAGATGTCGTAACGCCCTTACGTCTAACCTCCGTCGAACGAAAAACTACCCAGCAAACAATACTGCTTCACCGTATGCAGCTTTGTATGGGAATGACGAGTTGTTATTGCTTACAAACCTGTTTACGTATGACATGATATTTGTTCGCGATGTCCCACTTAGTAGCATTTTAAGCGCTCAATGCAGCGCAGTTTATATGTTATACAATCGCACGATATTAAGTTCGTAACTTGTCGTAACTCCTCGTAAATTCCTCCATACAAAGTAATTATCCTATATCTGGATAACTGCCGTAATGACACTTCAAATTTGACATTGGCTTTTCTGAAAAAACGTGCTTTTCGAGTTTAGGAATTTTGTTAACAGTTTTTTAATAAAACAATTTTATTTAGTTTTTTTTTTTCATTAAATATTTATTTAATGTTTTGTTTTATAAAATGTTTATTTTATTATTTTTTAAGTGTCCTTTATTTTAAGGATTTTTACACAGATTTTTTGATTTGTTTTAAAGGTATCCTTAATTTTAAGGACTTTTACACGTAAGTTTATTTTATTACATTTAATAGTCCTTTTTTTTAAGGACTTCTTTCACAATTTATTATTTTAATTTTTTACACTTCGTTACTGAATCAATAAATTAAAACTGAGCTGTTACTAAGAATTCTGCCTTTTATGTATTTCATTTGTTAGTAAAGATGATCGCGCATGGACAAGCATGATCGATCATGTTATTTTGTTTTTTCATCTTACTTACTTCATCTTGCTTGAAACTCATCCGAATCCACTGGCCCGTAACATACTAAATGAACCTGGTTACATTCGACTAGGAAGGAGGGACACTGCTTCTCTCATCCGTACATTAGAGGGATAACCCGAAAATTACAGTAACCGTGAAAGATACATTTTTTTGTCCAGCACTGGTTGGACTTAACAAGTATATTTATATTTTAAGACTTAAGATATGAGAAATTATTGATAGTTCAATTATATTGAAGATACAATAAATAAAAATTGCTTACGCATTGGCGTGAGTAAGTGAGCAATAAAAGGAACATTGTATGTATCCAGGAACATGTATATATGTATGCTTTAAATTATTATTGTTGATAACAATAAACTTAAGCAGGTTTATGCATGTCCAATCATGACAAGTTTTGTCTTAGCAGTATAAAAATTAATGAGAGATATTCAAAAATATTCTGCATGCCCGATCATATCAATTATTATAAAAAAACAGAATATTGTTATTAGTAATTAATAATATTATATATTAATAATTGTATTAAGGTGATTCAATAACTTACATGAGTAATTATATACTACATTCATATATTTGTATATATGTACATCAATGTCAAATCAACCAAAAAAATTGGTTTTTAAATTTACCACTTTCGATTTTATTGAAACTTTTGACAATGACAATGTCAATTGGCCGCCAAGATCATGCGATTTTACACCATTGGACTTCCTTCTTTGGGGTTATTTGAAAGAAAAGGTGTTTGTAGATAAGCCAGCAACAGTTCAAGAACTAAACTAATTTCTGATGCCAACATGGTACCACTATGAAATTTTTATGGTGTACTCATCAAGCCACATTTAAAAACATATATAAATTTCAAAAAAAAAAATTAAAAAATTAAAAAAAATTGAAAGTTCATTCTTTATATATTTGCTGGCAGCATACATATAATAAAAATCTATTAAAAGAAAAGTAAAAATAAAAACAAAAACACTAAAAATATAGTTTTCTTAGTATGTATTTCCAAGAAAATTTCAATAGAATATATTATCGCACCCTAAATACAAAAATACTCAAAATTTTCCAAAACTGACATTTTCAGAGTGCATATCTCTAACTACTGCAAAAATTTCTTTCACATCACTTTCTTCCTTAACTGGAAAAATACAGTTATTTCTATTTTTATGTTCTGCACGATGAACTAAAGAGAATTATTTTTAGTCATAAATCAAAATTTTATTTTATTTTCGCAAACATAATATAAAATTGAAAAAATTATAGCAGAACCTTCTTCAATATTGAATTTTTTCATAATGCAACAATATTTTCTTTAAATATTACAATCATTTTTACATAAACAGTTTTTTGTCTCTCCTAAAAATTTTAGTATTTTGAGTTGTGACCCTTTTGTATTTAGGGTGCGATATGTTAAAAAAAAGAAAAAACTTTAATCTAACAATGTCCATTTACTAAAAGAACCAGCAAAAAATATTTTGTCATCCTCTGTGAACGTAGGTTTCCCTACTACCATTTCTAACGGCTCCTAAGTTAAAAATAAAACACAGCTCCTGGAGTCTACACATTTCAACGTAATATCTTTTTTATCACCTTTAAGGTTTATTGCGATAGATACATGCTGAGACATTTATTTTTCACTGACATTAACTTGTTTGATTAAAGCTTCGCTAGTAGCAACGAATTATATTGGACGTTAACAAAAAACCCTCATATATGGCTTTGTTTGACGCAAGTGAGCTTAAATATAAATTATATCAAAGACAACCTGTTACATTAAAAAATGTAGGAAATAAAAATAACATTTGAGGAATAAAAAAGTAAGAAATATTATTTGGAATCGATGTGAAATTTAAAAGAAAAAATGTCCAATAACAATAATTGAGGCATAAGTATGATATGAAGAAGAAAAAAAGAAATTTAAAAATAGATTATGAGCCCCAAAGGCAAAGAAATGTGAAAGAAAACAAATAAGTGTAAAGAAAATAAGTAGAAAATGAAAAAATATGCACAATGGTCTTAATTAACTTTTGTTCTCAATAATTTTTTTACGCTCAAACCTTTCAAAATTTTCCTTAGTATTGAATTAATACCATTTTTATGATGAAAATATAATTTGTATTTCCACAAGAAGAAATTGGAAACCCTCATTGTATTTGACTAACTTTTCATGGAAGTGGGTGTTTAATTACCCATAAGTTCAATTACTTATAACACATTACAATTACAAAGACACATCTAGTTAAAAAAATAAGAAATAAATATCGTCTTGTAGAAATTATTTTTTTTTATTTTTTGGAAAATTGAATATTATGTTTCAACAGTGTTTATAAAAATAAAAGTTGTGAAATATTTTTGTCACTTGTAGTGCTTGGAGTTCTACATCAATTAGTACATACATTGATTTTAACTATTAAACGGATTTTTTATACTGTTGTCATACCTTTCGGTGAAGACCGTCGTCACTGGCTGTTGTTTTGGTACGTTTGGCGAGCGCTTTCGATGTGAAGACATCATTTTCAAGCCGCGTTTAAAATGGTACTGGAGAGTTAGTATTATTTTTATATTTTGTTGTATCCACCACTTTTTGGAAAATATTTTATAGTATATAATAATTTTTTGTTATAAAATTATCTACACCTATATATGTATATTTAGTGTGTTTTTATATAAAGCTCAGTTTTACAATCTTTGTTTTGGGTTTAAATCAATTCGTATTAAAAACAAAAATTATGACACCACACAGTGGGACAAAATCAAAATATTTTGAACATTTTTGATTAATCGGTCTAGCCCGTTACAAATGGTTGAATTATTTCCAAAATATTTTTTCCAGTTAGCTAGTAAGAGATCGTGAATATTTTAAAAAGATCAGTTCATTGATGTAGTATTCTACAGCTTTCAAACAAACTAGTAAACTAAAATACATGCATACATTAATTTCTAAACAACTTAAGGTGGAGGTTTATCAATTTGACTGTATTTTTTTTCTCCTTCACCACAGAGGAAAATTGTATAAACAATAATTCCCTTTGTAACATCTATAATTTTGTTTCCCATATCATAATCTATATACACTTTGGACCTTTGTAAAAAAGGGGAAATGATTTAACGTGTTGTCCTTTCATGTTGGCTTTGAAATGGATTTTATTTCGATCCTACACTGAACCAAATTTCGTAGGTAATATTAACGAAAATTAGTTGAACCTTAACGACAAAAATTGTTAAATCAACTTAATTTTTATTCAAATCTAACGATTTATTCATATAATCTTTTTTTCAAACAGAATTTTTTTTTAGCCATACATATATATATAAAAAAAACATAAAATTTTAAATAAAATTATGTTAAATTAACAAAAATAAAGACATGTAGAATTAAAGAAATTTCGTAAAAATTCAAATACATTTATATCAGTAATTTTTAATTAAATTTTGTAAAATTAAAGTAATTTCGTTAAATTTTATTTATTATTTTAAATTATTCAAGAAAATTGAAATTAAAAAAATTTCAATCTAAAATTATATTTACAAAAAATTATATTTGGAATCGTGTTAAATACATTATTTATTTTAAGTCACGCATGATCCCTTTGTAAATTTATTAAATAAATATTTTATGATTATAAAATATTTATTTCCAAAAATATAATAATCGAAATTGATTACTATGGGGAAAGCCTATCCAGATAGCTATTTCGCTAGTGCTCAACTAGCTCATCAGTGGATTTTTACCAAATTTTTCTGAATAAAAACTCAGATTCTTATGCTTAAAACTTAATAGACTAAATGAGAAGTTCAAACAGTCTATAAAGAAAGCCAAATCTAAATTTCTAAACAAAATAAAAAACCATAGTAACCATTTCGATTTCAACAAGTTTATTATATTTTTGGAAATAAATATTTTATAATCATAAAATATTTATTTAATAAATTTACAAAGGAATCATGCGTGACTTAAAATAAATAATGTAAAATTATATTTTCTAAAAATAATTAGAAAGTTTTTGCGGTTATTTTAGCAGTGTTTTAAATTTTAAAAATAAAACATTCCAAGCAATACCTCAACTATACACATGGAAAAAATTGTGTCTAAATACCTAATAAAATAGAAAAAAATTTATAAGATATGTCTATGGTTTTTTTTTAAGAAGAAAGTCTTATTATTTTAATAAGGAAACCCTTTTAGAAAAAATCAAGAAGAAAACTTAGGATTTTTATTGGGTATTCTTATTGTTTTTTCAAACAGCGTTTCTTCTTGAATTTATTAGGCCCTCTTGTTTTTTTTTTTTTAACACACAAAATTATCAAAAAAAATCTCAAAATGAGAAACTAAAAACAATTGGTATGTTGCTTTTTGGCATTTCCTTTAAAATTGTTTGCTAATCTAATCAATCTTTTTGATTTCTTGCTACCTTTATTTTTTTGTGACATTTTATTTTGCCTTCTATCTTATTATCTTCTATTTTTCTAGGGGTGAAAGGTCAGGGGAGCGAGCTTTTTCTGATGGATTGTCTAGAGGGGGTTGCAGCGACTTAGTTTCTAAAACCTGAATTTTTTTCGTCCTCTGCCAGGGATCGAACCTGGTGTGCTTTATTTTGTAGACACGCACGTAACCACTACACCAAATGTATATTTTATATTTTATTTTTTAACAGACATATGATTTATATAAACGAAATAATAAGAAAGCTAATATAATCGAGAAGATAATCTTATTAAAAAATTAAAAACTTGATTTACACATGATCATATAGGAACATTAATGAAATCAATCAGAAAAACCTTTTTTAAAAAATCTATTAGGTAGCCTATAGAAATCAATAAGGAATCCAATTTTTACACAAACCATAAGAAAACCTAATAGAAAAAGATTTTCTCTATGGATTGTTTTTCTTTTGTGTCAAAAATGAGTAAAAAATTGTGAATAACAAGTTTTCTTATTGATTTAATGGGATTTCCTTATTGATAAAATTAAAAAGATTTACCACATGAAAATAATAAGGAATCACTTTGAAAATATCTTCTTTTCCTTCTGCTGGCATATACCTTAGCCTAAAAACATTCAATAGAGAAAATCTTTTTGATTCTATTAGGCATTTTTGGCTCTGTATAGACAGATGGAAACACAAATCTTTACCAGATCAATTTCCGCAAGCAAATAACCAATATATTTTGAAGATGAGTTAAGTGGAATTAACGGCATTATTCGTTGTCAGTTTTTTGTCTTCAGACAATATTAAATGCTATTTTTGAGATTATATTGAAGTCTAGCTACGCCCGCCAACTCGTTAGCGTCCTTACACTATTTTGTCAGATTTTGTTTTGAAAGCATTTACCTTTTTAATGCTTCAATTATGATTTAGGTATTTAATTTATATAAATGGTCTCTTCCCTGCTAAAAAAATATCCCGCTTTAAAAAAAGGCGCCTTAAAGTATTGTTACGAAGGAATAATTTATTCTCGAAAACTCTGACATTGTTGTAGAAATACTTATTTTGCTTTTATAAAATAAAATAACTTTTTCAAAAAATTATAAATATTTCCTCCAATACTTTTTGTTTGAATATGAATTTGTAATTTACAATTTTGTGACATTTTCTTCTGTTGAATAAAATAGAAATTAGTCTAAGTTGACGACAGCCACAACGGTGGCCGTGTAGCCATGTAGCTTTGCTTACTTCAAAATAATCGTTTTATTTTTGACACTTTGTAGTCGGTATCTTAATGATGTCTATGTGTTTAATGCACCTAGGTTTTAAAACAGATATATATTATATTTAAAAATCAAACGCATTTAAAACAAGTAAAAGTGCTATATTCGGCCGTGCCGAATCTTCTATACCCTTCACCACGGTGATTTGATTTATACAGACATGTACAGCGTTATCCATACTGTTGACTCTTTACTTAAATAAAGTCGTATAACAAAAAATCATTATTCATGACTTAAAGAAATAGAAGCCAAATGAAAACAAATTCCGTTTGCTACAATTGTCACCGTGTTTTCAGCTACTTAATGATATTGAAGCCGACAGCTACATCGTAAGCTCTGACATTGTTGTAGAAATACTTATTTTGCTTTTATAAAATTAAAAAACTTTTTCAAAAAATTATAAATATTTCCTCCAAAACTTTTTTTTTTGCATATGAATTTTTAATTTGCAATTTTGTGACATTTTCTTTTGTTGAATAAAATAGAAATTAGCCTAAGTCGACGACAGCCACAACGTTTCATTTTTGACAGTTTGTAGTCGGTATTCTGATGATGTCTATGTGTTTAATGCACCTAGGTTTTAAAACAGAGATATCATCTATTTAAAAATCAAACGCATTTAAAACAAGTAAAAGTGCTATATTCGGCCGTGCCGAATCTTCTATACCCTTCACCACGGTGATTTTATTTATACAGACATGTACAGCATTATCCATATTGTTGACTCTTTATTTAAATAAAGTCGTATAAGAAAAAATCATTATTCATGAGTTAAAGAAATAGAAGACAAATGAAACCAAATTCCGTTTGCTACAATTGTCGCCGTGTTGTCAGCTACTTAATGATATTGCAGCCGACGCTACATCGTAAACTCTGACATTGTTGTAGAAATACTTATTTTGCTTTTATAAAATTAAATAACTTTTTCAAAAACTTATAAATATCTCCTCCAAAACTTTTTGTTTGTATATGAATTTGTAATTTACAATAATAATGTAATTTGTGACATTTTCTCTTGTTGAATAAAATAGAAATTAGCCTAAGTTGACGACATCCACAACGGTGGTCGTGTAGCCATGTAGCTATACTGGCTTCAAAAAAAAAAAAAAAACGTTTACCTATAAACGTGTGTATTTTATTTTTGGCAGTTTTTACCCGGTATCCTGATGACGTCTATGTGTTTAATGCACCTAGGTTTTAAACAAAGATCGCATCTATTTTAAATCAATCGCATTAAAAAAAAATCAAACGCATTTAAAAAAATATGTTACTCTATATACACACATACATACATATGTATATTCTTAATATTAAGTATATGTTATGTTACAGTCATGATTTTCATTTTCAAAGAAATATTGAAATTTTTGTTTTAATTTTTCGAAAATTGTGTGTAAAAATTTTTTGTAAAAATATTTTTTTAAAAATTTTTTGTAAAATTTTATTCGAAAATTTTTTGGAAAATTTTTTAAAAAAATTTTTTTTCTAATATTTTTCTGTAAAATATCTTTTTGAAAATGCTTTGTAAATTTTTTTGTAAATATTTTTGAAAAAAATTAAAAATTTTTTTAAAAAATTTTTTTTAAAAAATTTTTTTTAAATTTTTTTTTTAAAAATTTGATTGAAATTTTTTTGTTAAATTTTGGACCTTTCTCTTCTATTGAGTTAGAATGGTCAGACTAAAGCAAAAAGAAATCCTTACAAAAAAAATTTCATCATATTGACACATGGGGGGTCCTTTTAACTGCTCCTATTTGTCAGAGGGTACCCGGTGAGTCCATTGGCTACCTCTATGCGTATTGCTTTCTATTAAGGTCTCTAATACAAATCAAAGCAGAAAAACCCTACCAATCTAAAAACAAACAAAAATCGCCCCTCGCAGGGGGTTATTGATCCCCCGAGATCTGTATGCACTCCTTGCGATCTACCTGTCACATTCTAATATTTATTTGACAAAAAAAGGCAAAACAGAATCATTAAAGCCGAAAAAAATTAAAAAAAAACGTAAAAAAAATATAGGTGGGCGTGGTTTTTGGCCCGTAGCCTCCAAAGGAATGATCCGATGTTGCTGAATTGCAATACCAAAATTTTCGAAACTATGCCTGACAGATTGGTGTGCTTAAATTTTTTGTATCTCTTCTGGTGCCTTGGCAAATGACATTACCACACTAACACGGACAGACGGACAGACGGACAGACGGATAGACGGACAGACGGACAGACGGACATCGCTCAATCAACTTCTCTATATATAAGGATCCAGAATATATATACTTTATGGGGTCGGAAATGAATATTGTAGAAATTACACACGGAATGACAAACTTATATATACCCTTTCCACCTGTGGTGAAGGGTATAAAAATATGTTACTCTATATACACACATACATACATATGTATATTCTTAATATTAAGTATATGTTATGTTACAGTCATGATTTTCATTTTCAAAGAAATATTGAAATTTTTGTTTTAATTTTTCGAAAATTGTGTGTAAAAATTTTTTGTAAAAATATTTTTTTAAAATTTTTTTGTAAAATTTTATTCGAAAATTTTTTGGAAAATTTTTTAAAAAAATTTTTTTTCTAATATTTTTCTGTAAAATATCTTTTTGAAAATGCTTTGTAAATTTTTTTGTAAATATTTTTGAAAAAAATTAAAAATTTTTTTAAAAAATTTTTTTTAAAAAATTTTTTTAAAATTTTTTTTTTAAAAATTTGATTGAAATTTTTTTGTTAAATTTTGGACCTTTCTCTTCTATTGAGTTAGAATGGTCAGACTAAAGCAAAAAGAAATCCTTACAAAAAAAATTTCATCATATTGACACATGGGGGGTCCTTTTAACTGCTCCTATTTGTCAGAGGGTACCCGGTGAGTCCATTGGCTACCTCTATGCGTATTGCTTTCTATTAAGGTCTCTAATACAAATCAAAGCAGAAAAACCCTACCAATCTAAAAACAAACAAAAATCGCCCCTCGCAGGGGGTTATTGATCCCCCGAGATCTGTATGCACTCCTTGCGATCTACCTGTCACATTCTAATATTTATTTGACAAAAAAAGGCAAAACAGAATCATTAAAGCCGAAAAAAATTAAAAAAAAACGTAAAAAAAACGTAAAAAAAATATAGGTGGGCGTGGTTTTTGGCCCGTAGCCTCCAAAGGAATGATCCGATGTTGCTGAATTGCAATACCAAAATTTTCGAAACTATGCCTGACAGATTGGTGTGCTTAAATTTTTTGTATCTCTTCTGGTGCCTTGGCAAATGACATTACCACATTAACACGGACAGACGGACAGACGGACAGACGGACAGACGGACAGACGGACATCGCTCAATCAACTTCTCTATATATAAGGATCCAGAATATATATACTTTATGGGGTCGGAAATGAATATTGTAGAAATTACACACGGAATGACAAACTTATATATACCCTTTCCACCTGTGGTGAAGGGTATAAAAATATATTACTCTATATACACACATACATACATATGTATATTCTTATACATTATGTTACAGTCATGATTTTCATTTTCAAAGAAATATTGAAATTTTTGTTTTAATTTTTCGAAAATTGTGTGTAAAAATTTTTTGTAAAAATATTTTTTTAAAAATTTTTTGTAAAATTTTATTCGAAAATTTTTTGGAAAATTTTTAAAAAAAAGTTTTTTTCGAATATTTCTCTTTAAAATATCTTTTTGAAAATGCTTTGTAAATTTTTTTGTAAATATTTTTGAAAAGAAATTAAAACATTTTTTTTTATTTAAATTTTTAAAAAAATTTTTTTTAAAAAAATTTTTTTTTAAAAATTTGATTGAAATTTTTTTGTTAAATTTTGGACCTTTCTCCAATCTATTAAGTTAGAATGGTCAGACTAAAGCAAAAACAAATCCTTACAAAAAAAAATAAAAATTTCATCATATTGACACATGGGGGGTACTTTTAACTGCTCCTATTTGTCAGTGGGTACCCTGTGGGTCCATTGGCTACCTCTATGCGTATTGCTTTCTATTAAGGTCTCTAATACAAATCAAAGCAGAAAAACCCTACCAATCTAAAAACAAATAAAAATCGCCCCTCGCAGGGGGTTATTGATCCCCCGAGATGTGTATGCACTCCTTGCGATCTACTTGTCGCAGTCTAATATTTATTTGACAAAAAAAGGCAAAACAGAATCATTAAAGCCGAAAAAAATTTAAAAAAAAACGTAAAAAAATATAGGTGGGCGTGGTTTTTGGCCCGTAGCCTCCAAAGGAATGATCCGATGTTGCTGAATTGCAATACCAAAATTTTCGAAACTACGCCTGACAGATTGGTGTGCTTAAATTTTTTGTATCTCTTCTGGTGCCTTGGCAAATGACATTATCACACTAACACGGACAGACGGACGGACGGACAGACGGACATCGCTTAATCAACTTCTCTATGTATAAGGATCCAGAATATATATACTTTATGGGGTCGGAAATGAATATTGTAGAAATTACACACGGAATGACAAACTTATATATACCCTTTCCACCTGTAGTGAAGGGTATAAAAAAGGAACCTGCCAGATCTTTCTGGTATAAAATATTCTCGCCTATAATTATAATTCATGGTTTCGAGTAGCATAGTAGTATTGTTTTAAACATCTGGATACTATGGTACCTTCTCACAAAATTTTATTAAAATCCATCCAGTAGTTTTTTCGTGATGCGAACACAGAAAGACAGCAGACAGGAAATGAGTAACTGTTTTATTATACGTATATTGATTTTTATATAATAAATAGATAAACATGTATTTTTTAATTTGTTAATTAATTTTAATAAAAAACTAAAATTATTAGCTAATTTAACTATTAATTTTATTTAATTTAACTACATTTTTTTGTCGTATTTACATTCTATTCAAGGAGGCTACTGCGTATTTTTTCCAAAACACAATGTTAAAATCATACAAATTCGAATGATTTTCTTTTCGAATCATCAAAATACGCAGTAACCACCCCAGTAACGAAAATATAATAGACATATTGAAGAAATTTATTCATTGTACCTAATTTACCAAAATTATTTTCTATACGAAAAACGTTGACTGAAAAGTTTTTTTTATTTGTATAATTACCTACACCCTATTTCACCGTAGTTAGGTAAATTTTTGGTTCAATATAGATAACTTTTACTTATTTTATACGACAAAATGTCTTTAGTCTAAAATAAAAATAAATATATTTGTTAAGTCCAGCCAGTGCTAGAAAAATAATTGCATCTTTCACGGTTGCTGCTATCATTTGCGGCTCTTCCGTCTGCCATTCAGGTGAGAGAATCAATGACCCTCTTTCTTAGTCGAATGTATCCAGATTCATTTAGTTTGTTATGGGACAGCGGATCCAAATGAGTTTTAAGCTTTATTTAACCGAAGCTTTAAACCAAATGACTGTATTTTTTCAGCAGGAGTGACACTCAAGGCCAGGCACATAGAATCCGTCATACGGTATACGTCGACTTTTTCCACGCACAAGAAAGTTTAAATAGAGCTTTTCCAATGAGTGTTGTCACAATCAGTACGTCTCCGTCAACGCAAAGTACGAAAGTTGTGAAACTTTTAACTTTTGACTTACGTTGAAAGCTATAATTGGTTTCTCTTTGTTGCTCTCTCTCAAAATTAAATTTTTGTGTTGGGTGGATGTAAAAATAAAACAAAATACAACAAATTAATTTAATTTAATGAAGGAAAATGGAGAAAAAAGCTTTTCTTGTGTTTTCTTGTTTGATTTAATATGCGTCAACAAAGTACTCATTGTGTCAACCTCTTCCGTTGTTACTTTAATTTCAGAGCTTTAAAGTATAACGTATGACGGATTCTATGTGCCCCGGCCTTCAGTCAATTAGTAAAAGAGAAAAGCTTAATTTTTGCAGCCTTGAAATTGTATTTTTTTTTTTTTTTGGAACGATGTTGCAGCAGCTTGACACCAGAGTTTCAAGTAGGAATATATGCTTTTGAAGCCGAATCTTTAGTGCAACAGGGTGAAGGAGGCGCTCGATATATACTAGTTATGAACTCGGGCACATGTCTAACCAAGCAGGGTTGACAGATATGGCGATTTCTTATTTTGCAATTTAATTTCCGATTTGGCGATTTGTAAAGTAGTTGTAGATTTTGTCAGCTAATTTATTTAGAATTTTAATTACTTAGAATTAAAGAGTGTCAAAATGGATGATAAAGATTTTTTATTAATTGTTAATTACTTTATTTAAATAGTTAAGTTTAAACTATTATAAACACTAGTTTGCAATAACAAATTTATTTATACAATGTCTCTAAGTCTAGCACTCTAGTATTATAATGAAACCATGTTTATATATTCACACAAAGTTGATAGAATTTGTAGTATATTATATAGCACAAAGAAAAGTTACAAAAACCATTATTTTTATTTCAGGAAATGAAAAGAAAAATACCAAGTCAGAGGGGTAAAAAAAAAGAAATCGAAAAACTTTATTTTGGTAGCCACCAAAACGTTTTGGCACTACATTTTTGTGCTAATTTTAGGTCCTATACTGAAACAGTTGTACTGTATCTCATAGGTAATTGATTTAAATTACAATTAATTGTTTTTATATTTGCCCGTCTATAATTGTAATATAAGCAAAGGCCCCCAACCATATAATTAATATATATATAATTATTAACTGTACATTTACCACACCGTAAAACGTGATTCCATAATGCGAATTATATTTCCATTGCTGTACAGAATTTAGTTAGAAATATACTAATTGCTCTTATGAATTCCGTCTCAAATATTCTAATTTATTCCATATATGAGGGAGAAATATTGAACCAAATGGGACATGCGTACGTAATTAGCGATTGATACATTATGATTTTAACTTTATTTTTAATATATTTCGAGTGAAATAGAGCTCTGTATGAAAAGTAACCTTTTCTTGCTTTAGATAAAGTTTCTCTAATATGAAAATTGAGCTATAAAAATATATCGAGGTATACATACACATACTTTACTACTTCTTTTACTGGTATGTTGCAAGAATGATGATGAAGACATTTAACCTATGATTAAATTGTTTTTTTTTTATATTTAAAGAAGATTTTAAAAGAACTAGCAAACAGACTTTTTGAAAATACTAAGGTATTTAAAGTTTACGAACATTATTCCTTTGAAAATGTTGCAATTCGTGTTTTCATAGATTGATGAGAATCCTAGCAGACTTTTAGATGCTTAAGAAATGCAATACATATTATCTTTTGTTTATTTCAAAGATGATATTCGATATATTTTACAATAGTTTTGTACTTGATGTGCTGGTAGTTTTAATGTATTGTTTTTACCCAGTCTGTTACTAAATATACAGGTATTGCTTGTAGGGAAAGAGCGCTTTCAATAATGAATTCCAGCAAATCTTGTCTGTGAAATAGAATGCAAGAAGATTATCTTGATGCTATAAATTATATAAATGCAAATAGAGCATGTTGCACTTCAACTGTTGTTTGTTAAGTAATGTTGAATTAATTCAAATCCCATAAAATATATAATTCTAAGTTCAGGATGGTAAATAATACCTTGAGGATAGCTGCTGTACAGCAGCATATTCGTTATTTAATAAAATTTTAACTTGGAATTGGTATTTATTATACTAAATAAACTATTTTTACAAATTATTTGTGTTTTGAAATAAAAAATAAAATGCAAATAAAATTTTGTAGACAGGCATAAGCATGATATAATAATACAAGGTAGTTCCATTTCAAAAATGTTTGAAGTTTGCCGGAATTATTGAAGTATGTTTTTATGTAAAGGCCAGTACGCAGCTCGCCTGAATTTCAGTTTCCCATAAGAAGAATGTGTAAAAAAAACAGCCTGAATTTCAGGTTTGAAAATTTTCAGTCAACTTTCCGTTTGGCAGTACGCAGCTAAAAAGAAAACTAAACGGAATTTTCGATTACAGGGATGTTCTAACAAAAAGTGTAGACTTTTTTTCTTCAGCTGAAACAAAAATTAATGTTCAGGCAATTGTTTGGTAACGGAATTTATGACATTTCATGTTTTTTATACATTTAAAATATTTTTTGTTCATTTCTGTGTTGATATAATGTTATTGTGTACAATAAACAATAGAATTTAAAAAACACAACTACATGATTTTTATTTCTACAAACGACCACATGATGAATTTCACTTTTGTAGAAAAAAAGGCAAAAAAATCAAAACTGAAATTTCGTAGAGCTCCATACTGGGCTTAAACAGCAAAAAAAGTTTTTCTACAGGTAGAAACGAAAAAAAATTATTTTGGAAATTATTTTAAAAAAGTGTGTAAGTTTTTGAGTTTTTCCTATACAAATTTTCTAGACGTTTTGTTCAATTGGGTTACATAAACAGCACATAATTTACATAAACATCATAAAATAAAATCGTACTTTGGTTTAATAATGAAACTTATGAGGAATAAATCTTGTTGTAGATTATGATTACACTTTTATACTAAGAAAAAAAATATTACAATCTTATTAAAGCTGCATGCTAATTGACCTTATGAAAAATCGCAAAAAAGAAAAATTAAAAATCGCCAAATGAATAATTACCGTAAAAAAATTGGCAAAAATGGAAATTTGGCAAAAAAATATAAAAAGTCCAATACTGGCAGTAAGTGCATTAATATTTTTTTTTTAATTCTATTAAATCTTTAATGTTAACAATTTTGTAGTTTTAGGTAGACAACGTAACTACGTAGCTAGTAAACCGTTGTATTTACACTTTTATTGATGAATTTCTTGATAATCGCTCCTATTACATTGTGCGTTGTCGACATAATACGATGACCCCTCACTAAATTAAATTGGTATTCCCTTTGTCGACATCAACATTTATCGATGACTTTTTAATTTTATTTCGTATTTTGTAAGAATATGTGACGTTGAATTTTTCTTGTACCGACTTCGATTTCGTCGGCTTGATTTTTAAAAACGTCTGAAGTGCCAACAAAATTTAAAATAGCAAAAATTTAAATAACAAGTTTGACCCAATACGGAAAATTAGTTGAAGAAATGGAAAATCCCGACGTGATAGAAAAATACTTAAATGATATTCTTATTAAGCATTTGAAATCATTCCAAAACATTAACTTTTTTTAAAAGAATATTTCTCTACAGAACAGTGTTATCGATAAGCAGTCGACGTCGTCATAAGAGACGACGATGTCGCCATCGCCAAGCATAATAAGGGTGAATATAAAACCGCTCAAATATGGTATAACCATATTTCATTAAAACGTTTTGGATAATTGTATATTTGAAAAATTTTAAAAAAATATTTTGGGGTTTCTTTTTATATAAAATTTACCCAATTCTGCATGCGGATTTCTTGGGTTATTTTTGATTTTAAGCAATTTTGCAGAGAGCTATTTTGCATGCAACCCCCTCATCCAAAATAAAATTAACCAAACTCTTTAATTTTAAGTTCCTATGATACTGAAATTGTCAATTTTTCTTGATACTCCTTACAGATTAGCTTCCCATCTAAGTTAAAAAATATATTTCCTTTAATGAACATACCAGGACTGCCTTTGGTAATTTGTGCTTAATAAGAAAATGGAAACTTAGACACTTTTGTCAGATATAGGAAATTAAAAATCTTATTTGTGAATTTTTGCAAAAGTTTATTACTACCGTATCGAAAACAATTTTCGTTTGTTTATTTAGAGACATAAACTTAAGGCTTGTTTCTTTTTTTAATTTTTAAAATTTCAAATAAAGGAAAAAACGCAAAATGGGATTTCACAAAGTATGTGAAGTATGTATATGGTAGGACAAATTGAAATAATTCTCGCAAACGTCAGAACGTTAATATGGCGACAAAAAGAGAGAATGGAATTACCTTATATTATTATAACATGGGCATAAGTGCGTTTAATTGTCTCCAAATTAATTACAAAGAAAAATTGTGATTGTTATTTGCATCTTAATAAATAGTTGGACAAATAATTTAAATATTTAAAAAACAAAATATTTATGTATTTTGGTGATTTTTTTTGTCGAATTTTAGCGATTTAGAATTTTTTTTTTTTGTGATTTATTAAAAACATTTTTAAAATTAAAAAAATAATTGGCGATTTTTCACATCGATTTTGAAGAAATAGTTTAGAAAATCTGCCAACACTGAATGCTGAAATGCTAATTAAAGGCAACTCTGTCAATCGCAAATAAATCAGTTTATACATTAGCAAATAATTTCTATACATCAATTTTAAAAGTTAAAAAAAAACATAACATTTTGCTTGACTTGAAATCCAGTCAAGTAAAATCTTGACTTGAAATCGAGTCAAGTAAAATCTTAACTTGAAATCGAGTCAAACAAAATCTTGACTTGAAATCGAATTAGTTAACCCTTATCCTGTACCTTAAAAATAAAACGAATTTGACATTAATGGGTCAATTTTGCACAATATGACAAGTTCAACTATTTTTATTTCTTTTCAGAATCTTATACACTTAGTACGCATTTCGGAATGAGATTTATGACTAAATTTATTATTCTACCGATTTGGGCGAAATAAAGCAAAGCTCTTTTTTAAAACTTTTAATTTTGTAATAGTTTGTTAAATCACTATGAAGACTTCTGACAAGACTACTTTGCGGGAGATTCTTTCTACGTGATATTTCTTCGGTTATAAGATTCATACTCAATTAATGCAAATAAACACGCCGGTCTTATTTCGATTCCATTCCGTAATAAAGTACTTAAAAACTGCATATGCACTGTAGGGCGATATATCCTATTGTCTGAGGGCATTGATTAGTTCTTCGATTATAGGTATAGGTTTTTATAACTTGATCTAATATATCGACTTTGGTTTTGGTCCAATTATAAAAGCCAGGGATTTCGGACTTTTTTGTTTTAGTTCTGACTTCCTTACCTTTATCAAGTGTTTTGCAGTCGTCTTCGTTAGAACTTGAGGATTTATTGGGACCATAATGCGATACTACCTCAGAAACGATATCTCCTCCATTTTCAATTGACGTACCTGTTTTCAAGTCAGAGCATTGCTTCAATTTCTTCTGGTTTTATATAATTACCGCATATGGTGCATAAATTCAAGATAGAATATAAAAAAAAAAATCTGAAGTGGCCTACACTCAGCTTTACCATACCTAATATTTTTTGGATATCTAACGAAAAGATGAATGTAAGTTCAAAGTATATTCGAATCGAAAAAATTAATTATTTTCGGTTTGGGGTGTTAAGTAAACTACTCCTTGCTCCCTTTCCATATACGAAAGGCATATACTGAATTTCATTTTGATATGTCAAACGTTGCATACAAACCCACCGTGGGAAATCATCGCGAAAATAACCACAATCGATTCAGGATACCTCAAAATATATAAATCCGTCGAAATCCCATCCTCGATTTTTTCACGATTACTATACTTTACATTATACTACGTATGGTAAAGTAAAAACTTTTGATGCTTTCACTTTTATATGTACATTATTTTTAATATATTGGGCACTTTTGACCCACATGAGTATACAAAATGCGTAACTTTCTTTATACAGATGTTGCTAAAAGTGCTAGAAACTTGGCATTTTATACTTTAGTACTTTTTAAGAAATAAATAATTGTAAAATACTTTCGAAAAAATTCATTAGGTAGATGCAACAATAACAGCAGTTTAAAATGGTTTGGGCAATTTTGACCCATGATACAGGATAAGGGTTAAAAGCTTTTACACACAAACATAGACTTTGGGAGTAGCAAAAAAATAGTGATAAAATCGGAAAGATCTGTTTTGCTTTTGACATTTTATTTTCAGTTTAATAATAAAAAACAAGTCAGAGTGTTATATTTGCCCATGCCGAATATTATACACCCTTCACCATAGCAATGTTAAATAATACCTTACTCTATTATGTTTATCAATATAATAACACAATAATATACAATAAATGTTTACTTTTATTTTTTCAACTTCGTTATTACAAATATAATAGACTTTTTTCTTTCAAATTTAAATGGGATTTTTTTTAGTTTTATCGAAATGTTTTTCTAAAATTTAAAATTTCATTAAAAATTTCATTGTAAAATTTTACCGAAAATTTTTTGTGAAAATTTTACCGAAAATTTTTTGTAAAACTTTTACCGATAATTTTTTGTAAAACTTTTACCGATAATTTTTTGTAAAACTTTTATTGAAATTTTTTTTTAAAAATTTTATTAGAATTTTTTTTAAATTTTATTGAAATTTTTTTTTTAAATTTTATCGAAAATTTTTTGTAAATGTTAGGACTTCCCACCCTTGAAAAAGTCGACTAGCTATACCTAAATGTTTTTACATTACGGTCAGCGAATATTGCACATGATGTCTAAATGTGTTTTTTTTTTGCATAAAAAACAAATTTTAAATCTTTATTTCATATTTATAATTTCAATACTTACATTTCGTCGTTAACTCCCTTTCAACTATACGAGGAAACAAAAATCCCAAAAACAGTCATTTATTTTCCCCTTTTTAATATTCATTATACATACCTTTTTCCATCGGCAGAGAAAAGGGAAAAAATTACCGGGAAATTTTAATGTATAATAGCAGGAATGGGAGAAGGGGAAATGTTATTCATAATTGGTTTGATAAGAATAGGAAAGGATACTTTTATTTTTGTATTGTATTATATTTTTATTTTGGTATGACATAAAAACAGGCAAACATACATGGCAGTACATACATGACTAATATCTGAGAGCAGTGTGACTGGTAGAAAATAAAAAGAACAACGTTAAATTAAGGGTTCGAATTGCTTGCTTAAAAATAGCAACAGCACTAAAATCTATGCTTTGCTTAAATGTTTTTCAGGAAATAAAAAAACTGAATTACTCAGCATTTATATAACATTTTGTTATAAGCGAAGCAAAAGCAAAAGGGAAAAAGAAGAGCAACTCATTTGCTTAAGCTTCCTATGTGTCTCTTTGTGCAGCAAAGCAATCAGCAAAGCAATTTTTTTGAAAACGTTTGCTGTTGCTTAAGCAATAAGTTAATGTGTGTTTTTTCTTTTGCTGTTACTGTAAAACAATTTTGGAAATCTTTATTTTGCAGACCTTCAAAATTAAGTTTTTTCGATTTACACTTGGCGCCATAAGTTTAATCTCTCACTGTCAAAGAATTTTCTAAAACTTAAGACTGAAGCAGCGAGGAACAGCAAATAACAGCAAAAAACAGCAATAATAGTCAGCCACTACTTCACAGTAAAGAGTTAAGCATAAGCAAAAATAATTCTTGCAAAAAAAAAACCGACTTCAAAACAGATAGAAGGGCACCAATTCTAAACTAAAAATGTAAGAAGTAATCTGTAAGAATTAGATTTAAACCAAATAAAAGATGCGCCAAAATTAGAGGGAAAAAATAAAGACTATTGAATGTCAAGCCTCTCCCTATTACTGTTTAAAAGTTAAGTTATTTTCACCAGCATCCGTCTTGTATGGGGACACCATTCAAGCCTCTGTCTATAACGGTTTCAAAGATAGGGGCACACAGATCAAATAACATCACCTATTCGGACACCCTTTAATTTACAATGTTAAATTAAAGACCTGTTGTTATAGAGGACTTGGTCACAAAGATTCTTTGTAAATTTCAACTATCTGTCTATAACGGTTAAAAAGTTTAACCATATATGTCAAATTACATGAACTATTGGGACACCCTTTACATTATAATTCCAAATATTTATATTTGTTATCATACCAGAGAAAGTAGTGGACATTCTGCCTAATTTTCAAGTGTTTGTGTTTAACGGTTCAAAAGATAGGGTCATATAGATCAAATTAGGTAATTTATGGGGACACCCTTTAATTTCTAACTTCAAATTGTATACTTCCTATAGTGGACTTTGCAATACAGGTTCCTTGTAAATTTCAGGTGTCTGTCTCTAACAGTTCAAAAGTTTGGCCACATACATAGAATTACATTAACTATTGGGACACCCTTTAAGTTCCAAATTCAAAATTTTATACTTTTTGTTATAGCTGACTTAGCACTACAGGTTCTTTGTAAATTTCAGCGGTCTGTGTACAACTATTCAAAAGTATGGCCATATACATCAAATTAAATGAACTATTGGAGCACCCTTTAATTTAAAATTTTGAGTATTTATACATTTTATTATAACGGTCATAGTAGTCGACATTCCGTCAAATTTTCAAGGTTTAGTCTATAACGGTTCAAAAGATAGACCCAAATAGGTCATATTATGTCACCTATGGGGACACCCTTTAAATTTTAAATTTATTTTTTATTAATTTCTGCTGTTGGGAGCTATAGCGGCACGCAGTTTTTTAAAATTTTAATTTGCTGCCCTTTACGGTTCTTAATACACGTAAAAAACATGTATGTTGTATGGGGACACCCTTTAATTTTTAATATAAAGAACTGTTTTTAAAATGGGACCAACCTTGAAGCATAACCTTTCAAATAAAGCGAAACGTGTTTAAAACGGGACCAAACTGAAAGCAGAACCTTCCAAATAAAGAAAAAAAATTTTTAAAATCGGTTCAGAAATGGCTGAGTTCTGCGGTTACATACATAAAAAAAGCATCATTCAGACGAATAGATAACCTCCTTCTTTTTTGAAGTCGGTTAATAAAAGTGAAGAACAACTTATTGCTTAAGCAACAGCAAATGTTTTTAAAGTAATTGCTGCAGAAAGAGACACATAGCAAATGAGTTGCTCTTCTTTTATTTGCTTTTGCTGCACACACACAGATAAGCAATTACATATGCATTGAAAATAGTCAAGCATTTTTAACCGACTTCAAAAAAGAAGGAGGTTAACAATTCGTCTGAATGTATGTAACCGCAGAACTCAGCCATTTCTAAACCGATTTTAAAATTTTTTTCTTTATTTGGAAGGTTCTGCTTTCAGTTTGGTCCCGTTTTAAACACAGTTCATTATATTAAAAATTAAAGGGTGTCCCTATACAACATACATTACATTGCGTATCGCTATAGCTCCCCACAGCAGAAATTAAGAGAAAAATAAATTTAAAATGTAAAGGGCGTCCCAATAGGTGACGTAATTTGATCTATATGAGCCTATCTGTTGAAGCGTTAAAGGCAAATCTTTGAAAGTTTTACAGAATGTCGATTACTATGATTGTTATAATAAAAACTATAAATATTCAAAATTCCTCTATAACAACAGGTCTTTAATTTAAAATTTTAAAATAAAGGGTGTCTCAATAGGTGATGTTATTTGTTCTATGTGTTCTATGTATAGACAGAGGCTTGAATGGTGTCCCCATAAAGTATTTACTTTTTTTCCCTCTAATTTTGGCGGACATATTATTTGGTTTAAATCTAATTCTTGCAGATTAGTTCTTACATTTTTAGTTTTTTTAGCTTAGAATTGGTGCCCTTCTATCTGTTTTGAAGTCGGGTGTTTTTGCAAGAATTAATAATCACTGGTTAAATGTTCTATTTTTAAGCCTAATGAGCTTCACAAAAAAAGGTAAAAGAATAGTATGAAAAAACATACAAATTAAACTACTTGAGGCTTGAAAACGAACAGCATTAAAAATTATTATTAAGGAAACTGTAGCGGAAAATAAAAAAAAAGTTTATTATAATAAAATATTTGCAAAAATATTACCATACTTTTACCGTTTATCTTGTATTACCTTTTTCTTCTTTTTTTGCCCTGGTTTATAAAAAAGCACAAATTTATTTTAAAAACTAGAAATTTCTACCAGCTTGTCGATACAATAAAAACAGGAAAATAAAAGGAAATTATTAAAAATATATATGTATACATATTTTATACATTAGAATTTTTTTTTCTCTCTTTTCAATATTAATAGAAGAATAGATAATGAGAGCATTTGTAATATTTTAAATTTCCGATTTTAACTTTAGAAATGCTTCATGCAATAATTAGAGTTTAATAATAAGAGTTTAATAATTAAAATGGAAAAAAAGCAGTGAAATTACACCGATAATTTATCGATTTAAAGGTACTGCATACTTTAAGGCATCTTTTATTTTTGAAAGCGGGATATTTTAAACACGATTGCGCAACAGATGGCGGGGTTTCAAATAATGACAAAATAAGAAATAAATACTGCCAAATAGCCAATTGTATAAAATTTGTATTTGATTTGAATTATTACTTAGTGTTATATCATTGTTATTAAAATATTTTAAACACCTTCTACAGAGCTTTACAATAATTTGTAGAATTTTAGAATTTTCTCCACGGATGGGTACCTTTATATAAAGTAAATACGTAAGAGTCTTAAAATTTGGTGTGGATTACTTTCAAAACAAAATTGGATAACATATTTTCAGAAGGCACACAACGTGTGTGGGCGCAACTAGTATGTAATAAAGTTCTTATTTTGGTTTTGTGTTTGCAAAATATACTGCCACAACAAATGAACATATTTATCAATAGTCTTGAAGATTATAAATAAGCTTTTAAAACATTAATTTATAAAAGAAAAATAAAGAAAAAAAATTTATATAAAATGTAAGGATTTCTTGACGATCTAAGATTAAATTTTCATTTTTGACAGAACAACTCTATAACACCCTGACGCTAGTAGAAATTTCCATTAATTTGATATGTTTTCATTTTATTTATTTACAAACTCATAAATATTATGACCACAATAAGCAGCAGCATCATTATTATTATCTATTTGCTCCTAACAGAGTGTAATTGCAATGCAATAGCAATAAAAAAATTTAGCACAGTACAATGCACACAACACTTACACATTCTCACTTAACAATGCACATATGTATGTCAATATATTCAAAAGTGTGCGGAAAAAAATATTCAAGAAACTTATCCACATAGGAAAAACGCACAAAAACTTACAATTGCTTGTATAAACAGACAGAAAGCAGATAATCAGTCACATAAAAACCACAATAAAAATGCTGTGCATTTTCTGTTTGTATTGTTGTGTTATAAAAAACTGTTATTGTAATGACAACAATAAAAATAAAAACGACAAAAAGAGCAGCAGTAAAAAGCCACTTACTCAACCACCCACTACACATACCTATCAGCTGTGGTAATAAATGTTTATGTCAGAGCATTGTTACTACGAGAATGTTCAAGATTGAGTGGGTGTTAACACAATATTTAAAATTTTTTAGTAGGGTACCGCATTTAAAGTGTTATATATATGTACTTATTATATATATGTACTCATATCTCTATTTTGTCCGTCTGTAATAAGTATCTCTGAAAGCAAAATAGTCAGACACTAAATTTAAACAGAAGGTGTATTTTTATGAAGCCTTAAAAACAAACAGTATATTCAGTCTTCTAATTTTTAAAATTAAAGTAAAAAGTTAAAAATACACTTTAGTAGCATACCTTTGGGATGACCATAAAAATGGGACCTTTGACACTTACGAACATACTAGTGAAAGGAGTTTACACATACTACAGCAAACTGCTGTAACACTGGGAAACTCAAAGAATTTGTACGTTTACGTTTACTTGGAAGCAGTTTTGTAAGGGAGAGAGAAATAGACTCTCCCTTCCAACCAGCTTCAGGAGGGCATGAGTTTTGTTTGCGATATCCCACTTGGTAGGTCTCTTTGCTTCACCAAATTCTTTATAAAAACTTATTCGCGTAAGAGAGAGAGGTCTCTTCGTTTCACTAAATTTTGTAAAGAAAACTTATTCGCTACATATGATGTACATAGGATGTAGTTTGTTATTATTGTCTTACAATTATAGCATTCTCGAATACGCTTATTAGATGCGCTTATGAAAACCGCTTTTGAAAGACATGAGTTTTATTTTACTGCTTACCAAAACCCAATACTTTTTTGCTGTGTTGTTTAACCACAATCATTCAGCAGAAAATGAATTTAGTAATATCTATACATATTATAAAATAGTAACTCATTTCCTGTCTGTCTGTCTTTCAGACTATGTTTCGCGTCACGAAAATACTACTGGATGGATTTTAACAAAATTTTGTGAGGAGGTACCACAGTATTATTAATATCTTATTTCCAAGAGAAAGTTGAGAAAAACCAGTAAACGTAGGCAGTTATTTCAGTAAGGATGAGACCCTTCATATAAATATAAAGTAAATACATAAACCAAAACGGAAGCACTAACCGATATGAATAGTTTTAGGCGGCAGTTATTTTAAAAAGGATGAGAACCTTTCAAAGTAAAATTGAAAAAATATGGCAAGGACGCTGACGAAGTGGCGGGCACCGCTAGTCTAATAGAAAGTAATAGCTGTGCCTCTCCGCCACTTCGTGGGCGTCTTGATAATATTTTGCCCGATTTTGCTTTGAAAGTATTCCCAATTGTAAGGTAAGTAGAAAATATTAAAATATGTATGTAAGTCTAAATTGAAATATTTGTGTATTTGGTTGTTGTTATTTATAAATATATTCGTACTGTAACGACACGTTCTCGCTGGTTGCTGGGGTGATGCTCAGCGGAGTCCAGGGTCGTTTATATAATAGTAAAACACCAGATTAAAACGTTATAATCTTTATTGTGCGTCTAGGGTCGTGCTATTGCTCCCAATACTCTCTTCTCGCACGTTATGATGATGCCCTCGTGTGGTTGTGTCATCGACTTATAAACGGCGATTAAAATACTGTGGTCGGTTTCTCGGTTGTTATTTTTGGAGAGCAGGATAGTCTCTTGCTGATGTGTCCAACGACAAGAGCTGTTCCTGTTACTCCAACAACGAGTTGCTCTAAGATCCTAATGTGTCCAAAACCAGTTTTAGATCTCGCTAGGTTAAGAGTATTAGCTGATGTGTGCAACGACTAATATTGTTCTTACCGTCGCACGAGCTGCCGGCCAACTAACTTTTATTATGTGATCATTCGCCTTTTATACCTTTTAGTTGTACACACACGGGCATACATTCACACGTACTTCTGCTTGTGTACACACATTAACATACAATCAATACATATCCCAAAAGAATGAATGGTTGTAAACAAACAGAGTTGTATTAATGAGCAACGCACGATGTGATTACATTTCTTACGTTAAGTTTAAATTTCAAATTAACGCATCAATATGAAAAATATAAACGTTATTATAAAATAAAAATAATTCAAATATATAAAAGTTATTATAATAAACAAAAAAAGATTTTTGCGTGTGAGCCTAAAACAAGTTGGCGACTTTGGCTGTCACAGTACGTTGTCACATATAACCATTTACATATTTCACATTATATTATAGTATGTTTATATTATAAACATAATTATGCTCGTCCGCGTGAGTCCTTGGTATCATATAATATATAGCCATTTATTTAAAAAAAAGCTATTTGTTGTTAAGTGAGTGTCTGAAATCAACATGACATCAATTTGTTGATTATTAAGAAAGTACTCGAGTTCATTTTTGTGTCGCGCCATTAAGATTTTGTAATTTTTTAAACTGTAAATTAAATTGTAATTTATTGGAATTTTTATTTGTCTTATTGTGGACTTTATGAACAAATTTAGCCAATTTACGCGAGTGTTTGTCATCACTAGGAATCTAGTCAGTGAAACTATTTCTCGGGGGTTCCATATTGAAATAATAGTAGGTGAATGATCTGATGATTATTCAAGTGATGCTTAAACTTTAAACATATATCTTGAAAACCCCTTAGCTGCGCCAAAATCAATAGCATCAAGAATTGTATGTCACATTTAAGCGCATTTTTGAAATTGCGTCAAACAAGACACGTCCCTTCGGAGTGAACCCCAGAATATGTTTTGCGTTGTAATCGCCAGGTGCTATAAAACGGGGTCCAAGTAATTTAAAAAAGTCCCGTTACTGACTCTCCGATATAGAAAATCTAGGAGGGAAATAAATTAAAGAAATAACTATGCTTTGATCAAGGTCTTCTTTATAAGTATTGCCTAACATCCGCATGCTCTATCAAAAGGATCTTTAGTATCATAAAATATATAGCGATTTTAACAAAAAAAAATATTTTTTGTTAAGTGGGTCTCCGAAGTCAGCATTATATCAATTTGTTGCTTTAGAAGGAAATGCTATAGTTAATTTTTATGTTGGCGTATGCCGTTAGCGTTTCACAAACATTTTTTTAAACAGTTTATGATTTGTTAAATACTGCCTGCAACATCATGGATTGCATGCATACAATTTTTTGCATCATGCTGCTCATTGACCTCCAAAAACTTTTCAACGAACAACTGTTCTCGATGCTTGCTTAAAATGTAAAATTATGTCATACTTTTTATACAAACTGTTTCTGTCACTCGTCCATTACAATAATTCTCTTTCCAACGTACAGAAATATTTTTATTTAAAAGGAGCCTGCATTGGAACTCCATTGAGTTTGGTATATGAATGTCCTGCTGCGGATGCTAGCTATGACTTAGCCTGGGAGGCATTATAAAGGAGATTTCATAATGAAAGGAAGCTGGTGGAGCAAGAAGTTATTTTCCATACCATCATCAAACGGCTCATATCAGAGTATAAAAGAATTACTAAATTCAACCAGAAATTGCTTAGCTCAATAAAAATCATTAAACATTGACATCACCACATGGGACCCTATATTAATTTATATCACGTCACAAAAACTGGACACACAAAACCACAAGGAATGGGAACAGTCGTTAAAAATAGCACGACAATACCGCCGACTACTGATATGCTTTCTTTCTTAGAATCTATTTTTAGAGCATTAGAATCTGTTGAAGAAATTTCACCATCTTACTTTTCAAAATATATTGAAAAAAATCAACAGAAACATGTCGTAAGCCAATGCGTACCATTCGATCACACACTGCATCCGCACTGATAAATAATGACTGCCCTTGCTGCAATAAACGCCACCCGTTATATTAGTGTTTTAAATTTTCAACGTTATCATCTGAGCAAAAGAAAAATATTGTCAACCAGCAACATTTGTCTAGAAATTGCCTCCGCACTGGACATATGTAATTTGCTTGTAAGCTAAACACGAAGTGCCAACTTTGTAGTGAACCTCATCATACAATTGTACATAATGAATTTTCTACAGTTAAGAATTCCCGACCCAGCACTTCCACATCTAGCGCTGATTTTAGCTTAGAAAAACAAGAAATTGTTAAAACGTCAACATCATCTACACCAACTAGTAATTGTGTAAGTACAAACCGTTTAAACATGAAATCAAGTAAATTGAATCCAGCGCTGCTAGCAACTGTAAAAGTTAGAATAAAAACTAAAACTGGTGACATAAACGTTAAAGCAATAGTAGACCAAGGATCTCAAGTGTCTTTTATTTCAGAAGAATCTTCCAGATCTTTCTGATTTTCATCTAGCAGATCCACAATTTATGGTAGCTGAACAAATTGATATCCTCCTTGGTAATGACGGCTATGGTGAGCTACTTTTGGCTGGAATGAAGAAGTTTAAAAACAGTTTTTTATTACAAGAAACATATTTTGGCTGGATGATATCCGGACCTATTTGTCAAATGAAGGACAATGTAAACATTTCAGTTAATTTAAGCACATTGGATGAACAACTACGCCTTTTCTGGGAGCAAGAAGAACTAACAGAATGTAAACCTCAAATGAAAGATGAACAGCTTTATGAAAAATTATTTCTTGAAACTCATAGTCGAGATGAGACTGGAAGATACACAGTACATCTTCCTTTCAAGGGAATTCTACATGGTCAATCGTCAATTCATTCTTTTATACCGATTACAACGCTCTTAAAAGACTTAAACAGCTTGAATCTTCATTTAAGGTTAGACCGCAATTTGCTGAAAAATATAGGGAGTTTATAGAAGAATACGAATCATTAACACATATGGTTAATTTAGGTGAGTACCCTCAATCAGTACCAGCGACTGCTTTTTTCCTTCCACACCATGGGGTATTTAGAGAAAGTAGTACCACAACGAAACTACGTCCTCAAACTTCTCTGAAGAACTCCATGCTGGACCTGCCTTGAAAAATGATTTATCAGCAACTATTTTAAAATGGAGAAAGCAACGTATAGCATATACTGCCGATTTAGAAAAAATGTTCCACCAAATAAATATATGCAAGGAACATCAACATTTTCAATGCATCCTATGGAAGAATAAATCAAACAAAATCTGTGTATACTCCCTTAAAACCGTTACTTATAGAACAACGTCGGCTCCTTATTTAGCAATAAGAGTATTACAACAACTTTCGTTTGATGAGCAGAAACGCTATCCATTAGCCAGTAAAATACTTCGCAACGACACTTACGTTGATGACGTTATTTCGGGAGCGGGTAATTTTGATGAAGCCCTGAAATTGCAAAGAGAGTTGTGCTCTCTTTTAAAATCCGGTGGATTTCGATTACGAAAGTGGAATTCCAATTCTACAGAACTGCTTCAATGCATAACAGAGGAAGATCGTGAAAAGAGAGATTTATTTTCAATAAACGAAAAGAATTCTTCGAAAGCGCTTGGTATCTACTGGAATACAACAAATGACTATTTCTTTTTCGTAATTAATTTTGAATTTTCTGAAATCGCTACTAAACGCAGTTTACTTTCAGAGGCAGCTAAGTTGTTCGATCCATTAGGATGGCTTTCTCCTACTATAATTATAGCTAAAATTACTTTTCAAGAACTTTGGAAAATCAAAATTGACTGGAAAGTTACTCTTCCAGAGGAAATTAGTCGAAGATGGATTAATTTTAGAACAAAACTCAAACAATTGGAAAATGTAAAAATACCTAGATGGTTAGGCTACACAACGGCAAGCAGTTCCATCGAACTCCACGCTTTTAGTGATGCATCAAAATTGGCTTATGCAGCAGCAGTATATGCTCGTGTAATACAAGCAAATGGCATTACAGCTGTTCATTTATAACAGGCAAAAACCAAAGTTGCCCCTTTAAAAGTAGAAACTATTCCCAGACTGGAATAAAGCGCTGCTACACTGTTGGTAAAACTAGTCACGTCAATAAAAACCAATTCAGATTTTAATATAAGTAACATCGTTTATTAGACGGATAGTACAATCGTACTTGAATGGATTAAAAATTACTCTGCGAGGTTGGAAGACTACGTCGCAAATCGAGTAGCAATTATACAAAGGCTTTCGGACACTAACGATTGGAGATACGTTCCATCCAGTGATAATCCGGCAGATTGTACATCTAGGGGATTGCAACCTGAGCAGCTAATTGATAATAAAAATTGGTTTAACGGGCCCCCATGGCTACAGACAGGTCCTGAAACTTGGCCTGATTACCCAACGACTTGTACTTCTATATCTCCAACGATAAACACTAATAACGTAATTTCAAATTCTTCGATTATTTTACAATATCCAGAAATTACAACAAAATTTCAACCACTATATGCGTGACATCATATATTATTAGATTTGTCAATAACCTTAGACAGTCATTGAGAAAAAAGGAAAAAGAATATGGCTTTCTTAAAACTTATGAGCTTGAACATGCTCGCCTTCAACTCATCAAATTAACTCAAGCTGTATCGTTTCATGAAGATATTCGCTCTTTAAAATCTGGCAAGCCGCCTCCTGCTAATAGTAGAATGTAAAAACTCTCCCCGTTTTTAGACGAACCGGGTATTCTAAGAGTTGGTGGTCGTATTACAAATGCTGATTATCCATTTCAAATAAAACATCACATTTTATTATCTAAGCAAAATCCGCTTTCTTTACTTATATTTTCAGACGCACATCAAAAAACACTGCACGGCAGCCTCCAGTTAATGCAATCATACATTTCGGCAATTAGCTAAAGTAGTGCAACGTAAGTGCATCGTTTGCTTCAAATATAAAGCTAAAGCTTGTCAATAACTAATGGGAAACCTACCGGCCGTTCGGTTGCAACCGACCCGACCTTTTAAGCATAGCGGACTCGACTATGCAGAACCTATCTCAATAAAATTGTCATCATTACGAACCTCAGCGACATCTAAGGCTTATATTTGTCTTTTCATTTGTATGTGTACTAAAACCTTACATCTAGAAGCAGTATCAAGTTTAAACGTGGATGCATTCCTAGCGGCTTTTCGCAGATTCACTTCAAGAAGAGGTTTATGTACGGATTTGTACTCAGATTGTGGTACAAACTTTGTAGGCGCTAGCAAGGCACTCCAAGTACTTTATCACAGAAACAAATTATCCCTTCCTGAACATCTTCAGGAAACTTTGGCTAACAAAGGCACTAAATGGCATTTTATACCTCCGGCTTCCCCACATTTTGGCGGCCTTTGGGAAGCTGGAAGAATTTCTGGATACCTCTATTGATCATCTGTCGCTGAAAAGTAATAGAATGTTTAAAATAACAATTTTGGAACCGATGGCACAAAGAGTTTATATGTCGTCTTCAGTCACGACCAAAATGGAATGAAATAAAACGAAATATCAAAATTGGTGACATATTACTTCTACTTCACGAGAAGAGTGTTCCTGGTCAATGGCCGTTAGCAAAAGTGGAAAAACTTCACCCAGGTGTAGATGGTTTAGTAAGAGTAATAACATTGTACTGCAACAACAAATATCTTAAACGTCCTATCTCAAAGATATGTCTTCTACCTTCACTTAATACCTAATGCCATAACAAATTAATTGGCAAGAAATAATTAAAAACGAACGTTCTTGGTGGGGGAGAATGTTTGGGATTTTTTCCAAACAAAACTATAAAGATGGCACTTATTGTCTACTCTGGAAAAGTTTTAAGTTCCACAAATATTAAATAAATTGTTTTCATAATTTTCTTTAAATTGTCATTTGTGTATCGGAATGTAAAACGGTATTTTTTTTTTTCAATCATTAGAAGTGATCATTTGCACTCAAATAGAGAATTTATAACTAAAACCTAAATAAAATAAACTGTATTCTTATACAAAGTGTTTTATTTTTGTGCCACTTCCAATTATGAAGATAATATAAGTTTGATTAGACAAACAATTCTCTCTATTATAGTGCTTCACGTATACGTATTTACTTTATATAAAAGTTTACATCCCTGGATAACATTCTAAATTTTATATAAAATTCTAAATTTTATATAAAAATCTAAAATTCTAAAAAATCTCTGCAAAAGGTGTTCAGAATATTTTAATAACAGTGTAATTCTACAAAGTAAAAATACAAATCAAATACAAATTTTATTCAATTGGCTATTAGGCAGTAAGTAATTCATATTTTGTCATTACTTTACAACAGCGCCATCATAAAATCCACCGAGTAGTTTTTACGTGGTGCGAACACAGACAGAAAGACAGAAGATATGAAATGTGTTATTATTTTATTGCATGTATAGAGAAATAGTTTGACTTATAAATTTAAATGTTAAATATTGAAAACAGAATTTTTTTATCTCAGAAGCAAAGAAAAACATTTATCTGCAATAAATTTATAAATTTTTAATTTACTAACACTTCCTATAAAAACCATTTATTTATTGTAGAAGCGGCCTGAAGGTCGTTAATTCCCTCAAGTCATATTTTCAACATAATTTCAAAATAATAATTTTAACACATAAGTTTTTATTTTATCTCAGCTTTTGGTTTTTAATGTTAAAAAATATGATTTATTAACCCTTTTCTTTTCAACTGACACAAAGTAAATGACTTTTGAAACATTAATAATAAATCACAAATTGCTACCTTTAAATTTATAGCTCTTCAACATTTTAATGATTGTTTTACTATGACAAGAGTCTTTAGTAGTTTCCACAATATTCAATGCCAACATTATTTATGGCTGCTGCTGTTTTTGTCGTGTCTGGCCTGTCAAGTAACAACAGAATGTTAACAAAACCGCAACGAAAACCAGCATTTTGTTTGAAAAATTCCTTCAGCTTATATTTTATTTTAATTTTAACACAAGTTTATGCAGCATGGGAAATAAAGTTTTATAAATATAACAAGGACATAACACAAGAAAAAATGCCAAAATATTAATGAAAATCTATAAAATTTTCTCATGTTTTCAAAGAAGGCTCAATTTTATATTTAACTAGCTATCCCCGGAGCGCTTCGCTACATCCATCCACAACAAATATAATTAATTACTTGAAAACGCACGCTATTTTCACGTCAAAAATGTGTTAGTTTATATATAAAGTACGACGCCCACTGTTATCGTCCAATATGTTTTTTTACTAGACTATACGCATTAACACGATAATACTTTTTTCTTTGTATGTGAGACACCAATCCTACTATCCTTATCTAGTCTGTATTTTGCTAGCTTTTGCACATTAGTATGAGGGTTAATTGTGGGAAGTTTAATGGCTACATCTTTTGCAGTTATCTAGGTACACGATAATAATTTTTCATTGTGTATAGGAGGTACCATGTCCACCATTCCAATCCAGTCTGTGTTTTTTCTACACCACGTATCTTAATATGGGGGTTACTGATGCAAAATTCCAAGGCGCTGCCTATCGCAGGATAATAATTGGTTTACTTTTTATGGGGGTACCTCGCTCACTGTCTCCCATTCAGCCTATCTATTTATAGAGTATAATAGTAGTAGTATCTTTTTTATTATTATATTTTGTATTACAACAATCGAATCAACAGATATTTTTCGGAATGCTTGGGAAATTTTAAACCTGTATTTAATTTTTAGAGCCATTTTTAAAAATAAAAATCATTCTTGAAATCATCTCGATTCCTACCGGTTTTATATTTTTTTCGCAAGGATTTTAGTCAAAAAATTATTCATTAAATCGCCTTAAAATAATTCAAACTGTTACGACAGAACAATGGGTATGTGGGTTACTTGTATCAAGATATGTAGATGTATATTCTCTATGTATACGATAATAATTATTCACTTTGTATGGGAGCAACCACGCTCACTGTCCCAATTCATTCTGTATTTTGGCAGACTATGCGCATAACCAGAGGGGTTACTAGTGCCAAGTTTCAAGGCTCTATCTCTAATAATTTTTCACTTTGTATGGGACGTACCACGTCCACTATTCCCATTCAGTCTATGTTTAAACTAAACTATTCTAAACTATTTACGTTAATATAGGGGTTAATATAATGGTTTCTTGTTTATTTACACTTCAAGGATTTACTCAAAACACTTTAATTTGGACTCCACAGAAAAAATTATTTTTCAGATTCGAACAATTAGGTCGTATAAATAGAACATTTTTTGTTTGAATATGGTGCTATTAACAAAATTGTAAATTCAGACAATTAATTTTAAAATTACTTTTTTGAAAATATTACCCGATATTCAAACAAATAATTGTGATATTTGGTAAAAAAATTTATTGACTTTAGAAAAAATTTTCAAACAAAACATTTTTCTGAATCAGACAAAAAGTTTACTGAAAATTATAAAAGAAAAGTTTTAAAAAATATTGTCTGAATCAGACAAAAAGTTTACAGAAATTTAAAAAAAAATCAAACAAATAATTTCTGTGGCAACAAGGAAAAAGTGCTTAAGTCTGATTTTTGAGTTTTGTAGCAGAGCAATTTTAAACTTTAAAATTAATTTCTTTTTTAAATTGCTTATCTTCAAACTTTACATAAGAGAGTCTAACGTATGTTTTGGAAAAAAATCTTATATCTACCAAAAGTACGCAGGTGTTGCAATAAATAAGTTGTGAAAGAAGTTTTTATGCTTTAAAAAATAACTTAGTAGTTTCTTAAGCTTTGTGTTTAATAGTAACAGTTTTGTGACTAATTTAAATAACTACTGGCTAAAATTTGTCCATATTAAAAAAAAAGGCCAAGACGAATCACTTTACGGATTGGCAATGACAAATTCACTCAATTTCGCTGTTTCTTAAAATATCAAATTCTATATATTAAAAACTGTTATCTCTACATACTACATATGGAATTTGACATCTTGAGCAACAGTGAAAATAATGTATTTCCCTTTTTCTTTTTACTTTGGTAAAATTTTAGCGACTAGTTACTTACATATATATTTTAGGCACAAAGCGTTTCCTCTTGAGCACAATTGGGGCAAAACCTTGTATTTGATTCATTAAAATTATTGGTATGGGAATTGTTTGCTGATCAAGAGCATATGTCATACATATTTACATAAAGCTGGCCATTGCCGCCACCTGAAAAACTGTGAATAAAAAACAAATTATATACATATGAATATGTAGCAATATCTTCAATAAAAAATTTGTACATTTTTACCTTTTCCTCTGCAGCTAATGGCTTTTAAAGGTTTCAATATTTGGGCTTTAAATATTTTTTTATTAAAATAAATTTCCTTTTTGAAATCCTTTGCTTTTTTCAATGCATGACGGAAAGTGTTGCCGTTTTTTGTGAATGAGTAATTATTAATAAATGGGCCAAAATAAAATTTCTTGGATAATATCTACAAAATTATCGTGTAATTAACCGGCTTCATATAGGTGAAAGCTATCAAATCGTCTGAGTTAACTCCTAGAAATTTAATTCTGCAACGATTTTTATTTTTATTTGAAAGGTAATGCTTATAGATTAGTTCCATTCAAATAAGTTCATATTTTAAAAAAATAAAGGCTGTGCATCGGAAAATCATGTATGATTTTTACGTGTCTTTTGAACCCTAAAGTGCAACAATTTCATATTTTAACAAACTAATAACAAAATTACCTTAGATATTCATGTCCTTATAGTTGATGTAACTTGGAAATTGGGTATAATTTCAGATAGTCCGTTATGACCGTAAGTATAAATATTTAAAATTAAAAATTAAACACTGTCCGGATGTTATTTTAAGTATATGGCCTTATCTTTTGAACCGTTATAGTCAGGCACTTGATATTTACCAGTCTTCATATTGCTATATCCGCAATATTAAATAAAACTTAAAATCAAATAGTGTTCTCATGGATGACTTAATTTGACGTATACCTCCTTATCTTTTAATATACAGATAGGCACTTAAAAACTATATAGTATTTGTATTGCTGTAATAGCAATAGTATTGCTATAATAGCATTCATTGAAATTAAATGTTTTGAGAATTCAACTATTATTTTAATAATATAATGCTAATAACCCATACTATTTTATAATAAACCAATTTATTATTTCAAAATATAAGCAAGGAAAGTTTTACCCACATTCTAAGAATAGAGAAAATTATTTATAAAAATAATGATAACTCTTTAAGAAGTCCAACACAAAAAATAAAGAATTTAGGAAAAAAAAATTTAGAAGACAACTTCAAAATGATTTTTAGTTTAAATCATAATAAGTTTGTTGATTTGGCTGTTCAAAATAACCTTGTTATTCCTACGACACTAGTGCTACATTTTGCATAAAACCGATTTAAATAACAGTGCGAAAATATTTTCTGTCTATATGTAAATACCAAACTTAAATTTTATTAAGAAAAAATCGATATACTTTTTTGCTTTTTAATTTCATAAGGTGGTATAAAAGGACGTAGTTCTCCTACTAAAATATAATTAGAGGCTATTCAAAATTTAAAAGTTTTTTAAATTTAATTTCTACAGAAGATCAACATTTCCATAGTAATAAATTTAGTTTGATCAATTATTTTTATTACGGCAACACTGTTAGCAGCAAATTAAAAATCAAACAAAAGTATTATTAGATTCAAACAAAAAAGTTTTTGAAAATCAATAAAAATTTAAAAAAAAAACATTTGTTTGGAAATATTTTGGTAATAATTTTTTCTTTGTACATCCGTAGTCGGATATTGTATTGGTAAATTCATCCAGTGTTTATGCAGAACAATTATACCAAATATTATTTAAAAATGATAAAAGAGTGGTTGCTTTATAATGTAAAAAAATATAAAACTAGAACGTCCACTTTAAACACCAGATTAAAATATCATTGAACACCCATGGCATCATCTTTAAAAAAGAACAGCTGCAAATTTCCTCTTTGAACCAAAAAAAAAAAATATCGCTGTTGACTACAGTGTCACTTGGAACTTTTGTTCTGTGATGAAGCACACTCCTGGTTAAGTGGCAATGTCAATAAACATAACTGCTGTATTTAAATAAGAACCTCAAGCCATTGTCGAAACATCACAACATCCTGAAAAACTCACTATTTGGTTCGCCTTATGGACTGGAGAAATTTTTGTCAACGGTGATTGGAGACAGACTTACTACCTTTTTTTTTAATTTCCAGAATTAGACCTCTTAACTGTGATTTAACACCATTATTATTTTCTTTGAGGAGATATAAAGTCCCAGATATATGCAGATAAACCAAAAATGATTGCGCATTATCCTCGTCTGCATTAGACATTCACATGTCTTAACAAAAGTCAAACTTTATATGAAAAAAACATTATTTTTAATACTGGTTTTTTTATATGAAGTTTGACTTTTTTTAAGACATGTTGATAGCAAATGAAGAAATGGGTTTAGAAAGCGAATATTCTACTCGTTATTGACAAAATACAGCCTGACTTACTGCGAATGGTGTGGGAAAATTTTACCTTCAGGTTACGTTATATACGCTCTAGCTGCAATTGATATTCGGGCAACATGCCCGAAATCATATTGAAATATTAATGTCATCAAATTATTCAATTAATAAAGTTAATTTTGTTTGTGAAAAAATATTGCGAGGTGTCAAAAGCAACTCGAGATGACAAAGTGGGTACAATTCCACTTTTTTGTAATAAAAATACTTAATATTAATTCTGCCAAATAAAAATAAAAAGAATTATAATACAATGATCTGTTTATGTTTAGATCAATCTGAACTAAAACAATAATTCACAAAAAGTTTGTTTGGTGCAACTTAAATCAGAAAAGCAAAATTTCAAAATTACGTTGGTAATCGTAACCACTTTTACACCTTGCAATAAATGCCGCAACTTTTTCATGCAACTTTTTTCTTGTTAGTAAGAGGGGTTGGGAGGCAAGCGGCGTTGAAAAAGTTGCATGACAAAGCCTGACGAGGCATTTTTTGTTTTTTGTTTTTGATTATTTTCATTTTATTTATTTTAAAGTGTTGTCTACTTTTTGACTATGTATATATAAAAATTTAATTTTAAACAAAAATGTCACAAGAACAAATTGGGCGGTACTCTTAGTTTCGCAGTTACGGACCCCATTAAATTTGTATGTAAAGTATGGTAAATCTCGACTATTCTAGGGTACAATGAGGTAATATGCGTGCGATTTGAAAGGTAATTAAAAGTATTATCCAAATAAAATGAAATTAATAAAAATAAATCAGCCAAATGCGAGTCAGAATCACACAAGTATGGTTTCGAACTATGTTCAGTTCAACTTTAAAAATTCAAGTCTATAATTTTTTACGTCTTATGAGGCATGCTTTAATTTTAAATTATTTTTTCTACTAGAGCATATCCTGTGTAAATATCAAGTGTTAAAGGGACCACCCCATTATTATTAAATTTAATTTCGTTTCTTGTTGTTACTGTAGATATTGTTAAATATAATATGTGTAAATCTTAAGTGTCAATATAAGGTTATATATGTAAAATCGAGTCATTATCGAAACACCCTTTAATTTTGGTTTTGATATTTGTTCTAGGGGACAAATTTGTACATAGTTTGCGTAGGTGTAAAGTGTCTACCCGTTGCGGTTCAAAAATTAGGCTACAACTATTCGAAAATATTTTCCACTCTCGCAAAACCCTTTATTTTTTTATTTTATTTATTTTTTGTACTTTTCCATAAATTCCCACACTCTGTATATACTCGCGTTTAAAAAAAACAGTCATATTCGCGAAAACTGCATCACTATCGAAATACTCATTATATTTTAGTAATTATTGTTACAGCTTTATATGAAAATAATAGGAGCTTACCTATTGCGGTAAAAAAGGCAATATAAGTGAAAAATATGTCCCTGTCCTAACACAGTAATTCACCTCCTTTAAAAATTTTAAGACTCTAACTATTATGATTCAAAATTTAGACCGTATACATGCAAATCTCCTCACTATTGTTTTATATAGATTTTAATTTTATTCCTCTTACTGATTAAGAAATAAACACATATACGTGAAAAACGAGTCTCTTTCGGAACACCCTAAAAGTTTTAGTAGTTGTTGTTATAGCGGCCACAGATATACACCTTCTGTGAAAATTTCAAGAGTCTACTTATAACGATTCCAGAGATAGAAGGCGCTGACAGACATTGTAGCGAAAGCAATTGGGTTACTTTTTACCTTTGGGAAACATTTTAGGTGAACAAACAAATATTTTTTTTTAATTTTCATTCTTTTTGTCAGAACATAGATAAGAAAACCTTTTAAAAAAACTTTTTTTGTGCTTGCTTGATATTTTGTAATATCTTTCATTAATGTCAATTTAGATAGTACTTTTAATTACCATTCCAGTGATACTCATATTATCTCATTCCATTAAATAGTTGAGATATACAAAACTTTACATAGAAACTTTAGAGGTCCATAACTCCAAAACAAATTAAAATTAATTTTACAACAATATATTACTTATTTTTAAATATTTATAATGTGTGTGTGTTAATATTATATTAAGAATGTTTAATCACTTAATCATAATAAAATACATTTAGTTGACAATACAGTGTTTTGTTTATTTATCAATAACACAGAAAAGCATAAAAAACAAAACTTAAAAAAATAAACATTTTGAAAAAAATTCAAATGTAAAAGAATAAAGGGTTTCGAAGCAACTTTGAAAAGGAACAGGAAAAAAACTGGGCGTTTGTTGCAAGGTGTAAAAACGGTCCAAGTATAAAAAAATATATACATATTTGAAATTTTGTTTCAATTTTCTTTGAATTTACTTTTAGCGCTATAAAAAATGTAAATAAATTTTGAAGCGTAAAAACAAAACGAAACCAAAAATATCAGCTGATCGGACGAATGTGCTTAATATATGTAGATATACTTTGATCAGAAATATATAATTAGAGTGTCATATGCCAAAGAAACAAAGCTTACTTGATGTATAATTTATAACAAATTTTCATATAAATTTTATTATAAATTTAATTTAAGTTGTGTTTTTTAAACCCTGTGTATCAAACAATTTAACTTGTAACAATTGCAATGACATAATAAATCTAACCATCATCATTTAGGTCATAAGTATAAAAGTAAGTTGTGTGTATTTAAGTTTATGTAGTCGTAAGTAAACAACTTGAGCTAGGGTTTTCACGCCTACACTGGCATCAGGATTACAACTGTTTCTACAAAAGTTTTTCTTGATTATTTTTTTCAAAGTTTATGGTTTTTCTTAACGTTTTCCTCTTCTTAGCCATAAAAGAACAACTTTAACTTGAAATATTTTAGATCTTCTTGTTTTGCGTAACTTTTAAGATTGCAGCAAAAGAAAAAAGAATGAAAAAGCACTGAAATAGCAGTTGAAAAACTTTGAACTATTTTTTGTTTCCTTCTTTTCTCATCTCTATAAAACTCTGTTATTAGTTGTTATATTCCTTTATTTTTTATTTATATTTTTTTCCAAGTGGTTAAAATGTCAGTGTTACAAATTGAAAACTTGCTGCAAAGGAAACAAAGACAAAGTAAGATTGTTTCAAAACTTGTATCCTGATTCTTGCCATAACTTGCATCTTGAACGTTGCCTTACGGTAGGAAGTGCGGGTATCTTAGAAATACGTTTATATTGCCTTAGACAAATAATTATATGTGCAATGCTTTAGTTCTAATTTGAACTAAAAGAAACAATGGAAATTGTGAAAAGAATTTTTTTTCGAATTTATAATTAAAAGAAATAAAAATTAGATAACAAAATTACATTAATAAAATTTTTTTATATGAAAAAACAAAATAAAGCTTTATATCATAGATAGTCAACTCAAATTTAAAAAAAATTAAAAAAATTCCCCACAGCACCTAAACTGCACATAGTTGCATAAAATATTTTGTAAAAAAAACAAACATATTTTTATACATTCAATTTTATTAATTAAATTTATTTATTGTTAAAAACTTGGAAATACATTAAATTCCGAATTAATTATAAAAGAAAAATTTTTAAATTATTTACCAAAATTTATCTCCCCTGTGTGTGTTGAATCCACACCGTACCCGCTTGTGTGAAGACATTTACAGCTACGTTTTTGACATTTGGAGTGTTGGCTATCTATGTAATCTATGCTTTATAGAAAATATTTATATGTGCAAATTTTATTTAATAGCTAAACATATATATTATTTAAGTTACAAAATAAAAGTTTTTATATGTTAATAAGACATTGTGCAACTCTTGTGTATCCTGAAAAATTAAACATCATGGGGAATCGACTTCACCAGTTTTTTCAGGACAGACACATCAATAAATACACTTGTTAAGTCCAGCCAGTGCTAGACAAAAAATTGTGTGTTTCACGGTTCCTGCTGTCATTTACGGGTCATCACTCTGATCTTTGGGTAAGAGAAGCAATTTCCCTCCTTCTTAGACGAATGTAACCACTTTCATTTAGTATGTTGCGGGCCAGCGGATTTTAATGTGTTTCAAGCGTCTTTAAATACGTTACTGCATATTTCGCTATTTCTGCTTTAACTGATGGCACATTTAGATCATTTTGAATGTTCGAGTTTTTTATATACCAGGGAGTAACTGTGATCATCCGTAGAATCTTATTTTGGCACCTTTCGATTTTTTCTACATTGCTAGCAGAGGCAGTGCCCGATAATTGAATGTCATAACACCAAACTGGTTTTAGAATTGACTTGTGCAATAAATAAGCCAGTTTAGTTGGACAGCTTTTAGCTTCATTTGTGTTATCTTTGATTGCATGTGGCGTTTCCAAGTAAGGCGCCCTTCAAGATTTATACCGAGATATTTCAAGTCTGAAACCTGTGGTATCGTTTGGTTATTTATGCGAATAGGGGGCACGATTCCTTATGCAGTGTGAAAGTTATGTGAGTACATTTTTGTTCATTCACCTTTATTCTCCATTTCTTTAACCATTTTTCAAAATTGATACGTGGTCTTGTAAATGTTGTGATGCTACTTGGGCGCTTTCATGAATACTTAAAAAACCTGTGTCATCAGTAAATGCTGAAGTGTGCACTCGGGTGCTAATTGGCATATGTGTTGTATACAGCAGGTATAAAACGGGTCCCAGAATACTACCTTGGGGAACTGCGACTTCAATGAGCTGAGGCGAGCTTAAAAAATCTCCTTCTTTTGGGATAAAATTGCGATCAGTTAAATAATTTTCTAAAAGCTTGTATAAGTTTCGGGAAGTTTAGCTTTAAATTATATTGTAGGCCTGCATGCCAAACCTTGTCATGTGCTTGAGAAACGTTGATAAAAATAGCATAATAGTATGTTCTTTTTTCAAAGTTCTTTTTAATTACATTTACTAATCTGTGTGTTTGTTGTATCGTACTATGTGTTTTTCTGAAGCCGAATTGATGATTCGGGCTCAGAATTGGGTTTAGCTTAGTTATTAATATTCTCTCAAACAGCTTTGATATGTATGGTAAAAGACTTAAGGGTCTGGATGATTATGCTATCAGCAAACAATCAGCAATTTCCCCAACTCTCATGGCGGATCGACTCATTCCCTTGATTAATCCACTTTCTTCATCTGTTAATTCAGTTTCACGTGGCATTTTTAAAAATTCCAAAAATTTGATTTGATTTGATTTAATCTTATAGATTTTCTCATCCACCATACCAACTAACTTATGGATCGTTCTCTCCGCTTTATGTGCTGAAATAATGATTTTTCACCAGTTAGAAGAAAAAAAATTCATTTTGCACATACATACATATATGTACATAAATATTTTACACGGGATTTTCGACGTACTTTATTTAAAATAACGGTATTACGAGCGGTGCAAAGATAAACTTAACTATCAAAATAAAAAAATGATGATTGCTTACAATACAAACAAAAAACCTGTAATAAATAAATAAATAAATAAATAAATAAATATATAACAACAAAAGATAAAGTAATTGTAAGAGAATGTGTATGTCAAAATCAACAACTGTACTGTTAGTATAACAAAAGGTCTCGAGAAAAGCAATTTTGCACATATAATTATATCACTGAGTATGTATTTATTGTATATTAAAATAAAATGAGTTTCATTTTATCTTTAATTTGTAAGTGTTGAGTAAGTTTGCAAGGAGCTTAACTACTATTAAATAAATAAACTACAAATCTGCTAGCACCTGATGTTGGATGTCATTTGTACCTTTTCTTTTTGGGAAAGTTATAATTTTAATAATACTTTCACATTAAACAGTAGTTACAAGGTTTCATGCTTTGATATTATGGTCGTTCATCATTAAAAAAAAGTGAAATCAAGAAAACAGATTTCACACATTTCGATGCCAACAACACCTGTCCAAGTCTTAAAACTGTTGCAACTATATTAGCTAAATAAAAATTAGTCAAGTGCGATTTAGACTCACACACGTAGGGTTCCGTACTATGTTTAGTTTTATTTTTTTATAGTTGTTTATATAGTGAACTAAGTTTTAATTACTGTTAGTAAATTTCAAGTGTATGCCACCTACATTTCACGAAATAGGCGCATATTCGTGAATAACACCTCTCTGTCGGAACACCCTATAAGTTTTAGTATTTGCTGCAATAGCGGCAACAGCTATACATCATCTGTGAAAATTTCAATAGTATACCTATTACGGTTCCAGAGATAAAAGGCGCTGACAGACGGACATATGGACATACATTGTAGCGAACACAATAGGGTTTCGTTTTTACCCTTTGGGTACGGAACCCTAAAAAAATTACGAAAAATTTACAAAAATTAAAAAAAATATCAACAATAAAAATTACAAAATATTTTCAAAAAATTTTTAAAGAAACATAAGAGGGTAACACAATATTTAGTATTACTATGGTGAAGGATATATAAGATTCGGCATGGTCGAATATAGGATTCGCAAACTAGTTTAGCAAGAAATTAATATGTATCAGAAATTTTTTTTATCTTGCTAATGGACAACATGCTGGTATACGAACGCAAGACTGTCAAATCAAACAGAATTAGCAGCCAGTGTGCTAATTAAAAGTGGTTTTACACGATTTGTAATTGTATATGACTTGTCACTTTTCCATGTGTAAATTCTTTACACGTAGTCTGAAACCTTTGAATCATAACATATGTATGTATTTTCCATGTGTTTAATACATATGACATTGTTCATTTAAAGTGGTTTTACACGGCGTGTATTTGTCATATGACTTGTCATTTTGCCATGTGTAAATTCTAAACACGTCGTGTGAACCCTTTCAAACATAACATGTGTATTTTCTATGTGTACAATACATATGACATTTTTCATTTATAACGTGTTCTATTTTGATTTTTAGTTTTTTTGTGGTACCAAAAGCACTAAAAGCGTGGCAAAAGCATTACGTTTGTATCTTTGCATCAGCTGTGGTTGCCAATACAAAACTGTGTGGCGGAAAAATTATATATTATAGGTTATGTCAGATGTAATTACACATGTACGTTTGAAAGCAAAAATTAAAAACCATATGTAAAATGGCTATTTTGACAAACAGGTGAAATTACATATGGGTTATCAAAATGACAAGTTATTATGCTACAGCTACTTAAATTCGGTTATGGTCTCTGAAGTAACTACCTCAAATGGAAAATCTGAACGATGTTGAACATAGTAGAACGGCTTAATTTAAATTTTATAAACCATTTGTATCTGTACTACAACAACAGATAACAACTTCAAATTCGAAACGTTAGCAGGGTAAAATAGATTCTTGAAATATATTACTTGGTGTGTACAATTTTTTACTTGGTGCACAAAACAATCTTTTTTGCTTATGAATTTTCTATCTGAGCATAACTGATATTTGTTGTTATTATATGTACATACATATTTTATGTTAGTTAGTTCACAGATATTTGATTTTTTGTGTCTGTATGCAATTATCCATTTACATTTAAACAATTTTTAGTTCATTATGACGTTTAAGGGATCTAAGGCACTACACAATTAAGCTTAAAAAAATTAGTCAAGTGCGAGTTAGACTCACACACGTAGGGTTCCGTACTATGTTTAATACAACTTTAAAAATTCAAGTTGTTAATTTTTTCATATCTTATGAGTCACCCTTTAATTTTAAAATTAAAGTCATAACTGCATCACTGTTGGAACCCCCTTTAAATTTTAGCAATTTTTGTTATAGCGGCCATTGTAATACACTATCTATAGAAATATACATGCCCCTACCTATTGCGGTTCAAAAAATAAGGTTATATACGTGAAAAACATGTCACTGATGGTACACCCTTTAGATATTAGTAATTGCTACAGCGGCCGAAGTACAACATCTACTGTAAACATTTAAAGAGTCTAACTATTATGGTTCAAAAAATAAGGCTTTTTACGTACAAATCCTGTCTCTGTCGGAACACCCTTTAATTTTTTTATTTGTTATAGCGGCCACGGCATTTCTCTTTCTATGAATATATTAAGAGTCTACCTATTACTATTAAAAAAATAAGTTACCATACGTGAAAAACATGTCACTGTTAGATCACCCTTTAATGTTTTGTAATTGTCATAACGGCCATGGCAACAAATCTTCTATACAAATTGGAAGACTCTACTTATTACGGTTCAAAAAATTTGTCGTTATACATGAAAAAGACGTCACTGTCGGAAAAGCCTTTAAATTTTTATTGTTTTTATAGGGGTCATAGTAATACACCATTTCTGAAAATTCAAGAGTCTACCCATTGTCGTTCAAAACTTAGGCCAAATGCATACATGCAAATCGCGTCACTATCAGAACAGCCTTTAATTTTTAGGTTTAATATTGTATACTTGCTTTTAACGCGAACATAGATTAAATTACTGTCTGCAAAATTTAAGTGGTTGCCTCTTATAGCTCAAAAAATAAAGACGTAAAGGCAAATAACACGTCACTTTAGGAACACCCTATAAGTTTTAGTATTTTTTGCTATAGTGGCTACAGTTACACACCTTCTGTGAAAATTTCAAGAGTCTACTTATTATGGTTCAAAACTTAGGCCTTACACATGCAAATCACACCACTATCGGAACGCCCTTTAATTGTTAGTTTTATTTTTTTATAGTTGTTTATATAGTGAACTAAGTTTTAATTACTGTTAGTAAATTTCAAGTATATGCCACCTACATTTCACGAAATAGACGCATATTCGTGAATAACACCTCTCGGTGGGAACACGCTATAAGTTTTAGTATTTGCTTCAATAGCGACAACAGCTATACATCATCTATGAAAATTTCAAGAGTCTACCTATTACGGTTCCAGAGATAAAAGGCGCTGACAGTCGGACAGACATGGTAGCGAAAACAATAGGGTAACGTTTTTACACTTTGTGTACGGAACCCTAAAAATACAGAAAAATATATCCTGCGAACAATTTTTAATACCACTGGCACTAAAGTCATAAAATATTTATTAAAAAAAAATAATTTATAGAAAATTATTATTTAAAAATCTGTTATGTAATCGAGAAACCCATATTTTTATACTGGTATAAGTTATTTTTAAATTTTTGTTAAAATCAAAAAAATGATTCTTCCCTTAATTTACTTTTTTAAAATTAATATCTTAAAAACTTAATGTATTAAATGCAGCAAAACAATTGAAAAATGAGAATGAAATATCATCCAAAAGCAAAAATGACTCAATAACTCAATAATCTATATACCAGCGATAACCGGTGCGCTTTCTTGCAACTATATACAAACAGAGGTATTAAATAAACAATATTCTCATAGTACACTATAATTTTTTTTTTAACAGAAGTAACACTCAGGCATTTAATGCCTATATTGATTGTGTAACGTACTTTGGAAAGGGATAGGAGTAGATAAGACAGATGGTTAGTGGTATAGTAAAGCTTCGCTTATGGCAACACTGCAATGGCTCGTTGTGATTATTTCTAGAACAGTGTTGCAGCACCTCTGTTGTTATGTAGGCGTATTAGTTTTAAGCTAGCATAGCCAAATTATAATTATATTACTTCGCCGGCGATTTAGTGCTATGTGGTAATACCGACGAAGGAGGGCGCTATGATATGCATTATTATAAAGAGAAATTAATACACATCGGAAAAATTGATGTTGCCACGGCTCACAGTGGCTGAAAATCGTTTTTCGTTGGCCAAAATTCTGTAACTTTTGAACCGATCAAAATATTGAAATAATTTTTTTTTAATCGATAGATATTTAGCTCAGCTTGATTCAGTTTTAATTACATTAAAATTGATTGAGGACTTTTTAAGGAATTCGAGGTGAAAGTTGAACATTTTAATTTTTTTAACTTTCAAAGTGAAATATGGGTTTATTCTGTGTGTAACATAGTAAAATATCCCTCTAAGATCCATAAAAGTATATATATTCTTGATCAGTGATGAAATCTAAGACGATATAGCTATGTCCATCTGTCCATCCGGCCGTCCGTCCATTCGCCTGTCTGTATGAACACGATTCAGTCTAAACGAAAAGAGCTAGACCCTTGAAATTTGGTACATATATATCTTGAAGGATAGGGTAGGCTAAGTTCGTAAATGGGCCAAATCGGACCAGGGGGAAAAAATTCCCCTAAGAAGAACTAAACCAACCCCTGAAAAACTACACATTTTTATAAGTTTTTTTGTAAATTTGTTAAGCAAATGAAACATTTTTATGTCAAAGAAGGTTCGAGGTCTTTACCCTGGAGCCAGAAAATCATAAAAATTTATTTTTGGACCCCGCCCCCTTTTTGTGGGCGTTTATATAGCATATTATATGAAAAATAGTGTCAATAATTAACAAATTGTATTACCTAAGCCTAGATTGCATAAAAAATTAATTTTTCAGCTTTCATGACGAATGGAAAATGTACTCGGATCTTCTGCGCAACCTTCACCTCACCCCCAATGAACGGATCTGACGTTGCCAATAATATATTAAATAGATCTTCATTTGTTAAATTCCGTGAAATTTTCCTAGTATTGTGCTATCTATAAAATATGTAATCCTTGTTCCTTTTTTCCTGAGCCTCCTCTGATAGATCTCCAAGTGGCACCAAATGATATTTAATGACATCTTCACCATGATAAAGGATTTTGTGAACTGTTGCAGACATATTTCTCCATGGGTAGTTAGTTGTATATATTTTTGCAGTTTCCTTAGCATAATCTCCAAATTTTCTACAGTCAATTTCTTATTTCAGATGCTGTTTCTGGATCTGAAAAGAATCTTCTTGCGGTATTGCCATCATTTGTATTGCCTGACCCTTGTTTTGGCTGATCTATAATCAGTCCACGTTTGCGATATTCATCTTGAACATGTTTCTTTTTTAAACTTCTTAACCCTTTGTTGGTCACGTTGTTTCTTATTGATCCTGAAGACCCGAAATCCAAATCATAATTGATTTTTAGTATGTGTTCCATAAGTCGTATTCTTGCGTGTAGTGGTGATAATCCAAATTCATATGCATCGGTATTATCTAATGATTTTGCTGGGACTTGGTTTAATTGGGTTGATGTTGCTTGGCATATAATGCAGCTGGATGCAGCCTTCGTGTTAGTCAAAGCCTGACCCACTTTTCCATCTATCATTGTCAGGACTGGCTGTAGTGCTGTAATTTGGGCCTTGATATCACTAATTTCTTTATTAATAACATCATTTGTTTCTTTTTTGAATTGAAATTTGATTGGCCTGCAGTATTTCGTAGTAGATGGTGTCTCATTTTTCCAAATATCCATTGTTTGCGTTGTACTAGTCGAAGGCTCTGAATCTTCCAAAATCTTCTTCAATCGCAATGGTACAAATGATACCATGAACATATCTGAGTCAGAAATATTTTCACATACAGCTTGTTTATATTGTTTTTGTCCCGAAGAACCATCACATCCCCATTTACAAAAAAGAATTAACTTTGTGTTTCCGTATTTCTTCAACTCATTTCCTGTTATTGATTGCAGCAAGCGTGCGGCTGTGTGATCAAGTAGAGATTGTAGTTGTACCTCTGCCGAAATTGGTGTGATTGTAATAATGTCCTTTGATGGCAAACAGTCCATTTTAGCAGCGGTTATGTGATGATATGCTGGATATATATTTGAGCCTTTTTCAATCGCACGCTGTCTGAGTTTAATATATTGCTGTTTTGTTAATTTCAAATCCAGAAATAATGCTAATGCCTCCTCATTTGTGTACTGTATTGCATCATTCGGAGTTGGTATACTTTTAAGAATCCGTTTTGTTCTCGGTGGACTAGCTTTAACAACTTTTTCAATGATATCCACTTTTGTAAATTGGTTTTGTGATCGTAATTGATGTAGGAAAGATTCTTTTATATTTGTAGAACCAAAGGCATCGTTAATATCTTTAAGCTTCCGCCTCTTAGATCTATCGCTGCAATTGTCCACTAATGATTTGCGTGGTCTTCCAGCCTTATCTTGCTTTGCTGTTTCTGCAGCGACAGTAAGTTGACCTTCTAACCACTTTGCACTTTTTATATAAAATTTTTGTTTACTGTACATAACTTCTTTGTAGCGTTTTTTTAGTGCTTTGACAAAATTAAATAATTGCTCTTGCATTTCGGTGCTACACGAATTTAAGTTTAATTTTATTTTAACGTAACTAAGAACATCTTCCTGATTTTTGTTTCTAAAATACACTTCGGCCAGTTCTTTATAACTGAAGCTCTCCATTTTCTTTTGAATATTTTTATTTGCGTTTGTTATGTTTTATCCGTACACTTAAAGGATTAAGTTATTACTGAGTAATCCCTTAACGAATCCGTACTTTTATAAATTTTTAGATACATGTTCTTCACACACTGATCTTTAATTTCATAGCAGGTAGCGCTTAAATTGAACAAAACTGCACTCATGCGTCAATATGGGGTTGTTTTTTAACTTTAGTGATTTAATGTCGCAATTATTGTTATAAAATTGTTTATGACTTTGGTTGACCCTAACATTTGATAACAGGTAAATTTAGAAAGAGATCATATGCTTCCTGTAGAGCCCATTGTGATAATTTTATTACTTATTTTTTGCTGATCAAAACAAAGCCATTAAACCCTTTCGAAGGTATTATATTTATTTTTTTAGTTATACGTAGCCTAAACTAAAAAAAATAAACTTTTTAGGGAAAAAAGTGAAAACTTAATACACCATTGTATATGAATTTTTTTCGAGTAATTTCATTAAAATGAAAAAAAGTGTTCTACAGGCGGCTCGTGGCGGGTGCAAAAGTATATATAGCCTTAAAGAGGACACTTTCACCTTTCTCGTGGTTGTATACGTTTCTTGTTCCCTTTTGTTCCGTAGAAGTTCTATTCCACTAAAGTTTAAATTTGAGGAAAATATAGTAGTTTCATAAATATTTCATAACGCCCCTAATATTAAACGCTAGAGCTGTGTCTACTTACAACAACTAAGGAGAATAATCCTACCAACATTATAAAAAAAACCGCAGACCATTATCGATGATAGCTTGCGAGTAGTAACCATTTAATTTTGATAAAAAACCAAAGAAAAACACCTTTTTCTGAAATTAAAAAAAAGTTGAGTTTGACAGCATGCCACGCCCACAATTATCAATATTTTAACATAATTTTTTGGCTACCTTAATTTGGATATATTAACTACAAAATGACGTAAAAATTTTAAAAATCGGTGACAAAAAAAAATTTACTTTTGGCCAACCAAAAACGATTTTCAGCCACTGTGCGGCTGAGTATTGAAGTCGTGATCATTGCTTTAGTAGTTAAGCTGCAGCACCTAAACTAATTCAGTTTGTATATTAAAATGATGGTTACTTGTTCATGAATTGAAGTCTATATAATATAGAAAATGACTGCATATTCAGATTAACGATATAAGTATGCAAGAGCAAAGTAAAATAAAGACACATGACATAAGGATACACTTTAAAATTGTTTGTATTTGTTATTGTGGGCGTAGTAATATTCGCTTTGTTAAGATTTTGAGGGTTGATCTAAAAGAGTTCAAAAGATAAGGACATATAACAAATTTCATCAAAATTTAGATCAAATTTCATTTAACTATAGGGAGATTCTTTAATTTCCACATTTATACTTGTTTTATAACGGAAATAGTGTACATAGTATAGTTTAATATACGTTCTATATTCCTTGACTCTCTGAATTGAAATTTAACTAAAAAAAAATTTATCGCTTATAGTTTTTTCAGTTTATTCAGTTATAAAAGTGGGAAAATATTGTTTTTTGGCATACGCACAAGAGGATTAAATATATTCTAATTCCACTTCTATAAGCCCTATGAAGTTGGGTAATAGCTCATTTTTGAGTGGATTTTATTGTTTTTTTCATGATTGATATCAAATTAAAGTGTATAAAATTAGCTATTATTCAACTTCCTAGGGCTTATAGAACTGGAATAAGAATATACTTAATCCTCGACCTCTTATGCAAAAAAGCGATATTTTCTTATTTTGGTAACTGTATAGCTAAAAAACTGTAACAGATAAAATTTTTTGAAAATGATATTTGGCTTCAGCAAGTCAAAGAATATAAATAGCAAAAGAATATAAATCGAAAGTGGTAAATTTGAAAACAATTTTTTTTGGTTGATTTGACACGAATTACCCACTTAAACAACAAACAAAACAATTTTGTTCAGCATTTGCTTATAATTGGCTATTTTGCAGTAAGTAATTCGTATTTTTTCATGATTTTAAAACAGCGCCCTCTGTTGCGCAACACTGTTTAAATTATCCTGCTTTCAAAAATAAAAGACGCGTTAAAGTATACAGTACCTTTAAATCGTTTAAAAAAATCGGAGTACTTTCACCGCATTTTTTTCTACTTTCTCTTGGAAATAAGACATTTTTGCGGAAGAAAGTTATCCTATATTGGACTCACAAGATCCTCACAAAATTTTTGTTAAATTCCAGTAGTTTTTGCGTGATGCGAACACCAACAGAAAGACATACAGACAGGAAATGAGTTACTGTATTATAGTAATGGATATAGTATTGGGCATTCTGTCTAATTTTCAAGAGTTTCTCTAAAACGGTTACAAAGATAGGGCAATATAGGTAAAATTATATCAGTTATAGGGACACGCTTTAATATTGTACCTTTTCATTCCGTTTGTAATTTCTACAATGTTCTTCTCCCATCCCATAAAAAAATTGAAAATAAATCTTAGAAATAGTTAAGTGCATTCATCATTGCACAGTTACGTTAATATGCCATCTTCATTGTCAATTTGACTAAATTACAATTAAATATATATTTTGCAGAAAACCATAATCTAAATAAATAAATTATATCTCCTGAGCAATCGATTATATGAGATATGATGTCTGTGTAAAATATTTGCATTTTGTTCTTATTTGGGAGATATTTTAGATCTTTTATTGGATCCCTTATTTTGATCTTCATAATGAAGTACATGATTTAAATATTAAATTTTATATAATATATATATAATATAATATATAATATTATTATACATTTTAGGTATAAAATTTAGCAAATTTATGTAAAATGTTACGCAAAACATTTTTGTAGAATGTGTTAACCTTCTAACTCCTCAAGGTATGGGTCTTTTTTGTCCTTCTTTCAAAAAAGGGCATAAAACCCATTAAAACGGGGATTTAAGGGGTTAAAATGTTCCGCAAAAATATTATCCGTGAAATTTGACTATAAGTCCCTGAATACACCAAAACGGAAAATTCAACCAGAAAGTCAGAAATAAGACACAACAAAAGAGAGCATAGGATTAATTTCGCATTTATTAAGAATTTTATTTTAAAATACCCCAACAATTTAGCATGATAGGAAGTATTCATTAATTACTTTTTTTTTAGCTCTAGGCAATTCCACTTCATTTTCATACAATATCTAGCATATTTCAGCGATAAGCGAATGAATGCTTTAGCCTTTATAGCGTTCTTCAATGGGTGCCCATGTCTGATGAAATTTTTCACCATGCTCATCAGATTCTGTTGACAACTGGTTCTCAAAGTAATCCATATGGGAATTTAAAAAATGAATTTTTGTTGACATATGAACGCCCAGTTTTTCAAAAGCTCTAATCATGCTGTCTACGTATATTCGAGCATTAGGAGAACGATTTGTGCCTAAGACATTGCATATCACTTCCTTAGTGCTTTTCCACGCATCAAGCTCAATTGGTGAGAGGATTTCGTCGAAGCCAGCGTTTTGCATTAGCTTTCTTATATCTGGACCACCAAAAACACCTGTTGGTATGAAACAAATTTTAAGGCTTTTAACTATAACAACGCCCTGAAGAAGACATACATACCTTCTTTAATCTTTGCTTCGCTTAATTTTGGAAACATTGTTTTCAGAAAATTGACTGCTGATCCATTTGTATCCAGACATTTAACAAAGTTTTTTACCACACCAAGTTTGATATGCAATGGGGGTAAGAGAATTTTTTCAGTTGGTACCAATGCTTGATGAAAGATATTGTGCTCTCCTAATGTTCCCTCAGTTCTCAACTTCCATTGTTTTTTGGAATATTGGTCGCCCTTCCATCTGCTATCCCAAGTGCATAAAAAGCATCCGTACTTTACGTATCCGGCCTGCATACCTGAAAGGAAACTAACGACTTGTAAGTCACAACAGATCCGCCACTTATGGTCCTCATATTTTACGGAGTCCAGTATTAGTTTTATAGAATCATAGCTTTCTTTAATGTTCATTCCATAGGCAATTTGAATAGGATTTTTGGTATTATCGTAATATAGAAGTACAGCTTTTAGACTCTTCTTAGATGAATCAATAAATACACGCCAGTCCTCGTGGTTATACTCAAAATCCATTGCATTCATTATTTCTTTAATATCGTTGAAATAAGCAAACGTGTTATCATCGTTTACTGAAAAGAATGGCAGAAAGCAGTCTTGACGCTTACGAAAGCTGGTAACATTGACACCAGGTGCAAGTAGATGAAGACTTTTTAAGTCTGCAGCTAAAATTTCTGATTTGTTTTTAGACAGATTCAGTCTCCGAGCTAATGCGTTTAAATGCTCTTGCGACATTAATATTGGTCTTGGGATAATTTCAGTTCCTGTGTAATCACTACCTGCGTAATAAAAGGTTACTGTTTCAGCGATAGTTCCATCAACATAATGACTAGGACTCCGAAGTTGTAGCACAGGTACTGGGAGTTCGTCGGAATGCGGAACTGGAAGCATGGCTGATGGTACAGCTTTGTATACAAAACTTTTTCGTCTATATCTATTCAACTTCAATATCGGACTATTTTGGCACACGTAGCACGTAGCATCATTGTGTTCACCGGGATCTAACCACCGCATAGGAATACCAAACTGCATTGAATTTCGTTGACCTTCAGCGAGAGTTCAAAAATAAAACTATAGTTTTAGAACAAAAAAAAAATTAATTACCTTTGGACCACAAAATTAAGCCGTTATAACAAATGCGACAGCAATGCTTCGGCGTCCACACTTCACCCGGAAAAACTTCTAGCTCAAAATACCTTTTATAGATATCTTCAACTTTACTATTGAAAAACGTAACTTTATATTCCGGTATAGTAAATTTACCGCAGATATAGCAAAATAAATCAAATTTTTCCAAGCAATTGGACATTTTTGCCAAAACAAATCAATCTTACACGTAAAAATTAATTGTTTACTTAAATTTTTTTTTATTATTATTATTTTGATTTTGCTTTTCATTGTTTTTGTTGTCATGTAACGGATAATATTTTTGCGGAACATTTTAACCCCTTAAATCCCCGTTTTAATGGTGTTTTATGCTCTTTTTTGAAAGAAGGACAAAAAGACCCATACCTTGAGGAGTTAGAAGGTTAACACATTCTACAATATTGTTTTGCGTAACATTTTACATAAATTTGCTGAACACATTTTATACCTAAAATGTAAGGGTCACATGGTTTCTTATGCCGATTAACAATAAGAATGTGGCAGAGCTGGGAAACTTTAACACACCCTCAATTGAAATTCAGATGTAAACTTTCAAAACGCCGATACACGTGTCTTTTTATTTTGTCTCCTCTATCAAAATTTATAGGCCGGACCTTGTAATTTTTTTTTGTGTTGTACAGTGTAATTTATGAGTATTGTTATTTTCTGTGGATTTATAAATGTTTTTCGTTGATTCCCTGAATCCAAATGTAATTTTAAAAATGTAATTTTAAAAAAATCAGAATAGAAAAATTTCGCTTTTCTACATATGCGCTCGAGGATTAAATATATTATAGGTTCAGTTCTATAAGCATTAGGAAGTTGAGTAAAAGCTCATTTTAAAGGGAATTTCAAATGCTTTAATTTGATATCCATCGTGAAGAAACCCAATTTTGATTTTGTTTCTTATATTTAAAAAAATTTTATTAATATTTTTGAGATGTTTTTTTATAATTTTTTTTTAGAATTTACTTTTTTTAAAGTTTAGTTTTTTTAAGTGGCTTAGTGAGTACACCGTAAAAATTATAGAGTGGGACCATAGTGGTATTAGTGGGATTTGATAACTGTATAGCTAAAAAAACTATAAACTAAAATATATAAACTATTTGGATTCAGGGAGTCAACGAATATAAATAAAAAAAGTTTCAGTAAAATCTGAAGTTTTCATTTTGAGTGCCTTGTTGATTTGACATGAAATTACCCATTTGGAGAGAAATGCTTTTTTTTATTTATTATTTTTTATGTAATCTATAGTATAGTTTGTTAATCTTTATATTATAACTAGCTATCTCCGGTGCGCTTTGCTACACATTAACACGATAGCAATTTTTTACTTTGCATAGGAGGTATCACGCACTCCATTCAAATTTAGTCTGTGTTTTTTCTACACAATGTATCTTATTAAGGGGGTTACTGATGCAAAATTCCAAGGCGCTCCCTATTGCAGTTCTCTAGATACAGGATAATAATTTTTTACTTTGTATGGGGGGGGGGGGGGGGGGGGGTACCACGCTCACTGTCCCAATTCAGCCTATGTTTTTCCAGAGTATACGCATGGGTATAGGGTTTACTTGTACTCACTTTGAAGACCATACCTATTATAGTTCTCTATGAACACAATAATAATTTTTCACTTTGTATGCAAGGTACCACGCAATTTCAATTCAGTCTGTGTTTAACTAAACTATGTACGTTAATATGGCGGTTATTGGTGCAAAATTCCAAGGCGCTAGCTAGGGCAGTTCTCTAGATACAGGATAATAATTTTTCACTTTGTATGGGGGTACCACTCCCGCTATTCCAAACCAGTCTGTTTTTAGCTAAACCATGTACGTTAATATCATGGTTATTTGTGCAAAATTGCAAGGTGCCACCTAGTGGAGTTCTCTAGATACAGGATAATAATTTTTCACTTTGTATGAGAGGTACCACTCTCGCTATTCCAATCCAGTCCATCTTTCCCTTTACTATGTACGTTAATATAGAGGTTACTGGTGCAAACTTTTAAGGTGCTACCTATTGCTGTTACCAAAAAACACGATGGTAAATATTTACTTTGTATGGGAGATGTCACGCCCACGTCGAATATCAAAAAAATAAGTACCCTATTTTATCATCCGTGTATCTAATAACAAACTGTGAAAATTTCAGAAAGATCGGTGGTGTAGGCAGCTATAGCTTTCCGACAAACAAACAAACACATTTTGTGCTTTATATATATAGATAGATAGATAGATAGATAGATAGATAGATAGATAGATAGATAGATAGATATATAGATAGATAGATAGATAGATAGATAGATAGATAGATAGATAGATAGATAGATAGATAGATAGATAGATAGATAGATAGATAGATAGATAGATAGATAGATAGATAGATAGATTGATAGGTAGATAGATAGATAGATAGATAGATAGATAGATAGATAGATAGACAGATAGATAGATAGATAGATAGATAGATAGATAGATAGATAGATAGATAGATAGATAGAAGATTTTATTAATCAAGTTAAAAATCATTGCACTTTTACTTGTTTTTTTTAAATATGAGTAAAAGAATATGATTTGGGAATTAGATTTTTAAATTTTCAATGAAAATTTCTTGTTTCTAGACCTGGCAAAACTAGTTTAAATCTGCTTTGCATTTCAAAGAGCAATGTATTTTAATTATAAATAAATTTATTGTAATACTTTTGACCCATTCTTTATAAAAAATATTGTCCAAAAGAAAAAATAAAACAAACTTTCCTTTTTTGCATACAGGCTCATTATTTTGGGGAATTGTGGGGATGAATATATTGACATTCGGGATGGCACCCGAAAACACTCTGGGAACCCTGCTTAAATTGAGAGAGAGCCCTATGTATGTAGTTCTGCTGGTTATTATTTTAAAACCACTTGCTCACAGTGTAGGAGATAAGTAAGAAAAATAAAAACCTAATTTGTTAGTAGTTTTTGTTAAGCCTTTAATATTTTGTATAAGACTTCTCAAAGAATATGTACTAGCAAATGTCTATACAAAACTTGTTTAAACAACCTTTTATAAATCATAAGTTGTTAGTTAAATTGCAAGTTAAAGAAATAATAAAACTAACTAATTTTTGTTTGTTTTCCTAGTTAAACTTTATAGGGAAGAGTGATTTTCATAAATTCATTTAAATTTTTTTAAAAGTACGTATCTATAAGGAATTTTCAAAGGAGAGTGACAAATTTAAGAAAGAAATTAATCATCCAGTAAATTTGTTATAAATTTACAAAACTTTGTGCACATTTATCAATAAATGTTATTTACTGCTTTCATTTCTTCCTTATCAATTAAAGGAAAAGACAATGACAACATCAGTTACGTAAATTCCTTCATCCCGGACAATTATCACAATGATACGTAACAGCGAAAAATGATGGCATTAAAATGAACAAAAAAAATGTTGTTGTTGTTTTGTTAAGCTAAAAGAAATAGAGTTCTTTCGAAGGCCGTACGATACAAAATTTATAACTTTTTTAAAAATTCTAAGCAGGAGAATTTAGAGGTTTAAAATGTGGTACCGAATAAACGGTTCTCTAGCAATAAACGGTTATTTATTTTTTTATTAAATGCAACATTGAAATTATATTCTAACTCATTTTGAAGTAAAAACACCCAGAGCCTTTGGTGGGAATCGAACTCACAATCCCTCGACTGATAGACTAGCACACTACTCACTAGTCTACCGAGGCACTAAATTAAACGGCTAATGATACAGGTCGCTCAGTTTTTGTTTTAAGCACCAACACACAATATTGCTATTGAAAAATAATGAAAAAAATATAAACAAAAAAAAAAAGATAAAAGTATTTAGATAAAAAACTGGCAACCAGCAATTGCTAATAAGTACATTTTATGCCAAACTGCAAATGGACAGTTTATATTATTTGGAATTGCCACAAAATATTTACGGATCGAGATATCCTTGCAAAATTTTGAAATTATATAGATAAAAGAGCTTCTGATCAAATGGTGAAATACAATTTTTTTATTCTAACATATAAATTTCCCAGAACGGGGATAAAATGTCCCAAATTTTTTTTTTTACAAAAGTAGCTACTATGCCTTTATTTAAGGGGCTGTGAAATATTTTTGGAGTATGTAGCCAACAATTGAGGTTTTAAAAATCCGTTTATGCTTTTTTAATCGGTACTTAGCAATCCGGAGAATTTTACAATAATTTATAAATTTTGTTTTAAAATTTGCTATGTTTGGATAGGGATGGAGGGAGAATAAAACATTAATTTTTTCTTAATATTATCAAAAATAGAACCTAGAATCCGATAATGAATAAGTAAACCACGCCAAAAATAATAAGTTAGGGTCAACCAAAATTAAAAAAAAAAAATTGTAAGCCAATTTTCGCCGAAACTAGAAGAAATAACCAACATAACCTACATGTCAGCACATTTTTTATAGATATTTTCAAGGTCTAATTAAATTTAAAAAATCTTAACATTTGAGTTGAAACTAAACTTTTTGTGACATTTCCAAAAAATTATATACCCTTAACCAGAAGCCCCCCTTTATCCCAGGGCGCCGACCATCCTGTCGTGGTTCATGAGATACCGAATTATGTCCAAAATAAATCGTTTTTAAATCACTGAGTGATTTATCATGATCCCAGATTTTGACCCAAAACAGCAGCTCTTTAATTTTGTTTTCATTAAAGAACCATAAACCCAAAGATTTCAATATTTTGAAACTACTTCGGAGACTGACTTTTTAGTTTGGAAAAAGTACTGAATTTTACTTTATGTTATCAATGAAAATTGGGAAGAAGCAAAACACGGAACAAAATTTATAGATTATTTTACGCTTTGACAGTTTTAGTGGATTCACCCTTCTTATTATTTTTTATATTTTTTTTTGTTACCAGAATATTGGAAAAGTTCGTTGGTTATTTTGTACTGATAGCTTTCATGAAGCGAACAAAAGCAAACAGGAAAATAATGTCAAAGTTTGTAAAGGAAAAAAGACGAAAGAAAAGAATTCAATTACTAAATGTGTTTGATTTTGTAAAGACTTTTTATTTCCTCTGTTTCTTGCTTGTTTGCTATCATACACAGATAAAAGCTTAAAAATAAAAATACAAAGGAACACACACCCACACACAGATGTAATTGCAGTTTTTAAACGATAGTCACTAAAATGTTATGATTGCATGTACAACATTAATAAATCGAAGCTCACAATTTCCTAAAATATCTGAATGAAAACTTGTTTAAAAGTAAATGAATGTCCTCTAAACAAAAGCATATACATGCTAGGGTATCTAGTATAATCATATTTTAATGTCGATTTATTTGACTTATTGTTTTCATATAAAAAACTTATGTGAAATAAATTCCAAAGCCCGTCATTGTTTTATTAAAAAAAGTAAACGGGCTTGCGGCAAGAAACTTAGTTTTTAGAATAAATTTCATATAGAATACATTTGATAACAACAACTGAATATTAAATTTTAAAAACTTTTTACTACCATAGACAGATAATATTTCTTTATGGTGCCATATTCTAAGAGTGTTAACAGGGTAATAATATCGCTCCGATATCTGTCTGCTTGAAACACGTCTACATCTCTTGAATCTTAGTAGGTAGATACTCAAAAATTTTTTACAAATAAACAAAATAGACGCAAAGAAAAACATGGTTATGGTATGGTCACGGGAACCACATTATGTTCATATGGTTGCGATGAAGTTGTTAATTGTTTCATATCTTATGGGTCACCCTTTAATTTTAAAATTAAAGTCATATTTACGTAAAATGTATCACTATTGGAACAGCCTTTAAATTGTAATAATTGTTGTCTTAGCGGCCATGGTAATACACTTTATATAAAAATATCAGGCACTGATGGACCACCCTTTAGTCATTAGTACTACAACTGTAAATATTTCAAGTCATCTCTCTATCGGAACACCCTTTAATTTTGTTATTTTTTATAGCGGCCATGGAATTTCTCTTTCTATGAATATATCAAGAGTCTATCTTTTACGATTAAAAAAATAAGTCACTATACGTGAACAACATGTCATTGTCGGAACATCTTTTATTTTTAGTAATCGTCATAGCGGCCGTGTCAACACATCACATCTTCTGGGCAAATTATAAGAGTCTACCAATTACGGTTCAAAAAATAAGGCATTATACATGCAAATCAGGTCACTGTCGGAAAACCCTTTAATTTTTACTGTTTTTATAGGAGACATAGTAATACACAATTTGTGAAAATTTCAAGAGTCTATTATGGTTAAAATATTAAGCCACCACTATCAGAACACAATTTAATTTAGGTTTATTTTTTTAGACTTGTTTATAAAGCGAAATACGTTTTAATTACTGTTTGTAAATTTTTAGTGCATACTTCCTACAGTTCATGAAATAAACACATATTCGCGAATAACACTTCTCTATCGGAACACCTATAAGTTTTAATATTTGCTGCTATATCGGCAACAGCTATACATCATCTGTGAAAATTTCAAGAGTCTACCTATTATGGTACAAAACGTAGCCCTTATAAATGCAAATCACGCAACTATCGGAACACCCTTTAATTTTAAATTTTTTTTACCTATTTATATAGCGAACTAAGTTTTAATTACTGTTTGTAAGTCTTTAGTATATGCCTCCTACAGTTCAAGAAATAAACACATATTCGTGAATAACACCTCTCTATCGGAACACCCTATAAGTTTTAGTATTTGTTGCTATAGGGGCAACAGCTATACATAATCTGTGAAAATTTCAAGAGTCTACCTATTATGGTTCCAGAGGTAAAAGGCGCTGAGAGACGGACATATGGACATACATTGTAACGAAAACAATAGGGTTTCGTTTTTACCCTTTGGGTACGGAACCCTAAAAAAATTACGAAAAATTTACAAAAAATTAAAAAAAAAATTATCAACAATAAAAATTACAATATATTTTCAAGAAAATTTTTAAAGAAACATAAAAGGGTAACACAATATTTAGTATTACTATGGTGAAGGATATATAAGATTCGGCATGGTCGAATATAGGATTCGCAAACTAGTTTAGCAAGAAATTAATATGTATCAGAAATGTTTTTTATCTTGCTAATGGACAACATGCTGGTATACGAACGCAAGACTGTCAAATCAAACAGAATTAGCAGCCAGTGTGCTAATTAAAAGTGGTTTTACACGATTTGTAATTGTAGATGACTTGTCACTTTTCCATGTGTAAATTCTATACACGTAGTCTGAAACCTTTGAATTTATGATATGTATGTATTTTCCATGTGTTAAATACATATGACATTGTTTATTTAAAGTGGTTTTACACGGCGCACTGTGGTCAATATTTTGAGATAGCGGCCAAAACTCCTTTTGGTTTTTGTTCTCCGATTTTAAAGTTAGATTCAAGTAGACTCAAGACTCAAGTAGACAGTAGTAAACCTCGGGAGCCAAAAAATTAGAACTCTATTTCAACTATTTCACTGAGAACAGGGTGGTTCAAAATGGGCGTTTTCAGAATTTAGTAAATTTATGATATTTTTAGTTAATTTTTAAAGTTTAAATGATCATAACTTTTTTGTTTTTCAAGATTTTTTGACTAAATAAATTTAGTGTTGTAACTTAACTTATTTCCTATTACTAGTAAAAAAATTGAAGCTCTACTGTTTTCAGAACAATTTAAATATTTTTTTTAAAAAAGGTAAAATTTCCCGGAAATTTCCTACTTCATAGAGCACAACTCCTGTGAGTCAAGCTGAGTCAAAACACAAATTTACTATTTTGTAGTCCTAACTCTCCCCTACATTCCTATATATACATGTCCATGCATCGGGACTGCACTTTTTGAGCTACAGCAATTTTTCTGACCCAAGGTAAGATATTCGGTACAAATGCACGTCATATTTTTTCAGAAGTTATTTGTAGTTAAAGCAGAAATAGCGCAACATGCAGTCACATATATAAAGAGGCTTGAATCTCATCCAAACCCTTTGGCGTGTAACATGCTGAATGAACCTGGTTACATTCGACTAAAAAGAAGAGATACTGCTTTTCCCGCAAATGATTTCAAAATCCGTGAAACAAACATTATTTTTGTCTAGAAATGGCTGGACTTAAAAAGAATATTTTATTTTAGACTCAATATACGAGTAATTATTGTTAGTTCAAAAATATTGCAGATACAATAAATAAATTATGAAAAAAAAAAGGAAAAAAAATTTGTATGTGAAAGTGGCTATTATGCATACATTTTGATGAAATTTTGTACAAGAGTTCTTATTGACCCAAAAAATAATTCTGTTGAAATTAGGAGAAGTTGGCCCATATTTGGACCTAGTCCACATAGAAGGGTGTATCAAAATTTTAACAAAAATGACATTAGAACTCTCAAATTATGTGGTATCTGGCAATTCATTTGGAAAAGGTAAAAAATGATTTTATTGCCATCTAATATTACATAACTTAAATACCTGAAAATTGCAAATAAATTTAAAACCAATGGAAATAACTGGTAAAACCAAGTACCTGTTATATTATGTTTCAAAGAGGTAAAAAATATCATGTTGAAACTTCGAGCAACAGTATATTAATCCATGCATTCATTTTTTTTTTCTTTATTATTGTTTAAACAATGGCTAAATTCAGTTATAGTGTTCTATCTGATATATATTATGAACGGAAAGATGAAAACGACATTATTTTACATATAATGAATAATCCATTCTTCAAAAAAAAAAAAAAAAACTTTTTAAATACTTTAAGAAAATGGTACAATCAATGTTCCAGAAACAAGAAATTGTTTTACTCACGCAACCAAGAATGGCTAAGAAATAAACTTATTTTTAAAAAGCCATCAGTAACTACCACGGAAACTGGAAAAGGTGGTCGACCAGCAAAGCCAATTGATAATTGTGGTGAAAGATCACGAAGACGCAAGCTTAAACATATCAATTAAGAAGTTTCTTGTAGCATCATAAAGGATTCATTTCTGCATCAAATTCAACCATCGAAAACTAAAAAGAGTAAAATTGCCAGACGCACAAAAAGGATTTTAGAAAGTATGCCGACACCAACTGAAGAAAATAAATTTACTACAGAAGAAGCATTTGCACTATTTTTGGATTTGAAAATGAAATGATTTGAAATATACAGAATTGCGGAAGCGAACCAATGAAAAAAGTTGTGGAATTTTTCCATCATATCGAGATATAGTTTCTGCCAAAAAAGATTGCTTAGCTTCACCAACTGCTATTAGGTAACTTCAAGTTCAGCAGAAATAAAATTGCAGGATCTTCTTGAACACACTGCAGAACGATTATTAAAGACATTTGATGCTGACTATTTAAAGAAGTTTAAAAATTTTACTTTAATTTCTAAATGGGGATGTGATGGGTCCTCTGACCAGAAACAATACAAACAATGTAATGCGGAAAATTCATCAGATGCCAATTTATTCATGATTTCTTTCGTTCCATTACGTTAAACAAAAACTTATATTGGCTCAGAGCCGTCAACTAGTCAACAAAATTTTGTAGACCAATAAAGTTTTCTTACAAGAAAGAAACTAAAGATGTCATAACTGAAGAAGTTGGCAAAATATCAGATGAAATTAAAGAACTTCAACCAGTGATATTTAAATTTAATGACCAATGCATCGAAGTTAACTTTAAAATGTCACTTACAATGATTGATGGAAAAGTTGCACAAGCTTTAACCGAAACAAAGTCTTCGTCAAGCTGCACCATATGCCAAAAAACATCAAGTCAATTAAGCCAACCACCAACACAAGACGATCGTTTTAATGAAGCACATGAATTTGGAATGTCACCTCTTCATGCTAGAATTCGTTTTATGGAGCATATTCTTAAATTGGGATACGATTTGGAATTTGGCCCGTTAGGCGAAACAGTGAGAAACAACAAAGAAAATTTGGAAAAAAGGAAGCAAAAAAAAGATATTCAAGAAAAATACCGTGAGATAGGCCTTATAATTGACCAGCCAAAGCAAGGAGAAATAAATTCTAATGATGGAAACACAGCAAGGAGATTTTTTCCGATCCAGAAACTGGAGCTCTATAACTGGAGTAGATTATGATTTAATACGACGATTCCAAATCATATTAGAAGTTATAGCATGTAGCAAAAAGATAGATGCAAAAAAATTTGGTCAGTATGCTAATGAGACAGCAACCCTTTATAACCAAAAATATTCTTGGAGACATATGCCAACCAAAGTTCACAAAATTTTGTTCCATGGGAAACAAAAACTTCAGCACAATATGCTTCCAATTGGAGATCTCTTAGAAGAAGCGCAAGAAAAAAGGAACAAAGACTACAGATTCTTTCGCGAGCACAATACAAGAAAAATTTCCAGATATTGTACTAATGAAGATCTTATTAATATTTTGTTGTGCACATCAGACCCATATATGTCCAGTATTCGACAAAAATGGAAATCAACCTCATTAGAGTTAGATGAAGAAGCTAAACAACTACTGCAAAATGAAAATCAAAGCTATTTGGTAGAAATTTTTACTAATATTGTTTAATTAATACTAGTTTAAAGATTATAATTTGTTTCTAATTTTAGTATAAATTTTTATTAATACATTTAAATAAAATATATGTGCACTTTAAATCAATAGCAAAAGTTTACTTAAAATTTTATCGATGTTGTGTTCTGTATATAATATATCCAAATGGTATTGATATTGTTGGGAATTTCAGTGTTATTTTTCAGTTTAATCCTCACAAGAATTAGCTTTCTTCCAAAAAAAACCAACCTTTGGCCCCTGTGAATATTAAGACTAAATAAATGTCAGGGGCCAAATGTTGGCATTTTCTGACCAAAATTAAGTTTAGGAATAATAAATAAGTATTGGTTGCAAAATACGATTGAAGAAAATAAGAAATTATAAAAAAATACCTATTTAAAATGTCAAAATATTCAACTTTTAAATAGAAACTCAACAAAATATTAAAATGCATTTTTAACTCTACATTACTTACGTTCCTATCAGTCGATTTTTACGCTTGAACACGCAAATTCAAGCGTAAAGTCCCTCCTATTGAACAAAACAAATTGCGTAAAAAAATACCAATCCGGTCAAAAGTTATAGAGTTTTGACCGCTATCTCGCGAAATTGACCACTGTGCGGCGTGTATTTGTCATATGACTTGTCACTTTTCCATGTGTAAATTCTAAACACGTCCCGTGTGAACCCTTTCAAACATAACATGTGTATTTTCTATGTGTACAATACATATGACATTTTTCATTTATAACGTGTTTTATTTTGATTTTTAGTTTTTTTGTGGTACCAAAAGCACTAAAAGCGTGGCAAAAGCATTACGTTTGTATCTTTGCATCAGCTGTGGTTGCCAATACAAAACTGTGTGGCGGAAAAATTATATATTATAGGTTATGTCAGATGTAATTACACATGTACGTTTGAAAGCAAAAATTAAAAACCATATGTAAAATGGCTATTTTGACAAACACGTCAAATTACATATGGGTTATCAAAATGACAAGTTATTATGCTGCAGCTACTTAAATTCGCTTATGGTCTCTGAAGTAACTACCACAAATGAAAATCTGAACGAGGCTGATCATAGTACGACGGCTTAATTTAAAATTTATAAACTTAAATAAATAAATTTTATGTACTACAACAACAGATAACAACTTCAAATTTGAAACATTAGCAGGGTAAAATAGATTCTTGAAATATATTAATTGGTGTGTACAATTTTTTACTTGGTGCACAAAACAATCTTTTTTGCTTATGAATTTTCTATCTGAGCATAACTGATATTTGTTGTTATTATATGTACATAAGTACATATTTTATGTTAGTTAGTTCACAGATATTTGATTTTTTTGTGTCTGTTTGCAATTATCCATTTACATTTAAACAATTTTTAGTTCATTATGACGTTTAAGGGATCTTATGACACTACACAATTAAGCTTAAATAAAGACGACGACTCTTTACAAAAATGCTTAACAGTTTTAATTAATGGAAATTGTATTAAATGAAATGTGATATATTTTATCATTCTATCTTCTACACATCGTTGGCTTTTTGTTTGCTAACATTCATGTTTAAATATTTTTTGGTTCGTAGTTATTTTTTGTGAATATTTCTGTGTGCACGCAGAAAGTAAATTCATTTCATCAGGCTCGACTATTTAAGGGTAATGTTCCTATTTGTATTTTACGAAATTTTCTTGAATGAACATGTGGATTTGAATAATGAATTCATTTTGAACGTCTCTGTTCTGATAAAAACGGAAATGAATAAGATATGTGTAGTTTTTCTTTTTTTTTTTTTGTTAAGGGAACTTTTGCAACGAGATTCTTTATTTTTTTTTTTACTTTACCATACGTAGTAAAAGGTGAAGTATAGTAATCGTGAAAAAATCGAGGTCGGGATTTCGAGGGATATATACGTTATGAGGTCTTCTGAATCCATTTTGGCTTTTCTCGCGATAATGTCTCTGGGCGGGTGTGTGTGTATGCCACTATTTTTGTGGAGCTTATACAGGTTATACCGTTCGTTACCGAAATTTCGTATGAGCATTTAGTATATGGAGATAAAGAGATCATACCGTACGAAATATAAAAACGAATAAAATGAGATTTAGTATGTGCCTTTGGCTTTCAGAGATGTATAAATTTTGGATACAATCGGGAAGGGGCAAGAGGTAGTGTACTTAACACCCCAAGCCGAAAATAATTAATTTTTCGATTTTAATATACTTTGAACTTTTATTCTTTATGTAATACATCCATAAAAATATCTGTTTCCATTGGGTATGATAAAGATGAGTTTAGGCCATTCCAGATTTTTTTTAAGAAATGAGCTACGATTACATTAATGTGCCGCGATAGGTTAGTAAGTAGTGTGTTAGTCTATCAGTGTGGGAGTTGAGAGTTCGATTCCCACCCAAGACACTGGGTGCTTCACTACAACGGGGGAAGGTCTTCGTTACCATGCTCGGTAAATTGAATTAGAATATAATATTAATTGTATTGTGATATTTTTCATGTAAAACATGTAAAAAATACTTATACTATGAAACATTTATTAAAAACATTTATTAACCATTATAAAGCATATCAGTTCTTAACGAAAGATTTTATAAAGACATAACGAACATTAATTCGTAATCTATTCATATAATAAAATAGTAACTCATTTCCGTCTGTATGACTGTCTGTCTGCTTGTCTTTTGTGTTCGTTAGTATCCTGATTACATTATGGTATACTTTTTTTCGCAAAAGTATTCCATTTTCAAGAGAAAGTGAAGAAAAAGCAGTGAAAGTACACAATTATACACAATAATTAATACTGGGATATTTTAAACACTATTGCACAACAGATGGCGCCAATTAAATAAAATTTTTGTTTAATTTGTTTTTTTATTTTGTGGAATTACAATGTTATTTAAATATTTTAAACACCTTTTACAGAGCTTTACAATAATATTTAGTATTTTTAATAAATTTTGGAATTTTATCCAGGGATACCCATTATATAAAGTAAATACATAAACCATAACTGAAGCACTATAGTAGTTAGAGTCTTACAATTGGTGTGGAAATATTGTCAGAACGCCCACGACGTGGCGGGCACACCTGGTAATATACTAGAAAGAGAAGTTCTACGTGTATATATCACAATTATAGCAAACGAAATTTTATAACTTTTAGGCTACAACTGGTTATGATGGATCAAATTCCGTCTATCTATCTTTTGAAGGCTAGCTTTTATTTCCTTTGATCATAACCTGCAACACTTTGCCACTCTTTGATATGTGTAAAATCTCTTTTTTTGGTGTTTCAAGGCTTCCCCATACTAATTTACGAAAATCTTGTTCATGATTCAACTGTATTTTTGCCATGCTTAATAGGGATAATATAAGATGAGTTTTCACCAATACCAATGAAATCATGCTGTTTAATAGCTCGTTTTGTTATCTCACGTAAATTGCAGGTGGTTTGAAGGACTTGGATTACGTTGTAGGCTCATTTGTTTCACTAGCCAAGATTGCAAAATGGTCTTGAAATCGTAGTCTCTTAGAATACCCTGTTTAGTTATTTTTGATATTGACTCGACTTGAAAAGATTTAGGGCTACGTCTTCATTTTAATACAGTAATGTATTATTTAATACCTACTTAGACTTTAGGTTTTTGGGCATTAGTAAGCTTATTTCGGCAGACCATGTTAGGTGTTTCATTTCCATTAATTTTACTTAACTTAACAAGGGCGAGCATAAACGAGTACGGTAAACAGACGTAGCAGTTACACACAAGTTGACATCAATTTATATTTTGGGTATTAACATTTCTTTAATTTTAATGTAAATAATTATAATAATAACGTGCAAAAACTATTGCCGGGTTTGCTAGTTTCTATGGCTATGTTCCTAAGTGCTTACTTAAGCTCATCAGAAAACCTTTACCCAAATTTTAGGTAAGCTAAAGATACCATTTATGCTAAAAATATCCTTGACGAAATGAGTTGATATCATTTTTTTGTGTTTAGTTATTTTACTATTCTTTCCTACATTTGTATTATTTAATTAGAAGAGACTCATAAGTGACCCCTGGAACTGTTGTTTTCGTTTGTTTGATTACTAAAATAATAATGCCGTTGTAAAAAAAAGCAAAACTACAAACAGTTTTTTGTTGTTGTTATTTTACAGGTTTTTTGCTGTTTTTGCTTTTTGTCTCTTTTAGAGTTCCATGCACAAAGTATAAAAACGGAAACCTATTGCCTCCCCTATAATGTTTGTTCGTCTGTCAGCGCCTCTTATCTCTGGAACCGTAAAAGTTAGACTCTTCGATTGCTTACACAAGTTATATTACTGTAGCCGCTATAGCAACAGATACTAACACCTATAGGGTGTTCCGAAACTGACGTGTTATTTGCATATACATTTTTATTTGTTGAACTGTAGAAGGCACAGTAATTAAAACTATATAATCAATTATAAAAAATAATAAACCAAAAAAGTAAATGGTTTTCCGAGTGACACCATTTGCATGTATATGGACTAATTTTTGAACTCAAATGGTAGACTCTTGAAATTTTCACAGCAGGTGTATTACTATGGCTACTACAACAAATAATAAAAATTAAAGGGTTTTCCGACAACGACATGATTTGCACGTACGTGGCTTTATTTTTTTGAACCGTATTGAAATTCTTACAGAATATATTTTGCCACGGCCGCAAAAATATTACTAAAAATTCATATTCCGACATAGACATGCTTTTCACGTATAAGGCTTTTTTTTTTTTTTAATTGAAATAGGTTGACTCTAGATATTTTCATAGAAAGTGTATTACCATAGCCGCTATAACAACAATTACAGCGGTAACAACAATTACCGATAGTGGCACGATTTTCGTGAATATGACTTTAATTTTTTAAATTTTAATTTTCTACCTGTAAGTTTTTTATTCATGTTCATAGTGCTCCAAAGGCCAGACTGGTTTATAATAATCCAAGTTTTACCTCCCATATAAAGTTAAAAACTATTAGAATGAACCTTGGGAACTTTAATATGTAGAATTTTGAAATTTTGTACCAATTACATTATTAGTACATTTACGGTCCAGTCAGTTTAAAAAAGTATTTGGTATTAATAAACAAGTAATTTATTCTTGAAAAAATATTAACCCTTGTCTCAATAGGCCAAATATTGTGCAAAATACAAAGCAGGATTAACACATGAAAATGTATTTGTATGTCATTGTTTTTTATAAATAGATTTAAAAATTAAAACAAATGACAAGGGTAAATTAAAGTTCTTTTATGCATTTGAATATTTTTTCCATTAAATAAGATCCCCTTTTGAAACTTTAATTGGGTATATACTGATAGTTTAATTAACTACTGTCTGTACTTAACATATTATAGTCAAAAAAATCTTTAATAAGTCTAATCAAATTTACTTCAATACTTCAAATAGTTAAAAATTACGAAACATAAAAACAAAACGATTTTTATTTTTTTTTACATACTTAATACAGCTCACGTAGAGAAATTTCTATATTTGTATGACGTATGTATCTACATACATGCTCGTGTATATATGTGTACGAGTATATATGTTGAAAAAGTGAAACAATGTAATGGATATAGGCAACGTGCACACTTGGGGATAAGTAAAAACCATCGCCCACACATATACACTTCCGTTTCCGTTTCCTGTTCTGTTCTGTGCTGTGTTTTTTATTAACTGTTCTAACAAAATAACAAGATTATCTTAATTTAATGTAGATGACTAATGTTTTTGTACATTTATAAACTAGAACATGTTACAATTTTCTCAAACATAAGCACCAGTACGAACATCAGTTTCAGCATGTGTCATGTAAAGAAATATCATGTCTTTAATTTTATTTGCATAAATATTTTCAATAGGAAATATTCTTGCCTAATTGAGCTTCAACTTTTTCCTAAATACTCAAGTAACATATGTCACATTCCAATAAAAAAAAAAAAAAAATACAAATAATGGATGTAAGAATCTGCACCTTAAAACACATACATGTGTTGGTATTTTATGTTACTAATGTTATAATAATTCTTTTAGGAAAACCTATTATTTTGCTGCTGATGTAAATTTTGTTTTATATTATTTTCATAAAGCTGTTGCTTTACTGTTCATGTCTTAATTTAGTTAATGAGGAGTATTTAAGAAAAATTAGAAAGAGCAAGTTTTATCATAAAAATAAAAGAACCAAATATATTTGTAAGCAAACAAACATTATGTATGTATATAACGCATGCGTGATGGGCTGTCCTAGAATTACTAGAAAAACATTCCCGAATTCGGCTCTTTCGTTGTGTGCTTATTTGCGCATTGCGGCTGAACCCATTTGAAGATGTTTTTAACGAGGATACATCCTTATCAGGAAGGTGCAACATCATATGTCTGTTGTCATAGCGGCATTTTGTATTACTGAAAACATTAATATTGAAAACATGCCTCTTTTCAAAACTCGTACGCAGAAGGGAGAAAAGCAGAAAAACTTTCCGTTTTTTACCATTGAACCGATTGTAGAAAATTTAATCATAAAGATAGATTTTTATGTTGAAGTATTCTATGCCTGTGTTACCGCTTAGACACTAAGAGTACACCCAGACAACTGCACATTGAACTTAAAGATAGCCAAAATGTTGCTTATTTCGTAGAAGCTTTAATATTTAAATCGTTACTTTTAGGGTTGTATTTTGAAAAACAAACTCAATAGATTATTTAACGACTACGATGATGAAATTAGAAATTACTAGTAGAGACAGAAGCAAGGGGGATATATGAATGTATGACATTACTACATCCTTTCAAAAAAGGACGAAGAAGAGAAAATTTCGAAAACATAACACCAACTTTTAATGGAGACATTACATTGGTCGTCAAAAAAAAAGTCGGGATCTTGAACCTTGTTATGTGAATTTAGTTGACTTTTATGTGCTGAATCCAAATCTGATCACAGAGTTTTTTATCGCATCTAGTTTTCGAGATATTCTTAAGTAAATTAAAAATATTCTAATATTAGATATATAGTTATTGTGATAACAATGGTCGGCAAAAAAAAAAGTCGGCACCTTGAACCTTGTTATATTTTAAAGGGCTTTTATGCGCTGAATCCAAATCTGTTAACAGATTGATTTTTGAGATATTCTTAATTAAATAGGCAACTGTGAAACATGACAGCAGGAGCCGTGAAACATATATAATATTTATTTTTATTTATTTGTTTAGTTAAAATATATTGACAATACAATAAATAAAATATGAAACAAACAAAAATTAATAGGTTATTTTTATAACAAAAGTAAATAATCTTAGACCCATTATTATAACTTGCCTTTAGCTAAAGTTAGGATTTTGTTGGAGCGATAAGTAATTTTTTCTTATAATAATGAAGATAATGCTCATTGCTATAACGTCCCCTTATAGTACGCGATCGTTAAAAGTGGTTTTTAGCTTACTTTTAATAACGAAAAACTATTTATCGCTGCAACAAAATCCTAACTTTAGCTAAAGGCAAGTTATAATAATGGACCTAAATGTGTTACATAATGTTTGTCAAAGTAGCTACCTGTACTTAATTGTGAATAAAATCCACATTTGTGTACCGATTTATGGCTTATTTTATTCCTAGTATACCTAGCTTTCCGAATAAGAAAAAAATGTAAAATATTTGCCGATTTAAGTTTTTTACGAGTTTTTGAAAACAAAAAAAAAAAAATATTTTTTCATTAAATATTTTTTTTTTCCCACCAATTTCTGAATAACTCCGAAGTACTTGAAAATTAAGAAAAGTTGATTTAATGCCACATCTTTTGGTGTTTCAACTATTAAAATCAAACAATCCATTAAAGAGTTATTTAGAAATAAGTTCGCATGGTCGACTTGTTTTTGGGGAAAAATATTAGCCGTGCAAATAAAATAAAATTTGTACGTGATACTCGAAAACTAAAATCGGATTTTAATTTAACGAGTTGAGATCACTATACTCCACATATTTATGTTCAGGGAGCAATTTTTTTGATTAACAAACAGGTACATAAATAAAAATCCAGATACAATTTTTACTCTAACCAACGCAAAACACACGGACGGAGACACTTACTTATCTAATAATAAAATACGAATATATTAAATTTTACATTCAACACCTTGTTGGGATGAATACCTGAACACAACACTGAAGACGTATCTTCCTAATGATGTTCTCAAATCGAAAGCTCTTGCCAACCCCGTACCATACAAATAGCGAGGGACGACGCACAGTGGGAGTAAAAAATCCAAAAATTTTGATTATATTGAAATTTTTATATGCGCTTTGTATGGCAGGTGCCACGCCCATTGTTAAAATAAATCCAGTCTTTTTCTAGACTACGCAAATTAATAATTTCAAAATTGTACTTATTAAATTGCTCTATGTACATGATAATTATTGTTTACTTTGTATGGAAGTTGCCATGCCCGCTGTTCAAATCCATTCTGTTTTTTGTTATACTGTTCGTATTAATGTACAAAAAATTTTTACAAAAAATTTTAAAAACAATCTTTCCACAAAAATTTCTATCAAATTGTTGAAAATTTCTTTATTTTTTCTACTTACTTTTTTTTGAAAGTCATTCTCATGTTTTTCAAAACGAGATATCAAACTCAAAAATCGGTTATGTAGTTCCAAAGATATTTACAAAAGACCTATGTTAAAAATGATCCAATTTCAAAATTTAAAAACTTTCGAAATGTTGCATTCAAAAATCCGAGTTTTCTGTTTATTTACAAAATATTTACATCATTCGATAACACAAGATGTTCCGCGCTTACTAAGGTGCAACATTGTACAATAAGTTAAAAATAATATTATATTATCAATCGATGCTAAACAACTTTGTGTGCTCTTGCATTTTCTGTAAAAAAAACTTTATGATAGGTACTCCATATATTTTTATTTAAAGGCTGTAAATTTCGTTAAAAGCTCAATTTTAATCTTGTGGTAATACAACACTAATATTTGGTTAGTGCCAGTAACGCGGACCGAGTCAGCTAGTTTTCTATAAAATATAAAAAAAATCTATAAAATTTTTACAAAATGAATTTCTATAAAACTTTTACATACTTAGGCTTTTCAGGTGACGACACGAAATTTTGCTGATTAGTGAAAAAGGGCAGTTATTTGTTTTAATGCGTTTGTCTTTCAAATTAAATCAATTTTGTACCTATGTCTGTAAAAATAAAATATCCGTGAAGGGTATAGAAGATTCGGCACAAGTGAATATAGCACTCTTTCTTGTCTACCCCACTTAGTTATTAAAACATGAAAATATTTTTTGAAAAAAACTTTTTTTTCTTTTCTCTAGTAATATAGGGGTAGATATGATATTATAATATTTTTTTTTAGACTAAAACTTAATAATGTACTTAGAATGGTCCTTTTATTTCTACAATACAGTTTTTGCAGATCCAAATACATTGAAACTTTGGATTTTCGGCATTCGGATTTACGGCACCAACTTCAATCAAATGGCAACTTTTTATCACTATTACATATTGAAGTTGAAAAAAATATTTTTTTGTTCCACCCTAACGTACATATTTTTAGATTTATATATTTCAAAGATGTAGATGGGATGCTATGCTAAAATATGAAGTTTATGCATTTGTCCGATACCTTACTGGACACTTTTGTTTTAACGAACACTTAAAATAGCAAAAGAAAAGTTATGAAAACCACCCTAAAGGCCAGGATTCACTATCCTACACAATCCTAAGAGTGTATCGACAGAATCCAACGTTTAAAAATGGCTTTGTAGGTGCCACACGATTCTACAAAAAAGAAGCTTAGCAACTCTGATCGAATGGAAAAAAATATATTATGAATTTCAAAATTCTTAGTGTCGTACTTTTTGGGTACATACATATTATTTTTGGCTAATCGAACGACTGAGTAGGATAGTGAATCATGGCTTTAAGATTTTCAAACTTATACTTCACAATAGCCGCTATATTGTATTTTGTTAATGCTTCTATCGATACTGTCGCTTCCCTCGTATTTAACATTAGAATTATATTTCGCATATATTTTTTGTAGAAGTGATGAATTTCCTGAATAATTTGTTTGTTTTCTTTGAAAACAGAATTTTGACAGCTGACATTAATTAAAATGCTAACGCCAAAAATTGTTGATGATAAGTAAATAGATTAGATACCGTAATAAAAAATTGCCTTTGTAAAAGCCTATCAAGAACTGAATATCTTATAATGATGTCATATAATCATATTAGAAACTTACACTGCGAAGTGTTCCTAAATCTTGTTAGTAAAAGTACCAATTAATATGAAAATAAGGGCGGTTTACTTAGTTAATTATTAAGTTTGTTAAATATAGCTGTAATGAAACTGTTGAATTTGTATATTAAGCATCAGGATACATCGAAACGCCTATTTGCCGATTCGGTATCGATACTCTAATAAAAATATTGGCGATATCAATACCACATGTTAATTGAAATTCTAAGAAAAATAAGTAGAACACATGTGAGCGAGAGGGTCTCCCGAATTCTTCTTAGGGAGAATTGGAGCTTATAGATACGGAATTATCTTCAACGGACTCTAGACATTTGTTTACAAATACCAAAGCCCGCTACTTGTAGGCTTGCTTTAATTTATATATAGCTTAGGGTTGACCGCGCCTGCAACTGTTTTGTAATGCAAACCGAGATAAAGATCATGTAATTTAATAATAAGATTTTCTATTTAGAAGTTGCATATTTTTTTGGTTGATTTACATGGAAGAAGCAAAGAAGATAAACAATATGTGTCATTATTTTGCAAAACATCAAATCTTTCATTAACAACCATCATTAATTTTTGCGAATCCTACACATGCCAGACAAGAAAACTTCAGTTGTTTAGTAAAATAAAAATTTAAATATTTCATATCATAATTACCTTGTCAACATATTGGCACGATTGACTGCCACTTCAGCTTCCACACGAAATCGATCTTGCGCGTAACGATCAACGACGCCCTCGCCCAAATTCAACGAAGTTCCGGCCTCACAATTCGAGCCGAGCGAATGTTGCGTTTCAACGATTTGCAAAAACTTTGTAACAACATCACGACCGTGCATTAAATCACGACGATTACTGCGCGATATTTCATCCCAGTCATAAGTCTCTTCCGAATTGGCAGCATCCACCACACCCTCAAGAAAATGATTGGTGTCATCACTATCACTGGTCACTTCGGAAGTGCCCTCGGTTTCAGTGGCAATATCAGTGTCTACTTCTTCCAATTCACTTAAAGAAAAACCATTAGCCTGACTGCTAACATCATTGTCATTTGCAGCCTCATCCATTATAAGATCTTTGGATGCTGAGTCATCGTCTGGTGTTTGGTCAGAAGAGTCATTAAAATTGATTTCCTCTTTTTCAAAGTAAGAACCTTTACTTCTGCTAGTGCTGGCATATTGTAAAGGCTCTAGATAATGTTCTTCGGAGGAATAATTATCATCGAAGGAGAACTTTGGTGAAGAGGAAGTATAATTATGTAATGAATCTTCAGTTAAATTGTTTAAACGTTTTTCCGTTTTCAGATGAGAGTAAGTTTTAGAACTGTTGGATTGGTGATTTAAGGGTTTCAATTTTGAATTTTTTATTTCTTGCCAGGAAGTTAAGAAAGTTTCATTTTCCCTTTCACTATCATCTAAATCCACATTGTTGTCGATGTCTTTTATGAATTCAGAGGAGAAATTTTTTAATTGTTTCTCAAAGTTTTCGTTCAAAAGGGAATCAATTGTGGTGGCATAAAATACATCCATATCCATATCCACATCACCATCGACATCGACAGCCTCTTCACTGCTACCATTTGATTTATTTTCATCATTTTGATAGAAGACATCGGATAAACTGTCATTGCTGTCTTGTTCTGATCTATCACCATCGCCATCATCATTATTATTATTGTCATTATCAGTATCATCTCTATCCATTATGTTTGTGAAATCACCATAATTTACACTTTCATTTGTAGATTTATTTCTAGTTGACTCCTTGTCCACTACATGACTGTTACTGTCATCTATGCTTGTTTCAGTGGTTGTTTGCTGTTGACTGCTATCGCCTGCTGTATCTGAAATTTTATTTGTTTCCTTCAACTGCGCTTGCTGCAGTTGCAAATGTTCAGCCTCTAGCAAACTACGATGATGGTTTTTTGCCAAATGACCACCACGATTGTTATTGAATTTGTCTATATTCAATTGTCGCAAACTTTCCACAATCTTCTTTTTATGTAGTTTTCGTATTTTGTGGGTTACAGCTGTAAGAGTTGTGGTGGGTACGAGAGCAGAAGTTGCTAGATTGTGTGTTGCTACTGTGGTGGCCTGTAATATGTTTTGAATGTTGCTGGTATCTGCAGTGGTTAGCATATCATTGATGTTGCTTCTGACCTTGTCACCATTGTTTGCGTTATTCAAATTATTGGTTACATTGCTAACAACATTAATGTCAGTAGCAGCACTAACAAGCTCAGTATTAATATCATTACTTTTGGATGAATGAATATTTTGAGAATATTTGCCCTGTTTGGTCAGCAATAAAATTTGCTGTTCATCATCGAAGATATCATCATCAATGCTTTTGACAGCAGCTGCCTTTTGATCACTGGTGGCATGTTGCAAATATAAACCCTCACTGTTTGGCTTGGCTTCATACAATTTGTTTGTTAAATGGGGCTGAAGCTGTTGCTCCTTTTCACCGATGTTAGTATGCCTTCTATGTTTTGAGCGTTCATGACGTATATTAAGAAAATCAATGCCACCCATCGGCAGACCATCATTTTTCTTATTTTCATCTTGCATTATTGTTGTTAACTCATGTTGTTTTCCTGTGTTAATACTGGAACTGGTGATGGCATGTACTTTGTTTGGTGCTACATTAAGACCATTCAAGATTAGCATAATTTTTGCTAAATTCACAAAAATATCCAAAGTCAGCATTGTTTATTTTTTGTAAATCAAACAAAAATGAAAAGAAGATAAAAGAAAAATGAGAAAACTTTATGCCGTTTACGTTTTTCTTTTGAAATTGTCTTGAAACTTTTTAATATTGCGATTTTTTTGTTTGATTTTCGTTGCTCTATTTTTTTATTTAAAAAGAGACTACCTTTGAATATTTAAATGTTTTAATTTTACCCTGGTCTCATAATAATTTAATAATATTTTATTAACATTTTTAGCTCTTCGATTATGTGCTGCTTCATAAGTCATCCTTGACATAGTGTCACATTTGTTTTTGATTTTAATCACAGCAAACAACTTCTAGCGACTACTTTCACAATTTGTTTTTATATTGTTCATATTGCAATCGGATGTGTTAGGAGTTGGTTATCTGGGCCGCAAAAATGGTTGTCATCCAATCTGAAAATAAAACAAAAAAGTACATAATAATTAAATTAGTGTTAAATAGCTGTAGAAGCGTCTATGTATATTGTTATATTTTCTTTAGTTATACTTAAAGCAACCATTGAAGCAGCGTATTGAGACAATGCACAGTGGGGCAGAATCAAAATATTTTGGAAATAATTTAGCCATTTGTAAAGAGCTAGGCCGACTGATCCGAAATTTAACAGGATTATAGTATAGGAGTATCTGAGCTTTAATTTTGACGTTGGGCACCATCCATTAGTCAGGGGTGGCCCTATGTGGTTGGGTACCTCGCACCTAAAAATTCTTCTAGAGTTTGGCATTTATTCAATTTTAGTTTAATTTTACACATGGTCTGAAAGATCTAGTTAAGACCTGCAATTATGCTTTATTCTAAAAATTATATTAGGTCTGTTCCAGATGCATAACAAAACAGTCCGAACTAGTCCGAATTAGTCCAAACGAGTTCCAGATAACAATTTTTGTGCAATTTTGAGAGAAAATGAGAGAGTAAAATTTTTAATTTCCTGTACAACAAAATAAATATAGAAAAAATGTAATGATTCTTTAGGCAAAGGTTTCCTAATTTATATCTACATTTGATCAGTTGCAATTGGAAAATACGTTTTGGACAGCGCGTTAGCTGTTGTTGGCTAAAAAAAACTAAAACAACTGGATTGTATTTGTCATTGTTGAAAAGAAATGGTATGTTAAATTTTATGCTCTTATTAGGTTTATTTAAGTACAAGCTGTGCCCGCCACGTCGTTTGCGTCCTGACAATAATTTGCTCGATTTTGCTTTGAAATTATTTCACACCTATTGTAAGACTCTTACTTTTATAGTGCTTCAGTTATGGTTTATTTATTTACTTTATATAAAGGTACTCATCCCTGGATAAAATCCTAAAATTTATAAAAAATTCTAAAAATTATTGTAAAGCTTTGTAAAAAGGTGTTTAAAATATTTTAATAACGTTTTAATTCCACAAAGTAAAAATACAAATCAAATACAAATTATATTCAATTGACGCCTAATGTCACCCAATAGTGTTTAAAATATCCCTGTTTTAAACCGAAAATTTCAGTACCTTTAAACCGGAAATTTGGTTTTTTTTTATTTTTTTCTCCACTTTCTCTTGGAAATTATAGGACATATTGGAATCAGGATGCTAAGGTAACTCCTCATAAAATTGTGTTAAAAACCATCCAGTAGTTTTTACGTGATGCGAACACAAATGAAAAGTAGACAGACAGTCGGAAATGTGTTACTATTTTATTATATGTATGTATAGATTACATTAAAGCGTCAAGCTAAGGTTGGCCTGGAAGACATATTATATATGAAAAGGCGTACGATATTCATTTATTTTATTCTTACATATTTATTTTAACCTTTACTTCTTTAATTTTTATACTCCTTCTTTTATTTTACACCTTCTTGTTAAAGAGTATTTTCTTAGCTGTTAGAAAAGAGAACTTTTTAATAAAATTTTCCACTAATTAACACTCATTATTATTTGACATTGAAGAAGCAGTAAAGCTTTCGTTTAACAAAAAGTGTTAACAATTTTAGGTAGAACTTATCTTTAAATTCGTCCTTTTTGTGTCTTATAAAAAAATACCAAAAAATGTGAAAAACAACGAATCCTTTAAATTTGCACAAAGAAGGATATTAGTATTATTCAACACCCTTAATAAGACTAAGGATTTAATGGGAAACCTTAAAAAAATAAACTTTAACATGAATTTAGCAAAGAAGAAATAAAATGTCAAAAAAACAAACGACTTCGACACATAATTTTGAAGAAGCTTTGCAAAAAAGATAAACAACAATATAATCCAAAAAAAAAAAAAATATATAATGAATCTGTAGATTTATACTTGTGTACATAAGTGTTGAGTTTGTTGTAAACAAACTATATGCTGTGTAATTTTTTCTGTGAGACTATTTTTCTAACCATCTTGTTATTTAAACGATACTATTAAGATTATTAATACTTATGTAGCATTATAGATAAGCCAGAGTAAGTCTGGTTTCTTAGTGTGTTAATGGCATGTTTGGGCAGTATACACAGTAGTGGTTGAAAATTTGTTTTTATTTTTCTTTTCATTTGAACAGCACTATCTGCGAACCTCTTAGCTTGTTTATAGAAAACATCCAGAGAATTATAACTAGAGCAGCGGTTCTCAAACTGGGGGTCGCGACCACCACTAAGATCGCGAACAGTATCAAAATGGTCGCGCAATAATGAAAAATTAATTTCTAATATATTAGCATTGGAATTTACACCAATTCCAATGCCAAGAAAAATTGAAATTTTATCAGAAATTTAAAAAATATTTGTATGAAAAATAAAGTTTTGGTTTTAATAATAAAGAAAATTTCTGATGAAGATATGCTTCCTTCATAGAGAACAACTGGTTAAATATCTAATTGAAATTTTAAATCAGTGTTTACAGCCGCGAAGTTTATTCGAGCAAATGCAGCAAAGAGCTGAATATTTTCCATTATGTGCGAAGAAATGAACTCAGCTCATAAGATGGCTCTTCAGGTGAAAAGTACTTAAACGCTTATTTGAACATAGAATAGAAGCAGAAATCTTTTCAAACGGCAAAAATATCTATTTTAGCGGAATATTTAATTTACAAAAGATCCTCGTGGTAGAGCATGCGGAGATTCGGAAATATTAATAAAGATGCGCCTAAAGCACCATCTACTGTGTGATTTCTGTGCAGATTATATGCAAGCAACCAACATCTGCCTCGAAGACTATAATCGAAGACTATAGTTACTAGGACCCCGTTTTATAGTAGCTGGCGAATATAACGCAAAACACATGTTCTGGGGGTCAAGACTAATTACTCCAAAGGGTCGTGTCTCGTTTGATGCAAGAAACTTATTGGCCTACAGATCGACAGAAAATTCCTGATGTTATTGATTTTGGCGTAGCAAAGGGTCTTCCAGGAGATATGTTTAATATTGAAGCCTCACTGGAATTGTCGTCACCTACTATCAATATGGAACCCCCTGGAAATAGTTTCACCGACTTGAATTTTAAGCGACGACAAGCACTCGCGTGAATTAACTTAAATATAAAAAAATATGTCAGTCCAGCCAAATATGTCAGAGCCAATTGCTCGGAAAATATACTACTAAGAGCACCAAAAAACTTCGAGTCGTGTGTTACTGATGCAACAATAACTTGGCAACAAACAAGATATAACCAAATAAGGTCTGCAGACGTCGAACTGATCTTGACAGAAAAATGAAGAATTCAAAGGTGGTAACCGCACAGATCTTCGGAACTCAAAAACAGATTAAGAGAAATCACGAAATAGAAATCACTAAGAGAGCTACTAGAATCCCAAAGGATTGCTTCACTGCAAAAATATTTGGAAGGCCTTGACTCTGCTTTGAACACCAATAAGGCTTATTGTTTTGACAAAACAAGCAACAAGATGATAATAGAACTTCCCCAGGTATCAGTAAAAATAATTCTGTTTATTTTTAATGTAATTCTATTCCTTGAGCATTTTCCCTCAGAATGGAAGGTTTCTCTTATTACTATAATACCTAAGCCAGGAAAAGAACACACAAAGGTAGACTATAGGCCAATAAGTCTGTTACCAAATATATCAAAACTATTTAAGAAAATATTAATTACTAATCTGAACCCAATTTTGAATGAAAAAGGATGTATTCCGAACTACCGATTCGGTATTAGAAAACAGCACAGCAGTATTGAGCAAACGCACAGATTAGTAAATGTAGTAAAAAAGGCTTTCGAGTAAAAAATTACTGTTCTATGCTTTTCATAGAGTCGAATGCTTGGGATTTCGATAAAATATCTTCATCACATACCTAGTTTACAAGTTAAAGCAAAATCTGCTTATAAGTTCTTAAAAAAACACTTAACTGGTCGTAAGTTCATAATGAAGAAGGATTTTTTTAAGCTCGCCTCAACTAATTAATGCTGGAGTTCCCCAAGGAAGTATTTTGGAACACGTTTTATATTTGCTGTATACATCCGATATGCCAGCTAGCAGTCAAATCCACTCATCAACATTTGCTGACGACACCGCTTTTCTAAGCATTCACGAAAGCCCCCAAGCAGCATCGAAATATTTACCAGTCCACATTTCTTATTTGTAATTTTGGCTAAAAAAAATTAAGAATAAGAAATAACGAACAAGAATTCACTCACATAACTTTCACACTGACCAGACCATACCCCTCAAAATAGGGGGCATACATTTCGATAGACGCCTAACCTGTAAAAGTCACATTGAAACAAAACTAACCCAAATGAAGCTAAAAGCAGTGCAAATAAATGGGCGCATTGGTAGAAACTCTACCTTAAACCAATATAGTATTACGGCTCTCAGTTATGGGGTACCACCTCAGCTTCTAATTTAGAAAAAAACCAAAGGCGCGAAAATAAGATTTTACGAATAATTACAGCCTCACCCTGGTGTATTAAAAACTCGAAGGAGGGATATTGCTTCTCTTGGCCGAACATCTCAGAGGTGACCAATATAATTATAGGAACAACCGTGTCATCATACAGTTTTTTGTGTAGCACTGGCTGGGCGTCAGTATGTTTTATTTTTTTTATTTGAGCACTTATTGTTAGTTCATATAATTTGAAGAAATATCAATAGAATAATATTGAATTTTTGAGAAATTAGTGATGCAAAACTTACTATAAAAACCCTTTTACTAAAAATAAAAAAACAAATTTGCCATCTACTCTTAGGACACTGGTAGCAAGGCGATATAAATATTATGTCTTCCTTAAACAAAACTTTGGAGTTGTTATTTAAATAAAGAAGTTGAATCGACCCAATTTTGGTTAGAACTTCAGGAAGAATACCCAGCGTTATGCGAAAAGTCTATAACAAGATTTCTTTCTTTTCCACATATTTAATAGAAGCTGGATTTTCTGCGTTACAAGTTAGAGTATCGTTAAAGTATCAAAAGATCAATACAAAGGAGTGTAATTAGGAAGAAAGAACAATATAAAAGCCATTCAGAATTAGAATATAAATAAAAAATGGAAATGTATTAATAATATATTATGTACCGTCAAAATAAAAATTTGTATGTAGTACCTGCATAATTTTTTTATTTTTAATGGTATAAAAACATTTTATATAAATATTATTTAAAAAATTTGAAAATCGAACATCGACGTAGCTAAATTATTGCCCATTAATTTTTGTAGTCGCATTGTGGTGAATTTTGAGAAACGCTGTACTAGAGCATTTACCAATCAATACTATTTAGTTAGTCAATATGTCTAGCAAATCAAAATCATATAAGAAACAGAAAATAAAAAAATTTACTAGAACAGTGAGAGACAAACAAAATTCAAAATTGGACACACTGAAAGAAAAACAGTTTAAAATACATGGACTTAACTTTAGCAAAGATTGGTTCGAAAATAAAACGAAAACATATATTCCCATGGAATCTAAGTGGATCTTATCGTTGGGAAAAAAATTCGCCTTACCAGTAGATGACCGGAATTTCTCCCCACTACACGTTATCGCAGACGTTGAACAATGCATACAAGCTATAAACGACAATGAAGACAAAGCAAAAGACATTGCAAGAACTAAACTAGCAAACGACATAACCAGATTTAAAAGAAAAATGAAAAACAACCTAAGAGAAAAATTTATTCTTACGATCTACAATAAAACGAAAAAAATTTTACGCCAAAATAAAAATATAATTATTTTACAAGCAGATAAAGGCAATAAAACTGTAGTTTTGTATGAAAATGAATACAGAAGCAAAATGGAAGCATTATTGGAAGATAAAAATACTTACCGTAATCTAAGGACAGACCCAACGACAAACCTTCAAAAAGAAAACAACAAGATTATCCTGGACCTACTCAAAAATCAATATATAGACGGATGGCTCAAAAAACAATTACTTTGCTCAGCTGGCACAGCTCCATTAATATATGGGTTGCCTAAAATACATAAACCTGAAACTCCACTTAGACCTATAATTTCTTCAGTACAAGTTCCGTGCTATCACTTATCAAAGCATGTAGGAAAAATTTTAAAAAATATTATATCTGACGACTACAATATAAAAAATTCAAATAGGCTTAAGGAACAACTTACCAACATAAGATTAGATGAAAGAGAAATACTGATCCCACTAGACGTAATATCTCTATTTACAAATATTCCTACCAACAAAGCTCTAAATATTATAATGGAAAAATGGAACGCCATTAAAAATCACACAAAAATTCCCAAAACTATGTTCCTGAAAATTCTTCGTTTTTGTATATGTGACAATAATTATTTTATGTATAGCAACAAAATCTACGAACAAATCTTTGGTATGCCAATAGGCAACCCGCTTTCCCCAACCATAGCGGACATTATACTGGACAATCTTATGGTCGAAATTCTTATTGAATCAAAATCTAAGAATATACACGTAAAATACATAACTAAATATGTAGACGACATATTGGCAATAGTAAACGCTGATGAAAAAGATATAATACTGGAAACTTTTAATAAATATCACCCAAAAATACAATTTACCATGGAAATTGAAAGCAACAACTCAATTGCATATTTGGACACAAAAATATACAAGAAAAATAATAAAATAATATTTGACTGGTATATAAAAAGCACAGCTTCAGGCAGAATTATTAATTTTAATTCAACACAACCAAAAAGCCAAATAATAAATACAGCGAAGAATTATATATATAGAATACTAAATATTAACGATAAACAATTTATAGAACACAATATCCAACTTATTAAAAAAACACTTAAAGAAAACAGCTTCCCAATTAAACTGATTAATGCATTAATAGATGAAATTTCCAAAAAGATAAAAAATCACCACGTAAATACCAACCCTGACATCACGAATGATAAACGTTACTACAGTGTACGTTACATCCCTGGCTTAGCGGACAACAAAAACATCAGAAACACTATAATAAACAAGAACATAAACTTTTCATACAAACCGAACACAACACTAAACACAATATTTTCAAAAATAAAAACTCCTATTGACAAACAACAACAGAACAATATTGTTTATGAAATAAAATGTAAAGGGAGTGATAACAACAACTGCAATTTAATTTACATTGGTACAACAAAACGAACTTTAGAAACAAGGATCAAAGAACATAAGAATGACATAGAAAAACATAAACAATCAACTGCGTTGGCGCAACACATACTAGAAACAGGTCATTCAGCTGATTTTGAAACAGTAACAATTTTAGATAGAGAAAATGTGGAAAAGAAAAGGTACACTATTGAGAGCCTAAGAATACTACAAAAGAAAGAGTATACAATGAACTTGAAGGAAGATACGGACAACATAAACACTTGTTACATAGTCGCCATTAAATAAACTGTGATATAAATTTAAGTTGTGTTTTTATATATTCAGGTTAGGTTAGGTTAGGTTAAACGCGCCGCCCGCAAAAACGCGAGTTCACTCGGAGGCCAATAAGGCCCATTGTGATGCCCCAACGATCGTCAACCCCCACCATTCCCTAAAGAACTCCGATACCGGTGGTTCTTGTAAACCACCCGGAGCTTTTCACAAAGCCTAATAGGCTACTCAGTGTCACATCCCTGAGACAGTCCAGGTCCTGGAAGAATCTTTGACCCAAAAATTTGAGCCTACGCTCTTGAAGAGTCGGGCAGTCACAGAGAAGGTGTTGAACTGATTCCTCCTCTTCCTCATCCATACAGCTTCTGCAGCACCCTCCACGAGAGATTCCCATACGCTCCGACATACGTCCGATCATACAGTGTCCCGTTATAACAAAAACCAGGAGTGCTAACGAGCTTTTCTCGAGGATTAGTAGTGCCTTTGTCCTTTTTTCATCAATTGAGGGCCAAAGGATTCTAGATAATCTGCAAGTGGTTAGTCTAGACCACCTGCGTGCATTTCCTTCAGCGACCATTTTCCCAGTATGTTAGACATTTCGGCCAGTGGGATATTGATTTCCCCTTGGGCAACCGTCACATCCAGATTCGAACCGTTCCTCGCACATTGATCGGCCATCTCGTTTCCACGAATGCCCTCATGTCCTGGAACCCACACTATCATTATACGATGTCGTTCAAGTAGGGCTAAAGATTGTACGCAAGCTAACACACAATAGATTTCACTACTTTTGAGTTAAGGGCCTTAATAGAGGCTAGACTATCTACGAAAATATCGATAGTCGACGCCTCCATCGCAAGTTCCTCAATTTTACTTGCCGCTACTGATATAGCATATATTTCAGCCTGGAACACAGTGCAGGTATCGGGAAGCCTAAGTGAAATTGAAAGATCAAGATCCTCAGAGAAGATCCCCGATCCGGTCCCTGTGTCTATCTTGGAGCCATCCGTAAATATTGAAACCGCATTGTTCCGAATTACAGAGTTCTCCTTCCATTCATCCCTGGTAGGAATTTTCACGACAAACGATTTGTCGAGGTCCATAACAGGGGTTAAGTAATCAGTCTGTTCCCTCAAGATATTGCCACCCACCTGTCGTAGGATGGTGCCATGTCCAACACGACAATGCCTTAATTCGCCCGACTCCCTGAGTCTTAAGGCCGACCTGGCAGCGGCGTGTTTGATATAGACATCTAGAGGGGTCAAATCCAGCATTGTCCCCAAACTGGCCTGTGGAGTTGACCTCATCACACCAGTAATGGAGAGACTCGCTAACCTTTGGACCTTATCCAGAAGAGAGAGGTGAACTTTAGTGTCCACCATTCTCCACCAGACGAGTGCTCCATAGGTGAGGATGGGCCTAATCACTGCCGTGTACATCCAGTGTACCATGTACGGTTTTAGGCCCCATCTCCTGCCAAAGGTCCTTTTGCATGCGTAAAAAGCACATAGGGCCTTATTCATCCTGCTCTCAGCATTACGTTTCCACGAGAGCTTTGAGTCTAGGATGACGCCGAGGTACTTCGCTTCTTTTGATAATTCCAGAGTAATGCTACCCATTTTTGGGAGTTTAAATTCCGGAATTTTATATCTTCTGGTGAAGAGAACAAGTTCGGTCTTTCCAGGGTTTAGGCCCAGACCGTTGTCCTTCGCCCAAGCGAGTAGTTGGCCTAATGCCGATTCCATAAGGTCACTTATCGTGGATAAAAATTTACCCCTGATAAGGATTACAACGTCATCTGCATACGCGACCACCTTAACGCCTCCGTTGCCTAGTCTGAAGAGGATTTTATTTACAACAAGGTTCCATAGGAGTGGGGACATGACTCCCCCCTGCGGTGTTCCCCTTGTCACAACTTTCCTCATCGTACTAGGGCCAAGACTGGAGATAATGCTTCTACTTCGAAGCATATTCTCCGTCCACTCTATAATTTTCTGTTCAGCCCCCACATATTGTAGGGCGTCCAGTATCGAGGATATATTCAGATTGTTGAAAGCGCCCTCTATATCCAAAAAGGCTGCTAGCACATACTCCTTCCTGTCCAGTGTATCCTCTATTGTACCGACTACATCATGCAGTGCCGTATCCACCGACCTTCCTTTTAGGTATGCGTGTTGTGCCCTGCAGAAATTACTTGACGATAGAAGACCTTTGACATACACGTCCACCAGTCTCTCCAGTGTTTTCAATAAAAACGATGACAGACTTATTGGCCTGTAGTCCTTTGCAGTTCCATGGTTTATTCTTCCAGCCTTAGGAATGAATACCACGGTAACCTCTTTCCATTCTTTGGGGATATACCCATTTTATATGTTCAAATTTAATTTAATGTTAAATGATTTTTTTTTTTTGTTAAATGTAATATGTTAGATTATGTTTTAATGTAATTAATAATATTGTTTTTACTGTAAGTAAGTTTGTTATATCTAATGTAAGAGTGGTTTGATTGTGTTGTTTTGTTTTTCTTAATTAAATAGATTCCCCTTGATAAAGTCAACAAGAAATTGACGAAACGTCGGGAAAATGTAATTAAACTATTGTTGTATTTACATTAAAGAAGTTAGGCTGGACTAGCTTATAAAGAAACAACGAGATAAATTAACACTAGCCAATAAACAAACAAGAATAAAGTTCTAATTGAAAGTCACTCTTTCTTTCAAAAATGCAAAAAAAATTATAAAAAGTTCGTGGCATATCTGCATCATCGCTAAAACTATTTAGATGTCTTTAAATATATTTAAACGTGACCTTACATTATTAAATGATAAACCGCGGCTTAATCGGCCAGTTAATGCATCTACATTTATCATTTTTTGATAAAATTCATTAAGTAGTTTTGAATGACCTCAGATTAAAAGTGGACAAACCAGTTAACTGTGCCTTTAACTAGTTCGTAAATTATGTAAAGAAAAATCTATATGTTTGAGTTTTACAATAGGACGAGTTTCAGTTACCTCCTTTTTGAAGGTAAATCGGCATAAAAAACAATGTAACCTTTAGGTATCTGGTGTCTTCAACCGCCATCAGCGTCCTGACAATAATATTTTTTCCGAATTTTAAGAATTTTAACTTTAAAAGTGCTGCTGATATGGTTTATATTTTTTATGGAGGTAGCCATACAGAGAGTCTTAAGTTTAAACTAGCTTTGAGGTGAACAAAATTTTCAGATAAAGCTAGTGCTTTTTCTAGTCTAGCACAAGCTAGTTTTTCCAACGCTTGCTGAAAATATGTGTACATAAAAAATAGTAAGTACTTAAAATTACTAGTTTTAACTTAAATTTTGTAAGCATTGAGGTGCTGGAAATAAGTTTATTGTTGATTTATTAAAAAAAAAAACAATATCGTATGCGGTCACATTCTTATCCAGCAGACTTTTTTATTTATACAGATTTAAAAGGAAAGTGTGAAATGGTTAACGCAACATTTTTTGGAGGAAATCCATGAAAACAGAGGAGCGTCTTTGTAACAAAGAAAAGGATGGCAATATTTCTGCGATTTCTAAGCGATCCGGGGTTTTAAATGCGTATTGCAAAACAAGAAGGAATACATCGCACAAATGTTTGTAAAATAGTGAAAATGGTTTTAAAGAAAGTTACCAATAAAGTGCATTCGTGAATAAATTTCCGAATAATAGTCCCAAAAACAAAGTGGCTCAAGAATAGTGCATTGCGATTTTTCTTTCCTTGCGCTATAGTTGCTGAAGATTGCACGCATTTTGCGTGAGGAGTTCACTTTAATTGATTGCAATTGGCCAGGATCACTACACTATCTTTTGCCACTCTAACTGACGGCACTTGCGACTTATTATGCTTTTGGAGCATATCGAACAATTTCCCGCTATTTTTGTCACCCATCGTGATAATAAATAATCAAAATAAACTTATAGTGATACCAAAATGTTTTACTACCTGCTTTGCTGAGAAGTTATAAGAAAAATAGCTTTTTTTAAGCAGAGGCAACTCTCAAACAGTTTCTATCAGCTGATTTTGCAGACGCATATGTTTTTATTTTCCAGTATTAGCTATCACTTTTCAGTACTAGCTACATAGTACTAGCAAAGATTTATTCACACTTTTTGGAGTTTATACTTTTCAGAATAACTAGTACTGAAATGTTTTAGCTAGAGCTAGTACTTGGTACTATGTAGTATCAACTACCTTTTTATTCACTCTACCCAGGATCTAAAATTTTCCGTCTACACAAAAACGTGCTGACACATATTTTTTCTTGGAAATTAGATATTTTCACAAACAGAGGTACACAATTTTATTAAAATTAATTCAGCAGATTTTATGTGTGCAAACAGAAGCACAGATAGATATACAGACAGACATAAATTCCAAAGATTTGTGTTTTTGTTGTCATACCTTTCGGTGAAGACCGTCGTCACTGGCTGTTGTTTTGGTACGTTTGGCGAGCGCTTTCGATGTAAAGACATCATTTTCCGCCGCGTAGACAGCCTGCAGATAAGAGGTAATATTTTACGTAGAGCCCTTCGCCCTAAAATATTTCCAACTTATCTTCAGCTAATACTGTGAAGTCACAAACTGGTGTAGAGGTTTTGCGACGGGTGATTCATCCTCCAAAATTCTACACAGGATTGGGAATTCATAGTACCAGCTAAGCGAGAAGTATACGAACTGAGGTGTGCAAGGATATTTTCCACGGAGCTTTTAGCCCTGAAATATCCAGTACGCCTACAGCCGATACTGGGAAAAACCGGAGCAGCGTGTAACTGTAACTAACAATCCGTGGTACTTAGCCAAAAGGTACCCAACACACGTTTGCACAGCACGAAGTGCCGGTAGAGCGATCTGCCGAAGATTTAGTTTATAGTAAATAAAGGCAGAAGATTTATAACGTTAAATAAAAGCCTTTCAATTTATTTGGCACAACAGGACCCTGGACACCGTTGAGCCAAAAGGTACCCAGCACACGTTTGCACAGCACGAAGTGCCGGTAGAGCGACCTGCCGAAGATTTAGTTTATAGTAAATGAAGGCAGAAGATTTATAACGTTAAATAAAAGCCTGTAACGTCGTTACAATGTAACGACACGTTTCCGCTGGTTGCTGGGATATGCTCAACGGTGTCCAGGGTCGTGTTGTGCCAAATAAATTGAGAGACTTTGATTTAACGTTATAAATCTTCTGCCTTTATTTACTATAAACTAAATCTTCGGCAGGTCGCTCTACCGGCACTTCGTGCTGTGCAAACGTGTGCTGGGTACCTTTTGGCTAAGTACCACGGATTGTTATTTAGTGGACGTAGGGAATATTCAGATCAGTGGAAGCTGTGTAGGTTAAAAACACTTGAACACAGTTACACGCTGCTCCGGTTTTTCCCAGTATCGGCTGTAGGCGTACTGGATATTTCAGGGCTAAAAGCTCCGTGGAAAATATCCTTGCACACCTCAGTTCGTATACTTCTCGCTTAGCTGGTACTATGAATTCCCAATCCTGTGTAGAATTTTGGAGGATGAATCACCCGTCGCAAAACCTCTACACCAGTTTGTGACTTCAAAATGGTACCATTTTAAACGCGGCTTGAAAATGATGTCTATATATCGAAAGCGCTCGCCAAACGTACCAAAACAACAGCCAGTGACGACAGTATTCATCGAAAGGTATGACAACAGTATTTTATTTACTGGCGGAACAAATCCAATCAATTTAATTTGTGTTTTTTTCCATTTTCCGATTAATACCTGCATCATCAAATAAATTTAAAAAAATATTACAGATGCGGTACTCTTACAGTTTAGATTATACGATACTTTTTTCTCATAAACTCTTTTGTTCGGTATTTTCTGTTTATTTGTGGATTTTTTAAAAAATTATAAAAGAAGTTTAGAAGTTTCTTTAAGGATTATTTTATATGCAATAGTGGATTGAATTATTTAAAGTTAAGCAAATTGAAATTATCATAGATACATATGTTTTAAACATATGCATGATTCAGTTGATTATAAAGTAAGGAAAAAATTTAAATTCTTTAATCGTATTAGGAAAGGTTTCATAACAGAAACATCTTCTCCGCATACTAGCATATGCCACATGTTTTATACAAACACATTTACTAAAATTGTTTCCCATTCACAATCCTAAAAAATAGAGTTTTCTTGGATATTAATTCTCTTAAATTTCTAATAAATAGAAAATATTAAAGTCAATCTTAATCTATAAAACACACTCTTCTAAAGTAATTTATATGCAAAATTAATTCGTTTTAAAATATGTTGCGAGTAATATTTCAATCTTAACATTGAATTAAAAATCAATTTTTAGCACAAATAAAGACTAAAATAAACACTGTTCGTAATCATTCATTATTATATACCTGAACAAATGGGTTTAAACGTAAATAGAAGTAAAGGGTGTTTTTTATAGAGGTATAGAACTTTAAATTGCAATAAAACAACGATGGATTATTCGATTGACATGAATTTTATTTATCCGAAAGATAATCGTGTGGCATTACATTTTAAATATAATTTCTGGCGTATGACCGCCACGGCTGGCGCGGATGTAGTCTAATCTGGACGTCCAATTTTCGATATCTTTTTCCAACATTTGTGGCCGTATATCGGCAATAACACGGCGAATGTTGTCTTCCAAATGGTCAAGCGTTTGTGGCTTATCAGCATAGACCAATGACTTTACACAGCCCCACAGAAAGTAGTCTAGCGGTGTTAAATCACAAGATCTTGGATTCCAATTCACAGGTCCAAAACGTGAAATTAGGCGGTCACCAAACGTATCTTGCAATAAATCTATTGCGGCACGAGCTGTGTGACATGTTGCGCTGTCTTGTTGAAACCACATCTCCTGGATATCATGGTTATTCAATTCAGGAATAAAAAAGTTAGTAATCGTGCCTCTATACCGATCATCATTGACTGTAACGTTCTGGCCACCATCGTTTTTGAAAAAGTACGGACCAATGATTCCACCAGCCTATAAAGCGCACCAAACAGTCAGTTTTTCTGGATGAAACGGTGTTTCGACAAACACTTGAGGATTACCTTCACTCCAAATGCGGCAGTTTTGTTTGTTGACGTAGCCATTCAACCAGAAGTGTGCTTCATCGCTAAACAAAATTCGCTTATGAAAATCGGGAACAACGGTAATCTCGTTTTGGGCCCATTCGACGAATCTACGCCTTACTTGATGATCGTTTGGCTTCAATCCTTCCGCAAAATCTTCCATAAAGTGGATAGACACAGATCCAATTCCTATGCTCGGGTATTCCTCAATGCTACGCTCTACAGCAGCAATAGCTTCTTCTGTACGTACCGTACGTTATCTCTGGGGATGCGAGTTATCAATAAGAGTAAACGTGCAAAAACGTTCCATGGTTGAGCGTTGTTCAGGCGTGAGTCTATTCATCATGAATTGCCAAACCAAACTGAGAATAAATCACTTGACAGCTGTTTAATCGGTCGCCATATTGAAAAGTAATGACAACTTAAAGTTCTATACCTCTATAAAAAATACCCTTTATTTTACATATTGTATGCTTGGAAAAATATTAATTTCAGAAAAGCGATAAAAAAATATTAATCCATAAAAAATGTGTATGAAAATAGAAAAAAAAGCTATAGTTGATTAACCAAGTGTAAAGTTAAAAAGTTTTTAATTTTTCAATTTTCTTTCAACATAAACAAATCAGTTTATGATTAATGGGAGTTCTATTTTTTTGCTATTCTTTTATTAACACCCTAGGCTTTTTTGTTTGCGTTAATATTTTTATTCATTGTTTTATGGCTTTTGAATGGTAATTATAGTTTCAGTTTCTCTAGAGACTTTTAAAAAATTCACAAATTTCAAGCATTCAAAGATTAGCTTAAGGGTAAAAACCAAACCCTGTTATTATTATTCTAGAGTACACGTTCACCTGCCTCATATGTTTTATAACCGCTGGTAATCAATTGCAATGAAAAACTTTCTCCCCTGCAACCGACATTCCAGCAGGTGATCTAACGCATGCAGCAGCCCAAGCAATTCGCCTGGTAAACGGAGCCGTACTCCCCCAAACACAGTCTACAGGACAAGTTCAGCTCAGCTGAGTATATACCTATTCATGCTCTACCGTCCATAAGAGAACCATCAGTAAAGATGCTGAAGTCGTTCCCCATACACTCATTATGTATAACGCCGTCCGCAATGAGTGTCCGATGCAGTTTATCGACTATCTGTCTTCTATTCATAATTTAACCTACGCTTAACTGTAATCGGAGAGGCTTTGCTTTCCGTATCTTCTATTCAATTTGTTCGTTCCAGGTAAGTTCCTTATCCAGAGTAACACCCAGATAATTCACCTTCTTTGTCAAACTGATTTCCGAAAAGCATTAAGGATCCAACCTCTATACCCCTCCTCATACGAGTGAAGATCATATCGTTTATGGTTTATTTTATTTATTTATGGTTTCCAGTTTCCAGAGAAGGCCATCAACGGTAATATTCCACAAAAGAGGTGATAAAACTTTTGGAGGTTTATAGCTCTCGACATAAGCATCGCGTTGATCCTTTTTATAACAACCACACGCTCGGCAAAAGCATTTCTCAACTTCCAGATATTTTATCAAATGCACCATTAATATCCATAAAGACGGACAATGAAGCGCCGCCATTGAGAATTTCCATTTCCGCGGCACTGACAAGTTCATGCAGGGCAGTATCAGTAGATCTACCTGCTTTATAAGCATATTGGTATGTATTCATGGTTCTATCCGTCAGCGTGTGCTTCTCCAGGAAGTCGGCTAACACCCTCTTCATTGTCTTCAAAAGCAAAAATGTCAGGCTTCCTGGCATTACGGTTTTGACTTCCGTATAGTCCATTTTAACCAGTTTTGGAAGAAAAACTACAATAGTTTCCCTCCAAGCCACCGGGATATACTCCGTCGCTAGTCAGGCTATAAATATTTCCCTAATCCATTCTAGCAAGGTGTTTAAACCCCACTGTAATAGGGCACGGAAAATTCCATCCATTCCAACCGCTTTAAATTGTGCAAAAGATAGTATTTGCACTTCTAACACCATTTAGAGTCATTATCCTTTCAGCCTCAGCCCGTCTTTTCTCACTAGCCCCCTACTAACAGGAGTCCACGAGTCATTAGAACTCAAGTTTACAGAATACTGAACCTCCATAAGTGTCTGCAATGTCATCCACTGTCTCAGTTATTTAACCATCGCTTTTACAAATGAGTCCAATCTTGGAGACTGGGTCTTGATACTATCTTCTGTATTCTACATACATACTTCAGATATATCCCTCATATTAGAGCAGAATTCCCTCCACATACTCCGTTTCCGAAGACGAATCATTCATTTAAGGTCTTTTTTCTTATCCTTATAATCGTTCCATGAGTTTGAGTCTCTCTCTCTCTCTCTCTCTCTCTCTCTCACACATGTATCGATTAAAGGCCTAAAAAAGGACGAATTTTTATGGATTTAAGTTCTCAGTTCCACCAGGGTGACGAATCTTTCTCATCCACTACTGTCAAGGGAGAAGCATATTTGAAGGCTAGCTTCACCGAGGAGATTAAAAGCTCCTCAGTACCTTCGATTTCACCCGTGTTACGAGGTGCTCGGAATGGAGCACTTTCAATATTTTCGGTATTCTTATGCCTCTGCGGGCCTTTCTCCGTATTCTACCAAACAAAATATCGAACCGGATAGCTCTGTGGTCAGACAAGCACAGCGTCATATCGATAACATCTAGCCCTTCTTGAATCAACAAAGGTGTTTATGTAGAAAAATGCAATTAAATACTCATGTTGATTAATACTTTGTAATTATAAATCAAGTAGGCTTTGATATGTTTCTTTTATACATTTATATAAATTTGTAAATTAGTCTTTCAAAAAGCTTTCAATAAATTAAAACAATAAATTGTTTTTCTCCTAATTTTACCCTAACAAATTTGCATATTTTATCTGGTTATGGGCCCAGGCATGGCTGAAGAAATGTTTTCAATTAATTTGTTTGAGGGTCGGAATTTTGATAATTGGAGATTCAGGCTGGAAGCAGTTCTAGATGAACATGGATTATTAAACTTAATTCAAGAAGATGTCGAGGAATTGGTAGCTCAAGAAGCCAATGCTATCAAAAAGGACGAGCTGAGGAAAAACGACAAAAAGGCAAAGTCTATAATCATCAGAAGAATTGCAGATTCACATTTGGAATATGTTAAGGATTGCAAGACTTCTTATGCAGTGTTGCTTGCGCTAACAAATGTGTTTGCGAAGAAAAGCATTTCCAATCAATTATTTTTAAGGAAGAAGCTGATAACCATGAAATGCCAAGAAACAGAAAGTTTAAATGACTTCTTCTTAAAATTTGACGGACTAGTAAGGCAGTTAATATCATCTGGTGCCAAAATGGAAAAGCTTGACATAATTTGTCACTTGCTCATTACACTTCCGGAAAATTATAATAATGTTGTGACTGCGATTGAAACATTAAATGCAAATAATTTAGAACTGGATTTTGTTAAAAATCGATTGCTGGAGGAAGAACGTAAACGTGAAGTGTTAAATAATGAAATTCAAGTTGAAAATATAGCAATGAAAGCTACATTCAAGTTTAAGTGTCATTATTGTGGAAAAGCGGGCCACAAAAAGAAAAACTGTTTTAAGTGGAAAAGAGAACAATCCGGTAAGAATGTGAATTACTCAAACACAGAAGTAAGTTTCACTGCAGATGAGGACTGTTTCGGCGTTGAAACATCTAGCTGCATGAAATTTATTGTAGATTCCGGTGCCAGCGAACACATGGCAAATAATGAAGAATGCTTTGATGATTTGCATGTACTGAAAATTCCAGTAATTATTGGTGTCGCCAAAGATGGTGTTTCTATTCAAGCTAATAAAATCGGAACAGTAAGAGGTTTCATAAATATAAAAGGGAATATGCTACGGATAGAAATTAAGAATGTACTATTTTGCAAGGATTTAAAATGCAATTTATTCTCCGTTCGACGGATTGAAGAAGCAGGGTTGAAGATAGTGTTTCAAAATAACTGTGTTAATGTCTACAAGGGCGAATCACTAGTGTTAAGAGCTGAAAGAAAATTTAAATTATATGAATTTTGTGTAAAGTTTTACAAAGGAGCGTCTAGTAATTTTGTAAATAAGCAAGACTTGGTGGACTTATGGCATCAGCGATTAGGTCATCTGAATTTTCCTGACATGAAAAAGCTAAACACAATTGCTGATGGTATGGATGATATTGTTGGAGAAAAGTCCTTCTGTGAATCTTGTGTCTTCGGTAAGCAATCGCGAAAGCCTTTTAAAATAACCTCGAAAACAAAAACATCGAGAATTTTGCAACTAATCCATAGCGATGTGTGCGGTCCAATAAATGTTACATCTTGGGATGGTAAACGGTATATAGTGACCTTTATAGATGATTTTTCTCATTTTACTTCAGTTTATATGATCTCAAAGAAGTCAGAGGTTTTTGATTGTTTCAAGATGTTTAAATCTATGGCTGAAAATGCACATAATACTAAAATCGCTTCATTAAGATGCGATAATGGTGGTGAGTACTCGTCGACTGCATTTAAGGAATTTTGTAAAGTTTCAGGAATAACTATTCAATATACAAACGTGTATACTCCTGAGCAAAATGGAACTTCTGAGCGAATGAATCGTACATTAATCGAGAAAGCAAGATCTTTAATTTATAAGTGTGGGTTAGAAAAATCTTTATGGACTGAAGCAGTCTATTGTGCTAATTATTTGACAAATAGAAGTCCAACTAATGCTATCTCTATTAATAAAACACCGGCTGAAATTTGGTTTGGTGTTAAGCCGAATCTGTCACATTTAAGAATTTTTGGCTGCATTGCTTATTCTCATATTCCAAAAATAAAACGGAAGAAACTTGATATTAAATCTGATAAACTTATAATGGTTGGTTATAGCGGAAATGGTTACAGATTGTGGGATTTTAATAAACGAAGAATTGTCTTCTCAAGAGATGTCATCTTTAATGAAAAAAGTTTTGCAAATTCTGAGAAAGTAAATAAAAATTATTTAAGACCTGTAGAATGTGATAATTTGCCAAAAGAAATTAATAATACAAGTGAGAGCACTCACTTTGAGGATAATGAAAAGAGCGATGATGATGAACAATTTGAAGAAGCAGTAGGCTCAGAAGATCAAGTGGAAAGTGCTGAAGGAAGTCTGGATAAGAATGTGAATGAAATAAACATAGAAGATTCTGAAACTGGGCAACAAGAATCAACTTTACGAAGAAGTTCAAGAATAATAAAACAACCAAAACGATATAATTATATGACTTTAGCACTAAATGCTGAACAGTTTGTCTCTAATACTCCTGTAAAATATGAAGATATAAAGAATTGTCATGATTCAAGTGAATGGTATAAAGCAATAGAAAAGGAGCTGGACTCATTAAAGAAGAATGAGACCTGGAATTTGGTCACTCGTCCTGAAGGTAAAAGTGTTGTAGATAGCAAATGGGTGTTTAGGCGAAAAATGGACAGTAATGGTAATCCTAGTGAATACAAAGCACGGGTTGTAGCAAAGGGGTTTACACAAAAACAAGGTTTTGATTATCAAGAAACATACTCCCCTGTTGCTCGTATTTCTACATTTCGAATATTACTTGCTGTTGCCAATAAGATGAATTATTATATACAACAAATGGATGTTAAGACAGCTTTTCTTAATGGATATCTTCGAGAAGAAATATATATGAATCCACCTAAAGGTTTTAAATGCGATTCGAATTTGGTATGTAAACTTAATCGTTCTATATATGGATTAAAACAAGCTCCTCGCATGTGGAATGACCGATTTAATAATTATATTTTAAAGCTAAAGTTTGAACGATCTAAAAACGATTATTGCTTGTACACTCGAAAAACAGGTAATAATGTATTGTTCATATTAATATATGTAGATGATCTTTTACTTGCTGGAAATAATATTAACGAAATTGAAATAGTAAAAACATTATTAAAAAAAGAATTTGAAATGAAAGATTTAGGAAATATTGATATGTATCTAGGGGTTAAAATAATTCGAAATTTTGAAAAATCCGAAATCAAGATAAATCAACGACATTTCATACTAAATTTACTTAAACGTTTTGGAATGGAAAACTGTAATGGTGTTGATACACCAATGGAACCAAAATTATCTTTGTCTAAAAATTCTAAAGATAGTCTTACAACTGAACCATACAAGGAGTTAATTGGATGTTTAATGTATTTAATGCTTACCTCAAGACCTGATCTTAGTGTTAGTGTAAATTATTTAAGTCGCTTTCAAAATTGTGCTACAGATTGTCATTGGAATCATTTAAAAAGAGTTCTAAGATATCTTAAAAAAACAAGTTACATGGAACTTTTATACGATGCAAAATCAAATGATTATTTATCTGGTTTTTCGGATGCAGATTGGGGAAATGATGTTGATGATAGAAAATCTGTGAGTGGCTATTTAATAAAAGTGTTTGGCTGCTCTATTTCCTGGCTTACCAAAAAGCAACCCACAGTTTCGTTATCTTCTACTGAAGCCGAATATATAGCACTTTGTGTTGCATCATGTGAAATTATTTCAACTAAGAAATTACTCCAAGATTTTAATATTATAATAAAATCTCCGGTTAGTATTTTTGAAGACAATATGTCATGCATAAAAATTGCTGAAGACCCTAAAGATCATCAAAGAATGAAACATATAGACATAAAATACAATTTTGTTCGAGATTTAATTCAAGAAAATATTATAAAAATTATATATAAATCAACGAAGGAACAACTTGCAGATTTCTTTACAAAACCCTTATCTAAGTTACCTTTTGAATATTTTAGAAGTAAGATTGGATTTATTTAATTGAGGGCGGATGTAGAAAAATGCAATTAAATACTCATGTTGATTAATACTTTGTAATTATAAATCAAGTAGGCTTTGATATGTTTCTTTTATACATTTATATAAATTTGTAAATTAGTCTTTCAAAAAGCTTTCAATAAATTAAAACAATAAATTGTTTTTCTCCTAATTTTACCCTAACAAATTTGCATATTTTATCTGTTTAGCACCAGCAAATCGTATCGTTCTACAAATTTCAACAAAATTTGTCCTCGGTAGTTATATGCTGTGTTGTCCCACACCGTATTATTCACTTAATATGGGAGGTATCACGACCACTATTCTAATCCAACACTATACACACTAATAAGAGGGTTACTTGCACGAAATTTCAAGATTCTACCTATTACAGTACCCAAGTACCACGTTGATAAATATTTACTTGAAATATCGAAAAAGTAGCCCATTTTACCCACTGCATATCTGGTATTAAGCTGTGAAAATTCCAGAAAGATCGGTCCCTAGTATAGGTAGCTGTAGTTTTCCGACAAACAAACAAACGAACACATTTTGTGATTTATATACATAAGTACATTCAATAATTATTACGAACAAAAATATTACATACGCGAATGAGTGTAATGGACTACTGACTCGACATTTACTTCAAGCCTAGCCAGCATTCGAGGAATAAAACATTCCCTGTATTAAAATAGTGAAAAGTAACACAAAAATGTAAAAATAAACAGAAAAGAAAAACTCACTTTCGATCTTAAATTTGCAATGGCTTTAGTACGATTATAAAAAAATGCCTTATTGAAGAACAAACAGGAATGAAAGTTGGTGAAATTAATAGAAAATTTTGTCGGACTCACGCTCCATAATAACTTATTTTCTTTTTTTGCTTTAGTATTTCAGTTCATGTTTGTTGAGAGCAAGGGCCCCCACATTGAGGGAAAAACGACGTTGCAAAATCAACAACGAATGTGGTCACTTTGATACCTTAATGTTGTCACTTCCGTTTGACAACGGGTGTCGTCAACATGTAAACGAACGTAGTTTAATCGACAACGAGTGTTTTGAATTTGACGACGAACGTGCTCGAATTACAACGCACGATGTCAACTTGCAAACGAACGTAGTCGAATTGACAACGAGTGTTGTCAACTTCACAACGAACGTGCTCAAATTAACAGTGAAATGTCATGTTTTTCATTGTGTTAGTTTCCTTCAATTTATCCAGTCTCATTTTTTTAAATAATAATATGGAGCAATCTTCTGTTGCAGATTGTCTAAAAATAACTGGATCAAGTTTTAAAGGAATCACTGCCACCATTAGGTCAGCGAGAGGAATTCAGAGAGAAGATTTTTGGCTGAAAAAAACAAAGGTAACAAAATATTTTTATTGTAAACTGCTTATTATTTTTACGTTTATATAAATTCACAGTTCGAAAATTATCTCTGTGTAAACCAATGGTGGAGAAATGATTAGACGACCAACAATACATTAGCGTCATATTGCTCAAAAAAGCAGGGAAGTTTTAATCAAGGTAAGATAAATTGTTATAAGAATTACATAGAGCATCTTAAACAATGTTACACAATTAAATGAAACATCAAAGGAAATATGTTGATGGAAATAAAAAATTACCTGTGAGCATAGCTAGATATTAGATAGTTAGTGTTATTTTTAAGCAGAAATTACCAGTTCATTATTTTATAACTTTGTCGTTTCGTGTACATCATATTAATAACGAAAAAAATTATTTTAGCATTGAATTTATTTAGCATTTTGGTTCTTGTAATTAAATTTTTGTGAATAAAATAAGTATATAAAAATATGTGTATATTCTATTACAATCGGTTTTATTATTATGATGAATTTGTAGAGGAACGAACACGATATGGTATTAACTTAACAACGATGTGGTGTCAACTCGACACCCGCATGGTGTCAATTCGAAAACAATACGTCGTCAAAATGTACACGTTCGTTGTCAATTAAACAATCCTTCGTTGTCTGTATTTCGTTGTCGATTTAACTCCGTCCGTGTGCAATTTGAGTGGTGAGTACTCTTTTGACACCGTATGTGTTCATTTTGTATACGGATGGTGTCATTTTTTCTCTGTGTGCAACCCAAAAAGTGGTTAAAATGAAAATGCATTGGTTTGCTAAATATTTAGCAAAGTGACACAAACCTACCTTATTGAAAGCTGGTATGCTACTGCTATATTAAACTTTTTACATGTTTTTTCTCTTTGTGAGATTCTCGTGGAGATTGTGTATGCTAACAGACAGTTAGGATTTTATAGCTCCAACAAAATCCTAACTTTAGCTAAAAGCAAGTTACAATAATGGGCCTTACACAGCACATTTTTTAATCTATAATATTATATGTAAATACATAATTTCGAGTCGAAAGCCTTAGCTGCTAGTACTCTTTTTAGTGTTAATTACCTTAATTGTATTATAGTAATTAATAAATAAATAAATAAATAAATAAATAAATAAATAAATAAAAAATTTAATCAGTCTTTAATACCAAAATTGAATATACAGGTATGTGATGGAAAACGATTGATTTTAAAACGATCGTTTTCAAACGGTGTGATGAATTTCGATCGATTTTGAGAATTATTTGTGAATCCATCAAACAACATTTGGGTTTGAAAAGTATACCAGAAGATAAAAATCAAACAATAATTAAGAATTTAGACAAAAATAATAAAAAACCTCAATATTTGTAAAAACTAATTTTTATACAAAACAACAAAATCGTTTTAAAATCGATTCGTTTTCAAAATCGATTTCCATCACATACCTGATAATTTTATTTTAAAATATTTTAACTGTTTGGCCAAAGTTAAAGATAGAAATAAATCTCATATGAAATATTATTGTGGTCAAGTCTTTTTTATCTTCTTTGTATTAAGTGTAGTGTTACTACGCCTAGTTATTATAAAAATAACAAACATGAAATTATTTGTTATTGAAAAAAATAATCCAGCCTATGACCTTGGCAAAAATAAAACTTTTTTTTATTTTCATTGCTCCGCACGTAACCATTTATTGATACAACATTTTTCTGAGTTCTGTTCTTGATTATTTTGCTTTTTGTTGTATCTTTTGCGGCGGGCACTATTAAGATAACTTGACAATAAATTTTGCCATATTCAAGCAAAAAATATTTACACAAATTGATTTATGGGCTAATGGTTTTTGGAAAGAGAAAAGTAATGATAACAAATCACCATCATCAGACTTTAAGAAAAGCATACGCCTGCAAAAATCACAAAAAAGTGCTTCTTCCACACGTATTCCCATCCCAAAGAAATTCACAAAAGGTGGTTAAAATCAAAAAAGTACCCAGAAGTTCTGAATGGCATAATGAACTCCCATTCGTCGATTCTTTTTACTTATAACTAGTTAGTCTGTAAAAATTTTCTCTTTCACATTAACAACTACAGCATTTGTTATTAAAATTTGCTACTAGACTAGTTTAGTCAACAGAACTGCAGGATTTGCTATCACACATTAACACACATATGTTTATGTGAATATAAAATTGTTGGGAATCAAATAAAAAAAGTTGTAATGTCTTTAATTTTAACATGACAGGTTTATTGGTTGGGAAGTGGACATTAAGCAAAAAAGAAAAAAACAAAACAAAAAACTAAAAAACCATAATGACAAAGGCAACCACTTAACTTAATAATATTGTTACTAATTTAATTAAAAAAATTATCGAAAGAAAAATGCATGTGTTAATTATTTATTTTCTGTTTTTGTCTCACGAATGGCTTGGATGATATGAGCCGTTTTTTTTAAAGCGGTGTAAGTCTAATTTTATAAAAAAAATTGGTTAATGATAAAAATGGATACAACTTAGTATTAATTATTTATTCATAAACTTTTTCCAAAAAACTTGTTGAATATTCACGGTTTTTAGCATCACAAATTATCGCAGTTATTAAATCGGTTTTAGCTTTTTAGTATAGAATTGTGCAGGATTCAGGGTTGGTAATCGTACTATTTTTAGTACAATTTGAACCTTAAAAGTACAATGGTAACGCAGTGATATTTTTGGTAAAATTTAAACATATTCCCATGTTTCTTCAGTGGTCTGCACAATGCACAGTGGGGCAGAATCAAAATATTTTGGAAATAACTCAGCCATTTGTAAGGAGCTAGGCCGGTTGATCCATAGCAGACGAGTATGCCAGCTTAAGGTGACATACTCCTCTACTATGACGGTGGGCACCGCTTGCCAGGGGTGGTGCTAAGTAGTCTCAAAATTGGGTACCTCGAACCTGTATATTCTTTTGGAACTTTTTACGTACTTTTTTAGTGCTTCAGTTATGGTTTTACAATTTCTTATTCCTTCTTATTCCTTCTCAGCTATATGTATAGTTTAAGCATATCAATTAGTGCTTCAGTTATGGCTTATGTATTTACTAAATAAAGAGTCTCATCCTTACTACAATAACTGCGTACTTTCACTGTTTTCAACCACTTTCTCTAAGAAATAAGATATTCTTGCGAAAAGAAAGTATATTGGAATCAGGTGCCTCCTCAGAAAATTGACTAAGCGATGTCCGTCTCTCCGTGTACGGGTAGTAATGTCGTTTGCCCGACGAGATTCAGAAGATTTAAGCCCACCATTGGATTGTAATTCTGCACCATCAGATCATTCCTTTAGAGGCTGCGAGCAAAAAGCCACGCGTACCTATATTTTTTTCATTTTTAATCGGTTTTAATGATTCTCTTTTGCTTTTTTTTTTGTTAAGTAAATATTAGACTGCGACAGGTAGATCGCAAGGAGTGCATACAGGGGGATCAATAACAGCCTGTGAGGGCCGATTTTATGTTTATGTTTATATTGGTAAGGTTTTTCTCTTTTGATTTGTATTAAAGGCCTTTCCAGAAAGCAATACATATAGAGGTGGCCAATAGACCCACTGGGTGCCCACTGGTAACCAGGAGCAGTCAAAAGGCCCATTAGGGGCAGGTGGTCAATATAAGGAAATTTTTTTTATGGATTTCTTTGCTTTAGTCTGACCATCCAACACAAAAAAAAACTTTTACAAAAACTTAAAAGTTAAAAAAAAATTTCAAATAAATATTAAAAGAATTTAAAAAAAATATAAAAATTTTTTTATACAATTTAAAAAAAAAATACCAAACATTTTTAACTAATTTTGAAAAAAATAGCAAACAGTCTCAAAAAAATTTTAAAAGAAACATAATATTTAGCATCACTATGGTAAAGGGTATACAAGATTCGGTAGGGCCGAATATAGCAATTTTACTTGTTATTTTTAAAAACACGATTTTAATGTAAAATAATATTTGAAAATATTTGTATTAAATTATTTTTCTAACTCTATTTTTACTAATGACAAATTTTTATGCAAATAAAAATTTACAATTCCAAATTTAATCATAAAGATTTTAACACAATTACGTTTATTTTACTATTTTTATTTAACAAACTACTTAACATAAAATATTTAAATACAATTTGAGTCCAAAATTTACAATTTTAAAAGCTGGTTCGTAATACTTTTTAATTGCATTTACCATCCTTGAAAGTTTTATAGCTTTGTTAAAACAAAAATGTATCTTTTACTCTCAGAGGTTCTACTCTAGATCCAGAAATCTTATTTAGCATAACACACTATAAATTATCGCAAATGAATGGATGGACAAATCAATATTTTTCTCAGGCCAACTGGGCGAAAATACTTTCCCATAGTGAGCAAGTGGTTGGGTAAATATCTTTGTATAACAGAAGGGCAATTTTAAATAAACATGTAAGACTTAAAGAAATGGCACAAGTTTGAAACTCGTAAACTACTTCTTATAGAAAATAAACAGAAAGAAAAAAATCAATTAAATGTTTAAAATTTCATACCAAAAGAAATTCAAGATACAGTTTTAACTCTTGCCGCTACACTCGAGCACCCCAACTGTCTCATTTGCAACAGTTTTTTTATTTGTCATATTTCTATGGCTCAAGTTGAAGGTTGTTGTGCATTGTCAAAACAATTTTTATGACAGCAATTTTTTATAACAAATACACATTTATACAAAACACATACATACAAGCGTATGTGTATATCATTTGAAATATATACAAATGCATTTGTATATACATAGACACCCACAAAGATACAATACATATTAACCTTTTTAGCGATAAATCATAGAGTTGATAAAAAAATAAAAAAAGCAATTCATGAACTAAGGACATTTTTAAGCTTGAAGTAAAAATAATTTATGTCATTTTCAGCTCTAAAACGCTGACTGTACGACCAGTATTATTATAGTTTTTATATTTGATTTTAAAAAATAAAAAAAATCCTAAAGTGACTTCATAGAATAATAAAATATTTATAAACACGAGTTTTAATATCTACAGAAAACAGTGTACTCATACCAAGAGCTGTGCATACAAGCCATATTAATAAAAAAAACATATTTTTTTATTTCAAATGTTTTGAATTCATGTAGTTTAACTCATGGGAATGACTACAGTATCGGAATAAAAATACGCTAAACTTAGATAAATTGTAATAAAATCATATAAAATGAGATTGTTTTAATAAAACCACAACAATTATGAATGACTGGAATGCACAAACTATTACAACTACAAAAGTTATGAAGGTTTGCATGCGTTAAATTAAACGCATGTGGAAATTTAAAGGGTATTTCAAAGAAGTTCTCTTTTTTAGTTTTGTTCTATAGAGAAGTTGATTAAGCGATGTCCGCCATCTATCCGTCTCTTCGTCTATCCGTCTATTCGTTTGTCCGTGTTGACGTTGAAATGTCATTTGCCAAGGCACCAGACAAGGTACAGAAAATTTTTTTTTCCAGCAATCTGACTGGCATAGTTTCGAAAATTTTAGGATTGGAATTCAGCAACATCAGACCATCCAATTGGAGGCAGCGGGCAAAAAACCACGGCCACGTATATATTTTAATTTTTAATGATTCTCTTTTGCGTTTTTTGTTTGTTAAAAAAATATTATATTCCGACAGATGGATTGCAAGGAGAGCATACAGATCTCGGGGGATCTGTAACCCCCTGCGAGGACCGATTTTGTGTTTATTTTTAAGTTCATAAGGTTTTTCTGCTTTGATTTGTATTAAAGGCTTTTATTAAAATAAATACACATGGAGATAGCGAATGGACTCACACGGTGGCCACTAGTAACCAGGAGCAGGTACATGGGGGGTTAAGGATTTTTTTTGCTTTAGTCTGACCATTCTAACTTAATATAGATGGCAGGAAGGTCGTAAATTAAAATAAAAATCAATAAAATTTAAAAATTTTTTAAAAATATTTACAAAAAAGTTTACAAAACATTTTCCAAAAGATATTATTACAGTAAAATTTTCGAAAAAAAATTATTTTTTAAATTTTCGAATAAAATTTTACCAGAATTGTAAAAACTTTTACAAACAATTTTCAAAATACTAAAAAAAATTCAATATTTCTATGAAAATGAAAATCATGACTGTAACATAACATATTTGTAATGGTGACAATATATGTATGTATATTGAGTAACATATTTTTTAAATGCGTTTGATTCTTAAATTGATGAGATCTCTGTCTTAAAACCTTGATGCGTTAAACATATAGAAAACATGAGGATACCGACTGTGGTAACCTGGCTGAAGTAGCAGGCGGCGAGAATAATGAGTTGATATAATTTTAATGTTTTTTTAGGTTTTGATGAATCGAGATTGCTTTGCGTTTTAAATTAATAAAAATAAAAAGTTTAAATATAAATAATTAAATTGAATTAATTTTGTTAAACTGGAAGAATTTATAGGCTGTTACATTGGCAACGAGGTAAATATGAAAAAAAAAAATAAATAAAAGCTAGCGTTGCACGCTTTGAGAAAATCATTGAAAAGAAGGAAAAGAAGACAAATTGATTTACGTAAATGATTTCATTATTGATTTCAGATTGCCAGTTAGGCAAATATATTCTGTGTTTTAGTTCAAGGAACTAGAATAAGAACAAGCACGAGTGAGGTGTGCAGAATCTGTTTTCCAATTTGGAATAAGATTTGGGCCAGTGGGGCAGACGAAGTACAAATTAAAATACAAGACGATCAGTTGTAGGTTGAAATATTATGTCGAACTGACAGTGAATATTTGTTTAGGAAAGAGGAACGTTGATTCCCAACATGAATGAGACAACTGGAATTTGGCCATTTCTTTGTGAAGCGATTGATAAATCGCTAATTCGTACTGAGTGGGAAAAGTGGCTACGAGCATTTACTTTCTACATTCAGGTAGAAGAAATATCAGATTCTGTCAAGAAGAAGAATAAGCTCTTGCATTATGGAGGAACTCAATTGCAGGAAGTGGCATATAACATTTCAAGTGCACTTGTGGGGAAAAAGAAGATGCTTATGAAACATTAGTTGACAAATTAAATGACTATTTTTTCCCCAGAAAGAAACACAACATTTGAGAGGCATTTGTTTCAATCACTTAAGGCAGAACATGGTGAAACCTTTAATAAATTCTTATTGAGGACGCGACAACAGACTTCGAGGTGTGTATTTGGTGAAACGAAGGATGATATTCTGGAAATCAGTATTAAAGACAAACTTATTGATTCCTGGGCATCTGCGGATTTGAAAAAGAGGTTATTGGAAAAAGAGCACTCCTTGAAAGAAATTATTGAAATTTGTCAAGTCCATGAGCAAATTAATGCTCAATCAAAATCAATGGAGGCTCCAAATACAACTGTTGAAATCAATAGAATTGCAAATAACTGCGAATGTTTTAGATGCGGACAAAACAGTCACGACGGAAACAGTGTAGATTGTCCAGGCAGGAAAGTGAAATGCAACAAATGTGGCTTGTTGGGACACTTTGCCCGGAAATGCCGTACTGGCTCAAACAAACAGAAATTATTGATTTTCTCGAGGAGATATGTGCCCGACACGGATATCCGAAATCGATAACAGCTGATAACGGTCGCCAATTCGTTAGCGAAGAATTCAAGGCATTTTGCAACACCAATAATATTAAATTGATGACGTCACCGCCTTATTGGCCCCAAGCCAATGGAGAGGTCGAAAACTTGAATTGCTCTCTGGTAAAACGTCTTAAAATTGCTCACTCGCAGGGTTTGGATTATAAAAAAGAGATTCGCAGGTTTACACTCATGTACAACGTCACCCCTTATGGTACAATGGCCGATTCCAACAGAAACGCCATCGATTGTGATAACAAAGTTGGGGATAAGGTACTGCTCCGGAATACAGTATTTTCTAATAAATTATCTACAACTTTTGGGAAAACTGAATATGAAGTAACAGATCGGAAGGGAAATGATGTCGTGATATCAGGAGATGGCAAAGTGTATCGTAGAAACATTACTTATGTTAAGAAAATTCCAGCTGACTCATCGCTCCCATCTTTAGCCAAACCTACTAGGACTTCGGTTGTAAATCCAGAACATCTTGAACTTCAACAAGACGTGAATTCCGCCAACGATTGGTTTTCCGGTAATGAGCTGTCACCGGAACTACCATCAACACCACAGAATATAGGTCCAAACGGACCCAGGCCTAAAGTGATGTTGAAGCTTAAAAATATAGGAGGAATGTGGTAACCTGGCTGAAGTAGCAGGCGGCGAGAATAATGAGTTGATATAATTTTAATGTTTTTTTAGGTTTTGATGAATCAATCTCTTTGCGTTTTAAATTAATAAAAATAAAAAGTTTAAATATAAATAATTAAATTGAATTAATTTTGTTAAACTGGAAGAATTTATAGGCTGTTACACCGACTATGAACTGTCAAAAATAAAATACACACGTTTATAGGTAAACGATTTTTTGAAACCCGCAAGGCTACATGGCTTCACTACCACCGTTGGTGCTGTAGTCATATTAGGCTAATTTCTATTTTTGTATGGAATAATTATATTTTATTTAACCAACGAAAATGTCACAAACTTATAAATTACATATTCATATACATAGACACAAAAGTTTTAAAGGAAATATAAATTATTTTTTGAAAAATTTATTTAATTTTACAAAAGAAAAATAGGTTTTACTACAACAGAAGAACGTATTTATTTCTACAGAATAGCTATTTCTGCAGAGTTTACGATGTAGCTGTCGCCTTCAATATCATTAAGTAGCTGACTAAACAGCGACAATTGTAGCCAACGGAATAATGAATTTTTTTTTATACGACTTATTTTAATTTATGTAGAGAGTCAACAATATAAATAATGCTGTACATGTCTGTATAAATAAAATCATCGTGGTGAAGGATATAGAAGATTCGGCACGGCCGAATATAGCACTCTTTCTTATTTAAATCTATATTGTATCCCAGTAAATTTCAAAAGGGTTTTAAGTTTCCTAATGTTAGGATGGGCTCTATATATTTATACATTTTTATAGGAAGCATGGTGAAAATATGTCTTTCAAATTTACAAAAAAAAGTAACAGACTCGTAGTTCATTTTAGTAAAATATATTTTTATTCTAATCCTTGAAAAGCAACGAAGTCATATCGGTTAGATGAAATTTTACGGTTTTATCTCACAGAAAAAGTTAAGTGCAAAAAAAAGAGAAAACAAACCAAAGCTTAGGTATTTTTCAAAAAGTGTAAGAGGTAAATTTTTAAGTTTTCTAATGTAAGAAATAGATCTATACACAATTTTTTATAGAAAACATGATAATAATATTATCTTCAAAAGATAAGAAAACCGGCTGATGATGGTTTTTCAAAAAAAAAAAAAAAAAATAAACACAACTGGGAAGAACGAGGAACTTCGTACAGTACGACGAATTCATCTACAAAAATGCGTTGCGCAAAGTCAATACTCCGGACATTTTTATATCTTATGGAACCATATTATATAAATATTCGTTATTATTTTTCACTTTTATTCAAGTTATTTCAACAGCTTAATTACAAATTAAAAGAGAAAAAATATTAACAAAAAATAATTTAAAAATAAATTATACGATTAAAAAATGTTTATTTAAATTGCGTGCTGTAAATAAAGAAGAAAAATATTCCTCATTGTGTGTTTTTACATACACGCATAACATTTTTATTTTCTTAGTTTTTTAAAATTTAATTTTTTCTTAGTTAAACCAAAATTTATGTGATTATAATAATTAACAGACAAATCGTAAATAAGGAATAGAAAAAGATATTTTTAATAAAAAAACTCAAGAATCAATTCAGGCTATTAACAATTGAGTTGACAAATTTAAACACAGCTGCACGATCAATAATAATGAACCTTTTTCAGTTTGTCCCTTTGAGGCTATTATAATTGCCAAAATAAAGCATTGCTAAAATATTAAAATATTGTTGAAATGTTTATCATCTCTCCTGGTTAAATGATGAACTGAAATATGTGACTCATTAAGGATTTAGTAAATTGTTTTTTTTTTTTTTTTCAAGGAAACATAAAAAGGATTTATGATAATTTATTCATAACAGCCTAATAGAATTGTATCACCCTTTAACTAAAAATGTTATTCAAACCACTTGCATTACAAAACAATTTAAAATATTTTAGCATTTGGTTTGTTAAAAATTCATAAGTACCTTCGTTTATTGTTAGTTTAAACAACGTAAATGAAACAAAGTTTAAGTTTAAAAAAATTATGTTTTAAACAAATTTATTTCTTATTTAAAAATGGTTGAAAAAAAAAGAAAATAGTTTAAGTGCATGATTAATTGGTATAAGATATTCGTTTATACCAATTATAGGTTTTAATTAATTTCAGATATAAATTTAATTATTTCCATCATTAAATCAATTGATTGAGAAGAAACAAAATAATCTAAATAATTAAAAATTTTAATTAATTTAAAATTTAATTAAAAAATTTAATGTACAGAAAAAGTTTTTCTGTGAATTAGAATTTTCATTATTACTTCTTTAATTTTGTTAATATTGAGGTTGAGATTCAAAATCAGTTTGTGATCCCGTATACAAATTATTCGTACTTATTGCACTTTTTCAATGGCCTTCACTTTAATAAGGAATCAAAGTTCATTTAACAGAACTAAACAACGAAACGTCAATAATTTCATTATACGCTTATGCTTAAACGACTCCAAAAGAGAATAAAAAACGTCCGTCTGTCAAACGAACGGTTTTTGAGGCAATAAATCACAGGAAGCAACTAGACCTTCAAAATTTAGTAGAGGTGACTATGTTGGGTAAAAAATTCAGATTCAAATTTAAATCGCCCTAACCACGCTCACTTATTGTAGTTATATCGTTTTCCATGTTAAAATTCTTCGGAAAAAATAATATAGTCGAATTCTTTTATGTTGCTTACTAAAGCTGTTGGAAAAAAAAAAATTCAGTTGATTTACCCACTTTCAGTGAAAGGAAAAGTAAGACTAGCAGTAAGTGGCTTAAAAGTAAAAAAGGTTTTCTATAATGACAGCATCTTGTTAAAACTTCGTCTAGGTATGACAAAATTCTTTGTCGCGTATGGTTAACCAAGCTCTGCAGAGAAATTTGTGCTGATGTAGTTTTTTTTTTCACTTTTGGTTTTTTTGTTAATGTGGATAAGTATCACAGTTTCGTCCCTTATTTATTTCTTTAACGTTTATGTACTGTTGCTTTGTTAAATTATTTTCTATCAAAAATAATAATGCTTTTTCAGGGGAGGTTAAAAGTTTTTCTTATATGATTATGAAGCTGCTTCCTTTACAAAAAAAAAAAAACATTTAAATCATTTGCTTTTGATGGATGAATTGATATTGAAGCAGCACGAACCAATATTTGGTATCATGTCCCTGTATGGACGATACTTCGAAAGTTTTCCTTTTTCCGCAAACTTACTTCGCTATACCTAACATAAGGTCGACCTCTTTTATTTAAGACTTTAATATCGATAACCATAAAATTTGTATTTTTTAATTTCTTCGCACATTTCTCGTTCTTGTTCCACTTTTGGTTAGTATATACACAAAAATTGTTAATTTCCTTTTTAAATGTTACCATACATTTGTCATCCACAGTTCTACTGAATTTAGTAAAAATATAGTCGACAACAGTTGTAGAATTTCGATTACTTTCTAACCAAAATTTAAATATGTGCCTCTATATCCATATTTTTAGTTTTACACAATCTTTAAAGGCAAATAAAAATAATTTAGATTAGTTGGTTCCACATGAAAGTACACATCATTACCTTTCTCCACATATTTATAGATCAACCAATTACGTACGTAAAAAAAGTACGATTCTAAGAAACTGTTGACAATAAAAACTACCTACCATACAAAGTTAAAAATTATTATCGTCTACCTGAGATCTGTAGATCTCAGATCTGTAGATCTCAGGTAGACCTTAAAACCTTGTGCAAGCAACCCTCATACTGAATATAGACTAGATTTTGACAGTAGGCGTGGTAACTCTCATACAAAGTGAAAAATTATTGTCTGGTACCTATTGAACATTTGCGCAAGTAACCCTCATACTAATGTGAATAATCTAGCAAAATACAAGCTGGATTAGGATAGTAGCAGTGGTACCCACTGGTGGTAAAATAATTATATCCTGTTATAACGCATAGTCTTGCGAAACATAGATTGGATGGGAACAGTGGGTGTCGTACCTTGCATATAAACTGAAACAGTTTTGTCGTAAGAATAGCGTTCGATTTCGTGTTTAAGGTTGGCCATACTTCCAAGTGTTTATTGTATTTTTGTGGATGGGCTTAGCGAAGCGCACCGGGTTCCTTTTATATTTTTACAGAATATTTTCGAATAATCACTAAAATAAGTTTACAGTTGCCTACATCATACTTATGTTTACAAGCAATTGTCCAGGTATTTTCCTATTATAGACCTAATGTATTCGAAGGTTTAAATACTTATTATGTTTTTTTTTTCTTGGCCCTTAATCTTGAGTGTTTAAAGTCCTTACTTTCAAAGAGTGCTGTTTATTTAAAAATATTTTCATTCTTTTCTGTTTTTAAATTCGTCTTATTGTCGGATTACTTTCAACATCTTTTGCTACATAAATTATACTGTTGTCATCGAGAATAGCTATTGAACGAAAATGTCACCTTTAATACGATTAGCAAAAAAAAAAAAAAAAACATGGTGAGTGCTTGGAAAATACAAAAGTATAAAAATACCAGCTTAAATATATGGTGATTTTTTAAATGTTTATTTTTAAATGGAAAAAAAAACACAAATGCTACTGAGGTGTTGGACCATTCTTTGATATTAACTTTTTAAATTTAAAGTATCTTAACGCCGATTTGTGTATTCAAAAACGACCCATTTGTTAAGTATATTTAACGGTAAAATCGTTGAAAGTTACCATCGCTGTGACCAGCGTATGCAGGCAGTGTGTATGTCACACGAACCCAGTCGCCTTTCCTTTATGGCTCATTAACCACTAAAGATTTCTTACTGAAATGTTACAGGAACAAATTAAAAAATGTTTTTAAGTAGAATTGCTGACGGTCGACTTCATAGGAAAACGGGTGGCTTGTTGGTAAGCCACCAAATTTGGATGCCTCTGGAATAATTTTTAATGTGGTGGGCTCATTAATGATCGGATACATTTTAATACATCTGATTTAATCTTGATAAAATTTAGAATAATAATACTATGTTTAGTTTTAATGTCCTAACGCATTTCAAGAAAAAATTACAAGCCTCTGAATTGGTAAAATGTGAAACTTCCTCTTATTCGGATTTTTCAAAAAAAAAGTGGTATGGTGTTGTTGCTTATACAAATACTTGCTTATACTTATACTTCGGTACTAGTAAATTTTGTGTTAAATTATTTTAAAGGCAACCTATAGCAAATTCGAATAAGTCCCTCCAGTCCAATCCAAACATGGCCAATTTTGAAACAAAATTTATGATTTTTTGTAAAATTCCTCCGAGTGCAAAGCACCGATTGAAAAAAAGTAAACAGATTTATAAAGCTTCATTTCTTGGCTACATACCTCAAAAAGGATTTGGCAGTTAACAAAGGCAGGGTAGACACTTAAAAAAAATGTATAAAATGTTGGAACTTATTATACCCGTTTTAGGAATTCAGGTGTTAATATAAAAAATACACTCTGTGAAATTTCCTTAAGATATCTTTAACCGAACTATAATAAAAAAACGTTTTTTAAAATACTGTGCACGAATAAGACCTCTGTAAAGCATTTCAGTGTGGAAGCGATGGTATTAACTGCAGTATAGGCAGCTACATCTAACAACAGTACCTTTGTCTTTAAAATTAATAATAATTTTATGAAGAACTCAAGTTAAAAAAAATACAAGTTTGTATAATTTTTAACAGGTTTTACTTTGATCGCCATGTTCTGTAGACATTAAATTTAAACTTGGGAAAAAGTCAAAGTCGCCAAAATAGAATTTTATGTATGATTACAGGAGCGCCTCCTGGGTTGCAAAAAACCCGAACACCCACAAAGATCGCAATGTGTTATAGGTTGAAGCATACATATATCGTGAAACATGCATTAAAGTATTTAAAGAAACTCGAAACACATCAAAACCCACAAAAACATCCTAAACAAACGCGACTACTATTAAGAAGGAGGGATATTTGGCCAAATCCCAGAGAGTTGAATCCAAAATGATGACATGAACCGTGAAAATAAATTTTTTGCCTGGCACTAGATGGACATAGGTAGTTATAATTTAATTTAAAATGATATTTGAAAAATAATTGAATAATTAAAAATGTATTTGCTCCAAAATTTTTGTTTCTATATGAATTTATAATTTATAATTTTGTGACATTTTCTTTTGTAGAATTAAATAAAATTGTCGCATACTAAGTTGACTACAGCCACAACGATGGTCGCGTAGCTTTGAGGGCTTCAAAATAATCGTTTAGCTATAAGCTTACCAGTGGGCACCCTTTAGGTTCATTGGCCAGCTTTCTATAAAGGTATTTAATACAAATCAAAGAAGAAATTTTCAAATTTCCAAAATTTTCGAAACTATGCCTGACAGATTGGCGTCCTTAAATTTTTTGTATCTCTTATGGTGCCTTGGACAGACGGACAGACGGACAGACGGACATACGGACAGACGTACAGACGGACAGACGGACAGATGGACAGACGGACAGACCGGCAGACGGACAGACGGTAAGACGGTCAGACGGACAGACGGAGAGACGGACTTACGGATAGACGGACAAACGGACATCACTCAATCAACTTCTCTATGTATAAGAATTCAGAATATATATACGTTATGGGGTCGGAAATGAATATTGCAGAAATTACACGGAATGACAAACTTATGTATATATGTATGTACCTTTTCCAACTGCGGTGAAGGCTATAATAATTCTGTGTTGAAGGAGAGAAATTTTAAACTTTAAAAAATAGCTTATCTTTAAACTTTACATATGGCAGTCAATCGTATATTTTGGAAAACATCTTATATCTACCAAAAGTACGCAGGCAATTAATAATTTATGAAAGATGTTTGATTTGGAAAAATAGCTTGTAGTTTCTTAAGCTTTTTTCGAAATGCGATAAGCAAAACTCTTTTTGTTATAATTTCCTGAAAAATCGTACAATATAATTGAAACTACGGTGCCAGTAACTTAAATTTTGCTTAGGTCGACTTAAGCACTTATTCCTTATTGCTACAGAATTATAGCAGATCAAGTCTTCTGGGCCGGATGGCATTCCAGCACTGGTCTTGAAACAGTACTCTTCGACGCTAGTACGTCCATTAGTGACTCTTTTCAGCACCTTGTATCATGGTGGTGAGTTTCCAATGTGCTGGAAGTTAGCTAATGTAACGCCAATCCCCAAAAAAAGGAGAGGCTAACAACCCTGAAAATTACCGCCCAATTGCAGTCTGTTCTAGTCTTTCTAAGGTAATAGAAAATATGATAAATTTTTATCTTGTCAATTATCTGGAGTCCAACAGCTTACTAAGCGATCACCAGAATGGTTTTCGTAGGGAGCGCTCTACAGGGGACTTGCTGGCTTTCCTTTCGGAAAAATGGTGTCAATCCATTCACCATTTCGGCGAAAGTAAGGTGATGGCTCGAGATATCTTTAAGGCCTTTGATAGAGCGTGGCATGGTGCACTCCTGTCAAAACTTGTTGCTTTTGGTGTCGGTGATAGCTTTTCTCGATTTATATCGAGCTTTCTCAGGGATCGCACTATACGAGTTGTTATAGATGGGATTTCATCAAACGAGTTCAAGATTAATTCAGGGGTACCGCAAGGCTCTGTTCTTTCTCCTACCCTGTTGCTTATTTCTCTAAATGACCTTCTCTGTCAAACTTCCAACCCTATCTACTCATTTGCAGATGATAGCAGCATTTGCATTTGCCATTTCGTATTCATTCTGCAGGTGGCCGAGCCTTTTAGAGATTGGGGCAAAGCAGCAAAACATGAATGATACGCTCAATCACGATCTCGTTGATGTTCTTGGCATGAAAATCCAGTGTGACGTTCGATGGACTAAGCACATTTTTCAAGTCTCAAAAGAAGCCTACTACAATGGCATGTGCTATGATGAGATTAGGGAACTAGTTCCCGATATCCGCTCGTTTTCGCGCACAACACGCTTTTCATTAAGAGCTCATCCATTTGTGGTCATTTGCTCAGTGAATCGCACAATGCCGTACAGTTCGGAATCATCTTCCCACAGAGGTCTTTCCTGTCAACTATAATGTTGGAAAATTCAAATCGAATGTCCACAAACATTACTCCCGCTATCCTCCTTCCCATAACCTAATTTCCTAGTTCTGGCACAATGCATTGCATGAGTAGAGGTCATCCCCTGAGTGCTGCTCCGAAATACAAAAAGAAGCAAGTGTGTGTCTGGTAAATATATAGACTTGAAGCAGTAGTTATTCCTATTACTATAGAGGTGTAATGATGTATGATGTTAACACTTGCATCTACAGCTGCAATATATTTTTTTATGTACACTGCTTGTACATGGGATAGTTAGACTTTGTTGGTAATACTTCAATTGCCGGGAAAATAATCACAAAGTAGTCACGATGATCATAAAATAGTCAAAGGGCGTAAAGATATTTTTCATAGACTGTGAACTGTGATTATTTAAATTACACTACTTCACAAAATTTCAACAAAGTCGTGACCAAATGAATCTGACACTTGATCTGCATGTAAAATTGCTCACTGAATCCGAATATGAAATCAAAATGGTCAAAAGTAGAACAGTTTTCGAGATATTGCGTAATAACCGTTTTTTGCGTTTTCTAAAAAGGTTATGTCACTATAGTGAACGTACCTTCAAAACAGCTTGGCGGATTTTGAAAGTCTTTTTTGCCGTTGAAAGACAATAAAATTATCAAAACAATCACGGAACGCTTGCAAAAATTGATTAAGAATTTAGAGTTTTACAGTTGACCAAAGCTTGAACTTCACGAAAATTTTAATGATTTTTTGAAATTTTGCTGTTTTCAACTTCTTTTTTTTAAACCAAACAATAACTTTTTCTTTAGTTTCATCACTTACGAGATTAATTTATTTCAATACAAATATTACGGGTCCAATAAGAATCAGATCGGTGCAAAAATCACAGAGTTATAGAAGATTAATTGAATTATCCCATTTTTAGATTTTTATAAAATTAAAAAAATGTATGTAGGTATAAATTGCATTATTAATAATAAATATTAAAAATGACTTAGAACTGTTGAATTGCTTTGCCTATTGTAATTATTTTCTGCCTCTCGCACAAGGAACCAACAATAGTCGCCCAGCATCACCTCATCATACACCCCTTGGTACCGACGTTCCATTTCTTGTGTTTGTTGGTGAAAACGCTCACCATGTTCGTCACTTTCATCGCCGAGGTTATTTGGGAAGAAATTTAAGTGCGAATGCAGAAGGTGTATTTTTAAAGACATATTAACTCCTTTTTAAATAAGATATAAAAATGAGTGTTAAGTAAAATTCTTCAATGAAAAAACGATTTAAAAACCGTACCAATTTTCTCATAGTTTTTTAGCAAATCACGAATGATGTCTTCATAGTTTGGATCCCTGAAATTGCCCAAAAAGCCTGATACAGCCAAACCAAATGATCTCCATGCCTTTAACTCATCTTCAGACAAAATCGAATCAAATTTTGAATCCTTGAGTAGCTTTGTAATTTGTGGTCCCACAAAAATCCCTTCTTTAATTTTGGCATCTGTCAAGTTGGGAAAAACGGTTTTCAGGTATTTAAATGCGACACTGTTTCCTCTTTTTACCAAAGATTTTACAAAATTTTTGATTAAGCCAAGTTTTATATGTAACGGTGGCAAAATAATGTTTTCCTTTTTCACGAGAGCTTTATATTTGACATTGTCTTGACCAAGCGTAAAATTTGTTCTATCCGGCCAATCTTTTCGGGAATAGTGTTCCTGATGCGCTCGGCTATCCCATTTGCACAAAAAACAACAATATTTTGTGTACCCTTGTTGCAAACCAGTCACCATGGCAACAACTTTTAAATCGGCACAGATTTTCCAGTTATGGACTTCATAATTTACAAGATCGAGCATTTGAGATATGGACTCATAAGATTCTTTTACCTTTACAGCATGTGCCACTGGAACTGAAGGCTTTTTATTACTTTTGTGTAACAGAACAGCTTTTAAGCTTAACTTGCTGCTGTCAATAAATAACCGCCAATCGTCTGGATTGTGTGTCTCCCCGAATTGACTGAACAAGCCATTAATATCATGGCAATAGCAAATACCATCTTTATTCGAAAAGTAACTAGAAAAACTTTCATGTCGGCTCCTGTAATGCGAAATTCTCACGTCAGGTGTCACAAAGCCACGTTCTTTCATTCTTGATGCTAACAACTCTGCCTTTTTCTTCGGTAACTCCAAATCTCTAACCCAGTCATTGAGTTCAGCTTGTGTGAGGGGCATTACTGTTTCTTTATTTTCATTTAAATCACTGTCGTCACTTGAATCATATGAATCGGAGTCATGCTTCCGCTTTGGACAAAGGGGATATTGAGCTTCAGGCATATGAGGAATTGGTTTTATAAAGGAGTTAACATCTGCATATTCAACAGACTTATGACGTCCATTTTGCTTTACATTGGCTAAGCAAAAATAACAGTCGATTTCGTGGTTTTTGGGTTCATGCCAAATGGCGGGAACATCAAATGGCAAATACCGACTACAGTATAGTAAATTAGCTTAAGATTCTGAAGACATATTTTCTAAGAACAAAATTAAAAAACGCATACTCACTCTGCACCCGACATCCACATAGTTAAACGAGTTTTGCATGAATTACACAAAGTATTCGGGGTCCAAGATTTCAATATGTTTTCCGTATTGACTTTGAAATACATCCGAAATGCTTTTTGCAATTGGTTTGAAAAATTTGACGGCTGTGCAAAACTGTACACTCCACAAGCATAGCAAAACTTGTTTGGATTGTTCTTGCAAATAAATGCCCGTTTTGCCTTACGCATTTCGTTCTTGTTATCAAATTTCACGCTTTCTTAATTTTTTTTTTTCGCAAAATTACGATTTTTTAATATTTAAAATGTTTGTTTTTCCTTTGGGCACTTGATTTAAAAATAGCGAAAAGTGGCTAAATTCACTTAATCTTCTGTAGCTTTGTCACTTCTGCACCAATCTGGATCATGTTGGACGCAAAATATTTCCACTTAAATATACTAATACGCTATGTAAAAATACATACAAATTTTTAATTGTTTGGTTTAAAAAAAAATGATTGAAAAGGGCGAAATTGCTAAAAATTAACAAATTTTTCATGAATCTGAAGTTTTTTCCACCATTACTCTGTCATTTCATGACCGATCTTAACAAACAACCGATGGTTATTTTAGTAATTTTATTGTCTTTCATCGGAAAGAAAGAAATGTCCGAACCGACGGACATTTTTGAAAATATTTTATTTTAAGTGCCTTCATCTTTTTTAAAAACACAAAAAACGGTTATTTTGCAATATCTCGAAAACTGTTCTACTTTTGACCATTCTGACTTCATATTTGGATTCAGCGGACAATTTTACATATAGATTAGGTGTCAAATGCGTTTGGTCAAAAAACTGTTCTCTAGTGTTATTTAAAAGATTTGCATATTTTGTTTGGTAGTGTTATGAACAATAAATAAACTTTAAAAGATCTACGCTGAAAACTCCCTTAGCAAAAAATTACCCTGTATAAAAAAATGATACAAATTGTAACTTCGTTTTTCAATTTGTTTTGCAGTTTGTCATTTCACAAACATTTCAAAAGGTTTAAGGAAACATACTTTTGTTAAGCCTTAGAGGTCAGCATAGATACTTTACTTCCCAGGGGACTTAAACTGTTATACACTTTGCAAGTTGTCCTTTTACACTACAGTCTATATTCTTTAAAAGAAATTATAATTTTTGCTACGTTGTTTTCAATTATCATCTTCTTGAGGTGATAAGGTTTTATTTTTACAACGATATTTTAGTTGACAATGAGATTTCATTATTAATAGAGTTACATAACAATATTTAAAAATCATTATCTACATTGAGTTGATTGTTAAAATTGCTTTTCAGCTAAATATTTCTTCTCTTTATTGTTCTTTAAATTTACGATAATTAAAAGCTTATCTGCTAAACAAATTAAGCCTTTAGGGCTGAAATTAAAGATAAGTATTTTCCTAAGAAAATTTTTGGCGTTATGTTTATTAAAATTTTTCTCATTCCATCTTAATTACATGACCTTAGTAATTAGAGATAAAAAGAGTAAAATCATGAGTTTCAGTGTTTTTGCTACTTTGGCCAAAAGTTTACAAAATTTAAGTAAAATTCTTTAAATATAATGTTTTCTTGCTCTTCTAAACTTCTCTAACTTTGAGTATTTAACTATAATCGATTTTTTTATGTGGTAAGATTACATTAAAAAGGAGCAAAAGTTTTTGAAAACTATAAATTTCAAAACACCTTTAAAAATCATTAAAATTAGGCAAACATTAAATGAGTGTTTGGCAAATATCAAATTATAAAATAAGATAAAATACGTTTAATAAACATTTTAAATAAGTTTTATTATAACCAAATTAATTTGACTCTGATGACAACCAGTTTTGTAATAAAAGGTAAAAAGAATCATTGTTTGACTACCAGTTTTTAATTATTACTTTCAGAACTTTTTGGTATTTTTACTGCAAAAACGTTTTAGTACTTTAGATGTAGTAATTTTGTTGAATATAAAAAACTTTTATTACTTTTTTGGATTTTTTTAATAGTTTTTAATAAATAATTGTTTTTTGTTTTTATAACAAAAAGTAACTTCTACAGACAAAATGTTATTTCGATCACGTGCGCATAAAAATGATTTAGAAGATTTCAACATCAGGAAGTCTTCTATACCAAATGAGAATCCAGCATTGTAGCACATCCGTTAGCAACCCTTTTCAGTACTTTGTATCATGCTGGTGAAACTCCAATGAGCTGGAAGGTAGCTAATGTAACACCAATCTAAAATAAATAAGTCAAGTTCGAGTTAGACTCACACATGTAGGGTTCCGTACTATGTTCAGTGAAACTTTAAAAATTCAAGTTAATAATTTTTTCATGTCTTACGGGGCACTTTATAATTTTTAATTATTTTTTATACTAGAGCATAGTACTAAATACCCAGAGTAAATATCAAGTGCCTGCTTATAACGTTTAGAAGAGAAGGTAAAATTACTCAAATGCTTTTATTTTATTTTTGTTACTTGTTTAAGAATGTATTGTAAAGCATAATCTGTGTAATTTTCAATGTCAGCCTACTACTGTTTAAATATAAGATCAGGGCAAAATTATCTCGCTATCCAAACACCCTTTAATTTTTCGTACTTGTGGTAGACTTTTAACTTTTATTTTTTATATTTTTTGCTATAGCGGATATAAATTTACACACTCGGTACAAATTTATGTTTAAAGAACTAAATTAATATTCTTGAAAATCGGATCACTATCTGAAAACCCTTTAAATTTTAGTAATTGTTGTTATAGGGGCCATGGTAATACACTCTCTATGAAAATATCAAAATCCTCCCTGTTGCGGTTAAAAAAATAAGCCAATATACGTGAAAAACATGTTGCTGTTGGTAATTGTCATAGCGGCCGTGACAGTTTTTTTTCGCAATTTGTATTTATTGTATCTTCAATTTAATTGAACCATCAATAATTACTCATATTTTAGGTCTAAAAAAAATAAATATACTTGTTTAGTTCAACCAATGTTGGACAAAAAATGTATGTTTCACGGTTACTGTAATTTGCGTGTTATTCCTCTGATGTACGGACGAGAGAAGCAGGGTCCCTCCTTTTTAGTCGAATGTAACCAGGTTCATTTAGTATGTTACGGACCAGTGGATTCGGATGAGTTTCGCTATTTCTGCTGTAACTGATGGCACGTTTAGATCCTTATGGATGTTCGAGTTTTTTATATACCAAGGAGCAGATGTAATTATACGAAGAATCTTATTTTGGCGCCTTCGAATTTTTTCTATGTTGGTAGCTAAGGCAGTGCCCCATAATTGAATCCCATAGCACCAAATTGGTTTAAGTATCGACTTGTACAGTAGTAATTTGCAATCTAAGCTGAGGGTAGAGTTTCTGCCAATAAGCCAGTTTAGGTGGACGGCTTTTAACTTCATTTGTGTTAACTTTGTTTCTATAAGGCGTTTCCATGTAAGGCGCCAGTCAAGATGTATGCCGAGATATTTGACGTCTGAAAGCTGAGGTATCGTTTGGTTATTTATCCGAATAGGGGGGCAAGATTCTCTACGCAGTGTGAAAGTTGTGTGAGTACATTTTTGTTCATTCACTTTTATTCTCCATTTCTTCATCCATTTTTCTAAATTGAACATGTGGTCTTGTAAATATCGTGATGCTACTTCGGGTCTTTCGTGAATGCTCAAAAAAGCTGTGTCGTCAGCAAATGTCGATGTGTGAACTCGGTTACTAGTTGGCATGTCTGAAGTATACAATAAGTATAAAAAGGGCCCCAATATACTACCTTGGGGAACTCCGGCTTCGATTGGCTGGGGTGAGCTCAAAAAATCTCCTTCTTTCACAATAAATTTTCGTTCGGTTAAATAACTATCTAGCAGCTTATATAGGTTTACGGGCAAATTCAGTTTTAGCTTATATATTAGGCCTTCATGCCATACCTTATCGAATGCTTGAGAAACGTCGATAAAAAGCGCAGAGCAGTATTTTCTCTCTTCAAATGTCTTCTTAACAACATTGACTAACCTGTGAGTTTGTTCGATCGTACTATGTTTTTTCCTGAAGCCGAATTGATGGTTTGGAATACATCCTTTGTCGCTTAGAATAGGGTTAAGCTTAGTTATTAACATCCTCTCAAACAGCTTTGACATATTTGACAAAAGGCTTATAGGTCTGTATGATTCAATTTTTGTGTGGTCTTTTCCTGGTTTAGGAATCATGGTAACCAAGGATACTTGAGTACTTCCCCACTCTGTGGCGAAGTACTCAAGACGTAAAATGGCATTAAAAATAAAAAGAACGATTCTGCGAGCTATACGGGGCAATTCAAATAACATTTTGTTACTGGTTTTATCAACGCCAGGGGCTTTTTTAGTGTTTAAATCCGTTATTGCCTTTCAGTATCACCAAATTCAAATTTTATCGGTACTGCAGCACTAGCCTCGACAATTGGCAACTCAACTATATCAGTCGATATATTTGGGATAAAAACCCTTTTCGGAACACCCTTTAATTTTTAGGTTTATTTTTTTATACTTGTTTATATAGCGAACTAAGTTTTAATTACTGTTTGTAAATCTTTAGTCTATGCCTCATACTGTTCAAGAAATAAACACATATACATGAATAACACGCCTCTATCGGAACACCCTATAAGTTTAAGGCCCATTATTATAACTTCTCAATAGTTGAAGTTAGCATTTTGTCGGAGCAATATGTACTTTTTTTATAGTAATTAAGCTAAAAGTAACTTTTAACTATCACATACATTAAAGGCAACTTATAATAACGAGCCTTACCCTCGTTATCATAGCGAAACTCTAGCTATCTCTCCAACAAAAACCCAACTTTAGTTATTGGGAAGATATAATAATGGACCTAATTTGTTGCTATAGCGCCAACAGTTATACATCTTCTGTGAAAATGTCAAGATAAAAGGCGCTGACAGACGGACGGACAGACAGTGTAGCGAAAACAATAGTGTTACGTTTGGAACGTAACCCTAAAAAAGTATGAGTCCAACAATCCTGATAATTACCTACTAAGTGCAATTTTTTACGCACTTTCAAAATAGGGTTAATTTTAATTTTGTGAAATATCTGGAGTCAGTTTACCTAGCGACTGTCAGTATGGCTTTCGTAGGACACACTCTACACATAGATGGTCATTTCCGTTTCTCCTGCGCCATATTTCTTATTTTTCTAAATGACCTTCTTCGTCAAATTTTCCATCATACCTACTCTTTTGCAGATGTCAGCTAAATTTGCCATTGTTATTCATTGTTATTCAATTCTGACGCAGACAAACAATACTTTCTATATCCACCTTGCCACCGCCTAATTTTACAGTTTCGGTGCATAAGTAGGGGGTAAACCTCAGAGTACAGGTAAAAAAAAAAACAATCTAAAAATATTAAATAATAAAATAATAAAAACATAAATAAAATTTTTAGTCCTATAAACAAAGCCCCATATAATACAGTTGTTTTAATAAAGTTTAAATTTACATTTGTGGCATAAAATGTCAATTTAAACTTTATTTATAAATAAATCAATGAAGTGAGAGTCAGACTCACACGCTTAAAGTTCGGCATTATGTGTAATACAACCTTAAAAGTACAATATATTCTTTTTTCATGTCTTTTATGGGGCTTTATTTTTATGGGGATTTATTTTTAAATTTTATATTATTAATACTTGCTTTTAAAAATTGGAAATGTCAGGTTTTTGCAGTTTGAAAAATAAGCACATATATATACGTCACAATTACGTTTACTATGGGAATGCACTTTAACATTTAATTATTATTTATATTTGTTATTTTACGGGGTATGTAACCCTTTGATAGTTTTGAGTGTCTGCCAATAACGTTTAAAAGATACTTCCAAATATGACTTCCAGGGATGACCCTTCCATGGTATTAATTTTATTTTTGGTTCCTTTTTATACTTATTATATCTATAATATTTGTTACTAGTTCTTAATTCCATTTTTTATTCTTACACCCTGTACCTTTTATTGTATTAGCGGCCATAGCATTACAACTTATCCCTAAACTAAAGCTTTATTTTTGGACTGATACAATGAGCAACCGCGAAATTAAATGAATTCAACATTAAATGAATATCCAATTGTTACGTTTTGGCCTAACTTTAAAATCTTTAAATCTCCGTATGCTTGTATTTATAACAAATTTTATATAACTTATACGCCACAAGGGTTTTGCTAGAAAATAACGGGAATCAAAAAATTAATAGGTATTTTAATACATAAAATTAACAAACAAAATGATTGTTTTGAACACTAAAAACTATTTTAAAACTAATGATTAGTTTCATATTTATTTATTTTTTAATTCACATTATTTATTTTAAACAATTCAGCCCTTAAACAAAAAGAAAGACTGTATTTATTCATCAAAATTGTGTGTTTAATTTGTGGTTTTAAAAATTAATATACATATCTGTCGTAAGATCTTATTTTTAAAAATAAATAGGCAATGACGATTATTTGATATTATATTTAGTTATACTCCTGATGTTGTGGAAGAAGTTGAGAATGTCGAAGATGATGAAATAATAGAAAAAAGTTAAATCTAATCAGATAAAATTTAGCTAAACAAAAAAGAGCATTGTAGAAAGTTTAAATATAATTTTTAAAGGTTTTATTAAGGTAAATTGAAAACAGTTAAATATTTAAAGTTTTTTTTGTTTTATTAAGTAAAAAGCGAAGTAAATGTGAGTTTGTATAACAGTCTTAAGAGCAAACGTATATGTTGACGAAATTCTTCTTCAGTTGATTTAGTTCCAGTTGTTTATTGGTTAAGCTTTCTTCTGACTACTCCGTGCTACTGCTGTCGTAATATAATACTTGAATTATTGACACCGTCTCTAATTGCGTACAGAGAACATATTATTCTTCCAACCTTCTCTTGATTTGATATGTGTATTCACTTGGTTGTATGGTGATCGCCCGTTCCAACTACTTATTTTTTGTTGGTTATAATCTTCTTTCAATCAATCAAAAAGCCATATCTTAAAAAAACTTTCATGTAATTAACATTTCTCAATTTCTCAAAAATATACGTTCGGTTTTTACTTTTATGATTTTTAACGTTATTAATTCATATATAATATAAAGTTATAGAAATTTTTTTCTTGTAATAATTTTACCGAAATTGTTTTGTAAAAATTTTATCGGCAATTTTTCGTTAAAATTTTCTTAAAAAAAATTTATTGAAAATTTTTTATTAAAAATTTAACGAAAATTGTTTAGAAAAATCGGAAAAATTTTATCGAAAATTTTATGTAAAAATTCTATCGAAAATTTTTGGTCATTGGTCTCCCGTGATCTGTATTATTTAACAAAAACAAAAGCAAAAAGAATCATTACAACCGAAAAAATAAAAAAATGTGAAAAAACATAGGTGGGCGTGTTTTTTGCCCACAGCCTCGAATGGAATTGTCTGCTGTTGCTGAATTGCATTAGCGAAAATTGCTAAACTATGCCTGTCAGATTCTTGGGCTTACATTTTCTATACCTTGTCCGATGCCTTGTTATTTCAACGGCAACGCAGACAGACAGACATCGCTTATTCAAATTCTCTATTTACAGAATATAATTATATATTTTATGGGGTCAACACGGAATGACAAACTTATATATAACATTTCTACCTGTGGTGAAGGGTATAAAAAAGAAATATGTAAGACAGTTTCGCAGCTATTAAAATCCATTATAATCGAAAAAAGTAATGTAGATGCCTATAAACTAATTTATAGAGTTCGTGGATAAGGGACAAAAAAAGTGTTAAAAATATGCAAATAAACGCATACTTTACAACATTCGTTTTCTTAAAAAATCTTAAGTTATAAGCTTCTGTTATAGATGCATTATTTAAACCAGTTGTACTTTTAAGTTTAAATAAAACCAGACTGGACTTAAGACAAAATACAAAACATTTACATAGTTTCAAAAAATAAAATGAATAAAATATAAAAATAATACTGAATATTCGAAATTTTATTGGTCGATCTATTTTAGAATAATAGATGAAAGGAATGCTGAAGACGGGCGTAGCTCTCCAGAAAATGCATTACGTTCTGCTAGTGTCTAAAATTAAATTTTCCCAATTTTTCTGCAATATTAATCACCTAATTTGTTATTAAAATTAAAAGAATTCTTTCTTTCTTAGAAAAAATAATTGGGTGGCGTCGCACATAGTGTTGAACGTAACTAATAAAATAATAATATCATTCAAATGGCTGCCTCGGCTGGCCATGCAGTAGCCTACACGATCGGTCCAATTAGTAAGCACATTATCTATTGTGTGCAGCTGTATTTCACCAATGGCTTCACGAATATTGTCCTTTAAAGAGTCAATTGTCTCTGGCTTGTCGGCGTAACACTTATATTTGACGGCACCCCACAACTAATAATCCAACGTTGTCAAATCGCAGCTCCAAGCTGGCCAAACGACATCAGCTCTGCGGCTGATAATGCGGTCTTCAAAAACATGGCGCAAAACATCGAGTCTAGCTTCGGCTGTGTGGTACGTAGCGCTGTCCTGTTGAAACCAAATGTTGCCAATATCTTCCTCTTCAATTTTTGTGAACAAAAATTCGTTCAACATGTCCCGATAACGATCGCCACTGACTGTAACGGCCACTCCTTGCTCATTTTCGAAGAAAAATGGCCCAATTATGCCTCTGGACCAAAATCCGCACCATACAGTGACTCGTTTTGGGTGCATCGGCTTTTCAATGTATGCGTACGGGTTTTCTGTGCCACAAATGCGATAATTTTGCTTGTTTACATACCCGCCAAGATCAAAATGAGCTTAATCTGAATAGATGATTTTTTTTGGCAAAATCGGCATCTTCTGTAAGTCAATATTTCCCAGCGTTGTTCAAGCGTATACACAACCATATTCGTTCAGCGGAAGTATAAAACTAATTATCTGTCAAATCAGATCAGAGCTAAGTGGTACCATTCACGAAATAAGAACTAGTTGAAAAAAAAAAACGTTAGATCGCGGACCCTATATATGTCCAAGCTTTTGCTCACAAGTTCCAAGGCAACAGCGAAAATAGTAAAAAAGCAATTATTTTCTAAATACAAAAAAGCGCATAAAAAAAATCTTTTCGCGTTCTTTTTCACTCGAAATGATGGAAATATATCTGCTTATAATTTCCACTAAAAATAAAAACAAAATATTTCTTTTAACTATCGTTCAACCCAATGTGCAACGAGAGAATTACAATTTACATGGAATTTAAATTTTAATTGCATACTAACGTTCTTTACCTTTAAATTTGTAAATTTTATAATTTAGTTACTATTTTACATCACATTTTAATTAATAAAATTTCTAAAGAGAAATATTCAATAAAATTCTTAGATCTTCAACAAATTTTAATTAAAATAAGTTATGAAAATTTTGCAAATGGTAATTAATAGTATTAGACTTTAAAGAATTTATATAACTAATCTTCTTTTTGAGTTTAAAATCTATTTATTTGTATATTTAACAATATTTGTTCTGTAATGGGAAAATATTGGTTTAGATTTCCATTGTCATTATCTTTTGTAATTTTTGGAAAATTGTGTGGACAACATAATGATGTCTTGTTTCCTGTTAAGTATTTGTTAGAAAATTATTTTATTTAATAGAAAGGATTTCCATTTGTTTGCTACTTTTAAATGTTTGCATAAGTTTATATAACTTTTGTTTATATAAGTGAAAAATTAATCAATTTATATTTATAATTGATTAGTTTTTCACTTTGTCCAACTAAATTAATTTTAAAATTTAGTCAATATGTAAACAAAGACCACAAAGATAAAATAATGAAATAGGAGTAAGTACTGCTTTTTACAGAGAATTTAAAATAAATATAAGTTCTTTAATTCAAATTTTTATAATTGTTTATTAATGGCAATTTCAAAGTTCATTTGCAATTCCTTTGAACAAAGTATAGTATTTAGATAACAAGTGCATATTGCAACTTTTAATTGACTACATTTAATTATTTTTAATTGAATTGTCAGATTGAGAAGAATTTCTTATAAAAACAAAAAGAAATTGTTAATTAAATATATATGAAGTCGAGCGATTTGGCATATCAGGTATTCATATTGAGGCATTCCATTTTAAGGTGACTCCAAAAATAAAGGAAGGTTTATTTGTATTTATTATTTTATATCAAATATTTTACTTACAAGTTCCTCCTATTAGAAAAAGATTCTATAAGTTAAAAACAGAGGCTAGGAACTGGGAAGAGGCTTAAATGTTAAGGGGTTTCCCCGTATGTTAACTTTTTATGGATTGTTTTGGGTACTATTTAGGGTTTATTCATAAAGTACTTATTTTATATACAGATGAAATTTGAAGTTAAGCTTAAGTTCGTATTTTTCTCACGAAGAAAGAATAATTTAAATTACAAAGAAGGTGATTAATATTAAAGAAAATGGGAAAACTTAATTTTCTAGACAACTACGTCCGTCGTCAGCATTCTTCGTATTTATCAACTTTGGGCAATGTTAAGATGTAAATATCATCTACTTACCCAGTTAAGGAATACGAGAAAAATCGCATTCAATCATCTATCGTTAGTTTGTGAGAACGAGGTCTACCACTACCTAAAGCTTCCCTCTTATTTTTTCTTGGAGAAAATAAAACCATCTTAAGCTTGACTTCAAATTTAATCTGTACGTAAAATAAATAGTTCAACTATAAAATTTCTGAATATTCAATACTGAAATTATATGAAAAAATTAGTTATCAAAACTCAAGCTAAAATATGGGTATTTTCACAGAAAAATTATTCTTTTAAATTTTCTGCTGCCCATCTTCTACAGATAGATTCAGATTTATCCTTAAAAAATCTTAAAATATAAAAATGTAAAAACTTTAATAATTTCGGGACATATTCAATATTTCATAATTTTCGTTGAAAAAGGAAAAAATAAGCCGCCCTCTACATTTCTTTCGGTTTTATTTAGTCAAAAAATGTGGTTAGATTTCTATTTTAAAGATATATCTCCAAGATTTATGTGCCTAACAGCACTATGTTATCATGTTAACTGACATCTGTTAAAGTAATTGGTTCGTGTCTGAGTTCAAAATTTCGAAATTTTTTTTCACACACATGTTCTGTAGTCACGTAAAAATTAAAGCCAATACATTTTAGACTGGTTTTACTGTTACACAAAAATAACAAAACAAAACTCTAAAACTGAATACGAGCTTATCGTGATAGGCGCTAACAGATTCCTAGTTAAATCTTGTCTCTGCTAAGAAGCTGGCTAAATTAAGTCTAGCAAATTCCGGATACCTGTCGACCCGCAGTATTAATATTGATTTACCTGCGTGTATGGAGCTCTGTCTGGGTGGACTTCTTTTATTCTTTACCCAGTATTTTAATTATAATAAAATCAAACTGGACTGCACTCCGACAGCAGTGGACAAGGAAGCATTGAAAGAGGTGAAGAGATCAGTTTCTGATGAAACTTTAGTTGTTTTTGGACAAAATTTTGAACACGAATAACTCTGAGCCAATAGGCTCTCGACTAAAGTTTGGAAAAAAGTGATTTTCCGCCCGGGAATTCCCGAGAAAAGCTATAAACAATTTTCCGGGAAAATTTTTGCTAATTTCCTGGGAAATGGGAAGTTTAAAATGATGAGCACTTTAAAGAAAATTCAGTGGTTCTTAATTTTTAAAATATTTTATCGTTATTGTGCTCAATAAAAAAAAGCATTTTTAAAATTGTAATATTTCTAGAAACTTACAAATATGTTATAGACCGTGCAAGACAAATTATAAAACCATTTGAAAAAAGTCTTCTAAAAACAGCCGGTCTCGAGAAATATAAGAAACAAGAATATGGTCGCGTTTAATTCATGATATAAAAACAAGATAAGTACGGTTGATATGTTTCAATCGTTTCTTAAATCGAAAAACGCAAAACTATGCTCAGATTTTAGAAAATTTAGTGGCCGTTTTAAATCCCATTAAAGTTTTAGTAGAGGCCTTGAGCCGCAGGGGCACAAATTTGTTATTCAGACCCTCTACGAGCAGCTTTTGGCTATTAATTCGACTCTTTCAAAAATTATGGTTAAAAGGAATAATAAATGAACGAAGGGGTGATCAAACGTTTGCGATATTTAAGTATTTGGAAAGTGTTGAAATTGCTAATGTGCAAAAAAATGTCATAAAACTTTATTTAGCACAATTGTTCAACAGATTATTCAAGCAAGCCACTCGAATGTGTAGAACCGTCAATGAGCACTTGTGTTGTTAACCAAATGGAACCAAGTTTTAAATAGAGACTTCCGCAACAAAATCAATGAATAGAAGGTAAAATGATTTGTTAAACGCACTAACAGTTCTAAAATCATATTTTGTAACAAAAAAACTATTGAAATACTTTTTCAGTATTTATAAATATTTGTTATATCTTGTTGTTTTTGTCACCTGAATTGGTTTTAAGTTCTATAAACTGTTAATACAAATAAAACTATGAATTTTTAAATACTGTTTCGGTAAAAAAGAGTATTTTCTTGAAGAGCAGTTTGTTACGGGAATACCGGGAATTCCCGGGAATGCGAATATTTTTTTTTCATGTTTCACGGGAAATGAAAATGTCCGGGAAACTCCAAACCCTACTCTCGATACGAAATCCACATAGTTGCTTCGATATAATCAAAGTAAAGGGTGTTTTTTTTTATAGAGGTATAGAACTTTAAGTTGCAATAAAAAAACGATGGATTATTCGATTGACATGAATTTTATTTATCCGAAAGATAATCTTATGGCGTTACATTTTAAATATGATTTCTGGCATATGACCGCCACGGCTAGCGCGGAAGTAGTCCAATCTGGACGTCCATTTTTCGATGACTTTTTCCAACATTTGTGGCCGTATATCGGCAAAAACACGCGAGTGTTGTCTTCCAAATGGTCAAGTGCTTGTAGCTTATCCGCATAGACCAATGACTTTACATAGCCCCACATATAGTAGTCTAGCGGTGTTAAATCACAACATCTTTGAGGCCAATTCACAGGTCTAAAACGTGAAATTAGGCTGTCACCAAACGTGTCTTTTAATAAATCTATCGTGGCACGAGCTGTGTGCCATGTTGCGCCGTCTTGTTGAAACCACATCTCCTGGACATCATGGTTATTCAATTCAGGAATGAAAAAGTTAGTAATCATGGCTCCATACCGATCACCATTGACTGTAACATTCTGGCCACCATCGTTTTGTAAAAGTACGGACCAAAGTCACGTTTTTCTGGAAGTAACGGTGTTTCGACATACACTTAAGGATTACCTTTACTCCAAATGCGGAAGTTTTGTTTGTAGACGTAGCCATTCAACCAGAAGTGCCCTTCATCGCTAAACAAAATTCGCTTATGAAAATCGGGAACAACGGTAATCTCATTCTCGCACTATTTGCAAGGCGTGAGTCTATTCATGATGAATTGCCAAACCAAACTGACAGCTGTTAAATCGGTCGCCATCTTGAAAAGTAATGCCATCTTAGAGTTCTATACCTCTATAAAAAACACTCTTTACCTTAAGCTGGATTATTGTGTTAGTTATAGAAACTTCATTTATCACCTGGCAAAGATCACAGGAAATCACAGAAAATGATACTTGCAAACAGTGCCCTTATAACACGTAATCTCATTTATACTAAATTAAATAAATTTTTTAAATTAATTCCACTTTACGTTAATCGCACATTTTGTGTAAACACACTGTTTGAATTGAATCTTTGGTCCAGTAAAGTGAACAGATTTTCTCCTCAACTTTTTACACGAATAATGAAATTTTTCATTTAAAAATCTTGAATTGTATGGTATCAACAAAATTCTTTAAAATCAATTTTAATTAAAAATTTTTTTATGCTAGGGCCTGATATGCTGTTAAAGATTTTTTTAATTTCATTTTATTAACAGTAATAAACATTCTGACAAAGAAAACTTATATTTTAAGTAGCTGAATAACTATACATGGCACTGTTTTGTGGCAACCATGATTGAAATGATAGATAATGTTAAATAAAACCACTCATACATTTACCAAATATCTTTTATTTTTTGGACATGAAAAAATCCCCTGAAACGTTACAAACGTTTACTTAAAGTCATTGAAGTGTTATTGCAGAATTACAATAAAAAAGCAAAGTACAATTGCTAAAATTACTTACTTAACATAATCAATAAAAATATAATGCAAGTAACAACCATCACTGTTATCATCAGGTTTTGTTTTAGAGTCATAATACTCTCAAATATTCCTCTTTGCTGTTTATACTTAACAGTAACCAACAACAGACAACAAGAAGATTTTACACAGCAAGAAGAACAATAAGAATTAAGAGCTTTTCAGTAGTCCTCATTAGGAAGGCACAAACTTGTAGTCTAATATTTCTTTTTACAACACATTTATAAATTAATTGCTGTGCCCGCCATGTCGTGGGCGTTCTGACAATATTTTGCTCTATTTTGGTTTGAAAGTATTCCACACCAATTGTAAGACTCTTACTTTTATAGAGTAGGACGTATAAAAGAAAAATGCAACTAAACTAAGCAGAAACTAACAACAACAGAATTTTAAAGCCACACTCAAGTCTTAGTATTCTTACCAAATTTTAAAAATTAACGCCAAATATTAAAAATAATGAAATCACATAATTACCGTACGCGACTTAAAAATATTGTTGCGTTTTATTTATTCAAGAATGGGATCTTTCAAAATTAAGCACGCAAATAATTATTTTAATTTAAGGACACTTTATTCAGCTTTGTATAGATAACTATTATTGACACTGTTTAACACTTTCTATCTACAAATCACCGTTCACGTACAGGATAAAATAAATACTCAATCGCAACCTGTGTACATATGTATGTATGTATGTATGTTTTTTTTTTTCGTATCGAACCGGAGGTGTGGAATCTATCATAGATACCAGAGGCCCGTACCACTGGCATGCACGATTCACCAAATGGCACCTACGTACTAAACCACACCCCCTTGTGTCATCAACTGTCATCCCCGCGGGACTGCCGCTAGGTATTACTTCGCGGGGACCGTTGGTATTTTACCTTATCTTCTGTTATTTTCTACCTGGATTCTTCTGCTTCGCTCCAATCGCCTGAGGTCTTTGATTATATAACAACATGCACTGCTGATGATGTCCCAGATTTGGGGATCCGTAGTAACTTATGTATGTATGTATGTATGTATGTATGTATGTATGTATGTATGTATGTATGTATGTATGTATGTATGTATGTATGTATGTATGTATGTATGTATGTATGTATGTATGTATGTATGTATGTATGTATGTATGTATGTATGTATGTATGTATGTATGTATGTATGTATGTATGTATGTATGTATGTATGCATGTATGTATGTATGTATGTATGTATGTATGTATGTATGTATGTATGTATGTATGTATGTATGTATGTATGTATGTATGCATGTATGTATGTATGTATGTATGTATGTATGTATGTATGTATGTATGTATGTATGTATGTATGTATGTATGTATGTATGTATGTATGTATGTATGTATTTATGTATGTATGTATGAATGTATGTATGTATGTATGTATGTATGTATGTATGTATGTATGTATGTATGTATGTATGTATGTATGTATGTATGTATGTATGTATGTATGTATGTATGTATGTATGTATGTATGTATGTATGTATGTATGTATGTATGTATGTATGTATGTATGTATGTATGTATGTATGTATGTATGTATGTATGTATGTATGTATGTATGTATGTATGTATGTATGTATGTAGGTATGTATGTATGTATGTATGTATGTATGTATGTATGTATGTATGTATGTATGTATGTATGTATGTATGTATGTATGTATGTATGTATGTATGTATGTATGTATATGAGCTACTTAAATCAATTCTGTAAAAACAACTAAGGCAAAATTTATAAAAAAAACAATCGCTCGTTTCTATTAAGTTTTTGAAACAATGTAATTTCATAAAGTAAAAATACAAATCAAATACAAATTGTATTCAGTTGGCTATTTGGCAGTAAGTAATTCATATTTTGTCAGAGCCATTTGTGTTTAAAATATCCCACTTTTAAAAATTAAAGGTGCCGTACTAAGCAATAAAAAAGTACGGTATTAAAAAAAACGAAAAGCGTACTTTCACCTTTTTTTCTCAACTTTATCTTGGAAATAAGATATTTTGCGGAAAAAAGTGTCCTATATTGAGACCAGGATAGTTAGGTACCTCCTCACAAAATTTGTGAAAATACATCCACTTAGACACTAGCAGAATGTAATGCATTTTCTAGATCACTACATCAGTTTTTAGCATTCGACGTATCTATCTACAAGGTAGTTTCAATTGTTTTTATAAATAAGTATTTATAAATGAATTAATTATTTATAAAATAATGAAAATTGATGGGCAAATAATACTGTTTTGCAGAGAAATCCTCCTTCATCTCTTTAATAAGAATCTGCTTCCAGTTTTCTTTTATCACGCCGCACAGAGGGGTATTTTGCCAATCTAGCCGGACATTATGCCAAAAATTAATTTTGTGAAATGGATTTGTCGTTTTGAGACAGTGTTAAAATGGAATGTTAAGTAAATTGCATACGTTTTTCTTGACTTTATACGATTTTCAGAGGTTTGGAATACATTTTTTGGTGTTTAAACGAATTAAGATTTTGTATTGATTTTTTTTCTGTGAAAGGCTATATTAGCAGCTACTTATATTAGTTTTTAGAACTTTTTTTTTAATTTTTATGATAAAAATTTTCGTTCGAAATTTAAAAAAAAAATTGTTTTTGTTAAATTGTTTGTCAAAAAAAAAAAAAAGTGAAAAGGTTTGTAAGAGCAATCTCCATCGCGATCCTAAAAATGTTATATATCACTATAAAATTTACGATCTTTACTTTTATACTGTTTTCACCATTTTCTGTTTTTTCTCACCTTGCATAGAGTAAGAAAGAAACCTTTTTATATTCATAAAATCTTTTGGTTTTCAATAATTAAAGGTAGATGTTTTGTATTTAAATCATTACACTGTTATTACCTGTACAAAAAAACGAGCAAAAGCACAAAACAGTAATTTTACCCACACCCATAGCTTACATACCTCTGCAGCTGCGTTATAAATGAAGTTATTCCATGGAGCAAAAATGTACCTGTTTTAAATAATTTTCATTAAAAACAAAAATAATGTTGAAAAAACACATCTGACCTGCAGTTAATAGGTTTTTTACTATAAATTGTGGTTATTGCACAAAATTGTAATCATAACCCTTTTGAAGCTTCGAGAATAAAATGGAAAAAGTATACACAAGACTGGAGTAATTCCAAATAGTTAAGGAATCTAATGCTAAGACCGTTGAAGAGAAATTGCAATTTTTATTTTGAAAATTGTGCGACATTTCAAAATGTCAAGGAGATGTTGATATATCAGCAATAAAGAACTGTTTAAAGAATTAAAAAAAAAAATTCAAATTATATTGGCATTCCGCACAAAGAAAAATGGACCGTTTTTAAGCAAACCTGCCATACTACATACTACAAAGCCCTTCGTTGAATTAACCGAAAGATGCAAGAGAAGAAAAACTGAAATCTTGAGAACTCAGTTCGATGCTGATTTATTGATGCATCCTGCCCAAACACAATTACAAACTTGTGGAACAAAAGATGCCTCAAGTCTGCTTAAAGAAATTGTATGTTCTCCGACAAGAGCTACAAAACTTAAAAAGGCATACAAAGCTGTACAAGAGTTTAAATTAAAATAGATACCATCTCTAAAGGCTCTTTCTATATTTGTGGAAGCTAATCTTTTACGAAATCAATATGAAATAATCCGAAATGCTGATAAAAAAGTTTATCATAACAAGTTTATCATACAGTATTCTGCAGAGATAAAAAATGAGTATCATCCTCCTAAAGAAGCATATAATATAACAGAAACATGTGCTCAAATAAATATTCAAGATTTGCTTAATCAAACTGCAAGTAGATAGATAACATATTTAAAAGATGTTGTATGTGACTCAAGAATAGAAGGATGTACCTACTTGGATCACAGCAGGCTCAATTTAAGCAAAAGATGGAAAATGATGCCTTAGATTCACATATATTTCACAGTAGTTTGGTCCCACTTCGACCGATCAGCACCACCACGATATTGTCGACCTATTCGCATCAGATTTGTTAAAGAAGCTGTGGATGTAATCCAAGAAGAAATTGCCTATTTGTGTTTGGTAATGTACTAATTACAAAACACAATTTTTTCAGTAGAAGGAAAGTTGTATGTCATAAAGCATGCAATAGTATTTACAATAATAGATGCAAAAGTATGTAATGTCGCTACACAAAACACGCCCACAATGAAGTGCTATATTTGTGGGCGTACTTCAAAAGAATTTAACAATTGAAACATCCAAAGAGATATAGACGTAGATGCACTTTCTTTCGGACTATTTACTTTGCAAACCAGAATTCGTATATTTAAGAGCTCTCGACGCTTCAAGAGTTTGTTAAGAAGCACCGCAAAATTCCCTTAATCAAGCGATTACATTATTATTATTTACCATAACTCAAGAACCGCACATATAACATTATAAGATGATTTTAATTAATTATTTAATATTATGCTAATTACCCATAATATTTTATAATAAATTCTAATTTATTTATTAGCGGAAAAGCTGGTTCCTATACGTATTTCACTGGTTGCTTAGGCCAGATCGTCAGGACACCTTTTTGCCAATTTTAGAGAAGCCAAAAAACTCTATAAGTCATACAATTCTAAAAAACGCAATTGAAAGTACCTATGTTAATGGAACAATATTACATAATATTAAAGCTTCAACAAAACACCAACAAACAAAGAAATACCTTTTTAAACGCAATTGTACTTATATAGCAGACATAAAATAATCTACCGCTGTTAGCCAGAAATTTCGCTTCAAAGAAGTTCAAACTGATGATAATCTCAATGAAACCATAGGAATAAATCAAACAAAAATAAAAGTACAATAATTTAAAATAAAATTATTGTTTTGAAATATTGGTTAGTTTTTGAAGTGCTTTATGATGCATTTATGCTTTAGATGTCAATATTTTTGGTTAGTCAGTGCCAATAAACATTCCTATTTCAAAGTAATTTCTCCAATATTTACATTAATAATATTCTAAAACACAAATATGTATATTATTCAAAATATATCAAAAAGTGTACAACAACAATTTAAAAATCGGAATTGTACAGGAAAAAAGTACGATTGCAATAAATGTTTTGTTTACTATTTATTATTTAAAAGCAAAAAGACCTAAAATGAAATCCTAAATTTAAAATGGAATAATAAAAATAACTAATTTTTATCGTTTAATACCCTCGCTAAATTAAACAATAACAATAAAATTAATTAAATTTTTAACTGCTAAATACAGACATTTTCTTCAATATTGCAAAAATTTCTACAAAGAATTTTATAGAATTTTTCCAAAAAAAAAAATATTTGGTAGACAAAACCCCGAGCTGCTTGACCAATTCATGCTAGTAAAAATTTTAGAAGCAAAAATTTTCAAGTAATTTTTTTCTTTCACATTTTTATTCTCTTGACCACTTTTCCAGTAACAACTAATAATAACCTACAGTTACTGAACAGTGCTAATGAGAAATTTAAATTGAAAAATTCATTGCATTATTTAAGAATATTTAGGCATTAGTTGCAAATAGCTTTGCAAATAAATATTAAATTAGGATTTATTTTAAATTTAATTAAAACGTTTTTTTTTTTTTTTGAAAAAGTTTAAATACCTACATGTGTTGGATTTAATTTAAATTGCAAATGTGCTAGCACTTGTTGTTATTTTATATAAATATTGACTGACATTATTTCACTAAATAATCTGACACTTTTAGTCATGTCCGCAAATCAAGGTAATAAAGGGTTTCCGAAAATTTACGCAGAATTTAAATTTGCCACCATTTGTATAGTAAAGTGTAGTCTCAGATATAAAAACGAATTTGAGAAATGAAAACAACAAATATATAAATCATTAAGAGGTTTATAAAATCCCCAAACGAAAACAAAGCACAATTTTTTTACACAGATCGTATGTTTTTAAATTAGAAAATTATCATATAATCGCTTTATTTAAATAAAATGAAAAATAAATTATTTGCTTTTGAACATTTCTAAACTTTGAATTGGTCAAATTCACAATGAGAATTTGCCAACGACCGTAGCAGGTTGAACAAAACGGCAGAGCATCGTAACTAAAAAACGATTAGATTTGGTGATTTGAAACACAGCTGTGAAAACCAACGTTTTATATACATCTTGTAAAACGTTTATATACATCCTGTAAAATAACTCAATAATCGATTTTATTAATGAATTTGGAATATTTTGTTAACCTTTAATTTTTGAGTGAAAGTATGATTTTTTTGGCCAAACTTACGTGTTTAAGCGAACTTTTAAACTGTTAATAGTTTTTAGATTTTTTTTGTGAATTTTCGGTTTTTAACAAAGTTTTAATTTTTTATCGGAATAAATTTAGTTTGTAAAATTTCAATTTTTTTGTGAACTTTTGATAAAATTGTGAAACTTTGGTGAAATTTCGATTGTTTAGAGAATTCTTTGGTAATTTAGGATTTTTTTCTAAATTTTCGATTTTCAGCACCATCCTTTATGGACCAAAAATTTTCAAAACTATGCCCGAGTGATTAGTGGGCTTAAAGTGTTTGCACCTGTTCTGGTTCGTTAGCAAAATTTATTTCAACCCGAACATGGACGGACGCTAAATCGACTTCCATATTATAAGGATTTTGTGGTGAAGTTTATAAAAGTGACGATTTGTGTTTTCAATTCAATTCATATGTTGCGTAAATTTGTAACACCCTTTATTAATAACAATAGTAGATGGAAATGGTAAATAATATTTGTTCTAAAGTTCACAGAAAAGTATCATTTGTGCTGTTAGTTATGTGTGGCTTAAGCAGAATTAGCTTTGATTATTATCATAATATGAAAACGGACCAAAGATAGAAGGTATGAGAGGCAAAAGTAAATGTTTAATTTATTTAATTGTAAATATTTATTTCATTTAACATACACATACTCATACATTTCACTCACACTTAAGAAAACAAAAACGTTTTGATAGTTAAACATACAAACACACATTTACTTAACGTTACTTACGTACTTTTGTACATATATATATCAGTATTTACAACTGCAAATAGTTATAAGCACATTTACATGTAGTAATGTAAACGCACACACACACACACACACACACACACACACACACTTAAATTTGGATTAATTTATGTTGTTTTTAATTAAACCCTGATTAAATGCATGTGCACTTGACATTTGCAAAATTGGTGTTCGTAATGAAGGAAGGAGAAGGTCATATTTTTTGGAAATAAATTTTTATACAAATGTTTGTATGCGTATGTTTTTATTTTAAAGTTTTTGTAAAGCAAATAGAGAAAAAAAGTTTATGATTTGTCATTATATTGGAGCAAGAGTAAATTTTCTAATAATATTTACTATTTTATAAGGAGACTTGTTTCATTTTATTAGACCCAAATATTACATGAATTAAGGAAATTAATTATTATAACACAGTGCTCTTTAAAAAAACTACTTCAAAGCGACAGACTATCCCTAAATCAATTAAAAATGTTCGCATTTAATAAAATATAAATAAAAGGAAATAATACACACCCGTTATTTTTTTATTGATACAGTTGCCACTTTAGCGGACAGAGTTTTTCATACTCTTTATAAATTTATAGATTCTGCTGTTATAATCTAAATTACAGGCCTATATAATTAAAATTTCTCTAGGCGCGTTGAACCCTTTTTGGATAATGAATAATCATCAAATTCGCGTCATTGTCACCTTACGCTGGTTTCTATAGATAGGTGGTTTGTGCCCGCAGAACTCAGTCATTTCTGAATCGATGTTTATTGGAAGGGTCATGGTTACAAATTGGTCCCATTTTAAAAAATAATTTTATAATTAAAGGGTGCCCCTATAGAATATGTATTTTTTTTCGTGTATTACGAACCGTGCGTGTCACTATAGCTTCCAATAACAAAAACTAATACAGAACTAAATTTAAAAATTAAAGGGTGTCCCCATATGTTACGTCATTTGACCTATATGGCCCTATCTTTTGAACCGATATAGAAAAACACTCAAAAACTAGACAATTTGTCCATTACCATATCCGATATAGTAACAAGTCAATTATTTAAAACTATTAATTAAAGGATGTCCCAATAATTGAATTCATTTGATGTATGTGACCAAACTTCTGAACAGTTATAGACAAATATAAAATTTATAAAGATCCTGTATTGCTAAGCCCGCTATAGTAAGTATAAAATTTTAATTTGAAAATTAAAGGGTGTCCCCATAATTTATGTAATGTTAAGATTTTTTAAATTTAAGTAGACCTTGAAAATATCTATAAAAATTGTCTCTTATAGTTTGAGAGAAAATTGGGTTAAAATTTTTTTTTTAATTTTGGCCAACTTACACTTTGTATTTTTGGCGTGGTGTACTTACTAATGATCGATTTTCCAAAAGAAAATTTATTTCAATGTTTTCTTTACTTGTTGACGTGTTTGTAACTCCAAGATGCTGATCATCATCAACATCTTTTCGGCCTTCTGTAAAGCTCTTATTCCACTTATAAACAACAACGTGGACTCGCCGAATGCCACAGTGAACATTTTAAATGCTACCACTTTTGACAGCATTATTAAAACGGGAGGAGTGGTGTTTGTTAAAATTAGTGGTTTTCTTTATATTATTTTAGTAGCGACCAGTCTTAAAAACCACTCTTATATCTTCAAAAGCATGCCTATTTTTGGATGAGAGTGAGAGAGCTACTACATCATTTAACTTTCTTGATCAGTTTTTCAACCAGTTTTTTTTCGATTTAAACTGCTTTTTAAATATAAAAAACATGCCCCTACATCCAACTTATGTTACATATAAAACAGTTTAATAATAATAAATGCATTCATTTACTTTTTAATAATAAACTTAAAGAAAACACACGCTTGTTTTCAAGCACATATTATTCCAGCCAATTCTACAACATGAATTAACTCAAGTATACAAATTAAAAAAAAATATTCTTTGAGTCTTCTTCCACATTTTTAGACTTAAAGAAAATTCTTATTAAAGCAATTGTTTTCTGTTTCGCATTTGCGTATACTAAACACAGGACATGAAACATAGATTTAAAATAAAATATTTCAAGAAAAGGTGCAAAATGTGAAAACTTTTAATTGCTGGTGAAAACTACGCAAGAATTATTGTTTAAAACATTTTCTAGTTTGGTTTACTATTTATTTTTTATTTTAATTCAAAACAAATATTAAGCAGAAAAGCGAATAAACGTAACGCAAAAAAATAAAACAATTTTGTGGTTTTAAAATTAAGTTGAAATTAAACAGCAACTTAAATTTCTTATTGCTACTTTTAATATAGTTTTTCATTGGAATCATTCTGCAATTGACCTTGAGTTATGTAAGGGGATGAATAAAAGATAGTCATTCCGTTTGTAATTTCTACAATATTCACTTGGCCCAGCTTCAATCAATTACCTTTTGAATATAATGGAGACTTAATCGTTTCTTCTAGATTTCCAATATCAGAGCGTCAATTTAGCAATTTTTAAAAATCCCTAGGTCCATGTTTCTTAGCAGCTGACGACTACAACGCCAAACATACGTTTTGGGGATCACGGCTAATTACTCTAACCAACGAACTTATTGACCTAGTGATCGAAAAAAAACATCTGATGTTTCTGATTTTGGCGTTATTAAGGATATTTCAAGAGAAATGAATAAAGTTAAAGCATCACTAGAATTACACTCAGATCATTCACTCACTATTGTTGCTATATATCAGTTCTTTTTGCTCGAAGAATGTACGTCTAAAAACATCAGAAGTCCTAGAGCTGTGTGTTTTTTAATATGAGAAAGAAAATTAGATGTACAACATGCAACAACAATCCCATAACAAACTAGGTACAATCAAATTTATTCTGCGGGTGTCGAACGGCTCTTGTCTGAAAAAAGAATTTGAAGACAGTGGCTATCACACAGATCATCCCAACTTAAAAACAGACTAAAAGAATGCACGATACCAGTTATTCCCTTGCGAACTTCATGCTGGGGTTAGGCAAGAAATTATACCAAAAAAAGGCAATCTTTTTGCTGAAAAATGTTTTTATTCTAAAAGTCTCGACTATTATAGCAGTGCTGCCGCTTTTTTGGTTTCGTGATATTGAAAGTGTAATATGAGTCTGATTTTGATTTTGATGAAACTCTTGAATACTCTCCATCAGATTGAAAGATTTCTTTGATAACTCACACAAATTTATGAATTCCAAATTATATGAGTTTTATTTGAACTATTTTTGAATTAATAAATTAATTATTTAGACTGAAGTTCTTAATTATAAAGAGATAAAGAAAAATTAGATACCAGCAAAGCCGAATAGAATATGAGAAATTTTTAATTTTACATTTATTTCATAGGAGATAGAGATTTTTGAAATTGTTTTACACTTGTAAACTCTATTTTCTTTTTATATTATACTACCAAGTAAACATTTTTCTTTATTTTTATTCTCTTTATATATTTTCTTTTATTCTATTCTATTTCTTTGATAAGTTTGTTTAAATAGAAAATTAATAACAATTGAAACTACCGGGTAGATAGATACGAAGAGTACTGATGATGGACGTAGCTGTCTAGAAAATGCATTCTGCTGGTATCTAATTTTTCTTTATCTCTTTATAATTAAGATCTTAATTCTAAATAATTAATTTATTAATTATAAATTCCAAAGCTATTCCAAAATATTTTAATTTCTAAGTGAAACTCAATTTTAGTCGAAAAAGGACATATTTCTATTCGGATTCAGAAAAAACAGTACAATAGAACAAGCATACGGATTAGTAAATTTAGTGAAAAATAATTTTGGGTAAAGAAAATATTATTCAGCCATTTTCATAGACTACACGTAAAGGAGTAATAAATAAATTAAAGCTAAATTTGCCTAAACACTTGTATGGCCTGTTACAAAGTGACTTATCTAATCGTAATTTAATACTGAAAGAAGGAGCCTTTTCACCATAGCCAATTGACGCTGGAGTTACTTATGATCAAGGCGAATTCATACCAGGCGGTGTTGATAGCCCAGCTTCTGGTTTTTTTCTTTCGTTTTTTTGCTAATGGCTTGTCAAAAATACATTATTTCATATCTGCTAATCTAATGTCAAAGTTGTTGTTTTGTTGTAGTTGTTGCTCTACTGCTCACACCTGGTATCAATTCGCCTTGCTTTTGATGGAATACATTCAACTGCCAACCGAATTCAAACATTGACATTTGTTGATGATGCAGCTTTTCTAAGCATTCGTGAATGCTCTCAAGAGGTATCACGATATTTGCAAGACCACAAATTCAATTTACAAAAATTTAAGAAATGTAGAAGAAATAAATAATAAAGATGAATAATAAAAATTTTATTGCAAAACATGGGTTGAAGTATTTAAAGATGCTCGCATCAGCTCCAAGTCCCTTAAACTTTCGTGGCGGCTACATTCAACTAAAAAGCAGGGATTTTCTGCCTATTTTACAGTGCATATCAGTGTTGGGATTTATGGTACAATTGGACCAAAATTGGTACAATCGGTGCATGAGTATTACATTGGTACACTTCATGGTTTTTTGGTACAATTTCATATAAAATGTATTAAAAAAATTTTTGATTTATGTTGAGGTAATTTAGCTTGCAAGGCCTTTTTGCTGAACTACAGCAATTAAACGTTTTTGCATCGCCTCAATTAGTTTTCGGCAGTATTCGGCTCATATATTTTTCCATTTTTTCTAGTGACAAATCGTATTTTTTTGTAATTAGAGGACTCTTCAATTATTCTTAAAAATAAATCCAGGATTACTCTATCGGATTAAGACCCGGTTACATTGGTGGAGATTTAAGTACTTGCTGAAAGCAAGTTCATAATATTACTTCATAATATTATTTTGACGAGCCATTGAACAATTTCATCTGCGCCTATTAAAATTTCTCGTGAAGAACATCGTCGTTAATGTCATGTTTTTGTTCAAACAGCATTGTTAGAACATTTGTTCGCACAACGACGTCTGCCACCAAATTTTGTTTTTAGTATGAAAGTTTGACTTTTAAATATCGCCATCTGTTGATCAAGCGTGCGTTTTCTCCACACAGAAGAAAATTAGACAATTCCGTATTCTGCCGAAGTTTTGTTAATGTGTAAACAAAACTATGTCTCGTCCAGACGCCGTTCCAGATGCATAACAAAACAGTCCGGACTTTTGAGAGTAAAAACAAAATTACTCTCTGAATGTGACAAAATTGTCATATTGTTTTTAAGTTTTATAAACTGTTAATACTAATATTTAGTCGTTATTAGAACGCAAATATTATGTTTTATTAAAACTGTGAATTTTTCCTTGGAATCACGGAAACGCGAATATTTTTTCCCCGTTTCCCGGAAAATGAAAAAGTCCGGCAAATTCCAAACCATACCTACATGTAAGCACATTTTTTATAGATATTTTCAAGGTCTACTTAAATTTAAAAATCTTAACATTTGAGTTAAAAATAAACTTGTTATCACATTTTCAAAAAATTATATGCCTGAGGTACCTAGAAGCCCGCTTTACCCTGAGGGCCGACCGTTCTTAGATCCACTTAAAAACAGCTCTACTTTGTCTAGAAAATTTCATAAAAAATATCTTCAGTTGTTCATGAGATACCAAATTATGTCTAAAATAAATCGTTTTGAAACCACTGTGCAGTGTCACACGAATTTGTTGATGGCATCTGCGTTTTGCCTTCATTATGCTTTTACTTCAGTACAAACTAAATTAAAGTCATTATCAAAACATCCAAATCTTCTCTAAAAGCAAGTTTATTTTAGAAGAAAAAATGGTAACCTCTTTCCTTAATTGAAATAGAAATACCGACTGTTATCAATGTATTAGGGACTGTGTATTAGGGACTGTGTTGAAACAGAAGATTTACTAAAGATGACATTAAAATAAAAGCCAAATATCTCAGTATTAAAACCAAATAGGGGTTTTAACTTTTAAGTCGAATCATCAGAATTAAGTTAGAATAATAAATTTCTTTCCTTTAAAATATATTTAAGCCTGAGAAAAATTACGGAAGTCAACTGCAAAGGACGCCGAAAACTTAAGCAGAGCGATACTTCAGCGATAGTTCAGCAATACATACAGGCAAAGAAGAAATATGGTTGAGGCAACCATAATATAAGAGTAACATATTATGTGTATATGAAATCTCTACGGATATTAGTAAAACTTTGTTTGTGGTCTAAAGTTTAATATTGAATATTTAAATGATCAAATGATAACAAAAACTTGTTTATAGTGACCATTGTAATGATTAAAACAACTAAAGGGTGTTTTTTTATAGAGGTATAGAACTTTAAGTTGTCATTACTTTTCAATATGGCGACCGATTTAACAGCTGTCAAGAGATTTATTCTCAGTTTGGTTTGGCAATTCATCATGAATAGACTCACGCCTTGCAAATAGTGCGAGAATGAGATTACCGTTGTTCCCGATTTTCATAAGCGAATTTTGTTTAGCGATGAATCGCACTTCTGGTTGAATGGCTACGTCAACAAACAAAACTGCCGCATTTAGAGTGAATGAAGGTAATCCTCAAGTGTATGTCGAAACACCGTTACATCCAGAAAAACTGACTGTTTGGTGCGCTTTATGGGCTGGTGGAATCATTGGTCCGTACTTTTTCAAAAACGATGGTGGCCAGAACGTTACAGTCAATGGTGATCGGTACAGAGCCATGATTACTAACTTTTTCATTCCTGAATTGAATAACCATGATGTCCAGGAGATGAGGTTTCAACAAGACGGCGCCCGCCTAATTTCACGTTTTGAACCTGCGATTTGGCCTCCAAGCTCTTGTGATTTAACACCGCTAGATTACTTTCTGTGGGGCTATGTAAAGTCATTGTTCTATGCGGATAAGCCACAAACGCTTGACCATTTGGAAGACAACATTCGCCGTGTTATTGCCGATATACGGCCACAAATGTTGGAAAAAGTCATCGAAAATTGAGCGTCCGGATTGAGCTACATCCGCACCAGCCGTGGCATTCATATGCCAGAAATCATATTTAAAATGTAACGCCATAAGATTATCTTTCGGATAAATAAAATTCATGTCAATCGAATAATCCATCGTTGTTTTATTGCAACTTAAATTTCTATACCTCTATAAAAAACACCCTTTATAAGTTGTTGATCGCAACCACATATTCTTACATAGAGTGGTTCTTGTGCCCATACTATAACCATGTTATCTTTAAGATTTGTTAATTAGTTAATTTTAATTAATGTTTAAATATGATTTCGGGCGTGGAGATCCGATTTCCATACACCCTTTTCAGTATATCAGATTGTATTTGGACAATAAGGCTCCAAATATACGCTTCGAGATGCTCGATCGTTTCTAGTTTATATATTAACATACTTTATATGTATTTACGTACACTAGAAAAAAATCTAATGTCCAGTTAGCAGAAACATTTATTGTTCATTCGCTAAATATTTGTCGCAGTAAAAAAATTATATGGAGCGCTATGGGACATGTGGCACCATTCTGCTGAAACCTCATGTCTACAATACTAATGTAAAAGTTAATAGTTAGTAGTCACTAAAAAAAGTTAATAGTTAGTAGTCACTACCCCACACAGCTGACTGTCACGTTCGTTGTCACCATAGTTATTTGTAGAGACCAGTGTTTGTATCGGTCCATACAGCTCACGAACCTGTGGGTTTTTCAGGACGGCGTTAAGGATTATTACCGCTTCAAATGTATCAAATTCGTTTATTGGCCAAATGTTCAAATAATATTTTGGGTCAATAGCGATGGTTCCTTTCGCAAAGTTGCTCTGGCATAAGACATGAGACATGAGACTATTCATTGCCCTAAGCTCAAACTCAAAATTTAAGGTTCTCCGTCACTAAACGGATACATACATACATATGTATGTATGTTCTTAGTTTGATTACAACTAATAAGTTTTTATAATATGAATGATAATAATTATTACATTGGAGTTATTGCAATCTAGTGTTACAACAACTGTTATTTTTCAAACGTTATAAAATTTGCATATTTTTGTAGACACGAATTGTGAATAGAGAACAATAGAAAAAAGTTTTTTTTCTGTTCAAAACAAAATAAATAATAAATTTTCACTTTCTGTCTAACAAAAAAACTCTGACATAAACAACAAAATAAGCAAATTACTTGAAAAGTTAATTTCAGCAAACATAACTCTCTCCACCATCCGTAGGAAAAACATCCTTAACTGTTTACTGCCTGCAATAAATATAGAAAATAAATAAATATTTTTTCCCTCATTATAAGGAATATAACAAGTTGGAATACATCAATTAATTAAACAAAGAAAACGCTTTAATTCAGCAATTCAAACAAATTTTATGTTTGATTAATGAGGATATAAGGAAAATAAATAAAACTTAAGGCAAAACATTTTGTTTGAAACACTAAGAGGTTGGTTTTACATCTTCCCCTTTCTTTCAAATCTCTTTATAAAATGATGAAAAAGTTCTTCTCCACCTCTTCTAAGTTTTCTGTTCTAACCTCAATTAGGATTTTTAATTAACTGTAATAATGCACATTTTTATTTTTTTATGTATTTAGTTATTTATTTATTTATTTATTTATTTATTTATTTATTTATTTATTTATTTATATTAAGCCTATGAATAAGAATTTCCTACAGGCTAGAATACAAAGTAAAATATTACTAAATATAAAACTCAAGTTTAAAAATAAATGATTATAAATTAAAAACATATAAATTACAAATTTATTTTTTTAATAACATTTGGATCATATGGAAAACCAATAGAAGCTTATATATTATTATAATTATAATGGGAGCTTACGTAGGCAAAATAAAAGGAATTGTTTCTGAACAGATGCTATTTTTGTAATATGTACATCATATTGTAGATTCCAAACTACGGAAGCATATTCTACAATTGGTCTTACAAGTCATGAGTATAACAGCGTAACTGTGGTACCATAAAAAATACATTCATTATAGTCTGGCTTTTGTGGATATTAAGGGCTGCAGAAAACATAAAATCATCTAAAATTAATCTTTCGATTCAATTAAAAGTCGCACATCATGATGATACGGTTAACTTTACTTATTTTTAATACAATTTGGGTATTTACAATGTGTGATATGAATTCGTATTATCATAATTTTCTAAAAATTTACAACAGCTTACAAATATTTAAATGTATAATATTTCGAACGAAAAAGGTCTAAAATAATGAAAGTTTAGTTTTATTTATTGTGTGTTGTCGTAAATAGTATTTTTTTTAATAATTTTCTACAAGTTTCAATATGTCTGTCTGTTCAGTAACTTTCCCAGCAGAAACTAGCAAAGAGAAAGTAAAACAGAAATTTTCAAAATTACTCTTCCAAATATAAAAACTGAAATGAAATGAAATGAAACTTGAACTGATTTGACCATCAAATAGTTCCTTTGTAAACGTAATTGTACTTAAATGGCAAACATAAAATTGTAATTGTAATTGTACTTAAAATTTAAGTCTTAAATGGCAAACATAAAATCGTTTATGATGCATTTAAGCTTTAGATGTCAATATTTTTCTTTAGTCAGTGCCACCAAGCATTCTTATCTCAAAGTAATTTCTACAATATTTACATTAATAATATTCTAAAACACATAAATATGAGCCATTGATTTTGAAAGTGGTATAAGTCAAAAATTTTAAAATCTAGTTTATTAGCTATTTCATATCAAATCCTAATAAAACAACACAATCTGAAATAATTCGTAGTATGCCATGAAAATTAAGTTGATAAATTGAGTTTATTTTTTTGATGGTAAACTAAAACAAGTTGCTGTATATTTTAATAGTGGTATAAGTCAGTCTGTTTTCAAAGTTTGGCAAAATATTTATTAGTAATTTTGTCATGTTTTCAGATAGCGGTTCATGTATGACCTATTAATGTAGAAATGCACTATTTATAGTTAATTGTAGATATCATACGGCGAGTTATTTAAGTTATTTAATAGAATAATGTAAAAAAAGAAACCCATTTTTGGTAGAACAAATGGCTTAGAAAGATTTAACTTCGGCGAACCAACTAGAAGAATCAACTAATAGAAAGAGAAACACCAATGGCGAAGCTGTGTTTTGGCTAAAAATACAATGGATAAGAATTCTAAGAAATACTCCATATAAAATGTTTTATATAACTTCTTTGGATGAAAATTCGGAATTGAAAGTGTTAGAACGTTCATCTAAAAGAGGAAGGGAAAGAATATACGAAAATATTGATTTGCTTCCATTGTACACAACCATTAGACCAATAACAGGGAAAAAACGTAAAGATATGATGGATTTACTACCCTGTATCCCACTAATTTTCCACAAACACGTTATTTCCGTAAATACTAAAATATAAATTACTTAGTTACAATGTAGGTAACACAAAGGAACCAATACTTGGACCCAAGCTGTATTGGAGCTGCCTGCTTAACCTAACCTAGTTGCAATGTAATGAGTTTGAATAAAATATTAATTTGTAATACAAATTTTCCCTTGACGGTTTAAGTCATTTTTAAAGTCATGCAGTTAATTTTGAAAATGGTATAAGTCATTTAAACCTTTTAATACCACATTTCCTTTTAAAAATGGTTATAAATTTCACAATCATAATAAATACTTATTTGTTGGCACTACTTAATTGTCAAAGTATTTTATTTCATAATACAAAAATATTTTCTAATATTTTAAAATGCAAACCTATCTCGAAACAAGAAATATATGACTTATACCACTTTCATCATCAACGGCTCATATGTCTATTATTCAAAATATATCAAAAACTGTACAATACCAATTTTAAAATCAGTATTGTACTGAAAAATACGATATAATAAATAAATGTATCATCCCTGATTTGTTTACTATTTACTACTTAAAAACATAACGACCTAAAATGAAAACCTAAATTTAAAATGGAAAAACTAACTCTAATTACTGAATACTGATATTTTCCTTAATATTACAAAAATTTCGTTTTTAATATAATTTTTTTTGGGACAAATTCATGCTGGTAAAAATTTTACTAGCAAAAACTTGCAAGTAATTTTTTATCTCTCACATTTTTATTCTCTTGTTTTACTCTCTCGTTACTAGTTTTTCGAGTTTATAAACACTTTTCCAGTAACAATTAGTACTAACATTCAGTTACTGAACAGAGCTTATATATTTGTAGATATTTTTGTACAAGTTTATACTTAAAAAAAAGCGAAGGAAAGTTTACAAGTCGATTGTATTTTTCGTACGTATGTTAGTTTAGATCGACAATTTCTGAAGCGATTTAAGCAGTTCAAAATAATTCAAAATTTATATTGAACAAAATAATATTGAATTATTTTGAACGTTATTGACAGACACTATAAATTTTGTATGTTCGCTATACATTAAGAATACAAAATTTAGCAATTAAAGGGTATTTAGGGGGAAAGCTGTATCTTTTGAACCGTAACTGCCAACTGGATAACATTTAAACCGAGTGCGTACTTATGTATACATATACCGTCTGCAACAAACATTATTAAAAATATTAGATATTTAATTACTGGAACTATTGACATATAAATGAATTGTTAAACTTAGGCTTAAGTTCTTTTATTCTATCGGACTACTAATATTATTAAAATATATTAAATAATAATCTAATTTAATTTAATAAATTTATTCAATGCCGAAAACAAAAATTAAAAACGAATAATCACCTTAACAAAATGAATATTGTCCATAAAAGAAAAATGGAAATTTTACCATCGTTGTACATTAGGCTGGAACGTTGGTATATGGCAGAAAATAAATGTTTGTATTACCCGTTCAAATAGTGATAAAAATTTGTCTTTTTATGTGAAAAGTTATTCTACAAAGTTTTATTGTGATCTTGAGGTGCCTCAGAAGCCTTGAACATATTTTTTTGTCTTTAAATCTTGTATAGTTATTAGGGTTCCGTACACAAAGTGTAAAAACGTGACCCTATTGTTTTCGCTACAATGTCTGTCCGTCTGTCAGCGCCTTTTATCTCTGGAACCGTAATAGGTAGACTCTTGAAATTTCACAGATGATGTAGAGCTGTTGCCGCTATAGCAACAAATACTAAAACTTATAGGTTGTTCCAATAGAGAGGTGTTATTCACGAATATGTGCATATTTCGTGAACTGTAGGTGGGATACACTTGAAATTTACAAACAGTAATTAAAACTTAGTTCACTATATAAACTACTATAAAAAAATAAAAATTAAAGGGTGTTCCGATAGTGGTGTGATTTGCATGTATAAAGCCTAAGTTTTGAACCATAATAGGTAGATGCTTGAAATTTTCACAGAGGGTGTATAGCTGTGACCGCTAAAGTAGCAAATACTACATTTTATAGGGTGTTCCGATACAGAGGTGTTATTCACGAATATGTGCATATTTCGTGAACTGTAGGTGGGATACACTTGAAATTTACAAACAGTAATTAAAACTTAGTTCACTATATAAACTACTATAAAAAAATAAAAATTAAAGGGTGTTCCGATAGTGGTGTGATTTGCATGTATAAGGCCTAAGTTTTGAACCATAATAGGTAGATGCTTGAAATTTTCACAGAGGGTGTATAGCTGTGACCGCTAAAGTAGCAAATACTACATTTTATAGGGTGTTCCGATACAGAGGTGTTATTCACGAATATGTGCATATTTCGTGAACTGTAGGTGGGATACACTTGAAATTTACAAACAGTAATTAAAACTTAGTTCAATATATAAACTACTATAAAAAAATAAAAATTAAAGGGTGTTCCGATAGTGGTGTGATTTGCATGTATAAGGCCTAAGTTTTGAACCATAATAGGTAGATGCTTGAAATTTTCACAGAGGGTGTATAGCTGTGACCGCTAAAGTAGCAAATACTACATTTTATAGGGTGTTCCGATACAGAGGTGTTATTCACGAATATGTGCATATTTCGTGAACTGTAGGTGGGATACACTTGAAATTTACAAACAGTAATTAAAACTTAGTTCACTATATAAACTACTATAAAAAAATAAAAATTAAAGGGTGTTCCGATAGTGGTGTGATTTGCATGTATAAGGCCTAAGTTTTGAACCATAATAGGTAGATGCTTGAAATTTTCACAGAGGGTGTATAGCTGTGACCGCTAAAGTAGCAAATACTACATTTTATAGGGTGTTCCGATACAGAGGTGTTATTCACGAATATGTGCATATTTCGTGAACTGTAGGTGGGATACACTTGAAATTTACAAACAGTAATTAAAACTTAGTTCAATATATAAACTACTATAAAAAAATAAAAATTAAAGGGTGTTCCGATAGTGGTGTGATTTGCATGTATAAGGCCTAAGTTTTGAACCATAATAGGTAGATGCTTGAAATTTTCACAGAGGGTGTATAGCTGTGACCGCTAAAGTAGCAAATACTACATTTTATAGGGTGTTCCGATACAGAGGTGTTATTCACGAATATGTGCATATTTCGTGAACTGTAGGTGGGATACACTTGAAATTTACAAACAGTAATTAAAACCTAGTTCGCTTTATAAACAAGTCTAAAAAAATAAACCTAAAAATTAAAGGGTGTTCCGATAGTGGTGTGATTTGCATGTGTAACGCCTAAGTTTTGACCCATCATAGGTAGACTCTTGAAATTTTCACAGAAGGCGTGGCCACTATACAAAAAACTTCAGGGTGTTCTGAAAGTGACGTGTTATTTGCCTGTATATAGGAAGCAACCACTTAAAATTTGCAGTGATTTAAACTATGCGTTATAAGCAAGTATACATATTAAATCTAAAAATTAACGGGTGTTCCGTTAGTGACGTGATTTGTATGTGTATATGGCATAGGTTTTGAACGATAATAGGTAGACTCTTGAAGTTTTTACAGGATGAGTATTACTATAGCCACTATAACAAATAGTAAAAATTAAAGTGTTTACCGGCAGTGATGTAATTTACATGCACATTGACTAATTTTTTAACCATAATAGATACACTCTTGAAATTTTCACAAAGGTGTATAAAGAACAATAAAAATTTAAAGGGTTTTGTCGACAGTGACGTGTTTTGCATGTATAACGACATATTTTTTGAACCGTGATAAGTACTCTTCCAGTTTGTATAGAAGATGTTATGCCATGGCCGGTATGACAATTACTAAAAATTAAAAGGTATTCTAACAGTGACATGTTTTTCACATATAGTAACTTATTTTTTTTAATAGTAATAGGTAGACTCTTGATATATTCATAGAAAGAGAATTGCCATGGCCGCCATAGCAAATAACAAAATTAAAGGGTGTTCCGACAGAAACATGGTTTGTACGTAAATAGCTTTATTTTTTGAACCGTAATAGGTAGACTCTTTAAATGTTTACAGAAGATGTTGTACTTCGGCCGCTGTAAGAATTACTAATATCTAAAGGTTGTTCCATCAGTGACATGTTTTTCACGTATATTACCTTATTGTTTGAACCGCAATAGGCAGGCAGATGTATATTTCTATAGATAGTGTATTACCATGCCGCTATAACAAAAATTGCTAAAATTTAAAGGGTGTTTCAACAGTGATGCAATTATGACTTTAATTTTAAAATTAAAGGGTGACTCATAATCACTATTTTAATCACTATTTAATATTGAAATTGAAAAAAATATATTTTCCTTCCACCCTATTGTACATATTGCATAAATTTCAATTCCATATGCCATTATATCAGAATACATGCTTAATTGCATATAACGGGACTCCATTGGTTTTTGATATTTTTCCCTTAATATTAACTTTTTGTATAAAAACGCGTTCCCTTCGGCATGTGTATTTTAAAAATCCTTCTGGAATACATACAGTGAAGACCAGCCGAAAGTGTAATGGAGTGAAGACGGTCTCAAATTATTCTAAAATTTATACTTATTGTATGATTTTACTGTATGGTATTCCAAACATCAAATTATGTACTTCAAAAGCCAGAGAATAAAATATATGCATTTTTAAAGTGAAAACTTCTTTATGCATGTTGAGCACTTTTTGGTTGAGGAAAAAACACTAATTTCAAAAACCGTCGGCACCTCAAAAACCGTCGTCACCATTATGCACGATTTGGTTGAAGAAAAATTATTGAACTCACATCATCGTCACCACGGTCAACATAACGTTGGTTTGACGGTCTGATTGTCCGACGATCTGAGTGGATGACTGCTTGACTGTTTGACGATCTGACGATCTTACTCACTATCTGACTGTCTGACAAACTGACGGTCTGACAAACTGACGGTCTGACAAACTGACGGTCTGACAAACTGATTGTTTGCCTGATTATTTGACTATCTGACGGTCTGACTATCTGACGGTCTGACTGGCTATTTTATATAGAAATTATTTTGTTATTTTACTTGCACTTTAAAATGATGAATATTTGAAACGGTACTTTACCGTTATACTTTAAAACAAAAAAATAAAACAGTTTTGCATTTTCAACCCATCTTTTTTAAGCGGATGATATTGTTTACTTTCATTAGACGCGTTAAATTAGTGAAATATAAATTAAAAGTAAATTTTTTCTTATATGTCTTTGTTTTAGTTTCTTGTTTTAATGCATTTAATTTTCATGCGATTACTAAAGAATTATCCAATATTGCCTTTTATATATTATTGTTTATTTAAATATAACAAAGATTTTTTTCAAATAACAAGTGGTGTTTACTTTCATTTGACGCTCACAGTATACTTAGAGCCGAAAACTGTAGTATATCTGTTAACTGCAATATTATTATCAATATTTGTGTTTAATTATTCTGTGAAAACTTAAATGATAATTTTGCTTTGTATTTCATAAACAATTGTGGGAAAAAGTAATCACAAATTACTTAGTTTGCACTTCTATTGGCAGTCCCAACGACTCCTTTTTTTTCATTTGTACCTCTTCTTATTAGAAGCAAGTTTTTATTAAAAAATTCGTTTCAATTTGGAATGAAAATTCTTGTAAAATAACCTTAAATATTATTAAATAAAAACTTTAATAGCAACAAACTTTTCATCCGTATAACTTATCGAAATAACCGTTTACCGGAAATCATGCAGATTTACACTTTGCCAAAGGACACTTATGTCGAAAAAAGTTTTGCAACATTTTGTGTTTTTATTAAATTTTACTTTTATCTAGAAAATTGATAAACCCGTAACCTTTGTTTTCTGCTAGATGTTGTTCCTGTAAACGGTAAAGTATTAAAACAATAGACAAACAACAATTTCCGCTTTTTGTTATTTTCTCTCTTCTAGATTAAATATTTAAATAAAAGCTGTAGGTTGTTTATCAGTTCAAGCTTTTTGTTTAAAACTTTTTCTACTTTCAATTTTGCTCTTTATAAACAGAAACATTATTTCGTTATTTATGAGAACAATTCCTAATCGTGTTTACAAATTTATAATGAAAATTGTCATAAATGTAAAAACATTTTCAGTGCCAATAATATGCAAAGGTGGAGCCTATTGTCTACTATAAAATATTTATTTGATTACAAATATTGTTGTCAACGTTTAATTGTGTGCGATGAGATAAATACGATAAAAACAAAATAAATACAGAGACAATTCAAGAGGGTGACAAAAAAAATTTTCTCTTGTTGCAATTTGTTTACGTTTGGCTTAACCGTACAAAATGAAAGTTAATACACGACATTTTTGTATTTTGTGTATTTTGTTTATTTTTTAAGTTATGAAAAGGCAAGTTAATAAAGTGTTTGAACATTGGTTTTTTTAAATATTTTTTTTTACATTAAAGTTTAGAAATTGACATGTAACATAATGAACAGACCGTTTCTAAATTTTAGTTGCAATTCAAAAATATAGGAAAAAAACTTTTTGCAATGTAATGATACCGGATAATTACATATTTCAAATAGAGCTGGCAAACTATCGACAACCACGTTCAATATTTTCGATAGATTGTTAAGCAACTATCGATATTATCAGTAGTATTGAATTATGTTAAGAATTGTTAAATTTCTTACTATGTATGCTCGCCACTCGTCAGGGTTCTTACATTATTTTGCTCGATTTTCACACCAAAGAGCCTTACTCTTCTAGTGCTTCAGTTATTCATATTTACTTTGCATAAATGGTCTCATCCCTATTGAAATATGACGCCTCAAAATATGGATATGAATAAAATTGCGTACTTTGACTGCTTTTTCTCCACTTTATCTTGGAAATAATAAACAATATTTTTGCTGAATCGGGATACTAGGGTACCTGCTAATACAGACAGAAAGACAAACAGACAGGAAATGTGCTACTATTTTACTATATCTTGTGCAAATGGGCTTACATGGTACCATTTGCTAAATGGTGATGGGAATTTTTACTACACACTAACAAAATATACAGAAATGTATATACTACACTTTTGCAAATAAGCAACACCTAAAACAATAGGTCGGTTCCACAGGCATATCAAAACAGTTCTAATTCGTACAAATTAGTTCAAAAGCGTTAAAGATAACAATTTTTGTGCAATTTCGACAGAAAATGATAGAGTAAAATTTCACATTTCCTATAAAAATTGTACGAAATTTTTCTTTGCGTAAGTTCAGACTAGAATTTAATTATCAGCTGTCTTTTGTTTACATTTAAAAATCAAAAAAATCTTAAGTAAAGAAAGATTTGATTTAAAATTTATTACGTAGCAAAACGGAAGTTGCAGAAGAACATGCAATAGTTACTTGGCTTTCCAGTTTGCAAAAAATTTATAAATAACTTTTTACTTTTTTCAGTTTATTTTCATTCAATTTTTACAGCTGTTGCCAATGATGCTTTAAAATATTTTAAGCGCCTAAAATCAATAAAACAAAACTTTCTTCAAATAGTAAGCAGTATTAGCAAAGCGAATTCATACCAGGTGGGAGTACTACGACAACAACTACAACAAAACAACATCTTTGACAGTCTATTAGCATATGTAATATAAAGTACTTTGGACAAGACTAGCAAAATAAAGGAGAGCAAAAAATAATCAGCTGGGCTAACGCTCACACCTGGTATGAATTCACCTTGAGCATTAGTATTACAAGGTGTTCAATTGTGTTTTTTTGTGTTTCAGCAACTTGGTGCAACTTTTTCACATTAAAGTTACTATTAATAATCCGCACTAGTTTGTTATATACCTGGAACAGACCTTATAGTTTTTTTTTACTAGGCATATGAAAACTGACAGCTGGCAAATTAAACTCCAAAAAATATGTATGTATGTACATATGTATATGAAAATCGAAAAATCAAAAATTATAAGAAAGAAGGTAAGAGTTTGAAAATATACGCAAATGGACGTAATGAAATTTTGTTGTTATACCTTCCGGTGAAGGCCGTCGAATTGTATCACGTCACGTACTTAATTTACTAGTGGAACAAATCCAAACAACTTAATAATAAAATTTTATTTGCTGTCTATTACTGGCCTATCTGATTGCCAAATTTTATTTTGTATAATTTCCGTTATCTCTTGTATTTCTTGCACTTACAATATCAAAGAAATACTGCTGCCTTTACAGTCGAATTTTGGTCAGTTTAATGCAAAACAGTTCTCGTTAATTGATATTTGATACTAGACGACTGTCGATTTTTGGGCATGATGCGTCTTTTACGAGGACAGTTTCATAATTGCTTGACTTTTTGCGTTTCTTGCACAGCAACATTCGATGCAACACTGTCCTCTCCCATTAACTGTTATTTAATAGGGGACTACTACCGAATTTTGGAAGATGTACGAATGATCTTGTAATTGAAAAAAATTGCCATGAGAATAATTTAGACACGATCAACAATCTTAAGCCTAATATCATCTGAGCTTTTCGTGCGATACAAAAGCACAAAGTCTTGGAATATTTTACTGATATGATAAGCACCAGCGAAGTCAGCCGTTGTAGACACATACATAAACCCGTATTTCATAAATAAATAATAGGAATTTTTGCTGTTTCTTATTAAACCATAATATGTCAAAAGCAATTAAGTGTTTGGGCAACAATGGTATCTAACGTCTTTCACTGGTTGCTATCGCTAGATTATTCCATATATTTTTAAACTTGCACTTCTACGATTAAATGAAGTTTGTATTAACTGTCCTATATTATGCCCTTATCCCACAAAATTTAATTCTACTTTAAGTCTACTTTATTTAAAATTTTATAAGAATATTTTGTCTTAAAGTACACTTAAAGTATACTTTATTTATTTTGAATAAGGGCATTGGTCTTAATGGAAACATCAGTAAGTAAATAACATTGTTATTTTGTTATTTTTCTTTAAGCACTTTCTTAAATTTTTACCAACATTAAATGCAGACGTGGGAAAAAAATTATTTTATCAACGGTTTAAAATTTTTCATTCAAACTGCGATGGGAAATTAAATTTTGGCTTGCTAAACTAAAGAATTATTTCAGTTATTACGTTCTTAACAATTTTTTTTTAATTGATTTTTTCAGTCTTCTAAAGTAAAAACTTCTTTTTATAGAATACTAGCTATCCCCGGTGCGCTTCGCTACACTCATCCACAAAAAACACAATTAACACTTAGAAGAAGTAACTGATGCAAAATTCCAAGGCGCTACCTATTGCAGTTCTCTAGGTACAGGATAATAATTTATTATTTTGTATGGGGGGTACCACGCTCACTGTCCCAATTCAGCCTATGTTGTTCTAGAGTATCCGCATGGGTATGGGGTTTACTTGTATCCACTTTGAAGACCATACCTATTATAGTTCTCTATATACACAATAATAATTTTTCACTTTGCAGAAACAAAATCGGTTCACGCATTTCAGAGAACATCAATTTCTAACACAATGCAACTTTTTTTTATATATATATATAGATTAGGGGTATTCAAACGGTCTTCTAAAGTCATATGTCATAAAATAATAAAACGAAAAAATATCACTGCTGTGAACGACCGTTGTATTAATTTATTTTATTATTGTTGTAATTTATTTATTTTTAATAATAATTTCTGCTTTTCGATTTTTTTGGTGCCGGCTTAACTTAATAGCTTTAACCACTTAACTCCGAATTCTTTTGCCAATTTATGACAAAACAATAAACATATGTTGAAAAATCTTAATTTTTTATAACTTTTTTACACACAAACCAACAACAATTTTTTAAAACTGTTTTAAAATATTATCACATTATGACAATATGACTCGATAAGACACCGTTTGAATACCCCAATTATTTATAAAAAAACCTAAAATAATATGAACTTTTAATGTGAACTTTGTATTATTTATATTAAACTAAAATATAGAAAGCAATCGTTAAAAAAATAAAAAAAGGTAATTTTAAAAATTCTCTCTCATTTTACTACGTTCACAATAAACACTTTTTATATTTCCAATTGTAAAATATTTTGTGGTGTTCATGATTTCCAATCTATTTAATAAAAAAATTATTATCCAGTAGTAGAGAAACGCAAAAAAAACATAATTGTACAGAATCACAAAATTTTAAATTTATTTCTAAATTACGTAGAATAAATAAATCGTAAACGAAAAAAAAACTACAAAAAATAAGGAAGATTGTTCTGCTTCGACTGTAAACTCATGGTAGTTGTTTACCTGCCTGCCAGGTATATGCATTAAAGGGAAAAACCAACAGTTCACAACCAACAAGAAATAATGATGATGATGTTGTTGATGATGATGAAGATGCATCATTACAAAATATTTGGTTTGAAAATCATGTTTTCTATGAACATCAAATTGAAAGAAAAATTTTTATATTTTTTTTTTTTTGAAATGTCAAGATTTTAAGTTGAGAGAAATGGAAATAATAAGACTCAACTAAAGTACCATTTAGAATGCATGAGCATATTACATTAAAGGAATATCATCTACATAAATTTGTTAAAGGAAATGATTGATAAGAAAAAGTGCTTGTAAATCATGTAAAGATTTGAAGTTAATAAAAAGTCTTTGTATTTACTAGTTTGATTAAGGAGATTATATTGAAAATACTTTTTATATTATAAAGAATTAAACGTTAAATCAAATCAATTAAATTTGAATGTATACTTAGCTACTATGGGCTTGTTGCTGGGACGTTCAGTGTTCATCTATTCTTATTATTTTTTCTTAAACATAAAGTTAAGTTTCATATTTAAATTTTCAACTATTTCCGGATTTAAAGTATTTAACCAAACTTAAAAGCTATGCTTAGGGCTAAAGCCTGCAGAAAATAAGGAGATTCACGAAAGAGTCATAACCGTTCTGGGAACGATAGATACTCGTAGATAAATATAGTTAACTAATAACCTTATTTAAAGTGAATACAAGAGTATCTTGAATTTTTATAATTTCGAAAATTAATTATTTTTAGAAACGTAACCTTATTGTTTTCGCTACAATGTCTGTTCCGTCTGTCACAGTTTCCTATCTCTGAAACATAAATAGATAGATTCTTGAAATTTTCATTGAAGTATTACATGTTAATACTTCAATGGCTGCTATAATAAGAATTACCAGAAATTAAAGAAATTACGGTATTACTTTTTGGCATACCTGGGCATACTGCAGTATATTTTTAATGCATTATGTACAGCAGTAACCAGTAAAAGTTTACTGAGTTTGAAAATGTTATTTGATTTCTAAAAAAAAATAATTTTAGCTACGTTACGAATATGGAAAAAATTAATATATAAAATTTACTTTAGAAAAACGAATATTATCACACATGAAATTTGTAACATCACTAATCAGTATTCAGCGAATTGTAATGAAACAAAATAAATAAAAAAAAATTTTTTATCAATGAAATGCGGCCTACAACGGTATTTTTACAATATCAATTCGTAGAATAGTTGTATAGCAGTAACCAGTAAAAGTTTACTGGTTACTGAAAAAAATTACAGTAACCAGTAAAATTTTACTGGTTAATGGAAATTACAGTAACCAGTAAAATTTTACTGGTTAATGGAATTTTTTTCAGTAAACAGTAAAATCCAAAATTTTACTGCATTATTTAAATAATGCAGTATGCCCATGTAAGCTTTTCGGACCGTAATAGGCAGACACTTAAAATTTACACTTTAAATTATGTTCGTTGTAATAACAAGTATCTATACACATAATAAAACAATAACTCATTTCCTGTCTGTCTGCGTTCGCGTCATGTCACAACTACTGTATGGATTTTAACAAAATTTTGTGATGATATACGATTAGCGTATATGAGCTCGTATAGTCAGACACTTTTACTTGACACAGAGTATTACGAGTTAAATTTAAAATTACTAAGGAATGGATCTTATTATGAAGCGTTCGATGAATCAAATGTCAAGGCCAGCAGGAAACATATGGTTTGATTGATTTAAGATCTTCATCGTACATATGTGCATAAACATATTTAATTGTTTAAATGCAAACACAGGGTTTTTAGGGTGCTAATTAAGGATGAAAGTTTTTTCATTCACCGTTGCCGTTCCCTATTTTCCACCTTAAGTCTAGTACGCAGCTCTATTTAATTTCAGTTTTCCGTGAGAACTATGTGTAAAAAAAATCTGGAGCAGCCTACACTCAACTTTACCCTATTACATAAAAGTTCAAAGTATATTCAAATCTAATAATTAATTATTTTCAGTTTGGGATGTTAAGTAAACTATCCCTTGCAACTCCCAATTATATCCAAAAACTATACAGCTCTTCGTCTCCATATACCAAAGACACACACTGAATTGCATTCTGATATGTCAAACGGACCTGCAGAGACTCCACACAGAGCCAAAAATGCCTTATAGAATCAACAAGATTTTCTCTATGAAATGTTTTTAGGCTAAGGGGTATGCCAGCAGAAAGAAAAGAAGATATTTCCAAAGGGATTCCTTATTATTTTCATGTGGTAATTCTTTTTTAATTTTATCAATAAGGAAATCCCATTAAATCAATAAGAAAACTTGTTTTCACAATTTTTTACTCATTTTTGACACAAAAAAAAAAAACAATCGATAGAGAAAAACTTTTTCATTCTATTAGGTTTTCTTCTGAATTGTATAAAAAATGGATTTCTTATTGATTTCATTAGCCTACCTAATTGACTTTTTCAAAAAGGTATTCCTTATTGATTTTTTAAAAAAGGTTTTTCTTAATGATTTCATTAAGGTTCCTATATGATCACGTGTAAATTAAGTTTTTAATTTTTTTAATAAGGTCATCATTTGGTGTTACGTGCGTGCCTACAAAACAAAGCACACCAGGTTCGATCCCTGGCAGAGAACGAAAAAATTTTCACATGGTTTTTCAGGTTTTACAAACTAAGTGGCTGCAACCCCTTTTAGACAATCCATCAGAAGAAGCTCTTCTGACCTTTCACACCTGGAAAAATAAAAGATAATATGAAGGTAAAATAAAATGTCACAAAAAGAAAAGGTAAAAAGAAATCAAAGATTGATTAGCAAACAATTTTAAAGGAGATGCCAAAAAAGCAATATACCAATTGTTTTCAGTTTCTCATTTTGAGATTTTTTTTGTTAATTTTGTATGTTTTTCTAAAAAAAAACAAGATAGCCTAATAAAATCAAGAAGAAACCCTGTTTGAAAAAAACAATAACAAAAGAATACGCAATAAAAATCCTAAGTGTTCTTCTTGATTTTTTCAAAAAGGGTTTCCTTATTAAAATAATAAGACTATAACCATAGACATATTTTGTAAATTTTGTTCTATTGTATTAGGTATTTAGACACATTTTTTTTGTGCGCACGCACCCACCCACAGACATCATCGCAAAAACAGGTGAAATGAATTCAGGATATCTCGAAGTAAAAAATCAGCTTGAAATTCATGTAACAAGTACAAAACAGGTACAAGAGTAAAATTCACCATGCGGTCGTTTGTTAAAATGAAAATCATGTAGTCGTGTTTTTTAATTCTAATGTATTTTGTACACAGTAACATTGTATAAACACAGAAATGAAAAAAAATATATATTTTAAAAAGTGTAAAAAACATGAAATATAAAAAATTCCATTACCAGACAATTGCCTGGACATTATTTTTGCTTCAGTTGAAAGAAACAATTCAAAAAGTCCGTTTAGTTTAGTTTAGTTTTTAGCTGCTTACTACCAAACTGAAAGTCTTAAAGCCTGAAAATCTTCAAACCTGAATTTCAGGCTATTTATTTTTAACACACTTCTTCTGGCAAACTGAAATTTACGCAGCTTGTCTGACTTTCAGGTTTGAAATGTTTCCACTTATTTCTACAAAAGTAATTTTCATCTTGTAGCCGTGTTTAGAAATAAAAATTATATAGTCGTATTTATATTGTACAATATAACATTTTATCAACACAAAAATGAGCAAAAAATATTTTAAAAAGTGTAAAAAACATAAGATGTCAAAAATTTATATCAGTTAACGGAAAAAAGTCTCCACTTATTGTTGTAACATTCCTGTAATAGTCAAACAACTTTAAAAAATCCGTATAATTTTCTTTTGAGCTGCGTCCTACACTTTATAATGATAGCGTATGAACAATAAACTTTTCGCGTATATAATATAGCGCATACGTTATGATAAATAATTTATTTTCTTGAAAAGTATTTTTTTATGCAGTAGGATATAGTTAAAAACATTATTTTTGATTGATTTTTTTTTGCTTTTGAAATGTACTTTTTTAATAATATTAAGAGGCAGTAACATAATATATGAAGATACATCGAATATTATAACAATAATTTTAGAACAAGATTGATAAACTAGTATAAGAAATTTGCAAAGTCAAGACAAGAATAAGATAGTTTTAATAAAAATCAAAATAAAAATTCTCCCAGCAGTGGAATTGATGTAGAAGTCATCTACTGAATTTCTATTGATGAAAACGGCGACTGCATGCAAAATGACCCTATGAAAAATCCCCTAAAAACAAAAATGAAAATTGCAGAATGAATAATCACCCTAAAAAAATGAAAAATTTCCCTAAAAAGAAAAATGGAAATTTGGCTCAAAAATTGTGAAAAATTCCCAAATATAAATGAATTATCGCCCAAATTTATTTAGACTTTTTTTATTATATAAATAAAATTAAAAATTTCAATATTTTTACTAAAGGCATTGATACTGGTTTAATTCATCGAGCAAGCTTTGAGCAGAAGTTGGATATAATCTGTGATCATAGACTGTTAGGAAGCTTATTACTACAAGTTAATTATATTGTTGCCAATGTACCCAAATAAATGGTTGTATGTTTTAATTAAAATAAATATGAAAGGAAATATATGTGAATAAAAAATCGCGCAATTGTTTATATTTAAAAAAAAATTTTTGGCAGTGGCGCCGAATTCTATAATTTGACTATAAACACATTTGTAACAATAATTATACATACATACATATACTTCAAATCATATAAGTAACTTATTTATAACATTATAACTAGAAATATTTACTAGTATAAAAGAAACAAAACAGATTCTACTTTTTCGTTGAAACAATTTACGTACATAATCAGTAAAATACAGTAAATAATGGGGTGTAGAATTGAAGAAAAGTAGGTTATTATACAACTAACAAACTTTTTAGTCAAATCTACAGTCGATTTTAGTAAAAAATAATTTTGTTAAATTTCTGTAGTATGACTATATTTTTCGTTATTTTATAGGGTGTAGATTTGACAAAAAATAAGTTAAATTAACTAAAATTATTAGATAATTTTTAATTTTTTATGAGGCATTAATTGCATAACATTAATGCCTCATAACCCTTATTCCTGTTTTAAGAGGAATAAGCGAATAAGGCTTTCAGTTCCTGTTGCGGGCATTTGATATTATTTTAACGTTTTGCTTATTTTCTCTCCGAAACTATATCTCTTCCAAAACACTAATAGTGTAAAATCTATTAGAAAAATTTGTGCACTTAATTTGAATTTGCACAACACACCGATTGACCGCAAACATGATTTATTTATTGCCATAAATAGTTATTAAAAAAATATTTACATTTAAAAAGTTTTCTATTTTATATGTATGGCAATTGAAATATTTTTTCTGAAGTTAAATTTACCGAAATTTCTTCTATTTTACAGCTCTTTTTTCATTTTTGTATATTGAATTTTCCTCAAAAAATTAAATAAAAAAACTTAGTAGAATAAACGAAAAATTTGTCAAAGCAACGGCCAAATTAGTTACATTAACTTCTATATTTAACTAATTTTATGGGTTGTTTGTCTTAGAATGTTTTACTACTTTTTGACTAAATTTTTGTTATTTGAACAGAGTTTTATTTAAAATTTCTATACGTTTTTTGAAGTTTTATTGAAATATGTTTTTAACAAAAGAAATTCTGTTGGTTTGAATAAAAATAGTTTATATGAATAAATTGTGTATAGATTTGAACAAAACTTAAACTGTTTTAAATATTTTTGTCGTTAAGGAATAACTTTTTTCTTAAGGTAAACCTTATAAATACTTATTATAAGTGATCATTTTCTATAAAAAAGATATCGTCTTTATGACCATTATTTTTACACTCTTATTGAAAAATTTCTTCATCATATGAAATCGCTCAAAAATGGGTGATCTTTCATTTAAACAAATATAAAAAAATGGATTATTCTCCAAAAACGACGAAAAAACACCCAAAATTGTTGCGTTACTTTTCAAATGAAGTATTACCCAATATTGTATGATTATTTCTTGGGATATTTTTCATTTATGCTTTTGGACGATTTTTTCATAGGGTTATTTTGCATCCAAACGAAAACGGCACGTCACTTAGACGTTCCACCAATAAACAGTCGATAAAATGGATGTAAGCATATTTTATGAATTCACCATAATTTATTATTTAAGAAAATAGTTGAATAAGTGACAAGTTGTGTAGGGTTGCCAGAGTACTTAAGAAAATATTCTAAAGAAAGTAATCAAATACGAGTTTTATAAAGAGATAACTTTAAAGATAATTTTTTAATTACATACAATGAAATTTATAAACAAGCTTAAGTTCGTTTTTATTCTCTCTTAAAATGAATTAATTAAATTACAAATTAGGTGTTAATATTAAAGAAAAATTGGGAAAATTAAATTTTTTAGACACCAGCAGGAGCGCAATGCACATTTTCTAGACAGCCACGCCCGTCATCAGCACTCTTGTATCTAATCTACTTAGGGTAGTGTTTTAGTTGTAAGCATCATCTATTTAACCAGCCAAACCCAGATAAAGGAATACGAGAAAACTTGTATTCAATTATCAATCGTCAGTTGGTGAGAACGAAGTCGACCACTACCTTAAGCTTCCCTCTTGTTGAATATTTTTACTTTTTAATATTAACCACCTTATATTTTGTTGTTACCTTCAGCCAACCTTCGGTTAGTAATTTTTTTTTTTTTTTGCAATTTTTATTTATTGTATTCTCAATTTAATTGAACTATCAATAATTACTCATATCTTAAGTCTAAAAATATACTTGTTAAGTCCAACCAGTGCTGGACAAAAAAATGTATGTTTCACGGTTACTGTAATTTCCGGGCTATCCCTCTGATGTACGGATGAGAGAAGCAGTGTCCCTCCTTCTTAGTCGAATGTAACCAGGTTCAGTTAGTATGTTAGGGGCCAGTAGATTCGGATGAATTTCAAGCTTCTTTAAATACCTTATGGCAAGTTTCGCTATTTCTGCTTTAACTGATGGCACGTTTAGATCTTTATGGATGTTCGAATTTTTTATATACCAGGGAGCAGATGTAATAATACGTAGAATCTTATTTTGGCGCCTTTGAATTTTTTCTACGTTGGTAGCTGAGGCAGTGCCCCATAATTGAATGAATGTTACTTTTTTGTTTATTTGTTTTGTTTATTTGTTTTACTTCCAACATTCGTTTTTTTTAGTTAACACTAATCTAGTATCAAACCAAACTTTGTTGAGCAAGACACCGTAATGGATTCCAAAGGTTTTTATGATGAGCATGACTTAAATAGAAAAGTCTTAATAGAAAAACAATTTTCTACATAAGGCCATCAATTTTAATAGTTTTAGACAGCCAAACCATTTTGGCAGTGCCTGTTGTTTTCTACTCAGCGTTGCTAGTGCCAAATCAAATTAAGTTACATGGTTAAGCATCACATCCAAATGATAAAAATGTGTTGCTGCAAGAAATCGTCACCTGTCACGTTTTTGTATGTTTGGTACTGCTATAAGCAAAATTTCCGTATACAGCCGTTTTTTTAATTTAGCCGATTTACGAAAACCAAGTATTTAAAATTGAACACCTCGGCTACGTACCACTGTGCCAAATCTCAGGATTTATTTAAACGATATTAACGTTAATATATTCCGTACATTACACTAAATATAGGCTTTCTAAATAAAATAAATTGTTAATTCCTCAACTACAATCTTTTTAATTCTTTTCAATTACGACCCACTGTTGCTGGAGAATACTGTGGTAAAAAAAATTTGTAAAAATAAATGAAGCAAAAGTCAAATAAAAAAGATTTCGAAATACGAAGAAATAGATGAATTCGCTTTGATTGACCTCGATGCCATTAAAAAACAATCATTAAAAATTTAACAGATATTTTTTTTTTATTTAAAAACTCTTAATGTTAACTACACCTTCATACGTTATCGCATCCTTGAGATATTGATTTGAAATTTAAGTTTGATTTGCAAAAAAAATAAAAAAAAAATAGATCCCATTTTATTCTTATTTTACGGATCTGAGTCATAAAATATTGTTTATTGAGATAGATGTAAATGTGTTTGTAATGTGTACAAGTTAATGTATTTGTTTAAAATGAAAGTGTACACACATGAAAACATACACAATTTAACACTCACATGCACACAAATTCATGTGCTAGAATCAAATGCCATACAAAACAAAACGACTTGCCATAAAAATAAATGTTCAACTTTTTATGAATTTTTTTCTGTTTTTATTAGAACGAAAACAAATAAGAAAAAAAGTTTTAGAAAAATATTTAACGGGTATGGAAACAATGCTTTATTCAGAGATACAGTTAAAACAACAACAATTGTACAATAGAGTCAAATAAAGGGGTAGAAATTATAAAAAATACGACAATAATATGAGCGTTTTATTTGCATTCAACACAACTTTAAGTGTTATGCTTGAATTAAACGTTTGCCAGAAGACAGTTTTTTATTGTGCATAAACTCAAGCACAGATGTGTTTGGCGGAAATAAATTTTTGTTCATCATTGCATTTGTGACATTCATTGAAATGTATATTGAATAGGGTTTGGGACTTCCCGGCCTTTTTCATTTCCCGGGAAACGGGATAAAAAATATTCGCATTCCCGGAAAGTCCCGGGATATATATATATATATAAATTATATATATATTATATATATAAATTGAATTTTAAACAAAAATGTCACAAGCACAAATTGGGCGGTACTCTTAAGGCTGGGGCACATAGAATCTGTCATACGACTTTTTCAATTCACAATAAACTTGAAATAAAGCTTTTCTAATAAGTGTTGTCACAATCAGTACGTCTCCGTCAACGTAAGGTACTAAAGTTGGGCAACTCTTAACTTTTGACGTACGTTGAAAGCTATAATTGTTTTCTCTTTGTTTCTCTCTCTCAAAATTAAATGTTTGTGTTGATTGGAAGCAAGGTATATTTATCTTACTAGGTAGTGTCGTCCGCCCAGCTGATTTTGTAGTTCGACATGTCAAAAGTTGCATGTGTTCAGAAATTTTATAGTGTAGAAGTGAAAAGGCAATAAAACACATACAGGCCTTCTCAATTTTCTCCTATGTTTTTTGACATTTCGAACTACAAAGCAACAGCAAAATGCCATGTTGTTCTTGTATACTTGTATTTGTTGTAGGGACGCCACTACCTAGTAAAATAAATATACCTTGATTGGAAGCAAAAATAAAAGAAAATAATTTATTTTTATAGAGTAAAATGGAGAAAAAAGCTTTTCTCGTGTTTTCTTTTCTGATTTAATATCCGTCAACAAAGTACTCATTGTGTCAACCTCTTCCGTTGTTACTTTGATTTCAATTGAGAGCTTTAAAGTATAACGTATGACGGATTCTATGTGCCCCGGCCTTTAGTTTCGGAGTTACGGACCCCTTTAAATTTGTATGTATGGTATATCTCGACTATTTTAGGGTAGAATTAGGTTATATGCGTGCTATTGGAAAGGTAATTGAAAGTATTATCCAAATAAAATGAAATTAATAAAAATAAATCAGCCAAGTGGGAGTCAGAATCACACACGTATGGTTTCGAACTATGTTCAGTTCTACTTTAAATTCAAGTCCATAATTTTTTACGTCTTATGAGGCATGCTTTAATTTTTAAATATATTTTTTCTACTAAAGCATAGTACTAAATATCCTGTGTAAATATCAAGTGTTTGCCTACAAGTTTGAGAAGAGAAAGGTAAATTCTGCAACTATGAGACATTAAGGAAACACTCCATTATTATAAAATTTTTTTTTCGTTTCTTGTTGTTACTGTAGATATTGTTAAATATAATATGTGTAAATTTTAAGTGTCAATATAAGGTTATATATGTAAAATCGAGTCATTATCGAAACACCCTTTAATTTTTGGTTTTGTTATTTGTTCTAGGGGGCAAATTTGTACATAGTTTGCGTAGGTGCAAAGTGTTTACCCGTTCCGGTTCAAAAATTAGGCTACAACTATTCGAAAATATTTGCCACTCTCGCAAAACACTTTAGTTTTATTTTTTATAGTCTTCCATAAATTCACACACTCTGAATATACTCGCGTTTAAAAAAAAAACAGTCATATTCGCGAAAACTACATCACTATCGAAATACTCATTATATTTTAGTAATTATTGTTATAGTTTTATATGAAAATAATAGGAGCCTACCTATTGCGGTAAAATAGGCAATATAAGTGAAAAATATGTCCCTGTCCTAATACAATAATTCTCCTCCTTTAAAAATTATAAGACCATAATAGTTAGATTATGGTTCAAAATTTAGACCGTATACATGCAAATCTCCTCACTGTTTATTTATATAAATTTTAACTTTAATCCTCTTACTAATTAGGAAATAAACATATATACGTAAAAAACGAGTCTCTTTCGGAACACCCTAAAAGTTTTAGTAGTTGTTGTTATAGCGGCTACAGTTATACACCTTCTGTGAAGATTTCAAGAGTCTACCTATTACGGTTCCAGAGATAGAAGGCGCTGACAGACATTGTAGCGAAAACAATTGGGTTACTTTTTACCTTTGGGAAACATTTTAGGTGAACAAACAAATATTTTTTTTTAATTTTCATTCTTTTTGTCAGAATATAGACAAGAAAATCCTTTAAAAAAAACTTTTTTGTGCTTGCTTGATATTTTATAATATCTTTCATTAATGTCAATTTAGTTAGATAGTACTTTTAATTACCATTCCAGTGATACTCATATTATCTCATTCCATTAAATAACGAGTGATTTTTTAAGAGCTTGAGAACTTTTTTTAAAAAAAAAACGCATAAAATTTGCAAAATCTCATCGGTTCTTTATTTGAAACGTTAGATTGGTCCATGACATTTACTTTTTGAAGATAATTTCATTTAAATGTTGACCGCGGCTGCGTCTTAGGTGGTCCATTCGGAAAGTCCAATTTTGGGCAACTTTTTCGAGCATTTCGGCCGGAATAGCCCGAATTTCTTCGGAAATGTTGTCTTCCAAAGCTGGAATAGTTGCTGGCTTATTTCTGTAGACTTTAGACTTGACGTAGCCCCACAAAAAATAGTCTAAAGGCGTCAAATCGCATGATCTTGGTGGCCAACTTACCGGTCCATTTCTTGAGATGAATTGTTCTCCGAAGTTTTCCCTCAAAATGGCCATAGAATCGCGAGCTGTGTGGCATGTAGCGCCATCTTGTTGAAACCACATGTCAACCAAGTTCAGTTGTTCCATTTTTGGCAACAAAAAGTTTGTTAGCATCGAACGATAGCGATCGCCATTCACCGTAACGTTGCGTCCAACAGCATCTTTGAAAAAATACGGTCCAATGATTCCACCAGCGTACAAACCACACCAAACAGTGCATTTTTCGGGATGCATGGGCAGTTCTTGAACGGCTTCTGGTTGCTCTTCACTCCAAATGCGGCAATTTTGCTTATTTACGTAGCCATTCAACCAGAAATGAGCCTCATCGCTGAACAAAATTTGTCGATTTCGAACATTTCGAACCGAACACTGATTTTGGTAATAAAATTCAATGATTTGCAAGCGTTGCTCGTTAGTAAGTCTATTCATGATGAAATGTCAAAGCATACTGAGCATCTTTCTCTTTGGCACCATGTCTGAAATCTCACGTGATCTGTCAAATACTAATGCATGAAAATCCTAACCTCAAAAAAATCACCCATGTTGAGATATACAAAACTTTACATAGAAACTTTAGAGGTCCGTAACTCCAAAATAAATTAAAATTAATTTTACAACAATATAATACTTATTTTTAAATATTTATAATGTGTATGTGTTAATATTATATTAAGAATGTTTAATCGCTTAATCATAATAAAATACGTTTAGTTGACAATACAGTTTTTTGATTATTTATTAATAACACAAAAAATCATAAAAAACAAACTTTCAAAAATAATTTTTTTTAAAAAATTCAAATGTAAAAGAATACAGGGTTTCGAAGCAACTTTCAAAAAAAATAGGAAAAAAAACTCAGCGTTTGTTGCAAGGTGTAAAAACGGTCATACTGAAAAAGTATTTCAATAATTATTTAAAAAAAATATATGATTTTAGAACTGTTAGACACTAGACATTCTTTTCTTTGTTTTATTGCGAAAGTCTCTCTTTAAAAGTTGGTTCCATTTAGTTTAACAACACAACTGCTAGTTGGCGGTTCTACATATTCGAGTGGCTTAAATAATCTGTTAAACAATTGTGCTAAATAAAGTTTTATGACATTTTTTTCACAAAAGCAATTTCACCACATTTTAAATACTTAAGTAAATGCAAACGTTCTATCATCCCTTTATTCATTTATTTTTCTTTTTAACCATCGTTTTTGAAAGACTCGAATTATTAACAAATGTGTGCCCCCGTGGCCTCTACTTCAACTTTAATGGGATTTAAGACGGCCACTAAATTTTCTAAAATCTGAATTTACTCTTCAAATTTAAATGCGTTCTTCGATTCAAGAAACGATTGAATCATTTCAACTTATCTTGTTTTCACATCACAAATTAAACTCTTTGCTCTACTCTTGTTTCTTATATTTCTCGTGACAGGCTGTTTTTTGAGTACTTTTTTTTTAAGTTATACACTTTGACTTGCATATTTGTTAGTTTTTTTAGAAATATTACAATTTTAAAAATGCTTGTATTTTATTGAGCACAATAGCGATCAAATATTTGTGTGATAGCAAAAGAAATACTTATTTAAAAATAAGAACAACTGAATTTTCTTTAAAGTGCTCATGTTTTTAAATTTACCGTCTCCCGGTAAATTAGCAAACATTTTTACCGGGAAATTGTTCATAGCTTTTCCTGGGATTCCCGTTTCCCAAACCCTAATATTGAAGCAAAAATCATGCAAGGAAAAATGTAAAACAACAAATTGTCCTAGCAGTTTTCAGCAAAAAATTTCTTAGCTATAAATTTTAAACAATTGCAAAAACAATTAAGCTTTTCTTCTAACTATTATTTCGAATTCTTAATATTTTTTTTCTTTTTATTCGATTGTTACCATAAACATTTAAGGCGTGCCGGGTTAAATGACTGGGATCTATTTTAAGCTTATTAAAATGTCTTGCCATAACTTTCTCGATTTCTACTCTATTGCGAATGTCAGAATATTTAAAATACCAATTAGGGGCTGTGATAACTTTTATTTTGGCGGCATTAAATAAGTTCTACATTTGAAACTTAGATACTGCTTTAGAAGTAACACCACATAAGTTTTAATGACGAGAAGTTTGTAATCTTAGCTATATATCGAATTCCTGCCAACCAGCTTTTTATAATACTTTTAATTTGGACCAAGTTTGCTTTTATATAACTTTTAAAACTTGGACGCCGATCCGAACTTTCTCCAGAAGAGCGAGGTGCACTTTTATATCAACCGCTTTCCACCAGACAAGGGCTTTATAGGTGAGATTAGGTCAGATAACTGCTGTGTACGTCCAATGCACAGTGTGGCTGAATTAAAATATTTTGGAAATAACCTAGTCATTTATAAACGGCTAGGCCGATTAATCCAAAATTGGCTCGTTAACTACGATAAAAAATTTAAAAAAAATTGGTAAAAATTGTACCCAATAACTTGAAAAAACTCGACCATGGAGCGAAAAATAAAAAAAATGTATTTTTTAAAATGCTTATAGCTCAATCATTTTAAATTAATGTTTGCAAATTTAGATACCATTTTGTAGGTTTTATCAAGACATTTAGGACCATGTATAATTTAAAAAAAATCAGAATAAAATTGAAGAAATAGCAAGCTGTAAGAGAATTTACAGGTGCGAGGTTCCCAACTTTGATACTACAAACCGCCACCCTTGGAGAGTGTATGGCACCCACCTTTAAAACTTAAGTTTCTGCATCGAATGAGAAATGTTATTGCCGCTTTTGTTTTAATAACCTTATCTCGTATTGTTTTAAATCTATTAATCCATCTTGAAACTTCTAGATTCTTCTTAAACTTGCTGTACACCATCACTATATTTATGCGTGCCCTTTTTATTATTAAACAATTATTATAATTTTTGACCTTTTTAATAATTTCATAATTAAGTTTTTACGCTTTAGGTCTTTTTATAAAAAATATTTCAATTTATTTTTATTTTTATATTCGATATTTCGCTACACCATTGGGTAGCATCGTCAGAAAATGAAAATAGTTTTATAATATTTAAATGAATGAAAATATTAAAATGATTGAATTCCACAGAAAGAATATAGATAAAATTAAACAGATATTAAGCGAAAACAATTTCCCAATTCAGCTAATTAATAGATTAATATTGCAACACAAAAGTAATAGAAAACCAAATACAAGAAATGAGACAGAACCAAAGATATATAAATCAATAACTTATGTACCGGATTTATCTGAACGGTTGGAAAAATCTAAAATATTTGATACAGTTAAATACAAGATGGCATATAGAACGTGTAATACATTAAATAGATTATTTAGCAAACCAAAAGATAAAATAGAAAAATTAGATATGTCAAATTTAGTGTATAAAATACCTTGTAAGGGAAATGACAAAGAGAATTGTAATAAAGTATATGTAGGTACAACGAAGAATAAACTGAAAACGAGAATAGCTGGACATAAATCAGACCAGAGATACAGCGATAACATCAGTTTACAAAAAACAGCATTGTCTTCCCACTGTTCAAAAAGTAATCACTATCCCAACTTTGAAAATGTATCAATTCTAAATTTGGAAAATAATTATAAACGTCGTTATATGTTAGAAATGTTACAAATAATTAAAGTTCCAATTGAAAAAAGAATAAATTTTAAAGCCGATACAGAAAATGTTGCAGAGAATTATAGACATTTAGTACATAAAAAATAATAGTATAATAGAATCTTTAATTTTTTGTAACTTTTTCGGTGTAATTTATGTACATATATGTATGTATAAATGTGAAATTATTTTGGTTTTTCTAAAAATTGTTTAAATATTCTGAATATAAAAAATTTTATGTAGATATTTAAATATGTATAGGTTTTTAAAAATGTTTTATCATTCGTAGTAACATTTTATTTGTTTTTGAAAATTTTGTTTTTAATTTTTTAAATGTTAGTTTTTTTTTTTTTTTGATTGAAAAAAAAATTTTTTCAATCATTTTAATATTTTCATTCATTTAAATATTATAAAACTATTTTAATTTTTCTAACGATGCTACCCAATGGTGTAGCGAAATATCGAATATAAAAAAAAATAAATTGAAATATTTTTATAAAAAGACCTTAATTATAAAATTATTAAAAAGGTCAAAAATTATAATAATTGTTTATTAATATTGAATATTTGAAATTTTTGTTAGTCGAACTATTTATTTTACATACAGATGAAATTTTAAATCAAGCTTAAGTTCGTTTTTATTTTCTCTAAGATTACGGCCGTCATAAGCACTCTTCATCACTCTTCTATCTTTTTCAAATATTCAATATTAAAATATCGCAAAGCACCGCGCAATCATGTTTACCCAAAAAAGTTAGGTTTGATACTAGATTAGTATTAACTAAAAACGAATGTTGGAGGAAAACAAATAAAAATCAAAAAAAAAAATCGCGAAGCTGTAATGACTAAAAACCAACTTTTGGTATTATTATATGTAGCATACGTAGAAAGTGTTTCATATACTTATTAGACCAATTCACAATCTTGTGCAAATGGCCTTGCATCGTAGCATTTCCAAAATGATATTAGATAATTTTACAACACACTAACAAAATATACAGAAATGCATATGCTACAATTTTGGAAATAAGCAACTTCTAAAACCATAGTTTTTATTTGCTAGGCATTTGCAAACTGACAGCTGACAATATAAATTAAATAAAAAATTTGAAATTTAAAATCAACAAAATATATGAAAATCAAAGAATGTAAAAAAGGAGTTAATAATTTAAAAATAGGCTTAGATGGGCATAATAAAATTTTATTTGATATGATATTTTAAATAGTTCCGTGATCTTAAGTATTAATTGTTTTCAAAATTTCAAAGAACAAACAACTCTTGTCGTTAGCTGTAATCAAGTACTAGACTTCAGTCAAATTTTGATTTTATGTATCTCTAGTGTAGTAATTTTCGATGCAGTGATTAATTGTTATTTGATACTAGTCGACTGTCCATTTTTGGAAATAATGAACCTTTTACGAGTACACTTTGATAACTCCGTGACTTTTTATGTTTTCAGCTTCCGATGCAACTCTGTTCCCTCCCATTAACAGTTATCTAATACTGACGAATTTTGGACAATCTACGCTTGGCTTGTAATTGAATGAATGTTATATAAATTAGCCGTTGGCTCCTATCTGACGATGGTCTTACCACTGAGTGAAATAAAAGCGTAGATTAGCGTCCCCATTGTATATTTCAGCACTTTCCACGATAACGTGCCGTGTGTATAAGAAGGCATCGATACGGCACTAGATGTACCGCACAGTCACAATGAGTAGCAATTTATAGAACATGGCGAACCATGGACCAATGTTTTAACCTCTTGATTAGGGGTTGGAGACCATCTTACTCCTTTCTGTTGAGAGTTCAGATGTGTTCAAGATTAACGTGGGCTCCTGCCACGATGGGTTTATCCCACGGTGCTCTTAACACCGAGTGAAATAAAGACGTAGACTAGCGCCCCTATTGTGTAGTATAACAACATTTTACGATTGCCACCAATCGCAATTTGTGTGTATATAGTCACAATGAGTAGCAATTTATACAATATGGCAAGCCTTTCCAAGGCACACTTGATCGACCTTGCACCACATCTGCTTTAATCGATCTTAAACCACAACCACCACGTGTACCCCCGAAGGGGACCTCACCAATAACCGGTCACAGAGAGGATAGGCTCTTTGTGGGGCCACCGATTCCCGTGGTACCAGTTCTTTGGGCACTGGTCAGGCCTCGAAGAGGACCCGTGTTTAAAACAACAGAACTTTTCTTCCAGATTTAGGCTCTAGGAACCCTAGCGTCTGGTGCCCCTATTTTCCCCGAGTGAACTGCGTCAAAGCATTTGCCATTACTGCAGTGACAATTGGAACCCCCGGGGGTACTGTTGAGAGTTCAATAGCACACTGTGATCCACAATGCACCATCTCTGCATACATCGATCTTAAACAGCAACCACCAAGTGTACCCCGAAGGTGATCTCGCCAATAATCTGTCACAGAGATAAGAGGGTCTATGTGGGGCAACCGGTTCCCGATGTACCAGTCCTTTGAACACTAGTTTGGCCTCGAAGAGAACAAGTGATATCACAGACCTTTTCTTTCAGATTCAGGTTCCAGTAACCCTGGCATCTGGTGCCCCCATTTTCCCCAAGAGCACATAGTCAAAGCCTTTAGAATATGCAGCAGTGATATTATTGTACCCCCGAAGAGATAATAAGAGGGTATAAATTACCCTAGTTGAAAACAGATTCTTTAACAGTTATATCTTTTAACGAATTCATTAATTGTAAAAACGAAATTTTTATTGTAGCCAAAACTCAAATAGGAAATTTTTTGTTTTGCAATAAGTGCTGCAAACTGAAACGGGAAATTTTTTCAATTGCATAAATTTGCCATCTCAAATGCACAAGATTGTGAATTGGGCTATTGTAATAATATATAATATGTTACTATTTTACACCGAGTTCATAGTGCTGGCAGCTATATAATGTTAGAATTTATGCATAACATTACATACATATGTAATTTTATGCATAAATCCATAAAGTATATTCGGCTCAGCCGTTAAAAATTCAGTAAGCCGATAAAAAAATGAATCCACGGCTTAGCTGCCGCCGCCGACGACAAAAAATTGCCCTTTCAGCCGCCGCCGATAAAACTCTATCGGCTTGCTTCTCTGTATGACATATCGCTTGCACTGCCAAAGGAATCACTTATTACAGTGTCTAAACTGCCAAGGATATAGTTATATGAGGACTTATTAAAAGTTTCCCGCGGTTTGCGTTGTGTATGGTGAGCTACATTGTTCACCTCAATGCGATATCTCAAAGTATGACACGAAGGATAAAAAATATAGCAGTTTTTAACTACAGTGCCTGTACAGTTTATTCTATGGTAGGGAATATCGACCATTTGCTCATTATTCTCAGTTAGCCCAACAAACTAATCAACGTCTTCAATCATACTCCAGTACATAAAGCACCCAAATAACGAATTACGGTATGCGTAACGGTACGGTATATTCTGGTATATAACCGTGAAATGTTATGTTATCAAAGCATTAGAGCTAATATTTTAGCACCATTTTTCTGACAGGCGTACTCTTATGCATTTGATAAATTTGTCAATTGATAGTTTTACATGAAAAAATAATTTCTTATCGTTCTTATGTACGAATATTCCCTTCATATATATTTTCATTTACTTTCTTAAATTAATTTTTCATATGGTAAAAATATTTTTTTAAGTAAACATACTTAAGTACATATTTTAAATATACACTCAATTCTGTTTCTACACGGCTGTGATTTAACACGGTTTGAAAATAAAAAAATATTTTTTTTTACACGATTTCATTCCATTTAGCACGATTCAATATTATTTGGGCTTAGATTTTATTTGTAAAATTTAAGCTTTGCGAAATATTTTTATAACAAAAATTTACAGAAATTCCCTTTTTGTGCCAACAAGCATTTTTACTTGTTAGAGCAGTTGAAATGTGTTAATATTTTGTGAATTATTTATGAATCTCTACAAGAAGACGACGAAAACTAAAAATAAATAACTACAACGTAAAGCCATTTCTTTAGAAAACAAAATTGAAATTTTAGATCGCCTTCGCAATGGAGAAGGCTTAACATGTTCGGTTTAAACGAAACTACAGTAAGAACTAGAAAAAAATTAAAATTCAATTAGGCAATCGTTGATTTCTGGAACGAAACTATCTGTTATGCCTTCATCAAATACTAAAGATGCAAATAAACGGTGCAAATACACATGACATATACGATTAAGTAAGATAAACATGATTTCTTGTTCTTACAAAAATTCTCGTTTTTCACTAATTTTAATAGGTTTTAAAGATAAGCAACCAATCACCTATTTTTGTATATGATCAAGTCTTTTTTCACGGATTTTCCTGGAACCAATCTACCGTGTAAAAACAGAATTAGGTGTATATTTCACTTCAATATAAAGAAAAGAAAACAATCTAAAGTAATTTGCATTTGTTTCGTATGAATGTATGTGAATTTGTTAAACAGAATATATTTAACCAAATTAGTATGCTCAAGAGGAATTCCGTAAAAAGTATAAACTAAACTCTCTTAGTTTTGAATATACTCTAGCCAAGAAAGAAAAAATTAAAAATATTACTTGTATATATGTACTTCTTTCAAATACATACATTATAGACTGACATAAGTAATGGCGTCTAGACATCATCAGAAATAAATTCATAAAACGTTGATTACTAGTTTCACTTAAGTCAATTTTAACAAAATATTAATTCTCATTCTCCTGTTGCATTTCATTATTTTAAATATTCAATTATTGCTATTGTGAGTAAGAAAATGTGAATTCCTCGAAGACAAAAAGTAACCAAGGCGAACACTAAAGTCGGAACACTACAAGTTCTCTTTGTGCAGTTTAAAACCTGTATTTTTTTGCTCTCAAAATGTTCAAAATTTTCTAATATGCATTTATGTTTCATAATAAGACAAGGTGCCCCGATAAGCTAGTAGGCAGTGTGCTAGTCTATCACTCTGGGGTTTTTTAGTTTTTTTTATTTTGTAGGGGGGTTACCGAAGCAGACCAGTGACTTTATGGCTCCCTTTTCGACCCTCTTCTTTTCTTAATAAAATATATGAGTATCCTACATTCATTGAGACTCGTACTGTCAGTAGCCTTTTACTCTGGTAGTGATTTTACAATGGAGACTGATACATGTCGATATTCTTCCTCATCACAGAGTCTATGGTAATTGCTAACATTTGCTTAAGGCTAGGCCACAGTATCTCTATATAATATGCGTTTGGCTGTGGGTTAAAGCCTTTCTCATGTTAGCCTTTTTCCAAGCACACTCTGCAGGTGTCGTCTTACAGCGATTTTTATCTTCGCCAGATAATACTTGAGAGTCCGTGACCTGTACTAACACAGTTAACTGTTAACTATAACAGTTAACTGTGTAGTCACCCAGATTATATCCAAGCTCCTTCTTGGTCTTCCTGCCAACTTGTAATGAAAAATTCCAGAGTCTATTATGAGAATGGAACCCACAACCCCGTACTGACTTGCACACTTTACCTACTAGCCCACAGTGGCCCTCTGGGGTTTGTGTGTTCGATTTCTACCAACGACTCTGGTTGTTTCACTGCAGCAATTGAGGGTCTTCGTTACCATGATTGATTAATTAAATTACAATATTATTTTCGTGGCATTGTAACTCTTACATGTAAATAAATATGAATAGAATGTCCATATAATTGACGTTTCAGCTTTCTTTAGTACAGTCATAGAATTCTAATAATAAAAAATATCAAACTTAACCCAGAAGGCAATCTTCTTCTTAGAAATACAAATGGATAATCCATAAAACTGCATCGGTCTCTTATTTTCGCTGGACGATCAGCCCACTTATTGCCAACATAATCCTCAAGGCGAGGCAATCAGATGCACAGAATTCACATAACTTGTGACTAACATAAAAAAATTTCTTACCTCTGTTCTTCTTTTCAAACATTCTCTAGCACTGATGTTCAAATCAAATAATTCCGCTTTAAAGATAGTTGGGTACTTGCCCATGGAACTAGCTCCTTGAAAGTTTTGTTCACAAAAACCCGCACATGTTTCACTATTTTCCTGTTAGCAACCATTAGTAAATCAATTCTGGTTATACAATTGGTGCCACTCACGAAAAAGAGTACAAAAATTATTCCTATACAACAGGCGATATCTACCCTTCTAAATATGTACTTACCTGTGATCTGTCTAGTCTTAGAATAGCACATCAAGCTTAGAGCCGCTGGTTGTACATAATAACCTATAGCGGTCATAATTTGCTCATATGGCCTTAGTGTAATTAGTGTAAGTATAAATAATGGGCCATATTTACGAAAAATATTTTTGCTTTATAAAAAGTTTATTGAACAAATTTTCATAAAATTTTTTTATGAAAAAAACATATTGGGCCATATTCTTAAAAATTTTTTTTATTTTTTAAAAGATTTTTAAAACAAATTTTCATAAAAATTTTTTATGAAAATTTGTTTTAAAAATCTTTTAAAAAATAAAAAAAATTTTTAAGAATATGGCCCAATATGTTTTTTTTTTTCGTTAAAATATCACAAGATATTTGATCCCTTCAGTGAATTCAAGATTCAAGCTTATATGTTTAATTTTATCTCTTTTTATATTAATTAAATCTTAGCTGCTTTAACGAAATTTGTTTATGACCAAAGTATATTACAAAACTACATTATTTGTAATTTATCCTTAAAAATATAAATTTTGAACTTTAAAGTTATTTTAGTTTAAATTTTCCAAAAGAAAAATAAAAACATCAGAATTTGCATACATAAATCAAGAAAATGAGAGTTTAACGTTGTTAAAATCCACTATTTGAATGTAAAGAATCTAAGGGAAATAACACCAGCAATGAAGGCACAGCATTCCAACACATATTCTTTAAACGTTATTCTGTCTATTTCGTTTTACATGAAACATTTATACAAAAATTTTCGAATATATCATGCATAGTTTTTCTTCTTTATTTAAGTTAAAAAAATGGATTGGAAACATTGAATGTACAGTGGTTTAAAACAATTTTATTTTGAAGACAATTCGGTAGCTCTTGAACTGTAAAAGATGTATCAATAAAAATTTACACTGGCATAATAATGTTCCGGAATTGTTTAGTTTAGTGAATAGGAAGATTTCGAAAAGGCCCAAAGAATTCATATCTGAATATTTAATTTTTTGTATATTTTGATATTTCTTAAAAGTAACAACAAAAACGTGTACTCTTATCTGAGCCATTTTTTAATTAAAGATAAGTTAGGCTTAAGTTCGTTTATTCTCTCTTACTGCTCAAAATTGTTAAAAGAATATTTCTTAGATATTAGGCGATTAATTTTAAAGAAAAAATAGGAAAATTTTATTTTGGACACTAGCCGAATGCAAAGCATTTTCTGGATCGTCACATCCTTCTTCAGCATTCTTTGTAACTTTCTACTCTGTTCAATGTAGTCTATTTAACCAACTCAGGTAATAGAATACCTACGATGAATTTTATGCAATCAACTATTTACAGTTAGTTAGAGTCTATACTACCTAAAACTTCCCTCTTTTTTTATTTGTTTTTCGTTATTCTGCACCAACTTTTTTACCTCAGTCCGCATTTGGTTATAACTGAAAGTTACATTTTGCTTATTTGTTTTGCCCCAAGATTTTAATTAATATTAATGTCTGATTTCTACTTAATAAAATGAAGTGAAATTACGCGTTTATCTTAGTAGTAAAGAAAAACCATAACTGTGTAGTGAGACTGATCGGCTAGTATAACCATCACACAAGTACTTTTCTTATTATTATTATTTATTAGTAGTATTTTAAATACTTTTTCATTATATTTTATGCAATACATTTTCAATACATTTTTCTTTTTAAGCTCTAATTTACATTAACATTTCTAATAAACTCAACAACTTTTTTTCTAAAAACATTATTATTTGTTTCACTTTTAATACCATTTGGCATCGTATTGTAAGTTCTTAGTCCTTTGTAAAATAATGACCGTTGAGTGGCATTAGTATCTGACCGTTGTAGTCTAAAATTCTGGTTATTACGTAAACTATACTGTTGAACATCTCCTACATATCTCAGTTGCTCTATTAGGTAATCTGGTGCTTCCTCCCAACTTCATTTTTTTGTTAAACATTAATGTATTAAACTCCAGCCTTTGTTGTATATCCATCCATCTTAAGGTATCTAACATATATTGAATTGATGTAAAACGATTGCATTTTAATATATTCCTCATTGCTTTATTTTGTAGTTTTTGTAGTCTGTTTATTTGATTATCGAGCCATATTCGAAATGTGGTTTTATAAGCGCATTATAAATGTATATTGCGGTAATAATAGACACTTTGTTTCTTATTCTTTTAAAATATCCTATCTTTTTTCCAATTGTTTTGCAGATAAATTCTAAATGTTCTTTCATGTTTAAATCTTTGTCTATTAAAAACCCCATATATTTTATTTTATCCAATTTTTCAATTATTACATCATTAATCTTGAGTTCTTTATTACTGTTCATATTTATATCCATTATTTTGGTTTTATTTTATTTTCATTTAATTTTAATTTGTTCATTTTTAGCCATTTGTTAATTTCGCGCATATCCGTTTTTAAATTTTTATAACACATGCCTTCCGTTTGCGCTTCTGTAAATATAAGGGTATAATCAGCATACATAACTATTTCGCACCTTTCTAATATATTTTCCATATCATTTATATAAAGGATAAATAAAAGTCGTTTTCTTTTTGCTTAGATCTTACATTGTTAACTTTTGTCATTTGTTTACGATTGGTTAAATAAGATTGAAACCATTTCAATTCATTATCCTTTATTCCATATCTTTGTAGTTTTCAATAGTTTCGAATGGCCTTTTAAAATCTAAAAATATAGCCACAATTTTATTATTCTGTTTCGCGTATTTCCATCTGTTTATGACACAGTTTACAGCGGTTTCAAACGAGTGGTTTCTTCTGAATCCTGACTGGTATTTTGACAGTATTTTATGATTTTCTAAATATTTTTTCAACTGGTTTTTTAAAATTTCTTCTAAAATTTTTTCACATGTTTTCTACTCAATCATGAATTTTGTAAATCACTCAAAATTCACGATAGCCTGGTATTTTTATAAGTTAAGGTATAGACTATTAGGATAAGAATTGAATTACAAGTTTGAGTGTAATTTGTAAAAACCACAAACAATAAGCAGAATAAAATAAAAGTACAAAAATAGTAGCTTTAACCGCGGACCACTAAGAAAAATAAAGAAAATAAATAAAGTCTTTACATTAAAAACTAAACCTTAACTTATTACATGGCGATCCTACCATCCACATATTACAACTGAAGCAATAACCACTTACAGATGGCGCTGTTTTATAAAGGAAATACATAACCACAACTGAAGCATAGTAAAAGGCGGCACTAAAAAAGTAATGGTTTTTGGTGTGAATTGCTTTCAACGGAAAATCGAACAATCCGCTCATAAAGTGGCGGACACAGCTTGTTAGATATAAGAGTTTGAAGTTAAAATGTTTTGTCATGTTAATTCATTTGGAAAATAAAAATGGAAAACAGATCTCGTTTGTTGTATGTATGTGTATAAGATATTATTGTTTGTTTGTTGCACATACAACTTATTTGTGGTTTGTTGAAAGTTAACAAATAAGTGAAAGGTATGTCGTTGCCGCTTCGTTTTTAGTAAACAATTTATTTTGTCAAAAGTCGGTATTACCATATTTTTATTCCATTTTAATTCTATTGTGTTATATACAATAAACGAACTTAAGTCCGACCTAACAATTCATTTGTATAATGATATTTTTTTTTTTAGAAGGCGGCCTAAAACAATTTTTTTAAGGCTACCGATTTTCATGTTATACTACTAGGCAGCCACAATACCAAGCAAATGCTCATTACCCTCAGTTAGCTCAACCCACAACCAAACATGTTTCATACGCGGATATGTTAAAATCAAATCATGTTTCAGCACACAAAGCGACACCTACAACCAATTCTACCCCAAATATGCATACAGAAGCTAAAGAACAAACTCCATCTGGTAACTACAATCGTCTCGTAGCAAGTATCGAGACATTAGTGCAATCGTTAAACAGTTTTATGAGCTCTATGAGCAGCATGATGCAAGAAATGGTTCGCATGCAGTCTATGATGTTGCAGGCGGTACTTAACAAACCATGAACTGTTTAAAAATATGTTTCTGGAATGCAAACAGCTTACGCCAACACAAAAATGAACTCGAGAACTTCTTGAAGAACAAACAAATTGATGTCATGATGGCTTCAGAGACTCATTTAATAAACAATAGCTTTTTTAAAATCAATGGCTATATATTATATTACACTAAAGACCCCCGTGGCAGAGCATGTGGTGGTTCAGCAATACTAATAAAGGCTCGAATTAAACATCACTTACTGTGTGATTTTTCAAGCAACAAACATCTGTATTGAAGAATATCATCAAAACTTTGTTATTTCTTCGATTTATTCACCTCCTAGATTTTAAATATCAGAGAGTCAATATAGCGACTTCTACAAATCACTAGGTCCATGTTTCATAGCATCAGGCGACTACAACGCTAAACATACGTTTTGGGGACTTATTACTCCAAAAGGTCGTGTTTTATTTGACACTATTTCAAAAATGCGTCTGAATGTGATATCAAGTGGACAACCCACCTATTGGCCCACTGATCGACAAAAAATACCTGATGTTATTGATTTTGGCGTGAGTAAAGGTATTTCGAGAGAAATGATTAAGGTTGAAGCGTCACTCGAATTATCCTCAGATCATTCACCCACAATAGTCTATATATGGAACCAGCAAAATATTGTGTCACCAACAACTAGCACAAGCATTAATTGGTTGAAATATAGAAAGTATCTCAGTACTCACTGTTCGGAAAATATACCGCTGAGAAAACCAGAAGACGTGGAACAAAGTCTTATTAATTTTGATGAAATCTTCAAATCAGCTGCCCAACATGCAACAGTAACCCGACAATCAGCTAGATACAATCAAATTTACTTTGTAGATGTCGAGCGGCTCTTGGCTGAAAAAAGGAAAATTAGAAGAGAGTGGCAAGCACACAGATCTCCTCAACTCAAATCCAGACTTAAAGATTGTACGAAACGGCTAAGACAGCTGCTAGAATCTCGAAGAGTAGCATCTCTGAAAAATTACTTGGAAGACCTCGACGCAACTGCACAATCAGATTATTCATTATGGCGTGCATGTAGAAACCTTAAAAGGCCAGTCGTACGTAAGCCCCCCTTGCGAACTTCTTGTGGAGTCTGGGCAAGAAATGATACCGAAAAAGGTAATTTATTTGTTGATCATTTGAAAAAGGTTTTCACTCCAAATATGTGTACTGATATAGTTGAGTTGCCACCAGTAGAGACTAGTGCCGAAGTACACCTAAGATTTGAATTTAGCGATATTGAAAGGGCAATAGCGGATTTAAACACCAAAAAAGCACCTGGGGTTGATAAAACAAGTAACAAGATGTTAGTTGAGTTGCCCCTTATAGGTCGCAGAATTATTCTGTTTGTTTTTAATGCCATCTTACGTCTTGAGTACTTTCCCACAGAGTGGAAAGTTTCTTTGATTACTATGATTCCTAAACCAGGAAAAGACCACACAAAAACACACAGATTAGTAAATGTAATTAAAACGACCTTTGAAGAAAAAAAATACTGTTCTGCACTCTTTATCGACGTTTCTCAGGCATTCGATAAGGTTTGGCACGAAGGCCTAATATTTAAGCTAAAGCTGAACTTGCACGAAAACTTGTATAAGCTCTTAAAAGATTATTTAACGAATCGCAAGTTTTTATTAAAAGAAGGTGACTTTTTAAGCTCGCCACAGCTCATTGAAGCCGGAGTTCCCCAAAATAAGATACTACGTATGATTACATCTGCTCCCTAGTATATAAAAAATTCGAACATCCACAAAGACCTAAACATGCCATCAGTTAAAGCGGAAATAGCGAAACATGCAGTCAAATATCTAAAGAGGCTTGAATCTCATCCAAACCCTTTAGCGCGTAACATGCTGAATGAACCTGGTTACATTCGACTAAAAAGAAGAGATACTGCTTTTCTTGGCCGTACATTAGAGGGATGACCCGCAAATGATTGCAAAATCCGTGAAACAAACATTATTTTTGTCTAGCACTGGCTGGACTTAAAAAGTATATTTTTATTTTAGACTTAAGATACGAGTAATTATTGTTAGTTCAAAAATATTGAAGATACAATAAATAATTTATGAAAAAAAAAAGTACTACTAATTTTAAAGTATGTACCAGCGTACCTGGGGAGCCAAAAATTACTATTCTATTTCAACAATAGCACAGCGGATATTCGAAATCGAAATCTTTTAAAAAATGTTGATCCAATATAAATTTGGTATAATTTTAGCTATTAGTGCTGAAAAAATAAAGTCTTTGTTTCTCATAACTTTTTTAAGGTGGAAAATCTCATACCTTAAAAACAAAACTCCTTGCGTTAAACCCCATTAGCAAATATTTCACCATTTTGTAGTCCGTACACTTCCCCACACTGCTCTACTCCAATATATATCCGCCAGGTTCCACCCCTGTGCATTAGAACAATATTTCTGAGCCAGGTTAGGTTAAGTTGGCCGCCCGTACAAGGCGAGTTTTATCGGAGGCCAATAAAGCCCATTGTGATGCCCCCTCGATCATTTACCCCCACTATTTTCTATAGAACTCGTAAGAACCACCTGGAGCTGTTCACAAAGCCAAGTAGGCTACTCAGTGTCGCATCTCTAAGACAGTCCAGGTCCCAAAAGAATTGAAAAGCCGTGCAGTAGCAGAGAGGGTGTGGAACTGATTCGTTCTCCTCATCGATACTACTTCTGCAGCACCAGCTGCGAGAGATTCCTACAAGCTCCGATATACGTCCAATCATACAGTGCCCCGTTATGATGCCTACAAGAAGTGAATATTTACGACGATCCAATTATGTTAATAGTTCCGCAATAAAAACTATTTGATTTTAAAAAATTATCATGTGTACAATAAAGTCCATAAAAAATAAATAAAATACTCTTAGATAAAAATAAAATTGCGATTGATTGTTAGGCGTTTCAACCTATTTGATTTCTTTTACAAATAAATATTTAGTCAATGAAGAGTTTAACTATAAGGCATTTTTAGCTTAAATAAAATTTGCGTGAAGGTACATTTCCTGACTAACAATTCCTGTCTTGAGCAATTAACCTAATAGCCATAGAAATTAGTTTACCCCTCCCCAAAATCCGGTTGAATTTGGTTGAATTTATTATAAGCATTTAGAATAATAGCATGCCACTAAATTCAAATATTATATGAAATTATTTTATTTCCAAAAAATGGTGATAAATATTTTTCTTTATAAAAATATAGTAATGACATAAATTGTTTAACTGAATGTATTTACCTTGTTGTACTTGAGGTTATGAATCACCAAATCAAATTTAAAAATATAATAAAAAATTAAGTAATAAATGATTAAAAAGCAAATTTTCTTGAACTCTTACAAACGATAGATTTTGGTATGCGATTGTCAAAAAGACAGAAAATATAAAAAATATTAAATAATAAAAATCACAACAATTTTGATTGATATTCCATGAATATTTTTTAACTTGTTTCCTTTACATCTTTTTGCTTTTTTTGGCAGCTCATCAATCGTAGTATTCTTTGAGGCGTGATTGTGTGCAGCGCGGTTTCGTTTCTTGTTTGTTCATGGTTTAGCTTCCAAATGCCGAACACAAAATTCTTGTTGAATTTTTGGATATTTTTCCATATGGATACACACACATGACGTGGCATTTATGTATAAATGCATTTAAGGAAACTGGGTAAATATATTTCTGTACTTTTAAGAGCAATGCTACAACGAAAACCGTTTTTACAATAACGATCTTTGATTTTATGTTGTCAAGTAAGAAGTTGTCTAAAAAGAGACATTTCAATTTAAATTGACAGCTGAATAGTTAGATTTTATATATTTTTTGTTGTGGGAAAAACAAGTTCCTATACGTATTTCCCTAACTGATTAGACTATATCATCAGGAAAGAATGTTTCCAATTTAAGAACAGCCAACAATATTCCAAAAATACTAAATTTATAAAAACAGAAGAAGCCCATTAAAAGGGTTTAAAGCATTAACAAAATGACAACAAACAAACAAATTACGTTTTGATTTTAAGACACAAATCAAACCCATTAGAAATAAATTTTCAAACCCACTAGAAATAAATTGATATCAAACTTATAAAGGGAAGACAAAATTGAAGAGCCTGGAGCAAATTGTGGACTTGAGGAATTTGGCGTGTCAAGAAGTTATTTTGGAGCTACAACATTTTGCAACTATAATAAGCGTGTATGTACTATATCATATTGATAGTTTAAAAAAAGCTGAAAATCTAAAAAAAAATCCAAAATATAAAATCTTTATGCAAAACAATCCAAAATATAAAATCTTTATGCAAAACAAGCGTCTTTAAAGATGTGTTGTATTCATACATTGCACTGTGGGGAAGAATCAAAATGTTTGGGAAATAACTCAGCCATTTGTAAAGGACTAGGCTGATTGATCCAAATTGCAAATTCTTTCAGAGCCTGGCATTTCTTCAATTTGATTTTTAAAAGTTATACATGGTCTTAAAGGTCTAATTAATACCTACAAAATGCTGATTTAAACTATAGTGTGTTTAATGATGTTGAATGTGAACCACACCTAAACATAAAATTTGTTTCTGCATTTAATTTGACATTTCTCAATTTCAGACTAACTCAATTTGAACTATGGAAAGATATACACAATAGAGCAATTGTCAGAATGGTGGCAAGAAATGACGATGTTGGATGATCAATTTTCAAAGAAAATCATTTTCAGTGATGAAGCACATTTTCACCTCAGTGGATTCGTCAATAAGCAGAATTGCCGCATTTGGGCGAAAGTTGATCCAAGAGTGATTGTCACAAAACCAATACAGCCACAAAGAGTGACTGTTTGGTGAGGTTTATTGGCTGGCGGCATCATCGGGCCGTATTTTTTCCAAAATGAGGCCGGTCAGGCAGTTGCTGTGAACATTGTTCGCTATCGTGAAATGATAATGAACTTTTTATGGCCCGAATGGGAAGATATCGATGTGGACGATATGTGATTTCAACAGGACGGTGCCAGTTGCCACACAGCTAATGAAACAATGGCTCTTTTGCGCGATAAATTTAATGGCCATGTTATCTATCGTACTGGCGATGTTAATTGGCCGCCAAGATCACGTGATTGGATACCGTTGGACTTCTTTCTTTGGGGTTATTTGAAAGAAAAGGTGTAAGCCAGCAACAATTTAAGAGTTAATGGATGAGATAATTCGGCATATTAAGCGCATTGAACCTCAATTATGCCTCACCGTCCTCGAAAATATGGAGCATCGGACGGAGGTGTGCCGCCGAGGTCGCAGCGACCATTTGGCTGATATTTTGTTCCATACATAATTTAAACATACCAATATTATCAAAATAAAAAGAAATGACAATAATATCGTTTTATTTTTAAATCAAGAACAATTAATTCACTACACAAAAAATATAATACTTATATCCCATAAATTTCTACAAACTGGTGAAAGAGTTTTTTGGCCTAAAGTTATGCTCTATTAAGTCAGAGATTTTAAAGCAACATGGACCTTTAAAAAAAAAAAAGTTTAAAAACTTCTGAAAAACACATATTTAGTTTTTTGAGAACTAATAACTTATAAGTTATATAATTATACAGAATTTATGTTGTAACAAAATCTTTTCAAACAAAAAAGTATATATATTAAAGGCAAAATAATTTTCTCAAAATATGTAATACAGTTTGGGGCCAAAACTTTTCATTTTCTGACAAATTTTAAGTTAAAAACTTATTAATAATTTTTATTTATAAGTGTAACTGAATATTTACAAACTAAAAAACCTTTTGTAGCACGTTTTATCTCTTCAACTTTCGTAGTAAAATACAAATAAAAATTAAAATATATTTTAAACCCCCGTAACTTTCTTTCTTATCGGTCGATTTTAATATTTTACAGCAAAAATTCAAGACCACAGTCTCGCCTACAAAACAGAAAAAAACGCGTATAAAGAATCCAATCCAATCAAAAGTTTTGATCACCTTCTCGTGAAATGGTCCACTGTGCGTCGTCGCATCCCAATAATATTTTGTTCGATTTTGCTTTGAAGTAATCCACACCAAAAAAAGACCCTTACTTTTATAGTGCTGCAGATATGCTTTGAATATATTTTCTTTGTACGGAGGTACCCGTCTCTGGGTAATTACTAATCAAGTTGCAACATAGGCTTTATATAAAATCTATTATTGTACAATTTTTTCAATATTGTCTAAAATTTCCTATGTTGCCAAGTTTTCAGTACCTCTAAATCGGTAAAATTGCGTACTTTCACCATTTTATTTTCCTAGAAATTATGAGTTATTTTACATATAAAAGGGTTCCTTACCACGAAACTTTGTCAACATTTATTTAGTGGATTTAACGTAATGCGAACACAGACAGGCGGACTGAAATTGATGTTTTGTATTCTTTATCGATTGCTATCTGCAGCAGCAGTATATTTCTCATGTACAGAAATGGTCTGTTTTATTACATGTATCGAAGTAAATACTGCCATGTGGCTGTAAACAACATCTCCCACAATTTTATAATTTTATTGTTTTTGAAAAAAAAAATATTTTCCTAATTATTTTACTTTTACATTATCGTGATGTACTGATTAATCTGTCAATCACCTTTTCAATTAATTTTTCATGGGTAAAAGCTAAAACTAAAGCAGTGTAAGTTTTTGATTAAATTTTACAAAACAGATCATAAACAAGAATTTTTACTATAAAAATCTAAAACGTAATTACTTGTGAAGTGAATGAACAAGTTTTAATTACCTGCTCATCAAATTCATGATATCACAACAATTGCTATGATTTTGTCTAAACTTTTCTTTAAGCATGCAAAAACAAGAACTGAGATTTTTTAAATATTTGTCAGTAAACTCGTTGTTCATCAACAAAAACTTTTCCGATTTCAAACTTTCATTTAAAATAAGTTTTTCCTTTGTGTTTTGTTATTCTTATTTTTGTAATATTTGTGAATCTCCTAATGACTTTATTAAATAATCGTACGTTTTTTATAAACAAAATTACCATCCTTATTTAGGGTTTTGTTTTTCTATTCTTATGATATGATTAATGACAGTCATATTGTGACAAAAATAACTCTAAATTTTTATTTAGGGTTTAATACTAGAAAATAATTATCGGTTGTACTTGCTTTGTTTATCATTTAAATTACAAATAATTACGGCCTATAACTTTTTTTATCCTGCTTCTCTTTCCTACACAGAATTCTGACGAAAAACTTGCATTGTGAAAAATGGGATCAGAGTAAAATTAAATGAAAAGAATTTAAATTTAATGACACAAAATATTTTAACAAACATGAAATAACTTTACAGTAGCCTAATTCACAATCTTGTGCATTTCAGATTGTAAATTTATGCAATTGTCAAAATTTCCATGCAGAACACAAAATATCCTACTGGAATTTTGGCTTCAATAAAAGTTTCGTTGAATAAAAGTACAATTAGTGAACTCTTTAATAGATAAAGCTGCTGGAGAAGTTGTTTTCAACGAGGTCATTTCGTACACTCTAATTAGTAAAATATTCATTCAACTTCCAAAATTCGTCAGTTGTCCAGTATAAGATATCAGTTGACAGGAAGCAACAGTCCTGTACCGAAAGTTGCTGTGCTAGAAATACAAAAAGTTACGAAATTGTGAAATTGTCCTCGTAATAGACGCATCATGCCCAAAAATCGTCAGTCGTCTAGTAACAGATATCAATTAACGGGAGCTGTGTTGCATTGAAAATAACTGGACAAGAGATACAAAAAGTCTCGAAATTATTAAACTGCCCTAAATATAACTGCAGCCTAGTAATAGAATACATTTAAAGGCAGCACAATTCTTTGGAATTTTTAGTGCAAGAAATACGAAAGATCACGAAATTATTAAAAATAAAATTCAGCAACCAGACAGTAAATGAAATGCATCGGAAGCGCTTGCCAACCATACCAAACATGTTACCACTGACGGTCTTCACCGGCAGGTATGACTATAAAATTTTCTTGCTGCCTACACCAGTCGGCCGATCTTCCAGAATTTTCACTGTTTTTTAGAATATATATTTTTCTGATATTTCAAGTGGGCGTGGCAATTCCCATTCAGAGTAAATATATATCGTCGTGTTACTTGGAAACTGTAAAGTTAAAAATTAGTACAGAGTACGTAGAGAACTATAATAAAAATACTCTTGAAATTCTGTGCAAGTAAGGCATATATTGATACCAATGGTTTGGCAAAACACAGAGTGGGTTGAAATGGTGGAGGTGGTAGCTCCCATATAAAGAGAACAATTGCTATAGTGTATCTAGTAACTATTATATGGTCCAGCCCAAAACAGATTGCATTGGTACCGAGGACGTACCTCCCACACAAAGTGAACAACTATTATCGTGAGCATAAAAATAGCTTAGAAAAAAAAATAGAACAGAGTGGATTGGAATAGTGGGCGTGGTACCTACCATATATGTAAAGTAAAGTAAAGTAAAGTAAAGTAGAGTCTTAAAATTTTGCACAATTAATCAAGTTACTAATGTGCATAGTCAAGAAAAAGACTGGACTTACCGGCGCAGAGGACCTGGCACCTGACATACAAAGTGAAAAATGAATATCATGTGCCTAGAGAACTACAATAGATAGATTCTTAAAATTGCACACCATTAGCTCTTATATTAATTTGTATTGGTTAGGAGAAAATAGGATAGATTGGAACAATGGGCGTTATAATTTCCATACAAAAAAAAATTATTATCTTGTAACGAGGGAACTTTAAACTCTTAAAATTTTGGCACAAAAAATAAACTGGACCAGATGAGGTAACTGCCATACTACAATCTGTAGGGTTTTACAATTATATGCTACTAAACCCCGTATTATTGTGCATAGTCGAGCGAAAAACTATCTGGTCTGGAATAGTATATGTCGTAACTCGCATACAATCAAAAATAAATAACGTGAACTATAATAGATAGAAAGTTGAAATTTTGCACTTTAAAAATATCGTGTATTTTAAAGTTAAAGCTTGGTGATACGGTTCAAAAGATACGACTTCAAGTTACGTCTCGTATGAGGACACCATTTATTTATTTTTTATACTTTTTATTGTGGACATAGTAATAAAAACTTTGTTTAAATTTCATGCATCTATCTTTAATTTCTTATTTCAAAATGTATACTTCTTGCTACAAAAATACATAAACTTTGTGAATTTCAATTGTCTATGTATAATGGCTTAAAAGATAAGGTCAAATGACTCAAATTAAGCAAGCTATCGGTACACTCTCTACAATTTATTCTTATTTTTATATCCTTATTTTTAACACACAGAATGACAGCGTATAATTTCTACAATATTCATTTCCTACCCCATACAGTATATATTCTGGATCCTTAGACATAGAAAAGTTGATTAAGCGATGTCCATCTGACTGTTTCTCCGTCTGACCGACTGTCCATGTTCATGTTGAAAGTCATTTGCCAAGGCGCCAGAGGAGGTACAGAAGATTAAGGCCCACCAATCTGTCAGGCGATATCAGACGATTCTATTAGAGGCAATAAGCCCCTGTGACGAGCTATTTTTTGTTTGTTTTGAGGCTGGTAAGGTTTTTCTGCATTGATTTATATTAACGGGCTTTATAGAAAGCAATACCATAGCCAAAGAGATAGCCAATAAACCCACAGGGTACCCACTGGTAAAAAAATTTTAGGTTTTTTTTTAAATTTAAAACAAAAAATTTAAAACAATGTTTTTACAAAAAATTTTGGAAAAAAAATTTTTCCAAAAAATTTTCAATAAAATATTTCTACAAACATTTATCGAAAATTTTTTACAAATAATTTTCAAAAAAATTTTCGTAGAAATTTTTACAAAAAAGAAATTCAATAAAATGTTTACAAAAAAATGATGATAAAATTTTTTGTAATTTGATGTATTACAATAATTCACACACATAGGGTCCCGTACTATGTATAAAGTATATTAGTATAACTTTAAAAATTGTTAATTTTTTTATGTCTTATGAGTCAACCTTTAATTGTAAAATTAAAGTCATAATTGCATCACTGTTGGAACACCCTTTAATTTTATGCAATTTTTGTTATAGTGGCGGTAATACACTATCTATAAAAATAAACATGCGCCTACCTATTGCGGTTCATAAAATAAGGTAATATACGTGAAAAACATGTCACTGATGGAACACCCTTTAGATATTAATAATTGTTACAACGGCCGAAGTACAACATCTACTGTAAACATTTAAAGAGTCTACGTATTACGGTTCAAAAAATAAGGCTATTTACGTACAAATCATGTCTCTGTCGGAATACCCTTTAATTTTGTTATTTGCTATTGCGGCCATGGCAATTCTGTTTCTATGAATATATCAAGAAAATACATATTACTATTAAAAAAATAAGTCACTATACGTGAAAAACATGTCAATGTCAGAACACCCTTTAATTTTTAGTAATTATCATAACGGCCATGGAAACACATCTTCTATACAAACTGGAAGAGTCTACTTATTACGGTTCAAAAAATATGTCGTTATACATGCAAAACACGTCACTGTAGAAAAACCCTTTAAATTTTTATTGTTTTTATAGGGGTCATAGTAATACACCATTTGTGAAAATTTCAAGAGTCTATCTATTATGGTTAAAAAATTAGTCAGTATGCATGCAAATCACGTCATTTTCGGCACACCCTTTAATTTTTACTATTTGTTATAGTGGCCATAGTAATACTCGTCCTGTAAAAACTTCAAAAGTCTACCTATTATCGTTCAAAACCTATGCCATATATGTACATACAAATCACTTCACTAACGGAACACTTGCTTATAACGCGAACATAGTTTAAATCACTCCAAATTTTAAGTGGTTGCTTCCTATAGCTCAAGAAATAAAGATATCAAGGCAAATAACACGTCACTTTCGGAACACCCTATAAGTTTTAGTATTTGTTGCTATAGTGGCCACAGCTAAACACCTTCTGTGAAAATTTGAAGAGTCTACCTATTATGGTTCAAAACTTAGGCCTTATACATGCAAATCACACTACTATCGGAACACCCTTTAATTTTTAGACTTGTTTATATAGCGTACTAAGTTTTAATTACTGCTTGCATATTTCTATTGTATTCTTCCTACAGTTGAAGAAAAAAGCACATATTCGTTAATAACACCTCTCTATCCTATAAGATTTAGTATTTTTTTCTATAGCGGCCACAGCTCTACACCTTTTGTGAAAATATCAAGCATCTACCTATAATGCTTCAAAACTTAGGCCTTATACATGCAAGTCACACCACTATCGGAATTTTTTAGTTTTTTTTTTATTTTTTTATTTTTTTATAGTTGTTTATATAGTGAACTAAGTTTTAATTACTGTTTGTAAATTTCAAGGGTATCCCACCTACAGTTCACGAAATATGCACATATTCGTAAATAAAACCTCTCTATCGGAACATCCTATAAGTATTTGTTGCTATAGCTGCAACAGCTATACATCATCTGTGAAAATTTTGAGAGTCTACCTACCAGAGATAAAAGGCGCTGAGAGACGGACAGACATTGTAGCGAAAACAATAGGGTTACGTTTTTACACTTTGTGTACGGAACCCTAATAAACAAAAAGTAACTTTCATTGCTAACCGAAGGTTGGCTGAAAGAACAAAAATAAAAAGTAAAAATATTCAACAAGAGGGAAGCTTAAGGTAGTGGTAGACTGCGTTCTCACCAACTGACGATTGATAATTGAATACAAGTTTTCTCGTATTCCTTTATCTGGGTTTGGTTGGTTAAATAGATGATGGTTACAACTAAAACACTACCCTAAGTAGATTAGATACAAGAGTGCGGATGACGGACGTGGCTGTCTAGAAAATGTGCATTCCGCTCGTGCCGGTGTCTAAAAATTAAATTTTCCCAATTTTTCTTTAATATTATCACCTAATTTGTTATTTAATTAATTCTTTGTTAGAGGGAATAAAAACGAACTTAAGCTTGATTATAAAATTTCATTGTATGTACAATTTATAAAAATTAAAAAAATTTTCACCAAAAAAAATAAAATTTTTACAAAAAATTTTTACCACAGAGTTTTCAAAAAATTTTTACTAAAATTTTTCGGCCAAATGTTTACAATAAATTTTAGATAAAGTTTTTACGAAAAAAAAATCTATATCTTTATATTATATTTGCAATTATGAAGTTGACAATCATAAAAGTAAGAACTGTGTAATTGGGAAATATAGCAGAATAAGGGAATATTTAACATTACTATGGTGAAGGATAGAAATCGTTAAAAATGGTTTCGATCGGATCATCGAATATATTATAAAACTAAAATAAAATGGTTAGTATTGTAATGCTAATTTATAATTATTTAATTCGTATAATAGACAACGATAGTGCTAATGATAACAACACACTCGTGAATATACGCTTATAACTGTTGTATTTCAAAAATCTTTAACATTTAAGGTTAAAAAATTAAATGAATTTTTTGTGTTTGTATGTTTTTTGTAACATATACTATGATTTTACACAACATCCCACAAATAAGTGTAGCTGAAAAAAAAACAAATAACAAGATTGTCCCAAATAAAAGAAAAACATCAACTCAACAGATATAAAAATTTTAAATAATTCTCAAATTATAAAGTCATCTATATTGTGTTGTGTTTATAAAAGGAACAGAAAAGCACGACATAATATCACTCAAACACACACCACACACAAACTAATCCCTGACAAATGATTTCATAAAAAAAATCATTCAAGCATTCGTGCCTTTGTGGGCTCAAAGATGATTTGAGAGTTTGGGACATACAGTTGCGGTTGCCATTTTGCAATATCAAAATGGAGCAAAATTATTATGTAAATTAGTTTAATTTCATTTGGCTCTTTATTTTTTATTTTTCATAAATTTATTTATTACAAATAATAAAGGAAAATGCAAATATGAAAAAAAATATTTATTTTCCAGAGAACAAATATTTCCCGTACGAGGTTAATGGACAAGAAATTAAAAATGAAATGAAAATTTCAAAGTTAAATTATTTTCACTTAAATTGCTTTTTTTACTTTGCGTAAATATTGTAACAACAAGTTTTTAATAGAAAATACATTTCAAACTTTTTGTTTTTATTTTTTTCCTCCTAGTAGTGCGTCTTAAGTTCAGCATATGACAAGGCTAAAGGAAGAGACAAAGAATTAAATGTATAAATAAAGGAAAACAGAAAAGTTTTTCTATTCTTGAGAAAATCGAATTAATGGAAGAATGAAACATTGAATGTTGAAACTTTTTAAATATTTCAAATAACGTTCGAAGTACTTGAGTTAAAAGCAGCTCCAAGAAAACAAAAACTGTTTAAAAGATGAGAGAAAACAATTTACTTTATCCTTCTACATGCTTCAAATTAAAACACGCTATTTTTTTAAGAAGAGATTGAAGAAAGTTAAATTGTGCAATATGAGAATTTAGTTAGAAAAATTTTTGAATTTAAAAGTTGGTTTACTAAAAGAAACAAGGAAAATAAAACGTTCAAGGGTGCGACTAAGCGTGATACTTGAAAAAGCACTTGATCCATATTCTACAGTACAGAAGTAAAAGCATGGTGGAGGTGATCACAACATGTCTATGAACAATATTTTTTTTTAATTGTGATGTTGTCTAGCATAACTTTTTTTCATATTTTTATTTATTGCGTCTTAAATATATTTGAACTAATAATAAGTACTCATAACTTAAGTCTAATATTTGCGGGTAATCCCTCTCATGTACGGCCAAAAAGAGTGTTAAAATTATAACGTGTTGTATAAAATGAAAACAAGGAAATCATACTCAACATTGTATATATGTTCTACACTTAAAATTTACTTTCTATAAATAAATTTATTCCTTGTAAATCCACTAAACTAAAAAAAAGCAATATGACTTTTATTTACTTTGCTAACTGAGGCTGTGTCCTATAATTGAATTCCATAACTGCAAATTTGCAAACTAAGCGAAGCGTAGAGTTTCTAATAAGCCAGTTTGGTTGGACTGCCTCTAACTTCATTTGTGTTAACTTAGATTCTTTGTGGCGTTTCCACGTAAGGCGCCGATTAAGATCTCTGCCGAGATATTCGAAATCTAAAAGCTGAGGTATCATTTGCTTGTTATGCGAATAGGGGAGTATGAGTCCCTACGCAGGGTGAAAGTTATATGAATACATTTTTGGTCGTTCACCTTTATTCTTAATTTGTGTAACCATTTCTCTAAATTCAGTATGATGTCTTGTAAATATTGTGATGCTACTGATGTCTGTCATGAATACTTAAAAAAGCTGTGACATCAGCAAATGTCGATGTGTGCACTCGATTTCTAGTTGGCTTATTCGAAGTATGCAATAAATACAGAATGGGTCTCAATATACTACCTTGAGGAACTCTGGCTTCAATTAGCTGAGGTAAGCTTATAAAATCTCCTTCTTACAGTATAAACTTTCGATAAGTTAAATAATTCTCTAACAGTTTACAAAAGTTTTCGACCAAGTTAAGCCTTCAAATGTATGGTAGGCCTTCATGCTTGAGAAACTTCGATAAATAGTGCAGAACAGTACTTTCTTTCTTCAAAGATCTTTCTAACTACATTTACTAATCTGTGTGTTGAATTGCAGTATGTTCTTTGCGGAAATCGAATTATTGGTCCGGTATACTTCCTTTCTCACTTAGAATTGGGTTTAACTTAGTTATTAAAATTTTCTTAAAATTCTCTCCACATAAATTTCACAAGGGAAAGCTTTCGTATCTGCAGTCTTTTAAGGTTTACATAGAAACCTTAAAAGGCCACCATAAATAATAATCTGATTGTGGAGTTGAATCTAATTCTTCCAGTTAATTTTTCAGAGATGATTCTCCTAGCCGCTTCATGCAATCTTTAAGTCTGGCTTTGCGTTAAGGAGATCTATGTGGTTGCCACTATCTCCGAATTTTACTTTTTTCAGTCAAGAGCCAGTCGACATCTACAGAATAAACGTGATTTCATCTGTCTCTTTGCTGGGTTACTGTTGCATGTTGGGCGGCTAATTTGAGGTTTTCATCAAAATAAATAAGACGCTGCTTTACGTCTTCTGGTGTTCTTAGCAGGATGGTTTCCGAACAATAAGTACTCAGATATTTTCTATATTTCAACTAATTTATGCTTGTGGTATTCGTTGGCGATACGATGTTTTGTTGGTTCCACATATAGAAAATATATGGTGAATGATCTGAGGAGAATTCAATTGACGCTTTTACTTTAATTATTTCTCTCGGAATACCCTTAATCACGCCATAATCAATAACATCCGGTATTTTTTGCCGTTCAGTAAGCCAATAGGTGGGCTGACCACGGAGAAGACACTCAGACGCGTTTTTTGAAATTGTGTCTAACAAAACACGACCTTTTCGAGTAATTAATTCTGATACCTAAAACGTATGTTTAGCCTTGTAGTCGCCTGATGAAATGAAACAGGGACCTAGAGATTTGAAGAAGTCGCTGTATTGATATTTGAAATTTAGGAGGTGAATAAATCGAAGAAATAACTAAGTGTTAATTAAATATTTAAGGCAGATATTTGTTGCTTAAAGATAATCCTTTCTCTAAAATCACATAGTAATTAATGTTTAATTCAGGCCTTTATGCTCTTCCACGAGGGTCTCAGTATCATATAATATATGTACGGTCAATGATTTTAAACAAGCTATGAAAGCAGCATGACATAAATTTGATTCTTAAGGGGTTAGTCGATTTTATTGTTATGTTGCCGTAAGCCGTTTGCATTCCAGTCTAGCATAGCGACATTTCAAATTATAATCATTCCTCATTATATAACGTAATACTTATAATATATAATTGAAATAGTCATGGTAATAATATAATTCCTAATTATATTTTATATAGTTTATTTGACCTTTTTGTTAATATTAATTTAACTATTTTATTTAACCTTTAGGTCTTTAAATAATTTTAATTTTTATTTTTTTTTTCGATATTTCGCTACTCCTTTGTGTAGCATCATCAGGAAAAATTAACAAATTAACGTTATGAAAAATTACAATTAAAAAAGTATTGAAAAAATTTTCTTCAAAGTAACATATTTCAAAAAAAAAAAAAAATTTTTTGTCATAAACTTATTAAAAAGTTTTTAAACAAGTACAAACAATAATTAAATTATTTCTTATTTACTAAATGTCTGTAAATTTGAGCTACATTATCTGTGTCTGCCTTAAAATTAATTCTCTGTGTGTTTGGTGTATTAATAATTTGTAACATTTCTAATATGTAACGACGTTTATAATTGTTTTCTGAATTTAGTACTGAAACATTATCAAAATTGGGATAGTGATTTAATTCAGCACAATGAGAAGATAATGCTGTTTTTTGCGAATTAATATTCCTATATTTTTGGTCTGATTTATGTCCTGCTATTCTAGTTTTAAGTTTATTTTTCGTTGTGCCTACATATACTTTATTACAATTTTCATTTTCATTTCCGTTACAAGGTATTTTATATACTATATTTGACAAGTCTAATTTTTGGATTCTATCTTTAGTGTTACTGAATAATTTGTTTAGAGTATTTTGAGTCTTAAAAGCCATTTTATATTTAGTATTATCAAAGATTTTAGATTTTTCTAAACGTTCAGATATTTCTGGTACATATATTAAAGATTTATAAATTTTTTGTTCTATAATATCTCTTGTATTTTGATTACTTCTTCTCCCATATTGATTTATTAATCTATTTGTTAATTGTTTTGGAAAATTATTATCATTTAAAATATTTCTTATTTTTTCCTTATTATTTTTATGGAATTCTTTATTACTAATTGTCAGAACCCTGTCTATTAAATTTTTAGCTGCGTTAACTATTATTCGTTTACAATGTTTCGAATAATAGTTAATAATTCTTCCGGAAGACGTTGGTTTTTGATACCAATCTATTAATATGTCATTGCCTCTCCTTATGAGTAATGTATCTAAATACGGAAGTCTAAAATCAGACTCTATCTCAACTGTAAATTTAATGTTAGGATTAAATTTATTAAATGTCGTTAGTAAATTGTCAATTGCCCTATCGGATATTATACAAAATAAATCATCTACATATTTAGTCAATATTATTGGTTTGATACTTAACTTTTCAATACTTGTGTCTAGTAGTTTCTCCATAACAATATCTGCTACAATTGGGGAAGCAGGAGATCCCATAGGTAGTCCTTTCTCTTGTTTATAAATTTTATTATCGTATTTAAAATATCTGTTATCTTCAATACAAAATTTTAAGATACGTAAAAACAAACTTTTTTCTATACTTGTGTGTCTTTCTATGATATCCCACTTTTCTTCAATAGTACTAATTGCTAAATCAACAGGTATACTAGGAAATAATGAAACTACATCTAACGATATCAACCTTTCGTCATCTTTTATTTTTTGATTTACTATTTTATCTTTAAATTCTAGAGAGTTTTTTATGTTATATTTTGAATGTTCCGTTATCTTTTTTAAAATGTTTGTAATATATTTACATAATTCGTAAGAAGGAGTATTGACGCATGAGCAAATAGGTCTTAAAGGAAATCCTTCTTTATGAATTTTTGGTAGTCCATACAATCTAGGTGCATTAGATACATTTGTTTTCAATTTATTTTTGTCTAAAGTTGAAATAATTTTTAATCTGAAGAGTTCTTCAACAAAACCGTTATTTATATTTTGTAATTTGTTAGTGGGATCTCTATTTAATATTTGATAATTTGTTCTATCTTCTAAAATATTATTAATACGTATACTATAATCCTGTTTACTTATTGCTACGGAAGCGTTACCTTTATCTGCTTTTAATATAAGTATATCTTTGTTCCTTTTCAAAAATTTTTCAGCTTCTTTTACCTTATCTAATTTAATCTTACCTTACTTACTGCAAAAAATTGCGCTTGCAATCTGTAAGAGAAATAGAAATATGTTAAAGTAATACTTGTATTAGTTACATTTAGTGAGATGTTTATATGCAAAAAATTTGGAAAAAAAATTGTTATTTATTGTATCTTTAATTACAAGAAAAGTAGCAATAACAATATTCATGAAATCAAATAGCTTTATTAACGTAAATTTTAGAGACTAGTTAACTATTTAACACCAAAAACTTAAAATAAAAATTCTTCATTCTTAATAAAATGACCGTCCCCAAATAAGCACATAAAGCTATAAGCACAATTGCGACGAACGACGAATTTTTCGTTCCGAATATTCGTGGAAAAAAAAGAAATACATTTGTGTTTTTGAAAATGCACACTGTTAGATAGATTTATTTCTATTTCATATACCGACAAACAATGACTAAATTGGTGCAGAGTGCCAATGTTTTTTTAGGGTTCATAAACCTAAAAATTAAAGGGTGTTCCGATAGTGGCGTGATTTGCATATATAAGGCCTAAGTTTTGAACCAAGATTGTATAAATGTGGCCGCAATAGCAGCAAATACTAAAACTTATAGGGCGTTCCGAAAGTGACGTGCTATTTAGCTGTAGAAAGCAACCACTTAAAATTTGCAGACAGTATTAAAACTATGTTCGCAATAGTATACAATATACAATATTAAACCTAAATCTTTAGTCTATGCCTCCCACAGTACAAGAAATAAACATATATTCGTAAATACCACTTCTCTATCGAAACACCCTATAAGTCTTAGTTTTTGCTATAGCGGCAACAGTTATACATCATCTGTAAAAATTTCAAGAGTCTACCTATTACGGTTGCAGAGATAAAAGGCGCTGACGGACAGACATTGTTCCGAAAACAATAGGATTTTGTTTTTACGCTTTGGAAATCTATAATACTTTGTATATCGGCAGAGATTGGTTCAGATAAGAATAGTCTAGGATTTTAATAGCATTATACGGTAAATCCCAATTTTTTTATTGTAATTCATACCCTTTGACAATACGAATCGGCATAACAAATAGGTATAACGTACCTATCGTACCACGGGTGTATTAATTTTTACACATCCGTTTTACAGAAAAAATTTTAGGGATTGGATTCGGCTTCGTCAACCACGACCATTTTTGACTCTTCCCAGATGTCATAGTGAAAACTGTATACCGATATTTTTCTAGCTCTCTATATACTTATATGTAACCACTGTGCATTAGGCTGGAAAGTTGGTACAGTGCACAAAAAAAAATTTTATTGCCCATCCAAATAGTGATTGTCTTTTTTTGTAAGAAGTTATTCTACAAAGTTTTATTCTCATAGGACAACTTCTTGAAGTACCGCAGAAGCCTTGTAGAAAATGTTTTGCCTTTAAATCCTATAGAGTTAATTTTTCATTTTATTAATGTTTTTAAGGTTATTATTTGAATTTCATTAAAACTACGCCTAAAATAAAACCTTAATTTTTCATGTTTTAATACCAAAGTGGGGTATTAAAACATAAAAAATATTTTTTTATAATTTCCTTTTTTTTTGTTGTAATAGGATAGGGGTAGATAAGATATTTTAACGATTTTTCTTTAACTAAAACTTAGTTAATGTACATACAATGGAAATTTTATTTCTATAATACACTTTTTGCAGATCTAGGTGTATGGAAATTTGCTAAATTTCAATATATATTTGGATCTACTCCAGTTGTGTTCAAATTTTACAATTGACTTAACAATAGCAAATGGCAATTTTTTATCACTTTCATTATATTGAAATGAAAAAAAAAAAATATTTGTTTCGTTCCACCCTACTGTACATTGCCGTTGTTGTTTTATTTCTAAGTTTTTGTTATCCTAACTAAAGACATAAAAAATACTTATAAAACTTAAATATTGCGGTTGTTGATTTTGCAATTTTTCTGTTTCTTTGTTAACCGAGTATTTTTTTTTCATCTTATTTCCTGACATTTGGCTTATTGTAATTTTTCCAATTTTCTTTAAAAATATTATACTTGCAGCGAAAAAAAAATGTAACTACCATGTCATCGCCGGTTGGTGACTTTTAAATGCTCAAGGGCCAGAAATGAAAAATAAGTCAGCAAGAAAGGAAAATATAAAAATGTATGTTGGAAAATACGGAATATTTACGCCAACCTTTAGGAACACAGCTGACAAATCTAGAAGAAGGGAAACAAAATAATGAGACAGCTGACTTTAATAAGCAAAAAATCGCAAACAAAATGGCCATGAAATATAATAAACTTAAATCGATTTCTCATAGATGGCAAACAAATACTACGAAACTTTGTCCTCTTGCGATTAATTCTAAAAAAAAAGAAACTCAATCTTTCTAATAGAATCAGTAATCAGTAAAGCCTTTTTTATATCAGTGTAATTCTATCAACGTTTTCTTTTTATAGGCAAATTTTTAAATTCATTAAGGACATATTTTCTTTATCACTTTACTTTACATCGCATAACAAAGCTGAAGGAGAGGAAAATAAAAAAACTTAATAAAATGACTTTCTTATTGCTGCATTTTTTTTTAATACAAGAAGAATGTTTAGTTTTGTAATCAAGTATTTAATGTGACAATTAAATATTTTATAGAGACAATAGTGATTTTTTTTAATTAATCTAGAATTAACTGCAAATTCATTGTAAAAAATACAAGCAGCACTCACACTCCTACAAAACTCATGTGCTCAAAAAGATCTAAACTTAAAAAAAAACATAGAAATTTGTGGCTAAATCGTTAAGTTTTCGCCATTAATAACTTAATTTGGAAAAAGCACCAAACTGGAAATGTTTAGAAAACGCAAATAGAAACAAAACTGCAAAGAATTCTTAACATAATTTATTAAGCCACCATATTTCCCTTTGCGACTTCTTATCATTTTCGGTTGATGGTTTCTACCACCAAGCACTCTACGACAATTGGTCAAAAAGTTGAGAACAAGATTGAAACGCATGGAAAAATATTTTACACTCGGCCACTAACCTAAAAAGATTGCAAGCCCTTGGCCATACAAGCTAGAATCATAAAAAAAAACTGCCGTGCTAAAAGCACTAAAATGAAAACAAAAACAAATTTAAAATGAATCCCCTTGAACGCAGAAAAGTCCAAGAATCTATGGTTATTGCTAACACTTGCTTAAGGCTATGTCTTGACATCATTTCCATATACGTGTCTGCCCGTGGTCCAAAGCCTTTTTTTATATTGGCCTTTTTCCAAGCACAGTCTGCAAGTAGCGATTTTTAACTTGGCCAGATAATACTTCATAATCATTAAGATTAAATCCAAGCAGCTTCTTGTGCCAACTTGTGGTAAAAATTCCAGAGTATTTGGTGGGAATCGAACCCACAATATCGCACACTACCTGCTAGCCACCGAGACACCCATCGTTAAAATTAAAACAAGTTCAAAATAGAGTTTAGAATTTTGGAAAGACTGAGAAAGTGATATAGAAATACTAATAAAAATTTTTGTGATATAGACAGACTAGTAAAATATCTTAAAACTCGAAAAGTGGTAATATTTCCTAAACACGAACTCAAACATTTAAAATTTCCCAAGACGATACTTTGAGGCGGTCTAGACAAGATTAAAATGCTGGATATCAATCTCGTGTTTGTGTGCTGGAAGCTATGATATACACATGTAGGATGACTCGTCAAGCATTAATTTTTAATTTAATTTTGTGCTGCCAACATTGTGCTGCAAGTATCGTAATTTTCGTCTAAAATGCGAGCGCAGCACATATTTTCTTCTTAAATCTTGGAGATTTCCACTCTGATGTTGGTTTTATACACATTGATCATTAAACGACAGTCACCTAAATCAATTATTCGATTTCTTTCTTTGTCTAGATTTCTAAAATTAAAAATTTTTACGTGCTTGTAGAACAAATACATTAAAAACATCCAATTGTGACATTCAGCATGCCAGAAATTAACAATGTTTGATTTTTCACCCAGCATCGTCTGTGTAACACATACAAATATATTTTCACAAATACTACCACAATGTTTGATGATTATTTTGACCGTTACTATGACGCTTTACACAAGCAAATTCATTTAAAAAATGTAAAGTTCCTTACTTCTTTCATACATAGTCCCCTGATGGAATATGATCACAGAATGGACTCACAGAGAAAATAAATACATGTTTGTTAATATTTCAGGATCTTTTGGCCTTCACTCAAAATGAAAAATACGATGGCACTTTTAGCCTTCGAGAGAAATTTCCTATAAATCATTGTGGGCACCGTAGCAGGACACTGTGCATTTAGATGTATTGTGTCGTCGTATATTAAAATGAGTTTGTTGACATTCTTCGTATACATGTAGTAGCGGGTGGTTAAATTTAAAGGGCCGATGTTGAATGTGAACCACACCTATACGTCAAGTTTTTTCTGCATTTAATTTGAATTTTTCCAGTTTGAGACTACCTCAATTTGAACCATGGAAAGAAACACCATCGAGCAATGGTCAGAAAGGTGGCAAGAAATGGCAACAGTGGATGATCAATTTTCAAAGAAAATCATCTTCAGTGATGAGGCACATTTTCACCTCAGTGGATTCGTCAATAAGCAGAACTGCCGCATTTTGTCGAATGATAATCCAAGAGTGAATGTCGAAAATCCAATGCACCCACAAAGAGTGACTGTTCGGTGAGGTTTATGGACCGTATTTTTTCCAAAATGAGCCGGTCAGGCAGTTACTGTTAATGGTGTTCGCTGTCGTGAGATGATAACGAACTTTTTATGGCTCGAATTGGAAGATATGGATGTGGACGATATGTGGTTTCAACAGCACGGTGCCAATTGCGTCCTGTTTGGCGCTTTTGAGCGACGAATTCAATGCCCGTGGAATCTCACGTGTTGCCGATGTCAATTGGCCGCCAAGATCATGTTGGACTTATTTCTTTGGGGTTATTTAAAAGAAAAGGTGAACGTCAATAAGCCAGCAAAAATTCAAGAGCTAATTATGCCTAATCGAAAATCTGAATCATCGGATGAAATGAATATAATTTTCTAAATAATTTGTGTTTTATTTAAAATAAACATCGGTCCTTAAAATCTAACCACCCTTTATATATCTTCCATTTTAATTTTCATTTAGCTTCAACATACAAGCGAGATTGAATAATTTTTAATTGCACACTTTTTTAATTTAACAACATAGACAAAAATGATTTTATTATTATCATTATTATAATTATTTCATATTTCTATTTGTTGTATATACAACGTACTTGGGATTTTTACATTGGCGTTGAATTTTCATTGGCATTATTTCAAATAATTACAATGAAGAAAATTGTAATTATCATTTAATGCTACTGATTTATTTTTAATTACAATTGTTTTTACACTAATGGTAATGGAAATGCAATGAAATTGTATAATTACTAACTATAATTGATGAAAAAATCATTGTTTTTATTAAACACAAATTTATTAATTCTATAGGTTTTAATAACTTTACATTCATTCTGTAGTATTGAATCCTCAAGGGAGTTTTTTTATTCTTCTTCCGATTTTTGTTTGTTTTTATATGAAAAAAATGCCAATAATAGGAGAGAAAAGAATGGAGGTGGGACGTCTTTAAAAACATCCCTACAAAAAGGTTGATTGCAAATGTGGCCAATAATGATAATGTTTTTTTATAATTTAATCATTGACTAATGATAATGATTTAATTTTTTTAAATAATTTTTAATGAAAATTTTTTATTAAAAACCATTACCAAAAAAAAATATTAGCATTATTTAAAATTCAATGCTAATGAAATTGTCAATTAATTACTTAATTTAATTAATTAGTCCCATATATGTTATATAATAAGTATTTATATCTTAAGTCTGAAAAAATAATATACTTGTTATAACAAACCAGCGCTACACAAGAATTCGTATGTATGTAGGTCATCTCTCTGATTCGCCCAATAGAGAAGCAACATCCATCCTTCTTAGTTTAATATAACCGCGATCATTGAGTATATTACGGGCTAGCGAAGAGTGTTTCAAGTTTTTTAAATACCTTGCTGCATTTTTCGCTTTTTCTGATTTAACTAATGGCACGTTTAGATCTTCACGAATGTTCGAGTTTTTTGTATAACGGAGCGATTGTGATCATTCATATATATTATTTTGAATATTATTTTGACATCCTTTATTTTTTTCGCACTTTACCATAATTAAATTGCTTAATGGCCTTTTCAATAGAACATTTTACCTATTGCCTTAAAGTACCTTACTTCGCACATAAATTGAATGAAATAAATTTTGACTTCCTTTCATGTTCGCTTCACAACCTCTTGGAAATGGAAGAAATCATACTCATTCATTCATGTACGGTGAAGAGGAATAAACAAAAATGAATTGTTGAACAATAAGTTGTGTGCAGTAGGAAAACGCAAACACTGGTGTGCGGTGAAAAAACAAAAAAGGAAAATAAAATTTCTTTCTTCGACTATGAAAAACCAAAACACTTTCATTTAGAATCAATAAAAATTCATGATGAATATATACGTACCCAGAGTTAGCCACACAAAGTCTCTTAATGTAATAAATTTGTTTATAGAAATTTTCTTATAATGGAAAAGTTATCATACGCTCTAAATCAGTTTTGTTGAAAATAATGTTGTTAATAATAGGCAACACTGGCGAATATTTTCGTCATAAAATTAAACATTTATATTTTTTTTAACTTTTGTTAAATTTTGAGCAAAATATGCTTTATTATTTTAAACAAATTATGTTTAATTTTTCCCCTTTGTTTATTTTCATAGTTTTCCTTAAAAATATACATACAATATCCATATATTCTACACATATAATAAAATAGTAACTCATTTCCGTCTGTCTGTCTGTCTGCTTTTCATTTGTATTCACATCACGTAAAAACTACTGGATAGATTTTAACAAAATTTTGTGAGCAGGTACCTAAGCATCCTGACTCCAATATAGGATACTTTTTACCGCAAAAATATCTCATTTCCAAGAGAAAACTGGGATATTTTAAATACTTATATTTTCAACACATCTTTTTATTTTTGAAAGTGGTATATTTTAAAAACTATTGCGCAACATTAATTGAATAAAATTTGTATATGATTTGTATTTTTACTTTGTGAAATTACATTGTTATTTAAATATTTTTACAGAGGTTTACAGTAACTTTTAGTATTTTATATAACTATTAAAATTTTATACAGGGATGGGTAACTTTATATAAAGAAAATACATAAACCATAACTGAAGCACTATAAAGGTAAGAGTCTTACAATTGGTGTGGAAAACTTTCAAAGCAAAATCGAGTAAAATATTGTTAGGACGACAACGTCGTGGCGGGCACAGCTAGTATGTATGTAACATCTATACCTGTCTCTCTGTTTCTCTGTCTATGTTTGCATCACGTAAAAACTACTATGGATTCTAATAAAATTTTTCGGGGAGTTACATTAGTATCTTGCATTATATTATTACATTATTTCCAAGAGAAAGTGGAGAAAAAAGCAAGGAAGCGGGATATTATAAAGGTATTGCATACTTTACAGCGCCTTTAATTTTTTAACACCTTTTACATAGCTTTGCAATAATGTTTAGAGTTATATATATATATATATATATATATATATATATATATATATATTAGAATTTTATCCAGGAATGGGAACCTTTATATAAAGAAAATTCTTATACGTGAATCACTATAAAAGAAAGAGTATTAAAATGTTGTGTGGATTACTTTCATAGCAAAATTGAACAATATAATGTCAGGACGCATACAACGTATGTGGGTACAGCTAGTAGATATATGTATAAAATTACATTTATTAAAATCATTTTTATAATAAAACCTTTAAAATTATTTAAGTAGGTTTCAGTGGCGCAACTAGAAGCAACTATTATTATTATTATTACTTATATTGAATATTCAATTTAATTAGTCGACCTATTTATTAACATATAAATGAATTGTTTAGGTTAGGCTTTATATTCTCTCTGACTACTAACAGAAGTTGAAGAATATTTGTATATGAATTATTATTTATAAATTTAATATAATATAAATAATATAAATTTAACTTTAATCGCAACAGGAAAATAAGTATGTACATATGTATACTTTATGATTCTTCATTCTTTAACAGGTTTGTTTAAACAATTTTTTGCTGACTTTGGACATATATTGCAACTAACTGTGCGTCCTGACAATATTTTGTTCGATTTTGCTGTCAAAGTAATCCACACCAAATTTTAATTTAATTTAAATTTTTAATTTTTTTTATCCATCCCTAGGAAAAATTGTAAAATTTACATAAAATTCTAAAAATTATTGTAAAGCTCTGTAAAAGGTGTTTAAAATATTTTAAAAACAATGTAATACCACAAAGTAAAACTACAAACCAATTTTTTTTTAATTTTCTAATTGGTAGTAAGTAATTCATATTTTGTCATTATTTTAAAACAGCGCCATCTGTTGCGCAGCCGTGTTTAACCATGTTTAAATATCCCGCTTTCAATTCAGCTTTTGTCATTATTTTAAAACAGCGCTATTTGTCTGCCGTGTTTAAAATATACCATAAGCAGTACCTTTAAATTGGTAAAAATATCGTCATACTTTCACTGCTCTTTCTCCACTTTCTTTTGGAAATAAAAAAAGTGCTTCCCCACAAAATTTTATGAAAATCCTTCCTGTAGTTTTCACGTGATGCGAACAGAAGTAAGAAAGACAGACAGACAGACAGACAGGAAATGAGTCACTATTTTTTTATATATCTATAGGTATTCAACATTTTTATGTTATTCAGACATCTTTGGCTGATTTTGTGAATACTTTTATTTCAAGATAAAATTATTTTTTGGAGAAATAAAGTACAGAATTTGTATTGACACAACTTCTGAACGGTATAAGACATCCTTAGAAAATAAAAAATTAATATAAATAAGTGAGCTTTTAAACAAGCGGTAGAAAAAGGTTCATATTTTATATTTTAACACCTAAATTCCTAAAACGAGAAAAAAAGTTTAAATAAAATTGGGGTTTTCATACAATATGTTGCCCTGTTGAGAGTGTCAAATCATTTTTTGAGTATATAACCAAACTTTAAAACTCTGCTTACTTTTTATCAATGCTTTTCACTTGGCGGAGTTTAACATAAATATTAATTATGTTTAGAAATTGGCTGAGCTGCGTAGGGCTGGAGGGAGAACCAATACAATTTACAACCTAATTTTCTTTTATTCACATTGGCTACAGGTTTAAAAAAAAAACTTCTTGTACTGAAGCAAATTTAAAATATATTAGCAAGAAAGCCGCACCACCATTTTGGGAAAACCCCTGCAAGATAGTTAGCAGTGGTAGTTTTTACATTTTCCTAATTAAGGCACGTCTAACTTAACAAGATGTCAGGATAAGACTTTATTCTATTTTATTCTAAATTTTATAAAAAATGCATCCATTATTTTAAAAAGTATAAATCGATCATAAATAAGTCCATCACATTAAATACAATAAGTTAAGATCGGCCGATAATTCAAAAAAATACTTTATTTAGATTTTCTGCCAATTTTAAAAATATAACCCCGGAAACACGAATTTATTAGATATATTAAAGACCATTTTAGTTTAAAAAATCTTAACATTTGAATTATAATAAACTTTTGGTGGCGTTTCAAAAATATTCATGCTCGAAGTACATAATTTAAGGGCTGACATAAAAGCTCATCTTGGCGATAGAATAGCAACTGTTTGCAGTTGCTCCCAGAAGCGTCTCTGCTTTGCCGCTTTCAAATTTTATTAAGATATCATTAGTTAAGTATCGAATTACGTTATGCACCTTTTGTCGCTGCAATTCTTCATTAGTTGGAGAGCGGAATTGAAAAGGCTACACATATGCATGTACTCTTGAAATTCCTTTTTTCTCTCATTCGTAGTTTTAATTTTAAAGTTTAATATGTTAACAATTCTATATATCCATACAAATAGTTGCAATAAAAATTGCACGATATAAACACAAATGCAATATTAAAGAAGAAACGAGAAAGATTGCAGCGACAAAAGTTGCATAATGTAATTCGTCACTAACGAATTATTTTCTAAATAAACCACTGTGCATTCTTAGATATACAAATTTCAAATTTATTCTTCCCTTTTCATTTCCATACAGCTTGCTTTTTCTCAAAATAAATAGAAACCTTTCTTGATATTTAGAGTATTTTTCTATTTATTTATTAAATGTTACAATACAATTGCAAGTTGTTTTTCAAATTTAAATATAAAGCTTAGCAATGAGGAGCTTTACTCGTTGTAATAAAATTCCTAGAATTTAATAGACTGCTACACTACCTATTTGCCGACCGGCAAATAATCCCATAACTACTGATACTGTTTCAGCAGTTGTTATTTATTTCATTCATTTTTGCAAATAAAACTATTATTCATAGAAATATTTGCGCAAAACATAAAATATCTTAGTAAATTATTGTCAAAAGTAAACTGAAGTAAAGACCACAATATAACAACCTTTGACTTTTCATTAACTGTTTCTTTCACGGTTTTAAATACAATAATACAAAAAAAGTTAATTGTAATTATATGCTGCCGGAATTCTTCGTTGAGACATGGACTCTAATTGGTTTTTATTGATTTTATGTGTTGGTTTTTTGGTTAATGACTTAATTAAGCTGTCAATAGATGCAAAATAAAATAATTACAATAATTTATAACGTTTTTTAACCATTGATGATGCCATGAATTGACCACATGGTCAATGCTGCAAATTTGTTTGAAACTTATTTATTTATTTATTTATTAAAACAATCCAACCATTTTAATGGTCTATAAAACTTTCGCAATTTGCTTTTTAATTAATTTTAAATATATGTACATTTTTAAGCTGCTAAATAAGTATTTGTGTAAAAAATTAAAATGCTTTAAGTGAGGAAAAATTTATTAAAATTCTTTTAATGGGTATGGGGCATTCCATGCATAGCAAACGTTTGAACAGTGAAATATTTATACATTTTTTAATTAAATCTTACATTTTGAAAAATTCCTTGAGGAAAAAATTCAGTTTTTTAAAAAATTTATTTTATAAAAAAAAACCAATCCCTTTTTTATACTTAAAAGTATGACCCATATGTTTTTTTAAATTTGTGGAATATCCCGCATATTTGTTTGATTGTTTTCCCCATTAAAACATATTTCACTATTAATTTAAATTAAAAATAATTATTTCCATTCTCACAAGAAATGTTTAAAAGGAAACAGAGTTAATTAAAATGCCAAGCATTATGACCATAATTGTATAAAATAATAAAAAAAACAAGAATTACTGGTAATTAAGGGAAAAAATGTTGTGTTTATTTTTCTCAAAATTGTTTTGTTTCAAGTTCAAACTTTACGAAAGTAGTCCTACGTTTTAAAGTTTGGAAAGCTTCACTAGTATTCACATAGCTTTTATGCATTCTTTTTATTTAAAAAGGGTTACTCCAACTAATAAAGACGACGAGCCAGTCACTATTCTAGAAGAGTAATATTCGTTGAAAGAATTTAGCTCAAGAAGAGGCTGTCGCCTAGAAGGATCAAGTGTGATGCTCTCGGTAACTAAGGGTAATATCAAAAGTTCCATTTATACCTCCTCGCAGCTATAGTCATTAATAGGCTACTAATTAGGTCATGTCCCTAATAGGAAGCTGGCTAAATTTAGTCTTGCTTATAAAAAAAGTTAACCTTATTCACGATGGATGCTTAGATATAATGTAAAATTCTTGTCTTAATTTACACTTATCTGCACGCAAAGAAAAAACATGGTTTTGGTATGGTCATGGAACCGCATTATGTTCTCTGCAACAATGTATGGTTGCGATGAACAAATTATAGTTGTTTGTGACATTACTGTGGTCACATAATTAAGTTTTGCTGGAGTTTTCATCATTAAATGTTTTGATTTATGTTTTGATAATTTTATTCATATATAACTAAATAATATTACATACAATGAAATATACCTCACAAGTACTGGTATTTCAGAGGTAAAAGCCTAACAGTAAAAACAACAGAAAATTGCTTGACTATAATTGGTGTTCAAGCTGGATTACTTCATGTTTCATCTGGGCAAATTATTTATGGAGGATGTATACAAGCAAGCACTCTCAAGCTTGGGATCTGTCTGTCCATCTGTAGGCTTCTCACTGAAACCATAATGGTAGAAACTAGAATTGTATTACTACGGGCGCTATAACAATATATACTAAGAGAATCTAAAATAATATTTAAAACCTTGTTTGCTATACTAACAACTATAAAAAATAGAGGGCGTCCCGATAGTAACGTGATTATCAGATATATGTCCTTATTTTAAAGCATAATACGTAGACTCTTGAAATTTTAACAGGAAGTGTATTACTATGGCCTTTATAATATAATTACTATACTTTCTGAGCTACAACTATGGCTACCCTCGTGTATTTACAAATACATACAAGGTATGATAAAAAAATAACCGTTATTTTCAATTTTCGTGAGGTGCGTATGTTTGATTTTCCCATTTTTTTTTTAATATTGGTACACATGTCTGTTATTTATATTGACAATATCAGCCATTTTGGATTGTCAGTTTGTTTTTGACAGATAAAAAGGTTAGTCGTGTTTTGGTGTGCTCTTCGATTTTTTACTATTTCAAAAAATGGATCAAAGAACCTATATTAAGTTTTGTGTAAAAAATGAAATTAAATGTGCAAGGACATTTGAAATGTCGACCTTGGCGTCTACTATGAGCAGAACACAAGTTCAATTGTAGTATAAACGGTTTAAGGAAGGCCGAAAAGATGTCAATGACGATGCTCGTCTTGGTCGCCCGAGCAAGTCAACAACCGATGAAAACATTGAAGCAGTGAAGAAAATGATTTTGGATAATCGTCGAATCACTATTAGAGAGATTGCCGATGTTGTTGGCATAGCGTTCGGCTCATGCCAAGCAATTTTTACGGTTGTTTTAGGCATGAAACGTGCGGCAGCGAAGATTGTTCCAAAATTGCAAAATTTTGAGCAAAAACAACGTCGCGTGGACATCGCTCAGGAGATGTTGAACATCGTCAACGACGATCCAGGGGGTTACTCTCTATTGCGATACGAAAGAAATATGGTACAAAATCAATTTGTACTCTTTAAAGCGCTCGCTCATTTTTCTTTCGCATATCTTTTTCGCAAAGATGGCAGCACCATACTCTGTAATGCGAAAGCGTATGTCAAATTCGTTCGATAAGCTAAAATATTTTGCGATAGTAAAAGAGCAAGCGCAAGAGCAAAAGAGCAAGTTGCTGCGTGTTAATGCCTAACAAGCCGGACGCAAAATGTAGCACAAAATATTTAGACAATCTGATGTAGATCCTGTAAGGGATATACCTGATTAAAAAATTTATATATTTTGCTATTATTTATATAAAATATGATAGTATTTGCGTTGATTTCCTGTAGAACTTTCAGTAACGGCAAAAGTTAAAATAAAGTTATATGAGTTTGAAAAAAAAATTCTATAACAGATTTATTATACTAGCGTTTATTTATGGAAAGTATATCGAACCTATCTGCTTCCAACTCGCTTCAAGTTAATTTCTGTCTTTAAACCATAATCCATCAATATTTATATGTAAATTCAAGCGGCTTAACTTTTGTTTACATATTTTTAACTGTTAATGTTGCCACTTTTTCAAAAATTTTGCGAAAGGTGTTGCGAAAGTCATAGAGAGTACCGATTTGCCCTCTTATCGCATTGAGCTTTCGAATCGAAATTGCTTTCGCATCGCAATAGAGAGTAACCCTCCAGATAATGTCCTGGCACATTTAATTTCCTTTTTACACAGAACTTAATACAGTTGCATTGATCCATTTTTTGAAATAGTAAAAAATCGAAGAGCACACCAAAACACGACTAACCTTTTTATCTGTCAAAAACAAACTGACAATTCAAAATGGCTGATATTGTCAACCTTAATAACAAACATGTGTACCAACATTTAAAAAATATGCGAAAATCGAACATACGTACCTCAAATAGTACTATTTTAAAGCTCTTGTGTGTTGTTTTTTAGTACATTCAGCCATAATTTGAACGCTGTTGCGAAATTCGATTAACATCGCCAGTTAAATTCGCGGATAATCTGGAGTTTACTGTATTCATTTTTTCCATTTTTTCATTGGTTTTAATTTATGTGTTTGTTAAAAAAAAAAATTTAATTACCTACATTTAAGGCATTATTTAGTTTTTATCTTTTTTTAATCTTGAGCATTCATCTTCCAGTCTTATATTTATACTTAAAGCATTTTTTTCATTTTCCATTTCAATTTATTTTTTTGTGGGCTTAATTAATACACAAGGGTGTTTGTTAAAAATAAAAATTAAAAATTGTCTACCTTCAATTACTAGGGACCAGTTGGTCAAAATACTAGTATCATTTTAAACATTAAAGAATACGAGTTAAACTTAATTTCTTTTGGTATATTATATTGTTACGTTTCTACTTTACAGGACCACTAAAGCCTTAGACGTTTCAAATAATACAGCCATGCCTCAAAAAACTTAGTCCCAGGTAAGTTCGCGATACAATATTTTCAAAACATGAAATCAAAGTATATCTATATCAAGCACATTCGTTAGCCCAGCTGATATTTTTTAATTCGTTTTGTTTTGTTTCTACTTAAATTCAAAGAAAATTGAAAATAAAATTTCAAACAATGAAATTTATAATCAAGCTTAAGTTCGTTTTTATTCTCTCTAAGAAAGAATTAATTAAATTACAAATTAGGTGATAATATTAAAGAAAAATTGGGAAAATTTAATTTTTAGACACCAGCACAAGTGGAATGCACATTTTCTAGACAGCCACGTCCGTCATCAGCACTACTTGTATCTAATCTACTTAGGGTAGTGTTTTAGTTGTAAGCATCATCTATTTAACCAACCAAACCCAGATAAAGGAATACGAGAAAACTTGTATTCAATTAATTAATTAATTAATTATGTAATACATAAAACAGTTCGACTTTTAATAATTAAAAAATTTTCAAATATAAAATTTCAAATATATAAATATTTTTTCACTTTCCTTTGTTTCATCAGGTATGGTCAACGAAATTTTGAAATTTTGTTTTTCTAAATTGAGTTGCACCAAACAAACTTTTTATGAATTCTTGCTTCAATTCATATTGATCTAAACATAAACAGATCATTGTATTATAATTTTTTTATTAAATTTTTTTGTTACAAAAAAGTACAGTTGTACCCACTTTGCCATATCAGTTGGTTTTGACGCCTAACAATATTTGGTCTAATGTTGTAGACTGAAATGAAATTGTATATTTATAACACATTTTTCAAAGCAAAATACCAACAACAAACATAAACTCTTGTTAAATAACGACAACGATAACGATAACCCTATAACATGATAACACAGGCTTGTGAATTGAGAAAATTTTTTAACAAAAGAAAACCTATTAACTTGAATAAAATTAGTTTATATGAATGAATCGTATATAGATTTGAATAAAAATTAAGTTGATTTAACTATTTTTTTCGTTAAGATTCAACTAATTTTTCACGTTTATATAACCTTCGAAATTTGGTTCAGTGTACGATTATCGTACTTAGTTCGCAAAATATCAATAGTTTGATGAGCTGTCTGGCGAGAACTTAAAATTATCCAAGTTTATAACTTTCCTATCAGGCGATAATAAGTCTAAAATCATAGTTCTGTAGCACTTGTAGTTAAATGAAATGCCATTTATAAAAAATAGGCCAATGAGATCACCGCTCCACTCGGGCAACAAAAATCTCTCAATGAAAAAATAGCATATGCTTTAAAAGATTTTGGTATTTAGACCACCCAGTGCAGTCAAAACTAGGTAAACATACACTCACTTCAAGGAAAATCCTATGAACCATGTAACGATTAACGAAAATTGAAAAAAGTTTCCTTACATTACGAACAATCATCTTAGTTTACTAATGTTTGTTGGATGGTCAAATGATCGTGATTTTTATTAATTCAAAGTCACGCGGTTCAGATATAGTTGTTATCGCCTACAATCTATACATATAATAAAACACTAACTTATTTCCTGTCTGTCTGTCTGTCTGTCCGTCTGTCTTTCTTTATGTTTGTGTTCACATCATGTAAAAACTACTGCATGGATTTAAACAAAATTTTGTGAGGAGTTACCTGAAATATAGGATATTTTTCCGCAAAGATATCTTATTTCAAAGAGAAAGTGGAGAAAATGCAGTGAAAGTACGCAATTTTTCGATACGCATACTTTAAGGCGCATATTTTAGTAGGGATCAGACCCTTTATATAAAGTAAATACAAAAACCATAACTAAAGCCCTAAAAAAGTAAGGGTCTTTGGTATGGATTGCTTTCTAAGCAAAATCGGTCAAAATATTGTAAGGTTGGTGATGAAATGGCGGACAAAGCTAGTGTATAAATATATTCATAACCCGATGGTTAAAAACGACTAATTTTGCAAAATCTTATATAAATGTCTTTTAAACTCTTTCAGTATTTGCACAATTTTATGAAATTCTAATTGTTCTTCTCGACTTTAAAATGCTTTAAGCTTAAGTTTATGTTATTGGTTAAAATGCATTAATGGTAATAATAAAATGTTGAATGGTGTACGTATAACTGCAAAATACATTTTCTGAAATATTGCTCTCAAATGAATTTGCATCAAAAACCACAAGATCTAAAACTGGTTAATTTGCAAGCATGTATGCGGTAAATACACAAACACAGAGTAAATTTTGGTTTCAGTCTTAATTGCACACGAAACAATGGAAATGACGAGTAAATTATCACAAGAAGTTAAAGTTAATTAGGAATTTTAAAGTGAGAGTCTGTTAGAAATTTTATGAGGAGTACCAAGAATTTAACTCAAAGTAGTTTGCTGAAAAGTGTTAAATTTCAAAGACTAATTAATGTTTAGTTTAATTGAACTATTTTGCTAGAAATGTATAAATAATTCTTCAGTTCGTGTTAAGTTAAGATAATAGCAGAATGTGAATAATTTTTTTTAATCTTTCTTTAGAATTTGTATCTTCGTATCTCCAATATAGCTGTTATTGTAAATATTTTATATTTATACAAATTTTATAGTGAAATGAAATACGAATAATTATCTAACGTAACAAGGTGTCAGTCTATTACGTTTACCTTTCACAAAGTTTTGGCAAATCACCATAATAAGAAGCAGCAAATACAGATGTGAGTTTTACATTGGATATAAATCAATCGTCACCAATAAGATAAAGAAATGTTCGTACCAGAAAAACCAAAGCCATCATTGTCAAAATTATAAGTGTCCATCTTAACCACTCAAAAGATAAGGTCATATAAATGAAATTACGTTAACTATGGAGACACCCTTTTTCAGTTTTAATCCAGCTGTTATAGCGGACATAGTAAAATACATTTTATGCAAATATTAAGTGTCTGTCTATAGCGGTTCAACAAATAAGGCTATATACAACAAATTACATCATCTATTGAGACACCCTTTAATTTACAATTAAAAACGGTAGACTTCGTTCTTACCAACTGACCATTGATAATTGAATACAATTCTTCTAGTATTCCTTTATCTGGGTTTGGTTGGTTAAATAGATGATGCTTACAACTAAACGCTACCCTAAGTAGATAGATACGAAGATGACTGATACTGATGACGGACGTAGCTGTCTAGAAAATGTGCATTCCGCTCTACTGGTGACTAAAAATTAAATTTTGTCTTTAATATTATCACCTAATTTGTAATTTAATTAATTCTTTCATTGTGTGTAATACAATTAAACATTTTATACTTTATGCTGTCTCGGAATTATCAATTCTGTGCAGTTTTCAGTTTGCACGGAACAGTTTGCTTATAACAGTTCAAAAGATTTTTCCGTATACATGAAATAGAATCGACTGTGGAGACAACCTTTAATTTAAAATTTGAAAACCAAAGTACACCTGTTATTGTAACGGACATTATCTGTAATTTAAAAGTGTTTGTCTAAACTGTACAATAGCTAATACCAAAAAATTCAAATTATGTGAACTATCGGGACACCCTTTAATTTTTAAATTTATTTTTTTTTTTACTTTTGTGTTACTGAAATCTATGGTGATGTGCAATTTGTTAGAATTTCAAGTTTAGGTGTTTCTTAATGGCACTAATCTGGTATAACCTTTTAAATAAAAAATTTTAAAATCGGTTTAGAAATGACTAAAACAACATACAGATGAATTGATTACCTTCGGCATTTTGGCCTTGTGGGTTAAAAACACAGAATAATTCATTTATTCTTGGGTATCTTTTCATAACCAAATTTCATTGTTTTAAATTGATTATTCATTTGGCGATTTTCATTTTTGCTATGGTGCGTTTCTAAACTGGATCTTTTTGCATGCAGACGTTTTATTTCAAATTGCAGTTCGGATGCTCCTAGATCTTTATTTTCCAAACAATTTTGCTAATATTGGCACTGTTTTCTAAAATTCAATTTAAAATTTTCAAAATAATCATTAGTTTTCCTAAAGCCATTTGTACATATATTTATTGCTGCTACCGTGATCATCATTCAGTAACAGCTAAATCTAAACAAGCGCGTAAGGCATAACGACGCACATGCGGGTATTTGCCAACCTAGCCGGGCATTACCTTTTTTAGCTTATATTAGCTCTGAAAATTTACTGAGTGCCGCTAGATTAATAAAACTAGTCAGAAAAATCTCTTATCGCTATAAAATAAGAAAAATCGGTCCAGGGAGAAAAAACTTCCCCTTAGAAGAACTAATCCTACCACTGAAAAATTCAATTGTTTAGCAAGTGCAACTTTTATAATCAGCGACTGTTAAAAAAAAAACCTAAACCTAAACACTGAAGATTCTAAAATGCCATTTTTTGTCCCTCCTCCTTGTGGGCTGTGACATAAAATATTATTTGCAAAAATAATGTAATTATTAAAAGAAATGGATTACACACGCCTTAATACCATAAAAAAAATGTTTAAGTTTTTATGTGTAGGGGGAGGATCCCTCCAATCACAACCTCCGAAACATCAATGTGATTTTTTATTTTTTTTTTTTTTTTTTTATTTAAAAAAAATATTTATTTTTAAGCTTTTATGCCCAAGCGAAGAATATTAATAAAAGTAATTTTGGAATTTATTACTTTATATTATTTTGTATCCGCCACTACGTCATTATTTTCTGTTAAAGTAATAAACTTTAAGACTCTTAATGTTATAGTGCTTCATTTATGGTTTATGTAAATACTTTATATAAAGATACCCTTCCCTGGGTAATTATTCAGGAACATAGGCTTTATATAAAAATCTAAATTTTGTATAAAATTACTGTAGAGTACTGTAGAGCACTGTAAATGGTATTTTAAAGTACGCGCTGGCAAAAATAAAAGTTGCTGCGAAGTTTGCAGTCCCATTGAATCGGTAGAATTGCATACTTTCACTACTTGTTCCCTCTCTTCCTTGGTAATGAGATATTTTTCGGGAAAAAATATCCTATATTTAAACTACGCTACCTCTTCATAAAATTTTATTATAATTCATCTAGTAGTTTTTACGTGATGCGAACACAAACAGCCAGATAAGAAGAAAATCACAGTTTTTTTTTAATTTGTATAGATAATGAATAATTTACACTAGTAACAATAAATTTTATTTAAAATGATAACAATTAATTTATTTAAAATAACTTAAAAATCAAAAACATTTTATGACCGACAGAAAGATTTCTTACTCTTATCTACCTATGCAAGATGAGTAAAAACAGAAAAAAGGTGAAATTTGGCAGAAATCGGAATAAATAGAGCAAAAACACGCATGTTTTTTTCTACAGTCTAAAAGTAGAGATCGCAAATTTTATAGTCATATATAATATTTTTAGGATCGCAATGGCCCTCACTCTCAAAACCCTTTTTACTTTTAACAAAAATTAACAAAAAAAAATCCTTTTTTTTTTAATTTCGAAAGAAATTTTTTATCATAAAAATTTATAATAAAATTTTTCACAGAAAAAAATCAATACCAAATCTTTATTACTTTAGCCACAAAAATATATATTTCAAACCTTTCAAAATCGTATAAATTCAATAAAAGCGTATGCGATTTACTCAACTTTCCTGATGACAAATCTCAAGTAAAAGCCTTGAAAATTCACTATACGATACAGATGTCTGTCGAGCAGCGTACTTAAATTTTTACATTTCTTAAAATAAATGTTTGGCCTAATGTCAGGCTAGATTGGTAAAATATCCTTCAACGTCTAGCGCCTAGCTATGAACAAACCAAAATAAGAGCGTAACTCTGTAATAAACAATAATAATAAATTTTGTTTAGTAAAATCTAATAAATTTAAAGAAAATATAGAGATAAAATCGCAAGATAAAGCAGAAGGTAGCTTAAATGGCATCACTCTTACACAAAGAAAAAAAAAACAATAACAGTTTAGTTGCACCCAACTTCACTACCTAACGCTCCACAGTGGTTAGAAAACGATTTATTTTGACATAATTCGGTATCTCATGAACCACTGAAGATGTCTTGATGAAATTTTACAGAGGTAGAACAGAGGTGTTCTTGCGAAAGGTGGATTACCTAGGATAAAGGGAGGCTTCTGGGTAAGCGCCCAAAGTTTGGTACCGCGGGTATATAGTTTTTTGGAAATGACATAAAATGTTTAGTTTTAACTCAAATGTTAAAATTTTTTAAATTTAAGTAGACCTTAAAATTATCTATAAAAAATGTGCTTACATGTGCATATTATCTCTTTTAGTTTGGCAGAAGATTGGGTTATAATTTTGGCCGACCTTAACTTAGTATTTTTGGCATGGTGTACTTACTAATCGGATCAGATTATTATTTTAAGACATTCGCTATATTCTTGATAAAATTTAGAATAAATTAGTTTCAAGTTTTGTTCTGATAGCGCTTTTAGTTAAAAAGTTAGAAGCCTCTGAATTGGGAAAATGTAAAAAATACCGTTTTCCGGATTTTCCCCAAAAAGGTGGTATGGTTTTTTACTTATATAATTTAAACTTACTTCGGCACTAGTAAATTGTTGGAACTATTTCAAAGAAACCTATAGCAAATGCGAATAAAAGAAAAATCAGGTCAAAAATTTTAACGGTTCCCCCTCCAGCCCTACCCAAACATAGCTAATTTTAAATCCAAACTTATGAATTATTGTAAAATTCCTCGGAATGCAAAGCACCGAATCATTAAGATATCGTCAGTGGTTCATAAGATACCGAATTATGTCCAAAATAAATCGTTTTCCAACCACTGTGCGCTCTGTCAAAATTGATTTTTTTAATTACCAAGCGTTGACGCCGCTATTTAGGTTTGCTTCATACATTTTGTATGATAATTTTCGACAGTTATTTTACGCCCTACGCGATTGTTTAGCTGTAAGAATAATTTTATGTGCATATGTATGTATGTATATTTGTATGTATGTATGTATGTATGTATGTATGTATGTATGTATGTATGTATGTATGTATGTATGTATGTATGTATGTATGTATGTATGTATGTATGTATGTATGTATGTATGTATGTTTGTATGTATGTATTTATGTATGTATGTATGTATGTATGTATGTATGTATGTATGTATGTATGTAAATAATGTATACTTGTACCAAGTATTGTGGTTTTCTATAAACTAAATCTTTATTTAAAAAATATCTTATTTATTCTTAATCTAATCTAAAATAAAAACTGTATTTTATTTATCTGACTCTTTCGTAAACAAATGAACAAAGGAATGAAATTTGAAACTTCGAAAGAGTCAGCAACTTATAAATACATTAAAATTGAAATTTAAAATCTTTGTTTATTTAATTTTGTGAGTATGAAATTTTGTAATTATGAAATTAACGTTTATGGTATATTTATGTTATGAGTTGGAGTGGTGTCATGTATGTCACTAGTAGTATGTCACTCCTCCCCTCTTTAGAATCAACAATGACCTCATTGTTTTTTCTTTTATTATTTTTAATAGATATTTTATATTTTTTAATTTTTGCCTTGTTCATTAAAAATAAAAAATATAAAAATATAAAATATTTAATGAACAAGGCAAAAATTAATAAAAACATTATAATAATTGAAATTAGTAGGCCAATTAAATAATTTTCGTTTTTTTCATTGACATATTCAATATGTTTTTTCAAATCAGGCAAAGATAAATTTAGTTTTACAATGTTTGCAGTATCCTTAATACTGGGCAATATAGATGATTTTTCAATAATTTGTTGTACTTCTATTTTAAAGTCACTTATTTTTATTTTACAATTGTGTAAATATATTATATTATTACCGCTAATTGTTATATTAAGATCATTACAATTTTGTTTTATTTGTGTTGGCTTTAAATTCTTCGTTATTACAATGTTTGGTTGAACAAATTCTATGGAGGATTCATTGTTTTTCTTAAATTGACATTCGGTCTTGTTATTATTTAAAATATTCCTAATACAGACACTTTTTGTGTATTCAACTTTATTGTTTTTAAATTCAAAAATCATATCACTTCTTCTAACAAAATCAGTCACATCATCTATTACTAATTCTTCTTTATTCTTATCTGGTATAGGTATTATTTTAATCTTTTTAAACGATTCGAATGATGTAGGTATTGAGAGTACAAAAAATATCATCTCTTGCTCTAACCATACGGAAGTTTTAATACTCTTAAATTCTATGTCGGTAAGGTCAGAAATAGTGGGCAAATCCATAATTTTTGGATTTATAATACCCATTCGTGCCAGCTGCATGGCCAATTGAATGTCTTGTATATGTTCCAAAAACAGTTTGACGTTGTCAAGAAAAAGATCAGAAAGTACCTTTTCTGTTAGTTTGTTTTGAAGCTTGCGAGTTTCAGTTTCGAACACTGATAGCAGTTTTGTTTCGTTGTTAATAAGGTCAACAATTTCATTAAATTCGCCAGACGAAATCGTATTTTTCTTGAAATCTTCTATTGATGATTGTATTTCTATTCTATCCTCATTGTCCATAGTACCAAACAAAAACCTGAGACCATCTCCTACGAAATTGGCAAGGCCTCTTTTGTGTCTATTCAAAAACATTCTCTTCACTTTGTTACCCAACGAAAGATAGTTCTTGATCATATCAGTCTGGTAACATTTATTTTTATTATATTTCTCGAGTAGAGTGTCATAGGTCAAGTCTAGATAAGTTTTATTTATGGTCAATATATGATACTTAAAGCTAGTAGGCTGGTTGCTGATTCCTTGTTCTATTATAGTGTAGCCCAAATTACTGTCTATTGGGTTTATTTCCATTATCTGATTGTTGACTTTTAGAATTACTGTCGCCAATTTAAGTATTATGATCCAAAGGGCATTAATACCCTTCGATGGATTTTGATTTCCAGTTACACTCAGCCCTGAAATTATACCATTGGAATTGTTTTATGTGAAATTTTTCTTTCTTTTGAACTGACTCTTATATTTTATAACGTTTATATCCCTAAACTTAACTATAAAGTGTTCACCGTCATCTTCTGTTCTCAACTCTTCTGCCTTCTTAAAAGGGTTATCCTTTTTATTTAAGCTCTTCCTTTGAATCTCTGCGCCAACAAAATTCGTATCCATTGGCTTTTCCATTCGTTTATTCATTTTTCCTTTTCTATTTGTGGATTGGTTTTAGGTTCTAGCCTATTAAAAAAAATGTTATAGGGTGTTTCGCCGGTTGTGGAATGGACTATATTGTGATTATAGGTAAACAACGTTTGTTCTATTTTCATATAATCCAGCTCCCTATCGTTTGACGTGTTTATAATTCTTAATTTCTCATTTAACGTCTGGTGCAATCTTTCTACATCCCCTATTCCGGTTTTGCCTGTAGTGACTTCCAATTTAATTTTTAGTTCTTCACACCATTTTTAGGGTTCCGAAGTGTAAAAACGAAACCCTATTGTTTTCGCTACAATGTCTGTCCGTCTGTCCGTCTGTCAGCGCGTTTTATCTCTGGAACCGTAATAGGTAGACTTTTGAAATTTTCACAGATGATGTATAGTTGTTGCCGCGATAGCAACAAATACTAAAACTTATAGGGTGTTCCAATAGAGAGGTGTTATTTACGAAAATGTGTTTATTTCTTGAACTGTAGGAGAGATACACTTGAAATTTACAAACAATTATTAAAACTTAGTTCACTATATAAACAAGTATAAAAAAATAAAACTAAAAATTGAAGGGTGTCCCGATAGTGGTGTGAAATGCATGTATAAGGCATAAGTTTTGAACCATAATAGGTAGACTCTTGAAATTTTCACAGAAGGTGTATAGCGATGGCTGCTATAACAAAAAAAAGTTAAAACTTATAGGGTGTTCCGATATAGAGGTGTTATTCACGAATATGTGTTTATTTCTTGAACTGTAGGAGGCATACACTAAAAATTTACAAACTGTAATAAAAACGTAGTTCGCCTTATATACAAGTCTAAAAAATAAACCTAAAAATCAAAGGGTGTTCCGATAGTGGTGTTATTTTGATTTATAAGGCCTAAGTTTTGAATCATAATAGGTAGAATCTTGAAATTTTTACAGAAGATGTATAATTTTAGGCGCTATAGCAAACAATAATAAAATTTATAGGGTGTTCCGATAGAGAGGTATTATTTACGAAAATGTCTTTATTTATTGAACTGTAGGAGGGATAAACTTGAAATTTATAAACAGTTATTAAAACTTAGTTCACTGTATAAAAAAGTATAAAAAATAAAAATTAAAGGGTGTTCCGATAGTGGTGTGAAATGCATGTATAAGGCATAAGTTTTGAACCATAATAGGTAGACTCTTGAAATTTTCACAGAAGATGTATAGCGATGGCCGCTATAACAAAAAAAGTTAAAACTTATAGGGTGTTTCGATAGAGAGGTGTTATTCACAAAGATGTGTTTATTTTTTGAGCTGTAGGAGGCATACACTAAAAATATGCAAGCAGTAATTAAAACTTAGTTCGCTATATTAACAAGTATAAAAAATAAACCTAAAAATCAAAGGGTGTTCCGATAGTAGTGTGATTTGCATGTATAAGGCCTAAGTTTTGAACCGTAATAGGTAGGCGCTTGAAATTTTCACAGAAAGTATTTAACTGTGACCGCTATACTAGCAAATACTAAAACTTATAGGGTGTTCCAATAGAGAGGTGTTATTTACGAATATATGTTTATTTCTTACAAACAGTAATTAAAACTTAGTTCGTTTTATAAAGAAGTCTAAAAAAATAAACCTGAAAATAAAAGGGTGTTCCGATAGTGGTGTGCTTTGTAAGTGTAAGGCCTAAGTTTTGAACGATAATAAGTAGACTCTTTTAGTTTTTACAAGAGGTTTATTACTATGAAAACTATAACAAATAATAAAAAATTAAAGGGTGTTCCGACAGTGACATGTTTTTCACTTATAGTGACTTATTTTTTAATCGCAATAAGTAAACTCTTACTATATTTATAGAAAGGAAGTTCCCATGGCCACTATAATGAATAATAAAATTAAAGGGTGTTCCGACAGTGACAAGATTTTATAAACCGTAATAGATACCCTCTTGAAATGTTTACAGTAGATGTGTTACTTCGGCCGCTATAACAAATACTTAAAATTGAAGTGTGTCCATTAGTAAAGTGTTTTTCACGAATATTACCTTATTTTTTTAACCGCTTTAGGTAGGCTCCTGATATTTTAATATAAAGTGTATTACAATGACTGAACATAGTACGGAACCCTACGTGTGTGCGTGTGACTCGCACTTGACTAATTTATTTTATATTAATGTTATGCATGCCCTGATCCTGGTCTATTTTTAAAATCTTTTGAGGGCCCATAGTATTAAATACTTTTAAAAGAGCCTTTTTGGTTTCAATCCAATTCAGTGACTTCACTGGTTCAGCCATTGCGAATTTAGAATACAAATCTATGCAAGTCAAATAGTATTCTTTATCCCACTGCCAGAAGTCTCATCTCTTGGATTTGCTTATTAACCTCTTCTCTATGAACTTGAGGGTAACGATATGTTTTAAATTATATTTGGTCCTCGTGAACAGTATTAATCTTATGTTTGACTACGTTAGTGAAGGTTAATTTATCTCCTTCTCTATAAAAAATATTGTTGTATTTTCTCAACAATTTTTCCAACCCTGTGCGTTCTTCCTGACTGAGGTGATCCAATTTAAATATTGAATCATTGCAATTTCTATCAATACAATTTAAAAATTCCTCATCATTACTCTGACCCCCAACACGATCGACATTCGAAGCAGAATTAAGATTTTTGTCAACTGGGAGACTTTCAATGACTTCCTTTTCTTTTCCTTCTGATTTTTGTTCAAAAAGAATTATTTAATATTATTTAGACTCACGCAACCCATTGGGATATTTATTATTGCATTTCATTTTTTCAAGTTATCGAATCCCATAAGGCCATCACAATTACTTCCGAATTCCAAAACAAAAAACAGGACTAACAATTTCTTGTGTTTTATTAAGGATAATATTTCCGGTGGCTGTTTTTACATAAACAGGACTTACTTCTATTAAAGGAGATGGGAATATTTTGGGTGTTATTAAACTGATTGACGATCCCGTGTCAATCAGGAATTTATAACTGTTATTGTTAATTTTTATTATGATGGAGGGGAGTGACTGGAGGCAATGGAGTGAAAATTCTCCACCTCCATTGGAACTGGCACTCCAAATCTCCTCAACCTAGATTGGTTGGAATCATGTTCCCTCATTCGTTTCGGGTTTGGAATGTTATTCTGGTAATTGGTTTCACGATTATGGAAGTTACCAAAATTTCTGTTACGATTCTGGTAATAATTACCCCCAGGATGATTATTTTGAGAATTTTGGAAATTATTAGGAGGACTCTGAAAATGACTACGAGGATTTTGAAAATCATTGAGAGGATTTCCGAAATTAACTGAAAATCTTCTGTTCGCGGTAGCAAAATTTCGAAACTCATTATTTATGAGTTGGGGTCGCCCATTATACCTAGATTGATTTTTATGGTTATCAGGTTTATAACTAGTACGAACATTATCTGTAATTTCATTATTTTCTCTGAGAATTCTAACACCAGTTCTAAAATCGGTCACTAAGTTAGCATTGAGTAAGGCCACCAAATGGATTGGCAATTCTCTTTTTAAAACACTAAGGCTACCAAAATTAACTTCACTTTTAAAAAATGATTTTCTTTCCTCTGTTTCACTACACAATTCGATCGCATCTACCACTCTACAAACTGATTTATTAATTTCGTCACACAATGATTTGCAATTGCTTTTAAACTTTATATAATTTATACTTAAAATTAGTTGGGATATTGGTTGGTGCTCACCAAACTGATCAATTAGGATAGTCTTCAAAGATGTCCAGTCTGTTGGCCCCTCCCTTCTCACTACGTCCAGGGTCTCGCCGTCCAATGTCCTTAATATGGCGTTGAAAAAGAACAGACGATCATCCGGCGGCATCGATGAAATGCTAGGCAATATACCCTCGATATTTCTTATATACATAGTCAGCTTATTTTTTTGTCCACCAAAGGGATGAACCATTCTCAGGTTTTGTGTTATAAAGTTCCTCCGCCTATCCACGTTACTGCTGCTGTGCACCTCGTTATTGTTGTTGTTGTTGTTATATTTAAATGAAAGATTCTCTAAATCTCGAATTATTTGTTCCATAAACTTCACTAAATTATTTTTAGTTTTTTATAATTATTTCTTTTATTAGCGTTACGTTCTTGCGTTTTAATAAATTAAAAAAAATTTACAAATATATTCTCGTTCCACAATTTTTCTTTTTTTTTAAGAAAATTTTATTATTATAAGCAACAATGGAAAGTCAATATAAATTTTTAGTTTGTTTGTCCTTTTTATTAATTTTAAAACTTAACTTAATTTATGAACGGGTTCGTTTAAGGATTCTTTGCGCGAATCCTACCGACTGCGCCAATAATGCTTACTTGTACCAAGTATTGTGGTTTCTATAAACTAAATCTTTATTTAAAAAATATCTTATTTATTCTTAATCTAATTTACAGTTTTTATTTATCTGACTCTTTCGTAAACAACATGAACCAAGGAATGAAATTTGAAACTTCGAAAGAGTCAGCAACTTATAAATACATTGAAATTGAAATTTAAAATCTTTGTTTATTTAATTTTGTGAGATTGATTTGTAAGTATGAAATTAACGTTTATGGTATATTTATGTTATGAGTTGGAGTGGTGTCATGTATGTCACTAGTAGTGGCATGTATGTATGTATGTATGTATGTATGTATGTATGTATGTATGTATGTATGTATGTATGTATGTATGTATGTATGTATGTATGTATGTATGTATGTATGTATGTATGTATGAATGATGTTATACTCTTTTGTCAAAACACAATAAGCTTTGGAAGTAATTTCTAAAATTTCCCGCTCTGTAAAGTCGCAAATGAACGACAAAATAGTAATTAACAAAAAGCAAACTCAACCCCATTCAGAATAAAAATAACTTTTTTAATTTACATAGAATTAACTTCTAAATGTTTAATGAAATTTTGTTTGTCCTTAGAATTTATAAATACCTACAGCATGTGATCTAAAAAACATCTTAATTAGGAGCACATGCTGGTCAGTTTAGATTTTAACTAATAGCTTGCACCATAAGAGCTTCATTTAGTAATTGAAGACGACAACATTAATCAACTGAGTTAAAAAAGTTTTTATTTTAATAATTAGAAAAAACTTTTTAAATAAACAAAAAAAACAAAGTAAAAGATGGGACTTACGTATCGTACTTGTTCCTCTAAAGAGGGTAAACTCAAAATTTTTCAATTTTCATTTTATGTAAGAAATCGATGTACAGTGGTGATATCTACGCGATGTAAAATTTTTACATCATTTTCTCTTTTTGATATGAAAGTATGTATATTAAAGAAAAGTTGTTTGCCTTTACTAAAAATTTTGAAATTTTCAGTTGACTCTGTTTAAAGGAACCAGTGCGATATCTGAAAATAAATTTTATTTGAAAAGCTGTTCTACTAGTTTCGTCACATTTGGTTTTCAATTGTCTAAAATTAAAATCTAATTAAATAAATGAAGGATCATGCCCTACATTAAAACGTTATAAATTATACCCTTTTGCTCTTTTGTTCTTATTATTGCTAATACCATTTGTACATTTATAAATAATACTATTGTGTATTATTTATACACAATGTATGTATGTATTTTTTTCGTAAAAAATACCACTTAAATATCTTTAAAAATAATGACCGTTTTGATCCGTTGCCATAAAAATAAGCCGGTACTTTTGTAAAAACTATTTAGTACTAAGCGGTCTTTTTTAAGCGCTTCGTATGGAATATAATATTGTAAAAGTGATTCTCGTAACTAAGCTGGATGACTCGCATTCAAAATCTCCAAATATCCATATCTCTGGCGCATAACATCAGGCTGAATATAAAGGAATGCCCTTGTCGTATTCAGTGATAGTCTGGTCAAAGACGTTCTCAAAGAAATATTGACCAATAACGCTGCCAGCGAAAAATCTACATCATTTTCCATTTTGCAGAATGCATTAAACGCTCTTTGATCTCATGTAAATTTATTTTGTCTTAAATAAGAACAATTTTCCTTGTTGACACACCTCTTTCTTTATTCGCCCACTAATCAAGAAATCGACCGCGAAGAACGTGGACCGAGCAGAAAACCAATTTTGATAAAACAACTTTATTTATTTGTTCCTGTTGTTGAACTCTATATCAGTTTATAACGATTTGGTAAAACACTCTGAATAACTGACAGTCCGTTGGACAGATGTAGTTTCACCAATGTGACCGCTTTTAACTGTCAAAGTTCGGAAATCCCTACTGGAGTTACCCTTTATATATCTCATTTGTTCAGACATGAAACTTCTAAGCCCATTTTATAAAAACCGAAATTTTAGTGCGCTACTTTGAAATTTTGCAAATAATATTTTTCCTTTATTTAGCTGTTTCTGTTTTAACAGAAACATAATTATAATTTAAGTTCTATTCTTTCCATAAAAATTTTTAAATATGAAACTCCTAAGAGAATTAAACATGAATGGTATAATCATATCGATTTTTAGTATAATTTTTTTTTTACTGTTTGTTTATTGAGGATTTTTGTATAGTTTGTTGCTTTGGTGAATTTTCGTTTCGATATTTTTGTCAAATAAATATGTACGTATGTATCTAGAATATGAAATAGTATAGACAGTAAAAGACCCTTTCAAGCTTTTAGGAATCCAAGAAAAATTAATTGTGTCGCCTTTATAACAGTCACCTCAATGGAAAAAAATTAAATAATTTTAAAATTATTTTGAGTGCCATATTTGTTTTTTAAAACACCAATATTATTGAGTTCAGTAGCAAAAAATAAATCATAAATACATATTTCTATACCCTTTACCACAGGTGTAAAGGGTCATTCCGTGTATAATACCTACAATATTTATTTCCGACCCCATAAAGTATATATATTCCGGATCCTTATACATAGAGAAGTTGACTGAGCGATGTCCGTCTGTCCGTATTGACATTGAAATGTCATTTGCCACGGCACCAGATTTTTTTTGCAAAATATTTTTTTAAAAAATATTTCAAAAAAATATTTTGCAAAATATTTTGCAAAATATTTTTACAAACAATTACCGAAATATTAAAAAAATAATTCAATATTTCTTTGAAAATAAAAATCATGAGTGTTTTAATAGTAAGAATATATGTTTATACAGTAACATATTTCTTTAAATGCGTTTGATTCTTAAATAGATGAGATCTCTGTTTTAAAACCTTGATGCATTAATCAAATAGACAACATCAGGATACCGACTACAAACTGTCAAAAATAAAATACACACGTTTATAGGTACACGATTATTTTGAAGCCCGCAAAGCTACATGGCTACACGACCACCGTTGTGGCTGTAGTCAACTTATGCTTATTTCTATTTTTGTAAGCGACAATTTTATTTTATTCTGAAAACTGTTATTTTCTCTTTACAAACATGTTAGATCAATGAGAGCTTTCTCATATAAAATAGAGCAATCTATACATCATGGAGATTTTACATTTGTTTTCTTGATATTGAAAGTGCTTTTAACAACAACAAATGTAGCGCAATTAAAAGGCGCTTGAAAGTGGTGGATGTAGCAAAATGGTAAAAATGGCCTTACACACAAATCTAAATTAGTGCCTGAAGCGTAACGTAGCACCTAGTTTTGACGTTGCAATGACAAACCTAAACAATAACGCATCGCTCTGCCATGAACAGTAATGTTAATTTATTTTGATTATTTAAATATAATTAATTGAAACACAAAAAATATATAGATATAATCGGTGAATAAAGCAGAAAGTAATTTCATTTTTCCAAAAAAAAAAAACACCATAACTTTTGTTAGCAGCCAACTTTAAAATCGGATTTACAAATTATCAAGTGTTTACGCCGCGCTATTTAGGTCTGCTTCAAATATTTTTTATGTACTTGAGAATATTTGACAGTTAGTTAGGGCTTAGCGCTCTTATTTAGGTTTGGCTCTTACAAAGGCAAATTCATGCAGATATGGGTTTCAAACATATTGAAGCCTAATCTACTAGGGGTACACCGCAAAGAGAAGTTATATCTCCTAATCATAAGCACATATTGGCATAGGCACGGGCAAAAACCGAAGTCTTGTCTTTATGACTACATAAAAATACACCCTCTATTGCAGCAATTTACACTTTTTGTCAATGCGGACTAAGGTAAAAAAAAAAGTTTGTTCTTTGTGCGAGCATATCACATGTCACAATCAGAAATTTGTAGAGACATAAAGCAAAAAGACAAGAAATAGTAGTCAACATAACCTATTAACATTTTGTAAATTTTAACTTTGTTTTGGCTACCACTACGGTCTCCCATACAACTCAGGTTTAATGTACCTCTTCTTAAATTTTTTTATTACTTTGCTGGCAACACGCAACATTGTTTTATAATTGGAAGCTTTATTTATTACAAGCTTCGTTGTCTCCTAATGAATTTCTCTTGCGTATTAATATTTTAAAATAAAAGCTTTTTACTTTAATTAAAGTAAAAAAAAGTACAAAATAAAAAAAAAAAATAATGAAAAACAAAATATAAGAACATCATGATGTAATAATAAATAAAGAATTTCCTATGGCAGACTTTGTTTCTTCCAAACAGATTTTGTTATGATAAGAGGATAATATTTTATATTTTTATTCATTTTTTTCTACTTCTAGTTTTTAATAAATCGGCTTAGGCAAATAAAATATGTTGTTATTGTAATGCCGCACTTCACATTAAATGAATGAAATAAAATAAAATGAATCCAGTAAATAAATAATTTAACGACAGGCAAACCCAACATTATGATGCCATACAATTAGGATTCTAAAATGGGCTGGATTGTCCAATGGAATGGTCAGATTCCAGCTACCAGCTAAAGAAAGCTAAAAAACCATTTAGAAAAGAATATTTTGGAGCAACGATATGATTTCAAATATGAGTTACTTTACAACAAAATTTCCATTTTAAATTTAAAACATAACTATAATAGCTTCTCAAAAATTTTTGAAATATAAAAATGTTCGAATCAAATGCTGTCTGCGGGAAGCCTTTGTTAACTTGCCAAAAGATATTTTAATTGATAATAAAAATAATTGATAATAATAATGTACCCATCCCTGGATAAAATTCTAAAATTTATATCAAATTCAAAAATTATAATTTTCTTGCATGTGGAGTCTGCAAATACTTCTTCTGGTGTGCATAATTGGTGGAAAACAGTGGAAACTGTGTTGCAGGTTTTTTTTCAGTTTTCAGTAGCCTTGTCAATTGTTTCCGAGAATTTCTTTGGTCTATCAATGTTGTGGATAAATTGACTCAACGGCGTAGTCAAAAAAAAAAAATTACGTAGTAAAGTTTCTGCAAATATTTTGACAAGTCTAAGTAGCTTTCGTCTAGACTTTTTTCTTGAAAAACATTCTGTTTAATGTTTTTGTTGTGCCAATATCAATTTTACCTTTCAACAGTTTATCTGCCTCACAATACAGAGGCAGACAAACCGTAATAAATAATGTCAAAAATAAATAAATTAGCTTACTTGGCGCCTTTCATAGCGGCGCCTTTAAAAAATCTAGAAAAAGTCTTTAAAAATTAAAGCAAATAAAGGTCCCACCATCAAAATTCAGCATGTCTGAACATTTGATCAGGAAGTAGGCACCATATGCACTCCTAATGTATTAAGGGTCTCCATCAAAATAAATCTCAGTTTTTTATTGCTACTTCACAAACGTAAAATTAGCGAGGAAAGCATCATTCTCATTTTAGTTATATTCCGGTTTTCTACCAGCTTGTTTCATTTGTTTCTGGTTTATTTAATCGTATGTGAGTTTTCTTTTAGCTCTCCATAAGGTTATTTCCAATTTTTTATACATACAGTCTTAAAATGTTTCACACCAAGTAATTGAATTTGCAATAATCAACACAAGGTACAGTCACACACATACAGGTGAAACAAGATATAAATCAGACGAGTGTAAAACAGACTCGAAAACGTACGACGTTCAATATATAACTTTAAACTTATAAATTTAATTTGTTCCTGTCTTTTATAGGGCACCCTATAATTTAAAATTTTATGGTTTTATTACTTGATTTTGACAATTGTAAGTGCTTGTATCTGCTTATTATGGTTCAAAACATATGTAGGCCCATGTACATACGTGAATATCACATCACTATAGGAAAACCCTTTAATTTTTAGTATATTGTTATAGCGACCGTAGTAGTGCAACTTTTGTTAAAAATTGCTGTTTCAGAGATAGAAGCTTCTAACAGACAAACAGGCAGACATACAGACATTGTAGCGAAAACTATAGGGTAAACACCTATTGGGTATGAACCCCTAAAAACGTAAACACGTGGTTAATGGAATATGACAGAAACAACTGTATCACGAACCAGTCAATTAAGCCCACCACTAGCCACAACAAAAAATTAATAAAGGTAGAGAAAAACAAATAGAAGTCTGATCGCCCTGATAATTAATGACAATTATTTTATCAGTCCATATCGCTTCAGGTTCTAAACGGTTTTTTACAGTCTATCCATAAGATCTTTTAATATACGCCCCCTCTACCAGCAAGAAAGTGTCGTAGATTACCTTGATTCTAGCCATCTCCTTTTAAACTATTGCTATCGATGTTACTGTTTTTGGAAGTCCAGCTATCCGACTTTTGTTGAATGAAGAAGCTATTACCATTGTATTGTAATATTAAGTAACGTTATATAATGTAAGCTTAATCACTGCTTAAATTTCATCTCCATATCTTTTTAACTGCAAGGTGAAACAAAATGCCAAGGTAGGCTTGCAAACAATAGAACATACTGCGATTTGTAAAAAATTGCCACTCTGCAGAGTTGTTTAAGATAATTTTTTTGAAAATTATCTATAGCCAATGCGAAAAAAGAAGAAATGACTCATAGATTGTAACCGTTGTTCTTCCAGCCTAATCCAAATTTAGCTAAAGAGGCAGGGTAGCCAATTAAAAAAAAAACCCAAAAATTAAAAAAAAATTGTTTCCAAAACATTATTCTAGAGCTCTTACACTTTTCTGTGGTATTAATTAATTTTGTAAAATGTATTAAGTACCTTTAAACCGGAAATTTCGTTGTATCATTGCTTTTTCTCTTGGAAAAAGTATCTTATATTGGATTCAGAATGCCAAGGTACCTCCTTTCAAAATTTTGTTAAAATCCATCCAGTAGCTTTTACGTGATGCGAACACAAATGAAAAGCAGACAGACGGAAATGAATTACTATTTTATTATATGTATGATATAGATGTAGATGTAGGAAGTAGATTCACAAACCTTTTCTATTAATGAATTGTTTTGTCATTTTCTATGTAAAAATGCAAAATGTGTATAAATAAAGACTTTAGCGGAGTTCAGTGTTCGCTGCAAATGGTCTTAGAAAAGTGCAAGTGCAAACTATCATAGCTTTTTTGTAAAATCCAACAATAAAATACCTATTGTTATTGTTATATCTGAATTATATAACGTATTTGCACTTTCGCAAAACCATTTGCATCAAAAACTGAATACTGCTATTATGTGTGAATCTGAAAAAAATCGCAATGTGTCACAGCTATTATTAATACTGAATAGGCTTTACCAATTGTCTAACACTTAATCAAGATACTGTAATACTGTAGTATTTTGTTTAGACAATTACCTTTAAATAAATTTATTATTAATTTTTTTGTATTAATTTTTTGCAGTAAAGAGTATTTTATACTAAAATAATAAGAAATGGTGTCTTGCGCAGTAAGTTTTACCAGTTGTAAATGGATATTTTTTTCATTTTGTTGCAACTATACCCATCACCAGCAATACTAATGTTTATTAGCGTACAATAAAAGTGCAGCATTATATGTAATAGTACAAAGCACAATCATATATTGTAAAATATAAATAAATTAAGTTGCAATCGGATTATGATTAAGCCTTACATATGAGTATTTTAGCAAACATATGTATGTATGTAACATATGGAAATGGCTAAAGATAAATAAATAAAATTTATTAAAAATGGAATTATAAATTTGATAAAGACTTTAAACTCAAATGTAATTAATTTAAAATTTTTATTTGGCTTAAAAAGAACTCTCATAAGTTTAATAATATAATTTTTACATTAAATCAACATTTTTAAATCGTTATTTAAATTCTTATTTTTTAACTTTCTAAACAATGTTGCTTTAAAACTCTGTAGAAGAAATGTTTGAGAGGAGTTTTATACGATTTGTTTGAGACATGTCTTTTTCTTCATTTCCATTTTGAACTTTAAAAGACAAATAAACTAAAATTTTATTTCAAAATACAAAACAGCCATCTCAAAAACAGTGACCCTAAAGGTACAGTCTCATTAGGCCTGGAAATGTAAAATATTGGTTTGCCATAGTCTGACCACAAAATAAAATTGATAGGCAAACAACAAAATAGCTGATTCTTGGCAAACAAAATTGTTCCCAATGTGACCACTCACCGGCAAATATTTTTTTTTCTTTTTTGGGAAAATAATTATTTGTTCTTACAAAGTTTTTGTAAGGGTGTTCCGGGATTAACATCGGGCAATAAGAGCCCTTAGACCTAGTTAGTAAGGAGGTTAGAGAAGCTCAAATGCCGATGGAATGCATGAGTAGATGAAGATTAGTCGAAAGACTGTACCCGACACTCATTGCGAAAGGCCTTATACACAATGAATGTGTAGAGAACGACATCAGCATTTTTACTGATGGATCTCTTATGGACGGTAGATCAGAAGAATACTCAGCTGAGCTGAACATGTCCTGTAATCCGCGTTTGGGTGAGTATGTCTCCGTTTACCAGGCAAATTGCTTAAGCTACTGCATGAGTTGGATAACCTGCTGGAATGTCGGGTGCAGGGAAGAGTGGTTCTCATTGCACTTGACAACCAGTCTGTTATAAGACGCATGCGGAAGGTGCACGTGAACTCTAAACTGCCCGAAAACCTTTATAAGCTCTTAAAAAATTATTTAACGAATAGAAAATTATTACTCAAAGAAGGAAGGAAAAGAAGGAGATTTTTTAAGCTCGCCACAGCTCACTGCAGCCGGAGTTCCCCAAGGTATTATCTTGGGACCAATTTTTTATTACTGTACACATCATATATGCACCCGAGTCCACACATCAACATTTGCAAATGACACAGCTTTTTTGAGTATTCATGAAAGTGCGCATCACAACTTTTACAAGACCACGTACTCAATTTGGAAAAATGGTTAGAAAAATGGAGAATAAAAGTGAATGAACAAAAATGTACTTACATAACTTTCACACTGCGTAGGGACTAATGCCCACCTATTCGCATAAATAACCAAATGATACCGCAGATTTCAGACGTCAAATATCCGGGTATACATCTTGACCGTCGCCTTACTTGGAAAAGTCACATAGATTTCAAGTTAACTCAAATGAAATTGAAAGCAGAACAACTAAAATGGCTTATTGGCAGAAACTGCACCCTGAGCTTAGATTGTAAATTACTTCTGTACAAGTCGATCCTCAAACCAATCTGGTGTTATGGCATTCAATTATGGGGCACTGCCTCAGCTAGCAATGTAGAAAAAAATTCAAAGGGGACAAAATAAGATTCTACGTTGCTCCCTGGCATATCAAAAACTCGAACATCTACAAAGTCCTAAACATGTCCACAGTCAAAGCAGAGGTAGCGAAACATGCAGAAACGTATCTAAAGAAGCTTGAATCTCATCCAAACCCTTTGGCGCGTAGCATACTAAGTGAATCTGGTTACATTACGACTAAAAAGAAGAGATACTGCTTTTCTTGGCCATACATCAGAGGGATGACCCGCAAATAATTGCAATAACCGTGAAACAAACATTATTTTTGTATAGCACTAGCTGGACTTAAAAAGTATATTTTTTTCATTTTAGACTTAAGATATGAGTAATTGTTGTTAGTTCAAAAATATTGAAGATACAATAAATAATAAATGTACAAAAGAACAAAGGTTAATACGGCTCTGGTAGCGTCTCTTCCCTAAGTTAAGGGCTTTTATTCAGCCGTCTTTTTGTCCGTCCGTAGAGGTTGTCTAATCCAAGATGCGTCTCACTCACAATGAGGGGCATTTTGCTCTGCGTATGTATGACAAGGTCATACTCACACTGATCAAGCGTCAGAATAAGGGACTTGGCACCGAGAGCTAGACGATTGAGAGAGGACGCGCACAAGACAAAGGTGATGGAAAATATCGCTGGATCAAAATCGATTCAGAATCTCTCCGTCTTTTACGTCTCTCTAAAAGGGCTTTAATCAACTTCGGCTGATTCCGCCTTGTGAAAACTCATTAATATATCTTCAGTGGGATACCGAACTAAGTCCAAAATAAATCGTTATCAAACCACTGTGAATCGTTGAAACAAATAAATTCTTTAATTTTTATCACTTTCAGTATGAAAGTAATAACTTTTAATTATAATTTTTTATTATTTTCTCCTTATAGAAACAATATATATATATATATATATATATATATATATATATATATATATATATATATATATATATTTAATATTATGATTTTTATATATATAGTTTTTTATTTGAAAAGCCTCTTAAGGATACACACAAGAGCAAAGCGCAAGCAACATAAAATTAAAATTTGTTTTATTTTATTACGTTTATAAAATTGTTCTTTACTCACTTCTTTCCACACTCGTTGTTACATAAATACTTTTTAAATTAGAGGACAATAAAATAAATGTTTTTTTACTTCACAGAATTGTATTTTTACTGTACACGGATACTGCATATAAGTGCCTCATTTATCATAATGTTAGCAATCTGATTATTTACATTCCGTTACATTTAAAACGTCTAAAAGAAACGAAAAAAATCCTTTTAACGTTTAAGTACAGAATATGAAATATTTTTATCAGCCGCAATCTTTTGCAGCTTCTAAGGGTTTGCCGTCCGTCCCTTTTTTCTAGTCAAAGCAAAAAATAAATAAAAATTATGTAAATTACAGCACGAGAAAGCAATTAAAATGAATAAAGCATATAATAACTTACGGTGTTGAAAAAAGTACACGTTGGTAAATGTGTAATTTACTGTTTGAGCAGGAATACGCTTGAATACGCTTGAATAAGTGAACGCAAGATATTTGTGTGAAGCTACCCACTAGGGAATAATGGAATACTTTTTGAAGGCGGGCCTTTCTGAAAATTTGAAATTATTATTAGTCGAACTAGGTGATAATATTAAAGAAAAATTGGGAAATTTAATTTTTAGACACCAGCAGAGCGGAATGCACATTTTCTAGATAGCTACGTCCGTCATCAGCACTCTTCGTATCTATCTACTTAGGCTAGTGTTTAGTTGTAATCATTTATCAATCGTTAGTTGGTGAGAACTAAGTCTACCGCTACCACTACCTTTCTCTAATTTCTTTAAATGGTTTAACTCGTTCTATTTAAAACAAACTACAAAAATTATTATTAAAATCGTATTCTAACAAGAAGATAAGGACAGTTTAAATTCAGCATAATTAAAAAGATCATGCCCGACCATATGAACCCTATATTACATACAAGGGTTGGACATTAGATATACGAGATTTATACATTTAGATATACGAGATTTATACACTAAGTTCTGAGGCCTGTAACTTTTTAACTAAACGCGCTATCATAACAAAACTTGCAACTAATTTCTATCAGACGTGCAGCCGTTATATTAAAAAAATAATCCGATCATAAAAAAGTCGATGGTAAGGCAAAAATTAAAACAAAAAAATTTTAACCAATTTTCCCCATTCGAATAGAGTAACCTACAAAACATGTAAGCACATTTTTTGTAGGTATTTCAAGGAGTTATAAATATAATTTTTATGACATTTCCAAAAAATAATATGCTTACTTACTTACCCACAAGAACCCTTTACCTTAGGGAGCCGACCGTCCGCAACTCCAATCAAAAACACCTCTGCAATGCCTCTGTGAATTTTATTTAAGATGTCTTTAGTGGTTCATGAGATAGTGAATTATTTCATATATTGTCAGCGCCGGCTGGCAATCACAGGAGTGTTACTCGGAATAGCTGAGTATTCTAAAAGAAGCTCGAGTCATACCACCGTGGCTAGCTGTGACGAAGGGAAGTTAAAATCTTTTATTAAAAAAGTTATGCTTATCAACGGTGAAACAGCCTATGCTGTCGAACTCCAGTTTTAATAGACCCGTACCTGAATATACGTACACTTCGAATGCTTTATAATCCTAAACAGACGTACATCGGTGAACGAGGTACCGCTGATGTGTTTAAAGGATACAGAGGTAAAGATTTAAATGAAGCAACAGACGAAGTGGAGAAAATTTGATCTGCTGTAAATTTATGTAGACCCGAACTCACTGGTTAATGGCCTAGTGCAAGCGAACGATATACAATGGATGTTCACGTGGTGACTGTGGTTTGAATCATAGTATGCAGTTATTGTATGGTTGATCAAGTATGCTGTTGCGCTCTCAACAGAAGAAATTGGATGGTCTCCAACCCCTAAACAAAAGGGGAGGACATGGGTCCATGCTTCTATATATACATATAATAAAACAGTAAATCATTTCCTGTCTGTCTGTCTTTATGTTTGTGTTCGCATCACGTAAAAACTACGGGATGGCTTTTAACAAAATTTTGTGAGGAGGTAAATTGGTATCAATATTGGTTCCAATATAGAAAAGAAGTTAAATTACGCCGATTTCTTTTACCGATTTAAAGGTACTGCATACTTTAAGGCATCTTGTATTTTTTAAAGCGATATATTTTAAAAACGGTTGCACAACAGATGGCGCTGTGGTAAAATATGAATTACTTACTGTCAAATAGCCAATTGAATAAAATTTCTATTTGATTAGTATTTTTACTTTGTGGAATTCCATTGCTATTAAAATATTTTAATCGCCTTTTACAGTGCTTTACAATAATTTTTGGAATTTTATATAAATTTTAGAATTCTATCCAGGGATGGGTACCTTGATATAAAGTAAATACGTAAGAGCTTTAAAATTGTCTTATCAATTGTTCATTACCCTAAACTATTAAATACCCACTAATAGTTATTGATAGTCTTTTGAACAATTTTCTTACAAATCTTTGCTCTGCAATAAACTCGCGATTCAGCAATTGATCTCACTCTTTTCGAGGTTGTAGTTGCACTTAGCATAACCTTTAATAACGAAAATACAAAAATAAAAAAAAACCTTCAAACGCATTGGGGAAAATGGAAAAATCGTTGGCAGTTACTTTTATTTGGGTGTTATTTTGCAATACCTTCAAAATCAAAAATTCCTGAGAGGCCTCTTAACCTTTATTTCTTTCATTTATAAAAAAAATTAAATTAAAACAAAAAAGTAGTAGAGTAGAAAAGAAAAGAAACCTCATGAGACTCTAATGTTAATTTAGATTTATCTTTAGTTTTCTTATATTTCTCAGTTCAGTTGTGTTTCTTTTTTACAATTAATTTGCAATTAAAGATGCTTAGAATATATTTCTTTAACATTTTCATTTTGTTGTGCCTTTTTCTTTTAAACATTAAACCCATTTGTTGGAAAAAAAAGAATTAAGATTTAAGTTGTAAAAAGAACGTGCATGTAGTTAAAGGTTTCCTTTTATTTTTCTTTCTTTCCTCTTTCGTCTTAATTATTTTAATGCACAAAAGAAGATTTGTTAAGAAATAGTGAAAATGAATCCGATTCTTTATTATATACAGAAGACCATATAGGGCTAGTTTAATTAAAATGAAGAAGTGAAGATTTTATGTATTCATTTTTGAAACGGTGATGAGCTTTTGAGAGAAGGCCTTTTTCACTTTGATGAATAATTAATATTATTTTAAGGTATAAAAAAGAATTTTGCTAATTGCAATTGTATTACGTTTCCATTAACATAATTGAAGGTGAGTTGCTTTCAATTCAGTGCAATACCTTAGCAGAAACTAACTATTTAAGATTTGCAATTATTGAATTTTCTGTTTACCAACTAACGACAATTATCGAAAAGGCTCTTTCTTTAAGAGATTCTTTGGTAACATGTCTTAAAACGCGAATGACAGGACAAGGGTAATGGTGTTCCAACATTATTTAGAATTGACGATAAATATGCTTGCTTATAGGATTGTTAAGTTGGATTTGTGTGGCACGTCAAGCATTCTAAAGGCAGTCAGGGCCTATTTAAAAGGTGTTCTCGGTTCATATGAAATATCTTCGATTCAGATTTCAACACGTACTTTGAACAAACATATTTGCTATACTGCTACCAAGGCCATAAGAACAATTTATGCTTACCAAACTTCTTTGATAAAACATGGGGTTTAAAACCAAGAATAATCTATCGGACTTACAACACCATCACACAAAAAGGCCATGGTTATGGTATGATGACAGAAACGTCATTATTTTATCTATAACAATTGAGATGAACAAATTTTAGTTGTTTGTAACTTTACTTTGATCACGTTAAACAAGTTATGATTAAAATTTCATCATTAAATGGTTACTACGTACAAAAAATGCAACGTGGCTTGTTTTAACTATACAATTTTTGCTAAAAATTTAAACCGCAAACAAATTTTAAAAATATTACAAAATAATATCGTACTTGTTACTCTAAAGAGAGTCAAATCAAAATTTTTCAATTTTCACTTTTTGGAAAAAAAAATGATGTACAGTAGTCATATCTATGCACTGTAAAATTTCTACATCATTTTCTCTACTCCTTCGCCAAAAAAAAAAAAACAGTTTTATCACTATTCTTCATATGAGAGTACACCTAATTCTGTTTTTACACGATAGATTGGTTTCAGAAAAATCCGTGTAAACAAAACCGTGTAAAAAAAGTCATTGATCATATACAAAAATAGGTGATTGGTTCCTTATCTCTAAAACCTATTAAAATTAGTGAAAAACGAGAATTTTTTTAAGAACAAAAAATCATGTTTATTTTACTTAATCATATATGTCATGTGTATTTGCACCGTTTATTTGCATCTTTAGTGTATGATGAAGATATAACAGATAGCTTCGGCTCAGAAATCAACGATTGCCTAATTCAATTTACATTTTTTATAGTTCTTACTGTGACTTCGTTTAAACCGAACATTTGCCAAGAAATGTTGAGCCTTATCCATTTCAAAGGCGATCTAAATTTTCAATTTTGTTTTCTAAAAAAATGGCTTTACGTTGTAGTTTTTTATTTGAAATTTCCGACGTCTTCTTTTAGAGATGCATTGATAGTTCACAAAATATTAACACATTTCAATTGGTCTAACAAGTAAAAATGCGTGTATGCACAAAAGAGAATCCTAATTTTTTATATGAAAATATTTCGCAAAATTAAAATTTTACAAATAAAATCTAAGCTCTAAGGTTTTGAATCGTGCTAAATGGTATAAAATCGTGTAAAAAAATAAACAATTTTTTTTATTTTCAAATCAAAACCGTTTAAAAAAAGACCGTGTAAAAACAGAACTGGGTGTATATTAAATTTGTTCGTACGTAACCAAAAAATTACTATGTCATAGGAGTTTGTGCTTCCCAAAAAAAAAAATAATAATAAAAAAATTGTAAACAATTGTTTCGAGAATTTATACACATTTAGGGCCTGTTTTTATAAAATAAAATATTATGTTCTTTCGTAAATTAAACGAAACAAAACACATTTACGTTTTAGTATTTTTCATGTGAGTGACAAAAAAGAGCCTTACATTTTTTAATTTATTTTTGGTTTCTACACTCAAAATATTTTTACAATAACAGATTGAAGTTTATCAAAAAAAGTAGTTCGTAAAATTATTCCTAAATAAATCAACATTAAAAATGAAGAGAAAAAAAATATTTAACTGATTTTAACGTTTATTTTTAAACCGATTTATGTTGCAATTAATTTTTTCTTATTTTCTTTATTACTTGAGATATATCTAACTGAAAATAAAGGAAATTTAACAGAAACGACAGAAATTTCGTTGATTTTCGTTGATTTAATGGTATGTACATTTATTAGACTGGCATTTAAAAAAAAACAAATCCAAAATCAGTGATTCCAACGAAACGTGTAGTCACTTTTTTGCAAGTTTAAATTAAAAAAATAAAACATTTGTTTTACGGATTTTGTTCTGTTGGTTGTTTCACAAATAAAAATTATTCTGGTTTAACTGAATTTTGAATTATAATATTTTTTTCAGTTGATTTAACGCACATAATTTTTTTAGTGTATGAAAAGCTTTCTATACTTCAGAATAAAAAAAAAAAATGAAAATTTTCAAATGTTTTATAAATACCAAACTTAAAGCTTTATCGTTTGAAAACGAAACCTACATGTGAGAAAGTTTTGTTTTATGAAAACAGGCCCCTAATTATTAATTACAATATAAAGTTATAATTATTGTTTGTTATTTTTTTTTTTTTTTGTATATGGGCCGATGTTGAATGCGAACCACTCCTAAACGTCAAGTTTTTTTCTACATTTAATTTGACATTTCTCAATACCAGACTAACTCAATTTGAACTATAAAAATATACACAATCGAGCAATGGTCGGAATGAAGGCAAGAAATGGCAACGTTGGATGTTTAATTTTCGAATCATCTTCATACACAGAAAAAAACAGTGTCGAAATACCTAATAAAGTAGAACAAAATTTATAAGATTCTCTATGTTTTTTTTTTTAAGAAGAGAGCCTTGTTTTTTTTAATAAGGAAAACCTTTTTGTACAAATCAAGAAGAAAAATTAGGGTTTTTATTAGGTATTCTTCTTGTTTTTTTCAAAAAGGCTTTCTTCTTGATTTTATTAGGCTTGTTTTTTCATAAAAAAAAATTCAAATTAAAAAAACTGAAAACAAAAAAAAATTTTAAGCTTCTTTGGCATTTCCTTTGAAATTTTTTGCTAATCAATATTTTATTTCTTTCAACCTTTTCTTTTTGTGGTGGCGAATACCTGAAATTTAGTTTGCCTTCATATTATCCTCTATTTTTCCATTGGGTGGAAGGTCAAGGGAGCTTCTTCTAATGGATTGTCTAGAGAGCACTTAAACACTACACCAAATGTATATTTTATGTTTTAACAAACAGTTTCCTTGTTGATTTCTATAAACGAAATAACAAGAAAGCCAATATAATCAAGATTATATCCTTATTAAAAAAAATTAAAAAGATGATTTACACATGAACCTAATGAAAACAGTAAAACCTTTTTGAAAAAAATCAATTAGGAAGCCTAATGAAATCAATAAGAAATCCATTTTTTATACAAATCAGAAGAAACCCTAATAGAATCAAAGAGTTTTTCTCTATGGATTGTTTATTTTGTGTCAAAAATAAGTAAACAAATGTGATTAACAAGTTTTCTAATTGATTTAATGGGATTCCTTTCTTAAAAAGATTTACCACATGAAAATAATAAGGAATCTAATCGAAAAACACTTCCCTTCTTTCTGCTTGAATATCCCTTAGCCTAGAAAATTTTCATGGAGAAAATATTTTTGATTTTATTAGGCATTATTGGTCTGTGCGTGATGATTTTCACCTCAGTGGATTCGTCAATAAGCAGAATTGCTGCATTTGGGCGAATGATACTCCCAGAGAACGAAAACGAATGCATCCACAAAGAGTGACTGTTAGGTGCGGTTTATAGGCTGGCGGCATCAGCGGGCCTATTTTTTTTCCAAAATGAGGCCGGTCAGTTACTGTGAATGGTGTTCGTTATCGTGAGATGATAACGAACTTTTTATGGCCCGAATCGGAAGATATGGATGTGGACGATATGTGGTTTCAATAGGACGGTGCCACTTGCCACACAGCTAACGAAACAATGGCTCTTTTGCGCGACAAATTCAATGGCCGTGTTAGCTCACGTGGTGGCGATGTCAATTGGCCGCCAAGATAATGTGATTTGACACCGTTGGACTTCTTTCTTTGGGGTTATTTGATAGAAAAGGTGTACGTCGATAAGCCAGCAACAATTCAAAGGGTGAGATAATTCGGCACATTAACGGCATAGAACCTCAATTATTCCTCAGCGTCATCGAACATTTGGAGCATCGGATATAGGTGTGCCGTCAAGGTCGCGGCGGCCATTTGGTCGATACTTTGTTTCATACATAATTGAACCATACCAATATTATCAAAATAAAAACAAATGACAATAATTTCCTAAATAATTTGTGTTTTATTCAAAATCAACATCGTTCCTTACAAATTTATATTTTATTTTATACTAGCTATCCCCGGTGCGCTACACCCATCCACAAAAATTACAATAAACACTTGGAAGAAAAGTATGTTCAACCTCTAACTCGAAAACGCACGCTATTCTCACATCAAAAATATTTTAATTTATATGCTGTTCCCTACAGTTTCCTACAAATTTTTTTTTTTTTTTTGCTTGACTATACATATTAACACGATAATAATTTTTAACTTTTTATGGAAGGTATCACTATCCTAATCCTCTCTGTATTTTGCTAGGCTATGCACATTCGTATAAGGGGGATCGGTGCAAAGTTTCAAAACTCTAGCTGTTGTGGTTCTCTAGATACACGAGAAAAATTTTTCACTGTGTATGGGAAGTACCACGCACACTATTCCAAACCAGTCTATCTTTCTTTTAACTATGCATGTTAATATAAAGGTTCCTGTTGCAAAATTTCATGGCGCTGCCTATTGCCGTTGCCAAGATATACGATGATTAATATTTACTTTGTATGGAAGGTGCCACGCCCACGTCGAATATCAAAAAAATAAGTAGCCTAAATTGCCATCCGTATACCCAGTAATAAATTGTGGAAAAATCAGAAGGATCGGTTCACTGGTGTAGGCAGCTATAGCTTTCCGATAAACAAACAAACAAACACATTTTGTGCTTTATATATATAGAAGATAGATATTTTGGGAAATCTCAAAGCCTACTGTTACTTAATAAGAGTGACATAAAGTTACTTACAGGATGGATTACCACACATTGTGGTTAATATATGTTAGTTAATGCTGAAATTAGACTTTGCAAGTTTTGTAAACTGCACGACAACACTTTACGGTCCACGAATTTTGTGCATGTCCTTCTTTGGAGTCTCGCTAAATGATTTAGGCATATCCTGGTGATTTCAGGGGATGTAAAAGATTTCTAACTGAGCAGGGTTATTGACATTATCTGTAGCCTAGACTATTTACGATAAAGTCTGTACAAAAGTTCTTATGGATAGCGGTACTTAATACCTACAATTTATTAATAAATAAAGTAATTTAGAGGATAAATCCTTTGAATACTTAAATAAATATTAAAATCATTGCTGTGTTAATTTTTTAAAGAGTATTCAAAGGATACTGGCAAACTCACTAGTTAAAGAATTAGTTTTATTCAGTTTTTTACACTTTTTGCTTAAATTAGAATTTTGTTTGCTTTAACATAATTGTGATATAAAAAAAATCCATGTGAAACAGTTGGCTAAGTTTTTAAAAATCATTTTTATCTACTTTTGCTTTTTGCTATGCTTTATTATGATTATTTTTTATTTCAGTATTTTTTTTGTAAATTTAGCTTTTGCTTTTGAATATATTTTTTATTGTATCGCTTCATTAAAAAACGGCTCTTTTATTTCAAATGCTTAATCTGTGTGAGATTTTTTTTTCTATTTTACGTTTTTGCTGCATAACAAAAGATTTTTTTCATAACCACGAATGATGCTGACGGGTTTATTTAATTTCGTAACATTTCTGTGTGGTTTTTTATGTTTTATACAAAATACATGAATTTGTATGCCAAACATTCTCTCAAATATGTTTTACATTATTGCTATTTTAATTTTGTTTCATTTTCTATTTGTAAACCTTTGAGGCATTTTGGGTTTGTGCTTCATTTTGAGGCATTTGCTTTATAATATTTATATTTTTTTTTATTTATTAGTTTAAACACTTAGTTGAAAATATCTTTTTAAGCAGCATGTGTTAACTTTTCTACCTGCAGGGTTTATTTTGTAATAGCTGCTGTTGATTCCTCTGATTCGACTAAATGTGTGAAAATCTTTTCACCAATGTGATGCCAATTTTATTATTTTATTTTTATTTATTCAATATTCATATATTTTCAATAGAACTCTTATAATTTTAGACAATGATATCTAAATTTAAAATGCAAAATAAAATGTTTAATAATTGCTGCACAAATAACACAAAATGTTGATTTGTGGCTACCAAGTTTTTCGCAAAGAGAATTTTATTGGCTGCATTTATAACACATTAACCCATTTTGAGCCAACCGATTATTATAATAACCAGCAGTTGCCCTCTAACAATTTTTTGGGTCTTCATTTTTTTATAGTTTTTTCGCTGCAAAGGTTAAAATTAAACTTTTAAAAATTAGTTTTAAAGTTTAAAAATAGTTTGCTATATAAATACCAAAATACTGCGCTATATAGCAATTACTTCTACATTTACTCTTCACTTTTAAGCCCTACATACTAAAAAAAATGTACAGCTTTAATTCAAAATTCAATGATAAATTTTTTTTCGTGTGCTCGCGTGGTTTATAGCGAGGTTTATGCAGCTATACCAGTGTTTAAGTAATTCATATATGTTAGTAATATTATTTTTACTACCCAGGGAGCGAAAAAAGACATGACAAAACACTAGCATATTTATGACTTCTACTGCTCTTGAACTGGTTCCAATTTAGGTGAAAAACGAATATATGCAATTTACTTCCCCTGGGGGTTCCAATTGTCACTCCAGGAAAGGCAAATGCTTTGAAGCGGTTCACTCGAGGAAAATAGGGGCACCAGACGCTAGGGTTCCTAGAGTCTAAATCTGGAAGAAAAGGTCTGTGTGTTAAAACATACGGGTCCTTTTCAAGGCCCGACCAGTGCCCAAAGGACTGTTACCACGGGAATCGGTGGCCCCACAGAGAGCCTATCCTCTCTGTGACCGGTTATTGGTGAGGTCCCCTTCGGGGGTACACGTGGTGGTTGTGGTTTAAGATCGATTTATGTAGGTATGGTGCACGCACTCTCAACAGACGGAGTTTGGATAGTCTCCAAACCCCTAAGCAAGAGGCTATAATATGGATCTAGACTTTCCTTGGATAAGGCATGCCATATTATATAAATTGCTACTCATTGTGACTGTATCACACACAAATTGGGATTGGTGGCTGTCGTAAAGTGTTGTTATACTATACAATGGGGGCGCTAGTCTACGCTAAAATTTCACTCGGTGGTAAGACCATCGTCGGGAGAGGGCCAACACGGCCACCTGGTACTGACGTTAATCTGTATCACGAATAGGCAATTTAATATTGTCAGTTGTCATTGTGATATATTTCTAAAGGGCCTTTGTGTATAGCCTTCCAAAAATTGACAGTTTATAGAGGCAATATTATTGAAGCCATATCTGTCGATTTGGTTGTCATTTATTCGCTTTGAATAAATGAGATCAAGTCGTATACCCAGATATTTAACGTCTTAAAGCTGAGACATCATTTAGTTATTTATGTCCCTACGCAGTGTGAAAGTTATATGAGTACATTTTTGTTCATTGACCTTTATTCTCCATTTCTTCACCCACTTTTCTAATTTGAATACGTGGTCTTATAAATATCGTGAATGTTTAAAAAAGCTGTGTCATCAGCAAATGTCGATGTGTGAACTCGGTTACTAGTTGGCATGTCTGAAGTATACAGTAAGTATAAAAAATCCCCAATATACTACCCTGGGGAAATCCGGCTTCAATTGTCTCAGGTGAGCTCAAAAAATCGCCTTGTAGTTAAATAACTATATAGCGGCTTATATAAGGGCAAAATCAGTTTTAGCTTATATATTAGGCCTTCATACCATACCTTATCGTATGCTTATAAAAATAATTAATGGTTCGGAATACATCCTTTGTCGCTTAGCTTGGGGTTCAGCTTGCCTATTAACATTCTCTCAATTTGCTTTGACATATTAGATAAAATGCTTATAGGTCTGTATGACTCAATTTTTGTGTGGTCTTTTTCTGGTTAAGGAATCGTAGTTATTATGAAAACCTTCCAATCAGGCGGAAAGTACTCAAGTACGTAAAATGGCATCGAAAATAAAAAGAATAATTCTTCGGGCTATACGGGGCAAGTGAAACATTACAATTGTAAATAAAGAGGTTTATATCTACTGGAGTCTTCAAACAGTCTGCAGTCTTCAAAATTAAATACTTAACTTTAATCTTAGCAAAAAAGGCATTATTTTTTGGGACCCAAATTATACTTGGGTCCCTGTGTATACTTGCTGCATACTTCATATATGCCCACTAGCAACCGAATCCACACATCGACATTTTCTGCCGACAATGCTTTTCTAAGCATACATGAAGACCCCCAACTAGACTTACGATATTTATAAGCCCACAGTTTAGAATAATATAAAACAATAAATTTCAAGAGATGAATGAGTAGAAATATACTTATATAACATTTACACTGTGTAGAGGTCAAATACGTTGGAATACATCCTGATCTTGGCATATGCTTAACCTGGAAAAGTCACGAAGAAGCAAAATTGCCACTAACGAATTTAAAACCAGTGCAAATAGATTCGAAAAGCTAAGATTGCAAACCTCTACATTATGATTCGATCCTTAAACCCATATGATTTTCAGTTAAGTGGCACAGGCTCAGATTAGAACTTAGAATAAAATTTAAAGGAATCTAAATAACATTTTACGTATAATCACAGTCGTTTCCTGGAAAATTTTTGCTAGAAATGTAGAACAAATTCAAATGCTCCAAAATAAGAGTCTAAGAATGATCACAGACGCTCACTGGTATAAAAAAACTCGTACATCCACAATGATCGAAACGTGCCATCAGTTAAAGCAAAAGTAACGAAATATGCAGTAACCTATTTTACGAAACTTAAAACTCATCCAAATCCACTGGCCCGTAAAAGAACGTGGTTGCATTCGACTAAGAAGAAGGGACATTGTTTCTCTCATCCGACCACCGGAAGGATGAACCACAAATGATAGCAGCAACCATTTTATAATAGTAATTTTTCCTAGCACTGGCTGGACCTGACAAGTATATTTATTTTCATTTTAGATTTAAGAGTAATTATTGCTTGTTTAAACATATTAAAGATGCAATAAATATAAATATAAATAACAGCGCCATCTGTTGCGCAACCGTGTTTAAAATATCCCGCTTTCAAACGATAAAAAAGTTGGTATTTTTTTTGGAAAAAAGTATATTTTATTGAAATCAGGATGCTAAGGTACCTCCTCACAAAATTTTGTTAAAATCCATCCAGATAGGTATTGTCTTTATATAAAGGTACCCAGCCTTGGATAAAATTCTTAATTTTATATAAAATTCTAAAAATTATTGTAAACCTCTGTAAGAGGTGTTTAAAATATTTTAATAACAATGTAATTCCACAAAGTAGAAATACAAAAGGTGCGCAACCGTTTTTAAAATATCCCAGTTTTAAGACAAAAATTTCAGTACCTTTAAGCCGGAAATTGCGTACTTTCACTGCTTTTTCTCCACTTTATCTTGAAAATGAGATATTTTTGCGGTAAACAGAATCCTATATTGGAACCTGGATACTTAGGTACCTCCTCACAAAATTTTGTTAAAATCCATCCAGTTATTTTTACGTGAACGCAATAGAAAAGCAGACAGACAGCCAGACAGACAGATGTATAAATTTTACTTCGCCATCGATTTATTGCTGTTAATAGATACAGACAAAAGCGAGCCCTGCGATGTAAGCTTGTATGAGTATCAGAAAAAAATGTTAGTTGGCAACGGCTAGGATATGAACTCTAGCCAGAAATTAATTATATACTTAGTAGCCAGGTGTTAACATTGCAGAGAATGTGTCATTATTCAGTTACACTGTTTGGCATGTCAGAATGGTTAAGTCACTGTTACAAGTGCTCGTATCGTGATAATCGGTTTCATTTTGAATAAATTGTTTGATGATATGGACGATGATGCGGCATACAATACAACTTGTGAAAAAATCAACTGCTGTTGACAAATAACGACATCCAAAATAGTTTAATATCGCGACGATACAATTCTTCTGTGTAAATATAGTGAATTAAATAAAAATAAATCTATTTTCCTAAATACTCAGTCCCCTCACTAATACTTTAGGGTTGCTTCTTAGAGTTCTACTGTGCATAAGAACCAACTGATGATTAAATAACTTTATTGCAATAAGAAGCGATATTCAACTCAACTTTAACTGAATTTAATTTAAATTGAAAGCAGGGCTTTTTGTAGTTCAAATGTAAATCAGTCTTGACTGTTCACAATTTATTCTCTTTTACATTCCGTTCTGTTCGGTCTGTTTTGATTTTAGTTTCTCTTCGACTGTTGTTTAGTCGTTGTTGTTGTTTTGTTGTTTTTGTGCTTGTTTTGAAACAGAGGTACTTATCCTTGGATTAAATTTTCATCACAATATTGTGGAACATGTTTTGCAAAATTATTTTTTTTCCTCTCAACAACAATGTTGAGATTTTTATTTTTTGTTTTTTCTTTTTCCTTTTTTTTCTTTTCCAGTGTTTCGTATAGCCAACCGACAGTCGATAAAAGAAAATGCCTGACTGACTATAAAAGCACTTTAACTGAGATTTTTTTTTTTATTTAGTTTTGATTTTTAATATTTGTGTTTAATAACTTAATAATGAAAATAAAGTTTTTAGCAAATTGCAACCAACGTTAATGCAAGCAATTCATTTTCGATCTTAAAATTCAACACTTTTGAAAATATTTTCAAAAAAAACAAAAGAATCATATAAAAGAAAGAAGAAAAAACAAAGCAAGTGCAAGAAAGTACTATTTGTTATTTATTTTTAAAGGCATTATTCTATAAATAGAAAAGGAGGTCAATCAACACTTTAAGGAAAATACAAAAACACTCAAACAGAAACAATTGAAACATGTAAGACACACCCCCATATTGTTAAGTGCTCATGATAATACTAATGCTACGATTGTAGTACTGCAAACTACTACTCGTATCTTGTAGTAATAAATTTCCAGGGAAATAAATTTCAATTTAATTCACAACCTATTGTCGGTGTGTCGTATGTCAACTATTGTTACAATAGTTGTACAACTGTTGTTGGCAATTTCAAATAGACAATTTTGAACAACACTCTACAAAAACATTGTTTAAAAACATTAGGAATGGAAATTGTTATCACATTTTTTTTTTATTCTTTAATAAATTACGCAAAAATTCAAAATGTGCAATTTCCATTCGTAATGTTTTTAAACAACGTTTTTGTCTATCATTATCATTTAACTCTAAATTTTTTAATTTATTACATATGATTTTTTTGCATAATTAATTCATTTTTTATTACAATAGAAATTAAAAACTAAAAGTTACTAAATAAAGATTTTACTGTAACTTGCAGTTAAAAGATTTAATTGCTGATCTAAAAAATTTATTTTGAAAGCACTCAATTGTTTGAGATATTTGCATACTAATTTTGTAGAAAAATTGCAATAACGAAACGACACATTAAACAAATATGAAAGATCATGTCAAGAACAAGTCAGTATATTTCCCGGACAATTGATAACTGTTTTGCGTGATGTTGAAATTGCAATTTCTGATATAAACCCCAAAAGCAAATAACAAGGTATTATGTGCATTCCCTGTATAAATTTATAGTTATATTTATTTGTATTAAAAATAATCATCCAGTAAAAGTTACACGCAAAGAAAAAAAATGGTTGAGGTAATTATAACCTAAGAGCAACATGTTATGGTTGAATTATATGGTTATATTCAAACCATATTATTTTAAACTAAAGTAATAATATTGTTGTCATTGGAAAATATTATTGTCTTACATAAAAATAACATTGTGAAATACAACCAAACATACTGTAATATAATGTGAAACATGTAAATGCTTATATGTGACAACGTATGAATATATTCATTAAATAACAAAAAAAAACAAATACACGAATGTTTCCATTTAGACTTACATATATATTTTGATATTTTCTGCTTATCTTTTAATATGTTTGATATTTTTAATTTAAAACTATCATTTATAATAAAAAAACAAATTTATTTGTTGACAACAAAGTCATATTTATGGTTTTAGATTAACCGATAGCTTACCCACATATTTCTGAACTGAAAAAGGCCAATACCAAAATATATATTTTTAAAACCAAATATTATTTTTTTTATTTTAAGTCATACTTAACATACTATGTTTAATAATAATATATTATGATTATAAATTTAATTTTATTTTTAAATATTAAAAACATATTGTTACATATAACATAGTGTGGTTGCCGTGACCATGTCTTTTCTTTACTGTAGGCCTTTCGCCTATAGTATAAGGTTTCTTTGATAACCACCAATCCTAAGCCAAGCAAAAGATCAAAAACCTTTTATCAAAAATGTCAGAGCTATTTGAGAAGGTATTAATAGCTGAACCCAATTTTAAGCTAGAAAGGTTGTATTCTGAACTATTTAGTCATCTTTAGAAAAGAACAAACATATTATTATATTAATGTATGGGTCCCTTTTATACCATGCACCACAGGTGGAAAAAGGAATATACATACATATATATTTGACATTCCGTGTGTAATTTCTACAGTATTCATTTCCAACCCCGTAAACTATATAATGGGTGATTTTTTTGAGGTTAGGATTTTCATGCATTAGTATTTGACAGATCACGTGAGATTTCAGACATGGTGCCAAAGAGAAAGATGCTCAGTATGCTTTGACATTTCATCATGAATAGACTTACTAACGAGCAACGCTTGCAAATCATTGAATTTTATTACCAAAATCAGTGTTCGGTTCGAAATGTTCAAATGTGACAAATTTTGTTCAGCGATGAGGCTCATTTCTGGTTGAATGGCTACGTAAATAAGCAAAATTGCCGCATTTGGAGTGAAGAGCAACCAGAAGCCGTTCAAGAACTGCCCATGCATCCCGAAAAATGCACTGTTTGGTGTGGTTTGTACGCTGGTGGAATCATTGGACCGTATTTTTTCAAAGATGCTGTTGGACGCAACGTTACGGTGAATGGCGATCGCTATCGTTCGATGCTAACAAACTTTTTGTTGCCAAAAATGGAACAACTGAACTTGGTTGACATGTGGTTTCAACAAGATGGCGCTACATGCCACACAGCTCGCGATTCTATGGCCATTTTGAGGGAAAACTTCGGAGAACAATTCATCTCAAGAAATGGACCGGTAAGTTGGCCACCAAGATCATGCGATTTGACGCCTTTAGACTATTTTTTGTGGGGCTACGTCAAGTCTAAAGTCTACAGAAATAAGCCAGCAACTATTCCAGCTTTGGAAGACAACATTTCCGAAGAAATTCGGGCTATTCCGGCCGAAATGCTCGAAAAAGTTGCCCAAAATTGGACTTTCCGAATGGACCACCTAAGACGCAGCCGCGGTCAACATTTAAATGAAATTATCTTCAAAAAGTAAATGTCATGGACCAATCTAACGTTTCAAATAAAGAACCGATGAGATTTTGCAAATTTTATGCGTTTTTAAAAAAAAAAAAGTTCTCAAGCTCTTAAAAAATCACTCGTTATATGTATTTTTAATCCTTATACATAGAGAAGTTGATTAAGCGATGTCTGTATTCGGGTTGAAATCAACTTTACCATGGCACCAGAAGAGATACATACAATTTAAGCACACCAATCTGCCAGGCATATAGGAACAAATTTTATAAAAAAATTTACAAAAAATTTTCATTAAATTTTACAATAAATTTTCGATTAAAACTTTACAAATAATTAAAATAAAAACAAATAAATAAAAATAAACAAATTAAAATAAAATAACTAAATTAAAATAAAAAAATAGATAAATTTTTTAGAAAAAAATTTCGAAAAAATTTTTACAAAAAATTTTCATAAAATTTTACAATAAATTTTCGTAAAATATAATTGCAAAAAATTTTCAAAAAAATTAATTCCAAAATTTTCCGACAAAATTTTTACAAATAATTTTAGACAAAATTAAAAAAATTGATAAAATTTATACAAAAAGAAATTTTTACAAAAAATTTTCGAAACATTTCAGCAAAAATTTTTCGATAAATTTTTTACAAAAAATTTGCACTAAAATTTTTCAAAAAATTTTCTATAAAATTTTTACAAAAAATTTTGTAGAAAAAAGTTTCGAAAAGTATAAAATTTAATAATACGATAAAATTTTTGGAAAAAATTTTTTATAAAATTTTTACCAAAAATGTCAATAAAATTTTCACAAAATAATATAGAAAAAAATATTAATTAAAATTTTTCAAAAAATTTTGTAAAACAAAAATTTAAAAAAAAATTTGTACAATAAAATACGATAAAATTTTTGGAAAAAAATTTTGATAAAATTTTCACAAAAATTATCGATTAAATTTTTGGCAAAAAATTTCAAGAACTTGCAAAAAATTTTCGATAAAATTTTTACAAATAAATTTCTACAATAATAATATATCTTTATATTATATTTTTAATAATGTAGTTGAAAATCATAAAAGAAAAAAAAGTTATGAAACATAACAGAGTAAGGGAATATTTAACATTACTATGGTGAAGGGTATATAAGATTCGGCATGGCCGGATACAGCACTCTTATTTGTTCAATTCCCATTATTACGCAATGATTTCTCAAGTTTGTGATGGCAGATTGTCGACGAGTAACACAAAAAAATGCCAGATCTATTATGATATTATGGCATAGTTGGTTATTCGTTCATTCTTTTAATTTATTTTGCCTTCAATGCAAGCGATATGGAAAAAAATGTCGTTTCAAAACTAGAATCACTTTTTGATACTAAATAGATGTAAGCATATAGATTTAAGAGCTGTTTGATGATTCCGGGACTTTTAGTTTTTCCAGCGCAGTCATTTTTATGCAACACTTCTTGTATTATCTGTTATCTATTACTGGACTACTGTCGGATTTTAATCATGTTAAGTCTATTCATTTGTTTTTGGCAGCCATCGAAAACAAATAGTCTCGCTAATTTTGACGAAAACGGAAAAAATAAATATTCGCGTGCTGATTAGCTATTTCTTGTTTTCTTAAAAAACAAAGAAAACTATCGCCGAAACCACCATCAATTTGCTTAAAACAGGTAGACTTAGTTTCATTGCGTTCTCTCGAAACATAACCCCAGAAATTGTGTATAATATTTATAAAATTGTAGTGGACAATCGGAGAATGCAATTGCGAGGGATGACTAATGCAACCGAGCGGATACATCACATTTTGAATAAATATTTTGATATGAAAAAGCTATCTGTACGACAGAGTGCAATTGGTGTCTAATGACAATGGAAAAAATCCATGACTTGGTGTACGCACCACTATCCTATTCATCATACTCTGCAGGTTTTGCCGCCTGTTTCCATTTGAAAAAGTACCCAATAATTTCTTAATAGATTTGGCTCAAAAGTAGAGAACAGCAAACGCCTATTTTGAGAACATTGATAAATCTAATTATTTGGATGGAATAAAAACACTACAAAAAAGCAAGACTAAATGAAGGAAACCATGTTGATAAACATTAGGGACATTAAAACATTAACGACCTTCAACTTTTAGCAAAACACAATTCCTCAAATAAAGAAAACGTGCAGTATTTTCTATTTATTGTAATGCAAACAAAATGCATGGCGTAAAATTTTTAAATTTACAAGAAATCGCTGCTTTATTTTATTTTATTTTATTTGAGATTTATTTCAGTGCCTCTCTAATTTAATTATTATTTCAATTAATTATTTTTGAATGCCAGTAATCCGGATTTTTTTTCTTTTTCTTAATTTATAACAGAAAAGATGGTTTACTCTTTCTACTTAATATCGCTAACAACATTTAAACTAAACACCTGGTTTCAATATTTCTTTTATGCTTAAGAACTAATTATCGTTCTTTTTTCTCCGCATTAATTTTTATGACTTCGTTTCCAAATAACTGGCAATAAATTTTCTCTTTTAATTGCAAATAAAATTTTTATTACCTTCAGAATATAATGGCTTTTAAGATGTTAATATCAGAATTATTTTGCAGTCAAAAATAGATTTAAAGATTTAGAATTCACCGAAAAATTTAAAGGAATTATTTTTAAGAAAAAAAAATAGTTTGTTCTTATTTTTAAAGGAGGAAAACGAAGGTACACAAGAATACTTTTGAAGGGTTCTTTATTAGGGTTAGCTAGATAGGATTAGATATTAGTTTATAAAAACAAGGCATTATACAGGTTATGGTGCATGTCATATATAATAGCAAATAAATTAAATAAATATCACTTACAGCAGCGATATGCACATTGCTTTTGTTTAGTATGGCCGTTTTAAATCTACAGCCAATATGATAGGTTCAAGTCGATTCAAAGTCAAAAAGCAGCGAAAAATCCTTTGTAAATTCGGTGAAAATCCTAGCGGGAGCGAACATAAACAGTCATTTTTTGCAAGATTTCAGGGCAGTCTTTATCAAGTTAAATATATAAAGCATAGGCTGTACTTTACGTCTTATTTCTAACGAAGTCATACCCAGATGTGAGTAGGAACGGTACAAATTAATTTAATATAAGGCAGAGCATAATGTATAAATAATTTCTGTATTTCTTCGACTTATAGGGTGTTCCGAAAGTGACGTGTTATTTACTATTATGTCTTTATTTCTTAAGCTGTAGGAGGCAACCAGTTAAAATTTGCAGACAATAATTAAAAGTATGTTCGCTTTATAAACAAGTATGTTAAATTGAAAGTAAATATTAAATGATGTTCCGATAGTGACATGATTTGCATGTATATGGCCTAAGTTTTGAACGGTAATAGGTAGAATCTTGAAATTTTTACACGAGGTGTATTAATATGGCCATTATAACAAATAGTAAAAATTGAAGGGTGTCCAGACAGTGACGTGATTTGCATGAGTATGGCTTAACCATAAAAGGTAGAATCTTGAAATTTTCACAGATGGGGTATTAGTATGGCTTAACCATAAAAGGTAGAATCTTGAAATTTTCACAGATGGGGTATTAATATGACCCCTATAAAAACGCATTATTTCTTTAACAGTAATAGGTAGACTCTTGAAATTTTTTACAGATGTGTTGTCACGACCGATATGACAATTACCAAAAATTAAAGGGTCTTCCGACACTGATATGTTTTTCACGTATAAGTAATTATTTTATATAAGGGTACCCATCCCTGGATAAATACTTAGTAATATATGCTTTCTATAAAAATCTAAAATTCCAAAAATATTGTACTGTACTGTAAATAGTGTTTTAAAGTACCCGCTGACAAAAATAAAAGTTGCTGCCAAGTTTGCAATACCATTTAGCCGCTAAAATAGCGTACTTTCACTACTTGTTCTCCCTCTTTCTTGGTAATGACACATTTATTCGGGGAAAAAATATCCAATATTTTAACCAAAATACTTAGGTACCTCTCCATAAAATTATATTTTATTTCATGCAGTAGTTTTTACGTAATGCGAACACAAACAGACAGACATGCAGAAAACCACAGTTTTATATAGATAATAAATAATTTGCGTTAGTAACAATATATTTTATTTAAAATGGTAACAATTCATTTATTTAAAACCACATAGATATCAAAAATGTTTTATGACCGACAAAAAGGTTTTCTACTCGTATCTTCATCCATGCAAGATGAGCAAAAACAGAAAAAAGGTGAAATTTGGAAAAAGTCGCAAAAAAATGGAGCAAAACGCGTAACATTTTTTTCCACAGTATAAAAGATCGTAAATTTTATAGTTATATATAACATTTTTAGGATCGTTATGGCACTCAATCTCAAAAGCCCTTTTACATTTTTTTTACAAAAAAGAGAACAAAAAATCCTTTGTTTTAATTTGAAAGAAATTTTTATTATAAAAATTTATAATAAAGTTTTTCTACAAATTAACATAAGTAGCTCTTTCACAGAAAAAAAAATCAATGCTAAATCTTTATTCGATTAGCCACAAAAAATATATTACAAACCTCTCAAAATCGTATAAATTCAATAAAAACGTATGCGATTTACTCAACTTCAATGATTTTAACAGTATCACTAAATGACAAATCTCAAGCGAAATCCTTGAAAATTGACAGTACGATGAAGAATGTTGTTGTCTGTCGAGCTGCGTACTTAAATTTTTACATTTCCCAAAATTAATTTTTGGCTTAATATCCGGCTAGATTGACAAAATACCCCGAGCGTCGGATAGAAAATGTCTTTTAGTTACATTTCAATTTTAATGGCCTTATAGCTCGAATATATGTAAACTTTTATAAAAACAACACTTATTATAAAAACAGATTTTTATATACGAAAAAATTTTGAAAAAATAACGCTTTTGCAAGCAGCTGTATATTACTAATTACAATGTAAATATTACATTTTCTATAATGTTTCTACATTTCTCCAGTAAAGTTACAATTATTTGAAATAGGGCCTTTCTAGTTGAGAGCAACGATACATTATTTTTTTCAATACTAAAGTTTACTAAAAGTTTGTTGAACTCAGTTTTATATTCTTGCGCATCCACACTTATTAAGTAGACAAAGAGGAAATAATAGAAATCGTCTTAGCTAAAGCATTTATATTTTCTTTAAATAAATCAACTTGTTTAATAGAAAAACTACTTCCGTATGCCTTTACAATCATACTCGAAATATTTACTTTGTATGGGAAGTGACACGCCAACTTTAAATATCAAAAAATATATATTTTATTTTACCCAGCACATATTTGGATACAAAATGTGAAAATTCCGAGGAGATCGGTTCTCTGGTGTAGGCAGCTGTAGTTTTCTGACAGGCAGACAAACAAACAAACAAACACATTTTGTGCTTTATACTCGTACATATACAAAGGCTTTTATTTAATTTAAATTTATAAAGTTTTGTTTCTAAATCTACAAATAAATAAAAATTTATTGTACCGATGTGTGAAGAAAAAAATTTAAAAAATGCAAAATAAAACAGTTAAAAAACATATAACGTTATAAAAATATTTTATAGTTGAATCAATTTGTTCATGCGTAAAAAACAATTAATCCTTGGCTTCAACCATTAGTATAAGTTTATTTAAAATTTGTTATTACCATTTTTTTTAGTTTCTAAAGTCAAAATATACTTATTCGTATATACTTTTTCGTATATCATGAAAAGCTGACATTGAATACAAAGCGCTACGATTAAAATATATAGAGAAATAACGTGTTCTCGTAAGATTTTCAAACATTTTTAAAATATTGAATATTTAATTTAATTAGACGAATTATTTACTAACATATAACTAAATGAGTTATTAAAGTTTGGCTTACGTAATTTTATTATCTCTCACTACTAATAGCAGTTGAAGAATATTTTTATACAAATTAGGTAATTAAAAATAACTAAACATGATTTATCTGAGTTTGGATAGTTAATTAGATGTTAGTTAGTTAATGTAGGAATGCAGAAAATGCATTACATTCTGCTTGTGTCTAGTTAAATTTATCCATTTTTTCTTAAAAAAATTAATACCCTAATTTATAATCGGAGTCAATAAAAGAATTTGAGCCGAACTTTAACATATAATAAAACAATAACTCATTTCCTGTCTGTCTGTGCTCGCACCACGTAAAAACCGTAGTATCCTTTTTTCCGCAAAAATATCTTATTTCCAAGAGAAAGTGGAGAAAATGAAAGTAGACAGAGTTTTTACCGATTTAAAGGTACTGCATACTTTAAGGCATCTTTTATTTTTGAACGCGGAAATAGCCAATTGTATTTGATTTGCATTTTACTTTGTGGTATTACATTGTTATTAAAATATTTTAAACCTCTTTTACAGAGCTTTACAATAATTTTTAGAATTTTAGAATTTTATATAAATTTTAGAATTTTATCCAGAGATGGAATTAGCGTTATTTTTTAATTAGAGCTTACAGACTCCTTTTACGTTTTTAGTTTGGATTTGATGCCATTCCGAATATTTTAAGATCGGTTGTTTTCAAGAATTTTTATAATGTGCATCTGTCACCTTTTAAATTATGTTTCTAATTTAATTAATTTAGAAATCTGTACTTAATAATGAATAATATATACTTTACTCTTCATGATCAAAAAAATTGTTTTGGTAAATTATTTATTGATTGTTTTCTCTACAACGTCTATCCGTCGCACAGTGGAAAATCGTAGAGTAAGACCAGCCCATAATTCATTTTTAAAAATGTTCGATTTACACCATAATTTTCTTTTTATTGAAAAGCTAAAATGTCGAACTTAATAATTTGAGTAAAATATTTGATGTTTGGTGAATAGAAATACTCGAAAGTTAGGACGGTATCTTTTTACGACAACGATTTGTTACTATAAAAATAAAAAAAATATTTCGGAGCATATTTTTAATATAATTCACGTTACAATTAAGGAGTTATATACCTTATTGGAAAAGTGATTTGATGTAGATTCCGATTTTATAAATTACGGATAAGGTTTTAGTGAAAACATTTGAAATTTTAGCTCTTGAATGATGTAATGTTGTTTTGGCTGCATGTAAAAACTTCGGTAAGACTTTTAATTAGGAGCTCTGCTTAGCTCTGCACTCATATGTAAAAAATTTTAAAGCTTAATATATTAATAAAATACTATAAAAATATTAGCTGCATTTGCGTGCCTAAACACAAGTTACTTTCAATAACGCTAAAAAACTCAGTTATTTAGATAATTGAACAACTGATTTTTGTTAAAGTATCTTTGCATTGTTATCTCATTTTTTTTTTGCTAAATTAAAAAAAAAGTAACAAATTGAGCAAAATATTAAAATTTCATTATATAAAAAAAGTTGACTAGTAGGCTATTGAGGGAAAGTTTAAGAATAGTCACAGTTAATATATGTATGCGTTTTGGTTATACTGTGTTTTTTTTATTTTTTTTGTTAAGAGATTATTAAAAAGCAATATTATATTAATTAAAAATTAATAATTTTAAGTGTTCAGTGCGTCAAATAATTAATACTTATATTGAAAGTGCGATAAATACACAAAGTATTAACGTTTTGTTGAAATAATTATCAACTTTCTAAAGAAAATATAAAATATATAGTGACTAATATAAAAAAAACTTGAATACCAAGTTATAATAATCGCTGGAAGAAATCAAACAGATCGTTAAAAATATTTAAAAAAAAATGTTGTGTGGTTAAATAGGGAATTCGAAATGTACGGCGAATCGAGTAAGACCCTGCAACTCTTATGAAACATCATCAAAATCATCAAAGAAACGTAAGAATACTTCTCTCTGTAAAGATAATGGGTTCCAACGTATTTATGACGCTTATATCCAAGGCTTGCGGTCGATGGGAGAATTATAAGAGGCAAAAATTATTGAACTGCTAAGATCTTCTTCTAAACTTGAAAAGAAGGAGTTTCTTAAAAACCTTGAAGATTCCGAAATGAATGAATCTTTCGATGAATTAGAGGCGTTAAGTGTATTTATTGATCTTGACCTGACAAAAGCACAATACATAAACTTAAGAAATTTTATGATGAAAAAAAAAATATACTGTTCTTCCTCCATACTATAAAATTCAGGAAGCAAAAAAAAGTTGCTGCCTTCCACCAGTTTTACTAGAAGTAACAGATACTTATTCTAGAGTTAAGTCTTTACAAGATCTGTTAGATCACACTTCAACCAGGATTTTAATGATTGATGCTATGGATAATAAAATCTTAATAAACCTAACTCTCTACTGTAAATGGGGTTATGATGGCTCGTCAGGTCAATCAAAATATAAACAATCGCTTCCAGAGGAGTCTAATCTAATTTCTGATGGAAATCTATTTATAATATCTTTAGTACCAATGAAACTTGTAAGCGAAGAAACAGGTGATATCATTTGGGAAAATCCAGTCTGCTCATCTGTTCGATATTGCCGCCCCATTTCAATAGAACTTTGCAAAGAGACACTTACAATGATTGATGGTAAAGTAGCACAAGTTTTAACAAATACTCCATCAAGTGCATCATGTACCAAATGCAAAGCGACACCTACTCAAATGAACAACTTAGAGAGATTAGCTGCAAGACCAGAAGATGAAAATGCTTTTAATGGTTTATCGACCCTCCACGCGTGGATAAGATGTATGGAAATGATTTTGCACATTGGTTATAATAGTGAATTCCAAAAATGGTCAGCGTTAACTGAAAATCATAAAGCAATAAAGAAGCTTAAAAAAGCTAATATACAAAAACGTTTTCGTGAAGAGTTGGGATTAATTATTGATAAGCCAAGGCAAGGAAGTGGTAACAGCAATGATGGTAATACCGCTAGAAGATTTTTTTTTTAATTTTTCGCGATCTGCTGATATATTTGGAGTAGATGAAGAATGAATAAAAAGTTTTCATATCATTCTTCAAGCTTTATCGTCTGATTTAATAATAGACCTTGAAAAATTTGGCGAATATGCAATGGAAACAGCAAGATTGTATATAACAAAATACAACTGGTATCATATGCCATCATCTGGGGAAAGCATTATAAAACATTTTACAGTGTGAGTTATTGGTCAGGTGTCCGAAGACGCACAAGAGTCACGCAATAAAGACTACAAAAATTATCGTTTACATCACTCTCGAAAATGTTCGCGATCAGCCACTAACGAAGATGTTTTCAATAGACTTCTTTACACCTCTGATCCATATCTAACAAGTATAAGAAAACCATCCGCCAAACTTGCAAAAGATTTGAATGACGATACGCTTAAAGTAATGAAATAACTACAAAATAGCGATTTTTAGGAAGAAAATGTCACAGTTAACAATATTAACAATATTTATTTATTTATTTTCATTTCCTGTACAACAAGATCTATAACAAGATTTATAACAATTTTTATGACAATATTTAACTTAGTAAAAATTAAAAATAGAAAAAAAAAGAAAATAATATAAAATAAAAATAATATAAAATTATAACAAAAAAAAAAACAAAATGAAACAAAATAATAAAAAAAGTATGAATTTTATTGGGAAAGAAAAAAAAATAATAAAATAAAAAGTTATGTAAAAGATTTAAATAAAAAAATTTTAAAACGATTAGCATTGCTATTAAGTTGTTGGATTAGTGGAAGATTGTTCCAAAGTCGAGAGGCATGTATAAAGAACTGCCATTCAGAGACTAGGCATTGGTGTCGAGGTATTACCAGGTTATGACTACGTTGTGATTGAAGAAAACGAAGTTGATTAAATAGATATGTTGGGTTTTCAGTATTAATGATTTTATGCAAAAAAATTAGAGTGCGAATTTTTAGCAGGTTATCAAACGACACTCCATAAAGATTATTGGAGACGGTGGACACATGATCATACCTTCTCAATTTATATACGTATCTTACGATGTTGTTGTATAAGACGTTTAACTTTCTTTTGCTGACTGAGTCACAGCTTGAAAATATTTCACAACCATATAGCAGGGAAGGAATCAAGTAAGTTTTGGCAAGCAAGATCCTTACTTTTATTGGAATAAAATATTGTGAAGACCAGAGAGCCCTTAGCTTAATATAAGTTTGACCAACCAGAGAATTAATGTGATCATTCCATGTCAACTTGTTATTAAAAATAATGCCAAGATTTTTTGCTGAATTCACGACTTCGATTTTCTCGCCATTTAAAAGAGTATCATCGTTAATGTTGGGAACGGTTCTTTTTTTTACAAATTATGATGCATTCAGATTTGGCTGGGTTTAAACAAAGCCCATTAGCACTAGCCCACAAATTTATTTTATTTAAATCGCTGTTTAAATGAAATATATCTGAAGAAATATCTTCTATTGGACAACTTAATGTAAGCTGTACATCATCTGCATACAAATGGAATTTGCATGTCGAAAGTTGCTTTGGCAGATCATTTGAATACATGGAAAATAAAAGTGGGCCTAAAGTTGAACCCTGAGGCACGCCTCTATTAACCAACAAGCTGTCTGACCAAATATCATTCGCGAATACCGATTGGGTACGATTTGCTAAATATGACGATATCAAATTTGTTGACATGTTTGTAAAATTAAAAAAATGTTTCAGTTTTTTAGTGAGTATATTATGGTCTACCGTGTCAAAGGCCTTAGAATGATCTAAGAGCACCAAAAAATTAATATGTCCGTTTTCTAGACCCTGCCGTATATTTTCACAAACTTCCACGTGGGCTGTAATACAGCTGTGATTTTCGCAAAAACCAGATTGTTTATCAGTGATCAAATTGTGAGTATTGACATATGTAATAATCTGCTTATAGAGTAAGTTTTCTAAAATCTTTGACAAAAAACATAAAATGGCAATGGGTCTATATTCCCCATTGGCCTTAGGCAAAGGAACAATTTTGGCATGTTTCCAGTTAGATGGATAAGTACCCGATATAATAGCAGAATTGAACAAAGTATTAAAGTATTATTTAAATATTTAAAGCTACACTATAGCTAACAGAATGTTTTCTAAGTTTATTTTTTATTGTATTATTTAGTTATTGTCAACAATATACATCGAATATGTAAGATTTATTTTATAAAATCAAAACCCAGTAAAAAATGGTAAAAGTGCAAATTAATAAAATTATATTAAGTTAGGTGTGGGTTAAAATGACATCACATAAATTAAAAACATTAAAAATGTTACATAATAAAAATGTTAATATAATAAAAAAAATTATTTAAAGTTAAAGATACTATTTTGTACCAAATACATATACAAGTCATCTCTATATGCGAAAAATAAATTTCTTACCTTTATTCTGAAATAAGTTCCAATTTAATTTAGCTCATATTTTATAGAATAATAGCAAATATATTTAAGATTATTCTTGCAAAATTTCAGAACCCTTTGTCTAAGAACAAAAAAGTTACAGATTTTTGATCCGATAAGGACTAAAATTTTCCACTGTGCGTCGGTCAGCGCCTTCTATCTCTGAAACGGTAAAACATAGAAAGTGTATTGCCAAGAGTATTGACATCATTGACTTATCGTTAAAGGGTGTCCCGATGGTGGCATGAGTTTTGCGAATGTGACCTTAGATACTTTAAATTTATACAGAATATTTAAAATTTTTTCCACTAAAACAACAAACATAATAAAACTAAATAATAGGCAAACGATATTACGTATATGAACTTATTTTTGAACCGCGATAATCAAACACCTTAAAATTACACAGAGTATGTTTTACAATGCCTAGTATACAACAATCATCAAAATTAATAAAACACGTAAGAGTGCTATCTATATTCGGCCATACCGAATCTTATATACCCTTTACCATAGTAATGTTAAATATTCGTTACTCTTTCGTAATAATTTACATACATTTGGTTTTTACTTTTATGAAGATAAAGATATCGAAAATATTATCGAAAATTGTTTGTAAAGGTTTTATCGAAAAATTGTTGTAAAAATTTTATCGAAAATATTTTGTATACCTTTTTTTAAATTTTTTCAAAAAGATGTAAAAATGTTAAAAACATTTTTTGGAAATTTTTTGTAAAAATTATTTTCTAATTTTATGTAAAAAATTTTATTGACATTTTTTAACCCTAGAACCTACCTTCAATCTAATTTTATGTAAAAAATTTTACTGACATTTTTTAAAACTAGAACCTACCTTCAATCTATATTGCGAGGTAGCCAATAGGCCCACTGGTTTCGATGTGTGTTGCTTTCTATTTTTAGCCAGATACTTGAAATTACACCGGTTATATTTACTATTCTCGCCATAATAACAAGTCTAAAAAGTTAAAGAGTATTCCCTTAGAAGACTACAATCACGCGTGCAATATTAATTTTTAATCCTAAAAAGCAAACACTTAAAATTTTTCAAGTTAGTTATGACATGACATAACATGAAATTAAAAATTTAAATGGTCCCCTACAAAATCATAGCAAGGAACTCCACGTCTCTGAGTCCGGCTCGCAGCAAGAACAACATAGAACAAACTTAACATGAATTAAATATAACTTACTAGGCTCGAAACCTTTTTTATTTTATATAAAAAATCTTTGTACCATAAATTTAATTATATTATTAATCGATTTATTTTTAAATATTTTTTTTTTTGCTATCAACACACAGATATTAATCTTTAACACATTTTTTACGGCCAATTTTTTAGGAAATTTCTAGTAAAAATTCCAAATTTATTTAAAGGCCTAATGTTGATATTTACAAAAATATTAAATATTAAATATTAAATATAAACATTTGTTATTTTTTTTTAACAAACAAACAAACACAATAATAAATACGTGCGTTATTTACAGGAATTCAAGTGTGTTGGAAGAAAGTGAAGGTTTTCTTTTTTTTTTTTCTTCTTTACAAAGCAAGTCTGTTTACACTTCAATTAACATTTATATGATTTGGCAAAAACGTAAACAAAAGCAATAACTGACTAAAAACAATCTGGAACAGATAGTACGGCAATGTGTTGAAAAATAAAATAATAAAAAAAAATTAAAATTATTTTTATGCTTAACACACAGAATAAAAAGGAATATTTTGGAATTTAACAGTCATGGAATTCTAATTTATGTAGAATTATCTTTTAAAGCTCATACCTGAAAATAATGGTCAGTATTTGGGAAGTCAGCAATTATTAATGTGATGGCTGTCTATATAAAACTTATTTATGCTCTATTTAATTTCAATACTGATTTCTAAATAGAAGAAAATCCTGCACGTATAAACAAAAAGGAAAATTACATTCACTATTCAGCATTAAATTCTAATCTTGAGTCGTAATCTTACGTGTTATTTATATTCAGTACTAAATACTTAAAACAAATTGAATGCAGACTAGACTAAATAATAAGGCACAGCAATTTTTAAAATAAAACCTAATAATTTTTCTCAAAACAGAAGTAATTTTAGACTTTACCTAAGTCCTTAGATTATAACTTTTTTAAGAGCTTGAGAACTTTTTTAAAAAAAAAAACGCATAAAATTTGCAAAATCTCATCGGTTCTTTATTTGAAACGTTAGATTGGTCCATGACATTTACTTTTTGAAGATAATTTCATTTAAATGTTGACCGCGGCTGCGTCTTAGGTGGTCCATTCGGAAAGTCCAATTTTGGGCAACTTTTTCGAGCATTTCGGCCGGAATAGCCCGAATTTCTTCGGAAATGTTGTCTTCCAAAGCTAGAATAGTTGCTGGCTTATTTCTGTAGACTTTAGACTTGACGTAGCCCCACAAAAAATAGTCTAAAGGCGTCAAATCGCATGATCTTGGTGGCCAACTTACCGGTCCATTTCTTGAGATGAATTGTTCTCCGAAGTTTTCCCTCAAAATGGCCATAGAATCGCGAGCTGTGTGGCATGTAGCGCCATCTTGTTGAAACCACATGTCAACCAAGTTCAGTTGTTCCATTTTTGGCAACAAAAAGTTTGTTAGCATCGAACGATAGCGATCGCCATTCACCGTAACGTTGCGTCCAACAGCATCTTTGAAAAAATACGGTCCAATGATTCCACCAGCGTACAAACCACACCAAACAGTGCATTTTTCGGGATGCATGGGCAGTTCTTGAACGGCTTCTGGTTGCTCTTCACTCCAAATGCGGCAATTTTGCTTATTTACGTAGCCATTCAACCAGAAATGAGCCTCATCGCTGAACAAAATTTGTCACATTTGAACATTTCGAACCGAACACTGATTTTGGTAATAAAATTCAATGATTTGCAAGCGTTGCTCGTTAGTAAGTCTATTCATGATGAAATGTCAAAGCATACTGAGCATCTTTCTCTTTGGCACCATGTCTGAAATCTCACGTGGTCTGTCAAATACTAATGCATGAAAATCCTAACCTCAAAAAAATCACCCATTATTAGATAAGAATTTACTTAAATCAAGTAAGATATTCCTATAATAAAAACTAAATGTTATTTGACTTCAGCTAGGATAAAAAAGGTTTTTTTACTCAGTTTCTCCCGAAGATAAAGTGTGTTTTTATAGAAGCTTCCGAAATTTAATTTGATATAAAACACAAATTTTAAAAGTTGAAGCAAGTTTTTATTCTGTTTGGAGAGCAATTCAATGAAATTTATATTTTTATATTGATATGTAATAATTAACCACCATGACTAACTAACTGTTACGAAGCGCAGTAAAATTTGTAAACGCTTTTGCAATAATTTCTGTAGAAAGATACCCTTCATAACAGGACAATGATGTTTAAAGAAAAGCACTACAAACGTCCATAAAGTTTACAAGTACTTGGGTGCTTGCATACAATTTGGGTACCTGAAAATGGTTATAGGCATTAGTGACACGTCATGAAAACTTCAATTATCATCTGGCCAAGATGCAAATCGAGGTAAGGCCATACTTCAGCCTAGTAACATATTAAATACTAGCTGTGCACGCCACGTCGTGGGCCTCCTGACATTATTTTGCTCGATTTTGCTTTTTTTAAGTATTCTACACCAATTAAAAGACTCTGACTTTTATAGTGCTTCAGTTATGGTTTATGTATTTACTTCATATAAAGGTACCCATCCCTGGATAAAATTCTAAAATTAATAAAAATTGTAAAGTTTATAAAAATTCTAAAATTCCAAAAATTATTGTAAACCTCTATAAGAGGTGTTTAAAATATTTTAATAACAATATAATTCCACAAAGTAAAAATGCAATAACAAATTTAATTCAATTGGCGCAATAGTTTTTAAAATATCCCACTTTTAAAAATAAAAGGTTTGTTGAAAATAATCTAGTTTTAAACCGCAGATTTCAGTACCTTTAAACCAGAAATTGCTTTTTCCACTGATTTTTCTCCACTTTCTCTTGCAAATAAGATATTGTTGCGGAAAAAATTATCCTATATTGGGATCAGGATACTACGGTACCTCCTCACAAAGTTTTGTTAAAAAAGAAAAGCAGACAGACAGACGGATATGAGTTACTATTTTAATATATGTATAGATATTTTCCATGGCTTTAAACAAATGTTAGCAATTACGAGAAACTCTGAGTGAATCGAAAATAAAATGCAAGAACCAGTACAAGAACCAAGGAGACGTAAGGTTCATATCGTAAATTATAAATCAGGTACCTGAAATCATTTATAAACGAAGGGGGGCAAAAAGGGATAAAGTCTACTTCCGTATCCCCCATCCAAAATTAATGGCACTTTATAACAACAAAAGTGATAAGGAAAATAAACTTGAAAATTATGGGCGATTCTTCTGAACTGTTATCTGTTATCAATTTTATACAGAATATGTGACCGCGCAAATATAAAGGGACCTAAATTACCGATTATGACCGATTTAAATTTTTTTTTGGTACTCAAATTGCACACTGAAAAACTAATTTTTCGACCTCAGAAACACTTCGGGGGTACTGGGTCTTACAAAATTTTACCACCATTTAAGAAAACGGTTAACTTTTTAAACGATTCACTGAAAGCATTTAATGATTGCATATAATTTAAGAAATTTTATGATTTTTTGTATCGACTTACATTCAAAAAAAATGGAAAATTTTCCAAGACATTGTTGATGATTTCTAGTTTTATCCCGCGCATGGCTCGGCCAATATTGGCCTTAACCCCAGATGCAATTCCGACAAAAAAAGAAGCCAATAATGTTACCATAAGCGATGCCACTTTGGTCCGATTAGACCAAAATTAGTAGTTTTCTTTTTTATGAACGATTTGGTACTTTGGTTGGCTTGTTCAACTTATTATACGTTTTTAGTAGAAAAAATTCTTGGTTAATTTTAATTATTATTTTCTGCAAAAGTGCTTAAGAAGCAAGTGCTGTGGTAGCATTTGCTTCTCATACAATGAAGCGCGAGTTTTTTGCTCCCAAGATGCTTCTTGCACCAAATTTTACACGTAGAGAAAAACATGGCTATGGTACGGTCACATGAACCATCCTATGTTCTATGTAACAATATACGGTTACAATAAGCAACTTAAATTAGTACGGTTTTAATAAAGAAGTTTTAATTACTATTTCATCATTAAGTGGTTACAACATCCATATATAATTTTTGCTAAACTTTAAACATCAATCAAGGTATTATTAGTATTCCAAAGTAAAATTGTATTTGTAACCATAATATGAAATATTTTAATATTTTATGTAACCGAACTATGACTGAAAGTTTGAAATTATGGATTTAGGTATTTCTCGTTTTAAAAAAATAATCTAATAATTAATTTTGTATTTTATTATAATTTATTACATAATTTTCTATCGTATTATATGCTACATATTTTATCAAAATAAAATAAAATAAAATAAAACATATCGATACTTCAACATAATTATGGTTATATCTTACAATATTATTATGAGAGTAGACAATAACATGGTTCTAACATAACAATATTATTATTATGTTAGTAATAATATGGTTTGACTACAACCACCTATTTCCATCATAATCTTAGATTATGGTTACCTAAACCATGTTTTTTTTTTTTTGCCAATACATATTTCCCACGTCGCTTAAGCCTAAAACGACTCATTTTGATCCGTGGAGGTATGTTACCGATTTATAGTCAATATTTCGGATAACATCAAACTATCAATGATTTTAAAAGAGATACTTGTATTTTGACCAGATTTATTTGGTCAAATACTTAAAGTTAAGACAAAGTGTGTACTTCTATCTGGTTATTTGTTACTGTGGGAATATAAAATAGTTCAGAAATACAAAATTAGTGTTTTTTATGAAATGAAATGGTTTCTACCTTTGCGGCAAACCAATTTACAGTGCCAGTTTATACTGAAATCAGTTACCGTAGAAATCACAAAAAAGTACCAGCTTATGAACATTTAGATAACATCTTTGCTTTGCCATTAAAAGTTCATTGTATTGTAAAGACCATTATTAGCACCTAGACAATAGCTATTCTACAAAAACAATGGTTTTGTTTATCTAAACTGTCCTGCTAATGTTATTTAAAAATTCATCTACAAATGTTTGTGCAACCATTTTCCATTACAGTGTGTTGTGCGTTTTGTGAAAAGGTAAGAGCTTAATTTTTGAACTAACGTAGGTATGAATGCACCGATGCCCTTTTGCTTCAATATTAACTCCTGTAGAATTAAATCATTAAAATCAAAATAAAGTAGCATACTTTTGGGAGGTGAGTTAATAATGTCTGCCATTTGTTTAACACTAAATAAATAGTAGCTTTAAGTAGATTAAAGTCTTGATTTTTCTTTGTAATATTGCTGTGAATTGTAGAGTTTTGCATACGTAAGAGGTATTATTTATTTTTCTTTTATTCTTATTCAAATGTAAATTTATGTTGCATTGTTAATGTTAAATACAAGGCTAAACTGTTGTAATATGCTACATTGCCATTTAGTTGTTTGATATGTTAAACATAAATTTTGGTTGTACTTTACTAACAGGGTGCTGTACTTAAAGTGTGTTTTTATGATGACTCTTGTTAAGAAGTGTCTTGGAGTTTTTATGAGCTAAATAAAACCTAAGAAAAATATTTGTCTATTGAAGCGAGTGTTTAGAAATAAGATTTCGAATTTACATAAAAATTACCTAAAGTAACTTAAGAAATCTACACTTCAAACTATTTTCATAAATTTTCATTTCTTGATTGCTTCAAAAAACTTTTCTATATTTCTATATTTTCTATACAAACATTTTTACAAAATTCTTTTTAATCATTTGTTTTATATTTACTAAGAAGTTACTCCCTTCCTTAAATATATAGTTCAGTTGTAATCACGATATGTCACAGCTATTTTCGCGCCAAAGTTGATACCGTAAGATTCAATGTGTTTTTATTTGCCTTGTATTAGTTTCGTTAATCGGTTGTTGTTTCAGGTAAATAGATGATTGGTCTGCTGAAGCGGGACCTAGAATAATGGGAATGGAATACCATTTATTGTTTTCTAGAAACAACACCCTTGGTGTATTTGGTGTAAAGGTGGTAAAACTTTGCTATATGATTTCAAACTTTTTCTTTTTTCCCAGGGGTTGGCGCCTGTCTGACCTTTTGCCATGATGTTATCCTCTATTATTCAGGAGTTGGCCCTACTTTTTTGGACTGTCTAGAGGTGGTATTTTTAGTTCTTTAAAACTCGAAAAAAAAAAAACGGTGAAAAATTTTCTTCCTGTGTCAGGGGATCGAACCTGAGGTGCTCTTTTGGCATCAAGCATTTAACCACTACACCACAACTTCTATAGATAAATAAGAAATACGAAAGTTTATATTATATTTTTTAAAGCAGGTAAGAAACTACTTACAACTCCTCTTGGAAGTTTATTTACTACTTGAATATATTTCTTACGTTCCAAGTCAATCAAACTCATAAATTCCAGTGAATTTATAATTTGGGTTAGCACGCTATTAATGAAAAATTTTAATTATAAAAGTTTTAATACCCAAAATATAAATTGTTTAAATTAAAATATTTGTTTTTTAAACCTTATAAAGTTGTTAAGAATTAAGAATTTAATTCAATTTAACACTTTAGTTGCAGTACCCGCTTAACACAAGTCACGTATTCATGTGCTTACGGCTATATATTGTGTTTCATTGTAATAAATTCCCTATGGCGTGTAAGTAATATATAATTACACAAAACGTTTTACTGTATTAATCATACGCATGGTTGTAAAGCTGTGGAAATAAAACGCTGCACAGTGGGGCAGAAGGGGTAGGACGACAATTAATATATGAATAGCAGAGCAGTATTTGAGATTAAGTTGGGTTGGGTACCTGGCACCAGCAAATCTTTTAGAGCTACTTTTAACATAACAGTAGATAATATAACATAAATCAATGAAATAATCCGATAAAAATGTGATAGATATGGGAATACTCATATTTAAAAGCACATCATTTTGCTCGTAAGAAAGATAATGAGCTGAATCTTTTTTGCTTGATAGCAGACTAAGAAAAATATAATATTAGCAACAAATTTAAAATTCGCTGCTGCTATTTGTAAATTTCGAAAATATGGTGAAAATGGTCCAATTTGAGGAAAATAAAAATATTAAATATGAAACAATATTTTTATTAGTTGAACGAAAGTCTGAAATCTTGAGAAATCAGTTAGATGCCAATTATTTTATGCATGCTGGCCAAACACAATTACAAGCTTGTGGGAAAAAAGATGTCTCAAGTCTGCTTAAATAACTTGCGTGTTCTCCGACAAGAGCTACCAAATTTAAAAAAGTAAAATAACTAAGACCTTTAAAAAAACAGGCGAAGAAGAACCCATTTATTTTTTATTTTTTTATTTATTTAATAATAATATTATGATACCTCTAATGTCATATTGTCGAATTTTATACATTTATAAACTCTCACTACATGGTAAATGGATTCCTCTTGAATTAATGTATAGACAATTGTCTGATCACAGATTTTTTAGAGTTCATTCCACATCTGCATTTGTTTATCTTTTGATGCTGTTAGCTCACCACTATCATATTTTAAGGGCTTTCCACGGAGTACAGGAGTTTTTGTCAGGTTACGTATATCTCTACACAAATCCGTTTTCTTTTGTTTCCGCAGCCTTTTGTGCCTATTTGGCAACATTTTCCGCCCATCGTCTCTTATCGCATCTTGTGCTTTTATGGCAGCTCGATGTAGAGGCGTGTTTGTTGAATCATTTATGTCACCCTTTGCTGCTTTCCTCTCTTCCACCAGCTTCGAGGTTTCCTCAGACATCACTTCGTTTACGTTTCGCCCAGCTTTATTCATGGGAAGTAATATAGCTTGGCATTGCGGTTTCCATTGTTACGGTGTACTTCTTAGCAACGCCGGGAACCTTTAGTTTATTTATATCGAATTTGCGTCTTGTTTTGTAATTCCTTATGACAGCAACTTTCATTTGGTGATCACTGGTAATGTCAGCCCTCTCTTATTACGTACGAATAAAAAGGAACCCCGCTATTTCGTAAATCACATTACTACAGATATAAATACATAATTAATTTTGATCCTTGTTATAATCACTTATATCCTACCCTTTATAAAGTTAAAGATTTGTGTGAGCTTTAATTATGAAAGAATTCTTTTAATAAAATCCTTTCCATGTCAAATCGTAATCTAAATTTTACGATAACTAACTTTAACGATTCTTGATTAAAGCTTCTTGTCCTTAACTTTCATTAAATAATACCTAGTATATATATATATATATATATATATATATATATATATATATATATATATGTATGTCTTAAAGCGTCTCCAGTTGTGCAATTCACTAACTTTTAACGATCTAACACTTGTTAAATATATCAACATGTTTTTTGCTTGCACTAACGCATTTGCGATTCACTAACCTATGGTTAACTAATGAAAAATACAAACAAAAATAAATGCCAATGCTGCTAAACAAAATGGCAAAATAGCGAAAAGAACAAAGAGGAGTGAAAAATAATAAACAAAATATACAAAACTTTCCACAAAAGTGCTTCATTTTTTGTTCTTTTTTAATTTTATTTCTAAAAAATTTTTTAAATTCATTTTTATAAGGTAGATAAAATACATATGTGTATATGTTTTAATTATAAATATTAATTTTTTACCCCATATTTATAAAAAATAAAACTTTTTTGAAATGTATTTTAAAATAACTTTTGTATGAAAAATTAGTTCTTTTACATTTTACATTATACATCTAAATGTTATTAAAAAGCATTTCAGAATAGCAAAATCTTTCGTTTTGTTGTTAAATTTTTTAACGAGTCAAGAATCGTTAAAATTGAATAGTGAATCACACTACAGGTTGATTTATGTTTATTAAATTAAATTTCACAATTGTTTTCAATAAATTCCATAATTACTTACAATTTTATTAACAAAAATTTTGTCAATTTAAACTTAATATTTAATCAATCTACAATTTTTATTTGTTTAACTTGGGCAAACAATTGTATATAATTTCTTACCGTCTAATATTTTTTAAACATTATAAATCACACAAAGAAATGCTATAAAATGCTATAAAAAGTAAAAATGTTTAATCTTATCAAACATAAAACAATCGCAATTAATGCCCTGAGAAAAACACAAAAATAAATCAGCTTTAAAAATATTTATTTTACAATGTTTTTTTCTATAAAAATGTGGAAGGAAACAGCATAAGGACTTACCTTTTCGCATAGCAATAGCAAACTGCAGCTTTTGTAGTAAAATTTAATGTTAATTAGTCACATGAAGTCTCATTAGGGAAATGCTACACAAACACTTTCTAAACGCAGTTTAAGTTATTTAAAATGCTTAAGGAAAGGAAAGCACTTTATGAGCCTCTAGTGTATTTTCTAGCGAAATGCAAACTAAATTTCCTTTTATTTTTATTTTTGGCTGCTACATTTTCATATTGTATTTTTCATATATATTTTTATTAGAATTATATATTGAGTTGTACAAAAGCACTTCAACACTTATTTAAAAATATGAAACAATGACAATGAAAAATAACCTGTAAGATAAAGCGTGGAATTTGTGGTTTTTCTTTTTGATACTCTCACTAAATAATAACAATTACTTTTTTAATAGTTAATCTTAATATCGTTTTTCAAATGTATTATTATTATTATTTTTATTTATGTTAAAAGTCCATTATAAGAATCTGGTTGCGAATATCTGAGAGACAAATAAATTATATTTATTCCGATATGTGTACAATAATATGAACGTTTGTTTACCTATTATGCTATAGACCACAGTATTCAAAGCATTGATTTGTTGTTATTTTACTGCGGTACGTAAAATGTAAGAGTGTTAATGCTGTATGTACATTGAAATTTTCTCACAGTGAAGGACCGTCACTTAAATGTGATTATATTTGTGAATTGATTTAAACAAAAAATGACTCGTTTTAGGGCAACTTATACACCTACAAGGGAGGTTTGATAATTTCGTGACTTTTCAATATTTCAGTAACACTTAAGGAAGCACCTACTCTATCGTTATCCTGCACTCCCTACTGACAGGGCAACGTTCCTGGATAGTTCGAAGCTCCAAGTCCAGACCTAACGAGCTGTGATATAAGTAGGATAAACTCCTCTATCCGGGCTTCGGGATGGTTTTGCGCTAGACAAAGAACCTAAGTGAGTCGTGAACCCTAACCTAACACCTAATGCGTCACAGCTGCCGTTAACCGTTATCTATTGCAGCATTACGTGTGTCGGCCAATAAAAGCAAACATCCTCCTTAACTTTAACTAACATTTAAAAATTACACAAGGCAACAAAATTAATCTTTTGTTTTGTTGCATGGCATTTTATGCCTGTTGTTTATTAATTTGAAGACACTAATTTCGAGCAGCTTTGATTTTTGAAATACAACTTTCACACATATTTTCTACTCGACGATAAATATCTACAAAAACAATACCAATTATTTTTGCAACATTCATATGTGGTGAATATACATATATTCCGAAATTGTAGACTAGTCGTGTCGGAGTACAAAACAGGTGTATTTTGATTACTTTGGATTCCTTTTGGACACACGTGACAAGTACTGGATCCCTCATACTAATCGTCAAGATTATTTCTATTTTTTGTATGATTGATATACACGAGATTAATAACAGAAACCTGCTGAAAAGGTTGTAATGGTTATACCCTAACTTGTTATCTGTTGACCGACCAATCATATACTCCGGCGATGCGCCAGTACACAAAGCTTCCTTATCTATACAAAATGATCGTTAGTACCAAGAAAAAAGCTTTTCTTCGAATGATGAAATTGGGACAGCTGATTTTAAGACCGATATTTTTTCTGAGCCCTATACCTTCAATCAGGAAGACCTTAGTGTAGTAGTCAGAGATCCTTGGTCTTTCTAAAAAAAAACTTTGAAGACGCTAGCTTCTCGATTAAAGCGAAGAAATTTTTTGACCTCAAGACCAACAAGAATTTCATACTATCGTAACCGCTAGACAGAATTGCTTTCATTATTTTCTGAAAATTACTTTTTTTCGGTTCCTAGATTATTGAATGCAATGGCAATACAGAAGCATAATCCAAATGAATGGTGTTTATTTATTGATTCCTCTAAACGTAGCCTAAAATTTTTGATCTATGGCGGAACGTTCCCAGGGTCACTGGAATGCCCTTGTGAACCAAGTCAAGCAAGAAATTCTTATAAAAGAATTTTTTTTAATTAGTGTTCGTTTTTTAAGGTTTTTGCAATAAACAATAGATTTTTCTTAAAAAACCGCTTTCATTATATCCCAAAAAGTAAAGCTGATACCAACAATCTGACTTCAGATGTGAAAACAGCATTCCGAGAAAGTATAATATTAGTCATCACATGTCATGCGAAAAACAAGCTGTTCCCTTGTGTTATTATTTTTTACTTTATTTATATATTATAATGATGCTTAATTCCTTTTGAAATTTATAAAATAAATATTTCATGAACAATTCATTAAATAATAGGAATTAGGCATAATTAAAAATCAATAATGGTAAATATTAAATTACAAATAAATTTTTTAATATTATTTTTTACTACTTGAAATTTTTTTTATTCGTACTATTTATTTTACATACAGATGAAATTTGAATTCAAGCTTAAGTTCGTTTTATTCTGTCTGAGAAAGAATAATTTAAATTACAAATTATTTAATCAATAGAAAGAAAAATTCGAAAAATTTCATTTTAGACACCAGCAAAGTGAAATGCATTTTCTAGGCAGCTACGTCCGTCATCAGCATTCTTCATATTCAACTACTTTGGGTAGTGTTTAGTTTTAAGCATCAGCTTTAGGTAGTGGTTACGAAATTATCAAATTGACCTGATATATGCACAGCTACACTAGAACAGTTTATGTTAAAATCAATGAAACAGTGTCTTTAGGAATAGAAAATGTTATTTAAAAAAATGTCTTACAAAGAACATTTAAAATTTTTATTAATGAATTTAGTCGTGAACAGATGCAAAGCAATACCTTCACTTTATTGTGTAGTGTTTATAAGTTATTATGTTAGTTTCTTTGCCTTTACTAAATCGTTATTAACGTAATTAAATCGTTAGAACAAAGTTCACAACAATAAATAATTTGTGTACCATTGTTCCCATCTACAGCAAGGCTAAAAATAAAATCACTCATGCCATCTTTTAAAATTATGAATTAAGAAGAGAACATGTTTATATTAATTGTGTAGAAATGCTGATTAGGTCTTAATTTTTTAATTCTCTGGTCTTGACTGTGTATTAATCGTGCACTTTAGCTGTGTATTAAATTTAATTTCAAAAATGTAAAATGAAGCAATTATTTTGCTTTTAAAATTACTGACTTTCCCTTCAGCTTATCAATTTCTTTTAAATTGTGTTTTTATTAAATTTGGGTTCAGAAAAGCCATTATGTGGCATGTACTTCTTTTGCAAATGCCTAATTTCAGCTGGATATACTTATAAAACACAAACTGTGTTTATTTGTCGAAGCACAGACAAAATTTCTTCACAAATTAAAGTTTAATTAATTTTTTAATTGATTCAAATATATAAAACAGAACAACAGAAATTCTTAATTAAACAATTATTTGAATAAATTAATTTTTTAATTAACTTTTAATCTGGAACCAATTAAAACCTTTAATTAGTGAAAATATTTTTTTCTGTGAAAGCTAAAGTTGCCTACACGTGATGACCGATTGTCCTGAAATTTCCATAGATTCTGAGTAAAAAAGGTTATAAAATTTTTGGAAATTTTAAATGGGCGTGGCATTTCTCATACAACATAAATATTTATTAACATGTAACTTGGGAACTTTGGAATGTAGAAATTTTGTACTAATATGCATAGAGTACTTTAAGTATCATCTAGAAAAGATAAAAATCCAAGATGACACTTTCAGACTGACTGGCACACATTCTATGTGAATGTCCAGCCCTGGTTAGCACAAGTCTTAGGACCATGGTCAAAAACTTGTTAAATGTAGATGCCATGGGCGATCTTTGGAACAATGCTAGCACCTACTAAAGACTTCGTGATGAGAACGAAGGCCGACAGTATGAAATCACTAAAGCCAAGAGTCTGGTGGTAACACTTGACTCAATGAAAGGTTGCCGTAAATTACACATCGGTTTCTTATAACTATTGAGCATGGAAGGGGATCGTAAAAGGGCCCATTAAGGAGCGGTCTACTTCGATATTTCTCCTAAATTAATAATAAAAATAATTATGGAATACAGTTATACTTGGCGAAACTTGTCAAAATGTATGCTTTATGGTCTGAGTGGATAAAAAATATTTGTGTTTAACTTAAGTCGGGCTCATAATTCTTAAATTAAGGAAATAAAGAAGTTGTCAAGAGACACTTTATATATAATAACTTAAAAATTTTTAATTTTTGATATATAAATATGTTGCTCTATAGGAGCGGTATGAAGTAACTCGTTTCCATATACGAGTACTTACTTGGAATTGGTGTAAATATAGCGTATAGTAAACAAACATTATGATGAGTATAAGCCTCAATGTACGAAGAAAACAATTAAAATCGATTTGAGCGGATAAATCAGAAACATTTTAGAACTACATAATTTTATAGCGTATGTATATGGGTCTGATCAGACCTTATGCGTTACTAATATGATGTATACTCCAACATATCCTTATAAGTGTCCTTTTATTATTTAATTCGCCTTGTCTTTTACAAGGGTAGACAGTAAGAATTTACGATAAGTTTCAGGTCTCTAACTTAAAGTATAACAAAAATTAAATCACATTTAAAATAAAAAAAATCTAGCCGGACGGTTTTAGTTTTATATTTTTTTTATCTCATCACATTTTTTTACAGTCCAAAAAAGAAAGGAAATATAATTCCAATCGATTGTCGTAATTTAGCTGTTTGACCTGACAGGATGCTTCATTAGATTCAAAAGTTTATTTAATTAAGAGTTCACCGATTTGACTCCTGTTTCCAAAAAACTCCCAGAATTTTCATTTTAACTTTTAAGAATCAAAAATATTATAACTGAGCTACCTTTAAATTCCAATTACATATAAATAAAAAATAATTTAATATTAAGAACCTTTAATGCTTTTTAATAGGCGAGTGCATATTTTATAAAATTGAAATCCAACTTCAAATCTTTCACAATTTAAAATTTACACTTTCAAATGCATGATATTGTAAGAGAGCATTAATTATAATGGATCTGAAAGCATTTTGGTTTAGTTTAAATTTTACCACTCTTACTTTCATCAATTTTATAATATTTAACAACTATGTAATTGTAATTATATATATTTTTAATATTATTTTTATTTCGCTTAATTAAGCTTGGCATTATTTTAATAATTCGGTAGAACTTTTAGAAATTTATTGGATTTTATATATGTATTTTATAATTAAATTTACATAAACAAACTTATTGAATAATTAGCGCAAATTTATAAGTTTTAATTAAAACAAGAACATTTTTACTATCACTTTTATTTTATTAATTTGTATCTTTAACTTTCGTATTTTTTTTTTTTTTTAATTTTCAATTTTTTATTATTATAATTATTGTACAGTATTATTATATACACGTTTTTAAATTTTATTGTTTTAAATAAATATTTTTTTTTTCTAAATTTCTTAATTTTTAAATTTTCGAAATTTCGTTTCAATCTTAATCCTTTTAAACATTTTGATTTGCTTTGAATTGAATTGAAACTTTTTATTATTTTTTCATCCGAGTACAACAACCGTTACGCATTACGTTTAACATCGTACTGATTTAACTTTCATACACAAACTACAGTTATTGCCGACTTCACAGTAGTTACAGCGCCAGTATTTTTAGTGTTAAAAGTATCTTTGTTGTTGTTCATTGCATATGCCGCGAGAGTGTTGCCAATGACAAGGATTTAGTTTAGGAATATGTTTTTTTTTCAATTTGTTTAGCAAATATTCACGACATTATCACGAACCCATACTCTTAAGTCAAATTAATCATACACAATAATGAAACAATAAAATCAATTCATAAGAAACATGTAATTGAAAATTTTAAGTAATGAATACTTTTTTTTGTAATTATTGTCAAAAAATATTTAATTACAAAAATGATCAATTACATACCAATTATAAAAAATAATAACAAACCTATTTGAATAAATAAATTAGACGTTATATTTAAAAACAAAAACAATGAAACAAATTATATAACGAAAGTGATAAAAAAAATCACATAATTTTGAATAACATGTAATTAATTGTTAAACATTGCCATGTACATATATTTACATTATTATAGTATTATTTATTAATAAAAAATTCTTATTTGCTTTAAACAAAACCATTTTTTCAAAATTTTCATTTGTTAATCTTTGTCGCCATCTTGTTAAAATAATACTACCGAACAAAAATAATCTTTCAACTGGTGTTGAAGATGTTAAGGGAGTATTCGAGCGTAGAAAAGCCTTAAGTATTGTAGGATAGTTTTTGAGACAATTCAGAGATGAATTTAGATCACGCAAGTACATCTAAAGTGCAAATTTCAAACTATTTTCTTTTTCACAAGGTCAATGTCTACGAAATATAAAATGAAAAAATGTATTAATGACCGCAAATTTTGTTAGCGATAATTACCTTCATGAAGGTAATCGTACATGGATGCTTGTTTGAATTACACTGTTGATCATAAAACGCGAGAAATTTATATATAAGATAAGCTTTAAATTTTTAGGAATATAATTGAATTTTGTTCAATTGGAAGTAATGATTACTGCCTAATTACAATTACTTGTAATTTGTAATTGAACTTGAAATTTTTCAATTTTTCAATTACAAGTAAATCAGGGACTAAAATCAATTACAATTGCTTGTAATTTGTAATTGAAAAATTTCAATTACAATTACTTATTACTAATTACAAGTAATTGTAATTGTAATTGAAATTTCAATTACAATTACTTGAAATTTCAATTACAATTACTTATTACTAATTACAAGTAATTGTAATTGAAATTTTTCAATTACACATTACCTGTTATTGTAATTGAAATGTCTGATATTAACATATGAGTCACAGGTTTGTTTACATTTATTTTAACACTAAAAAGTATATTGATCTCATTTCCAGAGGACAAAACTCATAGTAAAAGGTAACCATCTTTTAACCGTAAATGTAAGCTATCTTAAGTTGTGAAGAAAGTTAAATGATATAAAAATATATGTATTTGATGCCAGACAGCAGGACTACCCACCAGGCCCTACTACCATATGAAGTGAGGATGGGTATAGTCATAGGCTATGTAACCTCTCCAAGAATGCAAATGACAAAATAAGAGGGTTAAATTATCAGCACACTCTTGTTTGGAGTTAACAAAGGCTTAGATACCGAGTGCGCTGGTTTCTGGGTTGTGTACATTTTTGTATTTCGCCCATCATGAGAGAACTTATAGTAAGAACCGTAGTGCTTTAAAAAGAAAAGGTTGCTGTGAAAGTGAGACCAGAGAATCTTTCTTAATAGACATAATTAAATAAATATTTCACAGCTCAAGAAGGGAAAATATTCGATAGCCCTCACTGAACAAACTTAGATTTTTTCCTTATTTTTCAATTAATTATGACGCAAATTAAATAACAGTAGATATGTGTATTTAACAAACACTGTGAGGTAAATCAACTGCAATCCAAAGTCAATTTGCCTTATCTTATGTTAAAAGTTTAGAGCTTGTAAGAGAAGGGTTTTTGTATGTATTTTTAATGCATAATTGACAGGAACATAATTTTTGCAGGAATTTTATTTATATAATTATAGTAATAAAAAATAAATCATATAAGTTCGAGACAAACTCACATACTCCAGATTCCGACCTATAAATTAAGATTTAAATTATATCAAAAATACAATAAATAAGGTGCTTAAAATTTTTAATTTTTTATTAATTTAAAGGTAGTTAACAACACTTCTTTTCGTATCGTATCGTAAACATTCAACAAAATAATTTTAAACTGTTAACAATAAAATTTTAATAATAACAAAACAACTTTTACTGTTTTCTACAATAGGGGTGAAAAGAAAAGGCTGGCTGACAGGGTTAGATGAATTTAGGTGATGAAGGTATATGAAGTGGACTGTAGTTGTAGGCACCTAAATTAGAATTGCTCCACGAGAAATTAATAAAGGAGGTAGAGGATTGGAGAAAGAAATTAAATAAAATATTAGAATTGCAATAGAAATATATCAGAGTTTATTATGTTTACCGATGCTGGTTTGTAGATAAGTGAGTTTTACATATGTTTAAAGCTACCAAGAAGCTCCATTTAAGTTTGTTTTACAAATTCTTCAAATTTTAAAAGGTAATAGATTAACGTGAGTCTTAAATATAATTCACAATAATAAAGTCAGTTAAATATAATTCACAATAATAAAGTTAATCTTTAAATGTCACACCATATTATTTGTACAATATAAATTATTTACTCAACTGATGATAATTAATAAAAAAAATGTGTGATAGTTTACATGCATTTTGTTTGGTTTAAAAAGATAAATTTTAGGTTTTTAAAGTTCATCACTTTAACTAAGGTTAAAGTGATGAACTGACTCGAACAGGCGTCGAAGTCATATTACAGTGTTGCTTTCTTACCCGTTTGCGTACGGCTCCCTAAGAACCGACCAGCTCATTATGAAACTAAAAAACAACAAAACGAAAAAACAAAGATTGAAAATAATTAATTTTGTTATTATGGAAATTTTAAGAGCTACAATTGGGACTAAAGAATTAAATAACTATGGGCAACACTATGCTCAGCATTGTAACTGTAACAAAGCATCACTTGCACTCGCTGCTATGGTGAAAAATGAATGAAATAAAAAGTAATACGGAACGACAACTTAACTGAACAACAAACAGAACACGAAGTGTGCTAAAAATTCACTAGGGAAGTAGGACTCAATATTCACTTTCACTTATCGGATCAAAGTAAAACATAGAATGTAAACCAAACCATAGCAATAATGGAAACAATTATTGAGGCAGGTTCAAAATATAAAAGACGATTATAAAATGAAAAATAATTTTACACTTACATATGTATGTATGTAAAGGCAAATATAAAAAATCTTCAAAAAAAAGAATTTTAATATAATTATTTAAAATCACCCGTGTAATCTTTCTTAACCAAATTTAATAATTTGAAATAAATTTTTCAAAATAAACTTTCTAACAAAAACATCGCAAACATCGCATTTTACGCACCTGCGCTTTTTCTTTACACTCATTTCAATGATAGCTCTCTTCGTAACTCTTTAAGGATATTCACCACTATGTAGCAACCGAAAAAAACATAAACAAACAAAAATTTCAAAAGTACCTGCCGACAATAACAAGAGATTTGTAAGTTTGTTTTTGTTTTAAAAAGAATTAAAGCACGTGCTTTTTAAAGTAAATGTTACACAAAGAAGGCACGAAATGCCGGGGTGCACTACACAAACATTCTCAGATTTTAAGCAAGTAATGCACAGAGATACCTTTTTGCTGTATGTATGTATGAATATAAAACATGTCTAGGTGTGAAAATGGTTTAGACTAAATTTAATTTTATCGAAAATCTTTACTTTATTGCTTCTGAATATTTAAATTAGAATTTAAAAGATGTAAAATAATAGTAAATTTTTTTCGATTTTTCATACAACAAAAAAAAAATCAATAGTATTTGTAACACAGAGGACACTAAAAAATAGTCTTCAGACGGTTTAAAATATTTCGCAAATTATCTCTAGTCAATAAGTGGAATTTATAGCCAAAAGACTAAATAATTTACATAATTATATTTATAGATATTAGCTAGATTAACATCTACATATAAAAAAATAAAAGTGTGATTTTCAAATATTCTTCTATTTGAACCACAATATGCACTTAAAATTTACACACAGTATATCAGGGTAGCTGTATAGAAGACGTGATTGTGAGGTACATATATGTATGTATGTGCTTATCTTTTGAACCGAAGCAAGCAAGTAATAGAAACATAATATTTAAAATTAACGGTTGCCTCATAAAAGACGTGAAGAAATGCAAAATTTGAACTTTTAGTTAAATATTGAACCAAGTATGGAACCCTAAGTCTGAGTCTGACTCTTACTTGACTGATTTATATATAATGTGCCCTATGCTACGAGCAGTAGTAGTAGTAAAATGCTGGCCTTCATTTTTTGAACCATTACCGATCAGCTAGTTTCTTTTTGTTTAACCGCCTTAATTTAGAACAGCATTAGCATAACTTGTTATTATTTATACATATAATAAAACAGTAACTAATTCCCTGTCTGTCTTTGACCACTTTTACACCTTGCAATAAACGCCGCAACTTTTTCAGGCAACTTGTTTCTTGTTAGTAAGAGGGGTTGGGAGGCAAGCGGCGTTGAAAAAGTGGCATGACAAAGCCTGACGAGGCATTTTTTGTTTTTTGTTTTTGATTATTTTCATTTTATTTTTTTAAAGTGTTGTCTACTTTTTGACTACAGAAAAAAAGGAAAAGTTGTATTTTTGTTTTGTATAAAAAAATTATTTCCAAATTATAATTTAAGATATATGTATATGTATATATAAAAATTTAATTTTAAACAAAAATGTCACAAGAACAAATTGGGCGGTACTCTTAGTTTCGCAGTTACGGACTCCATTAAATTCGTATGTAAAGTATGGTAAATCTCGACTATTTTAGGGTTTAATGAGGTAATATGCGTGCGATTGAAAAGGTAATTAAAAGTATTATCCAAATAAAATAAAATTAATAAAAATAAATCAGCCAAGTGCGAGTCAGAATCACACACGTATGGTTTCGAACTATGTTCAGTTCAACTTTAAAAATTTAAGTCAATAATTTTTTACGTCTTATGAGGCATGCTTTAATTTTAAATTATTTTTTCTACTAGATCATAGTACTAAATATCCTGTGTAAATATCAAGTGTTTGCCTACAAGGTTAAGAAGAGAAAGGCAAATTCCGCAACTTTGAGACATTAAGGGACCCCCCCCATTATTATTAAATTTATTTTCGTTTCTTGTTGTTACTGTAGATATTGTTAAATATAATATGTGTAAATTTTAAGGGTCAATATAAGGTTATATATGTAAAATCGAGTCATTATCGAAACACCCTTTAATTTTTGGTTTTGTTATTTGTTCTAGGGGACAAATTTGTACATAGTTTGCGTAGGTGTAAAGTGTCTACCCGTTTAAAGACTCTAACTATTATGGTTCAAAATTTAGACCGTATACATGCAAATCTCCGCACTATTTATTTATATAGATTTTAACTTTAGTCCTCTTACTTATTAAGAAATAAACACATATACGTGAAAAACGAGTCTCTTTCGGAACACTCTAAAAGTTTTAGTAGTTGTTGTTATAGCGGCCACAGTTATACACCTTCTGTGAAAATTTCAAGAGTCTACTTATAACGCTTCCAGAGATAGAAGGCGCTGACAGACATTGTAGCGAAAACAATTGGGTTACTTTTTACCTTTGGGAAACATTTTAGGTGAACAAACAAATATTTTTTTTTAATTTTCATTCTTTTTGTCAGAACATAGACAAGAAAATCCTTTAAAAAAAAACTTTTTTTTTTGTGCTTGCTTGATATTTTATAATATTTTTCATTAATGTCAATTTAGTGAGATAGTACTTTTAATTACCATTCCAGTGATACTCATATTATCTCATTCCATTAAATAGTTGAGATATACAAAACTTTGCATAGAAATTTTAGGGGTCCGTAACTCCAAAACAAATTAAAATTAATTTTACAACAATATATTACTTATGTTTTCATATTTATAATGTGTATGTGTTAATATTATATTAAGAATGTTTAATCGCTTAATCATAATAAAATACGTTTAGTTGACAATACAGTTTTTTGTTTATTTATTAATAACACAGAAAAGCATAAAAAACAAAACTTTCAAAAATAAATATTTTGAAAAAATTCAAATGTAAAAGAATACAGGGTTTCGAAGCAACTTTCAAAAAGAATAGAAAAAAAAACTCGGCGTTTGTTGCAAGGTGTAAAAACGGTCTTTCTGTTTGTGTTTTTTTCAGGCATTTAATGCCTATATTAACTGTTTTACTTCCTTTGAAAAGGGATAGTAGTAGAGAAAAAAGATGGTTAGAGTGTGATAGTAAAGCTTCGCTTATGGCAACACAGCAATTGCACGTTGTGATTATTTTTAGAACAGTGTTGCAAGCGTCTCTGGTGTTATTTAGGCGAATTAGTTTAAAGCTAGCATAGCCAATTTATATATATTTTACTTCGCTAACAAAGGAGGCGAAGGAAGGAGCTGTGATATGCATTATTATAAAGAGAAATTATTATAAACTTATCAGAAAAAATGATGTTTTCACGGCTGAGTATTGAACTCTTGACATTGCTTAGTAGTCTACGTGCTAACCACTTAAGCTACAGCACCTGGTAAAAACTACTGCATGAATTTTTATAAAATTTTGTGAGGTGCTCTCTTAGTATCCTGATTCCAATATAGGATACTTTTTATCCGCAAAAATATTTTATTTTCAAGAGAAAGTACGCAATTTTACCGAATTAATGGTACTGCATACTTTAAGGCATCTTTTATTTTTGAAAGCCGGGTATTTTAAACATTGCAGCGCAACAGATGGCGCTGTTTTATAATAATGAGAAAATATGAATAGGAAGCGGGATATTTTAAACACGGTTGCGCAACAGATGGCGTTTTTTTAAGTAATGATAAATATGAATTACTTACCGTCAAGTAGCCAATTGAATAAAATTTGTATTTGATTGGTATTTTTACTTTGTGCAATTACATTTTTATTAAAATATATTACACATCGTTTACAGAGCTTTACAATAATTTTTAGAATTTTAGAATTTTATATAAAAATTAGAATTTTATCCAGGGATGGGTACCTGTATATAAAGTAAATACTTATACTGGAAACACTATAGAAGTAAGAGCCTTAAAATTTGGTGTGGATTACTTTCAGGACGCACACAACGTGTGAGGGTATTCAAATAGAAAGTCATGTAGTTGATGAAATTAAGCAATTTATTGTTAATTTCTAAAACAGGCGAATAAAGTTTGCCTTAAAGAAATATAAAATAAAAAAATTTTTATTTAATATTATGCTGATTACCCATAAATTTTTATAATAAAAATAGAATTTATTTGTTGGAGGAAAAGAACTAGTTCCTATACGTATTTCACTGGTTGCTCAGACCAGAGAAGCCAAAAATATTCTGTAATAAAATTATACATAATATATTACATTTATATTAATAATAATAATAATAATAATATTACAGAATATTAAAGCTTAAATAAAACACCAACAAACAAACTACGTTTTTTTTCCATACTGTCCTTCTAAAATTGAATGGTTATTTGCCATCATTTAATGCAGACGTGAGGTGTAGTGAAATGCATCTTACGTGAAAAAGAATATTTTAAGACCTTTTAGAGAAGATTTTGAAATATATAAATCAATTTTGAGATTTTTTAGCAGTACAAGAAGCTACTATGATAAATTTCAACAACAGAAAAAATATTTATTTATTTTTATTTTATTAAATCTGAAAATACAATTACAAATTATATTCCAACTTATATATCGAGCATAGTAACAAAGACCTTCACCCATTTTGATGAAAAAACGAAAGCCTTTGGTAGGAATCGAACACACAACCTCTAGACTAGTTTACCACACTACCTATTAGCCTACTGGGGCACCCAACATAATATATTTTTTAAATTGTTTCCAGGCTTATCTTCGAAATATTTTCATTTCTAGGCATTAATTATTTGCCGGGAACTGGGAATCCTTATCGTCGTCGAAGTAATATACATATTAATAAAAATACATATTCAAAACAAATGTGCCTCTTTGACACCGGAGGCGCTTTAACACTGCCGTCAAAAAAAATATGATGTGCTATTAGTGTAAGATTTTCGCTCTAGTCATTTATTTCACTAACTATCTTACCTCTACTCTATCCCTTTCCCAATGAAAGTAATACAATTACCTGAACTGGTCAGTTTATCCCAACTCTAAATGTAGTGGTATGAGTATTAAGTAATATAGAAATCGTAATCGCACGGCCGCTCACAAGTGCTTCTTTAGCACAAATTTTGTTTCAACCATTCTATTGTCGCACATAATGAAAATAATTTTATAAATGTCTGTTTTTGTTTTCTTTGCAAAACTGCTTTGTTGGCAATTGTAGGAAGATAATTTTAATATTTTCGCAATCAATTAATATTATTTCTTCTGCACAAAAAGGTTCTCTTTTTAGCATTTGCTAATTTGCTATAAATAAAAAATGTATACGCAAGCAGTTATCATTCATTAGAGAATGACATATTTATGCAATAAATTATTTCAAAACAACGCAAATTTTGCTACAAATTTTGAAAAGATCCAATTTTCTATTTGCATGTACATACTTCAATTTATTGAAAGCTTAGACATTATTCATGAAAAGCAAAAAAAATACACACCTTACATGTTCCAAATTCGAATGCATTTAACTTATAAACATGAGTGTAAAAATATGAACTTACTTTTCGACCTACCTGTGAGGCCGCTCTTTAGAAACAGCTTTTCACAAGGCACACAGCAAAAAATAGGTGCTACAATTAATAGTTTTAATTTGTTTCAAAAAAAATGCAATTAATTTTTTTACTGATTCAATTATTTTCTAAATTCAGAAAGAAAAAAAATAATTTTCCATTAAAGTAAATAATTGAATCAATTAAAAATTTAATTAAATTTGAGTCTGGAACAAATGAAAACATAGAGATATATCGCTAAAAAATAGTGGTCTTCTTCTCTTGTTTTTGGTGTTGATGATTATAATAAACACATGATAATAATAATGTTGGGGGGCAGGGAATTTCAGAGCGAAATGCGGTAACAGTGAAAGTCAATATGGGCGGAGTACAACATAAAGTGGAATGATCTTTTACCTATCTATGGCTCTACGTTATTAACTCGATACTTCTTGAACTGGAAAAAGTGTTGTGTACAGCATTATCATAAACGAACGATATGCTATTAATGCAATCAGATGTTTATAGACGTTATAAATGATATGGACGTTTACATTTTTTTTTTAAGTTCGGGCAAAATTTTCATAACTTTTTAACAGGCTTTTAGAAAGCAAAGAAACAATTAGAAAAAACAGAACTTTACTGTTTTGTTTTTCAATTTTAATTTGAGTCCTTTGATGCAATAAAAGTTATTGTAACAAAATATTTGCCTAAACTTGTAAAGATGTATGTCTGCTAATATTCTTAGTTATTTGAAAATTTCAATACCTGAAACTATTACAGTTTGTTTTAAACAAACCGTAAAAACCGAGTCTTTTGTTTGACTGTTGTCCCCTCTGGTGCCGTTAGTAGGTGCTTAACCTTAAAAATTGTTTTACATTGGTTTGAATTATGTTGTTATCTGACGAACTACATAACTTTTGTCACAATATAAGATATATAAGATATATTTTTCTTTTCTATTTGTATCTAAATAAACTGTCCACATTATTGTTCTGTTAAAATAAAACCTAAACAATCAACAATACCCTTACTTTGCTCTTTTCTAAAGTAATTTAATATAATTAACGCCAGACAAACGCCACATCAGTGCTACTGCAACAATTCAGATTTAGTAGCTAGCTACAGTTCCCTAATGAAAAAAAAAACAAAACAATAATTATTGTAATTGCAAAAATGCAGATTAATGAAAGTAAAAGCTGCAACATGCTTAACTAGTAATAGTGTGTTATTAACAGTGTGAGAGAGAATATATGATACAACTTAATATTTGTAGGGATTTATTTTATAATTTGTTTGTGTTTTAAAACTCTTTAATTTAAACAATATTTATTTTAAAAATCTGAGAAACCTTGTGCACATCGGACAAACGGCTAACAACTTTGCTTCCACATAAGCACTTCTTCTCCAAAATAGTTATGTTCCATCGGAATAAACCCTTTAGTTCTGTAATTTTCAATACGATAACGAGAGTATAGATTTGGTATTTATTTATCTTCAAAATATATATGAACTAACAATAAGTGCTCAAATCTTAGAACTAAAAGTATAACTAAAAATTTAGTGCTGTAAAAAACTGTATGATGACACGGTTGTTGTTATCAATTATTGGTCACCTCTCTGATGTTAGGCCAAGACAAATAATATTAATCCTTGGTGTGGCTGTAATTATTGGTAATATCTTGTTTTAGCGCCTTTAATTTTTTTCTAAATCTAAACCCCATAACTGAGAGCCAAAACATCGTAATGGTTTAAGAATGGAATTATAAAGTAGAAGCTTGCAATCTAAGCTTACGGTTGGGTTCCTACCAATAAGCTAATTTATTTTCACTGATCTTAGCTTGATTTCGGTTAGTTTTACTTTGATGTGACTTTTCCAGGTCTATCGAAATGTTTGTATTGTTCAAATTTTGAAACAAATTTTTCTTTCTTTCATGGCGATGAAAAAGAAATAATCTAAACAACAATTTCTTCATGGACAAAGAGATGTGAACAGTTTGAAAAGCAAACATCCATCCATTTGTGTGAAAATGACAAGAGAATGATAAAAAAATGTACTATTCATGGTGAAAAAATACTTACCCTGCTACTTTGTTTTATTTATTTTCCAATAGCACGGTCAAAAGTTAAGAAAGTTTTGCCGCAATTTTGAAAGAAATCTAATTTGCTTAAAGTCCATTTTTAGGGTTCCATACCCAAAGGGTAAAAACTTAACCCTATTGTTTTCGCTACAATGTCTGTCCGTCTGTCAACGCCTTTTATCTCTGGAACCGTGATAGCTAGACTCTTGAAATTTTCACAGATGATGTATAGCTGTTGCCGCTATAGCAACAAATACTAAACCTTATAGGGAGTCCCGATAGGGAGGTGTTATTCACGAATATGTGTTTATTTCTTGAACTGTAGGATTAACTGTATACTAAAGATTTACAAACAGTAATTAAAACTTAGTTCGCTATATTAACAAGTATAAAAAATAAACATAAAAATTAAAGGGTGTTTCGATAGTGGTGGGATTTACATGTATAACCCCTAACTTGTAACCATAATAGGTAGACCCTTGAAATCTTCACAGAAGGTGTATAACTATGGTTGCTATAGTACCAAATACTAAAACTTATAGGGTGTTCCGATATTGAGGTGTTATTCACGAATATGTGCTTATTTCTTGAACTGTAGGAAGAATACCCTAAAAATATGGAAGCAGTACTTAAAATTTAGTTCGCTATATAAACAATTCTAAAAAATAAACCTAAAAATTAAAGGGTGTTCCGATAGTTAAGTGATTTCCATGAAAGGTGGTTTGCATGAATATGACATAATTTTTTAACCATAATAGGTAAACTCTTGAAATTTTCACAGATGTGGTATTACTATGACCCCTATAAAAAACAATAAACAATAAAGGGTTTTCCGGTAGTGACGTGATTTGCATGTATAACGCCCTATTTCTTGAACCGTAATAGGTAAACTCTTGAAATTTTGTATAGAAGATGTGTTGCCACGACCGATATGACAATTACTAAAAATTAAAGGGTGTTCCGACAGTGACATGTTTTTTCACGCATAGTGACTTATTTTTTTTATCGTTATAGGTAGACTCTTGCTATATTTATAGAAAGGGAATTGCCATGGCCGCTATAACAAATAATAAAATTAAACGGTGTTCCGACAGTGACATGATTTTTACGTAAATAGCCTTATTTTAAAAACCTTAATAAGTAGACACTTGAAATGTTTACAGCAGATCTGTTACTTCGGCCGCAGCAAAAATTACAAGAAGGGTGTCCGTTAGTGAAATGTTTTTCACGAATATTACCTTATTTTTTGAACCGCAATTGGTAGGCTCCTGATATTTTTATAGAAGGTGTATTGCCATGGCCGCTATAACAACAATTACTAAAATTTAAAGGACGCTTCAATAATGATGCAGATTTCGCAAATATGACTTTAATTTTAAAACTAAAGGGTGCCCCATAACACATAAAAAATTTATATTTAAATTGTACTGAACATAGTACGGAACCCTACGTGTGTGAGTCTAACTCGCACTTGACTGATTTATTTTGATTTTGGCTCGAATTTCTCTACTTTTTAAAGGTTTCTAATGAAAAAGAAAACTAAAAACGTCACAAAATATAAGTTGAATTTTACTGTTTTCCATAAAATCCACAATCGGAAAAATGCTGAAAGAAAAAAATACTGAAATTGTCACTTTTTATTGCTGCAAGGGGGCGCTGAGGTCACAAATTGAGTAGTTTTTTATTGTTTCACAAAACTAATCGCTTAAATTTTATTTTCTGCAACAAGAAGTAAAAATTGTGTTTGTGTAAAAGTTTGTTTATGATATTTTTTTTAATTATATGAATTTTATTTGAACTATTTTTGAATTAATAAATTAATTATTTAGGCTTAAGTTTTTAATTATAAAGATATAAAGAATATATACCATTTTCAAATAAAAGAAAATATATAAAGAGAATAAAAATAAAGAAAAATGTTTGCTTGGTAGTATAATATAAAAAAGAAATAGTGTTTACAAGTGTAAAACAATTTCAAAAAGCTCTATCTTCTATGAAATATAATGTAAAATTAAAAAAAAAAAATTGCATATTCTATTTCTTTGATAAGTTTGTTTAAATAGAAAATTAATAACAATTGAAACTACTGGGTAGATCGATACGAAGAGTACTGATGACGGACGTAGCTAGAAAATGCATTCTGCTTTGCTGGTATCTAATTTTTTTATCTCTTTATAATTAAGAACTTAAGCCTAAATAATTTATTTATTTATTTTTTTAATTGTTATAAAAATTGCATTTATTGTAATTGAACCTTAAAACTAAACTTTTATTAAAAATTACAAAAAAGTCAAAATATGGTATTATGTTTTTTTTCCAGTTTTTGTACTCCTATAATATCTTCTATTAATCGGCAAAAAAATTGATGATGGTTACTGGTGCGATTTTCCAAGGCGCTACCTATTGCCCTAAATACAGGATAATAATCTTTCACTTTATATGGGAGTTACCACACCCACTACCCCAATTAATTATATATTTTAGTATACTATGGGCATTGTCATAGGATTTACTCGTGCAAAGCTTCATGGCTCTATCTATAGTAGTTCTCCAGGAACACGATAATAATTTCTTACTTTGTATGAGAGGTACCACGCTCGCTATTCCAATTTAGCCTGTAGATTAGCTTGACTATCTACGTTAATATGGATGTCAGTTCTAGATACAGAATCATATTTGTTCACCACGCCCACTATTCTACTCCTGTCTATCTTTCTCTAACAATTTCAAATTACTGCTATCAAGCTACACGATGATAAATATTTACTTTCTATGGGAGGTGTCATACCCACTTCGAATATCAAAAAAATAAGTACCCTATTTTACCAACCGTATATGTAATAACAAACTGTGATAATTTCGGAAAAATTGGTTCACTGGTGTAGGCAGCTATAGCTTTCCGACAAACAAACACATTTTGTGTTTTATATATAGATATGATCTTGTAAGTATTAGCGTGCTACTTCGGGGCTTTCATGAATGCTTAGAGAAGCAGTGTCATCAGCAAATGTTGATGTGTGGACTCGATTGCAGTTTTAATTGGTTGAAACGAGCTTAAAAAAATCTACTTCTTTAAGTATAAACTTACAACCAGTTAGGTAAGTTTTTACAAGCTTATAAAAATTAGCTTGCAGGTTTTGGTTTAATTTGTTAACTAGGCCTTCATGCCAAACTTTATTGAACGTTTGAGAAACATCGTTGAAAATCGCAGAACAATATTTTCTGTCCTCGAATGTCTTTTTAATTACATTTGCTAATCTGAGTGTTTGTTCAATAGTGCTGAGGTGTCTTCTAAAACCGAATGGATCGGTCAAAATTGGGTTCAGCTTGATTAATATTTTCGGAAATAATTTTGATATATTTTATAATAGACTTATTGACCTATAGGATTCCACCATTGCGGGATCTTTTCCTGGCTTCGGTATCATAGTGATAAGAGAAATCTTCCAGTCTGAAGGAAAATCTTCAAGGCGTAGGATGACATTATAAAAAAATATAATTTTTCTAACTGCTACTTGGGGAAGTTCCATTATGAGGAGGATACTTTCTTCAACATCTACAGTTGGTAACTCAGCTAAATTAAAAGTTTTATTCGGCATAAATACGTGAGTAGCAAATAAATTGCCTTTTTCAATATCACTCCTTGTCCAACCTCCGCATTAAGTACGCAAGGGAGGATTGCGATTATATCGCTGCTTTTTAGCGCTTGTGTACGATCTATTTATTGTGCCATTGTCGGCAAATGTTTGTTGATGACAATATAAAAGTTTTTACATTGAAATAAGTGTAACGTGTGAATAGCTATTTGACTAATGATCAAATTAGTAAAATTATCATGGTCATGAAGAAAAACGGGAGCTTTCATTATTTGACTTATTTCAAGCTGATTGAATGTAATTAAAGCAAACAAAAAGCATTACAAATTCAGCTTAAATATTAACTAAGCATGATCTCAATTAATCGAAAATTTTTAAAAATACTACTGATACACTACATTGCAGCGGATGATCCAAATACAAGTAAGTTTTTAAATCATATATTATTTTAATGCTAAAAGATTTTTTCTGTCTCGAAGTACTGACTTCTAGTTAGTCAGCATCATAACTCCGCGTACCAAAATAGTGAGTGCTGTGTTGCCTAAACTTTGCGTTTGTAAAAATTAAGCTTTAGAAAAAAACAAGTAAAAGTGCTATATTCAGCCGTACCGAATCTTCTGTACCCTTCACAATGGATAAAGGGATTTTATTTATACAGACATTTTGTCGCCGTGTTGTTAGCTACTGAATGATATTGAAGACGACAGCTACATCGTAAACTCTGATATTGTTATAGAAATACTGAATCTTTGCCAAGGCACCAGACGGGGTACAGAAAATTTAAGCATAGTAGCTGACTGAAATGTGTTTTAATATTTCGAAAATAGTTTGAAAAAATTTATTGCATAAATATTTTTTTGAAAATTTTTCGTGTAATTTTATTCGAAAATTTTTGGAAAATTATTAAAAAAAAAGTTTTTCTCCATAATTTTTCTTTAAAAATGTCTTTTGTAAATATTTAAAAATTTTTTTTTTATTTTGATTATTTTAATTTTTTTTTAATTTTAATTTAGGACCTGTCTGTAATATATATTGAATTAGAATGATCAGACTAAAGACTAAAAAAACCTTAAAAAATTTTCTCATATTGCCTCTCATGTGCCTTTTAACTGATCCTGTTTACCAGTGGGTACTCTGTGGGTTCCTTGGCGACCGCAATGTGTATTGCTTTCTATAAAGGTCTCTAATACAAATCAAAGCAGAAAAACCCTATCAACCTAAAAACAAACAAGATTCGCCCCTTGCAGGGGGTTATTGACCCCCGAGATCTGTATGCACTCCTTGCGATCTAACTGTTGCGGTCTAATATTTATTTGATAAAAAAAACAAACGAGAACCATGAAAGCCGAAAAAATGAAAAAATAGGTGGGTGTGGTTTTTGGCCCGCAGCCTCCAAAGGAATGATCCGATGTTGCTGAATTGCAATCCCAAAATTTTCGAAACTATGCCTGACAGATTGGTATGCTTAAACTTTTTTTATCTCTTTGGGTGCCTTGACAAATCACATTTCAACGTCAACCCGCACAGACGGACAGACAGACGGATATACTGACAGACGGACATCGCTCAATCAACTTCTCTATGAATAAGGATGGTGAAGGGTATAATGAAGCTTCCAACGTAAGTTGGCACAAACAATTCAAGAGACTGACTTGCTAATATACATCGGCCATGGTCGCTGTTTTGGCCAAAAGTGCTAAACTTAATCCAAGAACGTCGACACGCCATCGATATCAACAAATTGGAATTTTACACACAAGCATAATTCGCTTATAATTTTTATAATTAGGTATTTATCCTTTACGCACAAGACTCAAGAACTGGCGCGTCATTATCAACATCAGAACCACCATCAGTACATCAGTACAAAAAATTCCATCACGCGCAATGAGCTTCTAAAAAAGGTGACTTTTAAAAAGGTTTTACCACAGTGAATCATCAAGTTATTTTAAATATATATTATGGATAATACATATAAATTTTAGGTACTGTTCATGTGTATGTGCAGATATAAAACTCCTTTATCACGAACCTACATTTCCATATATCAATGCACAATATTTTTATCGTCGATGTAAATTTATTCTTTATTTTTTTGAAACTGTTGTCGTTGTTCTACATTGCACCAACTTTTGCCAGTGACGATTTATCTCTTCTGCCTATTAAACAATTCAATAACTATTTCATATGGGACAATAAATTTTATATAACTTTGTATGTTTTATTCAACAAAAGGCACAAGTATCATCATTCAGTTGCCCCTTTTTAACAACTTTACAACGTTAAGCTGCCGCTTTTAACAAGTGATTATTATTAACGTCAGTGTAAAAGTGCAAGTGTCGCTTTGTATTACAGCAATTTCATGTTCGACTAACAACATGCAATTCAATCACTTGCCATACAGCTGCCAACAATAGTTACAATCATCCAAATATTTTATTTTCTTTCGGTAAGTCCTTTTGTATGCCTGTGTATCTTTGTATAGAATACAGCAGTTCTTTATTTAATGCTTCATTCATTCCCCTATTCATGAATTCATTCACTCGCTTTTATAATAATTTCATTCAGTTTCTGATCTTTCGTACATTTTAAGTTTCGAGTGGTTGAAAGAATATTTTTATTTCTCTATTCCTTTTGTATAAGTGCTATTTCCGGTATTTCGCAGGCACGTGTAGGCTAAAGATTACAAATGTTTTCAAATTTATAATTTCACTTTGATATATTTGCAAATACAAAAATAAATATGCTGCTACCTACAGGCATATGCGTACGCAAAAGCATAGATTGGTATGAAAGTATTTTGTTATATTTAATATGTACAAATATAAGCATTTACAAATACTTATGTCATTTCTTGAGCATGTGTTTGTGTGTTAATGTGTTTTATGACTTATCCTTAACATACTGGGTCTATTTTTAAAAGAAACAAATTTCTCTTCTTTTTTTATTTATAAATTTTTTTTTGGGAAGTTGAATATTAATTATTTAATATTATGTTAATTATCCATAACATTTTGTAATAAAAATGCAATTTATTTGTTGGGATTCAAAGGGGCCAAAATAGGATTCTACGAAGAATCACAGTTGCTCCCTGGTATATAAAAAACTGGAATATTCACAAAATCAAAAATTAACACAATAATCTAAAAATTTGTATTATTATTCCAACTTCTTTATAGAGGATAATAATAAGGAAGACCTTCACCCTTTGAAGTGAAACACACAGTCTTTGGTTGGAATCGAACCCACAGCCCCCATACGAACACACTACCTACTAGTCGAACAGGGCACCATATATTTTATTATCTATTAAATGCACTTCACCTCAACCATGTTCTTTCTTTGCGTGTAGAGTATTTTTGGCTACTCTAAAATGAGAAAAAAGGTTTGCTGATGATCTGGCCTAAATAACCATTGAAATGCGTATAAAAACTAGCATTTCCCCCAACAAATAAATTGCATTTTCTTTATAAAATGTTATGGGTAATTAAATTAAATAATACAATTTATTTTCGCTTAAATTAAATATCATCGAAAATCGCCTCCTTTGGTTTGAATTTTCGTTTTTTTCTGAACTAACAAAAAAATCAAAATCGTGTTATTTAATGATTATTATGGATGGCATTAAACTACATGTCTTGACAAAATTTTGCATTTCTGTGATCAAAAATTACGCTTTTATTAACAAAAAACAAAGGTAAAGTTTTCATTTTCAAAGTTTTTTTCTTTTTCCCTAAAATTATATTTTTCTTAGTTACGCCTTTTTGCATTTTAGCTAACGATATGTAAGTAACAAAAAACAGAACTGTATTAAATAAAAAAGAATTATAGTAAATTGATTGGATTTGTGTCGCCAGTAAATAAAATACCGAAAATGATGTGATGGCTTGAAAATGATGTCTTCACATCGAAAGCGCTCGCCAAACGTACCAAAACAACAGCCAGTGACGACGGTCTTCAACGAAAGGTATGGCAACAGAATTATAGTAAATGTGAAAAAATTTAATAAACATATGCAAGTATTGCCTTAAATATCAAATCATTAACTAATCATTATATTCACTTAACGATTTCGTTCCTACTTCACGATTTCGTTCCTATATATCGTTGCAAAGTGATGTCGACCCTTTCATATAAAAATCGTAACGAAAATCGAAATCGGAAGTCCTTACGTACAGTCGTACGTTAATTTGAGTACATATTGCAATAGCCGTATTAAGCGTTTAAGCGAAATGCTAAAACAAGCGTATCTAACTCAAAATTTTATGTAAATATATAAAGCACAAAATGTGTTTGTTTGTCGGACAGCTATAGCTGCCTACACCAGTGAACCGATCTTTCTGTACAGCCTATTACTAGATATGCGGCTGGTAAAATAGGATACTTATTTTTTTGATATTCGACGTGGCCGTGGCATCTCCTATACAAAGTAAATAACCTCTATATTAGCATCAGTGTTTAGAGAAAGATAGACCTCCCATACAAAGTAAAAAAATATTATCCTGTATTTAGAGAACTGAATTCGGTAGCCCCTTGGAATTTTGCACCAGTAACCCCCATATTAACATTCATAGGCAAGCAAAACACAGGCTGAATTGGAATAGTGGGCCCGGTACCTCCCATACAAAGTGAAATAATTTTATCGTGTTCCTGGCGAATTACAATATATAAAGCCATGAAGCTTTGCACGAGTAACCCCTATGCTTATGCCCATAAAATACAAACTGGATTGTGGCAGTGGGCGTAGTACCTCCTATACAAAGTGAAAAATAGCTGGAGAACTACAATAAGTAGAGTCTTGAAACTTTGCACAAGTAACCCCCAGAATAATGTGCATTGTCTAGCAATACGCAGACTGGATTAGGATAGTGGGAGAGGCGGTGGTACTTCCCATAAAAAGTGAAAAATTATTATCGTGTTTAGCAAAAAACTGATTGGATAAAAACAGTAGGCGTCGTACCTTGCATATAAACTAAAACATTTTCAATGTGAAAATAGCGTGCGTTTCCAAGTTAAAGGTTGGCTACACTTTTCTTCCAAGTATATAACGATTTTTTAAGAGCTTGAGAACTTTTTTTTTTAAAAAAACGCATAAAATTTGCAAAATCTCATCGGTTCTTTATTTGAAACGTTAGATTGGTCCATGACATTTACTTTTTGAAGATAATTTCATTTAAATGTTGACCGCGGCTGCGTCTTAGGTGGTCCATTCGGAAAGTCCAATTTTGGGCAACTTTTTCGAGCATTTCGGCCGGAATAGCCCGAATTTCTTCGGAAATGTTGTCTTCCAAAGCTGGAATAGTTGCTGGCTTATTTCTGTAGACTTTAGACTTGACGTAGCCCCACAAAAAATAGTCTAAAGGCGTCAAATCGCATGATCTTGGTGGCCAACTTACCGGTCCATTTCTTGAGATGAATTGTTCTCCGAAGTTTTCCCTCAAAATGGCCATAGAATCGCGAGCTGTGTGGCATGTAGCGCCATCTTGTTGAAACCACATGTCAACCAAGTTCAGTTGTTCCATTTTTGGCAACAAAAAGTTTGTTAGCATCGAACGATAGCGATCGCCATTCACCGTAACGTTGCGTCCAACAGCATCTTTGAAAAAATACGGTCCAATGATTCCACCAGCGTACAAACCACACCAAACAGTGCATTTTTCAGGATGCATGGGTAGTTCTTGAACGGCTTCTGGTTGCTCTTCACTCCAAATGCGGCAATTTTGCTTATTTACGTAGCCATTCAACCAGAAATGAGCCTCATCGCTGAACAAAATTTGTCGATAAAAAGCGGATTTTCTGCCAACTTTCCTAGGGCCCATTCACTGAAAATTCGACGTTGTGGCAGATCGTTCGGCTTCAGTTCTTGCACGAGCTGTATTTTATACGGTTTTACACCAAGATCTTTGCGTAAAACCTTCCATGTGGTCGAATAACACAAACCCAATTGCTGCGAACGGCGACGAATCGACATTTCACGGTCTTCAGCAACACTCTCAGAAACAGACGCAATATTCTCTTCTGTACGCACTGTACGCATTCGTGTGGTTGGTTTAATGTCCAATAAAGTAAACTGAGTGCGAAACTTGGTCACAATCGCATTAATTGTTTGCTCACTTGGTCGATTATGTAGACCATAAATCGGACGTAAAGCGCGAAACACATTTCGAACCGAACACTGATTTTGGTAATAAAATTCAATGATTTGCAAGCGTTGCTCGTTAGTAAGTCTATTCATGATGAAATGTCAAAGCATACTGAGCATCTTTCTCTTTGGCACCATGTCTGAAATCTCACGTGATCTGTCAAATACTAATGAATGAAAATCCTAACCTCAAAAAAATCACCCATTATATACTTAGGGTAGTGTTTTAGTTGTAAGCATCATTTATTTATTTATTTTATTTGGTTAAATAGATGATGCTTACAACTAAAACTACCCTAAGTAGATTAGATACAAGTAGTGCTGATGACGGACGTGGCTGTCTAGAAAATGTGCATTCCACTCGTGCTGGTGTCTAAAAATTAAATTTTCCCAATTTTTCTTTAATATTATCACCTAATTTGTAATTTAATTAATTCTTTCTTAGAGAGAATAAAAACGAACTTAAGCTTGATTATACATTTCATTATATGTAATAACATGACAATTGTAAACAATCTGAAGTCTGAATCAGTGTTAATAGATTCATCTACTATTATGTAAATTCTAATTTCTTGATTATTGTTGAAAGAGCTACTTGTACTTATTGTTTTTCTATTAAATGAAATTTAGGCGAATTAGCTTGAAGCTATCATAGCCAATTTATAATTATTTTACTTCGCCTGCAATTTAGTGCCATGCGCGCTGTGATGTGCTATTTACGAGAAACTCTGTGGTGAGGTTGCCTTACAACAGTGACTGACATTTAGTCGTAAATTACCAAACGGATATCAGAAATCACTGAGGCGGGCGAAAATAAACTCACAAGTTTTGTGTCTGCTTCGGTACCCCAACGTACATAATATATTTTCTTTAAATATCTGCGAATTCAAATTGATGTTATGAATAATAGAAATGATCAAAATTTTTAATCGTTATCGCAATTTTTAATGTTATTTGTCTATAGTTTTTTAATGCCTCTTAAAGTACAAAGACCAAGCAAACTAACTACTAGATTAACTTAAGAACACGTATTTTTGAATTGTGTATAATATAAATATTGTAAATATAAAATTTGGGCTTGAAAAGCAGAAATATAAAAATGTGTTAAATAACTAAGTGTTTTTTTAGTCCGGCGCAGTATACAGATTTTAAGACAAAACTATGTAACTACTCGTATGTGATACTCCACAAATACCGTCATACTTTAAACGTGTGCCTCAACACGTTATTTCCCAAAGTTCCCTTCTTAATGACTGTTTCCTGAACAAATTAAAAGAAAATTACTAAAAGTGTTTTAGTGATTGTAGGTTTTCTATTTTTGTTTTCTCTATGCTCCATTACTAATACAATTGCTATTTTTTCATAAGTTTAACTTTTTCTACAAAACTCATTTACATACAATGTCGTCAGAAGTCAATAGCTATTTTTGAACACATATTAATAGTGTTTAAGTAAGAAAAATTACTTCATAAGGTTCCCTAAGTTTTGTTATAAATCATCTTCCGTTTAAAGGTCACAAAACACTCAAGCAAACCAAACAATCGCCTGTCAAAAACATGAAATTAAGTCACCAAAAATGGAATCTTTACAGAACTACCATTGCTTCTGTTATAGAAAAATATAAACATTTCTGAAATGTAGTTACTTAAATTAATCTTATTGTCTTAGGGTGCCGACTGACGCATATTGCGAGAACCAATGCGAGAAAACTGGTAAAATACAAAATTAGTAGAAATCAGCGGGAACAGAACATAGTGGGCGACGAGCTGGTCAAAGCGCAAAGCTGATTGAATGCGAGAAAACAGTTCGAAAGCGTATTTCTGATCCGAAAACACTGTTTATGTTATGTTGATATGATTTCAAGTTGTTTGGAAAACATTAAAAAAAAATAAAAACAAAAATTAAAAAAAAGTTAATAAAACATGCAATCAAAAAATTAAAAAATAATAAAAATTAAACAAAAAATAAAAAATTCAAATAAATAATAAAAATTAAATAAAATTATAAAAAAATGAATAAAAAACTTATAAACAAAATTTAAAAAAAAATGTAATAACAATTTGAAGAATAATTGAAGAAATGCGTCAATAAGTAAATGCATACAATCATACATAAAACACAAATAATAGATAAAAAATCAGCGCTGATTCTCGCATCCACTATGCACACTCAAACTTGTTTCTCGCATGAACAAGTTCTCGCAATAAGCGTCAGTCGGCTCGGCAACAAGCGGCCACTGTACGCACCCTTACTAGGCAACTCACATTTTGGATTCTTTCAAACTCAAACACAAACTATTTATTCGTTTTTTGAAACCTGTGTTCCTAAAAGAATCGCTCACACCCCAAGTGGTCCACCTTGGAATTCTAAGCAACAAATATTATAAAAATTACAAAATCTCTGGTTCGATAACAGACCATGGAAAGTATTAAGTCGTGCAGAATACAATTTAATAAACCGTTCGTTATATAATAATTACATAAATAAAATGAAACCTAATTTCCTTCATGATCCAAAATCTTTCTTCCTTCGTCAACTCAAAAAAAAAAAAAATCCAATGGTTATCCGACAATAATGAAATTGTATAATAAAGAATCCAGTGTTAATGATGTTATTTGTAATATGTTTGCTTAATTTTTCTCCAGTAATTATGGTAATAGCCAATATGATGAAACTAATATATGTATATCCCTATCCACTAGCCTCAAATAGTGTTATTTATTTTCCTACTTTAAATATCATTTAATCATGGTCCTCATAGTGTGCCAAGTTGCATTTTAAATCGTTGTGGAGAGTCATTAGTTGCTCCTCTAACATTATTGTTCAATTCCTTGATTAGACTTTCTTTCCTTTGCTTTAGAGAGACTCGTATATCATCCCTCTACATAGCCCCCGGGGCCACTAATTGTCATTGCGGTTCATTCTCAAAGCTTTGACGCAGTGCTATCTGGGAAAATGGAGGCACCAGACGCCAGGGTTCCTTAAACCTTAATCTGGAAGAACCCCACCCTAATTCACGGTGGAACAGCATACGCCAGGGATGCGTAATCAGGAGGGTGTTTGGTCGTTAGTATGCGAACTCTGGATACCAGTCAACCTCCAGTTTCAATGTAGACTTACCCATGCATAAGGAGCTCTGTGTGGGTGAACAACGTTTTCTCCAATAATGGCCTAGGAAAGAATTCAGAAGAGATGGACAGGAACGCCTAGCAAGGGGTGAACAGGTTAATCTCTTAAGGTTCTCCTATGGTTTGGATATTTCGATAGGGATGGACAAGAAAGCCTCGTTAGAGGTAGAGAGGTCAATCCCTTTAGGAACCCGGTTGCCACTGGCCAGGGAGGATATCGAAATAGAATGACAAAGAAACTTCGCAAGGGGTGGACTGGTCAGTCTATAAATATACTCCTGCGGCTATGGAGGTAAATGTGGATGAATTGGACGCACCTGTCCCTATGGACTTAGGAAAATCCTCTTCGGAACCAGGCACCTCAAAACGTTCCTTCAATGTCGAGTCGGAGTCTCTACAGCTCATGCCTGAAAGTGAGAGTTAGAGCAGAAGAGGAAACGGGGAAAGGAAAGAGGCTGAGACGGCAGCGCACATTGTGTGTGAATGGCTAGCATAAGACAAAGGACCACCGGTGGATGCCATGGGGGACCTGAGCTCAAAACAAATGATAGCAATTACTAGAGACTGCGTGATGAGAAAGAAGGCCGACAGTTACCAGTCGACATTAGCACATGACTCAATGTTAGTAGGTTGCCGTAAATTAAATTTCGGTTGCCTGTAATCATAGAGGGATAGAAAAGGGACCCATTATGGAAGTGGTCTGCTTCGATATTCTCCCTACATTAGATACATCCCTCTACATAAATCTGGGAATAAGTCTGACATTACAAACTTTAGAGGAATTGCCAAATTAAGTGTTATTCCGAAATTGTTTGAGAAACTAGTTGCGCATACTCTTAGTAATCAAATTTCAACAATTATATCACCTAGACAACATGGTTTTAGAAAGGGACTACGACTAACGTTCTTCATCTTTCAACTGTAATAAATTTTGGATTCTCGCAAAGAAAACAAACTGATGATATATATACTGATTTTAGTAAAGCTTTTGTTAAAGTCAATCATAAATTACTATTAATAAAATTGGATTTGTTAGACGTATCCCGTAAAAGTTTAAACTGGCTAATGTCTTATTTAACCTGTAGAAATCAAAATGAACAGATGATTGAACAGGAGTACGTCTAAGAACATTGATGTTCTATCTGTTGTTCCGCAAGGGAGTCATATCGGACCTCTTCTTTTTTTTTTTTTTGTTGTTTATAATTGACCTTCTGAAAGTTATCAACGTTTCTCACATTTTGATGTATGCTAACGATGTTAGCATTTTTTATGGGAAAGAAATATTTGTATAGCTGTTAACTACTAAATCCAGGACATCAGCTGGATTTAGTCGACACTGATTTTTATATTACCAAGCAACTTTACGTTTCACTGGTCAGACCTGTTTTAGAATATGGATCAATCGTATGGGATCCTTATTACAATATTTATTGCCAATATATTGAGTCAGTGCAAAAACAGTTTTTCCTTTTCTGTTTACGTGATCTTCATTGGAATCCTGGAATAAATCTCCCTTCATATTCAAGAAGACTTGCGTTAATAAAACTAACTGCGCTAACAAGCCGTCGCACTATGCTAAATGTTTCTTTTATGGTGAACCTTATAAATGGTATTGTTTGCTGTGAATTTCTATTAATATACAATTTAATGTTTCGTGTCGCAATACGCGTCATTATAAACCTCTTTTTCTGAAATTGTTTAAAATAAATTATGATTTAGATGACCCTTTTATTCGTATATGTCGTCAATTTAACAGTTTGTATAATTTTGTTGATTTTCTTGTAAATGTAAAAGTAATTCAACATAATATAATTGTTTTTTTTTTAATTCATAATTTGAATTTTTATCTTTTGGTAAGATTAAGTTAATATGTATGTTAAATTGTCTGTAAGGTTTGTATCGACAGACTAATATTAAATAAATAAATAAATAAATAAAAAAGTTCGTTTAGTAGATATATTCAAAGAAAAAGCATGGTTGTGGTATAATAGCAGGAACCACATTGTTCTCACTAACAAATTTTAGTTATTTGTATAATTACTTATTACTACATTACAATTACTTTATAAAAAAATTCAACATGGTTGGCGTTAACTATGCAATTTTTCACGGGTGCCCCAGTAGTTTAGTAGGTAGTGTGCTAGTTTATCAGTGGGAGGGTTGTGGGTTAGATTCCCACTAAAGACTTTGAGTGTTTCACTACAACGAATATAATTTGTAATATTATTGTAATATTTAATAAATAAATAAATAATTAAATATGCAATTTTTGTTGAACTTCAAACCACAACCAAAGTTTTATAAATATTCAAAAATAGTAGATTATTTTTAATAATAATAATATGTTAATAATAAACAAAATATGGCAGTTTTACTTAAATGTAGCAAAATAATATTTGTTTTTATTCCTGGTGATAAGAAAAATGTTAACAAAATGTGTAAAAAATTTAAATTTGCAATATAATATACATATTTAATTATTAATTTTTTATTATTTAGCAAGTATTGTGTTATATTTATCAATGAAATATACAATTTATTAAATAACCATAGTATGTAGCTTTTATATTATGGTTACCACAACCATGTTTTTTCTTTGTGTGTACAAAGTCAACATTATTTCTAATTTACCATGGCATAAAATGGTGATCAAGAATTCAAGAGAATCATAAATTAATTTTGTTTGAGGCTTTGCAATAAACTGCGTTAAAGTAATATAATTAAATAAGCTTCAGAATAACCTTTAAAAACTATATGTATGTATATATGTATATACGTAAATGAGTACTTGTAACTATCAAAATATTAAAACTAATGCTACTTTTATTTGTGTTTACTTATTTTAACTCTCTACTGTAATCTAATCATAAACTTTATGCAAACATTAGTGATTTTCAACACAGTTTTGTTCTTATGGCCGCTTGTTGGTAATAAACTTTTGCAGCACGTGTGCCTTGCTGTGCGTACAATTACATTCAGCCTACAAAATTATATTTCTAGCAGTTACGCATTTATAAATGTTGTTAAAAACATTTATACAAATGGAATATTCCACACCAAATCGGACAACTTAAAAATTTTTCGTTTTTGAAATTATTCACTTTATTTCAATTGTTGGTACTCGCTAAAGAATGAGTTTTGAGAATTGATGGATTACTGTTAAAAAAAATAATATAAATTATTTTAACAAAATCTTCCTTTTTCTTCAATATCCAAAGTGGACATTTTTCAAGTAATTTTAGAAAAATTGAATTACACTGTTCTGCAGAAAACCACTTTTTTAAAATATTAAATGAATTGGAATCATTTACGTGCTTGAAAAAAGTCTGTTTTCAGTTTTTACTTTACCATACGCAGTTTATGTCCTCTTCGTGTGAGACTGAAATTTAGTTTTAATTTTTAAATTTTTATATCACAAAAGGTAATAAAACCTCGATGTCATGAAAATCAACAAGGATATCATTACTGATGATGAAATATTCACAGATACTTACAAAACGAAATTGGTCGATGATGTATTGTACGAAGTGATATTAAAATTGAAGATTTAAATCGCTCAACTGAAGAATCTGATGAGGGTACAGACTCAACCGTTGAGACCGGTGGTTATATTGTTCTCAATCGCCGTTTACAAGTATGCTTTGCTTTCGGAGTCAAGAGAGGTTTCACTTTGTACTGGCTGAATTGGAAAAGAGATCCCCCGATCAAATTGATGTCTTCAAGAACAACATGAACAAAGTAATAAAAGAAATCATTTTTGAAGGATTTACAATCTTTTTATGGTAAGTCCATAAACTGCAATGGTTGGGCCATGTGCTTATCTTGTGCTTATGTTCTTGAAACACGGTTTAGAAGAAGAAAATGCTAATTAAATTTATTTACGTATGTACATATGTATGTATGTATTATTTTATATATATATACATACATAAATAATTATATTCTATTTTATATAAAATCATTAATAAAAATATAATAAATAATTTTGTATTTTATGTAAAAATTTAAAAATCTAAAAAAACTGGCATATCCATTTCATATTTTTTAACCATATTATAATCGTTAATTTAACCATAATATTATAATTTTCAATAATAATATGGTTTCACTACAACCTTATAATTTAACGATAATAAGTTGCTCTTATATTATGATTACCTCAACCATGTTTTTTATTTGCAGATTGTGTAGATTGAGTCTTCATAGAGAGAACATATTCATCATTTACTACTTCGTCTTGGAGGCGCAAGTGATTATGCACTATTGCTTTAAGGAATTGACCTTCGGTTAAATGAATTACTTTGATTAATTAATGTTTTTATTTTTATATCCTCTCATAAATACATGCAAAATGCCATGCAAATGTACATGATATTATGGTTCACTGAAAATAATGATTTTCTTTTAATTCAACCTAAATAAAAGTCTATTTATGAATAATGAAAAAAAAAAAACTATTAAATTTTTCTTTCTTAATTTTTCAAAATTTAATGTTTTGAAAAAAGATTTTCCGCCAATAATTTCAGGATACTTCTCATTCTTTAGGACAAATTTTTCTTTAATCATTGAGTTACCAGTTTTTCTAAATCTGATGCGGTGGTTATTCTTATATAGAGTAGTTGTTAGTTGTAATTGTGAGATGTAATAATAATTTTAAGCAAATATTAAAAAAATACATAAACTCATCAAATCCAAATTTATATAGACGCCAATTAGATATAAACGCACAAATTTTTGTTAAAATTATTGCAGAATGCAAAAACGAATCATGTTTTTGTCAAATATCAACCTACATCTCAAATATCTGGCCATTTTATGCACAAATGGTGAGATTAAGACACATGATCGGAAAATGTTAGGTAAAGTAAATGAAATCAGGATATTTATTTGTAAAATATCATTTAAAATTGTGTACGATACGTTACGGATACTAATTGTGACAGTTTTGTTAAAGATATGATTTTGTTGATTTCAAAATCTGACACTAGTTTTGGCTTAATTTCTTAAAATAACTTCATGCTGAATATACAAGCAAAGAAAAATAATATGGTTGAGGTAACCATAATCTAACCATATTATTTTAAACCATAATAATATTATTGTTGGCATTGGAAAACATTACTTTCGTACATAAAACATTGTAAAATACAACCATAATTATGTTTATAATATAAACATATTTTAATACAATGTGAAACATGTAAAAAAAATGTTATATGTGACAAATAGACGAATATTTCCATTTACACTTAAGCTCTGTACAGACGGTTGTCAGATCTTAAAATATTGTCAGACCTAAAATTGTGCTGACACACGATTGTCACATATCTAGCATTATTATAGTTAGTTTGAAGTCCAACAGTCCTTTTTCGACAATATTGCCAGACAACAATTGTAAGTTCAAAAGATTCTTAGACGTTTTCTGTATATTTTTCTGACAATATTGTAAGATCTGACAACCGTCTGTACAGAGCTTTACATACATATTTTAATATTTTCTGCTTACCTTTTCATATGTTTGATATTTTTAATTTAAAACATTACATTTATAATAAAAAACAAATTTATTTGTTGACAACAAATACACATATAATACACATATTTCTGAACTGAAAAAAGGCCAAAACCAAAATATGTATTTTTAAAACCAAATATTATTTGTTTATTTTTAGTCAAACTTAACATACTATGTTTAATAATAATATATTATGGTTATGAATATAATTTTATTTTTAAATATTAAAAATAATTTGTTTGTGGTTTGAATTTTAATATGGTTCAAATCAGCCATATTGCTTTTTTGGTGCGTATAACCATTGAATGATTAACTGTTAACAAAAACTTGTTTATCGTTACCAAAGTATTGTTTAAAATAACTGCAATGTGTTCACAAACATGAATTGTTACAAACATGTATTGTTACAGAGAACATAGTGCGGTTGCCATGACCATACAATAACCATATTTTTTCTTTACGTGTACCAACTATATATAATTGTAAATACATATTTGGATTAAATAAAACGTAATTAAAATTAAACACATTCGCCTTGGTTTAAATGAATTTACATTTGGGTTAAACCAAATGTGCGAATACTATAACAAACAAAAATAACAACAACAAAAAATTTTGTTTATCAAAATCCTTACCGTAAAAGGTAAGTGTGGAACTTTACTCTGTATATCATGTTTTTTTTTCAAAACATTCGTTTTGGTTTGAAATGACCCATACATTATATAATTACATACATATGTCTAATTTTTACCAAAGTAGTTCTATATGTAAACACATTAACTTGCCTATAGGTTATTACCAACATATCGATACTCATTTATTTAAACGTTAACTGCTATTTGTTCATTGAGCTGCCCGTATAATATTCTCAAAAATGTATATTTATTCCCATTCTCTGCGGACTTTTATAAATGGGTTTTATTTACAGACTTTTATTTAACACTTTTTCTCTTAATATTTAAGAGAAAAAGTGTTGAAAAACCATGGAAATAAAATAAACCAAAGAAAATAATCTAATACTGGCATTTTGAAACTAAAGACAGTTACAAAAACTTTATAATTCATGAATTTCCTCTTCAAACAGAATATGTCCCAGCCACTTTGAAATAACAATACATTAATATTCACTAAGTATAAAATTTTCACTAATGAGCTTAAGGCCAACTTTGGGATTTGAAAAGTGTTACTTGAATCCACTAAACTATAATCTCTTATAAACATAACAAAATTGTCTTGTCTGTATTAGTTTTTTGTATGGCTATGACCTTCGTCTCTGATTATTTGATTTTTTTTTATATATGACTAGACTTGACATGTGGCTGGTCTAGCGAGTTGCATTATCACTTGTCATCATTTGTAACTTTAACTGTAAAGATATCTGGAATTTTATTAGATCTATTCATGCCTCTGACAACTTTGCACAATTTTATTAAAAATAATTAACCAGAATTATAGGCTTGTGTTTTTCTATATTATACTCCGTATCAATGGATCCTTGAAATCAAAGTCACATACTTTCCAATATCTGAATAATTTTAAATTTTAGACATATGTCAAATAACAATGATTTTACATTAATTCATAATTTTTCTGACCAGATGAAACGGTATAAATATTTTTATTTGTTTTATTTCCACCCTTAACTTGTAATGGGTGATTTTTTTGAGGTTAGGATTTTCATGCATTAGTATTTGACAGATCACGTGAGATTTCAGACATGGTGCCAAAGAGAAAGATGCTCAGTATGCTTTGACATTTCATCATGAATAGACTTACTAACGAGCAACGCTTGCAAATCATTGAATTTTATTACCAAAATCAGTGTTCGGTTCGAAATGTGTTTTATCGACAAATTTTGTTCAGCGATGAGGCTCATTTCTGGTTGAATGGCTACGTAAATAAGCAAAATTACCGCATTTGGAGTGAAGAGCAACCAGAAGCCGTTCAAGAACTGCCCATGCATCCCGAAAAATGCACTGTTTGGTGTGGTTTGTACGCTGGTGGAATCATTGGACCGTATTTTTTCAAAGATGCTGTTGGACGCAACGTTACGGTGAATGGCGATCGCTATCGTTCGATGCTAACAAACTTTTTGTTGCCAAAAATGGAACAACTGAACTTGGTTGACATGTGGTTTCAACAAGATGGCGCTACATGCCACACAGCTCGCGATTCTATGGCCATTTTGAGGGAAAACTTCGGAGAACAATTCATCTCAAGAAATGGACCGGTAAGTTGGCCACCAAGATCATGCGATTTGACGCCTTTAGACTATTTTTTGTGGGGCTACGTCAAGTCTAAAGTCTACAGAAATAAGCCAGCAACTATTCCAGCTTTGGAAGTCAACATTTCCGAAGAAATTCGGGCTATTCCGGCCGAAATGCTCGAAAAAGTTGGCAAAAATTGGACTTTCCGAATGGACCACCTAAGACGCAGCCGCGGTCAACATTTAAATGAAATTATCTTCAAAAAGTAAATGTCATGGACCAATCTAACGTTTCAAATAAAGAACCGATGAGATTTTGCAAATTTTATGCGTTTTTTTTTTAAAAAAAAGTTCTCAAGCTCTTAAAAAATCACTCGTTATTTAGTTTTTAACTGATATCGAAACAAATGGAAAGGTTATGGAATCGTCTGTAGTTCTTATGTTTGTTACATTGAAACTCCTTTTTTTTAATTGAAGAATTACGCATACAGATTGGCCCTGCTTAAACAAAAGTAATACATGTGATAATTTTGGCACACCCTTTAATTTGACTTTAACGACCTTATCTTTACTATTATAGACACTATTATAGACAGACTGCTATAACAGCATATATAAAATTAAAAATTATGGTATGTCTCCAGGGTAACGTAATTTGATACAGAGTGATCCAAATATATATCTTTTTTAAATCATATGTCATTTTGATAATGATAGATTTTTTATTGTTATTTTGGTATCCTGATTTCGGTAGCTATGTCAACAAATAAAATTGCCTCATCTGGAGATTGAAAAATCCGCATATCATTATCGAGATTCCAATGCATCCACAGGGAGTAACAGTTGTGTGTGGATTTTGGAATGGTCGCATCATTGGACTATATTTTTAGAGAATGCTGCTGGAAACGCCATATCAATTAGCGGCGAGCTATTCATAGCCATTATTACGAACCTTTTGTGGCCTACAATGGAAACTATGAACCTACGGTTTCAGGAGAGTGACAAACCATCTTACACCGTTTCCACATAAATTTACACAAAGTAGGCACTATTATGCACCCAATAACAAGGAGTATAAAAAACTAAATGTGAAAGTGTGGCCCACCCTTTTTGCAGTCATTATATCTAAATAATATAACAGACTTTGTTACTCATTTTATCTATTAAATAATTTTGGACTGCTTAAAATATAATTTAAATAAATCAGTCAAGTGCGAGTTAGACTCAAAAAACTTAAAAAATTCAAGTTGTTAATTTTTTTATGCCATGGAGCACCTTTTAATTTTGAAATTAGCCATATTCGGGAAAACTGCATCGCCCTTTAAATTTTAGTAATTGTTGTTATGGTGACCATGGTAATACACTTTCTATAAAAATATCAGGCGCCTACCTATTGCGGTTCAAAAAATAAGGTAATATACGTGAGAAACACTTCACTTATGGAACACCCTTTAGTTGTTAGTAATTATTACAGCGGCCGAAGTACAACATCTACTATAAACATTTCAAGAGTCTACCTATTACGGTTCACAAAATAATGCTATTTACGTACAAACCATGTCTCTGTCGGAACACCCTTTAATTTTGTTGTTTGTTATAGCGGCCATGGCAATTCTCTTTTTATGAATATTTCAAGCGTCTACCTATTACGATTAAAAAAATAAGTCACTATACATAAAAAAACATGTCACTGTCACAGCGCCCGTGGCAACAGATCTTCTGTGCAAATTGGAAGAGCCTACATATTACGGTTCACAAAATTAGGCCATGTTCATGCAAGTCATGTCACTGTCGGCACATCCTTTAATTTTTACTATTTGTTATAGTAGCCATAGTCATACACCTCCCGTAAAAACTTCAAGAGTCGTTCAAAACTAAGGCCATATACATGCAAATCATGTCACTATCGAAACACCCTTTAATATTTAGGTTTAATTTTTTATACTTGCTTATAAAGCGAACACAAGAAGCACAAGAAATAAAGACATAATTGTAAATAAAACGTCAAAAAAATAACATTTTTTGCTATAGCGGCCAAAGTTATACACCTTCTATGAAAATTTCAAGCGTCTACCTATTATGATTCAAAACTTAGGCCCTTTACATGCAAATCACACCACTATCGGGGCACCCTTTAATTTTTAGGTTTATTATTTATACTTGTTTATATAGAGAACTAATTTTTAATTACTGTTTGTAAATTTTAAATGTATGCCTCCTAAAGTTCAAGAACTAAACACATATACGTGAATAACACGTCTCTATCGGAACACCATATAAGTTTTAGTATTTTTTGCTATAGCGGCAACAGTTATACATATTCTGTGAAAATTTCAAGTATCTTCCTATTACGGTTGCAGAGATAAAAGGCGCTGACAGACGAATGGACAGACATTTCAGCGAAAACAATAGGGTTACGTTTTACCCTTGTGTGCGGACCCTAATATAATGTAGTTTGTATCGAACTGTACCACTGTGTAATCCGTTATTGTTTTGCTATTTACATTTTTAGTTTATATCCGATAAACAACCTTTTTTAAAGTGTCTTCTTCTGTTTAAGATTAAAGTGATAAAAATTTATCGCTTAAAGTTAAACGACATAAAGTAGTATTAAAATAACCAACTTTAAACATCTTTGTCGCTCATATCGTTTAACTCACACTCTCGTTAATACACTCACAAGCAAGAAATTCATATCCTGAGCAAATACAAAACTACTTAATATTCGTTTCTTAAAAATATTAAACAAAATTCTTAAAATAACTTTTTTCTTATCTCTCTTTACAAAAATTATGTTCAACTTGTTTTAGTTGGCCTTTATCCAATAATTTTTCATGGATTTTCTTTAATTTATTTGTCTTGTTCACCTCTCGAGTAGTTGACCATTGCGATGCTCATATTCACAGTTGTATGTTCTTTTCTATGCTACTGATGTTCATTAATTAATTTTTTTTTATAGGCAAATTTTTGATACTTATTGTAGAAATACAATTGCATGTAGTTTGGAAAATCAGGCAATTTAAGCAGTTAATAAAGTTTTTGTTATTAGACAGAAAAATATTTTTTGCACAATTAAAGGTTTTAATTGGATTCAAAATAAAGTAATTAGTTGATTCAAATATTTGTTTAATTATAAAATTTTTTCTGCTGTTTTAAAAAATAGACATTTAAATCAATTAAAACATTAATTGAATTTTAATTTATAACCAACTAAAACTTTTAATAGGCGCAAAAAAATATTTCTGTGTATTTATACAAACAAATCTGTAAGTAAATTTATTTTCTTGTTTTGCTGTAGTTTGCTCTTCTTTTAAGAAACCATTATTAGGTTTAAAAAAGGACATTATACAGACATAAATCAATAAATTGGAAACGGGAGAATATTAAGTAGAAACCACCGTGTTGCTGTTCATAATTTTGTTTCGACTGTTGTTCTTGTTCTATGGCCTTTAACACACATGGAATGGTAACCACAATCTGAGAGCAACATATTCTGATTGAATTATATATGTAGTTCTAGCAAAACCATATTATTATAATATTGTTCTGTTACAACTATATTATTGTTTATATTAACATATAAACATATAATAAAATTCTATTAATAATAAGAGTTGGCGTCTGTTTGCAAATTCCAATCATTTGTCCGAGGGCCATCCTGTTATTTTAATATATTTATTTAGAAAGTTTAAGTTATACTCTTAAAATGAAAATCCTCTCAATATGTACTTGGTTGTTAGTGACAAAGTCAAATAAAAACACACATAACGGTATTTTGCTAGATAAAAAAGACAGTGTTGCCAACAATCAGGGCTGTCACAGAATCCAAGACGGTTTTGCTTTTTATCGGTTTTGCAAACCAATATTGGTTTAATTTGGTGTTGTTTGTTGGTTATTTTTGGATGGAAATAAACTTGATATTCGAATCAGCTGTTGTTTGTCACTTGCACATTTGTTTACCATTTTATTAATACGCTTTTTGACAAAATAATTAGGTTTTAGTGCAAATTTGCATATGGTAAATTTGCAGTGCATATTGAAGTAGATCGTGAGCGTATTTTTTAAATATATTCTTTAAAAAATCTGGTAACTCATTAAAATGTACAAAACAAAAATATAAAATGCAAATAAAAACATAAAAAGGAAAATAATAAAAAAAAAATTTCTGAATTTTACATACTTAACTTTATTTAATATTTTTCCTTTTTAGAAATACGTATTTCAAAAATTACTACAAATTATAACCTGACATGTATCCATCCGACTTATCAATAATGGCATACTGTATTATTCAAAAATCAAAAGATTTTACACCTTTCAATTTTATTAATAGTATTGTGGACCAGAGTTATTTTTTGGTTCATTAATCGCAAAATAAATGAACTCTCAAAACAAGATAAAAACTAATCGATTAATCGAATACTTTTTTAAATTTTATTCGATTAATCGGTAAAATATTATATTTAGTTACTATAATCCAATTGCATACTTTTTAGGGTTTAAAGGCCAGTATGCAGCTCGCCTGAATTTCAGGTTTCTACAAAACTAAAATTCATCCTTTGTAGAAATAAAAATCATGTAGTCGTGTTTATAAAATGTTATTGTATCGGTTGGTTAAATTTTAAGAGCCGATGTTGAATGTGAACCCCACCTAAACGTCAGGCTTTATACTGCATTTAATTTGACATTTCTCAATTTCAGACTAACTCAATTTGAACCATGGAATCGTCTATAGTCAAAATGGTAGCAATAAATGGCAACGTTGGATGATAAATTTTCGAAGAAAATCATCTTCAGTGATGAGACACATTTTCACCTCAGTGGATTCGTCAATAAGCAGAATTGCTGCATTTGGGCGAATGATACCCCAATAGAAATTGGCGAAAAATCAATGCACCCACAAAGAGTGACTGTTTGGTGCGGTTTATGGGCTGGTTTATGGACTGTTTTCCAAAATGAGCCCGGTCAGGCAGTTACTGTGAATGGTGTGAATGGTGTTCATCGTGAGATGATAAATAAACTTTTTATTGTGGTTTCAACAGGACGGTGCCACTTGCCACACAGCTAATGAAACAATGGCTCTTTTGCGCGACAAATTTAATGACCCTGTTATCTCACGTGGTGGCGATGTCAAATGGCCGCCAAGATCATGTGACTTGGCACCGTTGGACTTCTTTCTTCGGGGCTATTTCAAAGAAAAGGTGTACGTCGATAAGCCAGCAACAATTCAAGAGCTAAAGGCTCATTAACGGCATAGAACCTCAATTATGCCTCAGCGTGGTGTGCCGCAGAGGTGGCGGTGGCCATTTGGCCCATAATATTATCAAAATAAAAAGAAATGACAATAATTTCCTAAATAATTTATGTTTTATTTAAAATCAATATTAAAAAAGAAATGAAAAATATCCTAGGGCCTACACGCAGCTTGACTGAATTTCAGTTTGCCGTAAGAAGTACGGGTAAAAAAAGGCCTGAAATTCAAGTTTGAAAATTTTCAGGTAATTTTTCGTTTGGCAGATCGTAGCTAAAAAGAAAACTAAACGGAATTTTTGTGTATTACAGGAATGTAAAAATAAAAAGTGTAGAATTTTGTTTAGGTTTTTATGGCACTTTTTACAACTTATTGTCCTTTAATCGGTTTTGTTTTATTAAAGTGATATATTATAAAGCGATTTTACGAAAATCAAACCATTATTTATACATACATACATACATACATACATACATACATACATACATACATACATACATACATACATACATACATACATACATACATACATACATACATACATACATACATACATACATACATACATACATACATACATACATACATAGTGAAATAATATACATTTGAAATTTTTTATTTTTTTTATGGATTAGTTTCGATCATGAATTTCTCGTAGGGTCACTGTCTGTCTGTCTTCATATCTACGTTCGCATCACGTAAAAACTACTGAATGGATTTTAACAAAATTTTTTGAGGAAGTATCTTAATATCCTGATTCCAATAAAGGTTTTAAACACGGTTCCGCAACAGATGGCGCTGTTTAAAAATATTGAAAAATATGAATTACTTACTGCCAAATAGCCAGTTGCATAAAATTTGTATTTGGTTATTGAAATATTTTAAATTTTTTACAGAGTTACACAATAATTTTTAGAATGTTATATAAATTTTAGAATTTTATCCAGCGATGGGTACCTTGTGTCCGACGGGTTTGTTTAAAATTTTGTATTAAATGAAAGAAAATGGATCTTTTATTGATAAAAGTTTTATTTAATGTCAGTAATTACATTTTTCATTATATTCTCATACATTTCATTAATTTCATCACGAATATTTTGTTTGAGTTGCTCAAGTGTTTCGGGTTTGTTTGCATAAACTTTGATTTTCCGATATCCCCACAAAAAGATGTAGTCAAACCAGGCAACCGTGGCGGCCAATCAACATCACCATTTCTTGAAATAACTTGTTGCGGAAAGAAGTCTCGCAGTAATTCCATTGTAATCCTGGCTGTATGCAATGTGGCACCTTCTTGTGTATAGCACATGTTAATCAAGCCCAAATCATGCAGTCGTGGCGTTCACAGTTACTGTCACCCCGTTTTCATTTTCAACGAAGTAAGGTCCAATGAATAAAACACGTTGGTTTATCGAAGATAAACCATGATAAATTTGCCACGTGTCTACTTCACGACTACCAAATATACCTTCCCGGCGGACATCCTGTATAAACTAAATACGTAAGAGGCACTGCTAGTAAAGTATATATTTTAATTAAAATATAAATTAGCTTTATTTTTTATTATTTTGACATCTTTTTTAGCATTATTTTAAATGAGATTTATCTCCAAAATATATTTAGACCTGGTCAGCTTGATCGCCAATTATATCAATTAGTACGTATATTAAAGATATAGTAATAGAAGTTACCATATATTTGGACTTAAAAAATCAGCATTTTAGTCGAAAAAACTTCAAATCTGCATTTAGCCATTTTAAGAGGGCCGAATCTGCAAAATGCAGATAAATCTGCACTTATGGCAAAAGTGATCATACCCGACAGAAGTCAGATATAGCCAAAAATATCAACTGGTTTACAAGGATAAACCAGTCGGCTCTTCTATTATATGAGTTTTTATATGATATTGTAATTGCCTGTCTTCGGGGATCAGGGCTGTCAGATTTTTTTTCACCTATTTCACCAAAATCGATGTGAAAAATCGCCAAAATCGCCAAAACAGTTTTTTGATAAAAATCGTCTCTAATATATACAATATTTTTTATTTTTAAAAATATTTTTAACAAATCACAAAAAATAAATTTAACCAAAATAGCTAAAATTCGCCAAAAATAGAAAAAAATCGCCAAAATATATAAATATTTTGTTTTTATTTAAAATGATTATTGAGCACGAGAAAGGTAAAGTTTTTACTTAAAACAATGAAAAATCGTGGATATTATAATAAATGGAGACCCGAACATACCCATCCTTACAGCGTTCTTTCACAGCGTTCTTTTTTAGAATATGTTTTATAGGAATTAAATCTATTCAACACTACTAGTGTGTGCCACAAGCCCTGTTTTAATTCATAAAATTTATAGCATGTGTTTCGCAGTCGAGTTGTGGTGTAATTCATTGGTCTTTAAAAAAAAATATTCTTTCAACTTAGAATAAAACGAATTTAATTCTTACTTCAAAACTTCCTTTATATGTAAAAACATAAGTATAAAAAATTCATTGAAATTACCAGCACATCCAGTATAAAACTAATGTAGGTGTACATAATTAGATAGAATATCACATTTTTTAAAACAATAGTGAATATTTTCTATTATGGTTCATAAGTATCCAAAAGTATGTTAGGATTTAAACAAAAAATTTTAAACAAGAAATTTTGTTTGTGATAAGGAATTGCAATATTTTAAAATCGAAAGATTTGTAAACATACAGTTGTAGTCAAGCTTAAGTTCATTTTATTCTCTCTAAGAAAGAATAATTTAAATTACAAATTAGGTGATAATAGTATGTCCGTCATCAGCACTTTTCGTATCTATCAACTTTGTGTAGTGTTAAATTGTAAACTTTATCTACATAAAAATGGAAAGATATTCGTGAATTTTAAATAAATTTATATGTTTCGAAAGTTTCCGGTTTCCAGAAGTAAAATAATATTTAAATGTGAAAAACAATTTACTTTTGAAACTTAAATTTGTTGTTATCCATTTTGATATTTCTTAATTCAGTTCCAAAAGTCAATGCAAAATCGCCAACAATATCGCCAACTATTTTAAAAATCGCCAGAAAGTCGCCATGTCGCCAAATCAAAAATTTGGTCGCCAAATAAGATTGAAAATCGCCACGTTTGGCGAGAAATCGCCATATCTGACAACCCTGTCGGGGATCGCAAAAAGCCGGTTAACTGCCAACCCTTGCCACTTATATTTTTTACTACCATAAACCTAATGAGAATTATAAATATCATTCTGATTGCTTGTATACTTTTTACATAATAGTCGTGTTTACACGGCATGTTGTTGTTTTTTTTTCCGCTTGCAAATGCTACAATATATATACAGAAAATCTACATACATATACATATGTGAACAGATAATACTTGATCATATATTAATTTTGTACTGGTTATTTACATTAATAAAAAATAATAACTTAGTAATTACTGAAAAATCGTGAAAGTGATTACATTGAGATTTGAAAGTTTTATCGGTGCTAAAAGTAATCAAAGATGTGAAAAACTAATAGACTTACATAGTTTCAAACCCCTATTGTAAACTAAATAAATATAAGAAATATGAATTTCAACTTGATGTCGATGTCGATAGACCCTAAATTATTTGAGAGAACAAAATTTAGAGAAATCAAAAATAAATATTTGGTCTCTTTATTTGGTGAGATTTTATAAAAAGCAACAAATATTATTAAACATTAATTAAATATTTAAGACTTGAATCGACCACAGCTACGACTGCATCAATTATTTTTTATATAAATTTGGCCATGAGTTTTAAGTTACAAATACAAAAATCAATTCAGTTGCAAAAAATACGAAATGTGTTTAAAGATTTTAGTCTTAAGTGAGTTTAATGGACAAGTTGCCTTTTAATAAACAAACTAGACTCGCTTAATGTTGTTTGACCAGTTTCCTTTTTCATAAACAATAGAAGAAGAAGTCAGCAATGTTTTTATTTTTTTTTTTATCTCAGCCTTCTCCTAAATGATCTGTGATGGTCTTAGACATTTCAATAAATAAACTTGTTTATTGTTGCTGCTATTTTTGTTCATTATCATCAACATTATCCTAAAGTCTCTTTTTATTTAATGGCCTAGACTTTTAACATTTTCTATTGTGTGATTGTGCGAGTAGCATGAGGATGAATGATGGTGGTTGGTTTTAGGTTGATTTCATAAATTGTCTGCCAGTTGAGTTCATCGTGTGTAAGCGTGCGGCTGTTTGTTTTTAGTTTCCTGTTATTGTTACATAAATGGCTTTGCCTAGACTTAAGCGCATTAAACTGTGTAAATCTTTTAAAAGTCGCTTCACTTTGTTTTTTAATAATATCTTTTTCTCCTCTCTTTATCGGTGTTATTTTCTTGTTTGTTTAATAAATTTGTTCGTCTTAAGGAAAATAAAAATGAATCTATAAAAATACTCATTTGCTTGCTGATGTGTAAGACATTATTTAACGTTCAGTAAGGCATTTTATTGTTTGTCTGGCTAAAATTTTTGACGTGAATTACGAAGCTAAATTTTAAAATCAAAAGTATTTTTAAGTCTACAAATAAACATGTGATTACTACTTTTGACGACTAACGTTTTTAGCAACTGTTTAGTTTGGTTTTTAACTTCGAATTCCTAAAATTATTTAATAGTTAAAAATATTTAAAACAAACCTTATACTAGTAAACCTATTGACAATCTGTTTAAATGTGTATTAAAATGTTACAAATTCAAAGAATTGTATAGAATTTTCTTTAACATATTTCCGCTAGCGAATTTCCGCTTTACGTTTAAACAATATTGGGAAATATTTCAACCTATTGTAAATCATTTTTAACCAAAAGAAATCATATTTTCTCATGAGCGGAATTTTAGTCTCGACAGAAAGTTTTAGACACTATTTACAATAATCTGAAACAGTAGGGTTTTGTACAAAACCTATGCAACATCCTTAAAGCCGGTTCACACCACCACCCACCATCCTGATTTAATCGGGGTTTAATTAAACCCAAAAACTTTTTATGTTAGAGCTTACGGAGATCTATATTGTAATATATCAATAGATTTGAATTGACGAGCTCTTTCAGAATCTATGGTGATCTTCAAAAAACACTCTCAACTCCATAGTTAAGAGTTATTTTTCAACGAAAAAATAAAAGTTAAAATGAAACTTTTAAAAATAGAGTTTTATTTTGCCGTCATAAAATAAAACTTCTTTTAGGAAGTTTTAAAAGAAATTTTATTTTTCTTCTTCTTTTAAGAAGTTTTATTTTTTCCGTCAGAAAATAAAACTTATTTTGTTTATTTATGTACATAATTTTTTATAGAATAATAGAAAATATAATAGAACGGAGGCCCTTCAATACCAGTTTAAGAGCATAGAATGCACTTTCCACGCTTCCCTGGATTGCAAGAACAAACTGTTGACAGTGTTTTCCATGTATAACGACATATTTTATGAACCGTAATAGGTAGACTTTTCCAATTTGTATAGAAGATGTGTTGCCATGGCCATTATGACAATTACTAAAAATTAAAGGTTGTTCTGACAGTGACATGTTTTTCATGTATAGTAACTTGTAATAGTAATAGGTAGACTTTAATTTTAAAATTAAAGGGTGACTCATAAGTCATGAAAAAATTAGCAACTTGAATTTTTAAAGTTGTACTAAACATAGTACGGAACCCTACGTGTGTGAGACTACCTCACACTTGACTGATTTATTATATACACGACGTGGTATATAAACAGAAAAGAAAAAGCGAACAGCAGAAAGATGTGAAGTAAAATTTTGGTGTGGTTCTTTTCTTTACACATTATGCAACAAAACTCAGGCAAAATTCGCTATAGTTCAGGGATAAAAATGGTTTATATTAACTTTTAACTTTTAAAAATTACGTTACAACATAATAATTAATTTAATATATATGGAAAAATCCACGTCTAATCAACAGGGCACTCAAAATGACTACTTCAGATTTTATTGAAACTTTTATTATTTATATTTCTTAACTCTCTGAAACCAAATATAATTTAAAAAAATTTAATCTCTTATAGTTTTTGCGCTATACAGTTATAAAAGTGGGAAAATACCGCTTTTTTCATATGCGCTCGAGGATTAAATTTATTCTAATTCCAGTCCTATAAGTACTAGAAAGTTGAGTAATAGCTCATTTTAAAGGGGATTTCATACATTTTAATTTGATATCAATCATGAGAAAAACAAATTTAAAAAAAAATTCTTATATTTAAAAAAAAGTTTTACAAAAATCTTTGAGATAGTGTCTTTTAATTTTTTTAAAATTTAAATGTTTTTAAATGTGGCTTTAAAAAAATTAGAAGACACTATCTCAAAGATTTTTATAAAACTTTCTTTTTAAATATAAGAAAAAATTTTTTTATAAATTAGTTTTTTCATGAGCTATTACTCAACTTCCTACGGCTTATCGAACTGCAATAAGAATATATTTAATCTTAGAGCTCATATGCAAAAAAACCATATTTTCCTATTTTGATAACTGTATAGCTAAAAAACTGTAAGAGATAGGTTTTTTTTTTTAAATTATATTTGGCTTCAGAAAGTCAAGGAACATAAATAACAAAACATTCAATGAAATCGGAAGTGGTAAATTTGAAAACAATTTTTTTTTTTTTGGTTGATTTGACATGGAATTACTCTTATATGAAATACAAAAATTAATTTGTTCAATACACAACTTTCAAAGTACGTGGTTTTCACTTCTTCATGTCACAATCGTGCCTTCTATGGGAATATCCTTAGCCTAGTAATTATTTATTTGTTTATGCTTGTTATTATAGCGAGCATAGTACTCCATACCCTGTCTAAATTTCAAATGTCTGTCCACAATGTTTAGATCGAATGTCATTTCATTATTGACACTCGATCTAAACTTATTACATCTTTATTGAAACTACCTTAATTTTAAGCTTTATTATATTTTATGTTATAGCGGACAGAACTTTACACACTCTGTACAAATTTAAGTATCCGCCTATTAAATAAATAAGGTAATAAACCTGAAAAGTATGTCACTATCGAACCACTTTAAATTAAGTAATTGTTATATAGGCCACTAAAAATTCCAAGATTCTACGTATTATGCACCAGAAATTAGGCCATATACATAAAAATCATGTTACCATCGGGACGCCCTCAAACTTTTAATTTTATTTCTTTATACTTGGTAACATATAGAAAAGTTGTAATTACTTTGTGTAACCGTTCAGTAAATAGAGCCATATATGTGAAAATCACATCACTCTGGAAACACCCTATAATATTTAGTATTTTTGTTACAGCGGCCATAGTAATACAACTTTTATAAAAATTTCAAAAGCCTAATTTTTACGGTTCTGGAGATAGAAGACGCTGACAGGGGAACAGACCGACAGTCATTGTAGAGTAATATTTTTCCGTTTGGGACCCTAAAAAAATTTCAAAAATTTAAAGATCAGCTAAGTGCCGAGTTACATTATGCAACTTTTCTCGCTGCAAATTCTCATTAGTAAGCAAGAGGGGAGAGAGGAATTAAAAAGGGTACACATATGTATGTACTCTTGAAATTCGTTTTGTACTCTGATTCGTAGTTTTAATTTTGAAGTTTAAAATGTAAAGAAATGTACTCATCCATACAAATTGCTACAATAGAAATTGCACGATATAAACACAAATGAAATATTAAAGAAGAAACGAAAAAAATTGCAGCGACAAAACTGGCATAATCTAAAACAGGACTAAAGTAAATACCATTCAGTTCTTTAATCACTTCCTATCACAATCAAATGTGAAAGTTATTGATAATTCACCGGAAATATATAGTACTGATAATTAAATAAATCAGTCAAGTGCAAGTTAGATTGACACATGTAGGGTTTCGTACTATGTTTAGTACAACTTTATAAATTAAAGTCATAATCGCGAAAATTGCATCACTTTTGGCACACCCTTTAAATTTTAGTAATTTTTGTTATAGCGACCATGGTAATACACTTTCTATAAAAATATACATGCGCCTAACTATTGCGTTTCAAAAAATAAGGTAATATAAAACACGTCACCCTATAATTTTTAGTAATTGTCATAACGGCCATGGCAACACATCTTATGTACAAATTGGAAGAGTATACCTATTACGGTTCAAAAAATATGTCGTTATATATGCAAAACACGTCACTGTCGGAAAACCATTTAAATTTGTATTGCTTTTATAGGAGTCATCGTAATACACCATTTGTGGAAATTTCAAGAGTATATCTATTATAGTTAAAAAATTAGTCCATGTTTATGCAAGCCACGTCACTATCGGCACACCCTTTAATTTTTACTATTTGTTATAGTGGCCCAAGTAATACACCTCCTGTAGAAACTTCAAGAGTCTACCTATTATCTTTCAAGACTTATGCCATATACATGCAAATCACGTGACTATCGGAAAACCCTTTAATTTTTAGGTTTAATATTATACACTTGCTTATAACGCGAACATAGTTTAAATTACTGTCTGCAAATTGTATGTGTTAGCCTCCTATAGCTCAAGAAATAAAGACATAAAAGCAAATAACACGTCACTTTCTGAACACCCTATAAGTTTTAGCATTTGTTACTATAGTGACCACAATTATACACCTTCTGTGAACATTTCAAGGGTCTACCTATTATGGTTTATACATGCAAATCACAACACTATCGGAACACCCTTTAATTTTTAGGTTTATTTTTTAGGATTGTTTATATGCGAACTAAGTTTTAATTACTGCTTGCATATTTTAGTGTATTGTTCCTACAGTTTAAGAAATAAGCACATATTCATGAATAACACCTGTCTATCGGAACACCCTATACATTTTTATACTTGTTGCTATAGCGACACCTATACACCTTCTGTGAAAATTTCAAGAGTCTACCTATTATGGTTCAAAACTTAGGCCTTATATATGCAAATCACACCACTACCGCCACACCCTTTAATTTTTAGGTTTTTTTATACTTGTTTGTTTTTTTTATACTTGTTCGTGAATAACACCTCTCTATTGAAACACCCTATAAGTTTTAGTGTTTGTTGCTATAACGGCAACAGCTATACATCATCTGTAAAAATTTCAAGAATCTAACTATTACGGTTTCAGAGATAAACAGACATTGTAGCGAAAACAATAGCGTTTCGTTTTTACCCTTTGGGTACGGAACCCTAAAAAAGACTATACCTCACCGTATTAATTCCAATGTGTGTGTTCGTAATCTTACCAAAGTCTATATATCAGTAGCGTATGATTTATTTTTAATGTATGAAAATATTAATAAACACTCATACGCATTGTATAACCTAAATTACAATACACACAACATAATAAAAAACAAATAATTCGGTAAACTAGACTTGCACACGAAGGTATAGAAGTAATACAGTACAATATTTAATACTAAATTCTTAAAATTTATTAAAAATAAAAAGATTTTGTTTTAATTTTTTTGGCAACTGTTAATGTTAATTCATATTATTTAGAAAAAATATTAAAAACATATTTTTAGACTTTACCCCCTTTACTGTTTATCTAAATTATAATTTTTGTTGTAGCGGCCATAGTAATACACCTAAAGGTGTATTTGTAAATTTTATTAAAAATTTTTGGTAAATACGATTTATTTTTGTAAAAATGATATCGAAAATTTGCATTACAAATAAATTGGTTGGTCTACATTTTCGATGCCTGTAAGTGCGGTCGAGGCTTTTAAAATTGACTATCATAAAAAAATGTTCATTTCATTAAAAATGTTTTTTCTATATGTTTATCTCAAAATATATATACGAACATTCTTCTAAGTTTCTATCATAATTACTTTATTAAAGTATCAACGGGACGCTATTAATATTGGTACCATCTGTCCATAGTAATACACCTTTAGTCAATTTTGAAAGCTTCAATCGCACTTACAGGCATCGAAAATGTAGACCAAGCAATTTATTTTTAATGCAAATTTTCGATAACATTTTTACAGAAAATTTTTACAAAAATAATTCGTATTTATCAAAAATTTTTAATAAAATTTTACAACAAATTTTTGATTAAATATTTACAAAAAATTATGATAAAATATTTCCAAAAAAATTTTAAATAAATTTATACAAAAAATTTTTTATATAATTTTTGCAAATAAATTTTCCATAAAATTATAGAAAAAAATTTTAGGTTAAATTTAAGCAAAAAAATGTCATTATAAATTTACAAAAAATTTTCGATAAAATTTTTAAAAAAAAATTGTCTATATCTCTTTATTTTATATTTGTAATAATGAAGTTGAATATCATAAAACTAAAAACCGTATGTATATTATTGTGAAATTGGGAAACGTAACAGAGTAAGGCAATATATAACATTACTATGGTGAAGGATATATAAGCAAATATATGTATGTATGTAGAACTCTTACTTGTTTATTTTATTACACGCAGTCTTGACGAGCCATTGATTTGTTGATTTGTTCAACCAATGATGTCATATTCTTGTTCAAACAGCATTGTTAGAACATTTATTCACACAACGACTTCGGCCATCAAATGCTGCTTTAATATGAAAGTTTTTAATTTTGAAGAACGCCTATTTGCTGTGCTATAAGCATACGAACAACATTGACGACAAACAGAAAATTATGTTTTGTCGGAGCAAGCACATCGGTACGTTTTCTCCACACAGAGGAAAGTAAACAAATTATTGTTCCCTATTCTGCCGACGATTTGTTCATGTGCAAACAAATCAATGGCTTGTCAAGACGTAGTGTTATTGAAAAAAATTCAATATATAAAAACGAAAAAACGTCAGAAAAATAATTTGAGTTGACATATAAAATAAAAACTTTTTTTCCATTTATGTTTTTTTATTTTAAATATTTGTGACAATAAATAAACAATGATTGCGTTCAATTTCGGCGTGTTGTTGTTGAAAATTAAAACTGAATGAATAAATTTTTGGAAAAAATCTTAAAGTATTAGCTAGTTAGAACAGATACATACATATATTTTTGTAGAAAATTTGAGAAAAACTTAAAACCAAAACCAAATACCTGCAACAGCAACCTCTTGAAAGAAGAATAAATCTAAAAAGTCATAATGTTATGCAGTTTTATATTCGGATTATGTTGTAAATTTTTAAGTTAGAAATACAAAGAACTTTTAAAGATGAAGGTTGAAAAAATTAACCAATAATTTTTGTTAAATTTACTACTTTTTTATCATATTTGCAACATATTAAAGATATTTCTCCTAAAGAATCATCTGTAGATTTTACTAAAAAATTTTGTAGTTGTATAATTATATAAGGTGGTAAATCTAGACAGTATACTGCCTAAAGCCTAAGCCTCAGACACTTTCATTCTTCGATTGTCGTAAAACATTCTAAAGACTTTTTCAACTATATCTAAGTCCAGGACAAATTTTGGGAAGTCAATAAAGTACTCTTAACACATTAAAATTAATTTGTACCAATTTCAGACTAATATTTCTTCTAATTTTTTTCTCTGATTAAAATTAGAATTGCTGTTGTAAAACTTGCCATTTTTTAATCAGGTATAACCCTTATAGCTGCATTCAACTATCTGCTTCAACTTAGTAGTTTTACAATTTTTTACTACAAAAGCTGGTAGAGCACTAAATAAATACTAATATTTTACTACAACTTTACAATATTTTTCTGGAAAATAGTTTTGTAGATAAAAATAAATATAAAATATATTAATTTTTCAGTTTGAAAAAAACAAAAATTTTGATTTCTTTTGCGAAAATTAACAAATTTATTTAAGAATTAAAAAAATTGAACTGTTCTTAAAATCCACAAAAACTTTGCGCAACAATACAAAATGTATATTTATGAATTTTAATTATAATTAAAAGGGCTCTTTGCTTTATATAAAAATATATCAGTTATTGCATAATATTTTTAATATATAAAACTATAAATTAAATGAAACAAACTCACAAAAATTTGTGAATTTCTAAGACACCCTCCGTCCTCTTACTGTTAATGTCTATGCCTAAGCGAAAATTTAATAAAAAAAATCCAACCATATTTTAAAAGGAGGATTTAATTCAACTGTTCAACACAATTATCTGCCAACTGAATTTTTACGAGCCAGTCTGCTCCAATTGAATATGTAACAATTAATAAAGATAATAAAAAGTCTATGTCTTAGACAGGTGTTGTCAGTACTTTGACGTTATAAAAGTTAATGTTACTGCTTAGGCACCTTTCTGTTACAGCAAAATAAAATGTCAGTACTTTTTGGTATATTTTTTTTTTTCTTTTTTCTTTCGTACAACATAAAATTTTATTATAAAAATGTAATTTAAGATGGTAAAAGGCGAACTGAAATGTGCTATTTGATTTCACAAATAATTTTTGGCTTAAATTGATTTATATAAGTGCTGAGTAATAAAATTGTATTTTTTTTTTTTTTATTTTTGGCAAAAGAGTGGAGAAAATAATATAAAAATTTGACAGTGCGTATACATGATCATTGAAAATCGACTTCTTGCAAAAAGTGAAAATTTAAATATTTTGAGTTGACTCTCTTTGGAGGAACAAGTGCGATATGTTTAAAAAGATGCTTGTATTTGGATCACTATTATTGCTATCCGATATTTATTTATTTTTTTATTTCATATTTATTTATTGTATCTTCAATATGATTGAACTAACAATACTCATATCTTAATTCTAAAATAAAAATAAATATACTTAATAAATCCAGCCAGTGGTAAACAAAAAACTAGCCGATATGCAATCTCAATACACAAGGAAAAAAACATGGTTAAATTATATGGTTGTAGTCAAACCATACTATTATTAAACATTGTAATATTATGGTTAAACTAAACGATTATAAAAACTATAAAATGTCATATGGGAACATTTTTTATTTTATTTAGAAACATATACATATCGTTAGCTAAAATGCAAAAAGGCCTAACCAACAAAAAATTCAAAATCGAATTTTCGATTGATTATTAAAAATGCTATTAAACTAGATGTCTTAGCAAAATTTTACACTTCTGAGATCAAAACGAACGCCTTCATTTTCAAAAAACACAGGGACCTATAGTATAGTATAGTTTTCATTTTACATAGTTTTTTTTTTCATCTGTAAAATTTTGTTCATATTAAAAATTTATAGTCAAGCCAAGTTCGTTTTATTCTTTCTAAGAAAGAATAATTTAATTACAGATTAGGTGATAATATTAAAGAAAAATTGGGAAAATTTAATTATTTAATTCCAGCAGAGCGGAATACACTTTTTTTAGACAGCTACGTCCGTCTTTGAATAGTGTTAAGTTGTAAACATCATCTATTTAACCAACCAAACTCAGATAAAGGTATACAAAAAATTCGCATTCAATCACCTATCGTCAGTTGGTGAGACCGAAGTCTACCACTACCTAAAGCTTTCATCTTGTTATAAATATTTTTACTTTAATATGTACAACCTTATATTTGTTTTTTTTTTTTTTTTTGTTTTAGCTAACGATATGTACATATAGAGAACAACAAAATTTGTTTTATTATAAATAAAATAAAACAGAAGCTCCTTAAAATCTAGGACCTTACTTATCTTCTTATGAAGGTCAACAACAACAACCTTAAAATGTTCACCGGGAATATAACCGATAATGAAATCTAAAGCAAATCCTTTTGCTTACACTTTGCGGATACGATTATAGAAATTAAATACAGAAAAATTAATGTTTCGTGTCTCTTTATTGTTACTTTTATTGTACTTAGAATTTCCTTTACACACATTTAGCCATTTAAATACACCAACAACAAATACAATACAAGTGTGTACTTGTGTTATACTTAACAATAAAAGAAAGTTGGAATATTTGACTGCACAATGTGTTGCGTTGTTACTATAAATGAAAAAAAGAAAATTAGAAACAAAAAATTAAAAAAAGAACAACACATGTTTTCAGCATAGTAACGCTTTGTTACAAGGAGGAGAGGAAACATGTTTTCTTATGCATATGAAACGCTGGAACAGTTATTTTATTTAATCAAGAATGTACAGTACAACGAAGGCATGGTTAAAGAAATTGCATATTGTTAAGTTAATAAAAAATGTGGGAAAATAATTTATAAATTAATAATTGTATATTTCCATTGATGATAACGCAAGACATAAATATTGTTGGAATTAAATATTTTTATTATAATCTAGACTTCCGGCATAAGTCTGCCGCGGCTAGGAATTACATAGTCTATTACATCAGTTTAATTTTTGACTTATAATTCTCATAAATCTAGCCGGATAGCGTCAATAGTAGCTTGAATATTGGCTTTTAATGCTTCAACAAGTAGAAAAAAAAACTTGGTTATGATATCACAGGAACCATAATTGTTTTAATCATTACTACAATCACGAGAAAGAAGTTGTTGTTGTCCAAAATAATATTGTATTTATAACAATAATATATTATTCGTAAACAAATTATGATAAGTTTGCTCGTATGCAACCATAGTAGGACTGAAAACAAACACATAATGTTTGCTGTTTTTGGAGTTTTGTCTGTAGTTTTTAAAACTACTAGAATCTAATTTTACGGGTTGCTATCAAAAAATAATAATTTATTAATTGAATTGTTTCTCATATCGAATGCTTAAAAAATAAACTAATAATTAATTGTGTGTTGCAATAAGGTATGTTTTTATAATTATCCCAATATATTTATTAATTTATTTCATAATAAAATTTATATATACAATAATATGGTTCTAACATAACAATATTATTACTGTTATAATAATAATATGGTTTGACTACCACCATATAATTCAATCATAATATGTTGCTCTTAGATAGTTGTTACCTCAACCACGTTTTTCTTTGCGTGAAGAGATGCTGATATGTCGGCATAAAGCGATGACTTAATATGGCCCCATATAAAATAATCCAGTGGTGTTAAATGGCACTTCGCACTACAGGAACAATATTTGCTTCGGTACGCATGTTGATGATTTTGAATCGAGAAGAGCAAAATAGGCCGATTATGTTGACCAAAAAATGGATGAAGTACTCTGTGAAATTCGCGAACAGATTTTTTTTTTAAAGTCAATTTACACAATTTGCAAACGTTGTTTAGGCATTAAAGGATTCATGATGACTTGCAAAACCTTACTAAACAGAAAGTTTTAGTAGCGAAACGAAGCCGATGCTTTAAAATTTTGGTACAACTTCTGTCTTACGGTATCGGATGGTATACCTAACAAAAGAGTTGAAAAGGTCAGGATTTTTGGATGCCATAATGACCAAGGGAGTGTAGTGTATGCATATATAGAATTAGTACTGTAGTATAATACATAATACATATATAGAGTAAGTACTGTAGTAATTTAAGAATTTCATTTACACATTTTTTTTGAACTTGAAAAAGTTAAATTCATATTTTTGTTTACAATAAGTATTTTAAAAATTTTATTTTATGTCAGCAATAATAAATACTTGAGTTTTTTATGAAATAATTTGTATGAGAAATAAAATTGCAATATGAACTCTATTTAAGTGAACTGTTGGCATGGGAATGTTTGTAATATAAAATTTGTATTAAAGCAAAAATGTTTTTCACGTGCCAATGGTTGATGGGAACCAAAGTAAAATTTGCTGAGACCGTGGGAACAGCAAATCAACTATTGATTTGTTGGTACCCCAAAATATTGCTGACCTATAGATTAATTTAGTATATAAGCTTGTATTTTTGAAAATAAAATTCAGAGTTAAATCAGAATTGAAATCAATTGGTATTCTTTCCTAATTAATTCTCGAGGGCATCTTAATGATCCGTTTAAGCGGCAGAAGTGCTAAGAGAATACTTAACATAAAACCTTAAAACACTAAACATCGTATAGGAGTTTATCGTGATATTTTGCAGGATGAATTAAATTCTATTCCGATGACAAGGAAAATCGAAAAAGATAAACACATGTAAATACGCAAATAAACAAAAAAGAAATTAATAAAAGTTATAAAATCCGCTAAGAATGTAAAATCCGCTAGAAACACAACTGGGACGACCGACAACTAAATTGGTGTAGAAGAGTGTCCGTTTTTCTTTGCAAATTTTTTAATAAATAAGTTTACTATTTATGTAAAAAAATAGTTTTCTTCAAATAAAATATATATATTTGGAATTTTAATATATAACACCAATTATTTGTAATAAACGCATAATGGCTTTTTAAAATTTATTAAATAAATTTTTTATGAAGGAATTATAAAATATTTATTTGCAAAAAATATAGTAATTCAAACATATTACTATGGGGAAAGCATATCCATATAGCTATTTCACTGGTGCTTCACCAGATCGTCAGTGGACTTTTTAAACTTTCTGAATAAAAGCCCAGATTCTTATGCAAAAATTTAATAAACCAAATGAGAAGTTTATTAAGTCTAGAAGGCAAGAAAAATCAAAATTTCTAAACAAAAAACATAGTAACCATTTCCAAAACATAGTAACATAATCTAAATGTGTACTTTCTAGGATTTATGAAACAGTATGCACCTCGCCTGAATTTCAGGTTTCAAATGTTGGCCTATATTTCTACAAAACTAAAACTCATCATGTAGTAGTTGGTAGAAAAAAATCATGTAGTCGTATATATAAAACGTTAGTGTATATCGTACATAATAACATTTTATTAACATTGAAATGAAACAGAAAGTATTCTTAGGCCCATTATTATAAGTTGCCATTAGCTAAAGTTAGGATTTTATCAGGGATATAAGTAGTTTTTCGTTAATATAAGTATACTTTAAGCTAGAAGTAACTAATAAACTAAAGGGAAAAACATCTTGCCTTTAACTTTTAACATGTAACGTCCTTTCTTCGGCCGGCGTAAACTCACCGATGTCCGAAGGTTCTGTCACAGAAATTTTTTTTTTCTTTAGACCGTATTGAAAGAAACACCGATTAGTGGCAGCAATTATTAATAACTTATCCACTATGAGCCCTCTCGGCTTTCTAACACAGAGTGCTAATAACTACTATGAACCTGCGGGTTATCACGGGAACACTTATTCAACGCAAATCGGATAAAGGCAGCTCTTACACAGACTGGTTAGGTTGTTGAGTGAACCTGCGGGGACCCTTTGACAACTCCGCTCACCAATCTACCTTGAACCACGAGGACCCTTTGACAACTCCGCTCACCAATCTACCCTCACGTATTATTAGTGGGAAACCTGCAGGTTACCTCGGGATTACCACACTAATAAAGCCTGGTGAGTATTACTAAGCAGAAGAAACAGCAGGTTACCACCAATTTCTCTACTTAGTAATCAGCCAATAGGTAATTAATTATGACATCGGATTACCACCAATAATAATGGTCTTACCTTCGCAATCGCTGCGTCAAGACTGACTGAAATTATATAACTTCGGGCTTGTTCGGAAATACATCAATGCACTGCATCTGATGCGCATGTGTGATTAGTTTGCGATGCCGAGGCAAAAGAGCTGATGCTGATGCTGATACTTAATTGATACCCAAACAAAATTAATTAACATTTGTTTAAAATTACGAATGGTTAAACAATACTAATTGGAAAGTTTATAATCACCCTTATTATGTAAGGCGTCGGCGACTTCGTGACGACTTCATAGTCACTGTCATATTATGACGACGTCACCACCGCCTCGACCATTAATTGGTATTAACTAAGAAAGTTGAGTTGCCGTTAACACATTATCGATAAATTAAAAGAAAAAGTACCATCCCTATATATTTTGTGTCAGTTCTTCGCTGTTAAATTAAATTTAAAATTAAACATGTTTTTTATGTCGGATAGTGAAAGTTCTGATGATGAAGAAAATCAGCAAAATCTAAGGCTTCAGAGAAAAATTATGAGGCAATGGTCAGATATATTCAGTTTGCCAGATAACAAGTAAGTAAAAAAAAGAACTGAAAAAATTGTGTAATTCTACTTTTTGTTACAGATTTGTTGACTATTTCCGGTTGAACAAATCAGCATTCAAATTCGTTTTAGCAAAAATTGAACCTTCAATGAGGAGTGGATTTCGATCAACGTTCGTTCCCAACACAATAAAACTGGCTACAACACTGCGTTTCTTAGCACAAGGCTCATACCAATTGAGTGTTGGTAATGACTTTAATCTTGGATTGTCACAACCCACCGTATCAGTCATTTTGGAGGAGACAATCCACGTATTGCAGAGAGTTATATGTCCACTTTTTATTAAGTTTAAAATGACAGAAGAGGAGAAAACTGAATGTAAATTGAAGTTTTTTGAAAAGACAGGGTTTCCAGGTGTTATTGGCTGCGTGGACGGGACTCATATAAAGATTGTGGCTCCAAGTAAGGAAGAACAGAGTTCTTATTATAATCGGAAAGGATTTTTCAGTATTAACACAATGGTTGTGAGTAAAATCCAAAAGTTATTTTTTTGTATACTCGTATAGGGTTAAAACATATGAAATCAACCGAAAATATTAACATTTCTGACCTCATCACCTCCAAATTTGATAAGATTTTGTACACATGATCTATGGATCGGCACAATAATGTTTGCCAACTTTCAGGCATATAGCCTTCCAACTTTCAGAATTATGGCCATTCCAAGTTGGCAAAAATCAATAAAAATGCACTCAGATGCCTTAACACAATTTTTATTATCTCGAAAAGTATTCATTGTACGTTAATAATGAAGGGCTCATTTTACAGACAAAAACATGCGCCATTGTCCAAAAAGCTGGACAATACATAAAATTGAGGAAGAATTCCTGGTTACAAACTATATCGCGCGAAAAGTTAAGCATTTGGTTGAAACAAAGGGTGTGATGAGTACGCCTAACCCAAAACTGGGAAGTCCAATTTCGCCAGTGACAAGCAGTTTAGTAACATCCTTTTATTAATCCGATGACGTCAGCAGGTGTATGCCCGGACAGAAAGATTTCGTGTCTGTTTTTGAAAATAGTACTAAAGTGAGGAAAAATAAAAGACTTTTGCTTGGAAACTTAAGAGAAATGTACGCCTTATTCAAGGAACGACATTATGGAATAAAAATAGGTATTTCCAAGTTTTGCCAACTTCGTCCGAGGAATATAATTCTAGCAAATGCGTGTGGATCTCATAACGTGTGTGTTTGTACAAAGCATCAAAATGTGAAGCTGATGGTTGATGCTATAAATTTAAAAAAATTAACTGCTGGTGTTCCGAATTATCACCTTGAATGTTACAAAGATTGTTTGAAACAAAAGACATGCATTCCATCTTCTTCAAAGTGTCACCTACGTAAATGTAACAAGTGTCCATCGCCACCTGAATGTATTATTGAGAAAAAAGTTTAAATCGCCACCTGAATGTATTATTGAGAAAAAAGTTTGAAACAACCCCGAAGAAAATCACGTATTTTTCAGACGGCAGTGCTGCCCAGTTTAAAAATAAAAAGAACTTTATCAATTTATGTTATCATATGGAAGATTTTGGATGTAATGCTGAGTGGCATTTTTTTGCAACAAGCCATGGAAAAGGCCCAAGTGACGGTCTTGGAGGTACCGTAGAGAGAGAGGAACGTCGAGCTAGTTTACAGCGTCCATTACAAGGTCAAATAACTACTCCAAAACAATTATATGAATGGTGCCTGCAAAATCTTTTGAACTGTAATTTCGAGTTTTTAACTCTAAAAGACCACGAAGAAGAAGCACGGTTCCTTCAAATTCGTTTTAAAGATTTGCGTACTATTCCTGGAACTCAAAAGCTGCATTCCATTGAACCTGTAGATAAAAAAAAAAATTAAAGTCAAGCGTTACTCGGCAGATGCAGATTTTGTAATTGAAATCCTTCAGAAATAATAAATATGCTGCAATAAAGTGTTTAATAATGATAATACATTATGTTGTACTTTTTATTAAAGGCTTAAGCAAAGAAAATTCGAAAAAGTTCCGTTACATTTGATTTGTTCTTCTTTCTGTAGTTTGTCACCTTTTTGTATTTTGGTACATTTCATGAAATACATAAACCTTCGCCTGCTTTTTTCTTAATAACTCATGTTGTAATAAAGACTCCACATTGAAATTTGACAGACTTGTGCAAAACATAATAAGAATTACCATGTATTTTTTGAGATTTTTAAAAATATTGATTTTCGAGATATATCCTTTGGAAATTTTAGTCCTTTTATTATTTACATTATCCTTGATCGAAAATTCCAAAAAAAATTTATTTGAATGGCGCATGTCTTTGCCTGTAAAATGAGCCCTTCATTATTAACGTACAATGAATACTTTTCGAGATATTAAAAATTGTGTTAAGGCATCTGAGTGCATTTTTATTGATTTTTGCCAACTTGGAATGGCCATAATTCTGAAAGTACGAGAGCTAGGACACTGAAAGTTGGCAAACGCTATTATTATGGTTAACTTTCCCTTCGTACCAAATTTCATCCAATTCAAAATCGGTGCGGTCAACTCATTGGTTGATTTCATATGTTTTTACCCTATATCCTTATTTTTATATTATAATTTTCAGATATGCGATCACAAGATGAGAATAATATTTATTGATGCTCGTTATGCTGGCTCATCCCTTGATTCCCTCATTTGGAATATGAGTGTAGCCAGAAAAATTTTACAAGATCGCTACAATGCTGGAGAAAGAAATTGTTGGCTTTTGGGTAACATCAACAATAAAAATAATAAAAGCGAACAAAATTTTAAAAACAATAATTTTTTAGGTGATGCTGGATATCCCCTTGAGCCCTTTTTAATGACGCCTTATCGGTCCATCGTAGAAAGAAGTCCAGAAGCAATTTATAACAATAAACACACCAAAGCAAGAAATATCGTAGAGAGAACTATTGGTGTATTTAAAAATCGTTTTCGTTGTTTGCTTGGTGCTCGTCAACTGCATTATAAACCAGCAAAAGTAACCAAAATTGTTAATGTGTGCGCTGCACTACATAACATTTGTATTGAATACAACAGTTTGACTCCAAATGTGATACAATAATAAACGATATTGAAAATATTGAAAATTTTAATATGAACTCCGAAAATGTTCAAAATAATGAAGCTGTAGAAATAAGGGAACAAATAAAGGTTAGTTTTCTGTAATTCAATTTATGTATTTTAATTTTCACTTTAGTTTTTTACATTAAGGTTTTGGTTTTTTCTTTAAATTTAAAAAATGCTAACTTATAAATAAACTAATTATAAAAAAAAACAATTAACCCATACATTGTTTCTCAAGGACTTCCAATTCTTTTCTTTTAACATCCATTTTTATTTGCTTTAATTGCATATCTGTTTCGAAAAACTTTTCTTCCCTTTGGTGTTGCCTTTCCATCAATTTCATTTTCTTTTCTTCAACTTCCCAAAGTTTTCTCTGGTACCGGCTCGATTCTTTCAAAGAATTTTTTATTTCAACGTTAGTTTTTTCTTGTTCCACTGAAAACGTTTGATATTTCTCAATTGTTTCTTTCATAACGTTTTTTATTTCCATTAGTGTTTTCGATATGTCATTAAAAACTTCCTTTTGCATAGCGTTGTGTTTTTGCAACAATTCGCTGCGTGCATCATTCGTCCGACTTTCTTTTCTCTTCCTTGTCTTAAAAGGAGTTTCTTGAATGGAAACTGCAGAAGTGGATGGCAGGTTTTCGCAATCCTCAGAAATTGTAAATTCAATGCCACTGCTATTTTCAATCAGAGAAGTTTCATCAAGACATTGAATTCCTTGCACTTAACCTTCAGGGTTCAGCTGTTTTTGAAATTGCATCAAATTAGCCACAGCTTCTTCCATAGGTGAAAGTGTTTGTTGTTTGTACCTGCCACCGCCTGTTGCATTGACTTCTGCCTTATTCAGCATCAACTTCTTTTTCACTTTGCATTTAAAATCTTTCCACACCTAAAAAAATATGTTATTATATTTTACTTTATATTTTAAATCTTTTTTTGAACCTTACTTTTTGCCATCCAATAGCATCTCTTATTGGTGGGCCAATTGAATTCAATTTTGTTGTTATCTCTTCCCAGTCTTGTTTAAAATTGCTAGGAGTTGCGCCTCTATAAAATCCTTTTGCTAAATTTGGCTTACTTTCCAGTTCAGCAATTAACACTTCAAATTGCTTAGCGGTTGTTATTTTAAGTTTTTTTTTCATTTAAATTTTTTGTTATATTTTGCTACTTAATTAAAAAAAAAAATTATGCTTTTCCGTTACCTACTATATCGTTCGAGTCGCTGTCAAAAAATGTGACGACATAAACGTCGCCATTTTAACACAACGGCGACTTTATGGCGTCTTTCATAATGCCAATTAACCGTCGATAGTAATCGGTTGCTGTCAACGGCGACTTCCATAACACCATTATTGTGCCGCCGACCTCGCTTCTTGTCGCCGACGACATACATAATAAGGGTGAATGATTTTATTTCTTGATTTAGATGAAAGGAAAAATGAAATAAAATTCTTCCATATCTAATCGAACTCTTATAAATGTATAAACAAATGTAATTTAACAAAATGAAATTAATAAAGAACAAATAAAAAACACAAACACAGCCATTGCATCAGTAATTTTTGTGATGCGTGTTTGACGTTCGTGTACGCATCATGTATTTCAGTGATGCATTTCCGAACGTACTGCGCATCAGATGCAGCACAGTGATGCATTTCCGAACGTACTGCGCATCAGATGCAGCGCAGTGATGAATTTCCGAACAAGCCCTTCCCCTGCTTTTATACACAACATGCAGCCACCAAAACTTAGTTGTATATTTTGGTACTAATTCTTCTTACTAAAAATATCAAAGTGGATGTGTTAATAATTTACGACCAATATGCGCCACTAACGGAAACCTTAATTTCAAATATTTGAACTTGTTGCAATAATACCAAGTAATAACAAATCGTAATAATAAACAAATAAAAACAAATTTACAATAACACTTTAAACAATATAATGAAAAGAATAGCAGCATAATAAAAAGAATATAACAAAAATAAATAATTCACTTTAAAATAATATACATGTGTGGTGAAAAAGAGGCTCCACCGACTTTCATCGTCACAAAAATTAGATATAAGATTTTGAAGTTGCCATGTTTTGCCATTTATAAAGTTGCCGTATTTTCTAATCTATCAAGAAAAATAAATTATTCTTAATTTAAATTGGCATTGCGAAATAAAAATGGAAAACAGATCTCGTTTGTTGTATATAAAAAAATTTCGTTTGTTTGTTGAACAGATAACTAATTTGTGGTTTGTTGAAAGTAAACAAATAAACGAAAGGTATGATGTTGCCACTAAGTTTTTAAAAACCAATTTATTTTGTCAAAAGTAGTCGGTGTTCCTTCTTGTACTACCATATTTTCAAAAATATTAATTTTATTTTGCAATGAAGTTGTAATAACGAAAAATAGTTATTGTTCACTTCTCACCCTCAGTTAAGAACAAATGAAATTTAACTAAAACGTACTTTAAAGGCAAGTTATAATAAGTTTAATATAACATCATTGTAATAGTCAAAGGATGCCTGAAAAATTTCAAACCATACAGGTTTGAAAAATTTCAGTTTTTATTTTTCACATATGTACTTCTTATAGCAAACTGAAATTCAATAAGTATTAAAAATATTTTACAATATTGCAGAACTGTGTCAGATTTTGGTCATTAAGCCATAAAAAGAGGAAGTACAATACCATGGAACTATTATTTTTTACGAAATTTAGTTTTTCAGTAATTCCAATGCATTACACACAAATACACTTTCTTAAAAAAATACACCTTGTTAAAAAATAATACTTTTACAAGCAGTTGTACATTACAGATTACATTGTGAATATTACAGTTTCTATTGTGTTTTTACCTTCTCCTGTAAAGTTACAATTACACAGTGCAACACGGAAAAAAATAACTATATACGGACACCACTACGTGATAAAAGACAAAAAAAAGACCCCTGTCTCCCAGTTTTGCCCAAAGTCCTCCAGGTTTTTTTTTATGGGCCCTCAAAGATGTGGGGCCTCGATGTCATTTTTGCAAAAAAAATTATCATTTACTCAAGCTCATATTTTGCAAACCGTTTGGAATTTTGATATACTCTCTGAGCCAAAGTTGTAGCTCTTATCATAAAAAACAAAAATTGTTAAAAGTTTTTCACTTTTGCGGCTACCTAAGCGCTACCTAAACGATGTTAAGAATCATTCCTAGGAAGTTCATATGTTCTAGAAAGTTGTTTACTGAGATCTTAGGTTCATTTTCGTAGTTGAATGTTTCCTTGAATTTTGAACGGTTTGCTACCTATGGACCTGAACAGGGGAAAAAAGGTAAAAAAAATTGAATTCTTTAAAGTTTTTTGCGATTTTGACCTTGAAGATGAAGTTTTTTTCATTTGATATTGTTGCGTCGTAAAACGATTTTATCAGTCTACTGTATTTTTGTTATCTGGCATCACTGATTATGTTACTCAATAACATCTGTCAATAAAAATGATTTTAACTTTGCCATTTTGAAAAGAAAGTTCTTGATACCACGACCACGTTTTATTGCATATAAGGTTTTAAAACTTAATTTTAAATTTGTGAATTTATCAAACCTTATATTGGTCGTTGGTAAAATTTGCTTTGTTCGTGAGTGACAAAATTTGTTGTGAGAACGGACGCTAGTAAATTTAATCTTAGTATAAGAAAAGCACAAGTGTAAGTGAAGTTACATTGAAATGAATTTTATATCTAAATTTATTTATTATCAAATTATAGATTAAAGTTGCTACTGATTGAAGTTAAGCTGAAATCTGTGTTTCATTTACTAGGCCGTCCACCGTCCAACATTCTTTAATACTTTTGACTTGCTGTTTTAATTTTCAACCTAACCTCAATCAAACAAGTGATCAGATATTACGTGATGGAAACGGAAGAAGATGGTACAACCAAAGGTAATGGTCAAATGACAAACACCTCGTCCGGAGCAACGACTCCTAACATTGCTGTTGGCAGTCATTACGTCAATACTGCCGCTGACGGCGGCTCAGCAATGTTGGATTACTATAACGCAATTACGCCTATAGGCCAACAATCGCATGAGGTAACCACAGCCTCCGGAGCGCATGTATCTATTCCAAAACAAGCCTCAGCACTGGTAAGTAATTCTGCTCTATCTAAAAATGAAAATAAACAGCCCCCCGACGAACATATATCTCGCACACGCTCTGGCGCTGTAAGAAAAGAGGCCACTAAAAAGCGCAGCCGTGTAACACCTGCATCAAAGATAAAAACAATAACTACGTTCGCTTCCCTGCAACTACCACCTGTTAACAATAATGCCGACGCATCTATTTCGGCACAGCTGTCAGATATGAGAATTCAAAATACAGTAAATGGTAGCAACTCCATGCAATATCAAAATTTTTCCTTTGCACCAGCAGCTGCGAGTTCAACTGTACTTGAAACTCAGCACAATTTTTCAGCGGATAAAATCTCAAGACCAACGCAGTTTGCCACTAATGCCGCTGTAACGACATGTGAACAGCGTTCCCAACCAAACGCAACCTATGCTAAATTTTTGAACTCTTCAGCTGTCCCATCTACTACAGTTCCGAGTTCGATTTTTATGAATACAACGGCCGGCGCCACGAATTTTTTAAACCCACCGGTTTCTTCTGCTCAGACTGATACAGCCGTAACACACTATTTTCATAATCGTCCCACGGATTCTGCCGGTAAATTTGCGCTAGAGCAAATCCTTATGCGGGTATATATTCAACTAGTACAGTAACGTTGCCTTCAATACCTGCGCAAGCGCCGCAAGTATCTACTGTACCTAGTGCGTTTACACATAATGTCCCTTATAATTCCTTTTTCAATTCCTTTTCAAATATCCAACCAATATTCTCACAAAGGCCACCGATGATGGCGTCTGCACCTCTTTTCAATAATAGCCACTCAACGGCGCAGCCGGTTTACAATCAACACACAATTTTACAAAATTCCTCGGCTGACTATACATTGTCTAGTACGCACGTTGCAGCGCGCCATGCTATAAGTAAAGATTTGCCAATTTTTACCGGGAAGCCGGAGGAGTGGCCCATATTCATCACAAATTATGTACAATCTACAGAACGATGCGGTTTTACTGACCAGGAGAATCTACTAAGATTACAAAAAAGTTTAAAAGGTGCTGCATTAGATGCAGTGCGTGGTAAATTGATGATGCCGAGCACAGTAGCCTTCGCTGTTGAGACTTTGCGAATGTTATATGGCAGGCCTGAAATAGTACATTACACTCTTCAACGCAAATTAAAGCAAGAGCAACCTGTGCGTAAAGAGAAATTAGAGACTTTAATTAATTTTGCTCTAGCAGTACAAAATTATAGAGTAACAATGCAAGCAATGGGGCTTGCTGACTATCTCAATGATCCAATGCTCTTAAATAATTTAGTAGATAAACTACCAAGTGACTTGAAACTAGATTGGGGTCGCTATCGTATTGCATTTGCTCGAGTTGATATCGTTCTCTTTGATAACTGGCTTTTTAACTTAGCAACGTGCGCAACTCAAGTGACATCTTACGTGCCAACAACAACAATGAATACGAATGACGAAGTAAAGAATTATCGCAAAAACTCAAAAGAGCGTATATTTGTGCATGATGTCATTGATAATAACAAACATGCATCTCCTAACGAATGCCCGAAATGCAACAAACCGCATCGCTTGACAGAATGTAAAGAATTTACTTCGTTAAAAACCGATGATAGGTGGAAATTTATAAGAGAACGAAAACTCTGCTTACGTTGTTTTAAAAAACATTTTTTGCGTCGCTGTAATTCAAAAGGGCAGTGTAGCGTAGATGGCTGTAAAATGCCACATAACCCATTGCTGCATAATACAGGAAAGCAAGAGCAATCTAATCAAAACAACAACGTAATTAATACAAAAAATAAGGTGGTTGTAACACGTCAAGCCCATACCAGTCAATCAGTATTATTCCATGCCAAAGAGAAAAGAAAGACTTTGTTTCGCTATATACCTGCCACTCTATTTGGTAATAATAGTTCGTTAAATACCTTTGCCTTAATCGATGAGGGTGCTGCATGCACTCTCGTTGAGAATGAGGTGGCCACTGCACTCGGCCTAGAAGGGCCGACAGAAGAACTCTGTTTACAGTGGACAGGCGATATTATACAAAAGGAAGAGAGGTCAAAAAGAGTTACGCTCCAGATTGCTGCACGGGAGGTCAATGCACGCAAATTTTACCTACGCAATGTTCGTACTGTATCGACATTGGATTTGCCTGAACAGACGCTTGAAAATTCTGAAATTGATTCTTGCGTAGAGTTTAACAAGATTCCAATACTTCCATACCCTGCAGCTAAAGCGCGAATTTTGATTGGGCTTGATAACGCCAATATTTGTGTTCCCATTGAAGTCAAAGAGAACGGTTCGGATGGTTTAATTGCAGCGAAATGCAGAATCGGCTGGAGTGTATATGGCCGTCAGCGTGGAAGCAGCTCTGACTCATTAAGATTAATGCATTTATGTCCATGCAATTCAAACGATCACATGGACGATATGCTTAAAAGTTATTTTTCACTTGAGGCAATTGGTGTAAAAAATACTACTAACTGTTTACGTTCAAAAGATGATGATCGCGCTCTAGAAATTATGAATGCAAAAACTAAATATATAGAGGATGAAAAGGTATGGGAAACAGGCCTGCTATGGAGGTACGACAAAATTAATCTGCCAGACTCTTTGCCCATGGCTCGCCGCCGACTGCTATGTCTTGAGGCAAAAATGGCACGTAATCCTGAAGTAAAAAGCTTTCTTAACGACAAAATTAAAGACTATGAAAAAAAGGGTTATATTCGCAAATTGCAACGAGAAGAAATAACAAGCGGTGGTAAGTCGTGGTATATCCCTATTTTTACTGTTGTTAATAAAAATAAAAACAAAACCAGAGTGGTTTGGGACGCGGCCGCAGATGTTAAAGGCGTGTCTTTAAATTCCGTCTTAATGAAAGGCCCTGACCTTTTGAAGTCACTCGTGGGCGTTCTCATACGTTTTCGTGAGAAACCAATAGCATTGTCTGGTGACATTCGCGAAATGTTCCATCAGGTGCGTGTGAACGTTGACGATCAAATTTCACAAAAATTTTTATGGCGCGGTGGTGACACAACGAAGCCCATAAACGTTTATGCTATGACAGTAATGACCTTTGGAGCATCCTGCTCACCGTCTTTAGCAAACTATGTTAAAAATAGAAATGCCGAACGTTTTCGCGAAACATATCCTAGGGCTGTGAATGCTATTGTTGAGAATACATTTGTGGATGATTGGCTACAGAGCGTAGATACTGAGCAAGAAATGATTGAAATGGCTAAACACGTTCGCAAAATACATCAAGAGGGAGGCTTTGAAATGCGCAATTGGCTTTCAAACTCCGAGCGCGTACTGCATGCTTTAGCAGGAAAAACTGAGCTGCAAAATAAATGCATTCAAGATCCAATAGGCCGGTATGAGAAGGTACTTGGCATGTGGTGGTTGCCATTTTCAGATATTTTTACATTTATTCAAAAATTCGGCACTGAGGTTTACGATGACACAACTGCACCAACAAAGCGTAAAATTCTGCGGATTGTAATGACAGTATTTGATCCACTCGGGCTATTAGGGTTTTACGTTATTTACGCGAAAATTTTGCTTCAAGAAATTTGGCGCACAGGCGTAACATGGGACGAACCTGTACGCTCCGATGAGGAACAAAAATGGTGGCGATGGGTCAAATTACTTCCTGATATATCTCAAATACAAATTCCACGTTGTAACAACCTTGGCAGCAACTGTAAGGTTATCAGATGCATGTATTTGTGGACGCAAGCATCAATGCGTACGCTGCTCTTGTGTATATACGCGCGGTTTGTGGAGCAGTTGTAAAATGCAGTTTGGTAGCCAGTAAAACTAGAGTAGCACCTCTAAAACCAGCTTCAATTCCAAAACTCGAGTTATTAGCAGCGGTCTTAGGCCTTCGTTTGGCAAACTTTGTAAGCAGTGAATCATCGATGCGAATAGCGAGCCGCGTATTTTGGACAGACTCAAAAAATGTGTTGTATTGGATTCGGTCTGATGCCAGAAAATATCAACAATTTGTGGCACTCCGTATTGGGGAAATTTTAGAGGGCTCGCACGTGAAAGAGTGGAGGTGGGTCTCTTCATCTGAAAACGTCGCCGACGATGGAACAAAGTGGACCGGAACTCCAAAGTTCGATGCCGAATCACGCTGGTTTACCGGCCCTGATTTTTTGAAAGCCTGTGAAGCTAACTGGCCCGTAATGGACTTTGACGATCCGTCAGAAAAAATCCCTGAATTTTTGTATTATATCCAGCAAAAGGAGCCAGTTGTGTCCACCCTAGCTGCTATATCGCCAGACCCTACCCGATTTAGCAAATGGGAGAAATATCGTAATACACAATGGAAGGTATTGAAGTTCTTGCGCCTTATTCATAAGGCACCATTCCCGACAGAAAGAATTGAAGCGTTGATGAACATTAATGACATTGATAGCGTCGAAAGCGTTATAATAAAAAAATGCCAAGAAGAAGAGTATGAAGAGGAAATCAAATTGCTGCGTCTTGGCAAATCTGTGCATCGTAAAAGCACAATATATAAAGGTTCCCCCTACTTGGATAACTTTGGTGTACTTAGAGAAAAGGGTCGAATCGATGCCATCGAAGGCGTCCCCACAAGTGTAAAACGCCCAATAATCATGCCACGAAGACATCCAGTAACGCTTTTAATTACAGATTTTTACCATCGCAAGTATCATCACCACCATGGTGAGATAGTCGTCAACGAGATGAGACAGCGTTTTCGCATAAGTGGGTTAAGGGCTTTGGCTAAAGATATTTCAAGTAAGTGTCAAGTATGCAAAATTCGAGCAGCGAAGCCGAGCTACCCCGAAATGGGCGATATGCCTCCTGAGCGTTTGGCTACCTTTACGAGGCCATTTCATTTCACTGGAGTCGATTATTTTGGACCATTTGAGGTGGTAGTTGGAAGACGCAGAGAAAAACGCTGGGGCGTGCTGTTCACGTGTATGACTACGCGTGCAGTACACATAGAAATATCGCCGTCATTATCTACTGACTCATTTTTATTGGTGTTTAAGCAATTTATAAGTCGCCGTGGAGTTCCGCAGCGTATTCTGTCGGATAATGCGACGAATTTTAGAGGCGCCAGTCGTATGCTGCTAAACGAAGTAGAGAAGATTACCTCAGGTGAGCTTGAGCGCAAATATCCAGAAATTGAGTGGAAATTTATACCGCCGGCCTCCCCCCATATGGGTGGCTCTTGGGAAAGAATGGTAAGGTCTGTCAAATCAGTTTTAATGGATATTCTCCCAGAAGATGGTCTGCGTGAAGAAGTTTTAAGGGCAGCGCTAGCAGATGTTGAAAACATTATTAACTCACGTTCATTGACCTACGTACCATTGGAGGCATCTGACAGCGAAGCACTTACTCCGAATCACTTTTTAATCGGCTGTTCTAGTGGTGTGCGAGAACGAGGTGTATTGAATCATAGCGGGGTGGCTTTGAGCAAAAACTTTCGAATTTCCAGTGCACTGGCGAATCAGTTTTGGAAGCTGTGGTTACGGGAATATCTGCCAGGTTTGACCAGACGCGCAAAGTGGCATGAGAATGTGGCAGACCCTATTGCAATAGGCGACGTCGTGATTGTCGTCGATGAAAATGCAAAAAGAAACAGCTGGCAAAAGGGGGTGGTACTCGACATATGTCGAGCAAAGGATAACCAAGTTCGAAGCGCAGTAGTCAGAACAACCAGTGGTCTTCTTACCCGACCTGCAGTCAAGCTAGCGAAGCTAGATATAAAGAAGTAAACCCCATGCTGATCGCAAGAAGTTTACGAAGGGGGAATGTTGCGTCGTAAAACGACTTTATCAGTCTACTGTATTTTTGTTATCTGGCATCACTGATTATGTTACTCAATAACATCTGTCAATAAAAATGATTTTAACTTTGCCATTTTGAAAAGAAAGTTCTTGATACCACGACCACGTTTTATTGCATATAAGGTTTTAAAACTTAATTTTAAATTTGTGAATTTATCAAACCTTATATTGGTCGTTGGTAAAATTTGCTTTGTTCGTGAGTGACAAAATTTGTTGTGAGAACGGACGCTAGTAAATTTAATCTTAGTATAAGAAAAGCACAAGTGTAAGTGAAGTTACATTGAAATGAATTTTATATCTAAATTTATTTATTATCAAATTATAGAATAAAGTTGCTACTGATTGAAGTTAAGCTGAAATCTGTGTTTCATTTACTAGGCCGTCCACCGTCCAACAGATATGTTAACAATTTTTGTTCCTTATGACAAGAGCCACAACTTTGCCTCAGAGAGTATATCAAAATTTCAAACGGTTTGCAAAATATGAGCTTGAGGAAATGATCATTTTTTTGCAAAAATGACATCGAGGCCCCACATCTTTGAGGGCCCATAAAAAAACCTGGAGGACTTTGGGCAAAACTGGGAGACAGGGGTCTTTTTTTTGGTCTTTTATGACGTAGTGGTGTCCGTATATGGTTATTGCCACGACTTAAAACATTACACAGTGTGTTATTTAAGTTAGCGTATTTCCATTTGAGACCAACGATCTGGAATTTCAAGCTTTCCGAAATGAATGAGAGTCACTCAAAAATTCAGTTTTAAAGTAAACTTTAAATTGAACCGCTAAAAACTACAAACGCAAAGAGCATTGGTTAAATGTTTCAATGAATAAAATATTTTTCCTTTTATAACAAAATAAGTTTTTATATCCAAATCCTAAAAACCTTTTAGTTTAGCACTTATTGATGAATAAAGCCACATACATATCTTTTATTTAGGTTTTTATGGCACTTTTTACAATTTAATCAGTTTTGTTTTATTCCAATGATACATTATAAAGGGATTTTATGAAAATAAATACTTTATAAAGAATATATTAATTAAAATATAAATTTAGAATTTTAACATTATTTTTTAGCATTTTGAAATTTTTTTGATATTTTTAGCTATCAGATATAGGTGCAAAATATTTTTAGACCTGGTCACACTGTTTGTTGCTCATTATGAAATATTTACTCATTAGGAAACATGTACTGTTGATTAAATTATTATTCAACAAACAGAGAACAAGTATATTTGGTATTCAAGAAGTAATTCAGATTTATTTGTCCAGACAAAACACGATTATCTGTATGTTTATTAATTCCTATCTCGTATGAAGCCTTGACGTGCAACACAAGTTTCTTGAAATTAATGTGTAAATAAGTGTTATGTTCTATATGTTTGTTAATAACAGGGAACAAAATTGAAGTAACCTGACTGCCTGCCTGCTTGCCTTGCAGATGTTTGTATGAATTATGAGTATAGTACGGTGGGTATAGTATTTAATTATCCTTTTATATACATAAATAACCAAATATATAAAAACTTTATTTCCTTAGAGTTAAGTCAGGCTATTGATAATATTAGTTTAAAATGTCATGTAAAATAAGTTGTGAAAAATGCAATATTATTTGAATATGTAAAAGGTGTATTTAAAGGTGTGAAGATTTAAATGTGTAAGATTATATTATTTAACAAAAAGAACACTGAATTTTTCAGAAAGATAATTTTATACTGTTAGTGTTTGAATACAATTTCGAGGTTAGCGCTGCTTGGTTTGATGTGACGCATTTTGAAAGTTCAATCTCTGATCGCTTTTATAAGGGTTAGAGGGTTTGATAACACAAGTAAAAAGAAACAGTAATTCCTTTGATTTACACTGCCTCTCACTTTATTAATACCGGGGCACATAGAATCTGTCATACGTTTTACTTTGTCTTTTTCAACTGACAATTAAGTTTCTTATAAGTGTTGTCACAAATAGTACGTCTCCGTCAACGCAAAGTATGAAAGTTTGGCAACTTTACGAACTTCTTGTGGAGGCTAGACAAGAAATAATACCGAAAAAGGTAATTTGTTTGTTCATCATTTAAAAAACGTGTTTACTCCAATTGTCTCGACTGATATAGCTGAGCTGACACCTATCGATGTTAGTCCAGCAATTACCCTAAGGTTTGAGCTTCGAGATATTGAAAGAGCAACAACTGATTTAAGCTCAAAGAAAGCTCCTGGAATTGATAAAACCAGGGTAAGCTAATTATGCCATTCGACAGGTATCGAATCGTTATTTATATCAAATTGCAATAGATTAATAATAAGTCACCAAGTGAACCAGAAAACACGGTTTTAAAACATTTCCTTTCGAATAAAATTACGATACTTTTTATTCGATATCGAGTTGCCATGATACCAAAATGAAAAATTAGGATAGATTTGTCTCGATATCGAATGCGACGTTAAGGCACCAGTAACAAGATGTTATTTGAATTGCTCAGCATAGCCCAAAAAAATATCCTTTTTGTTTTTAATGCAATTTTACGTCTTGAGTACTTTCCAACAAAGTGGAAGATTTCTTTGATTACTATGATACCTAAGCCTGGAAAAGACCAGACCTTTTTTATCAAACATATCAAAGCTGTTTAAACAAATATTAATAATTAAGTTGGACCCAATTCTGAGCGCGAAAGGATGTATTCCGAACCATCCATTCTGCTTCAGAAAACAACACAGTGCGATCCAACAAACACACAAATTAGTAAATGTAATTAAAAAGACCTTTGAAGAAAAAAAGAATACTGTTCTGCACTTTTTATCGATGTTTCTCAAACATTCGACAAGGTATGGCAAGAAGGCCTTATATACAAGTTAAAGCTGAACTTCTATAAGCTCATAAAAAATGATTTATCTGATCGAAAGTTCATACTAAAAGAAGGATATTTCGTAAGCTCCCCTCAGCTCATTAAAGCCGGAGTTCCACAAGGTAGTATTTTGGGACCCATTTTATATTTGCTGTACACATCCGATATGCCAACTAGCAATAAAGTGCACACATTAACTTTCGCTGATGACACAGCTTTTTGAAGTATTCATGAAAGCGCCCAAGAAAATAGCATCACAACATTTACAAGACCACATAATAAAGTTGGAAAAATGATTAAAGAAATGGAGAATAAAGGTGAATTAACAAAAATGCACTCATATAACTTTCACACTGCGTAGGGACTCATGCCCCCCTATTGGCATAAATAATCAAATCATACCCCAGCTTTTAGACGTCAAATTCCCCGGTAAACATCTTGTTCGGCGCCTTACTTGGAAAAGCCACATAGAATCCAAGATGACGCAAATAAAATTAAAAGCAGTCCAACTAAACTGGCTTATTGGCAGAAACTCTACCCTCAGGTTAGATTGCAAACTTCTACTTTACAAGTCGATCCTTAAACCAATTTGGTGGTATGGGATTCTATTATGGGGCACTGCCTCAGCTAGGAATGCTGAAAAAATTCAAAGGCGCAAAAATAAGATTCTACGAATGATCTCAGTTCTACGAATGATCTCAGTTGCTCCCTGATATATCAAAAACTCTAATATCCACAAACAGTTAAATCAGAAATAGCGAAACATGTAGTACCGTATTCAAAGAAGCTTGAAACTCATCCAAATCTATTGGCGCGTAACATTCTTAATGCTCCTGGTTACATTCGACTAAAATGAAGAGATAATGCTTTTCTTGGCCTTACAATAGAGGGATGACCCGTAACTGATTTCAACAATCGTGGAACATACTTTATTTTTTATCTAGCTCTGGCTGGACTTATGAAGTATATATTTTATTTTAGACTTAAGATACGAGTAATTATTGTTAGTTCAATATATTGAAGATACAATAAATAAAAAAAATATCTATTATCTTTGGACACATTTCGTGGATACACCAACAGGATAATGCTCCATACATACTGCAAGGGTTGTAAATGAATGAATTCGAAGCCAGAACGTGAGAACTTTGAAGTAGCGTCCATGCTCTCCTTACTTAAATATTATAGAAAATGTATATGCTCGCATGAATCAGGCCAGCAATACGAAACATAATTCTTGCAAAAAAAAAATCGACTTCAAAACAGATAGTTGGGTACCAGTTAAAACTAAAAATGTAAGAAGTAATCTGTAAGAACTATATATAAACCAAATAAAAGATAAACAAAATGGGACAAAATTAGCAGGAAAAGAAGTAAAGACTATGTGAAATTCAAGCATATCCTTATTACAGCTATTTTCAACAACATCCGTCTTTTATGGGGACACCATTTAATTTGAAATTTTTATGGCTGTGATAGCGACCATAGTAATACACATTATTTGTAAATTTCAGTTGTCTATCTAAAACGACTCAAAAGATAAGGCATACATCAAATTTCATGAACTATAGGGACACCCTTTCATTTCCATAAGTCTCTATCTATAACGGTTCAAAAGACTAGTCCATTTAAGTCATATTACGTCAGCTATGAGGACACCCTTTAAGTTTTTTGTACTTTTTATTATGCACATAGTGATATTCGCTTTCTTAAAACTTCAAATGTTTATCTATAAGCGTTCAAAAGATAAGGTCATATAGATCAAATATCATTCACTTTAGGTACACCCTTTAATTTCCAACTTTATACTTTTTACTATAGCGGACATAGTAATATACGTTCTACGTAAATATCAAATGTTTTTCTATAACGGTTTCAAATATAGGGCAACATAAATCAAATAACATCACCTATTGGGATACCCTTTAGTTTACAATTGTAAATTAAAGACCTATTGTTATAGAGGGCTTGCCCACAAAGTTTTTTTGTAAATATTAACTGTGTGTCTATAACGGTTTAAAGGTTTAGTCATATACAGCTAATAACAGAACTAATGGGGAACCCTTTAATTCATAATTCTAAATATTTATACTTGCTAGTATACATACCAAACAAAGTAGTGGAAATTCTGCCTAATTTTCAAGTGTTTGTCTACAACGGCTTAAAAGATAGGGCCATTTGTTCAAATTACATCAGTTATGGGGACACCCTTTAATTTCTAAATTCAAATTATATACCTGTTATAGACATAAAGGTTCAAAATTTTGGCCACATACATAAAATTACATTAATTATTGGGACACCCTTTTATTTCCAAATTCAAATTTTATAAGTTTTATTATAGCGGACTTAGTAATACATGTTCTCGGTCGGTGTACAACTGTTCAAAAGTATGGGCATATACATCAAATTTAATGAACTATTGGAGCACCCTTTAAATTATATTTTGAATACTTATTCTTTTTATTATAAAGGTCATAGTAATCGACATTCTGTCAAACTTTCAAGGATTTATCTTTAACGGTTCAGAAGATAGGCCCATAAAGGTCAAATTACGACACCTATGGGGACACCCTTTAAATTTTAAGTTTATTTTTTTATTGCTTTTTGTTGGTTGGAGCTATAGTGATGTGCAATTTTTTAAAATTTTAATTTGGTGCCCTTTACGGTTCTTAATACACGAAAAAACATGTATGTTGTATGGGGACACCTTTTAATTTTGAAATAATGAACTATTTTTAAAACGGGACCAATTAGTAAGCATAACCTTTCAAATAAAGGAATGGCTTAGTTCTGCTGGCACAAACATAAAAAAGCAACATTCAGACGAATTGATAACCTCATTCTTTTTTGGTGTCGGTTAAAAAGAAGCCTTAGTCGAATAAATTAAAAATTTTTGGGCCAAAATTAGTTTGAAAATAATTGAGAATCTTGAACCTATTCAAATTAAAAAATATATGTATAATCCAAAACATAGTATTTAAAGAAAAAAATGTTAATCATCCATTATTAATTATAGCTGTAGTTCTTATCTCTTTAATGATAAATAATTCTTGCAAAAAAAACCGACTTCAAAACAGACAAACTTAAAATCATGTTTCTTTAAGACGGTAACTATTGTGACACCCTGTAATTTCCAAATTCATATTTTACACTTGTTATTTTAGCGGACTTAGCAATACAAGTTCTTTGTAAATTTCTTTGTAAATCTCAACTGTCTGTCTATAACGGTCCAAAAGTTTGGCCATATATGCATCAAAATAAACCAACTAACGGGACACCCTATAATTTTTAATTTTAAATATTTATACTTATTATAACAGACATATGTAGTAACGAACATTCTGTGCAACTTTCAAGTGTTTGTCTATAACGGTTCGGAGAACGGATAGGAGAATAAAGGTGAAATTATTTAACCTATGGGGTCACCCTTTAATTTTTAAGTTTATTTTTTAATTACTTTTTGTTATTGGGACCCACAGTGATACGCACTTTTTTAATTTTAAATTGGTGACCTATAAAGTTCATAATACACGTAAAAAACATGTATGTTCTATGGGGACACCCTTTAATTTTTAAAATTTTGAACTTCTTTGAAAATGGGACCAATCTGTAGCCATAACCTTTCTAATAGTGCAAAAAAATTTAAAATCAATTCAGAAATGACCGAGTTCTAAAGGCACATACATACAAAACAAAAAAAGCAACACACAGACGAAGTGATAACCTCCTTCTTTCTTTGAAGTCGGTTAATATTGAAAAATTTAACTATGTGAACTTTTAATATAACCGATTATTTTATTACTTTTTGAATAAAATAATTTGAATATAAAAATCGTAGACCTATTCAAGTGAGCGGCAGTGTATAATACCATTTTATTTCTTGAGTACTTAACCCCAGGTAGGAAAGTTTTTCTAACTACTTTGATACCTAAGCCAGGACAAGATCAAAGTAGAATCATATCGACCAAGAAGTCTATTAATCAAATATGTATAAACTATTTGAGATAATATTAATTGATAATCTAAACACAATTTTGAGCGAGAAACTATGTAATCCGGACCATCAATACAAATTCAACACTAGAGAACAAATGCACAAAGAAGACACGCTTTTTATAGACGTGTCTTCTTAAACGTTTGAGGTGACTTTTTTAAACTCGCCTTAGCCAAGTAATTCCAGAGTTACCCAAAAAAATATTTTGGGATCCATTTTATATTGTTGTGTGCATTGAATAAGCCATTTAACAACCTAGAGCACACATTGACATTTGCTGACTACACTAAAAGCTGAAAGCATTCATGAAAGCCACCAAGTAGCATTACGTTATTTACAGGACCATATATTTTGCTTAATGTTAAGCCTAGTACTCTGTTCAGTTTTTCATGTGGAATGCTGTCAAACTACATACATAAAAAATTTGTATGAAAAAGTCATGAAAAAATGTTGCAGAAGTAGTACTAATTTTTTACTGTGGAAAAACATGAAATGTTGCTGGCAACATTTTATCAAAACTGTGAAATAAAGCAAATGAGCATTATTTCATGTGGAATTTTTTGTGGAAATTTTTTAAAACAATGCGATATATTTAAAAGCAATAAAATCAAAAATGTCAAATTTTCGTTGTGAAATAATAGATCAAGGTATATTAAACAGGTAGCCAAGGCATATTAATCAGGTAGGCTCACTACTGAGGGGAAATATTGAGGCGAAATAAATAAATTTTTTTTATATGGATTTTGACAATTAAACTTACAATTTTTCCCCTTAAATGGAAGTTGAACTATCAAACTACATATAAAAAAAATTTTAAAATGTTCGCCTTAATATTTCCCCTTCCTAGTGAGGTTACCTGATGAATGTGCCTTGAAGGAAGCCTTACTACTGAGGGGAAATATTAAGGCGAAAATAAAAATTTTTTTATATGGATTTTGACAGTTAAACTTACAATTTTTCCCCTTAAATGGAAGTTGAACTATCAAACTCCATATTAGAAAAATTTTAAAATTTTCGCCTTAATATTTCCCCTTCCTAGTGAGGTTACATGAGGAATATGCCTTGTAATAGATATTGCTCATCATTTTCCACAAATTCGAACAGAGTACTAGGGTTTATGGTTCAAAAACTTTTCAATAAACTTTTTATGCCGGCAGAAAATATTTTATATACAGGCGAAAGATGTGGGAAATATTAGATACCAGCAAAAATATGGAAACATCAAAAGAATAAACAAAACGTGAAATATTCAGGGAAAGACCTTCTTAGCGATAGCTTATTGGCAAGATCCCCCACGCAAACCCCTTAAGGGTCTGTAAGCACATACACAATCTCAGCGAGAATCTCACAGAGAACAAAACATGTAAATATTTTAAATCAGTAACATACCAGCTAGCATACCAGCTTTCAACAAGGTAGGTTTGTGTCACTTTGCTAAATATTTAGCAAACCAATGCCTTTTCATTTTAACCACTTTTTTGGTTGGGGGCCTTTGCTTATTGGACATATAATCACAAAAGAAAAAAGCCCATCCTATCCTTAACCATTTCTATGTTTTTCTTTTGATTAATTTTTTTTTAATTTAAAATTTAAATTGCAAACACATTTTTTATTCTTGTTTTTTCCACAATTTGAGAAACATTGTTTAATTTTTCGTTAGCACACAACAAAAATATTATTAAATTTTAGCAAATATGTACATTTAAATTTGATTAACAAAAAATTACTTTTTATCTGAAAAGCCTAGTTATTCAGGTTAATTAAAAATGAACTAAGTATTAATTATGTATTTGTAACAGAAAGGGTATGGGTTGTGAGAACTTTTAGACTATACAATTCATCTAATAAAATTGACTGCAACAGCTCTGTGGTTTCCTGTTTTGAACTTACAGATGAATAACAAATCTTTCAAACTTGCATAATAAAGACTTGTTAGCCTAAATTATAATATGTAAATTAATAGAATGATATTTTGAACTGCTATTCAAAATAACAAATCATGTATAAGTACAAGTACAGGGTGGTATAAATACATCATCTCAATCTCTTAAATAATATGCCATTTTTACACTGATAGATATTCTTCCGATATACTGACTATTAGTCAGTATTATACTTCCGGGAACCAAAATGAGTCGCTTTACGCTTGAACAACATTGGAAAATATTGCGCAATTCACAAACTTTTCCAACGAAGCTCATTTTCATCGCCATGGCTCTGCCAACAAACAAAATAGCCACATTTGCAAATCGAAAAACCCGCAATTTATTTTCGAGAATCCTTTGCATTCAGAAAAAGATAGAAAGATATAGAAACAGCTGAATGTGCATTATTTGTGTCGGAATCACGGTCCCTTTTTCTCGAAAATACTGCTGGTAACAACATTTTAGTCAACCATGAGCGCAACATAGCGATGAGCTTCAGATGGATAATCTTTGGTTTCAGCAGGATCACACAGCTCATCAAACAATTAATCTTTTGCGAACTAAGTTCGATAATCGTGTTATCTGCCAGATGTCTTAGAAATGTCAATTAGCAGCTAAGTTCGATAATCGTGTTATCTGCCAGATGTCTTAGAAATGTCAATTAGCAGCCTCAGATCTACGATTTTACTCATATAGACTTTTTCTTGTGGGGTGCACACAGTAAGTGAATAATCCTGAAAGGACCCAACCGCTTAAGGTTAATATCGTCCGAAGCATTTATGAGATCAAAAACCTCAATCAATTTTTGTAAAATTCGAATCATAGGATAAGCTATAGCATAACGCAATTCTATAATTTAACTCAAGGATCGACTTGTAAAGTAGAAGTTTGATCAGTTTGACTGCTTTCAACTTCAATTGTGTTACCTTTGACTTTCGATTTATTATTTACTTTTGCAAGTGCTTCGAAAGACCGATTGATAGCGCGCTTGTCTATCAGTCTTGAGGTTGCAGGTTCGATTCTCGCCAAGTCTCTGGATGATTTCTACAGCCAAGCAAAAAGCTTTGCAAAAGTAGTGTTGTCTTTAAAAAAACAAAAAAAAGTAAGGCGCCCATCAAGATGTAAGACGTGGCATTGTGGGAGCCATGAGTCTCTATACGGGGTGAACTTTATGCAAGTATATTTTTGCTCATTCAACTTTCACTCCATTTCTTCAACCATTTTTCTAAACTATAAATATCATGGTGATACTTGGAGACTTTCGTGAATATGCTTAAAAAAGCTGTGACGCCAATAAATGTCAATGTGTGGTCTAGGTTATTCGATGCCATATTCGAAGTATACAATAAGTATTAAATGTACCACCTTGGGGAACTTCGGCTTCAATAGGCAGAGGAGACCTTAAGAAATCTCCTTCTTAAAGTATAAACTTACGACCAGTTAAGTAACTTTTTAACAGTTTACGGGCAAATTCAGCCTTTATGCCATACCTTATCTTAGGCTTGATAAACATTGATAAAACCGCAGAGCAGTATTTTCTTCTCTCAAAGGCCTTTTTATCTGCATTTACTAATCAGTGAATTTAATTCATTGTACTATATTTTTTTACTCAAGCCGATTTGATCATCGGAACACATCCTTTAGCGTTTAGAATTTTGTTCAGTTTAGTTGTTAATATCTTGTTAAAATGCCTTGACGTATTTAATCAACGGCTTATAGTTCTGTATGGTTCTACTTTTGATGGTTTCTTTCCGGCTTAGCGAAGAAACCTTCTAATCTGGATAAAAGTATTCAAAACGAAAAAAAAGTATTAAAACTTAAAGATATTCAGCCTTATTACGGTTGCCGTTGTCATACTTCGACAACAATAATATTGTAATAAATTAAAAAAAATCTGATTACTTTCTTTAATTTATTACAATATTTTTGTTGTCGAAGTACGACAACGATAACCGTTGGCTGATTATTTTAAGTGCTATTAAGCGAAATTCAAATAGTATCTTCTAACTGTTGTTATTAGATTTAGGGGCTTTCCTTATTACTCTTTCAATAACATGAAATTCAATTTCAGCACTAAACTCGACAGGTAACAATTCCGCTATATCAGTCGATTAATTTGGAATAAACACATTTCTCAGATATCCAACAAATTTTTGCAGAAAAAAAAGTATCCTATATTGGAATCAGGATGATAAGGTACCTCCTCACAAAGTTCTGTTAAAATCCATCCAGATACGTATTTACTTTATATAAAGGTACCCGCCCCTGGATAAAACTCTAAAACTTATATCAAATTCCAAAAATTATTGTAAGACTATGTAAGAGGTGTTTAAAATACATATATTAATGACAATTTAATTCCACAAAGTAAAAATACAAATCAAATACAATTTTTATTCAATTGGCGCCATCTGTTGAGTAATTTTGTTTAAAATATCCCACTTTCAAAAATAAAAGTTTCGCAACCGTTTTTAAAATATCACAGTTTTAAACCAAAAATTTCAGAACATTTAAATTGCGTACTTTCACTGTTTTTTCTCTACTTTCTGTTGGTAGTGAGATATTTTTGCGGAAAAAATTTATTCTATATTGGAATCAGGATGCTAAGGTTCCTCCTCGCAAAATTTTGTTAATATCCATCTAGTAACTTTTACGTGATGCGAACACAAAAAAAAGGAGACAGACGGAAATGAGTTACTATTTTATTATATGTATAGATAAGCTCTAAAAGGAAATACGCAATAATTTTGTATGTAACACCAACAACGTTAATGGTATATTTTGTTACAATAATGACTGAAAGAAACAAAGAACATCGCCAAGCATGTGTTAGTCTTTGTTGTCGATCTCTCTAGAACAGTGATGCACATTTAGTGAAACAATTGTTTGTAAGCTCCACCTCTTCTCTTTAGTCATTCAACAGATTTTGGTGACTGCACATGTTAGCGGATGCCTATGAATCTTTTTTTTAGTTACAGCGGTCAATATAAGTAAACATGGAATTAAAAATTATTTTATGATGAACAATGCTTTTGGAAATGTTCAATGTCTTTTATGTCATCAAACATTTAAAAGCTATAGAGAAAATATTATTAAGTCATTATGATTCTTTCCATTCTAACATAAATAAATATAATGATGACGAGAAAAAAGAGCTTTTTAATAGATCTAAAAAAATATTTTTAGAAAAATTAAGGCGATGGCTAGAATTGGAAGAAAACAATGAAAAAGATTTTAATTTAAGAAGAAAAATATCAAACATGGTGGCTTTAGATATTGTCAGGCAAGGCAGACCTTTTACTGATGGAATTTTTATTAGAGAATTAGTAAGTAAAATTTTTCTGCAACTTAATTGTGCCTTTATCCCGAATGACTATTGCACGGAGAACGGCTCAATTAGGGGCATCACTAGAGTTGGCTATTAAAATGTTTACCGAGGTTCGGTGGCTCAGTAGAGGACAATGTCTTAACAGACTGTTTAATTTAAGAAAAGAAGTTCTTGAGTTCATGGAGTTGGAAAAAATTGATAAATGCTTATCAGAGTATCTTAAAAACGATCAGTTTATTTCCGATTTAGCATTTTTGTCAGATACCACTGGTTTACTTAATGATTTTAATTTAGAATTTCAGGGCAAGGAAAATAATATATACGATTTGTCCATAAAAATTTTCAATTTCAAAACTAAATTATATTTGTTGTTATCACAAATTAAGTTAGGCGATTTCAGAGAATTTCCGAAAACTTCCCTAATTATGAACCAGCAGAGAAAGGTTAGAACCCTTGATTATATTATGATATTTGAAACCCTTTTTTTAATTTTTAAGATAAGTTTCAAGACATAAATAATATAAAACCACTACTTGAACTTTTTGAGAACCCATTTAATGTTGACATTAGTAAAATTGAATACAAAATACAAATAGAACTTATTATATTACGTAGCGAGTTAAAAGCTCTACTGGAAATAGACAGGGTATTATTTTGGAAAACTTTGGATCCTGAACTCAAAAAAAAAATTGTTTAAAATTCTTTAAAAATTCTTTCATTTTTCCCGTCCACATACTTATGTGAACAAATTTTTTCAGACTTAAAATTCATTTGTACAAAACAACGTAATAAAATTGGTTATACGTCTTTGAAACGCATATTGCTTTTACGAAACTGTCATAACAGCATTAACGTAGACAATTTCCTTTGATTTAATTTTTCAACGTAAATCTTTGCGGTTACTTTTGCTTATCACCGTATTTTAAAATTGCTCTCAAATTCTCACCAATACTAGTACAAAATAAACTTGTGCATCACTGCTCTACAAATATCCATATGCAAACATTCCCAGCGGATAAAAAGCATTTATTACGTACATATATACCTAAATACATATATTAATATTACTTAGAAAGAAAAATAATTTATTCCCTTGGAATAGAGATGGTAATTTAAATGGACACAAAAATTGCACATTGATTACCACGTACATATTCCCAAATTTTCAGAAGAAGGAATGTACTATTTCTTCGTGTGACAATGTTTCGTGTATCTCCTCTATATTTTGTTAAACAAAAGATTGGTTGTTTTAGATCGTCTTCATGTGGCCTTTTATTTGCACTTCTTTATTTAAAACGCAATTTATGTTTGAACGCGTACACAGAAAAAATTTATACCAAAATATTTCCAAACAAATGGTTTTTTTTAAATGTTTATTGATTTTCAAAAACTTTTTTGTTTGAATCTAATAATACTTTTGTTTGATTTTTAATTTGCTGCTAACAGTGTTGCCGTAATAAAAATAATTGATCAAACTAAATTTATTAATATGGAAATGTCGTTCTTCTGTAAAAATTAAATTTAAAAAACTTTTAAATTTTGAATAGCCTCTAATTATATTTTATATTTAATTTCAATGATTGCTATTATAGCATACACAGCAACACAAATACTATAAAATTTTTAAATGCCTATCTGTATATTAAAAGATAAGGAGGTATACGTCAAATTAAGTCATCAATGAGAACACTATTTAATTTCAATTTTATTTATTATTGCGGATATAGCAATATGAAGGCTGTGTAAATATCAAGTATCCAAGTATCTGACTATAGCGGTTCAAAAGATAGGGCCATATACATAAAATAACATCACCTATCGGGTCACTGTTTAATTTCTAATTTGAAATATTTATACTTACGGTCATAATGGGCTATCTGAAATTATAGCTAATTTCCAAGTTACATCAACTATAAGGACACTAATCTGTAAGGTAATTTTGTTATTAGTTTGTTAAAATATGAAATTGGTGCCCTTTAGGGTTCCAAAGACACGTAAAAATTTCCCGATGCACAGCCTTTATTTTTTAAAATTATGAACTTTTTTGGATCGAACTAATCTATAAGTATTACCTTTCAAATAAAAATAAATAAAAATCGGTTCAGAATTAAATGATTTCTAGGAGTTAACTTAGACGATTTGATAACCTTCACCTTATATGAAATCGGTTAATTACACGACAATTTTGCAGATATTACCCAAGAAATTTTATTTTGGCCCATTTATTAATAATTGCTCATTCGCAAAAAACGGCATCACGTTCATCTCATGCATTGAAAAAATAACAAAAAATTTTATATTGATTTTTTCAAGACTTCAAAAAGGAAATTTATTTTAATAAAAAAAAATATTTAAAGCACAAATATTGAAGCTTTTAAAAGCCATTAGCTGCAGAGGAAAAGGTAAAAATGTACAAATTTTTTATTCATAAGCATATATTTGAATTTTTGATTTTTATTCACAGTTTTTCAGGTGGCTGCAATGGCCAACTTTACGTAAATATGTATGACATATGCTTTTGACCAGCAAACAATTCCCATACCAATAATTTAGATGAATCAAATACAAGGTTTTGCCCCAATTGTGCTCAAGAGGGAACGCTTTGTGCCAAAAATATATAAGTAACTAGTCGCTAAAATTTGACCAAAGTAAAAAAGAAAAAGGGAGATATATTACTTTAGCTGTTGCTCGAGATGTTAAATTCCATATATAGATAACATTTTATAATATATAGAATTTGATATTTTAAGAAACAGCGAAATTGAATGAATTTGCCATTGCCATCCTGTAAAGTGTCCGATTTTACCCAGTAGTTATTTAAATTAGTCACAACACTGTTACTATTAAACACAAATAGCGAAAATGGTTTTTGGTTAAGCTAAATTTTTTGTTTGAAAATTGTTTGTTATTTCAGTAAAGTTTTTAGTTTCAGATAAATTATTTGTTTGATTTTTTTTTAATTTCGGTAAACTTTTTGTCTGATTCAGATAATTTTTTTTTTTAATTTTCAGTAAACCTTTTTGTCTCAGTTTCAGACAAATTTTTTGTTTTATATATTTTTTTTAAGTCAATAATTTTTTTTTTTATTAAATAAAAAAAATCGCGGAATAATTTTAATAAACTAATTTTAAATTTAATTGTTTCAATTTAAAAATTTGTTTATGGGACCATATCCAAACAAATAATTGTCTAATTATCAGAGCTGTAAATGAATCATTAATTTTTTAATTAATTCGCGAATCATTCATGCATTGAATTACCAAATTTTGAATTAATTCTTTTCATACAAAAAGCTGAATTGAATGAAATTTGAATCAATTCAAATGAATTAGGCAGAAATGATTTGCAATTTGTTTCCAATTCAAATGAATTTTTAAAATTCATTTGAATTGCAATTCATTTTTCAATTCAAATTAATCTGAAAAATGAATTGCAATTCATTTCCAATTCAAATGAATTTGTTAAATGATTTGCAACTCATTTTACAAATTGCAACTCATTTTACAAATTCATTTGAATTGGAAACGAATTGCAATTCATTTCTCCCTAATTAATTTGAATTGATTCAAATTTCATTCATTTAATTTTTTTTGTATGAAAAGAATTAATTCAAAATTTACTAATTCGTAACGAATTAAAATCCAAAAAGAATGATTCATTTACAGCTCTGCTAATTATGCGAATTAATTATTTGAATCTGAAAAATAATTTTTTCTGTGTACATAAATATTATTTTTTTAAATTATTTGGAAATAGAAATATGTTGTCTTAATTTTAATATTGAAAATATTATTGAAATGAATATTGAAATTACTTAGGTTTTTGATATTATTTCTTTTGTTTCGTTGTCTATACATACATATATTAAAACAGTAACTTATTTCCTGCCTGCATTCGTATCAAGTAAAAACTACTGGATGGATTTTAAAAAAATTTTTCTCTGGAGGTACCTAAGGTACTTCCTATATACAGGATACAATAATACCTTATTTCCAAGGGAAAGTAAAGAAAAAGCATTTTCACCGATATGCATAATTTAAGGCAGCAAATTTTAGTAGGGACGAGATCCTTTATATAAAGTAAATACATAAACCATGACTGATTGCTTAGAACAATATATTATAAGGACACTGACGAAGTGTTCGGCACAGCTAGTTTATAATAAAGCCAGAATATACCGAAGGAAATTAGATTTACTTGTATTCGGACTACCCGTTATGACATCGCGTATGTATGCAATGACGACATAGTTTGAATGTACTTATATTTGGCGTGAATTAGAAGGTGTTTTAATAGGGTCGGGAGGATGTCATGAACCCCATGTGTTCTAGAGTTTGAGAAAGACCGTGTTCTTATTCCTGGTACACAGCGGATTGTAAAGGAATTATCTATACGATTTTAAGAAGAGCAGTAATTTAATTAATAGATCTTGCTTTTCGTTATATCAGGGCTGCATTAAGCTACTCATATTTGGTCGCTTAACATTGAGTAGTTGGATGTGATACCATGTTGGTATAAAATACACAATGTTTTTATTAATACACTCCGATTGACAAAGCCACCATTAGCTTTTAAAACATGTCTGTCCCTATTTGAGAACATTTCGTTTATGTCAATATATAAATACAGTAAAGTATGGAAGTTTTAATATGTGCTTCTCAACAATATATCCATAATTATATCAATGCAAATTATTACCAGAGAGATTACAACAACTATCACAACAATGTCAACTGAGAATACTATAGTAAATACTCGTACATCGACCAACAAAAGTTTGAAAACATGTTAATGTTTACGTGTTGTGTGTAAAAGGATCTTAATGCTCGTGTGGGTAACACATACACACACACACACACCCAAGCACTAGCGCATTACTGCAATGCGCCGGAAAGTGTTTAAAAGTCATAAAAGATTCATTTTATTTTAATTTGTAGCTTTCACACAGAAATTTACCAAAGAATTTTTTGCTTTTAACAGCTATTTTTTGGAATTATTAGCAATAATAAATAAAGGATAACGTTTATGTATAGTTGACTTAATTACAGTAATGAAAATAAAAGTTTAAGTGCAAACAATATTTTAGTAATAATACATAATGGGTATTGCAATTTGTTCATGGTAATATCTTTTTAAAATCAGGACTTTGTTTAAACTTAAGAATTTAAAATATTGAGGATGTGTTTAAAATGGGTGTGTGCTTTAATTTGTCATTCGGTTTTTAATTACTACAACACTGTTTGTAATTAATATTTAAGTTGAATTAGTTGAACTATTTCTTAGAATACAAATGAATCCTTCACTGGTTGCTCAGCCAGATCATCAGGAAACCTTTTCCTAATTTTACAAGAGCCAAAAATACTCTATAATTATTATATTTATTAACATATAAATGAACAGTTAAATATATGTAAAAATATTATTTCAATTCTATTAGTAGTCGATAAGAATAAACGAACCTAAGCATTACTTTAACAATTCATTTTTAAGAAAATGGTTAATATTTAATTTATACACTAGCAGAATATAAAGAATTTTCTCGACCGCTAAATTCTTTTTTTCATCTTTCTCGTATCTATCTATTTTACTACGTCACCAGATTTTAACGAAAACTACTCAAAAAAGTACTAGTAGTACTTAATGATGCACTGTACAAAAACAAAAAAAAAACCTACTTAAAAACGAAATAAAAAATTAAAATTTCTCAAAATATACAAAATTTTAATGGAATACCTAAAATGAACAATATAAATAAAGTGGGAATTAAAAAACAGGTAAGTCAATGAAAAAAATGTGTGAAAAAAATGCATTGTAACGATGTAAATTTTGGAAAAGATTTTAATTCAAATCTACTACAAGTATTTCAATATTAAAATGAAAAAATATTTATATTTTCACGTAATGTAATAAATTATTATTTATATAATTTTACTTCCTGCACTTTACATCTTTATTAGTACGCGTTCAAACATAAACTGCGTTTTAAATAAAAACAAGTGCAAATAAAAAGGCTACATAAAGACGATATGAAACAACATATCTTTTTTTTACAAAATATATGGAAAATCACAAACAATTGTCTGCTATGTGCCTCAATTGGCAACGCAGCTGTGATGCCAGCTAGCTCCTCAGCACCACCAGGGCAGCCCAACCCACAGCTGCAGCCCAGAGACAACCAACAAATAAAAGAAAAACACTACTACCAAAAAAAAAAAACATACTTAAAACATACAGGGAAACACAAAAGAGGGAGAACAAGATGATGGTGTTCTCCACTGCCCACCCGACCTAGGACTCCTGTTCCAATGGAATATTTCTGGGTCCCCGTACTCCACACACACACACTTACTTCAACAACTTACCTCACATCGTACGTAACCTCGCCCTGAAACAAAAAAAAATAGCACAAACACATATTTGTTCAATACACAATAACAAATTACATATTTATTTACTAAACAAACTTAAACTAACAAATAAAAAAATAAAAAAAAATTATTATTATTAAATGTTTATATAAAAATTGGTTTTTGCAAATATATAAAAAAATTAAAAATTAATGTAAATTATAAAAAAAAATAAATATAAATTGTAAGAAAAAAACTAATATAACTGCCTCATTCAAAAACTCGTTAAAAAAAAACAACAACAAAAAAGAAAATAAAAAAAAAACTTAATTAATGTCAATAAAAAAAACATCAGACACAATTCGCTATTATCCGAAAAAATTATAGGGAGACCATAAGGAACTTATAGTGTAAATTGTTATTATCTCTACCTAAAAGAGCTCTGTCAGGAAGGTTGGGAACACTCATTAATCTCAAACTTATCGATCCCTAAACTCTTCCGATTTTACCGAACCGAGTCTATTGACTCAAAAACACAAAATCTTAAATTCTGTAATAAAATTCACTAACAACATTTTTGAATTTAGGCACTTATTAGCACGAAATGACAATCTAAAAAAACTAACAACAATGATATGAAATTCACAAACACTTAAATTTAATGGTTCAATATATATTAAATAAAAATGAATAATTTATATAAAAAAAAAACAATATATGTATGTATGTAAATATAAAAAAAAACTGAAATTTAACTTTTCCTTTTTTTATAATAAAAAAAAATTAACTGACCGGCCGAATATTGATTGGCCGAATATTTGTGGGTGTCTGGCCGAATATGAGGATGCCTAGCCGAATGTATGAGGACGTCTGGCCGAATCTTTATAAAAACGGCAAAGCCACCGAGGCGCTCGTTTTGGGACCTTAGAACTGGGTTTTCACAAAACCAGAGGAAATGGCTGGCTTAAAACTGTGAGTAAGTTTTTACCCTGGTCACAATAAAACAAATCTGCTAACCTTTCCTCCTTTCACAGTATAATTTTATGTTAGGTTACCTGTTTTTCCCCTTTGGCGATTTTTTCTTAATCCTACATATATTTATAGGTTTCTCTTTTGTTCGAAAAAACCGCTTACTTAACGAATTCCTTCTTTTTTAATCCCTACTCAATACAAAACCAACCTGTATGGTGCTATAATTTTTTTTACTCAAAAAATCGAATTATTCGCTCAAAAAAAAAACACATCTAATATTTAATAAATAATTGGCAACACTCTACATACAAAACAAAACTAACTAGTAAAATTACAACAACAAATACATAAACACAACAAATAAGTTAAATAAAATAAAGAAATAAACCATTAACTACATTAAACAAACTTAATAAAAACAATTAAGAAAAATAAAACAATGTGTTTATAAAAAAATATGTACCTCAAAATCAAAACATAATTATAACAAATTTTTAAACTACATAAAAAAACAAACATAAACAAAACAGAAAAACTCGCAAAACAACCACATACCTAACCTACAGTGAAAACGAAGACTGTTCGTACACCGCCAAGAGAATTAGCATAAAGTGGCCCACTACCAGGTGTGTAATTATTAAATGTAGTACTTTAACCAGCCTTTAAAATTTATGATGTTTCTTTTTAGCTGGCCCTATATGACCCGCAACAAAACTCCGGGGCTACCAAGTAGACGCCAGTAGGACCGGTGTGCGGGATAAAAAAAATACATAAGCCCCCTGTTATTGCTGGACGTATCTCTATATCCCAACGTGGGGAACTCCCACACGCTGTCTAGTCTCAAGCCGGGCACTATTTGTTTAATAATTCTATTAATTTAATAATTCTTGTTGGCATATATATTAACATAAATAAATCGTATTGTATGTACAAAATAATCAATATTTTCCTCCTACAAAAAAAACCAATTTGAACCTTAACTTATTTACATCACTGTACACAACATACATGTATACCCAGCAAGCATTCGGCTTTGATTACAAATCTAAAAAGGTTCAGAAACTAAATAACATTATTTTGAACGGTTGAGGTTTTGTTTGTTGGGTTAAAACGATACGAACGGATACACATCAGAGATGGAATTTTCTCATTGATATTAATTTTCAATCGGTTTTATATGAACGGATAATCACCAAAATGATTAAGTACCATTTAGTGCTACTAATTTATAAATTAACAAAACTACACATATCAATGGCAATACAAATATTCGTGAAGTGGTATAAACTGTAAGTAGAACCAAAAAATAAGAGAATTTACAATCAATGTAAGCCTAACTGGACTTTGGGATTTCTATTGAATACAATTAACTACTCCCATGCATGAGACACATATCTATATATATAAAAAAAATTAAATACATTCATGTTTTTTTTTTAATTGTCCATCATCTTTAAATAGGAAATTGGTTTTAAAAAATTAACATTCGATAATTGCGGCAATTTACTTCTGCAAAAGTTTTGGGTTAATATTGGCTTATTATACATCTGTTGATATTACAACCCTTAAGTTAATTTTAATTTAAATCGATTTATTCTTTAAACATTCAAAATTTAATTAAAGTAAAAAGCTTTAATCAGGATACATTTAATAATTAATAAATAAATAAAATAAAAACAAAAACAAAAACAAAAAATATAAAAACAAAAAAAAACGGTTGTATAATAACAGATAATATAATATATAAAAATAATAATAATAGTTGCGACGAGTACTAACACAAACCTAAATCTATATTGCACCCTATATTATTACATTACTACATCAAACAAATTGTTGACCATTGTCACTATGTATGGTTTCAGGTACCCCAAATTTTTGAAAAACCTCCTGAACAAGAAATTGCACTACATTTTTCGCTGTGGCTTTTTTCACTGCTTTTAGAAAAACAAATTTCGAAAAATGATCTACAACAATAAAAATGTAGGCATTACCTTTGTTCGACCTGGGGTACTTCCCCAGAAAATCAACGTAGATTTTCTGAAATGGTCTTTCCGTTTGAACTTCGTCGCCTATGGTCGGCATTGTATTCTGGTTACATGACTTTGTTTCTTTGCACGTGCGGCAGTTTTGAATATACTGCTGCACTTGTATGGCCATTTTTGGCCAATAATATAAACGTTTCAGCCTTTCTAAGGTTTTTCGAATGCCTCCATGCGCCGAAGTAACATCATCATGTGCCTTTTCTATTAAAATATGGGTAATATCTTGGGGTATCCATAACCTCCAACCTGTATCACCTAAATCATCTAGACCAGTGTAAGAAATTTTACCGTTTTCTACTCTTAAATCTGGTAATTTTTTTTGGTTTTCTTGAATATTTTGTGCTAATTGTACATAATTTTCAGACTCAAAAGCAGTAGTTTCAAAATCAAAATAGTTATCATCACTTATTTCTGACACTTCTATTGGCATACGCGACAGCATATCTGTTACGACATTTTCGGCTCCCTTTCTATGTTCGATTGAGAAATCATATGCCTGCAGCTGCAGAGACCACCTGGCCAACCGTCCTCTCAAGTCCTTCAATGACATCAGCCACTTCAGGCTTGCGTGGTCTGTGATGACTGTGAATTTCATCATTTCCACATATGGCCTGAATCGCTTCACAGCCAACACTGCCGCAAGACACTCTTTCTCGGTAACCGAGTAATTCTTTTGACATGCAGTCAATTTTTGTGAGTAAAACGCTATTCTGAGGCGTCACACTGGATAAAAAACGGTTTTTAAAAATCCGGGTGACGTAGTACAGGGGCAGAAGTGAGCAAAACTTTCAACGTTTCGAAAGCCTCGATAGCCTCAGGGGTCATTGAAAACTTTTTCCCCTTTTTCAGTGTATCCGTAAGAGATGCTGAAATGGTGGCAAAGTCTTTTATAAACCGCCTATACCATCCAGCGGTACCTAAAAAGCTTCGAACGTCCCTTGGAGTTTTTGGCAAAGCAATTTTCTGAATGGCAGCTACCTTTTCAGGGTCTGTTTTTAGTATACCACCTCCCACTATAAAACCCAAATACCTAAGCTCTTTAAAGAAAAACTTAGACTTTTGTAGTCCTATCGTCAAATTAGCCTTTTTTAAACATTCCGCAACCTTCTCTAAAATTTTTAAATGAGTGTTAAACGTGTCCGAAATGATGAGAAGATCACCTAAGTATATAAATACATTCGGTTTTAATCTTGCCGGTATCACCTTATACATTAGACGGCACAGGCATTGAGCAGCGTTACATAGACCAAACGGCATTACTCTAAACTGATACATTGGTCGACCTGGAACCGTAAAAGCTGTATATGGCTTGGCGGTTTCTTCTAGTTTTATTTGCCAAAATGCGTATTTCAGGTCGACGCTGCTTATATAATGCGTTTGATCTATGCGACTCAAAATACCGTCGATGTTTTGGAGGGGATAGGCGTTTTTAATCGTAAGCGCGTTCAGTTTTCGCGCATCTAAGCAGAAACGGTTCTTCCCAGGCTTACGTACCACAGTAGTCCGATTCGACCAAGGGCTAACACTCTCCTCTATCACATTTAATTTAACCATATTATCTAACTCGGCATAAACTATCTCTTGCACCACAGGAGAAATGGGGTAATGTTTATCCTTAATTTTATTTGTGCCCTCAACGAGTTTTATCTCGTGCTTTTGAAGTGTTGTGCACCCTAAACCTTTCTCTTCAAACGATGGAAAACTATTTATTGCTATTTGTAATTGTTGTTGCTGTATCTCGTCCAAGTCGTGCATCTTCATTTCACACGTACTTCGTGCATTTTACGTACCATTTCTAGACTTATTTCTGCCGCCGGAAAAAATCGATGCCAAGGTAAATTTCTTGGTCCAAGTCGGGACACAAATAAAAAGTAATTTTGTGCTTTTCCCCATTAAATTCTACCTTTAACTCGCTTTTACCTAAAACTCTGTGGCGCTGGCCTGTAGCAGTACTAACTCTGCTAAATACTCCCTTTAATTCTGCGCCTCACTCATCTACCATTTCACGACAATTTTTGCCCAAAAGGCTCACCGAAGCACCGGAATCCAAAAGTCCCTTGCAACTTCTGCCATTAAGTAAAATTTCGGCATAGGGCCTAGGATCAGTTTTATAACAAAATAGATTAACTGATTCCGCTAACAGTGTACGCTGACGTTTTCGTCTTATGAAATCATTTCTAATTTTTAAAATATGCTTACGCTTTCGTGATATTATCTTGAGTTGACTTTTACGAAATATAATTTTTTTAGTTTTGGCTACTACTGCGCTAGTGGTTCTGATATTTTGTTTTGTTGCTTTTCTGGTGATGATAAGTTGCATACTTCAGAACAGTCTACGTTATTAAAAATTCTCTCCCTAACTACATTATAATTTTGTTCGCGTACTTCTACCGGTAAATAATTTTTTTTTTTTCAACTTTATTTATTGAATCTTCAAATATAATTGAACTAACAATAAGTGTTTACATCTTAAAACTAAATTATACTTAAATAAGTCCAGCCAATGCCGGGCTCAAATTTATTTTCCGGCTGATGTCATCATTTCGGGTTCACCTCTCTTACGAGCCAGCGGGTTAGGATGTGTTTCGAGCTTTTTTAAATATGTTAATGCATGTTTCGCGATTTCTCCTTCAATCAATGGCACGTTTAAATCTTTGTGGATGTTCGAGTTTTTAATATACCAAGGAGCGCATGTAATCATTCTTAAAATTATATTTTGCCGCCTTTGAATTTTTTCCAAGTTTGAAGCTGAGGCAGAGCCCCATACTGAATCCCATAACGCCATATTGGTTTGAGGATCGAATTGTATAGCAAAAGTTTGCAATCTAAGCTGAGAGTAGAGTTCCTCCCAGTAAGCCAGTTAAGTTGGACTACTTTCAATTTCATTTGTGTTAACTTTGATTCTATATGACTTTTCCATGTAAGGCGCCGATCAAGATGTATACCGAGGTATTTGACTTCAGAAACTTGAGGTATCATTTGATTATTTATGCGAATAGGGGGACATGAGTCCCTACGTAGTGTAAACGTTATGTGAGTGCATTTTTGTTCGTTCACTTTTATTCTCCACTTCTTCAACCAGTTTTCCAAATTAAATATGTGGTCTTTTAAATATCGTGATGCTATTTGGGACTGTCGTGGATGCTTAGAAAAGCTGTATCATCAGCAAATGTCGATGTGTGGACTCGGTCACTAGTTGGCATATCCGAAGTATACAGTAAATATAAAATAGGTCCCAATGTACCACCTTGGGGTACTCCAGCGTCAATAGACTGTAGTGAACTTAAAAAGTCTCCTTCTTTCAGTATAAACTTTCGATTAGTTAAATAACTTTCTAGCAAGTTATAGAAGTTTTTAGGCAAATCTAGCTTTAACTTATATATTAAGCCTTTATGCCATACTTTGTCGAACGCTTGAGATACGTCTATGAAAAGGGCTGAACAATATTTTTTCCCTCATGCACTCCTTTAGTCTATTTTTGAGCTGGGGAGATCTGTGTAACTGCCACTCTCTTCGGATTCTTCTTTTTTCAGTCAGGAGATGTTCGACATCCGCAGAATAAATTTGGTTGTATCTAGTTTGTTGTCGGGTTGTTGTTGCATGTTGTGCGGCCAGCTTGAGGTTTTTTTTTAAATTGAGAAAGACACAGGAAAGACACAAGGTAGTCCTCACAAAAATCGCACAATAAATGGTGTTTAATTCGGGCCTTTATCAATATTGCAGATCCACCACAAGCTGTACCACGGGGGTCCTTAGTATCATAAAATATAAAGCCACTGATTTTAAACAGGCTGTTTGTCGTTAAAGAAGTCTCTGAAAACAGCATGACATCAATTTGTTAATTCTTAAGGAAGTACTCAATTTCATTTTTATGTTGGCGTAAGCCGTTTGCGTTCCAGAAGCATATTTTTAAACAGTTCATGGTTTTTTAAGTACTGGATTGCATTTGTAACATTTCATGTAACATATTTCCCATGGAGTTCATAAAATTGTTTAAAGACTGCACTAATGTATCAATTGTACCTTCAAGGCGACTGAAGTTAGCGGATGGGGTTTGTTCTTTATTTTCCGTGTATAAATTGTTGTTGTTATTTGATGTTGGTGGTACATTAATAACTGGTGTACGATTTGTTTTTAAAATATCAGCATACGAAACGTGTTTTGCTTTGGGCTGGGCTACTTGAGGATAATTAGCATTTAGTGTGTATTGTGAATGCTTTGGAGGTTTGTGTAACTTTTGAATTGAAGACCTCTTTACTATAGTATATACTGGACAACCTCTGTAGTTTGCCGTGTGATTTCCACCACAATTACTGCATTTTTTTGCATTGATGTCATCTTTAGTTTTATTGTCATCTTTAGTTTTTACTGGGCTGTAACATGAAGCTCGCCACAGACAATGCAAACAGGGGGCAACTTACAATAAGCCCTAGTATGACCAAATTCTTGACAATTTAAACACTGTACAGGTCCTGATCGCTAATGTGGTTCCTCTATGGTAATTTTTCGGTGAAGCAGATATTTGATATTGTATATAGGGTGTGTCTCATTTTTTTTTTTCAATCTCATATCACCAGGTTCTAATTCAACTCGAAATATTGGTTGGGGGACACGTTCACGATTTCTGATATTGGCTACGCTTTTTACCTTAAATCCATTTTTTTGTAGACAAGCTTAAATATCAGCTGGATCGACGCAAGGGTCCATACCTTTTATGACTACCTGCAAACCTTTGCCACTTTTCAATTGGTAGGTGTAAAAATTCTTATTGCAGGTTTCAAATTCGTTAACTAATTTTCGGAAGTTGCTTTCATCACTTATTTGAATCTTTGTTTCACTTATGTTACCACGCTTAAGAGGAACCACATAAAATGAATTTTCTCCAATTATTGAAATTATACTTTTTATTAAATCATTAGAATTTTGTTCTCTCAGAAAAATAGGAGGTGGTTTGAACGACTTGGGTAAGGCTGTAGGAACACTTATTTCGCTATCCAAGATAGCAAAGTGGTTTTGGGAACTTAGACTATGAGAGTCCCTATCTTTAGGTACTTTAGAAATTGAAGCCAGCTGCGAAGATTTAGGGCTACGTCCTCATTTTAATACCGTCACGTATCTATCTATGCCCACTTGTGTTTTGGGTTTTTGAGCACTGTCCATGTTTGTTTTAGTCACACTGTGTTGAGAAGGCGAAGATGACTTATTCATATATATTTTTTGTCGCTACTAAGCAACAATGGTGAACAGGGACGTGTGCGGTATATTGCCGCAGCATTTAAAAACACATCAGTTTTTTTATTTTTATTTATTTCATTTTTATCACTGCTTTCATCAGCATTTAGTAGTACATATGCATTTCTACAGCTTATGTTCGCACTTTTCTCAGATTTATTTAAATTTGAGTGACTCATAAATGAGCCCTCGCACTGTTTTTTTGTTTTTTTTATTACTAGTAATAAATGCCGTTGAAAAAGAAGGAAAAAATTACAACAACTTTGTTGTTCTGTATCAAACAAGTTTTTATTGTCTTGATATTTTGTTTGTTTAAAATTCACACACTATGTTTTTGTTTTTCTTGTTTATTGCGAGCTTAAAACCTAGCGACCGTTCTGTTCAACGAATAAACGGTAAATAATGACGATGTTTTGAAAAATCATGGTTTGAAATAAAATTATTTAAAGTTACTTCGGGGCACCCTCGTTTGAACGTGACTCCCCCTGTAAAGTCACGCTCCGCCTCGAGTTTTCCCGAGCTTTAATGCATATAGGACAATTCGGAGTAATTGTGTTTGGTCTGCCACACTTGTAGCAAAACAATTACTGTTGTTGTGATATGCATTCTTTAAATAAATGTCCCTTTTGCTGACAATTCCAGCATATTGGTATGCTGTTCATTGCTGCTACTTCGCCGCATACCTCTTGATCTTCTTTTTCAACAATATCTAAGACTGCCTCGCTTACATATCTCTGTGGTCTTAAAGATGGTGGTGGCACATTTCGAGCGTCCTTGCGAGAAAAAGTTCATTCAGGCTCAAGACATTCCATGCTCAGATGTTCAACAGATGATACCGCCATAGGGTAGACGATTCTAGCGATGCTCTCTTTTAAGTTTCTTTTGGCGATTCGGATCATCTCCCCCTCAGCTACCGGCATTTCCAGCGTTGCCCTTAATAGGTTTAATCTATGGAAATAATTATCTGTTGACTCACCTGGCATTTGTTTCCTCTCAACTAACTCCTGCATCAGTTCCCAGTTAGACCTAACAGTTTTATATCTATTTAATAAGGCTAGGCGTAGAGTATTCCAATTAGAAATAACAGTTGTTTGCACGAGAGCCCAGTACTACTGCCTTACTGTCCCAGTAACTCTTAAAATTTCTTGCCACGGGATTTGGTACTGCCTTTGCATATGTTCCAAACGGAACACGAACTCTTCCACGGACAACTGGTCCCTACCGCCTTTACTACCATTAAATTCTAAACCAAACTTATCCACCCTAATCTTCCACCCATCATTCTTAAAATTGGAAGCTGGAGGTGGAAAATGAAACATATCATTCTGGTGGAAATGAACGCATCTGGCATTATAATCTGTCGAAGCGTTACTTCGCTGTTCACTAACACGGTTGTTATCACGTAAATTTAAACTTCTAATAGCATCTGCTAATTGACCTATGCTTTCATGCACTTTAGACATTTCCCTATTCATCTTTTCATTTATTATTGTATTTATTGAATGATCCAAACTAGACTTCATGTTTTGAACAGTTTCGGTTACCATACTCCTCATAGCAGGAGTAATTTCTTCCCGATGGGGGTTATCCCGGCTGTTAAAATGCCTATGCCCCCTATCTTTGGGGATCGCCCCTTTGTTTGCTGCCTGGGCGGTAATAGTACCCGACAGGTCGGCAATTTGTGGTGGTCTGTTCGCCATTCTAACAGAATTATTATCCCTTAAATATTTCTCCTTAATTTGGGGAGACGAACGATTCAGATCGAACGAACTATCTATTTTTAAACGATTTTCTTTTTCTGGCACACTTTGTGATTCAGCCATAAATCACCCCCAATATTTAAAATTCAGAAAATAAATAAAATAAAAAAAAAACAAGTAAAAGTGCTATATTCGGCCGTGCCGAATCTTCTATACCCTTCACCACGGTGATTTGATTTATACAGACATGTACAGCGTTATCCATACTGTTTACTTAAATAAAGTCGTATAACAAAAAATCATTATTCATGAGTTAAAGAAATAGAAGCCAAATGAAAACAAATTCCGTTTGCTACAATTGTCACCGTGTTGTCAGCTACTTAATGATATTGAAGCCGACAGCTACATCGTAAGCTCTGACATTGTTGTAGAAATACTTATTTTGCTTTTATAAAATTAAAAAACTTTTTCAAAAAATTATAAATATTTCCTCCAAAACTTTTTTTTTGCATATGAATTTTTAATTTGCAATTTTGTGACATTTTCTTTTGTTGAATAAAATAGAAATTAGCCTAAGTTGACGACAGCCACAACGTTTCATTTTTGACAGTTTGTAGTCGGTATTCTGATGATGTCTATGTGTTTAATGCACCTAGGTTTTAAAACAGAGATATCATCTATTTAAAAATCAAACGCATTTAAAAAAATATGTTACTCTATATACACACATACATACATATATATATATTTTTAATATTAAATATATGTTATGTTACAGTCATGTTTTTCATTTTCAAAGAAATATTGAAATTTTTGTTTTAATTTTTCGAAAATTATGTGTAAAAATTGTTTGTAAAAATATTTTTTTAAAAATTTTTTGTAAAATTTTATTCGAAAATTTTTTTGAAAATTTTTTAAAAAAAAAAATTTTCGAATATTTTTCTGTAAAATATCTTTTTGAAAATGCTTTATAAATTTTCTTGTAAATATTTTTGAAAAAAAATTTTAAAATTTTTTTTAAAAAAATTTTTTTTAAAAATTCGATTGAAATTTTTTTGTTAAATTTAGGACCTATCTGGAGTCTATATTGAGACTAAAGCAAAAAAAAAATCCTTACAAAAAAAATTCTTCATATTGACACATGGGGGGTCCTTTTAACTGCTCCGATTTATCAGTGGGTACCCTGTGGGTCCATTGGCTACCTCTATGCGTATTGATTTCTATTAAGGTCTCTAATACAAATCAAAGCACAAAAACCCTACCAATCCAAAAACAAACAAAAATCGCCCCTCGCAGGGGGTTATTGATCCCCCGAGATCTGTATGCACTCCTTGCAATCTACCTATCGCAGTCTAATATTTATTTGACAAAAAAAGGAAAAACAGAATCATTAAAGCCGAAAAAAATTTAAAAAAAACCTGAAAAAACGTGAAAAAAATATAGGTGGGCGTGGTTTTTGGCCCGCAGCCTCCAAAGGAATGATCCGATGTTGCTGAATTGCAATACCAAACTTTTCGAAACTATGCCTGACAGATTGGTGTGCTTAAATTTTTTGTATCTCTTCTGGTGCCTTGGTAAATGACATTACCACACTAACACGGACAGACGGACAGACGGATAGACGGACAGACGGATAGACGGACAGACGGACAGACGGACAGACGGACATCGCTTAATCATCTTCTCTATGTATAAGGATCCAGAATATATATACTTTATGGGGTCGGAAATGAATATTGTAGAAATTACACACGGAATGACAAACTTATATATACCCTTTCCACCTGTGGTGAAGGGTATAAAAATATGTTACTCTATATACATACATACATACATACATACATACATACATACATACATACATACATACATACATACATACATACATACATACATACATATGTATAATCTTAATATTAATTATATGTTATGTTACAGTCATGATTTTCATTTTCAAAGAAATATTGAAATTTTTGTTTTAATATTTCTAAAATTGTGTGTAAAAATTTTTTGTAAAAATAATTTTTTAAAAATTTTTTGTAAAATTTTGTTCGAAAATTTTTTGGAAAATTTTTAAAAAAAATTTTTTTTAATATTTTTCTGTAAAATATATTTTTGAAAATGTTTTGTAAATTTTTTTGTAAAAATTATTTTGTTAAATTTAGGACCTTTCTGCAGTCTATATTGAGTTAGAATGGTCAGACTAAAGCAAAAAAAAATCCTTACAAAAAAAAAATTTCCTCATATTGACACATGGGGGGTCCTTTTAACTGCTCCTATTTATCAGTGGGTACCCTGTGGGTCAATTGGCTACCTCTATGTGTATTGCTTTCTATTAAGGTCACTAATACAAATCAAAGCAGAAAAACCCTACCAATCTAAAAACAAACAAAAAACGCCCCTCGCAGAGGGTTATTGATCCCCCAAGATCTGTATGCACTCTTTGCGATCTACCTGTCGCAGTCTAATATTTATTTGAGAAAAAAAGGCAAAACAGAATCATTAAAACTGAAAAAAATTTTAAAAAAACCGGAAAAAACGTGAAAAAAATATAGGTGGGCGTGGTTTTTGGCCCGTAGCCTCCAAAGGAATGATCCGATGTTGCTGAATTGCAATATCAAAATTATCGAAACTATGCCTGACAGATTTGTGTGCTTAAATTTTTTGTATCTCTTCTGGTGCCTTGGCAAATGACATTACCACACTAACACGGACAGACGGACGGACGGACGGACGGACAGACGGACAGACGGACATCGCTTAATCAACTTCTCTATGTATAAGGATCCAGAATATATATACTTTATGGGGTCGGAAATGAATATTGTAGAAATTACACACGGAATGACAAACTTATAACTATATACCCTTTCCACCTGTGGTGAAGGGTATAATAAATAGAAAAATTTTACGAAAAAAATATAAAAAAAAAATAAATATTATCAAAATAATTATTATAACACTTAATAACAAAATACACATGCAATAATCTATAATTAAAATATATTGTAAACTAAAAGAAATATAAATAAATAATTAAAAAAAATAAATGAATAACAAAAATAATAACAAAAATTTATTAAACTATTTAACTACTACAGTTACTAGTTAATTTATTTAAAAATAATTTAACTAGTACCAAAATCACGAAAAATAAAAGATTTAATTTCAATAAAGATTAGTAATCACAAATAAATTAAAAATTAATAATAAAAAAAATTTTTAAAAATTAAAATTTGATAAATAAAATATGTTTCAGTTTTGGTTTTTCAGGGTTTGGTTTTTATGATGTGAGAATTGTGATGATGTGTGTGGAAAAAAATGTAAAAAAAAATAAAAATATAGTGCAATTTACGGCCTCTTAAAATGTTTCCTAAATCAAAATTTACTTTAAAGAAAATGTATTTGCTTATGAGTAATAGCCTTGCTAATGGTACATCAGAACCCCTGAGTAATAAGTCAGAGCGGCTACTATTATCCTAGCATTTTACTCATAGCTGTTCTAATTTTACCCACGACACTGCAGGCCTCTAATGCTACGATCAGAGCGGCTATCGCTAGGTGTATTAAAATTTAAAATGTTTCTTGTGCTAAGTTCTGAGTTCAAAACACTACAGATCTCTGGAAAATAAATTTAGAGCGGCTATCTCGAACCCATCACCTCACTCAAAAAACTTAATCTGAAACTACAAAAAACTAAATAAGAAATTAAGTACCTAAACCCTTTCAATGAGATGTTTCTTATAAACTCTCACGCTACAGGTTCATAATATTCTTTATATTATCTTTATGAATACCTGGTCATGAATCGGACACAAAAAATTTTAAAACTGTCATCAAATTCCGTAGCACTGCTAGGTTTTGCGGCCTATAGTTTGGATTCCTACAGGTTACATTTAAAAAAAAATAATGACTTTTTCAAATCCAACTACCCATCATTTTGATCTATTATAAAAATTCTAGTATTCTTTTGCAAGGTATATTTAGATGACATGTACACAATAACGTATTTAAAAACTTCATTTGATTGGGCGCCATATTGTTATGTGCCTCAATTGGCACCGCAGCTGTGATGCCAGCTAGCTCCTCAGCACCACCAGGGCATGTTCCAACCCACAGCTGCAGCCCAGAGACAAACAACAAATAAAAAAAAACACTAAAAAAACATACGAAAAACACTAAAGAGGGAGAACAAGATGATGGTGTTCTCCACTGCCCACCCGACCTAGGACTCCTGTTCCAATGGAATATTTCTGGGTCCCCGTACTCCACACACACACACTTACTACAACAACTAACCTCACATCATACGTAACCTCGCCCTGAAACAAAAAAAAAAATAGCACAAACACATATTTGTTCAATACACAATAACAAATTACATATTTATTTACTAAACAAACTTAAACTAACAAATAAAAAATTATTATTATTAAATGTTTATATAAAAATTGGTTTTTGCAAATATATAAAAAAATTAAAAATTAATGTAAATTATAAAAAAAATAAATATAAATGGTAAAAAAAAACTAATATAACTGCCTCATTCAAAAACTCGTTAAAAAAAAAACAACAAAAAAAAAAGAAAATAAAAAAACTTAATTAATGTCAATAAAAAAAAAAGATCAGACACAATTCGCTATTATCCGAAAAAATTATAGGGAGACATAAGGAAATTATAGTGTTAATTGTTATTACCCCTACCTAAAAGAGCTCTGTCAGGAAGATTGGCAACACTTACTAATCTCAAACTTATCGATCCCTAAACTCTTCCGGTTTTACCGAACCGGTAAAAAAAATCTTAAATTCTCTAATAAAATTCATTAACAAAATTTTTGAAATTAGGCACTTATTAGCAATGACAATCTAAAAAAACTAACAACAATGCTATGAAAATCACAAACACTTAAATTTAATGGTTCAGTATATATTAAATAAAAATAAATAATTTATATAAAAAACAATATATGTAAATATAAAAAAAAACTGAAATTTAACTTTTCCTTTTTTTATAATAAAAAAAAATTAACTGACCGGCCGAATATTTGTGGGTGTCTGGCAGAATATGAGGATACCTAGCCGAATGTATGAGGACGTCTGGCCGAATCTTTATAAAAACGGGACCTTTTGGGACCTTAGAACTGTGTTTTCACAAAACCAGAGGAAATGGCTGGCTTAAAACTATGAGTAAGTTTTTACCCTGGTTATAATAAAAAAAATCTGCTAACCTTTCCTCCTTTCACAGTATAATTTTATGTTAGGTTACCTGTTTTTCCCCTTTTAAGTTTGTCTCTTCCCGAGCACTGGTTTTCTTCACTGCTGGAGCGAGATGATGCTAGACGGCCTGCCTCAATCTGGACACCAAAAAAAAAACCATAAGGATTTTTATCTCTTTAAAAAAATCACTTCACTCACTTTAAACTTTTTTTTTTCTGATAATTTTAGAATTAAATATTATTAACACACGTTGATAAAACAAAGTCCTTTTCATATGGATATTTTTGTTATACCAAACAAAAATAAATTTCAAAAAAAAAAAAAAAATAACTTTATAAAATATAAAAAACTTTAAATAATTATGGTCCTCTTTTTATTTCACTTTTTAATTGTTACACACGACTTTTAACTTTTATTAACGTTTTCACAATGGCGATTTTTTCTTAATCCTACATATATTTATAAGTTTCTCTTTTGTTCGAAAAAACCGCTTACTTAACGAATTCCTTCTTTTTAATCCCTACTCAATACAAAAACAACCTGTATGGTGCTATAATTTTGCTCTTTTACTCAAAAAATCAAATTATTCGCTCAAAAAAAATACATCTAATATTTAATAAATAATTGGCAACACTCTACATACAAAACAAAACTAACTAGTAAAATTACAACAGCAAATACATAAACACAACAAATAAGTTAAATAAAATAAAGAAATAAACCATTAACTACATTAAACAAACTTAATAAAAACAATTAAGAAAAATAAAAAATGTTTATAAAAAAATGTACCTCAAAATCAAAACATAATTATAACAAAATTTTAAACTACATAAAACAAACATAAACAAAACAGAAAAACTCGCAAAACAACCACATACCTAACCTACATTGAAAACGAAGACTGTTCGAACACCTCCAAGAGAATTAGCATAAAGTGGCCCACTACCAGGTGTGTAATTATTAAATGTAGTACTTTAACCAGCCTTTAAAATTTATGTTGTTTCTTTTTAGCTGGCCCTATATGACCCGTAACATGTCAGACAAAGAAACAGTACATTAGCGCAGTAGTTTTCAATTAAATGCTACTTTGGTTAACTAATATCTATTACTAAATTGTTGTCTTTTAATCAAGTTACATAGATATCGCACTTGATCAACAAGAGGGTATTAATTCAAAATTTTACAATTTTCACTTTTTGCATGACATCAACCAACAACATCAATATCAAAATCTACTGTAAAAATTTTTACTCTTTCATCTCGAAACCCCCATATGAGACCATTTTCGTGATAGTGTCTTGAGTACCTTTACATCAAAAAAAATTGCAAACAATTTAAAAGAAAAACAGTGTAGTTATATTATTAAATGGTATGTGCTTACTATAATATGTTCGGATTTTTAACTTATCTTAAAATGTAATCACAAACAGTTTTTTACCTCTACTGATAATTTTAAAATTTTGAGTTAATACCCTCTTGTTGATCAAGTGCGATATATATTAGTTTGTTTTTTACAAACATTAAAAACAGACACCAAAAAAGTGAATTTCGTCGCGTCTTTAATCATAATTTGTTACGTAAAAAACATAAAAAGGCATTGATTCATGCTATGAGGACCGTCAGATTCCGTAGTTAGAAAGTTATTTACTGATTTTCGTTTTAATCGTACCAGCATAAATGCCGCCAAACGTAAACATCCCCCAAAACAAGTCGTAAGGTCGGAAAAATAAATAAAATTATATTAGAGCTCGGAAAGTGTAAATCATAACCGTACACCAAGATAATGCACGGATACACATGTGTGTAGCCATCTTGGCAAAACGGCACGTAATAGACCACGATCTGTTACCACATCCGGCATAATTTCTAGTTTTGTCACCTTGCGACTATTCCTGTTTCCAAATTTAAAGAAATGGCTGCGTGATAAGAGATTTCGGTCAAACGAAGAGATTATTATTTAAACCGATGCCTAACTGAAGGCAATAAAAAACTAGAAAGACGATAGACTAAATCAATCGAACTAAAAATGGCGTTTATTTTCTGAAAAAATATTTTGCCTTATTAATAGGTAATACTTTTTATGGATCTCCCGGCCTTTGAAAAATGTGAGCTCTTTTATGATTTAAAAAGAACACAAAAGCAAACTGATTTTACATTTAACATTTGTGCCTATGTGACGTATAAAATAAAATATTTATTCACATAAAAATTTTAATTCAAAAGAAAATTCAAGGCATATTAATCAGGTAGCCTCACTACTGAGGGGAATTATTAAGGCGAAAATAATCAATTTTTTTATATGGATTTTGACAATTAAACTTACAATTTTTCCCCTTAAATGGAAGTTGAACTATCAAACTCCATATAAAAAAAATTTTAAAAATTTCGCCCTAATATTTCCCCTTCTTAGTGAGGTTACCTGATGAATGTGCCTTGGGTTACCTAATGAATGTGCCTTGAGAAAATTCTTGCTTTCAATAAAAAAAAAATTAACAAAAAAGGGTAATATCTTACTCTGAATAAAAGTTGAGTGTAAAAAATGTAGCATATTTAACTGGTTTTGGTGCGACATATTTAGCAAAGAACATGATGTTTATTCACCCTCTGATATTTTTTGTAGAAAGGTACACGAAAATTTAATAAGTGTAAAATATATGCAACATTTTTGTCAGAAAAGAAAACGCCATAAGAGGAAACTGTGTTGGGAAAAAATAAGGAATTTTTAAACACTCCCTACGAACTAAATATATTTTTCTAGAAGTAAACAGTCCTGTGATTGCTTTTAAAATTGGCAATAATAAATTTTTTTATTTCCTTCGGTTTAAGTACTTCAGATATGGTCTATATGAGAAATATAACTTTAGTAACTATTTTTAAGCAACCATTATTGTCTTGTTTGCAGCTATACTGAATATGTAAAAGACGACTGTATAAACTATTTTTTATTAAACTTATGACAGTTGCTTTGAAATCGTATAGAGGGACTATTTCCCACATTTTACGATACTATTGGAAATACCGCTTCATCCATGAACCACTTTATTTATGCGAAGATATACGAAAATAACCAAAATAAAAGTTTAGATAGGGTAATCAATTAAAAAAAACTTCCCCAGAGTACAAGAACTTAAAACGTGCTAAAAGCATTAATAAAATAGTTACAAAAGATGTTCATATTCAGGCTTATATTTCACGCTTTTTTGGTATTTCAAAACGGTTTAAAAATAGTCCGAAAGCGGCCAGGTTTCCATCATTGCTAGCAATAATCATTTTCATAGATCAAGTAAATCAGCTATTTATCGAATGTCTAGTCAACAATCGTAGCTGTACTTTATGGTTACAACAGACAATTTACAAAACATACAGGCATGTGAGAAATTCCAATCGGAATTGAAATGATGATGATAGTTACTATTCCGACCGTAATGGTTTCAGCTTCTATAGAATCCGTTCGGTTTCATTAAATCGAAAAAATACAAAACCACTTTAAAAACTTTGAACGTATAAAGCAAAACGAAAAATTGCTTTTTTGCAAGACAATAAATATAACAAAAATGTCAGGAACATCTTTAATTGTAGCATCAGAAGAAAATACATAATAAGTTATTAAATTACGTTGCAGAGTTTTAAGAGATGCTTGAGAACAATGACCAGAATAGTTTAAACGGTTAAAACATACTTAAAATATCAATTCCACATAGAAAATTGGAAGTGGTTTCATTGCGCAAAATTTTTTTAGTATTTGATAAAAATGGTCTTGCGAAAATGCCAGTGCTTATTATCATAGCTTTTTTTATTAAATCAAACAAAAAATACCTATAATCATCGCTATCTCGATAATATCCGCGACGGTTTTCCACCCTTCCATACTTTTCACTATGGACATCCGGCCATGTACGGGCATAGATGGAATAAAGTAATGAATGAACATCCAACTGCAATATCGGATCATTAACTTCTTGAAATCCGGATTTGGATAGTCAACTGCTATCGAATAGTTCCTAAAACTTTGAATCGTTGCACATCCCATTTACGGTAAAAAGTGTCCTGTATTGAAATCAGGATGCTAAGGTACCTCCTCGCAAAATTTTGTTAACATCCATGCAGTAGTTTTTACATGATGCGAACACAAATGAAAAGCAGACAGACAGACAGCCGACAGAGAAAAGCAAATGGAGAAAAATTCTAAAAGCGGCGAAGCTGTACCAACAAAATTCCAAATTTGTTGTTGTATCAAACATTGAAGTTCAGTTTGCTTTGGATTTAAAGTCGCCAAATTTCTTGCGATTGTGAACTACAGAACACGCATCATGCTATTTAAACTGGCATCACAGATTTTATGCGAAACGCGATTGCCAGAATACGACTGATTTAATGTAAACAAATTTTTCCAACAGAAAAAAGTTACTAATCGAGTGAAGAAGGTGTAGTGAAAAGGATTTTTTTTTAAATAACAATTCAAATAACCAATTCATGTTACATTGGAAACATGGCGTAAGACATTCAAACAAGATCACCAATTCATTATTTACATGTGTAGAGACATGCGGATAATTTCAAGTTTAAAACTTCTCTTTAATATAAATAATTCACAACTGAAAAAATTTGGTTTTATTACGAATTTGAAATCTCAATATTTTTTATAAACATTTTTATTGCACTTCTTCAGGTTTATCATCCGAAGCTTTAGGTTCTTCCTCCGTATCCTTAGGTTCTTCCGTCGCCTCTTTAGGTTCTTCCTCCCCCAAAACTTTAGGTATCTCCTCTGTAACACAATAAACTCTTACCGCCTTCACACGTCCAGCAGTTAAAGTCGTTATCAGTTTATCTTTTTGAAATTCGCGTACAATTTTAGTTGACTTCAGTCCACGTGCTGACTGCTCCTGTGTAAACACATTGCCCACTAAATGACAAACTGTATTCATGATGCGGTTGTCGAGTGTAACTTCTAGAAATGGTATGTCTAATTTAAAATTGATGCTACTACACCGATACGGCGTTTCTAAAGTAAAATTGTACGTCATGTCATTACGCAGCATTTTACAAACGGAAATTACGGTGTTGCCCATCTTGCGTAGGGTCAAACCGACACCCAGTTCCTTCATGTACTCATCAAAATTTTCACTGTTTTCCAAGACATATCTTTTCCCCAAGAAATCTTGTGCCATTTTTCAGACAGTTAGCAAAAAGAGGCCAAAATTTAGGCGGTGGTTTAATTTTGAATTTTAATTGTATTATTTTTTTTTATTTGTAAAACATTAAATTTATTTTGAAATTTTTAAAAACTGAAAAAGGGTTGTCAAATACATACATAAACAAGGCGAATTAATACTAGGTGATTGCATGGGTGAATTCAGGCTTTTTCGCCTCCTTTGCAGTCGTCAAATTTCATATAGAAAAAATTTGTTTATAATTTTTTTTATATGGAGCAAGGTATATTTATCTTACTAGGTAGTGTCGTCCGCACAGCTGATTTAGTAGTTCGACATGTCAAAATTTGTATGTGTTCAGAAATTTTATAGTGTAGAAGTGAAAAGGCAATAAAACACATACAGGCCTTCTCAATTTTCTCCTATGTTTTTTGACATTTTGAACTACAAAGCAACAACAAAATGCCATGTTGTTCTTGTATTGTTGTATTTGTTGTAGGGACGCCACTACCTAGTAAAATAAATATACCTTGATATGGAGTTTGACTTTTCGCTTTCATACATATGATGAGCTTTTTCGCCACTGCAATCACCTGTTATGGATCCACCTTATATTCAACCATGGTATAACAAGGTGAATCTATTTTACTAGGTGGCAGCACGGCGAATTTAATTATTTTCGCTTTACTTTTTTGTGCATGGCAGCTGTAAAAAATTCGTTTATTTTTTTAGATTTGAAAAAAAAAATAGAAATAAAATTGTAATTATTTTAAAAAAATGTTTTAATATTAAAAAAAAATACAAAATACTACCAGAAAAGTAGAGTTTTGTAGTTCGCGAACGAACTAGTTCAATTGAACTATTCGCTAAGTTGAACTAGATCAACGCTCTTTGTATTGAGCTCTTTTAGCTCAGTTACCTAGTTCAATTGAACTATTCGCTCTTTTGAACTTGATGAATCGCTGTTTGTACTGAGCTCTTTTACCTCAGTTACTGAGCGCTTTTTGTAGTTCGTTGTTTTAGTTTTTGTTTTATGACATTCAGCTTTTGCTTATGTCTATCAGACTGACCAAGCCAAATTCACTTTGTCGTAATATATGTATATAAAGTTTTTTTTTATAATAATCTTAGTCACAAAAATATTTTTTTTTACTTATTTGTGATTACACAGTTAAAAAGGACGGTTTTTGTGAGTTTTACTGTCAAATTTGAATTTTTTTTTATTTATAGAAACAAATTGAAATAATTTACCATTTGAGTTCCACTTTTGTTGTTATTATAGCCGTCATAATGCCACCAAGTAATCGCCCCGGTCGCCCTGCCCTTGGGCCCGTTTTTCAAAAGTACGATGAACCGTCCAATGACGCCGGCCAGTATGCGAATTAAAAACGGCTAGCTATTGAAAAGTTAGTATTGATTCTTTCATTGGCCACAAAAAAGAAATAAAGAAATAAAATACGAAAGCAATAATATTATATATATTACCAATTACCATACAATAACATTCAGTAGGATAATTACGAACTGAATAATTTTTTATCATCATGTTTAAAAAACTGTCTGGAGCACAAAGATTCAATTAGTAAGAGAAGAGGAGAGAGGCAACGGCTGAAGTGCTTCTTAAGAAGATCCTAAAGCTCACTTCCCATTTTGATCCTTCTAGTTCTTCGGCTGTCATCAGTGAACGCGAGTACTCTTAATGAAGTTGAAATACTAGTAATACCAGGTTCAGTTTCTAATGACGAAGATATTAATGAGAATGAAACTGACAAAACGATATTAATTTCTTCTCCTAAAACTGTTGGCTTGATAAATTCGGATCCATCCTCTTGGCCAGAATTCAAAAATAAAAATGAAAAGAATGAGTTAATTTTTAAAGGACCCTTGCCATTAAATACTATTATCCAAAAATTGCCCCAAAAAGATATTTTTGTAAACAACATCAGCTTCGTTGTGCAGAAAATGGGGAAAAAATAAAAAAAAATATAAAAAAAATAATGTTTACCATTCCAGATATCATTGAAACTTTTTTATTTACATTCCTTGACGTCCTGATTCGAATTATAGGGCCTGTTTCAAGGCGAATTTAAACAGGTGATTGCACGGGCGAAAATTCTCATCATCTGTTTAATTTAGAAATGTCAAAAAATTCAATAAAAACAAAAATAATTTTGAAATTAATTTTAAAATTTTTCTTTTAATTGTTTATTGTGTGGATGTTTAAAAAAAATAGAAATAATGTAAAAAAAATTAAGAAAGTGCTACAACAATATTAAAAAGCGGAGTTCGGTGTTTCATGCAAACGGTATTGCAAAAGTTAAAGTGTAAAAAATAATAGCTTGTTTGTTAAATTTAACAACCAAGTTCCAAAATTTTTTGTTGAAATTGAAAAAAGCTATAATATAACGCATTTGCTTTTTCTCAAAGATGGTGCCAACAGAGATACGTGAGTGCAATTTGACGATTTAAAATAACTTCCTTGGTATGTTAATTATTGCAGCCCGAAAAAATTTTATTATTTTTGTTTACTTATTTTTTCTTTTTTGTTTCTACGAATGTTTTTGACAAGTGGCATAGATTTTGTAAAAACAAATTGCCTGTTGTTTTTTTTTATTGTTGTACTTGTTGTAGCCCTGCAATCACCTGTATATATTCGCCTTGGCCTGTTTTTATAAAACGAAACCTTCTCACATGTGTGTTTCGTTTTCAAACGATAAAGCTTTAAATTTGGTATTTATAAAACATTTGAAATTTTTCGTGTTTTTGTTTTTTTTATTCTGAAGTATAGAAAGCTATTTATACACTCAAAAAATGGTGTTCGTTAAATCAACTGAAAAAATAAAATAATTGAAAATACAGTTAACCCGAATAATTTTTTACTTTTTTTAAATGTTGACAAATCAACCCAATAAAATCCTTAAACAAATGTTTTTTCTTTAATTGCAAAAACTTGCAAAAAATAAAATGCACGTTCCGTTGGAATTACTGATTTTGCATTTATGTTTTAAAATGCCAATCTAATAAAAGTAACAACAAATACCATTAGAATCAACGCTATTCCCGTATTTTTTGCTATTTTTAATTCAAGAATGTAGCCAAAAATTACGTAAATATGTGTAGTTTGTTTCAAAATAAACGTTAAAATCAGTTAAATAATTTATTTCTCTTCATTTTTAATGTTTATTTATTTAGAAATAATTTTACGGAATACTTTTTTACTAAACTACAATCAGTTATTGTAATAATATTTTGAGTTTAGAAACCAAAAATAAATTAAAAAATTGAAAGCTCTTTTTTATCACTCACATGAAAAATACTAAAACGTAAATGTGTTTTGTTTCGTTTAATTTACGAAAGAACATAATATTTCATTTTATAAAAACATATTTAAAAAAATCTATCTCTTATATTTTTTTATTTTTAGTACATAATATGTAACCCTTTTGTAAATATAAGTATAAAATCAAAAAAGAAAATATATATATATAAGACCGGGCGCCTACTAACCTCAGGCGGCCCTGAAAATAAATACGTCTTGAACTGAAGTAAAGAACGTGTAGTGTGTGGATATGGTCCCCGTTCGTGTTTGCCCGTACAGTTTTAACCGTGCAGTTAAAACTGATAAAAAAGAACGACGTGTATGGGCGCCTTTACTGTTGTTGCTTTGTAGTTCGAAATGTCAAAAAACATAGTGAAAATTGAAAAGGCGTGTATTTATTTTATTGCTTTCTCACTTCTACACTATAAAATTTCTAAACATACCTTCTAAATATACCTTGGGTAAACCTGTTTTTTTTATACTACTCCGTGCATTTTGAACTAATTGCTGTATTTTATTCAATCCTTCATTTAACTTGCAATGTTTACTTAAAGAAAAGGAAAAATACGTATGTTTTTTAAGTAGAACTTTTGAATTAAATTTAAATCAGTTCTCGTGGGCGGAAATTTGATATTCGGCATAACCTGATGACAATAAAATAAAATGGTCGGCTAGATTTGATGGTACTGCTAGGCCAGCCATATGCAGCCCACTCAATTCCTGACTTGCTTAAAACAGCCATATCGGCTTTATGCTCTTTATTTTTAGTTCACAAGCGCTGCTTATTTATTTAGGTGACCTTCCTATATCTGCAAGGTCCCTGTATATCTACAGAGTCTCTTAATGAAGGCGAAACGTACGACTGGTGACGTGTATTAAAACCCTCAATGTACGTGGTCTTGAGAATAATGACAGCGTGCCTTGATGATCTTCATATTATGGTTTGTACAGGTGACCAAATGAACTTAAGCAATTTTAATCTTGATCAAAATGAATTATTGGAGATTGGTCCTTATAAATTTTAACTTTTAAATTAAATGTCATTACTTGTATTAAACAAATATCTAAAACCTTTTTATACTTCAATGTACGGAGTATTAAATATTGAAAACGTTATCTTAAAAATGCTTCGTTTAATTATTCGTTATATTATTAGTTAAAGTAAGCCAATTTTATTTTTTAGTATAATGCTTAATTATTTTTATTTAAATGAATAATTTGTCATAGCAGTGTTTGCGAACACAGCTCATGTTATTTATGTTTTTCTTGATATTTTAGTAAATATTTTGACACAGTCGGGCAAAAAGAGGTTGCTTAGTTTTTTTGAATTCGCCTTCCATATATGTACCTGTATTATTATACCATGGGTCTATTATAACAATTAAAAATTATGACAATTCATTTAAATTTTTTGTTTTTTTTTTTTAAGGCGAATGCTGCATTTTTTTTTTGTCGGTTAAATGTACGACAGATGCCAAATGCACTAATTAAAATATCACCTCCTACAATTAAAAACACTTCTTCCTTAACTTTTCTTGTAGTATTTTTTAATCTTGAAATATTTTTTTTAACAATTACAAAAGTAAAGCAAAAAATAATTAACTTCGCCTTGCTGCCACCTAGTAAAATAGATTCGCCTTAGTTTTTTCCTTTTTGATTATTTTTTCTGTGATCCAAAATTTGAGTTCAAGGTATATTTATCTTACTAGGTAGTGTCGTGCGCCCAGCTGATTTAGTAGTTCGACATGTCAAAAGTTATATGTGTTTAGAAATTTTATAGTGCAGAAGTGAGAAAGCAATAAAACACATGCACGCCTTCTCAATTTTCTTCTATGTTTTTTGACATTTCGAACTACGAAGCAACAACAAAATTCTATGTTGTTCTTGTATTGTGGTATTTGTTGTAGGGACGCCACTACCTAGTAAGATAAATACATATACCTTGTTTGAGTTATTGTCGGCATACGTCAAATCACTGGCCTACAAATTATTTAAGACAGTAGTTCAGACAATTGAAAAAGTTTACATGTATTAGTGAAAAAGTGTATGTACATATATGTATTGCTACAGTCTTAACAGCTTTGTCAGATGTAAATGCTGTGTTAACAATAGTGAGAAATCAGTAATAACTAAAAACTAAATTATAAATGAACTATAAAATTTCTAATGGATAAACTAAAATTGGCCAGAATTAAAGAAATTAAGAAAAGTATTAAAATCGCTTGTTTTTTTTCAAGTAATTTTGTTAAAATCCTACCTAAAATTAGAAGAAGGTTGCCTTAAGAGCCGACTTAAGCAAATAATGAAATGGCTCTAACAATAAACTTAACACTACACAATCAATTTCAGCGAATTAATTTTATTATTTTAATTTCTATTTTTAATATTTTTTTAAGCATTAATTTTACAAAATGAATAATACAAAAAAACATATGTACATAATAATATTTATTTTAGTACTGGATAACAATTTTAATATATCGCCATATTCTACAATTTTTCTAAAAAGGTAATTATTAAAAAAAATGGTATAAATATTTCGTCTTTAACTTTCATTCTATTTAAAAATCTATTTTTCAAATCATGTTTAATTTGAAATTAAAATTCATTTCATTCAAAAAAATAGTGAAAATTTAAAATTGTCATATTTGGTATTTAACAATTTTACAGCAGCATAATAAAGTTGTTGTTGCTTTTTAGTTCCAGTGAATATCAAAATGGGCGGCAAAGCGAGTAGCGTTTAAATTTGCCTTCGGAAAAATATGAAATAAAAAATTTGTTTTTTGTAGAAAACAAATTTCGTATGAATTAAATTCTATTTGTGATGTTTTAGTCCTTCCGTAGTTAATCTGCTTAAATAAATTTCCATATGAGTAGACCAGCTTTTATCTAGTAATTGTAGGTCACTTAAAGTCTATTTTTTTAGTTGTTTGTGCACACTTTTTTCCAAGTACCATGTTTTTTGTTTACTAACTTAAGGTGTGTGAAAAAATTATTATTCCATTTTCCTGCATTAAAATGCAAATGAAACTTTCAACCTCATTTACGGAATAACGTCATGCTGGGATTTTGTAAACAAAAAAAAGCATTCACACCCATGCAGATATGAAGTAAAAGAAAATCAGTACAAATTTTAAAACAGAAAATTTTTCGTTTTTTTCCTGAGACTGTTCTATCATTCGCTAGATACCGCCTTATTGGAGTACCCAAAAAAAAAAAAAAAATCTGGAGTGGCATATACTCAGCTTTACCATACCCAATGGAAACAGATATTTTTGTGGATATATTACATAAAGAATATTAGTTCAAAGTATATTCGAATCGAAAAATTTATTATTTTCGGTTTGGGGTGTTAAGTAAACTACCCCTTGCCCCTTTCTCATTATGTTCAAAATTAATACAGCTCTTCATCTACATACATCAAAGTCACGTACTGAATTTCATTTCATGTCATACGCTATGACCTGTATAGCGTTCACAAATTTGGGAGTAAGTAACCTACCCCTTGCTGCCTCCCTTCCGATTATGCCCAAAATTTATAGAGCTCTTTACCCCATATACCAAAGGCACGTGCAGAATTTCATTATAATATGTCATACGGTATGACCTTTAGAGCGTTCACAAAATTTAAGGGTAAGGAAATTACCCCTTGCCACCTCCCGATTATGCCCATAAACTATACACCTCTTCATATCTATATACCAAAGGCACATACTAAATTCCATTTTGATATGTCAAACGGAATGACTTGTACAAACTCCACAAAAATTGTGGCATACATCCACCCACAGACATCATCGCGAAAATAGCCAAAATTGATTCAGGAGACCTCAAAACGTATAAATCAGTCGAAATCTCGACCTCGATTTTTTCACGATTACTATACTTTACCTTATACTACGTATGGTAAAGTAAAAAGAGGCGTACGTTGTGCAAATAAGTCTAGAACTCATCCGTATCGGTACATTTAAACAAAAACATAATCGTAATTTTGTAAATACAAAGGACAAGAAAAACGGCAATGATTAAAATATAGTATTTATCATTTAGCATTAAATTCTATAAATAAACATTAAAAAATAAACGATAAAGAACATGTTATCAATTACCACGGATCTGCATTAAACAATTTTCCCATCCCCACACTCACTTACTTATGTATAACAACAACAACAGAACACTTTTTTAACATATGCATGTGTGGGAGTATGTCTTTAGCAGTATTCATAGAAAAATTACATTAATCTGAACAGTGAACAGCATACTTTTATATTGAGATATTTAAAAATCTATATAACAAAACTCTAACAGGACCATTTCTGTATATGAAATATTTTTTGAAAATTGTGTTGCTGGTACAGATACTCGTATTAAACGAAATGGAAGACATAACAGCACTTTTAGAATTTTTGTCTGTCTGTCTGTGTTTGCGTCACGTAAAATCTACAGGATGAATTTAAATGAAATTTTGTAAGGAGGTTTCTTATTATCTGTGTTCAAACATAGAATACTTTTTTCTTGTATTTCCAATAGAAAATATGAAAAAAAAAGTAATGTAAGTACGCAATTTTACCGCAAACTTGACAACACCTTTTATTTTTGAAAGCTGGATACGTTAAACCATGGTGCAATAATACAGGCATATGTAAGGCGAATTCGAAAAAAACTAAACAATCTGTTTTTGCCCGACTGTGTCAAAATATTTTACTAAAATATAAAGAAAAAATCAAGGCGAATTCATACCAGGTGTGAGCAGTAGGACAACAAAACAACAACTTTGACATTAGATTAGCAGATATGAAACAATCTATTTTTTGACAAGACATTAGCAAAAAAACGAGAGCAAAAAACAATCAGCTGGGCTATCGACTCCACCTGGTATGAATTCGCCTTGGAAAAAATAAATAACATGAGCTGTGTTCGCAAACACTTCTATTTCAAATTATTATTTATAATAAAAACAATTAAAGATTATAATAATAAATGAAACTGATTTACTTTAAATAATTAAAATAAATTATATGTAATGGAAAGCATTTTTAAGAAAAGGTTTTAAATATTTAACATACATACATCCGTACATAGAAGTATAAAAAGATTTTAGATATTTATTTAACATAAGGAATCATATTTATGTAATTTAAAAGTAATAATTCATTTTGTTCAAGATTAAAATTTCTCAAGTTCAGTTTTCAAAGTTATTCTGGTTGGTGACCTGTACAAGCCATAATATAATAACCATAACAGATCCCTTACATTGTGGGTTTCGCCCTCATTAAAAGAGTCTGTAGATATACAGGGACCCTGTAGATGTATGTAGGTAGGACACCTAAAAAATATGCAGTACTTATACACTAAATCTAACGATCCTAAAGCCGATATGGCTGCTTTCAGCAAGTCAGGAATTGAGAGGGCTGCACATGACCCTAACAGAAGCATCAAATCCAGCTGGGCATATTATTTTATTGTCATAAGGTTATGCCGAATATCGAATTTCCGCCTACGAGAACTGATTTAAATTTAGTTGAAAAGTTTTACCTAAAAAACATAAACATTACAAGTTAAACAAAGGATTGAATATAATACAGCAACTAATTCACAATGCATTGAGTAATATAAAAAAATGTTTTTTTTTAATTATTACAAATTTTTATGTAAGTGCACGAACAGAGTTTTACGTAAGGTTTGACATTTTCAGATAAGCAAATTTAAACAGCTGTTTAAACAGTTTTACCTGTATTATTATGCCATGCGTTAAACATTATTTACAGAACTCTGCAATAACTTTAAAATTGTATATAAAGCCTTTGTTAACTGGGATGGGTACCTCTATATAAAGTAAATACATAGGCCTTAACTGAAAGTAAGAGTCTTAAAACTTGGTGTAGAATACTTTTAAAGCAAAATCGAATAAGAATATTGTCAGGATGCCAAAGACGTGGCGGGTACAGCTAGTTTCACATAAAACAAAGACTATGGTTAAGCAGGCCAAAGCGAACATAAAAACTGAGGTAACTCAACATTGTGTTCACTGCAGCATTCCATTCTAACTTTGAATATGTGCTCTCGGGGAATATGGGGTCACCAGACCTCAAAATTCCTGGAGCCTGAATCTGAAAGAATAGTTCCGTTTTATTATGGTTTCTTTTCGAAGCCCGACCAGTGTCCAAACGACTGGTACAACGGGAACCGGTATACATGCAGTAAGTGCATTTTTGTTCAAGTCTGCTGTTACATTCTCAACAGAAGGAGTTGGATGGTCTCCAACCTCTAAACAACAGGTTAGAATAGGTATCCAGGCTTCTATGTTCTATAAAATGCTACTCATTAGCGTACGTCTTGTGCACTGTGCCTTATTGTGCGATAATGGGACAATGGCATTTAAGTGTGGTGCTAGCTTCGCTTCATTGTGCTTGTATTGTGTAGTGTGCGGTATTCACATGACGCAATGGGGTTACTGGTCTACACATTAAATTTTACCCGGGGGTAAGGACATCTAGCCAACACGACTAGGTGTTGACATTAATCTTGATCACGAATGTTATGTTTATCCCCATCTGGTGGAATGTAGAAGTATATATCTATATAATTCATGCGGCAACGTAGTATATACATACATATGTACGCATGTGGCAAAATATCAACAAAATTATTGGACTTGACTCAAGGTAAACGGTACCTAGAAAAAAATTGTATGGAGGGTGTTGTAGCTTAAGTGGTTAGCACGTTGACTACTAAGCAATGGTCACGAGTTCAATACTCAGCCGTGGCAACATCAATTTTTCTGATATGTTTTAATTTCTGTTTATAATAATACACATTACAGCGCCCTCCTTCGACGGCGAAGTAAAATCATTATAAATTGGCTTTGCTAGCTTCAAACTAATTCGCCTAAATAACACCAGAGGGGCGCTGCAACACTGTTCTAAAAATAATCACAATGTGCAATTGCAATGTTGCCATAAGCGAAGCTTTACTATCACACTAACCATCTGTCTTATCTACTACTATCCCTTTCCAAAGGAAGTAACACAGTTCATATAGGCATTAATTGCCTGAGTGTTACTTCTCTTTAAAAAAAAAAAAGGTTACGTAAAATTCGAAATTCTAAGAGCTAGCGGTGTCCTCAACTTAAACATCAACACAAAGCTTAAACGAGCTACTAATAATAACCATGAGCTACTAAAGTTGTTTATGCATTTTTAACTTTTTTGAATGTTCCAAAATTTTGGAATAATCGGATGGGTTTTGGCTCTCAAACTATAGATGAAAAATTTGTTTAAATCGGAACCAAAATAAGAAGTAGACAAGAGTTTTGATTTTTTTATATAACGAGATGTTTCAAGCACCGTTTCACCGTATAAGGTCCAAACTCAAAACCTAAGCACGATTACGTGAAATAAAATTGTGTTAAGCATTTAGATTTATTCAATATTTTAATTTGTAATACTCACTGTGTGTTGGTTCTTTCAGGAGTCTCCCTTCATTGCTAGCCACCTTGTATATTTTTTTACTTTATACCTTCAATATATAAATTGGCCAATTTGAGTAGAAATCACACTCGTTCACTGTACAATATTTAACTTTACATTAAGTACCATTAATAAATTATTAAAATTTTAGGTTTAATATTTAAGTAGTTAACAACACTTATTTTCGTATCCACATAAAATTTAAAAATAAACAATAAATGTATTAACACGCAAAGAAAAACCATGGTTATGGTATGGTCACAGAAACCATATTATGTTCTCAATATATTGTTGCGATGAACACAGTTTAGTTGTTTGTAACATTACTTTGGTCCCGATAAAAAAGTTTTGTTTAAAATTTTATCATTAAATGGTTACTATGTACAAAAAATTCAACATGGTTGGTTTTAACTACATATTTTTTTTACCCCACAACTAAAGTTTTTTCGTAGGTAACCAAAAGATTTTTAAAAATAAATATTTTTTGTTTGTTTATGTCATCGTAGTTTATTGTTTTGTGCTTTAAAAAAAATAATAAAAAATGTATAAACAATTATTTCGGGAATTCAATTTAAAATTAAATATTTAATTATTTCTTTTTCGCTGTTGAATTGAGCGTGTGGCAACCATCTTCTCTGGATACCCGCAATTCGAGTCCTCCCGGTGTGACACTGTAATTTATTTCTAATTTTTAGTCCAGAAATTTTAATAAAACTTCGAAATTATGAAAATCAACAGGCATAATCTTACTGATGATGAAATGTTCGCAGATACAAAACGAAATTGGTCGGTGATGTAATTTACCAGGTGACATTAAAATTGAAGATTTCAATCCTCAGCTGAAAAAGATGATGAGGGTACAGACTCAACCGTTGAGACTGACGTTGATGTTGTTTTCAATCAATGTTTACAAGAAAGCTTTGCTTTCGGAGACAAGAAAGACTTCACTTTGTGCCTGAAAGACTACATGAAAAAGGTGATGTCTGAATTGGAAAAGAATTCCCCGAAATTGATGTCTTCAAGAACAATTCTTTACTGGTAAATCCATGAACTGCGATGGTATGAGACATATGCGAATACTGTTAAATCGATGGTCAAAGTGTTCCCTCCCTTATATCCTTGAAATACGGCTTGGAGGAAGAATAATGCTAATTAAATTTTTGTATTTATGTATTAATAAAATCGTCTGCTTTTTATATAAAATCATTAATAAAAAATAATAATTAATATTTTTGTATTTTAAAAGGTAAAAAACTGGCATATCCATTTCATATAACATTTCCTATTTTTAAGCAAACTATAATCGTTAATTTAACCATAATATTATAATGTTCAACAATAATATGGTTTCACTACAACCATAATATGTTGCTCTTAGATTATGGTTACCTCAAACATGTTTTTTCTTTGCGTGTACATACAGACAACAAACAGGAATATGCTGGTCACACACAGAGACTTGGACAAAAAATGGAAATAAATCTGTATCTTCTAAATGAATAGCTCGATTGTATAGAAGCTTAATATATTATAGTAGAGGTGAAGACAAGCTAAAGCTTTACTTTAAGCCTTATAGTATACTTTGAAAAATTTCTTATTTATGATGCGATTTTGGCATATATTATAGTTTAGGAGATATTTTAAAATTTAAAGTTTTTTATTTATATCTACCTTGGTCCAGCGAGCTACCATCGGAACTAAAAAACAAGATTTTTCAAATTTGTTTAATGGATTGAACAAATTTTCGAATACGAGTATTAGAAAAACGAAACTATTTTTTTTTTTTTAATTTTTGGAGAGTTTAATTTATTTTACCTATCTACAGCAAAAGTCCGGGTCATCCATTCCTCCTGCTAACTTGCAGATTCAAGTCAACAACATTGCGGCTGACATCACCAGGTGATTTTCGTAACGCGTGCCAATCCATCGCTATTTCCTCCTCAGTATTCCTAAATAAATTTGGCTCTAATGGAAGTCTAAATCAAATTGTCATTCAATTTCGGCGCGCGACTGACTTTTGTTATTAAAAAAATAAAACCACAAAGTTCCCGTTTTTAAAATATTTAATTTTTAATTGTTGAATTCAAATTAAGAACTAAAAAACTTAAAACTTATTACAATATTTAAATACTAAACATTATTTAAATTTTCTGCTGACATCTGATGAAGAAGTATTGCAAAGAAATTAAGGCAACAAAATAATATTTTTTGCAAAATGCAGTTTAATGAACTGGCTGATATGCAAAAATTAAGTTTTCTGAACTTTAAATTTAGTGGAGTGATATTTTTGCTTATTAGCAAAAATTAAGTTTATTGAACTAGAAAAATTAATTCTGCATTTTGTTATTGTTTCCAATCTCTGGTCATGGGTAGAGAATGTGTTGAATTGTTTTTGGAATGGGTGTTTGACATAACTCGCGTGAAGAGTGATGGATAATTCCACACTGAGTTGAGTTGGTTGAATACTTCACGAACTGTCATGGTGGGGTTTGAGACATTATAAGACAAAAGTACTAAGTGTTTTTTAGGGTTCCGTACACAAAGTGTAAAAATGAAACCCTATTGTTTTCGCTACAATGTCTGTCCGTGTGTCCGTCTGTCAGCGCCTTTTATCTCTGGAACGGCAATAGGTAGACTTTTGAAATTTTCACAGATTATGTATAGTTGTTGCCGCTATTGCAACAAATACTAAAACTTATAGGGTGTTCCAATAGAGAGGTGTTATTTACGAAAATGTGTTTATTTCTTGAACTGTAGGAGGGATACACTTGAAATTTACAAACAGTAATTAAAACTTAGTTCACTATATAAACAAGTATAAAAAAATAAAACTAAAAATTAAAGGGTGTTCCGATAGTGGTGTGAAATGCATGTATAAGCCATAAGTTTTGAACCATAATAGGTAGACTCTTGAAATTTTCACAGAAGGTGTATAGCGATGGCCGCTATAACAGCAAAGATTAAAACTTATAGGGTGTTCCGATAGAGAGGTGTTATTCACGAATATGTGTTTATTTCTTGAACTGTAGAAGGCATACGCTAAAAATTTACAAACTGTGTATAATTTTGGCCGCTATAGCTACAAATATTAAAATCTATAGGGTGTTCCGATAGAGAGGTGTTATTCACAAATATGTGTTTATTTCTTGAGCTGTAGGAGGCATACACTAAAAATATGTAAGCAGTAATTAAAACTTAGTTCGCTATATAAACAAGTATAAAAAAATAAACCTAAAAATTAAAGGGTGTTCCGATAGTAGTGTGATATGCATGTATAAGGCCTAAGTTTTGAACCGTAATAGGTAGGCGCTTGAAATTTTCACAGAAAGTATATAACTGTGACCGCTATACTAGCAAATACTAAAACTTATAGGGTGTTCCGATAGAGAGGTGTTATTCACGAATTTTTGCTTATTTCTTGATCTGTAGGAGGAATTCACTAAAAATATGCAAGCACTAAATTAAAATTAGTTCGCTATATAAACAAGTCTGAAAAAAATAAATCTAAAAATTAAAGGGTGTTCCGATAGTGGAGTGATTTGCATGTATAAGGCCTAAGTTTTGAACCATAATAGGTAGACTCTTGAAAATTTTACCAAAGGTGTATAACTATGCCCGCTATAGCAAAAAATATTAAAACTTATAGGGAGTTCCGATAGAGAGGTGTTATTTACGAATATGTGTTTATTTCTTATAAACAGTATTTAAAACTTAGTTCGCTTTATAAACAAGTCTAAAAAAATAAACCTAAAAATTAAAGGGTGTTCCGATAGTGGTGTGCTTTGTATGTGTAAGTCCTAAGTTTTGAACCATAATAGGTAGACTCTTGGAAATTTTACCAAAAGTGTATAACTGCGGCCACAATAGCAAAAAATACTAAAACGTAGGGTGTTCCAAAAGTGACGTGTTATTTACGTTTATGTCTTTTTTTTTTTTGAGCTGTAAGAGGAAACCACTTACAATTTGCAGACTGTAATTAAAACTATGTTTGTTTTATAAACAAGAACTTAAATATTAAAGGGTGTTCCAATAGTGCCGTGATTTGCATGTATATATCCTAAGTTTTGAATGAATAGGTGGAATCTTGAAATTTTTACAGGAGGGGTATAACTATGTCCACTATAACAAATAATAAAAATTAAAGGGTTTTCCGCCAGTGACGTGATTTGCATGTATAAAGCCTTATTTCTTGAACCGTAACAGGTAGACTCTTGAAATTTTGTACAGAAGATGTGTTGCCACTACCGATATGACAATTACTAAAAATTTAAGGGTGTTCCGACAGTGACACTTATAGTGACTTATTTTTTAATCGCAATAAGTAGACTCTTAATATATTTATAGAAAGGAAGTTGCCATGGCCACTATAATGAATAATAAAATTAAAGGGTGTTCCGACAGTGACATTATTTTATAAACCGTAATAGATACCCTCTTGAAATGCTTACAGTAGATGTGTTACTTCGGCCGCTATAACAAATACATAAAATTGAAGTGTGTCCATTAGTAACGTGTTTTTCACGAACATTACCTTATTTTTTAACCGCAATAGGTAAGCTTCTGATATTTTAATAGAAAGTGTATTACCATGGCCGCTATAAAATGAATTACATATTAAAATTTAAAGGGTGTTCTAATTATGATGCAATTTTCGCGAATATTACTTTAATTTTAAAATTTAAGGGTGTCCCATAAGACATAAAGAAATAAACAACTGGAATTTTTAAATTATAGTGAACACAGTACGGAACCCTACGTGTGTGAGTCTAACTCGCACTTGACTAATTTATTTATATTTTTCTAAATGTGTTACCACTGGACTAGATAGAGCCTTCCGAAAGAGAATATTTTTTGGAGAATTAACAACTTTATAGCAAATTTTCTCTCATGTGTTAAACGGAATAAGAAAAACTGAAACTTTTTTTCCAATTCTTCAAAATGTTTTTTTTTTCACCTTTAATTTTTGTGTTAAATACCGCAAAAAATTGTTAAAACTTTTCTGTGATTGTCGGATTTGCATTAATCAGTAATAATATTTTTTAATTACTTTTGCTTGAAATACACCCAAATCCACTGGCTCGAAACATCATTCATTATAGACTTACCAATTTGTAAAAGTCCAAGCATCATATTTAAGATTCATCCTTAATGTATGCAACTCATTTAGCTTTAGTTTTTCAAACAAACTTTTTAATTAAACTTTTAAAATTACTTCGCTTTTATTATGTGTTATATATTACGATTCAATAGATAGAGGACTTTTTTGTTAAATCCGATTTCTTTCCCACTGTAACCAAATACAAATCCATGAAGGCAACATTTTCTTTAGCTGCCTGCAAACAATAAGCGCTTTAAACAAATATGCAAATTTTAAACTTTTTTTTGTATTTGACTTTTGTGTATGCATATGTAAGCAAGTGTAAATAAATGATTTTAAAGCGTTTTTGTATTTGTATTTGTGTATGTGAATGTGTATATATTTACGTAGAAATAAGGGACATATTTATTTCACATCCACAGAATTTTAAAGTGAGTATGTGTGGCATTGGGAATGGGTATTTATGTTTGTTTTAAATAGCTAAAAGCTCTATAAGCATAAGGATTTACTTTAACGTATCAATACGTTTATTTTCATACTGTGTTAAGTATGTAGATGTATTGTTTATAGAAGATATACAATCATACATTGTACAAAGATTTGTGGTGGCAATAGTTGTGGGTTTTGGGTGTGAATATATTGTAGATATCACCATACATATGTGTTTGTATTGGTTTTAGCAACAGATTTTCAGAGCTTTAAGTTAAATATAATTTAATGGTGATAAAAACCAATGAAGGCAGAAATCCCTGAATTGAATATAACAGGGATTTAAATGTTTGCATGATAAACTGCACTATTTTCAATTGAATTTCAGTTAATCAATTTAAAATGGTATCAATAAAATTTAAATGTTCGGAGCTAAATTATAAATAGTTTTCTTGATCTTTTTCTGCTTTTGCTACTTGAACATTATAGTCTAAGGACAATACTATAAAATAGGAAAATCACAGATTTTCTTTAACTACATAGACCTTTTGGAGAACCTGAATTTGAAAAAAAAAATCAGTCAAGTGCGAGTTAGACTTATACATGTAGAGTTCCGTACTATGATTAGTACAACTTTAAAAATTCAAGTTGTTAATTTTTTCATGTCTTATAGGGTTCATGTCTTATAGGTGTCTTATGCGGTTCAAACAAATAAAGTAATATACGTGAAAAACATGTCACTGACATGTTTTTATAGGGATCATAGTTTTTATAGGGGTCATAGTAATACACAGTTTGTGAAAATTTCAAAATTCTACCTATTATGGTTCAAAATTTAGGCCTTATACATGCAAATCACGCCAAAATCGGAACACCCTTTAATTTTTAGGTTTTTTTTCTTAGACTTGTTTATAAAGCGAACTAAGTTTTAATTACTGTTTGTAAATTTTTATTGTATTTCTCCTACAGTTTGGGAAATAAGCACATATTCGTGAATAACAGCTCTCTATCGGAACACCCTATAAGTTTTTTTAGTATTTGTTGCTATAGCGGGAACAGCTATGCATCATCTGTGAATTCAAGAGTCTAACTATTACGACTCCAGAGATAAAAGGCGCTGATAGAAGGACAGACATTGTAGCGAAAACAATAGGGTTATGTTTTTACCCTTTGGGTATGGAACCCTAAAAAGCAACAAAGTGTATAACCACATAATGTATGTGGGATTAAATGATAACCAGCGACTTAATTGACGGACATATGACAAGACGGCCACATTATTTCCCTTATTAATTCCCATAAAAAACAACGATGTAAATAGAATAAGATAGGATAAGAGAGAATAAGAAATTAGTCTAAGTTAGGATATCAGAACAATCGGTCACTTTAATGACAATTAAATAAACTGTTATATTTACATTTAATTAAAACAGAACGCATTTTTATTTAAACAGTATTGTGAAATCCTACAAAATTGGGGGCTCAACCGCAATGAGCTTATGAAGAGAAAACTGTGTGTTAAAAAATTAGAAAAGGCTGAGTGCCAAGAAACAAAACGGTGTGTTTGTTTTGGGAAGGCTGAGTGCCAAAGAAAGAAAAGTGTTTCTAGCAATAAAAACTGTGTGTATAGAAGAGCAGAAGATTCCCAAAATTATTAGAAACAGACTAATTGTTCACCAAAAAATTAACTGTGTTCTTTTAAAGAAAAGAAATAAAATTGTGAAATTGTGTTGTAAATACAACAAAAAATGCAATACACACAAAGTGTTGATATGCATATGCAAAGCTGAAGAGGAGAAAAGAAGCAAAAGCCAAATAAAACTCAGTGAAGATCAATAGCTGTGAAACAAATCAGAAGTGAAGTAGCAGAGAATCAAATGCAAGTCACTTAGTGAAGAAGGTGTAAACAAGAAGACAACAATAAAAACAACAAGAACGTGCGTGCAGAAACTTCTCGAAGAAAAAGCAGATAAGATAAATTGTTCGTTATTTTTGAAAATATGCGTAGTACTTTTCAAACTTTTACAGTTTGAAATTATTTTATTACAGTTTGAGAATTTAATAAGAATTTTGCCTAATAAGAAAAGTTTTAAACATGAAAAATGAAATAGTAGAGTAATATTTTAAATTTCAAAAGAGAATATCTGTAAAGAATTAAAAACTGTGTAAAAGCTAAAAAGTAAATTAGAGTAACTACATTTTAATATTTTTACTATACAATTTGTTTTATATAACTTTATATTATTTTATAAATCAAAAGATTTTTTTTTTTAATTTGGAAATATGGACGAGACAGAGATTTTAAGTTTGACTGTTGAAGCTTTAAAAGACAATTTAAAAAAATTAAATTTATCAACAAGTGGGGTAAAAGCATTCAGCTACAGACAAGACTTTTAGATCATTTTACCAAAAAAGACGATGAGGTTTCGGAAGATAGTTATGCTGAAGCTACGTCCAGAGTTGTCCCACGAAGTACTTTTACGCTAAGAGATATCGAAGACACCGTTACATCTTTTAATGGTTCTGATCATGTTCGAATTCATCAATGGCTTGAAGAGTTTGAAGATAACGCTGACGCTGTTAATTGGGAGGATTTACAAAAGTTCATTTACGCTAAACAACTTTTGAAGGGTGCAGCAAAAATGTTTATTCGCAGTGAAACTGGTATAAAGAGTTGGAACTCGTTAAAAGCTGTTTTGATTAAGGAATTTGGAGTTCAGTTGTCTGCAATAGAAGTACATAAAATGTTGGGAAATAGATCTAAGAAGCCAGGTGAGACTCATAGAGAATATTTGTATGCGTTGGCTGAAATAGGAAAACCAATAAAGTTGGACACTGAGAGTTTGATTCAATATTTTGTTGACGGTATTTCAGACTCCAGGCAGAATAAAAGTATTCTTTATCAAGCCGTGACTATCGATGATCTTAAAGAAAAAATTAAGGTGTATGAAAAAATAAAAGGTACACAAGAGGCATTAACCCCTAAAATACCACAACGATTTATGCAAAAGGGAAAAGAAACAAAGGAAGATTTTGTAAAATTAAAGAAATGTTACAAGTGCGGGAGAAACGGGCATATGGTGAAGGAATGTCCTGAGAAAGATTTCAAATGTTTTAAGTGCAACGAGTATGGCCATAAAGCGAATGAATGCAAAAAAGTTGTTAATGCTAAAAACGATGTTAAACAAGCGAATATGGTGCAGAACGGGTCAAAACTTTTGTTTAAAGATATCGTTATTCAGGGTAAAACATTATCGAGTATATACATATGCAAGTAGATACATTGTTCTTATTAGGAGAAATAAAATTAGAACCTGAAAAGATACCTCTTCACGGTATAGGAGACGCTGAGATCAAGACTTTAGGAAAATGTACTCTGCCTGTAGAAATCGATGACATGAAGTTTGACGCCAATTTTTACCTGGTAAGCGAAAAGGACATAAACCATTCCATTATGATTGGTAACTCCCTAATGTCGCAGGCCGAAGTAGTAATAAAAAAGGGAGAAGTTTGTTTTAAGAAGCTGACAAAGAAAAACCCGTTTTTCGAAGAATTTGGCACCATCTGTATGAATGTTGAAGAAGTAAAAAGAGATTATGTTGATGTTGATCATTTAGATGAAGCGGTCAAAGAGAAAACGACAAAGATGATAAAAGAATATATCCCAAAAGAAAGTGTGAAATGTCCCGTTACCATGAGGCTTGTGTTGAAAGACGATGATCCTGTATACCAACGACCAAGACGTTTACCTTTTGCCGATCAAGTACTTGTCGATAAACAAGTATCCGAATGGTTAAAAAAGAAGATTGTGCAGCCAAGTAGTTCAGAATGTGCAGCACCTGTGGTTTTGGTTCCGAAAAAGGATAATACTAAGAGATTGTGCTGTGATTTTCGAAAGTTGAACCAGAAAATAGTACGCGATAATTTTCCTATGCCTCTCATGGATGAAGTCCTAGATAAGTTACAAAAAAGAGTATATACCACCTTAGACCTGATGAATGGTTTCTTCCACGTGCCTTTGGAAGAAGGATCAAGAAAGTATACTTCCTTTGTAACAGCCACCGGACAATATGAGTTTTTATACGTTCCATTTGGCATCAGTAATTCACCAGCAGTTTTCACCAGATTCATATCTGCAGTTTTCAGGGATCTGGTTCAAGATGGTACATTAGTAGTGTATATGGACGATATAATTATACCGTCCACAGATGTTGAAGAAGGTCTTTGTAAACTAGAAATTGTGTTGGGAAGAGCAGCATGCAATGGATTGCAAATTAAGTGGAAGAAGTGTCAAATACTACAAAATAAAGTTGATTTCTTGGGGTACGTTGTTGAAAAGGTTCGATTAGACCATCTACCGAAAAGACGAAAGCTGTGAAAAACTTTCCTATCCCCACCGATAGGAAGACCGTTCAGAGATTTTTAGGGTTAACGTCGTATTTCAGGCGGTTTATACCATGCAACGATCGCAAAGCCTTTGAGTGATCTGCTTCGCAAGAATATTCCCTTTAAGATGTGTGTAGAAGCTGTTTTGGCTTGTCAACAGCTGAAAGAAATATTATGTAGTTCACCCGTGTTAAAGTTGTACGAAGTTAAGGCGAAAACGCATTCAGATGCCAGTAAGTTTGTTACGGAGCACTGCTTCTTCAAAAAGACTGTGAGGACCAGCAGTTGCATCCAGTACAGTTTATGAGCAGAAAAACAAAGCCATATGAAGATAGATACCACTCATATGAATTGGAAGTTCTGGCTATTATAGAAGCTTTAAAAAAATGGCGTGTATATCTGTTGGGCATACCGTTTAAAATCGTTACTGATTGTAATGTCTTCAAAATGACGATGGATAAGGAGGACGTACCACCCAGAATTTCCAGATGGGCCCTGTTTCTCCAAGATTTCCAGTATGAAATCGAGCACAGACCAGGTTCCAGAATGAAGCATGTGGACGCTTTAAGTCGAGTTTCATGGCTTGTCAACAGCTGAAAGAAATATTATGTAGTTCACCCGTGTTAAAGTTGTACGAAGTTAAGGCGAAAACGCATTCAGATGCCAGTAAGTTTGTTACGGAGCAGTGCTTCTTTAAAAAGACTGTGAGGACCAGCAGTTGCATCCAGTACAGTTTATGAGCAGAAAAACAAAGCCATATGAAGATAGATACCACTCATATGAATTGGAAGTTCTGGCTATTATAGAAGCTTTAAAAAAATGGCGTGTATATCTGTTGGGCATACCGTTTAAAATCGTTACTGATTGTAATGTCTTCAAAATGACGATGGATAAGGAGGACGTACCACCCAGAATTTCCAGATGGGCCCTGTTTCTCCAAGATTTCCAGTATGAAATCGAGCACAGACCAGGTTCCAGAATGAAGCATGTGGACGCTTTAAGTCGAGTTTCATGCTTAATGGTTGAAAGCAGTTTGGCGCATCGGCTAAAGCAAGCACAGTTAAGTGATCAAAGCAGTAAGAGCGGCTTTAGAAGCAGGTAGCTATGAAGATTTCTATATCAAAAATTAGATCTTGTATAGAAATCCGAGTAAGGAGTTGATTGTCGTTCCTAATCAAATGGAAGATGAAATTGTTAGAATAGCTCACAATCAAGGGCATTTTGGTGTTTCGAAGACACAGGAGCTAGTAGAGATGCAGTACTACATTCTTTATATTGTGTCAAAGGTGCAGAAGATAGTACGAAGTTGCGTTGCGTGCATTATCACCGATGCAAAAAGTGGCAAGAAGGAAGGGTTTTTAAACCCGGACAGGTGGAAAGGATACATAAAATTTTTGTACCACTGATTTAAAAGTACTGTCATGAAGACTCGAAAAGCTGGTATAAACATGTACGAAAGGTGCAAATGCTTTTTAATTGAACAGCTCCTCGCAGTACGAAAGTGTCGCCATTTAAGTTGTTGACTGGCGTGGAGATGAGAATTGTGGATAATCCTGATATTCGAAAACTACTAGAAGAGGAAATAGTTCTAGAAAAGGATCAAGAAAGAGAGAAGTTACGATCAATCGCTAAAGAAAATATTGATCGAAATCAAAAGGAAAATTGCCGTACTTTTAACTCACATCGTAAAGCAGAGACCAAGTATCAAGAAGGGGAACTAGTAGCCATTAAGCGAACTCAGTTCGGCTCAGGATTAAAGTTAAAGGGCAAATATCTTGGACCTTATAAAATCACGAGAATTATGAAACATGGACGTTTTATGAAATGGAGAATGTAGGGGATCATGAAGGACCGAGTGTACGTCTTCAGTAGCTGAAAGTATGAAACCATGGGCAATTCGCGGCGTATTGCAGGCAGGAGTGCCGATTGTGGGATTATTGCCACATTATTTCCCTTATTAATTCCCATAAAAAACAACGATGTAAATAGAATAAGATAGGATAAGAGAGAATAAGAAATTAGTCTAAGTTAGGATATCAGAACAATCGGTCACTTTAATGACAATTAAATAAACTGTTATATTTACATTTAATTAAAAAAGAACGCATTTTTATTTAAACAGTATTGTGAAATCCTACATGTATAAACATATAACGTATATAAGCACATTGCATTTTTACATAGAAAATTATAAAACAAATCTATAATAGGCAACTTTTGTGGATCTTCTGCATACATATACTTTTTATACCAATAATTGCTATCAGAAAACAGTGTATGACTTCTAGATTTATGCTTCATAACAAATTTTTTCGCGCAGCATTTTTCATATTATGCTTACCCTTAAAACTGGAAATTTCACATTAATTTTTTTTTTAGAAATTTTATTTTATGGTAATAAAGAAATTTAATATTTTATATTCTAACACCTAAATTCCCACAACGGGAAAGCTATGCTCCAATAAATTGGGTTTTTTTATAAATTACTCTGCCTTTGGTAACTGTGGGGCTGTCAAATTTTTTTTTTGGTATGTAGCGAAGTGATGGTGCTTTAAAAATCTGTTTCAAAATTGGCCATGTTTGCATCGGATTGGAGTGACAATGGTTACAACTTATGATCCAATTTTCTTTTATCCGCATTGGCTATAGTTGTCTTTAAAATAGTTCATATAATAATAACTAATACCGAAGTAATATAATCAAAATAAAACCACTTTTTTGGGGAAAACCCTGAAAAATATTACTTTTTATATTTTTTAATATAAGAGAGAGAAAGCTATCAGGACAAAAACTTATCCTATTTTATTCAAAATTTTATCAAAAATACAGTCGTTATTTTGAAATAACAATCCGAACATAAATAAGTTCACCACGTTAAAGGTACCAAGTTAATGTCGGCAAAATATTAAAAAAAGATAAAAAGAAGTCAGTACCGAAGTTATAGATATAAACCAGATATGTAAGTAGATTTTTTATAGATATTTTCAAGGACTATTTAAATTTCAAAAATATTAACATTTTAATTCTTAATAAACTTTTGGTGATTTTACAAAAAATAATGTATGCACAGGGAATACAATTTTCTGGGCATCCCACAAGCCCCATTCTCATATGAAAAATAAAAAAGACCAAATTGTATCGACCTTAACGTAGACTATTTTGAGATATACAACGGTTATTGAAACAGTATTCTCAAATTGCCCTCGTAATCATATTTTACAGTATTTTGAATTCTTTTTTTCGTATGAACGGAGTTAACACTTAAAAAATTAACAATTTTTAAGAAAAATACTCTTTAACTTAAAACTTGTTTTTTGTGGGAGTCAGACTCACACAGGTAGGGTTCCGCACTAAATAGACTATCAATTTAATTGGATTTAGATTTTATTCAAGCAAACAATTAATCGATTTTGCAATTAAAATTTTCGTTGATTAATCGATTTACGTTCTTTAATTACTGCAATAACTCGAATAAATTGCACATATTTAAAAAATTTGTATCCTATGAAAAAACACAAAAATGTTTTATTAATTTGTTTATTTCACTTGAAAATTATTATCATTTATTTCTTAGCATAAATACTATGAACTTATGTTATACCTTTTTGGTAATACACAATATGATTAAGTGCCACAGTAGTAGTATGACAGTCGCAGTCGATACCCATATTGCCTCATTCCGTCATCAAATGGTCGAGATATATCATATTTTACATAGAAACTTTGGGGGTCCGTAACTCCGAAACTAAGCGTCGCTCCCAATTTTTTCACTTTACATTTTTTGCTTAGAATTCAATTTTACAAACAATAGGCTAATTTTTATGATATATCCGTAAACTAGATTTGTTCCTTATGAAGGCAGATACAATTTCAAAGCAAAGTGAAACCAGTTCGGAGTAACTGTGCAATGTAAAATTCTTTTGTAAAAAGTGTTACAGTGTTGTGCATGTGTATGTCTATAAATCAATCGATGTAAAACATCTTATTTTAGATGCCATAATAGTAAATCTTTTGTGAAAATTTCAAGATCATACCTCCACGGTTCGAAAATAAACCAATATATGTACGTGAAAAACATGTCACTTTCGGAACACCCTTTAATTTTTATTATTTGTTGTAGAGGCCATAATAGTACACCTTCCCGAACGATGCGACCAGGTATGTTTTGCTTATAATTTTTTAAGTGCCTCCAAAATACTTTTACCTTCCTCCGTGTCTCAGTCATAAATTCCTGTAAGTGTCCTTTTACAATTGGACAGCAAAAGGGCAGACAGACGAGATTTATACTTAATGAATTAAACTTTAAAAAACTTATCTACATTTACAGGTCCTTAACGTCGTCATAAACAACGTGTCGGCTAAAATATTGAATACTTCTTTTGATACCTCAACTGGAGCAGCCATATTACTTTTTCCTGTTTAATTCACTGAATTGCCTGAACAATTTTTTTATAACTCAAATACATCAGATATTTATTTTTACCAACAATCAGTTTATTAGTTTAATCGAAATTGTAAATAATAAATCGATTTTACATAAAGCTTATACATATGTATATATAAAAATTAAATAAATTATACGTATATATGTATGTATAAATGCCATTGGTTTTTAATACTGTATAGTATATACATTAGGGTGTCCCTTATAAGATAAATTTTTTTTTTTCGAATTTCGAAACGCATACCCTATAATTTTTTTATATATAGAAAATTATACCTAAATATGAAATTTTACTCTTCTATCATGATTGTAACCCGTGGCGACTAAGGCAAGAAGTTTTACATAATACAGTAAATGAGAACAATGAAAAGATGCATTAAGAATATTTTATTAAGAATATTTTAATATTCCAAATTATATGGGATAACTTCTTTTTAAAGTGTTTTTTCTGCATTTGCTTAATTTTGGCTTCAAATACACTTTTAAGCACTAACTCATAAATATAATGACGACAAGCGAAAAGCACCAGGTCTCTGCCCAAACTTTTCTCCAAAAGAGCACAAGCGCCATTAAAACGGCCAATGTTCGTTGATGTTGTATCACAACAGATTATTTGCACCTTGTCAATGAGATTCCAGTCATATAGAGCTGTTCTAATAGCTGTTTCTTGGTGTTTACCAGACGAACTCTCCAATTTTGGTACTGCAAGAAGTTGTTCCTTGTCGCTATAAGAAATTATAATTGGCAACCTCTCCTCTTTGGAGCTTCTCACGTCTAAGCCGGGTAAAAGTTTGCCATCCCAATGGACGGTTATGATATCAGGTACGTTGTTCTTAAAGTCACTTTTTATAGTTTCTGCACGTGATTTTCTCATTTGTGTACGAATTCGCTGAATGGAAGATTTATTTATTGCAAAATCGTCGCATTTCAGATCCAATGCCTCTAGGATAGCCTGAATAATATAGACAGAATCTCTTATACTTAGCTGGCACCTGTCTAAAACTGCGACTACCTTTGGTGTTATCAGATTTTTTCTTCCTCTTTTTGAACTGTCGCTCTGCAAACTTGTGCTTGCCCCTGGCTGGATTTCGTCGTCGTGGGAATATTGTGAATCTTCGGTATCAGAATTTAATATTTCTTCCACGTCTAAAACTTGTCTGCATTCAGCATATGATGTAGAAGTCGATGCAACTTCCGAAAATTCTTGTTGCCTTAATTTTCTTGTTTCTTCGAGTAATAACCTTTTTCTAGATCTTTCCTCTTTGTCTGCTAAGTTTTTATCTATGCCAGCAAAGCAACCCGGTCTACCCGGCTCTCTCTGTAGCTTCAAAAATGCTTTATCCTCTTCTATTTTGATAATTTGAAGGGCAGCAGCATGAGCAATATCAAATAGGTTATCAAGATCACTTTCAAAATTACTTTCACGGGTCCTATAAATATCGAGACTTTTCTTACAATTTTTTTGCAACTTTTGCAACTAGCTTCTTGACACAGTTCGGAATTGCCTTTGTAGGAATTCTTGCCTTCTCCCAAAAAATTACACATTCTCTAATTACTAGATTTGCACTTTCTCTAAGATCGAGCTTGACTTCGCGCATATTGTAAAAAAGCACAGCGAGAACTTGTCTATTAGATGGTAGTTTAGCACCATTAATTTGATGACAAGGCATTCCGATGAGAAAAATTTTTTGTTTTCCACTTCGTAATTCGACGGACATTTTTTTAGTTAAGGCACCGAACTTTATAAAACACACTATTGAAATTGAAAATTGCCACCGCAAACAATACATTAATTTGACAGTTGAGCAAAAAGGAGAATCACCTTTTTAGATAAACAAATATATATGAAAGCTTATTTTTTTGAAAGCAATGTAAACGATCGCAAGTCGCCACGGTTTACCATTCTTGTATCAATGTAAAAATGACGTCCAAAAATAAGGCACACCCTAATGTACATATGTAATACCAATTTGAAATTTAAAAAATAACAAACAACATAAATAAATATAAATAAACCAATCTTAACTGTTTTTAATTCAAGTGCCAGGTTGTTAGTTTTTCAGAGTCGCTAGCTGTTTGCATATGGTAATAGGAAGCTTCCATCTTTTGGAATTGTAGTTGTTCTTTTTGCAGTGGTGATGGACCTACCGGTGCTACGCCCAAAAGGGGTGGTATGTGGGTTTCATTTGTAGGCTGATATTATTTCAACAAGTTCTACTGATGTAGTTGTTTGCTGCTGCTGTTGTTGACGTGAATTGGCAGTTGTTTCTGACGAGAAATGCTGTTGCAGTACTTGTTGCTGCTGATGCTGTTTTTGTCTATTATAAATGCTAGACGCTTGCTGTTGTTGTGATAGGCTATTCGTATTGATCACATATCGGCTCCTAAAAATATAAAATAAAAAAAAAATTATTTAAAGTTAAGTTAAAATCAAAATATACTTACATTTTGTCCTGTTTGTTTTATTTGATCAGCTTCCTTCCTTTTTATTTGTTTTGCTTCTTCTTCTTTTTCTGTATCCATCCCACAATTGAACACAAAAAAATGGGAAATTGCGCCAAAAATTTTATCTTTTTCAGGAAAAATGCAATTTCCTAATTTTTTGTATCTAATTGTGGGAAAATGTTCACAATAAAATGTAAATAAATAAAACGTCACTTAACCCTGACGGGGAAAAGAGATAGCTATATATGAATTTTAAAATTGTCTGTCCTGTACCAATGGAAGGGTTAAGTGGGGAATGCCATTGTGATGCAACTTTGCCGTTTTTTAGCACAAATTAGGACCGCTAGGTGGCCGTGTCTTAACTGGTTAATTTGTGGTTTGCAGAGAGCAAGGCGAATTCATACCAAGTGGAGTTGATAGCCCAGCTGATTGTTTTTTGCTCTCGATTGAGATAAGAAAAGTTGAATATACACTACTAAGAAGATTTGAATTATGTAACATATTAATAGTAAAATTTTAAAAATACACATAAATTATTTTCATATTTTTCATTACAATGGTCATAAACTGAATAAAAAAGTTTGGGAAAAAGTCATATTCCTTTATGAAAAAAATCATGGATTATACATTTACTAAACACGTCTACCTCGAAATTATTCTTAAACGAAAAAATAAGAAGTAAAATAGCAGTATAAAATTGGAGTTCTTAATAAAAAATAATTTTAGTTCCTTTTTCCGTTTAATGGGCTAACCGATATAATTTGTTCGAGTTAGTTTTTAAGCAAAATTTTAAATTTTTCTTACTCTAACAATTAATCGCGTGGATACTCTATCACTACTAACCTTCAACATAAACCTTTAAAAGTACAAGTTTTAAATTATTTTTCAAGTCTTATAGGACACCCTTTAATTTTGAATTATTTTTTATGATAGAGCATAGTACTTAATACCCTGTTTAAATATCAAGTGACTGCCCATTTCCTAAAATGACATTGAGGGACATCTTTTCATTTTTGTTAATTTCCTTTTCGTCACTTGTTGTTACAGAAGATATAGTAAAATATATATATAGAAGATATAGTAAAATATAATGTGTAAATTTTAAGTGTCCGCCTATTACTGTTCAAATATAAGGTCATATATTTGAAATCATGTCAGCATCGAACCACCCTTTATGTTTAAATGTTAACAACATCTCGTTTAAGTTAACCAAAGTAGTGACGAAATTAAGTATAATTTTATCAACGCAAACAGATATTGTTACAGACAAAATATATGGTTCCTGTGACCATACGATGTTTTTTCTCTGGCGAAGGTGTCCAATTAAAAATTTGAAATTTCCATTAAGTTAAATTAAAATTTTCATTAAAAATATGCAAAGCAATTATTCACATTAAAAAATTTTTAATTATGGCTTTTAAAATTAAATTTATTTAATCCATCAATTTTTCTTACTCATATTATTTTTCATGCAAATGAGTTCTAAAAATAATGGTTTCAGTTGGTGCATTAATTACTGAATAGAAAATAATTATTGAATCATAATTCTATTTCATCTCAATTTAACTTCTGTTTCAACTATATTAACAATAATTAAATTTATAACTTTTGCAAAAACCATATTTATTTCAACGAAATTATTTGGAACAAAATTTTTTCTCATTTAACGAACCCATTCACATTACAATTTAAAACTGAATTTCATAAAATTGCAATTAAATCCCCTCGTTACTATTTAATTTATTATTTGTGGATGCTGCTATAAAACGATTCTTTTTCGTTCAGTTTTTATATTTTATTTTTCTCTTCATTTCCTCTACTTAGTGTTTGAAGAAACGTGTTAAAAAAATAAATAAATATTTATCCATTAATTGTAATTTTATTGAACAAGATTTTTTATGGACTTAAATCCGTCTTTTCAATTTAATGGTATTTGTATGTCGTTAACAAGATTTACTGTTGCTTTCAATATTGTTTCCAAAAATTACACGCTGTTGCGGAGAACATTTTATGACACATATTATAGACGTATTAAGAGTATAATAATCCAAGATGTACGAGGACAATCCTAGAATTATATACCTGATTTACCTAAGAAAACAAATTTGAGGAAAAATATATATTTGTTTTTTTTTTCAATATAAATAATCTCAAGTTGTTACAAGGGATATTTTATTCCCGCATTTTACTTATCTGCGTAAAGCAAATCGATCTGACTAATACGTACTGATTTCTGTGTGTAATTTTATTTCTGCATATACATAATACTAATTGTTTAGTCCCGTTCCACACGTGCAATTTTTGTTTCTGTAACACATGCACTTGTTGTTGGGATATTAAATAAAATGTATATGAAACTCTTCTGTGACTCTCTATTATTGTTGTTGTTGTTTGTTCTCTTCGACATAAAAATGGCTGTATAAAAGTATACAGTCGTCAGAAACACAATTTTTAAAGTATGGACAAAATGTTTCAGAAACAAAAATTGCAAGTGTGGAACGGGACTTATGGTGACCTGTCAACATAGATAACGTAGCAACTGTAGTAGAGCTGTTGAGAGAGATTTTGGCGCTTGGTTTAAAATTTATATGCCCTTTACCACAGATGTGGTCAAGATTTGTGTCGATACCTAGCCGTGGGCCCTTATTCGACGGGTGGTCTAACCATCTTGCTTTTTTGGAGCGTATAACCATTGAATGATTAACTGTTCACAAAAACTTGTTTATCGTGAACAAAGTATTGTTTAAAATAACTATAATTTGTTCATGTATTGTTACAGAGAACTTAGTGTAGTTGCCGTGACCATACAATAACCATATCTTTTCTTAGGGTGTACATATCACTCAATTACCCAATTTTCGAGAAATACTCGCCTAGCCCTGTAAGCCTGCGCCCTTGCAATTTAGAGCAGTGACACAAAATGTGTTTCACAGTTCCCTACTCCTCCTCGCTCATCCTGATTAGTTATTCTTACTACCCAATCGGAATCAACTCTACCAAAGTTAGTCCTCTCCGAGTCAAATCTTACTAGTCAGTCCGTAATTTAACAACATCTCTATACTTGTTCGTCAGCACACCTATTGCCTTTCTTCACGCACCTACTAGCCTTTATAGGGCAGAAGAAATATTTTTAACCAAATTGATCATTAGTTTTTATAGAAAATTGTAAAATTTTATTTAGCCATATAATGCATTTTCTAGATCGCAACCAGAGAATGACAAATGTATCATTTTTAGTACTTATTAAGTATTTGAGGCCAAACATGTATAAATATGTATAGCTACAGCTCAAACAACATACCATACACACATACTCATATCAATTTCAACTTAAATAACTACAAATATAGGCAGAGAATAAGTGTTCACATACTTGTTCATTATTTTTCGCAATACAACCAAGTATAAGTAAAAGTTGGATAAAGTATTGGCTATACCCATACTTGTAAGTATAGAGTGGGAATAAGTACAAGTATGTAAATGCTCTAAGTATACTTAGAGTATTTTATAAATATATGTAACTATATGTATTAATTATTTCACAATTTAAAAATACGTTCATTCATTCCTTCATCCTAATATAAAAATAATTTTGGTTTTCCATACTTAACCAATGTTCGATTATAAACAAAACATTGCCAAACACCTTTTTATACACACAATTCCTAAGAGTAGTTGTTTTACTTATAAGTATACTTAGAGTATTATAACTACTTTTCCATACTTATAAGTATTAGGTAGTTATAAGTATGGGTATGACAGATACCCATCACGTTATCTACCTACAACTAGTTGTACTCATACATGCATTACGTATACATTTTTAAGTTCGTTATGTATAAATAAAGTTTGTTATAAGTATTGACACCCATACTGATTTCACTGCAAATGAGTATGTGTAGGTATTTTCTGTGTTATAAGTATAGGTATAACTAATACCGAATAATATGTGTAAATACTTAACTACATTTATTTTATAAGTACTTTTTGTCAGTCTCTGATCGCAACCTCCTTTTTCAGCAGTCTTAGTATCTATTTACTTTGGATAGTTTTATGTTGTACACACAATAGACTTTGTTCTGGCCAACTGACGTTAGATGATTGTAAAAAAATGCCTAGTATTATCTGAGTTTAGCGGGTTAAATAGATGATGTATAGAACTAAACACTAATGTAAGTAAAACCAACAAAGGTTTTTTTTGTTTTCCCAAACTTATTTTACCTGAGAATGTAAAATGTTGAAAAAAATAATGGGGAAAACAAGTAGAGAAATGGGATTTTATTTGAAATATGTGGGGATCTTTAAATATTTCGTCTGGTATAACAAAATTAAATCCAACTAGAGAAGCCCTTTAATGAAAATGATTCTATAACAAAAATAACACAAACTGCTGAAAATACATTTTCAGTTTAAGTAAGTTATTATTTGTTGAGTAAAATTAAACTTATGCAAGCGCATGAAACACACAACTCTTAACACCATCGTCTGTAGAACTCATTATCTCTGTAGCATCCTTTGCACAACGAAAAAAAAAAACAAAACTTGTATTTAATGGTTTAAATGCTGCAGGCAGTCGGCCTTGACAAACATTAATCACACTGCTGTAAATGCTGTTGTTGCTCTTGTTTTTAGTCCAGTTTAACATATTTGGGCATCGAACATTGTGAGCTTATGTTCCGAACAGACAACATTGTCCACACTGGTGATATATGAAGTCACAACAAAATAATTACTTTTATAAACTTATAAACGGCTGCATATAGAAGAGGATGGAAAGCAGCAAGAATGAAAACTGAGTTAAGGAAAATAATAAAAATATATATCTATGTATATGAATATCGTGCAACTTAAAACTCAATTATTTATTTAATATCAGGGTTCAGAAGTTTTTTAATTATGAGCGTTAAAATTTCAATATTTATGATATTTCTCATTAATGAGATTTCAAAAGTTTTATATTATTTTGACGGTCATAAATGGATAAAAAAGGCTCTGTCTACAATCACTCATGAATGAATGTAACTGTTTGTTTTGTTCTTGTAGCATACATACATAAAGGGTGAAAAACCAAGATTATCCGTATTATTCATATGTGATAAGTAATGAATTAGCTCGTTACATAAACGTTTGTACATTTTTTCATATACATTCAACCGTTTTCCTTTAATATAGTTTATTTGACCTTTTTAATTATTTTTATTCAAGCTTTAGGTCGTTAATTATTTTTATTTTTATTCTCGATATTTCGCTACTCCTTTGTGTATAAAAATAATTAAATACAAATTATTAAAAAGGTCAACCCTAACCGCGGCAAAAAATGGTTTTTGGCGTGTCGTCCAATTTGGATGAAATTTTCACAGTATATTAACAGATATATGAGTAACAATTCCCTGAAATTTCAGCCTCATAATTTCATTACTTTTTGGTCTAAAAAAAGTCAAAGTTGAGGTATGCCAACGCGCTTGAAATATGTTAGTTCAATATGTAATATTTAAAAGGTTATTAATAAAAAAATACATAATAAATATAACTTTAAAGTATTTTTTTAACTAACTTAGTTGTAGTAAAATGAGTAGAAAAAAAATAAATTAAAAAAAAAACTCAAAAAAACAATTTCTTAACAACAGAATTGTGGTGTAAAAATTGAACATTTTGCATTTTCAATGGACTAGGAAATATAGAGCAGCCCCTTGCCCGAGGTGCACACTTATATCAAATGCAAGATTGAAGTCTCAGCTTTCATTTGAAGTAAAGAAAATATAGCAAAATTTTGCAAAAGTACTTTAAACATACACAAAACTACAAAAAATACGCAACGCGCACATTCTGTCGCTATACGTATGTTAGCATGCAATAGCATGTTTACAACTTTTGTTGCGGGGTGATTCGAATCTGCGGCTAAGTCGAGTCATAAAAAAAAAATTTTGCGCAGACAGGCCTTAGGGAATAGCTTCGGGAGGAGGTTAATTTAGCCTAAAACCTCTAGTCCCTCATAAAATTCATAAAAAATGGGGAGGGGCTTACGACCAGTGGAGACACTACCTCCTGCCCGAGTCCCAGTGGAATTTATTAATGTTTTGTTGGGTTTAATTTCTTTTATTTAAGTAATTGTGGTTAGGTTTTTTTTTGTTTTGTTTAATGTTCTTTTTGTTCTTTTTGCTGAAATAAAAGAAAGAAAGTATTAATATTGATGGGCAAATAACAGGAACGATACTGTTTAATTTCCCTTCACCCATGGTCCGACCTGTAAATAAATTAAAATATTTAGTTAAAAGAAATTAACAAAATGTATTTCTGCTTCTGTACACTTACATGTGCTTGCGTTAAATGTCGACTGCCAGCTGTTTACCATGGTTGCAAAATATATGTAGGTAAATCAAGGCGAATTATGCATATGAATTAAGTGCGAACATGTAGGTGGCAACGTCATTACTTTAAATAAACCGTAAGATGAAAAGGTTGTTTTTCAAATAAATTTATGATAACAAAGAAAAAAAATGTAAATAAAACAGTTGCTAAATTGCTGGGACACTGATAATTTAGAGAGATGCGGGAATGTAATTTAGGATATTTGGACTTTGAACAGATGATATTTGGACTTTGAACAGATGATATTTGGACTTTGAACAGATGAAAATTTGGACTTTGGACATTGAAAGGAGAAGTTAATATTGAATATTTATTTAAAATTTAAAATTGGCAGTAAATTTTGCTATTTACTTGAAAGGGGTTATATAAGGTGAATGTCGCGATCATCAACCAATAGGAAATAAGGTTATCGTTGTTGGTAGGTTTAGTGAAAGGACATAAGTAGGGGAAATAAGAAAAAGGGTATTTAAGCAGGTAATAGATTTTGATGTAGATTATTCAAAAAAGTGTAGTGAAGTTGAAAGTGCAAAGAACTTAAAAGTGGAAAAATAATAATAAAAAAGAAAGTTATTTGAACAGAATTATTTGAAATAGTACGTGGTGTGGCTAAAATATTGTTGGTGGTAACTCATAATTGAGTTAGACATAATTATTAAAAAAATTTTAAATATTAAAAAAAATCGTAAGTTGGAAATTTTTAAAAAAAGATAATAGTGAGTGTTTAGTGTAGTAAAAGGGTGTTTTTTTTTATTCTTAGCTGGCATTATTCCCCTAATTAATAAGAAGAAAACTGGGAGTTTTGAAACGTTCAACGCCACACCAAAAGAGGAGAATAGCCAGGTAACATTTTTAGTAATTTTAAAGTATATAATAGCCAGAATAAGTCAAAAGACGGCTAACATCATTTCCACGCAAAGAAGATAATATAAAGTATATTCCTATCCTGGTAATATATCCGAAAACACTTGCCGGAAGTGAAGAATTGCCAGATGAAATAAAAAATCATATTATTCCAAGTCAGTAATTTAAATTGCACCTACGTACAGATTCTAAAGGAAGAAGAAGCTTTTGAAAAACAAATTATACAAATGCATGATATTTAAATTAGTAGTTTAAGATAGTTTTAAGTTATTTTTCTTCTGTTTAGGAAAATTTTATTCGTAAAAAAAAAAATAACAAAATATTGATTAATTAATGTACATATATCTCGCGATTTGTGTAGAGTTTTTTTTTTTTTACTAAAAGGTTTTCATATGTAGAGCTGAAGCGTCGTACGTGAGTTATTAGTCTGCACAGTGGTAGACAAAAGTTTTGTACTCTCAGGGAGCTCCTTTAGGTATAAAAGTAAAGATTCGAGATAAAACCTATATTAGGAAAGTATTAATAGCTTGAGCCCTGCAATAGAAGGTAACCATATAATTTATGATAATTTTTAATAATTTTGAAATAATCGATAAGAGATATACGTATATACACAATTTCTTACACTGCAAAAATAAAAACAAATTTTAGTAGTAGTTTTTTTTGTTCCTTTTTTATTTATTTTATTTAATTACTTTTATTAATTACATTTTTTAAGTATATATATTTTAATTGAGAAATTTTAAGTTTTTAATTTTTTTTAATATTAATATTTTATTTCAATAAATGTCATATCTTGTAAGTTGAAAACAAAATAATACTATGTCGGCTTAATTGTTTCAAGGTACGGGTGGTGATGGAAAGGTAAGTGTGGAGGAGGTCAGGTGGAATGTGGGTCGCGTGAAGACAAGTTTGTGGATGCAACCGCGACAAGGTTGGGAGGGCTCATCCAGAGAATACCATCCGTCTCTGGAAATTGTGTTCGTGTGGTATCAGTCTGTTTGTCTGTTATTTTGAATTTTTAGTTTTGCAATGTAATTTTTTTTTGTTCGGATACGCGGCTAGCGGGAAGGGTTGGGACCCCCTGAAAAGATAAAGAAAACAACGAGCTAGACGGAAACCTCGCTACGTCAACCGGTCCGTAACATAAATGGCGCCCAATGGTGTGACTACAAACAGCATGTATAAACACCTAGACATGCATAAATAGCCCGATAGTTGTAATCAATAGCCCGATAACCAATTTGGATGTATACTGGAATTGCATTTGTATAGCAGCTCTGAAAAGGAAGAAAAATATAGAGTTATGTATGCAAATGAAAATTTCAATATACTTAAATGCTGCTAAAGATACTTGTGGGAACGTGAAACAATAGCTTAGTGAATTAATAGTGTTCAGTAATTGTATTGTGATGCGTTTCTATGAGTGTTTTTTTTTTAATGTAAAATTTAAATTAGAATATATCCATGATTAGTGGTAAATTTTGGGTTTCGTCAGATAGCCTCTCGTGAATAATGATTTGCGAGGTTAGTTGTATCTGATGAGTCCAAATGTCACTCGTATCCACAAAAAAAAAAAAAAAGAAAGTGTTGTGTAAAGTACGAGGGGCCGAACTAAAAGGATATTTTTTTTTTTTTTTTGAACTTATATTTGATCTTGATTGAACACCACACGATGTACTAATATAAATCCGCTCTGACCATCACGTCCGTCCATCATCGCCTGCATCGATAAAAAAAAAACTGTGTTTTAAAAGTTTTTTTTTTGTAGTTTCGTATTTATTTTCTTATTCATCGTTAATTATTTTCATTAAATTTTTTATTTATATATTTTAACTTTATTTTTATTTATATTTTATTGTTTATTTCATATCTTATATATTAATTTATCTAAGATTGTATTTACATAGTTATTTATTTATTTATTTATTCATTTATTTATTTATTTACTTATTTACTTATTTATTTACTTAATCATTCATTTATTTTAATATATCCTTATTTATTTATCTAGATATTTCTTTTAGTATTTAGAATTTTCTTATTTTATATTTGAATTCTTAATCATTTTAATTTTTTTTAGTTTTATAGTTTATAGTTTTTATTTATTAATTTGGTAATTATATTTTTTTTGCATGCTAATATTTATTCTATTTTATTGATCTTTATCTTGCTTTCTGGTAATTTAATAGTTCTCGTCGTAACATTTTTTTTTACATTCAAATCTTCTTGATACCAATATTAAAGTTCCGTCTTGTTAGAGACAAAGCGATTTTTTTTGATAGCAAAAGGGTATGAGTGATAGTCCGGCTAAAAACCGATCGAGAAAAAGAATAAGACAAGTCCAATTTGATCTAAACCGTTCCACTCCACACGTGTCCTATAAAATTTCCAAGCCTAATACTCCTAAGACCAGATCAATAGCAAATTTAAATTTTGAAATGGCTGAAGGAGGTAATCAAATAACCGATTTATCGCACACGATAGTTTCCGGCAATCCAGGTTTACAGCAAGCAGGAAACATATTGCCAGGTACAAGTAGGGCAAATGTGAGGGAAAATAATCCAGGTGATTTTGAAGAGTCCGTAAAAAGATTAGTTGAGCAGGGAATTAATTCACAGGTTACTGACTTGAAGAAAGCGATGTCCCAATTAACAGCAACAGTAAGTAGGATCAGTGTTGTGGTGCAGCAAACCCAACAAGAAAATCGAAAGCTTATGGAAGCTAATTTACCAAATGTGTCGAAAGTATCGAGCGATGGCCCACCAGCCATGGATATGTCTGGGTTAAACAACCGATCTGCTTCAACTTCAAGAGCTTCTTCGGTCAATGGTGATGACGTTGCTAGATCATATAACAGACCTCGTATTGACAAATGGGGGTTGGAATTCAATGGCGATAACAACATTCTGGCGGTGGAAGATTTTGTATTCCGGCTAGAAAGACTTCAAAGCCAATACGGTGTGTCATGGAAGGAAGTACTGGATAATTTCCATATGTTAATGAAAGGAGCTGCAGAAAAATGGTACTGGCTCTTTATACAAACCAACTATGTATCGGAATGGCCTACATTGAAATTAGCCCTTCTAAAACAGTACCAAACAACTCGTTCCAGTTTTGAATTAATGAGAGACATGGTGGAAAGAAGACAGCAACCCGGCGAGTCGATTGATGACTTCTTTTTCGCAATGACTCAGCTTAGATCACGATTAGGTATTTCAATGTCTGAAGAAGAAATGATTAAAATGGTAAAACGAAATTTGAGGGAGAATATCGGTCGTATTGTTTACCCGATGACAGTGTCCTCGGTTGAAGAGCTTCGAATGAGCTGTCTCGATGCTGAAAAGACATTTCTGAGAAAGGAGAACAGACACCAACAGGCACCAGTAAATCGGTATCCAAGGCAGATAAATGAGTTGTATGAAGAAGTTTTAGAAGCAGGAAAAAGTCAAGATGTTCACGAAGAAATAGCAGCAATGAGAACAAGTAATTCTTCAAATACAGCAATAAGAAATGTTCCCATCTGTTGGAATTGCCGCCAAAGTGGACACTTTTTCATGGACTGTCCTGCCGAGGAGAGGAAAATTTTCTGCTATAGGTGTGGAAAACCCGATATTATATCACCCAATTGCGAAAATTGTAAAAATAAGAATTTTCTGAGGAACGAGGGAAATGCGGGGAACCATCGTTCGTAGAGGTACCCGCACAAAATCAGAGAAAATTAATTTAATAAAATTAACAAAGAAATTTAATAAATTTATACCCCAGCAAAGACATTTATATACTTTAGAGGAAAGAAGCCAAAATTATGAGAAAGTGAGAAATAAAATATTTAACGAAGAAATCAAAATCAAAAAGCCCACAATATCAAAAAGGATAATTATGTTGAGAAAAAAATTTGCTGAAAGAAGACGTTTAAGAAAACTTGCTATTGAAGCAATAAAAGCAGCAGATAGCACATTTTCAGATCCTAGGCCATATGCAAATTTTAAGATCAAAGATGTTAATATGAGAGGTCTACTGGATTCTGGTGCATCTGTTAGTATTTTTGGTAAAGGATGTAGGGAACTTATTGAAAATTTAGATTTGCAGATTTCACCAATATTCTCAATAGTTTACACAGCTAACGGCCAACAACATAGATTATTAGGAAAAGTTACAGTAGATGTAGAATACCAAGGCAAAATTGAAAAAAATTGTATTTTATCTTTGCCCCGACTTAGAACAGTCTGCCTACCTTGGTATAGATTTTTGGAAGGCTTTTGAATTAGCTCCGGAAATAGTAGGTGTGGCTGAACTTAATGTAGGGAAAATTACGGAAGATTTCAAAACAGATAATCATAAAACGAATCCCCATATATTATCAGAATCACAACAATCCGAATTAAATAAAGTAATAGAAATGTTTCCGGCTTTTGAAAAACAAGGTTTAGGGTGTACATCCCTTGAAAAACACAGCATAAAGTTAATAGAAGGTGCTGAACCGGTTAAGGATAGACACTATCCAATCTCCCCGGCCGTACAGGAAATAGTTTATACCGAAATAGATAGAATGTTAGAGTTAAAAGTAATTGAAGAAAGTGAAAGTCCGTGGAGCAATAGGACGACAGTAGTTAGGAAACCTGGTAAAAATAGGTTTTGTTTAGATGCCAGAAAATTAAACAAACTCACAGTCAAGGATGCATATCCCTTGCAAAATATAGAAGGCATACTCAGTAGAATCGATGAAACCTTTTATATTAGTAGTGTCGATCTTAAGTTTGCATTTTGGCAGATCGAATTGGAGGAAGAGAGCAAAGCCTATACTGCATTTACTGTAGCAGGTCGTCCGCTATATCAGTTCCGCGTAATGCCATTCGGACTGTGCAACGCAGCCCAAAGACTGTGTCGATTAATGGACAAGGTAATCCCGGCGAGGCTGAAGGACAATGTGTTCATTTACTTAGATGACCTTTTGGTTATCTCTGATAGTTTCGAAAAGCATGTTGAAATATTGGCAGACGTAGCCCAATGTCTTAAAACAGCCAATCTAACAATCGGTCTTCAAAAATCCCAATTTTGTTTTCAACAATTGAAATACCTTGGCTTTATCATCGGTGGTGGTATGTTAAAAACTGATCCAGAAAAAATTAGAGCTATTAAAGAAATCAAAGTTCCGAAAACTCCAAGAGAAGTTAGAAGTTTTCTGGGAACTGCCGGATGGTATCGCCGCTTTATTAAGGACTTCTCAACGATATCAGCTCCCCTGACTGATACCTTAAAAAAGGCTAAAAAATTTATTATAACTCCAGAAGCAGAAATGGCTTTTGAAAAGTTAAAAAAGGCTCTTACTTCAGCCCCAGTGCTGCGACATGCAGACTTTTCAAAACGATTCTACATCCAGTGCGACGCATGTGACTATGGGATCGGCGCAGTATTATATCAGCTAAATGAAAATAAAGAAGAACATCCCATAGCGTTTTATTCTCAGAAACTGAACAGCTGCCAACGGAACTATACTGTGACAGAGAAGGAATGCTTCGCAGCGGTGATGGCAGTAAAAAAATTCCGTCCATATGTGGAAATGATGCCTTTCACGATTGTAACTGACCATGCAAGTCTGAAGTGGTTAATGTCCCTAAAGGATTTAACCGGAAGATTGGCTCGATGGTCTTTACAGCTTCAAGCATTCGACTTCGAAATTGAGCACAGAAAAGGTTCTGAAAATACCGTAGCTGATATGTTGTCTCGAGTGCCGAATGAGGAAGCAGCCGAAGAATTAAATATGGAAGATATCCTTGACTTTGAAACAACAGAATTCCAAAGCAACGAATATCTGGAATTGATTAGTCAAATACAAAACAATAGTCAACAACTACCAGATCTGAAGGTTGAAAATGGAATGATTTTTAAGAAAATGGCTTTCGACCGCGGAGTTGAAGAATGCAGCTGGAAATTGTGGATACCGTCAAACATAACACAACCTCTAATAGAAAAAGCTCATACTGAATTAATAGCAGCACACGGAGGGGTAACCAAAACCTTGGAAAGACTTCGTAGGTTCTTTTATTGGCCTAAAATGGCTTTTCAAGTAAAAACATTTATTAAAAATTGCCAGACCTGCAAAGAAACAAAACCTACTAACCAAAATCTAAGACCAGAAATCGGAAAACAGGTAATCACGGAGAGACCTTTCCAGAAGTTGTACGTCGATTTCATGGGCAAATATCCGAGATCCAAAAACGGTAACTGCTATATATTCATAGTTGTGGATCACTTTACGAAGTTCACTTTTCTAAAAGCGATGAAGGAAGCTTCCACGGGTAACGTAGTGGATTTTTTAGTAAAGGAAGTTTTTCTAAAGTTTGGTGTCCCTGAAATTATCCACAGTGATAATGGTGCACAATTTACCGCCAAGAGTTTTGAAAAATTGATGAAGATATATAAGATCCAACATATAAAAACCGCTGTCTACTCGCCACAAAGCAACGCTAGTGAACGGGTAAATCAGTCTGTATTGGCGGCAATTAGAGCCTACCTTGAAAAGGATCACCGTGACTGGGACTGATACCTGTCTGAGATAGAGTGTGCCTTACGAACATCCGTACACTCTGCGACTGGGTTTACGCCGTTTTTCGCGCTCTTCGGATATCATATGTACTCTAGCGGAGCTGACTATAAGTTAGGCAGGAAGTTGTTGTCACTCACTGATCATCAAATAGTAGAATTAGACCGTAGAGATAAATTAGAAATCATAAGGCAACAAATAAAAGAAAATATGCAAAAAGCCTACGAGAAAAGCGCAGAAAGGTATAATAAAAGGGCTCGTATTGTAACATTTACCCCTGGCCAAGAAGTCTACCGCCGAAACAATGTCCTTAGTGATTTTACTAAAAATCGAAATGCTAAGTTTTGCAGGAAGTTTATAAAATGTAGGGTTGTCCGACCAGTAGGTAACAACATGTACGAACTCGAAAGCCTACAGGGTAAAGCAATAGGGATCTATCATGTCAAAGATATAAAAGTATAAAAATAATCCCAAAGAAACCGACAAACTAAAACAAAGTATAATAATAAATATAATAATTTTGTTTTTAGCTTATAGTCCGATTGGTTGCAAAATTCAATAACTACTATGGTAATAAACCCGCCAAGTAACTGATAGTTTTAAACAAGAGTAATAAAATTAGTATTCTTACCAGAAGTCAATGCAATGTTAGATATAAGTTCGCAATAGTTCGGTGATGCATAAACTGTGATATATATTTTCCGTGTGATGTCCCTTGATGTATTTTGATAGGTTTAAGATTCTTGATGAGTGCAATATAGATTAAGGTCCATGTTGTGCTTGTACAAAAGTTTTATATAAACCTTAAAATATAGAAAGGTACCACAAAGTAAATATCCTTTTACAGATGAAATAAAATGTACTTCCCGTAAATATTGTGGCAACAGCAGAGCTCTACGGTTTCTGAGACTTTTGTATACATGTACAAAAGCCATCGGAGATCATGAACTGTGTCTGTACAGGAATTTATCTTGACTTGGAGAAGAAAATTAGAGGCATGTCCCATTGCATATTGACGCGGTTCGATTAACTAAGTTTAAGTTTTTGCCTCCAAAGGGCGTTCGATTTAATTAATATGTACTTTATAGTACACTACTAATTAGAAATTAGTAACAAGAAATACGTAGGAAATTTTTTTAGTGGGTTGCCCCTACAATCTTCTTTCCCCATCACTTGGAAAAAAGATTTGTCAGAGTGCTCTTGTCCAGAGATAGTTTAAAGCTGATAGGCTGACTTCAGGTTTCCGTCTAGTAGGTACTGATAAATGAGATGTCTCAACGTAGGCAAAATTAATATTTATACTTGGTGTTATATTGCCCGGCTAACTCACAATGAATATGAGACTCTCTCAGGTCATGGGAGTTCCCCACGTTGGGTGTTCAAACAAATAACCCGCACACCGTTTTCTCAAGCTGCCGCAGCGACAACGGAGTTTTGTTGCGGGGTGATTCGAATCTGCGGCTAAGTCGAGTCATAAAAAAAAAATTTTGCGCAGACAGGCCTTGGGGAATAGCTTCGGGAGGAGGTTAATTTAGCCTAAAACCTCTAGTCCCTCATAAAATTCATAAAAAATGGGGAGGGGCTTACGACCAGTGGAGACACTACCTCCTGCCCGAGTCCCAGTGGAATTTATTAATGTTTTGTTGGGTTTAATTTCTTTTATTTAAGTAATTGTGGTTAGGTTTTTTTTTGTTTTGTTTAATGTTCTTTTTGTTCTTTTTGCTGAAATAAAAGAAAGAAAGTATTAATATTGATGGGCAAATAACAGGAACGATACTGTTTAATTTCCCTTCACCCATGGTCCGACCTGTAAATAAATTAAAATATTTAGTTAAAAGAAATTAACAAAATGTATTTCTGCTTCTGTACACTTACATGTGCTTGCGTTAAATGTCGACTGCCAGCTGTTTACCATGGTTGCAAAATATATGTAGGTAAATCAAGGCGAATTATGCATATGAATTAAGTGCGAACATGTAGGTGGCAACGTCATTACTTTAAATAAACCGTAAGATGAAAAGGTTGTTTTTCAAATAAATTTATGATAACAAAGAAAAAAAATGTAAATAAAACAGTTGCTAAATTGCTGGGACACTGATAATTTAGAGAGATGCGGGAATGTAATTTAGGATATTTGGACTTTGAACAGATGATATTTGGACTTTGAACAGATGATATTTGGACTTTGAACAGATGAAAATTTGGACTTTGGACATTGAAAGGAGAAGTTAATATTGAATATTTATTTAAAATTTAAAATTGGCAGTAAATTTTGCTATTTACTTGAAAGGGGTTATATAAGGTGAATGTCGCGATCATCAACCAATAGGAAATAAGGTTATCGTTGTTGGTAGGTTTAGTGAAAGGACATAAGTAGGGGAAATAAGAAAAAGGGTATTTAAGCAGGTAATAGATTTTGATGTAGATTATTCAAAAAAGTGTAGTGAAGTTGAAAGTGCAAAGAACTTAAAAGTGGAAAAATAATAATAAAAAAGAAAGTTATTTGAACAGAATTATTTGAAATAGTACGTGGTGTGGCTAAAATATTGTTGGTGGTAACTCATAATTGAGTTAGACATAATTATTAAAAAAATTTTAAATATTAAAAAAAATCGTAAGTTGGAAATTTTTAAAAAAAGATAATAGTGAGTGTTTTGTGTAGTAAAAGGGTGTTTTTTTTTATTCTTAGCTGGCATTATTCCCCTAATTAATAAGAAGAAAACTGGGAGTTTTGAAACGTTCAACGCCACACCAAAAGAGGAGAATAGCCAGGTAACATTTTTAGTAATTTTAAAGTATATAATAGCCAGAATAAGTCAAAAGACGGCTAACATCATTTCCACGCAAAGAAGATAATATAAAGTATATTCCTATCCTGGTAATATATCCGGAAACACTTGCCGGAAGTGAAGAATTGCCAGATGAAATAAAAAATCATATTATTCCAAGTCAGTAATTTAAATTGCACCTACGTACAGATTCTAAAGGAAGAAGAAGCTTTTGAAAAACAAATTATACAAATGCATGATATTTAAATTAGTAGTTTAAGATAGTTTTAAGTTATTTTTCTTCTGTTTAGGAAAATTTTATTCGTAAAAAAAAAAATAACAAAATATTGATTAATTAATGTACATATATCTCGCGATTTGTGTAGAGTTTTTTTTTTTTTACTAAAAGGTTTTCATATGTAGAGCTGAAGCGTCGTACGTGAGTTATTAGTCTGCACAGTGGTAGACAAAAGTTTTGTACTCTCAGGGAGCTCCTTTAGGTATAAAAGTAAAGATTCGAGATAAAACCTATATTAGGAAAGTATTAATAGCTTGAGCCCTGCAATAGAAGGTAACCATATAATTTATGATAATTTTTAATAATTTTGAAATAATCGATAAGAGATATACGTATATACACAATTTCTTACACTGCAAAAATAAAAACAAATTTTAGTAGTAGTTTTTTTTGTTCCTTTTTTATTTATTTTATTTAATTACTTTTATTAATTACATTTTTTAAGTATATATATTTTAATTGAGAAATTTTAAGTTTTTAATTTTTTTTAATATTAATATTTTATTTCAATAAATGTCATATCTTGTAAGTTGAAAACAAAATAATACTATGTCGGCTTAATTGTTTCAAGGTACGGGTGGTGATGGAAAGGTAAGTGTGGAGGAGGTCAGGTGGAATGTGGGTCGCGTGAAGACAAGTTTGTGGATGCAACCGCGACAAGGTTGGGAGGGCTCATCCAGAGAATACCATCCGTCTCTGGAAATTGTGTTCGTGTGGTATCAGTCTGTTTGTCTGTTATTTTGAATTTTTAGTTTTGCAATGTAATTTTTTTTTGTTCGGATACGCGGCTAGCGGGAAGGGTTGGGACCCCCTGAAAAGATAAAGAAAACAACGAGCTAGACGGAAACCTCGCTACGTCAACCGGTCCGTAACATAAATGGCGCCCAATGGTGTGACTACAAACAGCATGTATAAACACCTAGACATGCATAAATAGCCCGATAGTTGTAATCAATAGCCCGATAACCAATTTGGATGTATACTGGAATTGCATTTGTATAGCAGCTCTGAAAAGGAAGAAAAATATAGAGTTATGTATGCAAATGAAAATTTCAATATACTTAAATGCTGCTAAAGATACTTGTGGGAACGTGAAACAATAGCTTAGTGAATTAATAGTGTTCAGTAATTGTATTGTGATGCGTTTCTATGAGTGTTTTTTTTTTAATGTAAAATTTAAATTAGAATATATCCATGATTAGTGGTAAATTTTGGGTTTCGTCAGATAGCCTCTCGTGAATAATGATTTGCGAGGTTAGTTGTATCTGATGAGTCCAAATGTCACTCGTATCCACAAAAAAAAAAAAAAAGAAAGTGTTGTGTAAAGTACGAGGGGCCGAACTAAAAGGATATTTTTTTTTTTTTTTGAACTTATATTTTATCTTGATTGAACACCACACGATGTACTAATATAAATCCGCTCTGACCATCACGTCCGTCCATCATCGCCTGCATCGATAAAAAAAAAACTGTGTTTTAAAAGTTCTATTTTGTAGTTTCGTATTTATTTTCTTATTCATCGTTAATTATTTTCATTAAATTTTTTATTTATATATTTTAACTTTATTTTTATTTATATTTTATTGTTTATTTCATATCTTATATATTAATTTATCTAAGATTGTATTTACATAGTTATTTATTTATTTATTTATTCATTTATTTATTTATTTACTTATTTACTTATTTATTTACTTAATCATTCATTTATTTTAATATATCCTTATTTATTTATCTAGATATTTCTTTTAGTATTTAGAATTTTCTTATTTTATATTTGAATTCTTAATCATTTTAATTTTTTTTAGTTTTATAGTTTATAGTTTTTATTTATTAATTTGGTAATTATATTTTTTTTGCATGCTAATATTTATTCTATTTTATTGATCTTTATCTTGCTTTCTGGTAATTTAATAGTTCTCGTCGTAACATTTTTTTTTACATTCAAATCTTCTTGATACCAATATTAAAGTTCCGTCTTGTTAGAGACAAAGCGATTTTTTTTGATAGCAAAAGGGTATGAGTGATAGTCCGGCTAAAAACCGATCGAGAAAAAGAATAAGACAAGTCCAATTTGATCTAAACCGTTCCACTCCACACGTGTCCTATAAAATTTCCAAGCCTAATACTCCTAAGACCAGATCAATAGCAAATTTAAATTTTGAAATGGCTGAAGGAGGTAATCAAATAACCGATTTATCGCACACGATAGTTTCCGGCAATCCAGGTTTACAGCAAGCAGGAAACATATTGCCAGGTACAAGTAGGGCAAATGTGAGGGAAAATAATCCAGGTGATTTTGAAGAGTCCGTAAAAAGATTAGTTGAGCAGGGAATTAATTCACAGGTTACTGACTTGAAGAAAGCGATGTCCCAATTAACAGCAACAGTAAGTAGGATCAGTGTTGTGGTGCAGCAAACCCAACAAGAAAATCGAAAGCTTATGGAAGCTAATTTACCAAATGTGTCGAAAGTATCGAGCGATGGCCCACCAGCCATGGATATGTCTGGGTTAAACAACCGATCTGCTTCAACTTCAAGAGCTTCTTCGGTCAATGGTGATGACGTTGCTAGATCATATAACAGACCTCGTATTGACAAATGGGGGTTGGAATTCAATGGCGATAACAACATTCTGGCGGTGGAAGATTTTGTATTCCGGCTAGAAAGACTTCAAAGCCAATACGGTGTGTCATGGAAGGAAGTACTGGATAATTTCCATATGTTAATGAAAGGAGCTGCAGAAAAATGGTACTGGCTCTTTATACAAACCAACTATGTATCGGAATGGCCTACATTGAAATTAGCCCTTCTAAAACAGTACCAAACAACTCGTTCCAGTTTTGAATTAATGAGAGACATGGTGGAAAGAAGACAGCAACCCGGCGAGTCGATTGATGACTTCTTTTTCGCAATGACTCAGCTTAGATCACGATTAGGTATTTCAATGTCTGAAGAAGAAATGATTAAAATGGTAAAACGAAATTTGAGGGAGAATATCGGTCGTATTGTTTACCCGATGACAGTGTCCTCGGTTGAAGAGCTTCGAATGAGCTGTCTCGATGCTGAAAAGACATTTCTGAGAAAGGAGAACAGACACCAACAGGCACCAGTAAATCGGTATCCAAGGCAGATAAATGAGTTGTATGAAGAAGTTTTAGAAGCAGGAAAAAGTCAAGATGTTCACGAAGAAATAGCAGCAATGAGAACAAGTAATTCTTCAAATACAGCAATAAGAAATGTTCCCATCTGTTGGAATTGCCGCCAAAGTGGACACTTTTTCATGGACTGTCCTGCCGAGGAGAGGAAAATTTTCTGCTATAGGTGTGGAAAACCCGATATTATATCACCCAATTGCGAAAATTGTAAAAATAAGAATTTTCTGAGGAACGAGGGAAATGCGGGGAACCATCGTTCGTAGAGGTAACCGCACAAAATCAGAGAAAATTAATTTAATAAAATTAACAAAGAAATTTAATAAATTTATACCCCAGCAAAGACATTTATATACTTTAGAGGAAAGAAGCCAAAATTATGAGAAAGTGAGAAATAAAATATTTAACGAAGAAATCAAAATCAAAAAGCCCACAATATCAAAAAGGATAATTATGTTGAGAAAAAAATTTGCTGAAAGAAGACGTTTAAGAAAACTTGCTATTGAAGCAATAAAAGCAGCAGATAGCACATTTTCAGATCCTAGGCCATATGCAAATTTTAAGATCAAAGATGTTAATATGAGAGGTCTACTGGATTCTGGTGCATCTGTTAGTATTTTTGGTAAAGGATGTAGGGAACTTAATGAAAATTTAGATTTGCAGATTTCACCAATATTCTCAATAGTTTACACAGCTAACGGCCAACAACATAGATTATTAGGAAAAGTTACAGTAGATGTAGAATACCAAGGCAAAATTGAAAAAAATTGTATTTTATCTTTGCCCCGACTTAGAACAGTCTGCCTACCTTGGTATAGATTTTTGGAAGGCTTTTGAATTAGCTCCGGAAATAGTAGGTGTGGCTGAACTTAATGTAGGGAAAATTACGGAAGATTTCAAAACAGATAATCATAAAACGAATCCCCATATATTATCAGAATCACAACAATCCGAATTAAATAAAGTAATAGAAATGTTTCCGGCTTTTGAAAAACAAGGTTTAGGGTGTACATCCCTTGAAAAACACAGCATAAAGTTAATAGAAGGTGCTGAACCGGTTAAGGATAGACACTATCCAATCTCCCCGGCCGTACAGGAAATAGTTTATACCGAAATAGATAGAATGTTAGAGTTAAAGGTAATTGAAGAAAGTGAAAGTCCGTGGAGCAATAGGACGACAGTAGTTAGGAAACCTGGTAAAAATAGGTTTTGTTTAGATGCCAGAAAATTAAACAAACTCACAGTCAAGGATGCATATCCCTTGCAAAATATAGAAGGCATACTCAGTAGAATCGATGAAACCTTTTATATTAGTAGTGTCGATCTTAAGTTTGCATTTTGGCAGATCGAATTGGAGGAAGAGAGCAAAGCCTATACTGCATTTACTGTAGCAGGTCGTCCGCTATATCAGTTCCGCGTAATGCCATTCGGACTGTGCAACGCAGCCCAAAGACTGTGTCGATTAATGGACAAGGTAATCCCGGCGAGGCTGAAGGACAATGTGTTCATTTACTTAGATGACCTTTTGGTTATCTCTGATAGTTTCGAAAAGCATGTTGAAATATTGGCAGACGTAGCCCAATGTCTTAAAACAGCCAATCTAACAATCGGTCTTCAAAAATCCCAATTTTGTTTTCAACAATTGAAATACCTTGGCTTTATCATCGGTGGTGGTATGTTAAAAACTGATCCAGAAAAAATTAGAGCTATTAAAGAAATCAAAGTTCCGAAAACTCCAAGAGAAGTTAGAAGTTTTCTGGGAACTGCCGGATGGTATCGCCGCTTTATTAAGGACTTCTCAACGATATCAGCTCCCCTGACTGATACCTTAAAAAAGGCTAAAAAATTTATTATAACTCCAGAAGCAGAAATGGCTTTTGAAAAGTTAAAAAAGGCTCTTACTTCAGCCCCAGTGCTGCGACATGCAGACTTTTCAAAACGATTCTACATCCAGTGCGACGCATGTGACTATGGGATCGGCGCAGTATTATATCAGCTAAATGAAAATAAAGAAGAACATCCCATAGCGTTTTATTCTCAGAAACTGAACAGCTGCCAACGGAACTATACTGTGACAGAGAAGGAATGCTTCGCAGCGGTGATGGCAGTAAAAAAATTCCGTCCATATGTGGAAATGATGCCTTTCACGATTGTAACTGACCATGCAAGTCTGAAGTGGTTAATGTCCCTAAAGGATTTAACCGGAAGATTGGCTCGATGGTCTTTACAGCTTCAAGCATTCGACTTCGAAATTGAGCACAGAAAAGGTTCTGAAAATACCGTAGCTGATATGTTGTCTCGAGTGCCGAATGAGGAAGCAGCCGAAGAATTAAATATGGAAGATATCCTTGACTTTGAAACAACAGAATTCCAAAGCAACGAATATCTGGAATTGATTAGTCAAATACAAAACAATAGTCAACAACTACCAGATCTGAAGGTTGAAAATGGAATGATTTTTAAGAAAATGGCTTTCGACCGCGGAGATGAAGAATGCAGCTGGAAATTGTGGATACCGTCAAACATAACACAACCTCTAATAGAAAAAGCTCATACTGAATTAATAGCAGCACACGGAGGGGTAACCAAAACCTTGGAAAGACTTCGTAGGTTCTTTTATTGGCCTAAAATGGCTTTTCAAGTAAAAACATTTATTAAAAATTGCCAGACCTGCAAAGAAACAAAACCTACTAACCAAAATCTAAGACCAGAAATCGGAAAACAGGTAATCACGGAGAGACCTTTCCAGAAGTTGTACGTCGATTTCATGGGCAAATATCCGAGATCCAAAAACGGTAACTGCTATATATTCATAGTTGTGGATCACTTTACGAAGTTCACTTTTCTAAAAGCGATGAAGGAAGCTTCCACGGGTAACGTAGTGGATTTTTTAGTAAAGGAAGTTTTTCTAAAGTTTGGTGTCCCTGAAATTATCCACAGTGATAATGGTGCACAATTTACCGCCAAGAGTTTTGAAAAATTGATGAAGATATATAAGATCCAACATATAAAAACCGCTGTCTACTCGCCACAAAGCAACGCTAGTGAACGGGTAAATCAGTCTGTATTGGCGGCAATTAGAGCCTACCTTGAAAAGGATCACCGTGACTGGGACTGATACCTGTCTGAGATAGAGTGTGCCTTACGAACATCCGTACACTCTGCGACTGGGTTTACGCCGTTTTTCGCGCTCTTCGGATATCATATGTACTCTAGCGGAGCTGACTATAAGTTAGGCAGGAAGTTGTTGTCACTCACTGATCATCAAATAGTAGAATTAGACCGTAGAGATAAATTAGAAATCATAAGGCAACAAATAAAAGAAAATATGCAAAAAGCCTACGAGAAAAGCGCAGAAAGGTATAATAAAAGGGCTCGTATTGTAACATTTACCCCTGGCCAAGAAGTCTACCGCCGAAACAATGTCCTTAGTGATTTTACTAAAAATCGAAATGCTAAGTTTTGCAGGAAGTTTATAAAATGTAGGGTTGTCCGACCAGTAGGTAACAACATGTACGAACTCGAAAGCCTACAGGGTAAAGCAATAGGGATCTATCATGTCAAAGATATAAAAGTATAAAAATAATCCCAAAGAAACCGACAAACTAAAACAAAGTATAATAATAAATATAATAATTTTGTTTTTAGCTTATAGTCCGATTGGTTGCAAAATTCAATAACTACTATGGTAATAAACCCGCCAAGTAACTGATAGTTTTAAACAAGAGTAATAAAATTAGTATTCTTACCAGAAGTCAATGCAATGTTAGATATAAGTTCGCAATAGTTCGGTGATGCATAAACTGTGATATATATTTTCCGTGTGATGTCCCTTGATGTATTTTGATAGGTTTAAGATTCTTGATGAGTGCAATATAGATTAAGGTCCATGTTGTGCTTGTACAAAAGTTTTATATAAACCTTAAAATATAGAAAGGTACCACAAAGTAAATATCCTTTTACAGATGAAATAAAATGTACTTCCCGTAAATATTGTGGCAACAGCAGAGCTCTACGGTTTCTGAGACTTTTGTATACATGTACAAAAGCCATCGGAGATCATGAACTGTGTCTGTACAGGAATTTATCTTGACTTGGAGAAGAAAATTAGAGGCATGTCCCATTGCATATTGACGCGGTTCGATTAACTAAGTTTAAGTTTTTGCCTCCAAAGGGCGTTCGATTTAATTAATATGTACTTTATAGTACACTACTAATTAGAAATTAGTAACAAGAAATACGTAGGAAATTTTTTTAGTGGGTTGCCCCTACAATCTTCTTTCCCCATCACTTGGAAAAAAGATTTGTCAGAGTGCTCTTGTCCAGAGATAGTTTAAAGCTGATAGGCTGACTTCAGGTTTCCGTCTAGTAGGTACTGATAAATGAGATGTCTCAACGTAGGCAAAATTAATATTTATACTTGGTGTTATATTGCCCGGCTAACTCACAATGAATATGAGACTCTCTCAGGTCATGGGAGTTCCCCACGTTGGGTGTTCAAACAAATAACCCGCACACCGTTTTCTCAAGCTGCCGCAGCGACAACGGAGTTTTGTTGCGGGGTGATTCGAATCTGCGGCTAAGTCGAGTCATAAAAAAAAAATTTTGCGCAGACAGGCCTTGGGGAATAGCTTCGGGAGGAGGTTAATTTAGCCTAAAACCTCTAGTCCCTCATAAAATTCATAAAAAATGGGGAGGGGCTTACGACCAGTGGAGACACTACCTCCTGCCCGAGTCCCAGTGGAATTTATTAATGTTTTGTTGGGTTTAATTTCTTTTATTTAAGTAATTGTGGTTAGGTTTTTTTTTGTTTTGTTTAATGTTCTTTTTGTTCTTTTTGCTGAAATAAAAGAAAGAAAGTATTAATATTGATGGGCAAATAACAGGAACGATACTGTTTAATTTCCCTTCACCCATGGTCCGACCTGTAAATAAATTAAAATATTTAGTTAAAAGAAATTAACAAAATGTATTTCTGCTTCTGTACACTTACATGTGCTTGCGTTAAATGTCGACTGCCAGCTGTTTACCATGGTTGCAAAATATATGTAGGTAAATCAAGGCGAATTATGCATATGAATTAAGTGCGAACATGTAGGTGGCAACGTCATTACTTTAAATAAACCGTAAGATGAAAAGGTTGTTTTTCAAATAAATTTATGATAACAAAGAAAAAAAATGTAAATAAAACAGTTGCTAAATTGCTGGGACACTGATAATTTAGAGAGATGCGGGAATGTAATTTAGGATATTTGGACTTTGAACAGATGATATTTGGACTTTGAACAGATGATATTTGGACTTTGAACAGATGAAAATTTGGACTTTGGACATTGAAAGGAGAAGTTAATATTGAATATTTATTTAAAATTTAAAATTGGCAGTAAATTTTGCTATTTACTTGAAAGGGGTTATATAAGGTGAATGTCGCGATCATCAACCAATAGGAAATAAGGTTATCGTTGTTGGTAGGTTTAGTGAAAGGACATAAGTAGGGGAAATAAGAAAAAGGGTATTTAAGCAGGTAATAGATTTTGATGTAGATTATTCAAAAAAGTGTAGTGAAGTTGAAAGTGCAAAGAACTTAAAAGTGGAAAAATAATAATAAAAAAGAAAGTTATTTGAACAGAATTATTTGAAATAGTACGTGGTGTGGCTAAAATAGTGTTGGTGGTAACTCATAATTGAGTTAGACATAATTATTAAAAAAATTTTAAATATTAAAAAAAATCGTAAGTTGGAAATTTTTAAAAAAAGATAATAGTGAGTGTTTAGTGTAGTAAAAGGGTGTTTTTTTTTATTCTTAGCTGGCATTATTCCCCTAATTAATAAGAAGAAAACTGGGAGTTTTGAAACGTTCAACGCCACACCAAAAGAGGAGAATAGCCAGGTAACATTTTTAGTAATTTTAAAGTATATAATAGCCAGAATAAGTCAAAAGACGGCTAACATCATTTCCACGCAAAGAAGATAATATAAAGTATATTCCTATCCTGGTAATATATCCGGAAACACTTGCCGGAAGTGAAGAATTGCCAGATGAAATAAAAAATCATATTATTCCAAGTCAGTAATTTAAATTGCACCTACGTACAGATTCTAAAGGAAGAAGAAGCTTTTGAAAAACAAATTATACAAATGCATGATATTTAAATTAGTAGTTTAAGATAGTTTTAAGTTATTTTTCTTCTGTTTAGGAAAATTTTATTCGTAAAAAAAAAAAAATAACAAAATATTGATTAATTAATGTACATATATCTCGCGATTTGTGTAGAGTTTTTTTTTTTTTTTTACTAAAAGGTTTTCATATGTAGAGCTGAAGCGTCGTACGTGAGTTATTAGTCTGCACAGTGGTAGACAAAAGTTTTGTACTCTCAGGGAGCTCCTTTAGGTATAAAAGTAAAGATTCGAGATAAAACCTATATTAGGAAAGTATTAATAGCTTGAGCCCTGCAATAGAAGGTAACCATATAATTTATGATAATTTTTAATAATTTTGAAATAATCGATAAGAGATATACGTATATACACAATTTCTTACACTGCAAAAATAAAAACAAATTTTAGTAGTAGTTTTTTTTGTTCCTTTTTTATTTATTTTATTTAATTACTTTTATTAATTACATTTTTTAAGTATATATATTTTAATTGAGAAATTTTAAGTTTTTAATTTTTTTTAATATTAATATTTTATTTCAATAAATGTCATATCTTGTAAGTTGAAAACAAAATAATACTATGTCGGCTTAATTGTTTCAAGGTACGGGTGGTGATGGAAAGGTAAGTGTGGAGGAGGTCAGGTGGAATGTGGGTCGCGTGAAGACAAGTTTGTGGATGCAACCGCGACAAGGTTGGGAGGGCTCATCCAGAGAATACCATCCGTCTCTGGAAATTGTGTTCGTGTGGTATCAGTCTGTTTGTCTGTTATTTTGAATTTTTAGTTTTGCAATGTAATTTTTTTTTTTGTTCGGATACGCGGCTAGCGGGAAGGGTTGGGACCCCCTGAAAAGATAAAGAAAACAACGAGCTAGACGGAAACCTCGCTATGTCAACCGGTCCGTAACACTTTTTACTTTTATTTTTTGAATTGTTTACAACTATTCACTTATAGCGTAGACAGACGGCAACGTTAATTTGCATTAACAGCTCACTAATGTGAATTAAAATTTTACTGCGACAGACGACAGTTATTGCAATTAGTAAACAGCTGTTTGCTTGTAAACAACTATTTGTTTGTTAATTAATTTTTTGGATATTTACAACGAAATCAAATGGACAAAAGACAGAAGGTACGACTAGCAGCTATGCTATTGGTGAAAAATCAGTATTTATTTGAAAGAAAATTAAAATTACTTTTGCTGAAACTGCTCCATAATGTAAAAATTGTACATGCACTAGCAGGCATAAATATGGACATCTTACTACAAGTCGGATTAGCACTAGAACACTCTGAAATAAGAGAAAGGCAATTGTGGAAATTTGTAGGTTTAATATTATCTTTTCATAGAGGATATAATTCATATATGATATTTATAAAGGACCGCAACAGCACTTTTTGGGAATCTGACGTATTTATGATGGACGATAACAGATTTAAAGAAAACTTTCGCCTCAATAGAAAGGCTTTTAAAAAAGTTTGTCACTCCACACACTTCGCTTCTTTCCCTTGGAAATTATAAAATGGAAAAAATAGGTTTCGATTTTTATATTTCTTTTTTTTTTTTTCTAAAAACAATTAAAATAACTTACCTTTGCCGACTTTGAATCCATTTTAATTTGAAAACACAATTTACCAACAGCTGGTTGAATGTCGAAAGTATTGCCATATTGAAATAGCTTAATTCAGTTTAAATACACTACGATTTCGTGCATTTATGTCAAATCAAATGCACATTGAGTTAATTTGAATTAAGTTAATTTGAATTAAGACTGCTAATGCAAATTAACGTGGGCCAAAGCTCAAATTTTTTAACCGATAATGTTTGTAACAATATAACATTCAAAACAATATACCAAAATTGAAAGTTATACCTAAAGTATTACGGACAATATGGCATTTTACAAATTTCGATTGTATGGGAGGTGGGCGTAAAAGTGGGCAATTTTTTTAATTTTTTTTTTAACTCGAATTGTCTCAAAAATAACCTGTCCAAAATTTCAGAGCTCTACAAAGACTCCTCGTATTTAATGCCGGCGTTGTCTCACTGAGCGTCGTCGGCGTCCTGATAATATTATTTTCGATCTTACTTCTATAGTGCTGAAGATATGGTTTATAAATGTTTATTTGCATAGAGGTACTCGTCCGTCTCTAATAAATTACTCAGGATATTGCAACATAGAGTTTATATAAAATTTTTAGTATTTTAAACATTTTTAAGTAGTGTCTAAAATTCTTGTTACAAAAATAAAAGGTGTTGCCAAGTTTTCAGTACCATTATGTCTTTCACTACTTGTTCTCTATTTTCTCTTGGAAATGAGATATTTTACGGAAAAAAGTATCCTATATTTGAACGGAGGTACTAAGGTACCTCCCCACAAAATTTTATTAAAATTCATCAAAGAAAAAATTCCAAAAATTAGTGATTTGCATTGCATATCGATTATTAACTGCAACAAAATGTTTGAATAATATTTCAAGAACAGAAATGGTGTTGTTACAGTTTTATTATATATATACAATTTTTATTTTATAACACGTTTTCTTGAAATTGATTTTTAATTTAGATTAAGAGTAATTAGCTAATAAAAACATTACAGTATAATATAAAAACACAAAGAAGCTATTTAATGACTTTTAAATAATTATTTATAGAAATTAAAAATTGAATAAAAAAACATTAACTGATTCGAATAATGCATATGTATGTATATTAGTTTTCCGGATGAGCATGAGTATTTTTTCATCAAACACGCTAATGACGACTTTGTATTTCTACTTTTGTTAAATGGTTTTAATGGAAAAACGCAACTAAAATCGCTTTTCAAAAGTCAAAGTTTGATTTGTGCTTTTGCTGCTGATCTCAAACTAAAACGTAAAACTTCACAAACTTGTTTTTTATTTCACTAAAGCCATATTTATTCTAAAGTACGAGAGTAATTATTAATTTTGTGACTAGTTATAGCCCGTTCAGGCTGCCACGAAATTATGTAATTTCGTGATTTCGGCCGAAATCAAGTTGAAATTACGTAATTTCGCATACATTTTACCATTGCCCAAATTAGCTCATTCTACTTAATTTCGTCGAAATTAACTTGAAATTACCATAGACAACGCTGGTTTTGTAGAAAACGCTACTTTTTTTGCAACCATGACCATATTTACAACCTTGAAAGTCCGTTTTGTTTGAAAAAAAAATTTAAAAGCCAAATGAAATAATGGAAATATATACATACATAATTGTACATTAATTTTATTGTAGTTTTGTTTTTAACATTCGTGTATATTTTAAATCAATACGAAAGTGTTGTACGAAAGCTTTTTGCAAAAGAATTAAATTAAACAAATATAACTAAACGTGATCAGTTGTTTGCGAAATTAACTCAAATGTCAAAAGGCCCAGTATGAACACTTTAGATTTCGTTCGTAGTTTCAGCTCGAAATTACTTAATTTCGTGGAAGCCTGAACGGACTATTAAGTACTTATGTTGTGTTTTACAGTGAGGCGATGCACAGTGGTCTAAAAACTGAAATTAAGTTTCACGCAGGCAAATCAGAGATGCTTTTGAGTGGACTCTTAGCCAGTCGGCCGCCTAAGACTAGTAGACTTCTGGGTATGCCCCCAAATGTGGGTACCTCGGGCATAAATTTTTTTTTTTTTATCACAAAGTTGATTTATAATTTAGATATAAAGATTTTTAAATTAGGATAGTCTTTGGCTATCTAGACCTAGAGGCCGACCGTCCGCATGTTCACCCGAAAACGCTTTTGCTTTGCCTCTGTGTTTATTAAAATATCTTAAGTGGTTATAAGCTGCCGAATTATTTTCAAAATAAAATGCCGTAAATAATTATTATAGGTATGCATGTGGCTTTTAAACTACTGACTCGAATGGAAAACGATGTAAATAAAAAACATGAAAGAACAACTAATTTAATTTTTTGGCCTACTTAGCACACTACCAATCAGTCTTACGTGGTCCTCTAGTTAGTGCCTAGTTAGTTTCGATTCGATATATAAGTGTTGCTATTGCAAATACCGTCGCACAGTGACTGAAAATCGTTTTTCGTTGGCCAAAAGTAAATTTTTTTTTGTCACCGATTTTTAAAATTTTTACGTCATTTTGTATTTAATATATCCAAATTAAGGTATCCAAAAAATTATGTTAAAATATTGATAATTGTGGGCGTGACATGCTGTCAAACTCAACTTTTTTTTTTAATTTCAGAAAAAGGTGTTTTTCTTTGGTTTTTTTTCAAAATTAAATGGTTACTACTCGCAAGCTATCATCGATAATGGTCTGCGGTTTTTTTTATAATGTTGGTAGGATTATTGTCTTGTTGTTGTAAGTAGACACAGCTCTAGCGTTTAATATTAGGGGCGTTATGAAATATTTATGAAACTACTATATTTTCCTCAAATTTAAACTTTAGTGGAATAGAACTTCTAGGGAACAAAAGGGAACAAGAAACGTATACAACCACGAGAAAGGTGAAAGTGTTCTCTTTAAGGCTATATATACTTTTGCACCCGCCACGAGCTGCCTGTAGAACACTTTTTTCATTTTAATGAAATTACTCGAAAAAAATTCATATACAATGGTGTATTAAATTTTCACTCTTTTGCCTAAAAGTTTATTTTTTTTAGTTTAGGGTACGTATAACTAAAAAAAATAAATATAATACCTTCGAAAGGGTTTAATGGCTTTGTTTTGATCAGCAAAAAATAAGTAATAAAATTATCACAATGGGCTCTACAGGAAGCATATGATCTCTTTCTAAATTTACCTGTTATCAAATGTTAGGGTCAACCAAAGTCATAAACAATTTTATAACAATAATTGCGACATTAAACCACTAAAGTTAAAAAACAACCCCATATTGAGGCATGAGTGCAGTTTTGTTCAATTTAAGCGCTACCTGCTATGAAATTAAAGATCAGTGTGTGAAGAACATGTATCTAAAAAATTATAAAAGTACGGATTCGTTAAGGGATTACTCAGTAATAACTTAATCCTTTAAGTGTACGGATAAAACATAACAAACGCAAATAAAAATATTCAAAAGAAAATGGAGAGCTTCAGTTATAAAGAACTGGCCGAAGTGTATTTTAGAAACAAAAATCAGGAAGATGTACTTAGTTACGTTAAAATAAAATTAAACTTAAATTCGTGTAGCACCGAAATGCAAGAGCAATTATATAATTTCGTCAAAGCACTTAAAAAACGCTACAAAGAAGTTATGTACAGTAAACAAAAATTTTATATAAAAAGTGCAAAGTGGTTAGAAGGTCAACTTACTGTCGCTGCAGAAACAGCAAAGCAAGATAAGGCTGGAAGACCCCGCAAATCATTAGTGGACAATTGCAGCGATAGATCTAAGAGACGGAATCTTAAAGATATTAACGATGCCTTTGGTTCTACAAATATAAATGAATCTTTCCTACATCAATTACGATCACAGAACCAATTTACAAAAGTGGATATCATTGAAAAAGTTGTTAAAGTTAGTCCACCGAGAACAAAACGGATTCTTAAAAGTATACCAACTCCGAATGATGCAATACAGTACACAAATGAGGAGGCATTAGCATTATTTCTGGATTTGAAATTAACAAAACAGCAATATATTAAACTCAGACAGCGTGTGATTGAAAAAGGCTCAAATATATATCCAGCATATCATCACATAACCGCTGCTAAAATGGACTGTTTGCCATCAAAGGACACTATTACAATCACACCAATTTCGGCAGAGGTACAACTACAATCTCTACTTGATCACACAGCCGCACGCTTGCTGCAATCAATAACAGAAAATGAGTTGAAGAAATACGGAAACACAAAATTAATTCTTTTTTGTAAATGGGGATATGATGGTTCTTCGGGACAAAAACAATATAAACAAGCTGTATGTGAAAATATTTCTGACTCAGATATGTTCATGGTATCATTTGTACCATTGCGATTGAAAAAGATTTTGGAAGATGCAGAGCCTTCGACTAGTACAATGCAAACAATGGATATTTGGAAAAATGAGACACCTCTTCTACGAAATACTGCTGGCCAATCAAATTTCAATTCAAAAAAGAAACAAATGATGTTATTAATAAAGAAATTAGTGATATCAAGGCCCAAATTACAGCACTACAGCCATTACAATTACAGTTAGATGGGCAGCAAATTGAAGTAAGCTACCAGTTAGTCCTGACAATGATAGATGGAAAAGTGGGTCAGGCTTTGACTAACACGAAGGCTGCATCCAGCTGCATTATATGCCAAGCAACATCAACCCAATTAAACCAAGTCCCAGCAAAATCATTAGATAATACCGATGCATATGAATTTGGATTATCACCACTACACGCAAGAATACGACTTATGGAACACATACTAAAAATCAGTTATGATTTGGATTTCGGGTCTTCAGGATCAATAAGAAACAACGTGACCAACAAAGAGTTAAGAAGTTCAAAAAAGAAACATGTTCAAGATGAATATCGCAAACGTGGACTGATTATAGATCAGCCAAAACAAGGGTCAGGCAATACAAATGATGGCAATACCGCAAGAAGATTCTTTTCAGATCCAGAAACAGCATCTGAAATAACAGGAGTGGATTTCAACCTTATTTTCAGATTTAAAATAATACTAGAAGTACTTGCGTGCAATGAAGAAATTGACTGTAGAAAATTTGGAGATTATGCTAAGGAAACTGCAAAAATATATACAACTAACTACCCATGGAGAAATATGTCTGCAACAGTTCACAAAATCCTTTATCATGGTGAAGATGTCATTAAATATCATTTGGTGCCACTTGGAGATCTATCAGAGGAGGCTCAGGAAAAAAGGAACAAGGATTACATATTTTATAGAGAGCACAATACTAGGAAAATTTCACGGAATTCAACAAATGAAGATCTATTTAATATATTATTGGCAACGTCAGATCCGTTCATATCCAGTATTCGAAATCAATGGTAAGTGGACCATCGGGATTTAGATGAAGAAGCCAAAAAACTACTAAAGAACAGAAATAGCACAGAACAAAATATGGAATATTTGCAATTAATATTTAAGTCAAATGAATAAAAATTATATTTTCTTGCTGCTTAACCAAAAAAAATTTTTTTTTTTGGGGGGGGGGGGGTGAGGTGAAGGTAGCGCAGAAGATCCGAGTACATTTTCCATTCGTCATGAAAGCTTAAAAATTAATTTTTTATGCAATCTTGGCTTAGGTAATACAATTTGTTAATTATTGACACTATTTTTCATATAATATGCTATATAAACGCCCACAAAAAGGGGGCGGGGTCCAAAAATAAATTTTTATGATTTTCTGGCTCCAGGGTAAAGACCTTGAACCTTCTTTGACATAAAAATGTTTCATTTGCTTAACAAATTTACAAAAAAACTTGTAAAAATGTGTAGTTTTTCAGGGGTTGGTTTAGTTCTTCTTAGGGGAATTTTTTTCCCCCTGGTCCGATTTGGCCCATTTACGAAATTAGCCTGTCCTATCCTTCAAGATATATATGTACCAAATTTCAAGGGTCTAGTTCTTTTCGTTTAGACTGAATCGTGTTCATAAAGACAGGCGAATGGACGGACGGTCGGATGGACAGACGGACGTATGGACAGACGGACATAGCTATATCGTCTTAGATTTCATCACTGATCAAGAATATATATACTTTTTTGGATCTTAGAGGGATATTTTACTATGTTACACACAGAATAAACCCATATTTCACTCTGAAAGTTAAAAAAATTAAAATGTTCAACTTTGACCTCGAATTCCTTAAAAAGGCCTCAATCAATTTAATGTAATTAAAACTGAATCAAGCTGAGCTAAATATCTATCCATTAAAAAAAAATTATTTCAATATTTTGATCGGTTCAAAAGTTACAGAATTTTGGCCAACGAAAAACGATTTTCAGCCACTGTGCGTCGTATGCTCGTTTGCTTAAAAAAATATACAGAAATTTTTTGGGACCAATGTGTGTATCTATAGTTGTTGGCAAACATAGAGAACACATTTTGCTTAACAAAAACCAAGTTTTTCTAAGCTTTGACATTTTGAGTTGAATGTAAGATAAGTTTCAAAGTCACATAAACTTAGTCAGAATACTATTTCATCATGGAAAACAATTATATTTTCTCACAAATAAACTGCTAAGCAGAGAGAAAAATTACCATGGAATAGCTGATTCGTATTTCATTATAGATGACAATGGCCAATAGTATCAATTACTATTGATCGACAATTGCTTTTAAAACACAATCGTAATATATTTGCTGCCTGAAATGCAACAGCTGAATGTGTTCGACATAAGGGTTCGGCAATACGATTAATCATGTCATACAGAATGATTGGACGTGGGAAGAGAAACGTTCGTCGAGCAGTTTATCCCATGTTAGCAACCCTTAATTTATCCACTTATATCACTCGATTCTGAGCTAAATTTGACAGATTAACGTGATTTCATTATTTCTTCATTAATTTCTTGGAAACTGTAGCTAAACACACCATTTTGTGACTTGTTTTATCTTTGCTTTCAAAATAAGTCTTATTAATTGGTGGAGCGCTTTGCCGCGGTCTGCAAACAATTAGTATTTACTGTGTATTGGATCTTGAAAGTACGAATGGTGTGGAAATAAATTTGAAACTCAATTTCATAATCTCTTCTAACGACTTCTGATACGAAGCGCTGTCAACACTGGGTCCCTCGTAATTGCTGATATTTACCATAGCATTAGTATATGTCTGCGTATTGGTATTCGTAGTACCAAGTCTGATGATATCCAGTACTGGACACTCACACATAATGTGCGATATCGTCTCAACCAGGCCCAGTCTGGAACAACTGCCTTCTCTAATATTGTTGTCCAAATAAACCTTAAAGTTTCAATAAGCTGTCGCAGTTATCTAGTTTAGTTTAGTAGATATAGCAATATTCTGCCGAGGGCTATTGCCTCTTGAGTGCCTCTGGACATCCACTTCTCGCACGGTATTCTTATCCATCTCTTTAAGATTTCGAAATTATTGGTCAATAAAATCCTTTATATACTAACTACTCCACCTCTGCGAGACTTTTTCATTCCTGTGTGATTCTCAAGGGCCCGCTTATTTTACAAAGATTAGAATTAATAAAGTTCCCACGAGCGATGCAGAAAAAAGTGTTCACCTACGCAGAACTCCAATTTTTAGGACAGTATTGCAGCGCCTCTGGTCTCAAGTAGGCATAATAATTTTGAAGCTTCATAACCATTTTGTTAATATTTCAATTCGCCGACGATTAAGTACTATAGAATAATACCGACGAAGAAGGACGCTGTGATATATACGATAAGAAAAAAATGTATGTTGATGATTGGCACGGCTAGGATACAAACTCAGGTGACCCAAGCCGACATGTATATAGAAAAAAAATATTAATTTCTAATTAGTTGAATATGTAACTTTAATTTAATTTTTAATTAATTAAATTGTTTATTTGATTAAAATATTACTTTATTCATTCTTAACTACATATTTAATTAAGTTAATTAAACAATTTCCTTCGCCGGTATTACCACATAGCACTAAATCGCCGGCGAAGTAAAATAATTATAAATTGGCTATGCTAGCTTCAAACTAATTCGCCTAAATAACACCAGAGGCGCTGCGATACTGTTCTAAAAATAATCATAACGTGCAATTGCAGTGTTGCCAGAAGCGAAGCTTTACTATCAACTAACCATCTGTCTTATCTACTACTATCCCTTTCCAAAGGAATTAACACAGTTTATATAGGCATTAATTGCCTGAGTGTTACTTCTCTTTCAAAAAAAAATTTATCAAATTTATCGTTAAAACCTTTAATTGTTGCAAACATTTTTTCTGTGAACAACCAACCTCAACAATTGCGTATTCTCTAGGAGAGTATAACTTCTTTTGGCTCGACTTAATTTAGCGAGTTTCTTCCTAGTAGAAACCAGACCTAACTAGGAGTACATATGTACATTACTTTTCAAGATGGCGACCGATTTAACAGCTGTCAAGTGATTTATTCTCAGTTTGGTTCTGTGCGGAAAACGTATAGCGCACTACGTCCATTTTATCGTCGACAAAATCGTCCATCATTCTGGTTGAATGGCTACGTCAACAAACAAAACTGCCGCATTTGGAGTGAAGGTAATCCAAAAGTGTATGTCGAAACAACTTTACATCCAGAAAAACTGACTGTTTGGTGCGCTTTATGGGCTGGTGGGATCATTGGTCCGTACTTTTTCAAAAACGATGGTGGCCAGAACGTTACAGTCAATGGTGATCGGTATAGAGCCATGATTACTAACTTTTTCATTCCTGAATTGAATAACCATGATGTCCAGGAGATGTGGTTTCAACAAGACGGCGCAACATGTCACACAGCTCGTGCCACAATAGATTTATTGAAAGATACTTTTGGTGACCGCCTAATTTCACGTTTTGGACCTGTGAATTGGTCTCCAAGATCATGTGATTTAACACCGCTAGACTACTTTCTGTGGGGCTATCTAAAGTCATTGGTCTATGCGGATAAGCCACAAACGCTTGACCATTTGGAAGACAACATTCGCTGTGTTATTGCCAATATACGGCCACAAATGTTGGAAAAAGTCATCGAAAATTGGACGTCCAGATTGGACTACATCCGCGCCAGCCGTGGCGGTCATATGCCAGAAATCATATTTAAAATGTAATGCCACAAGATTATCTTTCGAATAAATAAAACTCATGTCAATCGAATAATCCATCGTTGAGAGACTACAGAAATTTTTTTATGTTTACATTTATGAATGCGATAATTTAGTTATTTTTTTCTTTCTGTACAAAAGTAAATAAATGACAACATATTTTGTTTTTTTATATTTGAGTGTTCATATTTGAGTATATAAAATTTTGATAATTTTTCAAAAATGAAAAGATCGTAGAAAAATATGCGCTAAGCAATCACGTATGGAAATGCAGACAAATATGTATGTATTTTATAATGTGCAACTGCAAGTGCTATAAGTAAAAAAATTTAAAAATCTAGTCTATCAGCTATTTTTTATCAAATCCTAATAAAATAACACAATCTGAAGTAATTCGCAGTATGGCATGAAAATTAAGTTAATAAATTGAGTTTATTTTTTGCTTCGAAAACAAAATACAGTTACTGTATATTTTGATAGTGGTATAAGTCAGTCTGTTTTCAAAGTTTGGCAAAATATTTGTTAGTAATTTTGTCATGTCTTCAGATAGCGGTTTGGGTATGATCGGGTAATCCTATTAATGTAAAAATGCAATATTTATAGTTAATTGTAGACATACGGCGAAGAAGTATAAGTAATGCTCCCAAGAAATGGAAACAAATAAGAACAAATGGCTCAGAAAAATTTCTTTTCATTTAGACGAATAAACGAGGAGAATCAACGACTAATAGAAAGATAAACACCAATGGAGAAGCCGTGTCTTGGCTATAATACAATGGATTAGATTACTAAAAAAAAGCTCCATATAAGACGTTTTATAAAACTTCTTTGGCTGACAATTCCGAATTCCAAGTTCTAGACCTTTCACCTAAAAGAGTAAGGCCAAGAATATACGAAAATATTGATTTGCTTCTATTAAACACAACTATTAGACCAATAACAAAAGAAACACATAAAGATATGATGGAGTGTAGCAACCCTATATATCCCACCAAGATAAACCACAAACACTTTATGTTATGACAACAAGCTAATTTATCACTTGTCTTGTATGTACGTATGTTACAATAATTCTTGCAAAAAAAACCGACTTCAAAACAGACAAACTTAAAATCATTTTTCTTGAAGACGGTAACTATTGCGACACCCTATAATTTCCGAATTCAAATTTTATACTAGTTATAGCGGTCGTAGCAATACAGGTTCATTGTAAATTTCAACCGTCTGTCTGTAACGGTTTAAAAGTATTGTCATATACATCTAATTACATAAACTATTGCGACACCCTGTAATTTATAATTTTAAATATTTATACTTATTATAACAGATATAGTAATGGACATTCTGTCTAATTGTTAAGTGTTTATCAATAACTGTTTAAAAGATATGGTCATATATATCAAATGACGTCACCTATTGGGACACCCTTTAAATTCAAATTTTAATATAAATACTTTTTAAGGAGGACTTTGTCATACAGATTCTTTTTAAATTTTAACTTTGTGTCCATATACATCAATTTACATCAACTATTGGGACACCCTTTAATTTCCAATTTTAAATATTTATACTTTTTGTTATACCAGACATAGTAGTGAAAATTCTGTCTATTTTTCAAGTGTTTGTCTATAACGGTTCCAAAGATGAGGACATAATGGTCAAATTACATCAATAATTTATAGATCCAAATTTTATACTTGTTGTAATAGCGGACTAAGCAATATAGGTTCTTTGTAAATTTCAACTGTCTATCTATAACAGTTGAAAAGTTTGGCCATATATATTACTTTTACATTAACTATTGGGACACCCTTTAATTGCCAAATTCATATTTTACATTTGTTATTTTAGCGGACTTAGCAATACAAGTTCTTTGTAAATTTCAACTGTCTGTCTATAACGATTCAAAAGTTTGGCCATATATATATCAAAATAAACCAACTAATGGGACACCCTTTAATTTCTAATTTTAAATATTTATAATTATTATAACAGATATAGTAACGAACATTCTGTGCAACTTTCAAGTGTTTGTCTATAACGGTTCAAAAGATAGGAGAATAAAGGTGAAATTAAGTCACGTATGGGGTCACCCTTTAATTTTTAATTTTATTTTTTAATTACTTTTTGTTATTGGGAGCTACAGTGATACGCACTTTTTTTAATTTTAAATTGGTGACCTATAAAGTTTATAATACACGTAAAAAACATGTATGTTGTATGGGGACACCCTTTAATTTTTAAAATTTTGAAAATCGGTTCAGAAATGACCGAGTTCTGAAGGCACAAACATACAAAAAAAAAAGCAACACACAGACGAATTGATAACCTCCTTCTTTTTTTGAAGTCGGTTAAAAACAAACAGGTACACGCATACATGTATGAACATAGGCAGAACATTTTTTGTTATTCGTTTATGTGTATGAAAAATAAATATGTATAAAATTTTAGATTTCTCATTTATGAAAAATATCATGAGTGTTGATTTTTGAATGTTCATAAATTAAAAATTTTGAACCCTGTTTTAACTACTTTCGTAGCAAATCTTTCTGTCCACAAGAGTCAACAGATCAGTCATTCAGGTTGTAAATTTTAGAAAGTTGATCTCAAGTAAAGTATTGTAAAATAAAAAAAGTTTAAAACAAATAATTATTCCTAAACACGAATCAACTACATTTCAGTTTTGAATTACCGAAGTAGTTTGCAACTTTGCAAATTATACCCTTAATCTTATACTTTAATATTAAGATTTAAAACTTAATTTTCTTACTTTTTATTTTGTCTATTTCAGTGTTTAAAAAAACATTGTTAAAATAAATAATACCCTCAGTCAAATATTTATATGTGCAAAATTGCTTTTCTCCGGACCTTATGTTATACTAAAGTTACAGTTGTTGTTTGGGGATACACATTCTCTTACAATTACTTTATCTTTTATTGTTGTTTGTTAGGTTTATCTTCGCACCGCATTCTCAATACCGTTCCACAGTACAACACGGAAAAAAATAACCATATACGGACACCACTACGTGATAAAAGACCAAAAAAAAAAAAGACCAGTTTTGCCCAAAGTCCTCCAGGTTTTTTTTATGGGCCCTCAAAGATGTGGTGCCTCGATGTCATTTTTGCAAAAAAAATGATCATTTACTCAAGCTCATATTTTGCAAACCGTTTGAAATTTTGATATATTCTTGTCATAAAGAACAAAAATAAAATCAAAAAAACTTCATCTTCAAGGTCAAAATCGCCAAAAACTTTAAAAAATTCAATTTTTTTTACCTTTTTTCCCCTGTTCAGGTCCATAGGTAGCAAACCGTTCAAAATTCAATACAAAAATGAACGTAAGATCCCAATAAACAACTTTCTAGAACTTATGAACTTCCTAGGAATGATTCTTAATACCGTTTAGGTAACGCTTAGGTAGCCGCAAAAGTGAAAAATTTCCCGAAAATTTTTTTTATTTCATTTGTTTTTTCTTTACTTCAACATTAAGATACTATAAAGCCTTCTCCCGTAAGTGAAAAGGCATGTTGCAGGTTTCATTGTTATACTATTATTGATTTTATTAATCTTAGTTCTTAGGTGATATGGGTTGACATTTAGAGTTAGGGTTGTAACAAAGAGTACTAGCATGGATATTTGGTAATAATGATTCAGTGTTGTAGGGATTAGTAGTCTCAGCAGGGATGGCACTACAATACTATGCTATCTATTACAAAAAATAAAAAAAAAATATTCGTATTATGTTTATAATGTTGATGGCCCTGGACTTGCAAATCGCACTCTCTTAAGCTGTGGATCCAAATCGTCCGAATCTGACTCTGATTCAGAACTTATGGTGTCCACATGCACGGTACTTTCAGATTGCCCTCCATCATCAGCTTTTTCTTCTTCAGATACTTCATTAACATCATACAGGGTGATCTTGTGACTTCACCAACATACCTGAAATGAATTGGAAAAGAAATCAAAAAAGGAATGCAAAACAATGAATCAATAAAATTGATATTACCTCTGCAAGCAATGCATCGATTTTTTTGTCTTTGTACCGTTTTTCCATGGGCATTGTGGTTTGGTGAAACCGTTCTCCTTGCTCATCGGATTCGGTAGGGAGTTGTTTGATAAAATCGTCAAAATGAAAATGAAGAAAATGCAGCTTTAATGTCATCGATGTGCCGATTTTCTCAAAATAATACAGCATTTCTTTCACCCATTCTCTTGCTTCCGGTTCCGCGTCTCGATCCCCTCCCAAGACTCTGGTGCATTCACGCTAAAGGTATATCCATGCCATTGAATGATTATAATCATGAAGCGATGATTTAATGTTGCTCCTGAATAGCTTTCTAATGTCAGGGCCATTAAGTACGCCTGTTAAATGAAGACAAAAAATAAAGACAGAAAAGAAAACATTAACAAAGTGAAAATAGTACAATGATGTGAACAAAAATTCGTTTTAAATTTACTACAATACCTTTTCTAATTTTGTCATCGCTACGCTTTGGAAAAATGCTTTTCAAATAGTCGAATGCGTTTGGACAATTTACAACGGCCACTTCGGCTACCTAAGCGCTACCTAAACGGTGTTAAGAATCATTCCTAGGAAGTTCATATGTTCTAGAAAGTTGTTTATTAAGATCTTAGGTTCATTTTTGTAGTTGATTGTTTCCTTGAATTTTGAACGGTTTGCAACCTATGGACCTGAACAGGGGAAAAAAGGTAAAAAAATTGAATTTTTTTAATTTTTTTTTTTGAGATTTTGACCTTGAAGATGAAGTTTTGATTTTATATGGGGGTTTTCACACTAGACTAATTGTGCTGGCATAAAATCGCAGTTTGTAGGCTTTTTCGGTGAAGAGAGTGGTTTTTGGTTGGCACAATTTTTCAACCAGCTTCAACCCCGCACAATCAGAACAAAACTAACACATACACACTTATGAAAACACAGGTTCTGCAAAGAAAATACTAACACACACAAAGCTGTGTATATGTGCACAATTTTATGCCAGCATAATTAGTCTAGTGTAAATACGAAAGAACAAAAGTTGTGCGGATTAAAAATTAGTCTAGTGTGAAAACCCCCTATGTTAACAATTTTTGTTCTTTATGACAAGAGCTACAACTTTGCCTCAGAGAGTATATCAAAATTTCAAACGGTTTGCAAAATATGAGCTTGAGGAAATTATCATTTTTTTGCAAAAATGACATCGAGGCCCCACATCTTTGAGGTCCCATAAAAAAAACCTGGAGGACTTTGGGCAAAACTGGAAGACAGGGGTCTTTTTTTTTATCTTTTATGACGTAGTGGTGTCCGTATATGGTTATTTTGCCATGACTTAGAAAATTACACAGTGTGTTATTTTCAATAAAGTATGTCAAAAATCCCATGTAAAATATTTATGTATATGTGCAAAATTAATTATTTGTCTTCTAACTGGTGCCATGTTTATACAGACGGATATAAAACGGACAATGGAGTGGGGGAGGCGTCTTGTTACCTCAATTCCAAATAAGGATAAAGTTTAGGCTGCAAAACGCGGTTCACTCGGGGAAAATAGGGGCAGGCAGACGCTAGGGTTCCTGGAACCCAATTCTGGAAGAAAAGAGCTGTGTTTTAAAACGCGGGTTCTCTTCGAGGCCCGACCAGTGCCCAAACGACTGGTACCACGGGAATCAGTAGCCCCACAGAGACTCCCCTGTCTCTGTGACGGTTATCGGTGAGGTCTCCTTCGGGGGTACACGTGGTGGCGGTGGTTTAAGATCGATGTATGCAGGGTGGATGCATTGGTGATCAAAATGTGCTGTTGCATTCTCAACAGAAGGAGTTGGGTAGGCTGCAACCTCTAAGCAAGTGGTTAGAACATGGGTCCAGGCTTGCCATGTTCTAAAAATTGCTACTCACTGTGACTGTGCGACACACCTGAATTACGTTTATAGTGCCCCTTACACAGGGCACGTTATCGTAGGGTGCGCCGTTACTACACAGTCTACGTCGCTAGTCTACGACTTAGTTTCACTCGGTGTTTGGAGCACCGTGGGATTAAGCCACCGTGGCAGGTACCCACGTTAATCTAGAACACATCTGCACATCCCTCAAAGGAGTTCATGGTGCAGGATCACTCATTATATTGTATGAGGGAAGCACAAAATAGGCTTGCGCTAGGAAAATCGAATGCAAAAATCTACATAGATTTGTTACAAAGCGAACACCTTGATTTACAACGCGTTAAATAGACCTTCCAGCAGGATAAAGCACATCCACGTGGTGAAGGAGATAAAGACGTTTTTCAATTTTCGATAAATTGATTTGCTCGATTGGTCTATTTTAAGCCCAGACCTCAATTCTATCGAGGATCTATGGTGAATACCTTCACTTCATTGACACTAAAATAATATTTACTCGTATATATGTATATCTATTAAATAAAATTTTTGCACATAAACATTTTCTAGGGAGATTTAAAGCTTTAATTTGTTCCATGTTAAAAAAATAGTTTAATATAATTTTGTTATTTCATTTTAATTTATTTGAACTATAAATTCGAAAAAAATATCTTTTCTCAATTTCCTTTGTTTCTTTTAATTCAAATTAAAGTTGAAAAATTGCACATATAATTATTTGTCTAAGGTACTTTGCTGAAAAGTAAAAAAATCTACTTGAGGCTCTTTACAAGTAGATAAAGAAAATATTTACCTAAGAAGAAAATAAATATTTTATAAAATGCTGAAAATATTTATAAACAAATTCTTACAAATTCTAAGTGAAATTACAGACATATATTTTTGTTTTTATTTTTAACTTCGCTATTTGTTTATTTTAGTCAGAGAAAGAAAATATTTATAATATTTTTATTAAAATTAAAAAAAATAATCAGAATCAAAGAATAGCCGAAAGATCTAAGATACTTGTTTCCTGAAGCTTATCCTTCAGCCTTGTTTTGTTTTTTTTTTATAAATCTTAACTATACTTCTTTTATAAAAATGTAAACTTTTCAAGTTTATTTGGTTGTAAGTAGCCCTTATACAAGTGCAAAACAGATAAGAAATATCTTAGGTGTGCATGGCGCACAAACTAATTACATTTTATCCTTTATCAAGAGAACTGTTAGAACCAAAGTCTTAAACTTTGATGGACATTAATATATGAGGCCACATTAGAGACGAATTCACATACGAACGGTTTCGTAGAGTTTCCAGATTTTCCCGTTGGTGTTTAGCTAGATAACAACACTATTTCATACCCACACAAAGTTAAAGGCCGGGGCGCATAGAATCCATCATACGTTATACGTTGTCTTTTTCAACTGAGAAGTAAGTTGTAATACAGGTTTTCTTATGAGTGTTGTCACAATCAGTACGTCTCCGTCTTCGTACGCAAAGTACGAAAGTTGGGCAACTTTTGACGTACGTTGAGCTGCCACTCAACACAAAAATTTAATTTTGAGAGAGAACGTACGTCGAAAGTTAAAAGTTGCCCAACGTTCGTATTTTGCGTTGACAGAGACGTACTGATTGTGACAACATTCATTAGGAAACCTGTATTTAAACTTTATTGTACGTTGAAAAAGACGACATATAACGAATGACGGATTCCATGTGCCCCTGCCTTAGGCAAGCCATAAACGTTGCGTTGAGTTGTACAACCAATTCTAGGAATCAGTTGTATGCGCTCCACAAACGATTCAATTTAGCGTGCGATTTCATTACAACAACATTTATCAACCCAGCTCTCTCAGGTAGCTCCAGCAGGTAGTTATTAAAGGTGTAGTGATCCAGTAGAAATAAGAGCTGGCCTCCAAACAGCAGGTTTTAAGGTTAAAAGTGTAGACAATCTCAGACAACCTCTACTTCGCGTTGAATTGGAACCTGGGGATATCAGATTTAAAAAGAACGAAATGCCCCCTGTTTATAATCTGAAATATTTGTTACACCGCAGGATAAGTGTAGAGGAACCACATAAGCGATATGGTCATACTAGGGCTTACTGCAAGTTGCTCAGGTTTGTGTTTTGTGTGGCGAGCTATAGTGTTCCGCGCAAAGCGACAAACCAAAGGATGACTCGAAGATTAAAAAATGTAGCAATTGTGGAGGAAATCACACTTCTAACTACAGAGGCTGTCCAGTTTTTTCTATGGTAAGGAAGTCAACTCAGATATCAAATACTCCTGCTAGGCAGCCACAATATCAAGCAAATGCTCATTACCCTCAGTTAGGTCAACCAAAAACACAACATATTACATACGCGGATATGTTAAAATCCAATCATATTTCAGCACACAAAGCGACACCAACAACCAATTCTACTCCAAATTTGCACCCAGAACCTAAAGAACAAACACCATCTGATATCGAGACATTAGTGCATTCTTTAAACAGTTTTATGAGCTCTATGAGCAGCATGATGCAAGAAATGGTTCGCATGCAGTCTATGATGTTGCAGGCGGTACTTAACAAACCATGAACTGTTTAAAAATATGTTTCTGGAATGCAAACAGCTTACGCCAACACAAAAATGAACTCGAGAACTTCTTGAAGAACAAACAAATTGATGTCATGATGGCTTCAGAGACTCATTTAACAAACAATAGCTTTTTTAAAATCAATGGCTATATATTAAATTACACTAAAGACCCCCGTGGCAGAGCATGTGGTGGTTCAGCAATACTAATAAGGGCTCGAATTAAACATCATTTACTGTGTGATTTTTCAAGCAACAAACATCTGTATTGAAGAATATCACCAAAACTTTGTTATTTCTTCGATTTATTCACCTCCTAGATTTTAAATATCAGAGAGTCAATATAGCGACTTCTACAAATCACTAGGTCCCTGTTTCATAGAATCAGGCGACTACAACGCTAAACATACGTTTTGGAGATCAAAACTTATTACTCCAAAAGGTCGTGTTTTATTTGACACAATTTCAAAAATGCGTCTGAATGTGATATCGAGTGGACAACCCACCTATTGGCCTACTGATCAGCAAAAAATACCTGATGTTATTGATTTTGGCGTGACTAAAGGTATTTCGAGAGAAATGATTAAGGTTGAAGCGTCACTCGAATTATCCTCAGATCATTCACCCACTATTGTCTATATATGGAATCAGCAAAATATCGTGTCGCCAACAACTTGCACAAGCATTAATTGGTTGAAATATAGAAAGTATCTCAGTACTCATTGTTCGGAAAACATACCGCTAAGAACACCAGAAGATGTGGACCAGAGTCTAATTTATTTTGATCAAAACCCTTAATCAGCTACCCAACATGCGACAGAAACCAAACAACCAGCTAGATGCAATCAAAGTTATTTTGTAGATGTCGAGCGGCTCTTGGCTGAAAAAAGAAAAATTAGAAGAGAGTGGCAAGCACACAACTCAAATCTAGACTTAAAGATTACACGAAACGGCTCAGACAGCTGGTATTATCTCGAAGAGTAGCATCTATGAAAAATTACTTTGAAGACCTCGACGCAACTGCACAATCAGATTATTCATTATGGCGTGCATGTAGGAACCTTAAAAGACCGGTCGTACGTAAGCCTCCCTTGCGAAATTCTTGTGGAGACTGGGCAAGAAATGATACCGAAAAAGGCAATTTATTTGCTGGACATTTGAAGAAGGTTTTCGCCCCAAATGTATGTACTGATATAGCTGAGTTGCCACCAGTAGAGACTTGTGCCGTAGTACCTCTAAAACTTGAATTTAGCGATATTGAAAGGGCAATAACGGATTTAAACACCAAAAAAGCCCCTGCGTTGATAAAACAAGTAACAAGATGTTATTTTAGTTGCCCCGTATAGGTGGCAGAATTATTTTTTTTTTTTTTTTTTTGAATGCCATCTTACGTCTTGAGTACTTTCCCACAGAATGGAAGGTCTCTTTGATTACCATGATTCCTAAACCAGGAAAAGACCACACAAAAGTAGAATCATACAGACCTATAAGCTTTTTACCAAACATGTCAATGTTAAGCTGAATCCAAATCTTAGCTCGAAAGGATGTATTCCGAACCATCAATTCGGCTTCAGAAAACAACATAGCACGATCCAACAAACACACAGATTAGTAAATGTAATTAAAACGACCTTTGAAGAAAAAAAATACTGTTCTGCGCTCTTTATCGACGTTTCTCAAGCATTCGATAAGGTTTGGCACGAAGGCCTAATATTTAAGTTAAAGCTGCACTTGCCCGAAAACCTTTATAAGCTCTTAAAAAATTATTTGACGAATATAAAGTTTTTACTAAAAGAAGGAGAATTTTTAAGCTCGCCACAGCTCATTGAAGCCGGAGTTTCCCAAGTTAGTATTTTGGGACCAATTTCATATTTACTGTACACATCAGATATGACAATTAGCACCCGAGTCCACACCTCAACATTTGCAGATGACACAGCTTTTTTAAGTGTTCATGAAAGCGCCCAAGTAGCATCACAACTTTTACAAGACCACATACTCAATTTGGAAAAATGGCTAGAAAAATGGAGAATAAAAGTGAATGAACAAAAATGCACTCACATAACTTTCACACTGCGCAGGGACTCATGCCCTCCTATTCGCATAAATAACCAAATGATACCCCTTTCAGCTTTCAGACGTCAAATACCTGGGTATACATCTTGACCGTCGCCTTACTTACTTGGAAAAGCCACATGGATTTCAAGTTAACACAAATGAAATTAAAACCAGTACAACTAAATTGGCTTATTGGCAGAAACTCCACCCTGAGCTTAGATTGTAAACTTCTACTGTACAAGTCGATCCTCAAACCAATTTTGTGTTATGGGATTTAATTATGGGGCACTGCCTCAGTTAGCAATGTAGAAAAAATTCAATTCAAAGGCCCCAAAATAAGGTACTACGTATGATTACATCCGCTCCCTGGTATATAAAAAATTCGAACATCCACAAAGACCTAAACATGCCATCAGTTAAAGCAGAAATAGCGAAACATGCAGTCACATATCTAAAGAGGCTTGAATCTCATCCAAACCCTTTGGCGCGTAGCATGCGGAATGCACCTGGTTACATTCGACTAAAAAGAAGAGATACTGCTTTTCTTGGCCGTACATAGAGGGATGACCCGAAAATGATTGCAAAATCCGTGAAACAAACATTATTTTTGTCTAGCACTGTCAGGACTTAAAAAGTATATTTTTATTTTAGACTTAAGATATGAGTAATTATTGTTAGTTGAAAAATATTAAAGACACAATAAATAATTTTTTTTTTTTGATAATTTTAATTATTATTAGTCGTACTGTTTACGTATTACATACAATGAAATTTTATAATCAAGCTTAAGTTCGTTTTTATTCTCTCTAAGAAAGAATTAATTAAATTACAAATTAGGTGATAATATTAAAGAAAAATTGGGAAAATTTAATTTTTAGACACCAACAGGAGCGGAATGCACATTTTCTAGACAGCTACGTCCGTCATCAGCACTCTTGTATCTAATCTACTTAGCGTAGTGTTTAGTTGTAAGCATCATATATTTAACCAACCAAACCCAGATAAAGGAATACGAGAAAATTCGCATTCAATCATATATCGTCAGTTGGTGAAACCGAAGTCTACCACTACCTTAAGCTGCCCTCTTGTTGAATATTTTTACTTTTTAATATTTATCAGCTTATATATTCTTGTTATAAATAATTTATGAAAAAAAATTAAAACACGACAACAACAAAATGCATACATTTATAATGTTTACAACATCTACAATTCTAAAAACTGTAGTAAACATTGTAAATGCTTTTATTTACAAGTGTTAAACAGCTGGTATATGTGGCGCCATACTGCTTCGATTCTTTTACGCTAGAAAAGGTCACTCGCACTTAAATGTTTGAAATCGTAGTATATTTAAAAGGGGTTTAAATTTAATATGAATCGTGAAAAAAAAACTTTTGCTAAAAATACTAACTCAAAACAGTTAGACAGACAGATAGACACGAACTTAAAAAATAAAAGATAAATATTATAAAAAATCAAGTCTTGTATTTTGATACCGTATAATTTTTTGTTTTTATTACCTGTGTTATAACAGACATTGTAATAGTCTAAGTTTATGCCCAAAAACATTAGGATATGGGAAACATTTAGTTTGATTGCATACTACTCGGCGATACGCTTTGTTGACATTTACTTTGTTGAAATTGTTTACGCTTCTGAAATTTGCTTCAGAAATATTACAATGTGCGTTTGTGTGAAAACAAGGAGAATTCAAAATGTTTTTCTTTCAAATGTTCGCCCGTCTTAACTGGGCACATACACACTCTGCGTATATTTTCAGAGTATGCCTGCAACAGTTTTATATATAAACCATATGTACAAATTATGTACTATAGCAGCATGTGCAACTGCAATATGTACAAATGATGTTTATTAGGTTGTTTAATTGATTGGATTACTGAACGAAATTGGGCTGATGCTTGATGGACACCAGAATATTTCTTCCAGACCACGATGGTAGGTTAAAAGTAGTAGGGAAATTCCTCAGTAATCTAAGAGGGAAAAAGTTAACGATTGATAATTACTCAGAGTAGAGTAATTATAATCGTAGGGGGTTTAGGAGAAATAAAAGCAAATGAAATAGAATTAGTTTCTTTTCAATAAGGGTTTATTAACAAATTGTGCGATGAAAATTCTCACCGAAATTGTTGATTTAATTGTTGATTCAAATTATAATTTAAGATGTAAAATTAATATAAACCAATGTTGAGTTGTTCTCACTGATTTTCTGTCACGCCTGTTGAAAAGGAAGGAAGTAAGTAAAGTGCCATTATTTTGTTCAACCTGATGTAGGTAACCCTCGGTTTTTATAAAAAGACGAATGAATTTTGACAACTGGAAAGTACTAAATTGCAGTGAGTGCAACTTAACATTGGTTTGCGTTATTTATACCATATTACATTCATGTTATGATATAAATAAATTTATAACAATTGAAATATTTAAAGAAAATTCATGTATTGATTTAAGTATGATTTAAAGAAAATTCATGTATTTATAATGTGTCTTAACAGTAGTTTAGACATGCCGCCGGCCTTGCCATTAGGCAACTGATGACGTATCGGTGGCGCAAAGAACCTGCGCTAACGATTTTATTGCTTCGGCAAGAATCTTGGCGTTTGGAGCAGTAGACACGTTTGAGTAATGTTGTGCTGTTGATTGTTGTTGAGATTGTTTTGCTGATGGCGGTTGTTGGTCTGGCTTCTGGCGACGTAACTGCTTAGTGGTAATGGATTTCTCACGTTTCCGGTTTTGATCTCTCGGATGGAGCATGGTATGATGTAGACGATCACATTTTTTGCACGTCTCCATGGAGGAGCAGGACCTGATGGTATGGCTTCTCGCCAAACAGTTAGTGCAATACCGATGTTTTTCAACCATTTCTTTTCGTTTCTTGATACTCATTCTCAAAAACCTTTTGCAAAACCTTATTGCATGGTAACCTCTGCAAACCATGCACATGAAAATTTTTGGATTGCGATGACGTAAACGGTCTCTTACGTTGGATCTATTGGGAAACAATATTAAAAAAAAAAAAAAGGGAAAAGAAAACAAAATAGAAAAATCGCAGGCATTAGTAATAGTGAGATTCAACAGCTGGATATATAAAAGGTTATAAAATTGCATAAATGGAAAATATAAGTTGGTAATTGGTGTAACGTTCAGAGTCGTGTAATGATTGTTGATAAGTTATTAATGAGAGTATTCATTATTTAAAAATGGCAGGTAGCATAACTTGACTATGGGTCGGGTGATGACACCTGAGGATGTTCGTACTTCAGCAATTCGTACGTTATTGTCGGTGCCTGGGAAAGTTTTTTCAATTCTCCCTAGCCGCCACTCGTGAGGTGGCTGCAAATCATCGATTACAACCACTAAATCACCAGCTTGTATATTTGGAGTCGCGGTTCTCCATTTGTAACGCTTTTGTAGGGACCTGAGATAATCCTTTTTCCACCGGATGGAGAATTGGTGATGGATTGCTTTTAACTTTTCCCACCTGTTGACGAGGGACATGTCCTGGCAGGTTTGTTCAGGAAAGGCCATTATGGGCGCTCCTCTTAAAAAATGTCCGGGAGTTAAGGCTGTTATATCAGAAGGATCTTCTGATAAAGCAGAAATTGGTCGGGAATTGAGAACACCTTCGATTCGAATGAGAATAGTAGAAAACTCTTCAAAGTTGAACTTTTGAGGACCTGTTATTCGCTTCAAGTGATATTTAAAGCTTTTTACAGCGGCTTCCCATAAGCCGCCCATGTGTGGCGCGTGTGGAGGTATGAACTTCCACTCAAATCCATGAGCAGTGTACTTCCGAGCTATATCTTCAGATGAGTTTCTGATGAAAGAAGAAAATTCTTTTTTCAGTGATCTACTTGCGCCAATAAAATTCCTACCATTGTCAGATATAACCCTCTGGGGTAGGCCCCGCCTCCCAACGAAACGCGTGAATGCAGCTTGAAATGCTGGAGAAGACAAATCAGAGCAAACTTCTAAATGTATAGCCTTCGTGCTGAAACATACGAACACGCTGACGTATCCCTTTATTGTGGTTGATTTGCGTAGAGGTGAGACTTTTAACTCGAAAGGGCCAGCAAAGTCAATGCCTGTTATTTGAAAGGGGAGTGATAAATTGCACCTTTCAGGTGGTAAGGGCGCCATAATTTGTTTGCAAGATCTTTGTTTATAAATTATACAAGTCTTGCAATGACGTATAGTGTTTCTTATTAGCGGTTTTAATCGGAATATGTGAAATTCCGTTTGTACCATTCGGGATATTTGGCCACATTCGCCGTGACAAAGAAGTTGGTGTAAATATTCGAGATAAAGCTGACAGAAGCGTGATTTTCCGGGCAATATTATTGGGAACCGTTCGTTATATGGAAGGTTGGAATGAGCTAATCGCCCGTTAACTCGCAAAATCGAGTCAGGATCGAGAAACGGATTCAGTGTTTTTAGGGAGCTTTTATTTGGTATTATTTTTGAACTACGCACACACTCGTACTCTTCATGATAATAGGCTTTTTGTGATAGAAGAATGAGTCGTGTTTTTACCATTTTTACCTCGTGTTGAGATAAATTGCTCTGAGTAATTTTGGGGTTATTAGGTCTTTTGCTTTTTAGGCAATTGTTAAAAAATCTGAAAACATAACTTATAATACGTAGCGCTTTACTGTAGGAAGAGTAATTATTCAAAATATCATTTTCATGAACTTCTGTATGCATGGAATGAGTTTCTTTTTTAAAATTTGGCACAGATTGTGTGGGACTTCTTTTTGGCCATTCTACTAATGGTTTAGTTAGCCATGATGGTCCATGCCACCAAAGTGTGTTATGAATAAGATCTTGTGGTTTGCACCCACGAGTTCCAAGATCTGCTGGATTGTCGTGTGTTGGGATATGCTGCCATGTTGCATTGGGCATTACAGTGTGTATTTGGGAAATTCGATTTGCAACATAGGTTTCCCATGAGGATGGGTGTTTCGATAGCCAACCCAGCACTATGGTTGAATCTGTCCATAGGTATATCTCATTAGTGTTGAGGTTTAGAGCGGAGATTATATATTTGACGAGATTTGCTAGTAAAACTGCACCATTCAATTCTAGTCGTGGAAGACATACTGTTTTTATAGGGGCAACCTTACTTTTTGCAATTAGTAAATTTGCAAAGGTGTTATGGTTGCTATTTGTACTTCGAATGTACACTGTAGCACAATATGCTGATTTTGAGGCATCTGAGAAACCGTGGATTTGCACCCTGTCTGAAGGAGAATATTGCAACCACCGCGATATCGTGATTGTTTCGGCTTGAGACAGATCTTGAATGAGATTGTTCCATTTTTCTAGAGCTTCTGGTGAAACTTCTTCATCCCACTCTAATCCTTCAAGCCATAACTGTTGCATAATTAACTTTGATCTGATGACTATGGGTGTAAGCCATCCAGCAGGATCGAATAGTTTTGCGACTGATGATAGAATTTTACGTTTAGTAATTTTCTGGGACTGACTCATTGGACAAAACGTGTACGTAAATGAGTCCGTGAGCGCATTCCACTTAATGCCAAGGGTTTTCGCTGAGCTTGTGTTGTGGAACCGAAGAAAATCGGAGTCGTATAAATCATCTTTGGGTAAATGAGAAATCAATTGGGGATCATTCGCAGTAATCTTTTTTAAATGCAATCCAGCTGACTTTAAAGTGTCAATTAGCTGAGTTTGTGCAGTAATGGTTTCTTCCACCGTGTAACCTCCGGAAAGAATGTCATCGACATATGTTTCCGTACGCAAAATCGCTGATGCTTTAGGGTTATCGTATTCGGAATCCAATGCGAGTTGAAGTAGCGTCCGAATCGCGAGAAAAGGGGCACAGTTTACTCCAAAAGTGACTGTTTTGAGTTGATAATCGTGAATGGGGCCATCTTCTTGATTTTGGAATAATATTCTCTGAAAGGGTCTATCGGCAGGATGAACAAGTATTTGGCGATACATTTTTTGTATATCGCCACTGAATACGTATTTATACTTTCTCCAGTTGAGAATAATTGCTACTAAATCGTTTTGTAAAATGGGGCCTGTATAAAGAACGTCATTGAGAGAGAATTGAGACTTTGACTTTCTCGACGCATTAAAAACGATTCGCACTTTTGTCGTTTTATGATCAGGGCGTAAGACTGCGTGATGTGGTAAATAGAATGAGCCATATTTACCATTAGAGATAAGTTCATGTGAAGGAGTTTTTTCCATGTGATCAAGAGTTAAATACTCGTTTATCACGGCTTTATATTGAGCGTTGAGTTCGGGATCTTTGGCTAGAGATTTTTCCATACTGGAGTATTGGGCTAGGGCTATAAACCTAGATGAACCAAGAAAGATTTTCTCGGGATATTCTTCTTTAAATGGTAGTCGTACCATGTACCTACCATTTTCGAGTCGAGTAGTTGTTTGTGTGTAATGTTTTTCACAAACGTCATCCTCATGGGACTTCGGACGAGTTACCGGGATTTCTTCCAATTCCCAAAACTTCTTTAAGAGATTATTGAGTTCAGAAGTTTCGGACGTGATAACGGAAGTTGTAAAAGCTTGAATGGTTTGAGTTTTAATGGGACCGCTGAGAACCCATCCAAAAATAGTGTTATAGGCGGATGTTTGACCACAAATATTTTTCTTTATACCCTCAATGTTAAGGTAATGTTCGTAGTCGTTACCGAGAATTAGATCGATTTGAGATGATTTATTAAAAGTTGGGTCTGCAAGATCTAATTCTGCGAGTTCGGTTGACTCTGGGATTGCAAAAGTACAAGCAGGAAGTTGCTTTGTCACTTTTGGTAACACTATTGCTTTAATGGTAACTCTTAAATTGTGTTTTTTAGCGTACAGAACAAATTCACACTCTTTGGTCGCTAATTGCTTCTGACCACCAATTCCAACAATTTCAAAATGGGATTTTGTATAAGGGAGTTGAAGTCGACTTCTCACTCTTTCTGTTAAAAATGTGCGTTGTGAACCGGGGTCAATTAGTGCCCTTAGGGTAAATAGTTCACCTCTGTGCTCTATTTGCATTAACGCAGTTCGCAAGAGAATATTTTCGTTGCTTGTCGAGCAGTTTGCTTGGATTTGCTTTGATGTGTGAGGGAGTTCATCTTCAGCGTTATCCTCTTCAGATTGATAATTTCTGTACAAATTGTTGTCAGAAAAATTTTTTTGTTGTTTGGATTGGGTGCCTTCTGGAATTTGGGTCGAGTTCTGAGGTTTTGGTTTCATATGTAATAGGGTGTGATGAGGCTTCTTGCACTGAAGGCAGGTGTGCTTACTATTACAGTTTGCCTTGAGATGTGATGAGGCTAGGCAATTGTTGCAGTATTTATTTTTAAATACGAAGTCTATTCTTTGTTGCACATTGAATGCTCTGAATTTGGGACAAATTCTCAAAGAATGGTTTTCGTTGCATAACTTGCAAATAGGGGTGCTGAGATTTTCATGGGATATGTATGTTTGTATTTTAGTTTTGGGTGTATTCACGAGTTTGAAACTGTCTTTTGACGTCTTTATACTTGTGAGACGTTCCACTGCCTCATACCTATCGATAAGAAATTGAGACATTTCTGACCATTTTGGTAGCTCACGAGGAGATGCTAGTGACTGTTCCCAGAGGGATAGAGTTAATTCAGGGAGTTTTGTGGAAACTAAACGAATGAGAATTGGGTCCCAACTTTCCACATTTATTCCAAGTGTTTTGAGTGTTGCCAAAGAATCATTTACGTACGATTGAATTCGTCGTATTGATTCACTTTCTTCGGCAGTAGCTGGTGGAATATCAAATAAAATTTTGATTTGATTATCTACGAGAACGCGCTTGTTCTCGTAGCGAGTTTTTAATGCATTCCATGCGAGATCAAAATTTTCATTAGAAAGGGTATACCTCTTGACTATAGCGCCTGCTTCTCCTCTTGTTTTATTACGCAGGTGGTATAATTTCGTGACAGGGGTAAGTTTGGAATGGTTTATGTACACAGCTGTGAACATGTCTCGAAAGGATGGCCATTCCTCATAGCTTCCCTTAAAAACCTCTGTGTCACAGGGTGGAAGTTTTATACAGTTTGTCGAGTTATCTCGAACAAAGGTTTGTGAGGCATTATAATTATGTAGGTTTGTTGATTGAGCTCCCGGACCACCAGAACTCTCTAATTTGGTGACTTTTATCAAATCTATGATTTGAGCAGTGCATAGATAATATGTCTCGAGACATAATTCATAATTTGCTTTCGCAGCGTTTTTGGTCTCGGTGTCAATTTCATTTTCGGGGGCTAACATTATATTCTCGTAAGAGGCTTGTAATTTTAACCATCTTACCTCTGCGTCTTTTAATTTAATTTCAAGAATTGTATCTGTTTGATCTGAAGAATCTGAGTTCTGAAATTTTTCGCAAAAATTCAATAAGTGATTACAATCAAACAAGAAACGCGAATTTAGAGGCTGAGTTAAGTTTAACTCGCTTTGTGGCGTGTTCATTTTGATGTATAAACTTTTCGGAATAGTATTAGAATTTAATCTTTTATTCTAAGTGTTTTCGGGTAATGGTTTAGAGAATAAAACAATAGAGTAGTAGAGTTTTAGAAGCTTATTTTTATTTATAACTTGGGTTTTTAACTAGGATGAAAATTTATACTGCTGCAGAAGCACAAATTTTAATTTTTAGCAGTTTATGGGAGTTAATGATTTAAGATTTAAACTTTTGGACAAGACTTTTTTAAAAATAAATTACGTTGTTTCTAGTTTTATTTAAAGGCAAACTAAATATTATATTTACATAAAAATTTGCTGAAAAAAGTTGTTAAAAATGTTTCATTAATTACGTAAGCAGTTGAAATTTATTTCAATTGTGTTTAAAAAATCAATTTTCTCTTTTTTTTTTTTTGGTATTTTGGAAATTATTGGTATTTCAGTAGTTGAAAAAATATAAAATCAGTGGCAACGCTGAATGAGAGTTATATGTACTTACATATGTATATAAAAGCAGAATTGGAAAATTTGAAGCTAATTTATTCCAATGTGTATTTATTAATCTTGTTAAATTTATTTAACTTCAGTTGTTGACCCAAAATTGTGTGGAATATATTTGTATTAAATACACTATTTGTTGTTTTAGAAATGCTTTGCTATAATATTTCTTGTTTTTGTTTTGTATTGTATAAATAAGGAAATTTTAATATATAGAAATTTACACCTATGGTATAACTTATTATTTTGTTTTGTTTTCTCTTTTAATATTTTCCTTTTTATTTTTAAGTATATAGAAACGTTGTAATTATCTGTAATAACGGCTGCCAGATTTTAAGACTTTATACAGAAAAATAGCAACTTTGACGATTTTTTATAGTTAAATGAATGATTTATTTTACTTTTTATCGAGAAATTGACGATTTGATAATTTAAATTTATCTGGCAACTCTAAATGGAATGAGTTACTGGAGAAAATTCTTTTAATGAGAGTAAATTTGTATGTATAATATGAGAACGTAGGGATCTTTAAATATTTCTGTAGGAAAGTTCTTTTGAAATTCTGTTGTTAGAGTTTTAATTTGTTCATTAATTTTTAAATAAAATTTGTTCACATATATGTTGGTTCTATTTTTGAAAATTTTTATTTTAGTTTTCTTCGTTTGTGGACTGTATTTTCTTTTTGGTACTTTATGAGATTATATTTTAAAATCAGTGTTACCAGTTTTTTGTTATTTGGATTTTTCTTTTTGGCAAAATATAAATGTTTTTAATGTTTTATTTAAAAGAGGTTTAATGAAATGTGATATTTTGTTATTTTAGAAGTTATTGTCTTTATTATTATTTTTGGCTTTTAAGATCTTTAATAAAACTATTTTTTCTTATCCCGACTTGAAGAATTTTGCAGAAAAATTTATGGTAACACTGAATGAGATAACAAACACAAAAAAGAGAAGATAGACATATATTTATTTTTTGTTTTAATGAGCTCTTTTGTAAAAGACAATGATTCGTCTGCAAAAAAAGAGTGTTTTTGCTTAAAACAAAGGTAATTGCCAATTTAAATAAGAGAATTTTTAAATACTAGCAATTATGAAGAGAATGATTTATGAAGAGAATTTTAAGTTTGGTATGTATTTATGCAAGTTTGTTTGTAAAATAAAAGGGTTTTTTAACCGACTTCAAAAAAAGAAGGAGGTTATCAATTCGTCTGTGTGTTGCTTTTTTTTTTTTTTTTTTTTTTTTTTTTTTTTTGTATGTTTGTGCCTTCATAACTCGGTCATTTCTGCACCGATTTTCAAAATTTTTGCACTATTACAAAGGTTATGGCTACAGATTGGTCCCATTTTAAAATAAGTTCAAAAGTTTAAAAATTAAAGGGTGTCCCCATACAACATACATGTTTTTTACGTGTATTATGAACTTTATAGGTCACCAATTTAAAATTAAAAAAAAGTGCGTATCACTGTAGCTCCCCATAACAAAAAGTAATTAAAAAATAAAATTAAAAATTAAAGGGTGACCCCATAGGTGACTTAATTTCACCTTTATTCTCCTATCTTTTGAACCGTTATAGACATACTCTTGAAAGTTGCACAGAATGTTCGTTACTATGCCTCTTATAATAAGTATAAATATTTAAAATTAGAAATTAAAGGGTGTCCCATTAGTTGGTTTATTTTGATATATATATGGCCAAACTTTTGAACCGTTGTAGACAGACAGTTGAAATTTACAAAAAACTTGTATTGCTAAGTCCGCTAAAATAACAAGTGTAAAATATGAATTTAGAAATTAAAGGGTGTCCCAATAGTTAATGTAAAAGTAATATATATGGCCAAACTTTTCAACTGTTATAGATAGACAGTTGAAATTTACAAAGAACCTATATTGCTTAGCCCGCTATTACAACAAGTATAAAATTTGGACCTATAAATTAAAGGGTGTCCCCATTATTGATGTAATTTGACCATTATGTCCTCATCTTTGGAACCGTTATAGACAAACACTTGAAAAATAGACAGAATGTTCACTACTATGGTATAACAACAAGTATAAATATTTAAAATTGGAAATTAAAGGGTGTCCCAATAGTTGATGTAATTTGATGTATATGGACACAAAGTTAAAATTTAAAAAGAATCTGTATGACATAGTCCTCCTTAAAAAGTATTTATATTAAAATTTGAATTTAAAGGGTGTCCCAATAGGTGACGTCATTTGATATATATGACCATATCTTTTAAACAGTTATTGATAAACACTTAACAATTAGACAGAATGTCCATTACTATATCTGTTATAATAAGTATAAATATTTAAAATTGTAAATTACAGGGTGTCGCAATAGTTTATGTAATTTGATGTATATGACAAAACTTTTAAACCGTTACAGACAGACGGTTGAAATTTACAATGAACCTGTATTGCTACGACCGCTATAACTAGTATAAAATTTGAATTCGGAAATTACTGGGTGTCGCAATAGTTACCGTCTTAAAGAAACATGATTTTAAGTTTGCCTGTTTTGAAGTCGGTTTTTTTTTGCAAGAATTATTTATGAAAAAATTTGAAAAAGAATAACTGCTTTTGAAAAGTGAATAAAGTTTTGATAAATACCTTCAAAAATTATACAATAGGCACTTTTTGGGTTTTTTTTTTAACTTTTTTAAAATCTTTACTTTTATTTAGCAAAAACTACCAAAATTATTTCCCGTTACTTTTCCTATACTTTGCTTCTTATTGTTGTTGTTTTTGTTTTCAAACGGGGTATTTTTTTTGGATTTTCATAGATTTTTTTGTTGTTTTCAAATGCGGTTGTTTTTTACTTGGTTTTTGGGGTTTCAAATAGGGTTTTTTTTTTAAACCTTTTTAATAACTTTTAATTTATATTTGCTTCAAATAATCTTTGTTATGTGTTTATTTTCGAAAATTAACTTTTTTTTTTTTTACTCTTCACGACACGCACACGTATTAGTTATTGTACTTACAGCTTTCCGTTTGCTTTACTACTGAACTGTGGTAATTTGGAAATAACTTTACCTCATTTTTCTTCTTTTTGTGTTTGTTCTGGAATTTGATTGTTGGAGAGAAAATATGTATGTATGTATGTATACTGGATTTTTTTCCTTTAATCTTAGGACCATGTACAAATTATGTACTATAGCAGCATGTGCAACTGCAATATGTACAAATGATGTTTATTAGGTTGTTTAATTGATTGGATTACTGAACGAAATTGGGCTGATGCTTGATGGACACCAGAATATTTCTTCCAGACCACGATGGTAGGTTAAAAGTAGTAGGGAAATTCCTCAGTAATCTAAGAGGGAAAAAGTTAACGATTGATAATTACTCAGAGTAGAGTAATTATAATCGTAGGGGGTTTAGGAGAAATAAAAGCAAATGAAATAGAATTAGTTTCTTTTCAATAAGGGTTTATTAACAAATTGTGCGATGAAAATTCTCACCGAAATTGTTGATTTAATTGTTGATTCAAATTATAATTTAAGATGTAAAATTAATATAAACCAATGTTGAGTTGTTCTCACTGATTTTCTGTCACGCCTGTTGAAAAGGAAGGAAGTAAGTAAAGTGCCATTATTTTGTTCAACCTGATGTAGGTAACCCTCGGTTTTTATAAAAAGACGAATGAATTTTGACAACTGGAAAGTACTAAATTGCAGTGAGTGCAACTTAACATTGGTTTGCGTTATTTATACCATATTACATTCATGTTATGATATAAATAAATTTATAACAATTGAAATATTTAAAGAAAATTCATGTATTGATTTAAGTATGATTTAAAGAAAATTCATGTATTTATAATGTGTCTTAACAGTAGTTTAGACACCATATATGAGGGTTATAGATGCAAAGGCTGCAATCTCCAGATTTATAGTTTTCGTAATAAATAAATGTAAATACCTTTAGCTTAAAGTATATTCATATTTATTTAAAATTTGCTCTGCTCTTTCGTAAATAAGAATATTATAAAGATATGACGCAAGTTTCAACCAAATCGATATAGCGGTTTGCTGGCAATTATATTAACAAAATTGGGGATTGCTGCTCTAATCAAATGGAGATTACAGCCTTTGCCTCTATACCCCTCATATGTCAATATCACCTTTTATAGGGGAAAGCTTTAACATTAAGTCTTCAATTTTGTAAGTATTGTAACAAAGTAAATATTTCGTTACATGTGAATTACATTAAGTTTGAATTTTTAGAATTATTTTGTTCATTTTGAATTGAATTTATAATTTTATTTTGAATTAATTTGTAATTTTTTAAGTTGCCCTACGCAAATATAATATTTGTAAAATAAGTGTACCGTTAATTATATGAATAGAATTGTTTGTTTATTTTTATTAACAGATTTAGCTACAATTAAATATAAGAGATTATATTATACAAACAATAATTTTGTGCTGACCACTACTACACGCTAAGACTATCACTACTTCGTTAGTTGGTCTTTGGCCGTCGTAGTGGACGGACAGTTACCGCAAGTTTGTAACAGCTTCAGAAGCAGCCGTACACAGACAACCAATGCCCAACATAGTAGTGATAGTCCCTACTGGTTACTACAGCCATAGGGAAGCATAGTAGTAGTGTACAGGGGATCTACTGGTTCCGACAGCCACAGACCCCAGACACACAGAATTATATTTAGTAGTAGGGGTGTACAAGGAATCTACTGGTTCCGACAGCCATAGATCCCAGACACAGTAGATTGTGGTAGTAGTGCTGAGTGGAATACTGGTTCAGATAGCCACAGTTCACAAGTATTAGTGACTAATAAACTAACGATACAAACAAACCCACATGTCTGGTACTATCCTTCATCGTGTACGTTTCTCGTCGTTCGTGGATCGAGTCACTAGATTAGAAATATCCTTTATTTCTGTATAATGAACTATTGTGTAAATATTTCCTTTAATAAACTTTCATTTTTGAAAACAAACTATATATCCTGGGCCTTCTGAGCTTATCCTGGCAAACGTGGTTATAGTATTTACTGGGACATTTTATCGGTCTTTTTGAAAACTCAACTTGAAGATAAATTGATATAAATAATTTATGGGCAGTGTGTTCAGTTTTCAATTAATCTCTTTTAAGTGGATAATTGAATATTCCCGCCAAAATAGCGTATTTATATATTTTTATTAATTATTTTTATTTTATTTATTTTTAGTTTTTTCCCCTTAAAAAAATCTTAATCCTTAATCCTTTAAATCTATAACATAATAATTTTACCTTATTTAACAACAGCGTAGTGTTTCACGTAAATGGAAAAATTATTTGTTTCTGCTTGCATTTGCCCATGTCAACAATGTTATTGATATCAAATGATTTAAAAATGGTATCACGTCATATTGTATTGCATTATACTGATATTTTCTAGTATCATATCGTTTGTATTTGTATTATTTCGAAACAGTAGTTTTCATACACACATACATTCATATTTATTCGTTATCTTTATTGCTCTTACAGTAGCATTCTTTTGTTAGGACTTAAACATTCTGTTTCAAATTGTCTTGTTTGCGCCAGTAAAAAGCAGAATAAGAGTGTTGGCAAAAGCGAATCCTTAATGAGCTACTTAACTATTTAATAAAAAATAATAATATTCGAAACAAAAATATCCAATTCTAACTTATTTAAGAAGAAAAAAATGTTTGTTGTTAAAAACTTGCTCCAATAAAAATAGTTGATGATTAAATATTTTTACGATTCATGACAAACACAATTATTTTTCATATCAGATATACGAGGTACGATCAAAAAATAACCGTTATTTTCGTGAGGTACGTATGTTCGATTTTCGCACTTTTTTTTAATGTTGGTACACATGTCTGTTATTTATGTTGACAATATCAGCCATTTTGGATCGTCAATTTGTTTTTGACAGATAAAAAGGTTAGTCGTGTTTTGGTGTGCTCTTCGATTTTTTACTATTTCAAAAAATGGATCAAAGAAACTGTATTAAGTTTTGTGTAAAAAATTAAATTAAATGTGCAAGGACATTTGAAATGTTGACTGTGGCGTTTGGCGAGTCTACTATGAGCAGAACACAAGTTCAGTTGTGGTATAAAGGGTTTAAGGAAGGCCGAGAAGATGTCAATGACGATGCTCGTCTTGGTCGCCCGAGCACGTCAACAACCGATGAAAACATTGAAGCATAAATTATATTTGTTGTGTGGGAACTTAATTCTTTAAAATATAACACAAGTTTTAAAATTTAGGTCAACTTTTGGACCGGAACAACTTTCAGTGTCATCAGCAAATGTTGATGGGTGCTAATTGGCATATCTGATGTGTACAAAAGGTATAAAACGAGTATCAAAATACTACCTTGGGGAACTCTGGCTTCAATTGGCTCAGGTGAGCTTAACAAATTTCCGTCTTTCACAATGAATTTTCTATCGGTCAAATAACTATAAATATAAGTCTACGGGCAAATTCTGTTTTAACTTATATATTAGGGCAGCGTGCCATACCTTATTGGGAAACGTCGTTAAAAAGCAGCATTATCTTTCTTCAAAGGTCCTTTTAACTATATTTACTAATCTGTGAGTCTGTTCGATTGTACTATGTTGTTGCTGAAGCCGAATTGATGGTTGTTACTGGTTTTTCAAAAGCCAATATATATATATATATATATATATATATATTACTGCTTTTTCTCCACATTTTCTTGAAAACAAGATATTTTCGCGGAAAAAATATTTGAATCAAGATACTAAAGAACCTCTTTACAGAATTTTATTAAATGCGAACACTGAAAGACAGAAAGGAAAAAGTTACTGTTTTATTATATCTATAGATAAAGTGACGGTGCTTCCATATTGTGTATACGGTACTTCATACAAAACGACACAATTCATAATGAATCTACGTACACACCTACATGAGCTTTATGGGTAGTGACGTGTGCACAAGATAAATGATGATACAAAGATTTAGTTTGTCACAAATGTATACAAAATTAAGCAGGATTCTGACAAAGAAAAGGGTTCATGTATTTAAAATATTTTTCTCTTTTTGTTCTAACAATAAATATTCACGAATGTCTTGTGAGTTTTATAAGCGAATATTTGAACGTCTGGAGGAAATATTGGATATAAAACATAAATGACATACAAAATGGAAAAATTTAGACAATAATTTATTCAAGATAGTACGCACCACGTTGCACAACTCAAATATTTAAAACAAATATTTCAAACAAATTTTCGTAAGCGATTAAGGAACACAAGGGTGGATTCGCACCTTTACAAAAACTTGTCGAAAAGGATTACAGCAGTACAGAAACAAAATAAAAGTCAGTCAAGTGCGAGTTAAACTCACACGCGTAGGGTTCCGTACTATGTTTAGTACAACTTTAACAATTCAGTTTTTAAATTGTTTCATGTCTTAATTATTTGTTATACTAGAGCATACTACTAAATGCTCTGTGTAAATATCAAGTATCTGCCTATAACGTTTAGAAGAGAACGATAAATTCCTCAAATTCGCAACAGCTAGGGAAAATCCTTTTAATTTTATTAAATTTATTTTCGTTACTTGTTGTTGCAGTAGATATTGTAAAATATAATATGTGTAAATTTTAGGTGTCAGCCTATCAGTGTTCAAAAATAAGTTTATAAGTATATGCAAAATCGTGTCATATTTATACATAATCTGCGAAGGTTTAAAGTGTTTATAGCATATAACAAAATTAAAGGGTGTACCGACAGAGACAGGATTTGTACGTAAATAGCCTTATTTTTTGAACCATAATAGGTAGACTCTTTAAATGTTTACAGTAGATGTTGTACTTCGGCCGCTGTAACAATTACTAATATCTAAAGGGTGTTCCATCAGTGACATGTTTTTCACGTATATTACCTTATTTTTTGAACCGCAATAGGTAGGCGCATGTATATTTTTATAGATAGTGTATTACAATGGCCGCTATAACTAAAATTTAAAGGGTGTTCCAACAGTAATGCAATTATGACTTTAATTTTAAAATTAAAGGGTGACTCATAAGTCATGAAAAAATTAACAACTTGAATTTTTAAAGTTGTACTAAACATAGTACGGAACCCTACGTGTGTGAGTCTAACTCGCACTTGACTAATTTATTTTTTATATTTTTTGCTATAGCGGGCATATTTCAGTTCGAAAAATAAAGTAATATACATACTTGAAAAAAAAATCACTAAAGAAAAACCCTTTAATTTTTAGTAATTGTTATAGTTAGCAGCTGAAGCAACACATCTACTGTAAACATTTTAAGAGTCTATCTATTACCGATCAAAAAATAAGGCTATTTACGTACAAATCATGTCACTGTCGGAACACCCTTTAATTTTATTATTTATTATAGCGGCCATGGCAATTCCCTTTCTATGCATATATCAAGAGTCTATCTATTACCATTCAAAAACTAAGGCAACATATGTATTTAAAAAACATGTCACTGTCGGAACACCCTTTTATTTTTAGTAATTATCATAACAGCCGTGGCATGATATCTTCTATACAAATTTCAATAATCTACCTATTACAGTTCAAAATATAAAGCTGTATACGTGCAAATCACGACACTTTCGGAATATCCTTTACTAACGAGTGATTTTTTAAGAGCTTGAGAACTTTTTTTTAAAAAAAACGCATAAAATTTGCAAAATCTCATCGGTTCTTTATTTGAAACGTTAGATTGGTCCATGACATTTACTTTTTGAAGATAATTTCATTTAAATGTTGACCGCGGCTGCGTCTTAGGTGGTCCATTCGGAAAGTCCAATTTTGGGCAACTTTTTCGAGCATTTCGGCCGGAATAGCCCGAATTTCTTCGGAAATGTTGTCTTCCAAAGCTGGAATAGTTGCTGGCTTATTTCTGTAGACTTAAGACTTGACGTAGCCCCACAAAAAATAGTCTAAAGGCGTCAAATCGCATGATCTTGGTGGCCAACTTACCGGTCCATTTCTTGAGATGAATTGTTCTCCGAAGTTTTCCCTCAAAATGGCCATAGAATCGCGAGCTGTGTGGCATGTAGCGACATCTTGTTGAAACCACATGTCAACCAAGTTCAGTTGTTCCATTTTTGGCAACAAAAAGTTTGTTAGCATCGAACGATAGCGATCGCCATTCACCGTAACGTTGCGTCCAACAGCATCTTTGAAAAAATACGGTCCAATGATTCCACCAGCGTACAAACCACACCAAACAGTGCATTTTTCGGGATGCATGGGCAGTTCTTGAACGGCTTCTGGTTGCTCTTCACTCCAAATGCGGCAATTTTGCTTATTTACGTAGCCATTCAACCAGAAATGAGCCTCATCGCTGAACAAAATTTGTCACATTTGAACATTTCGAACCGAACACTGATTTTGGTAATAAAATTCAATGATTTGCAAGCGTTGCTCGTTAGTAAGTCTATTCATGATGAAATGTCAAAGCATACTGAGCATCTTTCTCTTTGGCACCATGTCTGAAATCTCACGTGATCTGTCAAATACTAATGCATGAAAATCCTAACCTCAAAAAAATCACCCATTATTTGTTATAAAAGCCATATTAATTGAGAATGGAAAGATATATAACTGTCTTAAAAAGAGATCGAAGCGCTAAATCTTCGCAGCTTGCATCAATGTCTAAAGTACTTAAGGATAAGGAGGCTAACGGAATAAGTTCCCAAATAGTTTTGCTATTTTAGACAGCAAAACAAGTGAACCTAAAACGCACCCAAGTCGTTTAAACCACCACCAATTTACTTAAGAGAGAAAAATTCAAACGAGTAAATAAATAAGTTAATCTCAGTTATTGGGGAAAAGTCCTTGTAGGTAATTTCTATCAAACGTGGTAACATTGATGAAACTAAAATTCAATTTTTAGATGAAAGCAGTTATCGTAAAGCAGTAAAGGAGTTTGAAAGCTGCTAAAAGAACTTTTGTACATATCAGCTGAAGAGTAGCAAAGGTCTACAGGTAGTTATTAAAGGTATAGTGATCCAGTAGAAATAAGAGCTGGCCTCCAAAAAGCAGGTTTTAAGGTTAAAATTGTAGACAATCTCAGAAATCGATAGCGTGTCCCTCAACCTCTATTTAGCGTTGAATTGGAACCTGGGGATATCAGATTGAAAAAGAACTAAATGCACCCTATTTATAATCTGAAATATTTGTTACACCGCAGGATAAGTGTAGAGGAACCACATAAGCGATCAGGACCCATTCACTGTTTAAATTGCCAAGAATATGGTCATACTAGGGCTTACTTCAAGTTGCTCCGGTTTGTGTTGTGTGTGGCGAGCTATAGTGTTTCGCGCAATGCGACAAACCAAAGGATGACTCGAAAGTTAAAAAATTTAGCAATTGCGGTGGAAATAACTCTGCTAACTGCTACAGAGGCTGTCTAATTTTGTCTATGGTAAGAAAAACAACTCAGAAATTAAATACTCCTGCTAAGCAGCCACAATATCGAGCAAATGCTCATTACGTTTTGGGGATCTCGATTAATAACTCCTAAAGGTCGTGTTTTGTTTGACACAATTTCAAAAACTAATTAGACAAAACCAAATTTTTTTCCGTAGACGTCGAGAGGCTCTTGGCTGAAAAAAAAAACAAATTCGCAGAGAGTAGAAATCACACAGATCTCCTCAAAGAATGCACGAAACGGCTAAAAGAGATACTGGAATCCCGAAGAGCAGCACCCCTGAAAAACTAGTTAGAAGACCTTGACCCTTGACCTTGAACTCCTCAATCAAATAATTCATTAAGGCGTGCGTGTAGAAATCTTAAAAGGCCAGTTGTACATAAGTAACAGTGAATTGCCTCGTATAGCTCGCAAGATTATTACTTTTATTTTTAACGCCATTTTACGCCTTGAGTACTTTCCTCCAGAATGGAATGTTTCGTTAATAACTATGATTCCTAAACCAGGAAAGACCACACAAAAGTAGATTCATACAGGCCTATTAGCCTTTTATCAAACAGGTCAAAGTTATTAAGAGGATGTTAATAACTAAGCTGAACCCCATTTTAGGCGACAAAGGATGTATTACAAACCATCAATTCGGCTTTGAAAAAAACATAGTACAGTCGAACAAACTCACAGGTTAGTCAACGTAGTTAAGAAGACCTTAGGAGAAAGCAAATACTGCTTTTTATCGACGTTTTTCAAGCATTCTATAAGGTATGGCATGCTGGCCTAATTAACAAGTTAAAATTGAATTTGTTCGTAAACTTTTATAAGCTGCTAGTTAGTTATTTAACCGATCGAAAATTCATTGTGAAAGAAGGAGATTTTTTTATCAAACCCCAGCCAATCGAATCCGGTGTTCCCCAGGACACTATATTGGGGCCATTTTATATTTGTTGTATACTTCAGATATGCCAACTAGTGACCGAGTCCACACAGCGACATTTGCCGACGACACAGCTTTTTAAGCATTCGCGAAAGTTCCGAAGTAGCATCAAGACCACATATTCAATTTGAAAAAATAGTTGAAGAAATGGAGAAAAAGGTGAATGAACAAAAATGTACTCACATAACTTACACTCTTTCCTATTCGCATCAATAAGCAAACAATACCTTAGCTTTCAGATGTAAAATATCTCGGCATACATCTTGACCGGCGGCTTACTTGGAAATACCACATAAAATCAAAGTTAAAATAAATTAAGTTAAAAGCAGACCAACTAAACTGGCTTATTGGCAGAAATTCTACTCTCGCTTTAGAATGCAAACTTTTATTGTACAAGTCAATTCTAAAATCAAATTGGGGTTATGGCATTCAATAAATGGGGGACTGCCTCAGATAGCAATATAGAAAAAATCAAAACGTGCCAAAATAAGATACTACATCTGCTCCCTGGTATATAAAAAATCTCGAACATCCATAAAGATCTAAACGTAGCATCAGTTAAAGCAGAAATAGCGAAATATGCAGTTACGTATTTAAATATGCTTGAAACACATCTAAATCCACTGCCCCGCAACATACTAAATGAACGTGGTTACATTCGTCTAAGAAGGAGCGACATTGCCTCTCTCGGAAAAGTCATATTAAGGGAACATTGGAAATTTCAAGAGTCTATCCATTTTAGTTGAAAAATAAGGCGATATAAAGTAAATCACGTCACTCTCGGAAAACCCTTCAATTTTTGCTATTTGTTATAGAAGCCGTAGTAATATACCATCTGTGAAAAATCCAAGATTCCATCTATTATGGTTCAAATATGAGGCCATATTCATGTAAATCACGTCCCTGTCGAGAGACCCTTTAATTTTTAGAACTAATTTTGTTTACTTGTTTATAAAGCAAATATAGTTTTAATTACTGCCTCCAAATTTTAACTGGTTGCCAAGAAATAAAGAGATATACGTGCATAACACGTCTCTATAAGAATACCCTATAAGTTAGTATTTGTTACTATAGCAGCTGTCTAGGAAATGTGCATTGAGCTCTGCTGGTGTCTAAAAATTTAATTTTCCCAATTTTTCTTTAATACTATCACCTAATTTGTAATTTAATTTATTCTTTCTTAAGCCTGGTACTCTGTTTAGTTTTTCATGGAATACTGTCAAACTACATAAGTACATAAAAAATTTGTATGAAAAAATGTTTCAGAAGTAGTACTCTGTTTTTACTGTGGAAAAACATTGAAATGTTTCTGGCAACAATTTATTAAAACTGTGAAATAAAGCAAATGAACATTATCTTATGTGGATTTTTTTTTTTAATTTTTTGTGGAAAATTTTTTAAGACAATGTGATATATTTAAAAACAATAAAGTTGTAAAATTCTGCAAAATTGCGAGATAGACACCACATTTTAAATCTCAAATTTTCCTTGAGAAATAATAAGTGTTGCTAAACATTTTCCACAAATTCGAACAGAGTACTAGGCTTTAGAGAGAATAAAAACGAAATTAAGTTTGACTACAAATTTCATCTGTATGTAAAAAAATGTAATTATATAAATGTAATTTTATAAAGTAAAAATACAAATTTTATTTTATTGACTATTAGGCAGTAAGTAATTAATATTTTTTGTCATTATTTAAAAAAAAAACCGCTATCTGTTGCACAACCGCTTTTAATTCATATTTTGTCATTTAAAACAGTGCCATCTGTTGCGCAATCGTGTTTAAATATTCACGCTTTCAAAAATAAAAAATGTCTTAAAGTATGCTGTACCTTTAAATCGGTAAAAAAAATAGGCGCTTTTGCTGCTTTTTCTCTATTTTCTCTTGCAAATGAGATCTTTTTGCGGCAAAAAGTATCTTATATTAGAATCATGATATTAAGGTATTTCCTCCCAAAATTTTGTTAAAATCCATCCAGTAGTTTTGACGTGATACGAACACAGACAGACAGACAGGAAATGAGTTACTGTTTTATTATATGTATAGATTTTAATTCGCCGAAGAAGAGCGATATATACTGATGTGAATATGTGAATAGAATTGAATTAATTAATACATATCAAAATTGCATTAATTAATTATTTTACCAGCCACGGCTGGGTAAGTAGAAGCATGGGAAGTTTAGCTACCTCCAATTTAACATAAACTTATTTATCTTCGCATATCTATTCGCCATTATTATTAATTTTATGAATTCTAATTTTGATAAAATCGAACAGGACCGTGAAGAAGTTAGTTTTGTTTTTATTGGACGGAGAAGATAGATACGAGTAACTCTTAGGCGGTGGATAGATTAACCTCCAAATGCACTGCTCTCGCCAAGGAGTTTAAAATGCATGATCTAGAAAGTCAATTCTGCTATTTACAAAAAAAAACTCAATTCTGTAGAGAAAATATTAGCGAATCTAATAATAAATACTATCGACCTAAAACAGGACAGGGCTGCATATCAAGTTGTAAACTACCAGGGTTGATCCTTCAACACAACAAATTAGTCTTTTATAATTTTATTAAGACTCATTAACTTCTGCTCATAGCTTGCAACTTGATATATAGCCAAAAAAAAAATAGATAATGCTTTTTAATCGTCCCACAAGCCGATTCTATAACGAAAAAACTAATAATTTTCTGAGTACTAAATATTTACATTAAACATACCATCTATATATCTAGTGGGATATACCTAGTAGGATATTAAAATGTATAATTTTATATTTACTTTCTGAAGCTTTAATTTAAACCTCATTATAATATTGAACCAATCGCTTGATTTTTGAAAGTATCGCATGTTTATAATTAAAAATGCTTCTCTTTGTTAATAATTATTTTAGAAGGGAACCAAATTAAGAATAACAATTACAAAGAACATTATTTGTTTTTGTTCTTAGCTCCACATTTATTTAATTACTTAAAGGAACAGAAATAATTTAATTAATTTGTTTCATTGCAGAGAGAAAGAGAAAACATTTGCCACAAATAGTTGTTTGTAAAAACAAAGACTTTTACTTTTTTGCAGAATCAACATCATTTATTTTACTCCTTTGCTACTTTCATCCTCTTGTATCCTTATTTTTTGAGAAAAAAAGAAGGCAAAAGTAATGTTGAAAATGTTATTGTTTAAATCAGGGTCAGGGTCATTTTTACTGTCGACATGAACTCATAAATAATTTCGAACAAATAAATGATGAAAATCTTTATTTTTTCATTTGCTCTCCTTCTTTCTTTTTTGTATTTTCTTTCTGGGTTTGATGCTTATTTGTCGGGGTTTAATTTTAAAATAAATGCTTGGGGTTAAAACAATACAATCATGTAAAAGATATCTGAATGTGCTTAAAATAATTAAATTGTTCTTAATTAAGCAGTGTAAATAACGGTAACAATTGTTTAAGGTTAGATAACCACATTTCTGAACCGACATTGAATTTTTTTAAGTTAATACAGAGTGGTCCTATTTTTAAAGAAAAGTTCATAATTCTCTTTTGAGCCATAAAGGGCACTAATTTCAAATTTTAAAAAAGTTCGTATCACTATAGCTCCGAACAACAAAAAGTTATAAAAAATAAAAAAACAATTTTAGTTAAAGGGTGTCCCCATAGGTGATGTATATTGACTCTCTTATAGACAAACACTTAAATATTAGACATAATGTATATAACTGTGGCTTAAGGAATTTAAAGAGTGTCCCCATACAACATACATGTCCCCATACAACATACGTGTAATCTATTCTGAGTAACTATATTAAAGCCTTGGTTATCAATGAAATTTCGATATTTAAAATTTAAAAATTGTTAACTAAAACTTAAATTATAAAGCAATATTTATTAAAATATAAAATTGTTTATTTGCATTATTATCGACCGCATTTATATAAAATGCGTAACCACAAATTGATATAATTGAAATAAATAGATCGCACGACACTCGTGCTAAGGATACGAGAGCGATTTGATAACAAGACCTATTCGATAATGTCAATTCTGTTTTGACATTTGTGTAGTAAACACTTGCGAAATACACGTTATTAAACAATGTTACGCTACACTGCTCCAGAACGCGGAATATTGGTGTCTATTTATTTGACCAATAAGAGGAAGATGATTTTTCATCAAAAATAATCATGAGTGATGAGGCCCATTTCCATCTTAGCGGGTACGTAAATAAGCAAAATTTACGCTTTTGGGGCACTGTAAATCCGCGTGTAACCCACGAAGAGCCATTACACCAGCCCAAAGTCACTGTATGGTGTGCTGTTTTCACTGGAGGAGTCATCGGACCTTTTTTCTTCGAAGACGTCGCGAGCCAAACGGGTACTGTGAATGGTGAGCGCTACAGAGAAATGATTAACGAGTTCTTTTTGCCGCAACTTGATGAATTGGGATTGGAAAACATGTGGTTCCAACAGGACGGTGCAACGGCACACACTGCACGTGCCACAACCGATATGCTGAAGGATGCATTTCCCGGGCGCCTAATCTCCCGTTTTGGCGATTTGCACTGGCCAGCAAGATCGCCTGATTTGACCGCTGCAGACTTCTTTTTGTGGGGCTTTTTGAAGTCGCGGGTTTATGTCAACAAGCCTTAGACTCTTGCAGCTCTTAAAGACAATAGCCGTCAAGAATGTGAGGACCTATCGCCGGAAGTTTTGGCCAAAGTGATGGAAAATGCCATAAAAAGGGCTCAAATGACAATCAACTGTGGCGGCGGCCATTTACATGACATCATATTCTCGACTTGATGTAAAAAAATTAAAAGACCAAATAAAAATAATCCACAAGAAGAATCAAAGTTTTTCATTTTTTTTTTTTAATTACAGCCAAAAAACATCGGAAGGTTATTTTTGCGCCACCCTGTACACATATTTTTCGGCATTCATTTCTCAATACTGTCTGTATACATTAAGAGTTTTTTTGTACTTAAAATAATAATATTTCTAAAGGTCTTCAAAAAAGGCATTTGTTTCAAGAATGAGCTCTTCGTTTGAATAATAAATTTTGATACCGGAAATAGTCGTAAGGGACTAAATCCGGAGAGTATGCTGAATCAGAAGCATTTCAAAAGCCGTAAGCACTACCACTCGATGACGATGCTGTTTCGTTATTCTCCATCTAGGTCACGATTAAAGATTTCCAACGAACTCTTTTTGCGGCTGTTCTTGTTGCCTCGGTCCAACTAAAACCGGCTACTTCTAGGTCCTTCACTACTGTAGAACGCTATGTATTCTTTAGCCGACCTCTGCGACGATTGTACCATATTGAACTATCAAACCATATTTTCTTCTTTTGATGTCTACATGCACTGGGATTTGGTTTGTTGTACGGTGAAGGTTTTTGTTTCAGATTGTGTTGGGCCAGAAACATCGCACAATTTGTCTTAGGCACCTGTTCGTGAAGGTTTGCAGTATGTGGATAGATGATTGCTTAAGTCCCCACGAATCGCATCCGTAAGGCAGGAGATGTTTAATGCAGGTATTAAGAACTTTAATTTTCAGGTTCTGCGAAAGATCATTTGATCTTCATATTTCTCTATGTAAGTGTGTGCATTACATTTCTGTTTCTATTTATTCGATTTTGTAGGTCCTCATGTGATCCATTTGCATCGAATTTAGTATATCCCAGGTAACAAACACTGTTAACATCTTCGATTATGGTGTTGTCCAGAGTTAGATTGCAACCACTATTGCTGTTGCTTATTATCATTAGTTTCGTCTTCTTTAGGTTATCTCTTGGCCAACTTTGAGAGCATTTTTTTAAGCATAAAACTTTCGCTTTATGTGCTCAAGCCATTTAGTTTGGTAACTGGTGTCCATTGTATGCCATTGGGTGCAACGATGAAAAAGTAAGGGCGAAAGAACGCAGCCTTTTCTTACTCTGTCGTTAGAGGGGAATGTTTCGGACAAACAACCCTTTAGCAAAACCCGGTTTTCCGCACCCCCATATATGCGCTTGATAAGGTTTATAATTCAAGAGGGAACTCCTTTTTGGTCAAGTGCGATCCAGATGCCGTGTCGGTGGATGTTAAAGAAAATACGTTTAAAATCGACGAATAGGATGTACGTCAAGGAGTTAAATTCTCTGGCTTGTTCGACGATGATGCGTAAAGTGGAGATGTAATCGACACAGGATCTGCCTTCTCTAAATCCTGCTGTTCATGCCTTAGGGTGTTGTTAAGGAGCGATAGTCGATGTAAGACTATAGAGGCTGTCATTTTGGAAACTATGTTCAGTAACACTACTCGATACTACTCAAGAATCTTCAATTGGTAACTCAATAGTACTTTATACTGCCGTTTACATATTAGCAACGGAAGGTTATCGCCGTAGAAGTCCAATATTTAATTTTTTTTTTTTTTCATAAAATGCTACCTTAAATGTACCGCATAATAATCGATATTCGGTACCCAATACTCAATACTTTGCCAGCGCTATTGAGTACCCGTTTATTTTCTTGTTGGAACAGCACTTTTTTCTTCGCTAGATAAAATCGATTCAAATCCATATAGAATCTGCCAAAAATTTCTGAACTACTCCAAATGTACCGAAGTATCCATGCAAAATGTTTTGTACCGGCTCGGTTGTGATGTGTATAGCCTCAGCCACCTCAATATCATTCAATGTGGTTTGCTGACTATCTCTGGCATAATGAACCAAAGTGCTTCTGTGGTGTCGGCGATGGTTTTTTACGTAAAAACTGTTGCTTAATCAGCACAAGAAAATTATTTTTTTAAATTTTATTAAAGCTTCTTTTGAGCTTTTATTGAGCTTCGAGATATTGAAAAGGCAGTAACTGATTTAAACTCTTAGAAAGCTCCTGGTATTGATAAAATCAGTAACAAGATGTTATTTGAATTGCCCCGTATAGCCCAAAAAATCATTCTTTTTGTTTTTAATGTCATTTTACGTCTTGAGTACTTTCCTACAAAGTGGAAAATTTCTTTGATTACTATGATACCTAAGCCTAGAAAAGACAACACCAAGGTTGAATCATACAGACCTATAAGCCTATTATCAAATATATCAAAGTTGTTTGAAAAAATCTTAATAATTAAGTTGAACCCAATTCTGAGCCCCAAAGAATGTATTCCGAACCATCAATTTGAATTTTCAGAAAACAACATAGTACGATCGAACAAACACACAGATTAGTAAATGTAATTAAAAAGACCTTTGAAGAAAAAAATACTGCACTTTTTGTCGATGTTTCTCAAGCATTTGACAAGGTACGGCACGAAGACCTTATATACAAGTTAAAGCTGAATTTGCCCTAAAACTTCTATAAGCTCATAAAAAATTATTTAACTGATCGAAAGTTCATCCTAAAAAAAGAAGATTTCTTAAGCTCGCCTCAGCTTATTAAAGCCGAAATTCCACAGGGTAGTATTTTGGGACCCATTTTATACTTGCTGTATGCCAACTAGCAATCATATGCACACATTAACATTTGCTGATGACACAGCTTTTTTAAGTATTCATGAAAGCGCGCAAGTAGCATCACAAGATCTACAAGATCATGTACTCAAATTGGAAAAATGGTTGAAGAAATGGAGAATTAAGGTGAAAGAATAAAATGCATTCATATAACTTTCACACTGCGTAGGGACTCATGAACCCCTATTCGCATAAATAATCAAATAATACCCCAACTTTCAGACATCAAATACCTCGGTATACATCTTGACCGGCGCCTTACTTGGAATAGCCATATAGAATCCAAGTTAACACAAATGAAGTTAAAAGCAGTCCAACTAAACTGGCTTATTGGCATAAACTCTACCCTCAGCTTAGATTGCAAATTACTACTGTACAAGTCGATACTTAAACCAATTTGGTGCTATGGGATTCAATTATGTGGCACTGCCTCAGCTAGCAATGTAGAAAAAATTCAAAGGCGCCGAAATAAGATACTACGTATGATTACATCTGCTCCCTGGTATATAAAAAATCGAACATCCGCAAAGACCTAAACATGCCATCAGTTAAAACAGAAATGGCAAAACACGCAGTCTAGCGAAAAACGCATATCTAAAGAGGCTTGAATCTCATCCAAACCCTTTCGCGCGTGACATGCTGAATGAACCTGGTTACATTCGACTAAAAAGAATAGATACTGCTTTTCTTTGCCGTACAATAGAGTGATGACCCATAAATGATTTCAACAATCGTGGAACATGAATTATTTTGTGTCTAGCACTGGCTGGACTTAGTTCAAACGTATTGAAGATGCAATAAATAAATATGAAATAAAAAAAAAAAATTAAAATTAACGAATTGGCTGAACTTAATGGCTGTCAAAAAAAAAACTAAAAGACGCAGCTTGCCTAAAATTATATAGTAATCTTGTAATAGATTACAGTAAATGCGAGAAATGTTGCTTTATGCTGTTGCACAGTGCTGAAAAACAAAAAGTCAGAAAACTATCAAACTGCCCTTGTAGCGTGACTCAGGTGAAAATTATTTCAGATTTGGCAAATCCTAATTAAGTTGATACAATTTTGTTAGGCATTCAAAAACAGCTATAAACTTCATTACTTTATACAAATTGATTATACTTAAGTAGGCTCAAGTTCATATATTCTCTCTGACTACCGAATAGGGAGGAAAGGATATTTTTAACAAATTAATAAATTGCTACTAAAAAATACTAAGTTCGACTAGCAAAAACCATTAAGTTTAATCTTTATCGAAGCAAAGAAATCACTTCACGCTTTTTTTTTTTGGTTTTTCAGTAAAATATTTCCTGTTTGCGTTTAGAAACTAAAATTTATATTTCTGTTTGAACTCCAAATTAAAAGCAATTTCTAACAACAAGTGAACTCAATTAACGACTAAAATATTACTTTAACCTGAAATTGAAAATGTAATTACAACCACACACATACATACATACGTGTATCATTTCATTGAAACAAAATACATAGACTGATAACAAAGATCCTAAATCTGTTGATTACAGAAATTGTAAATCTGAATATTATAAATACAAGCCTTGCAAATTATACTCATGTTGCACAAACAGTTTGCCAACAAAGTTAAATAATTAATATACGCGTAATGTAAAAGTAGAAACATTTGCAGCTATTCGTATGTACAGTTGTACAAGTGTGTACTTGTGTATACTTGTAACAACAAATCGTTTCTTATATACCGTCAGTTTAATACACACACGGTTGCACAAGTGTCACTTCAAATCATTTCTCATGCGTAACACAATCTTAGACTAAAACACACCTTAATTGTTCTATAAATCGAAGGATTATTTGACACAATTATGGCCACACACACACACACACACATAAAAACACAAGCCAGTCATCTGAATTAGTTGTTGGAAGTAGTTATTGGAAGCTTTTGTCACGTAGTACCCGTGGGTAGGCGTAATGAATCTCTAGCTTTGCAACAGGTATTTTCTCTATTTTACATATTCCCTGAGATTTAATTTAAGTATAAAACCAAATTTAATCTACATTGCTATATGCATCTGAATAAAAATGTCGGGGAAAGGAGAAAAAATTACTAAAAATTGATAGCCTTAAAAAATAACACAGAGTTGTCATTGCTGAATAATATTTCAAAAATAAAAGATAATAAGAGTTTTTGATTAAGATTAAATTTTGAGATATGATCGATATTTGGAAAGACCTCTCGATTCTTCGCTGGCTTTCTCTCATCCGAAATGACCAATCTTCAATAACTCTGGCGCATAAATTAGGCTGAATTTGGCCGTTGACAAGAGTTTTGTTGGCTATAAGGGCCGCTGAGATTTGTGGCTTATTCGCCTGGAGCAGATTTGATAAAAAGTCTAACTGGGTCACACGATCTCCTTGGCTTGTGAAGTACCTCCAATGTTGATATCTCATTTCACTGGTGTCCTTATCATCCGATGCAGGCCAAAAGAAAGTATTTTTTTTATCGAACTGAGGCCGCTATTAACTATCAAAGTTATGATATCACAACTGAAAACCCCTATTTAAAAATATATGGAGATAGAAATTAAAAAATTCTACAAAATGAATGTTAATTTATCCAGTAAAGTCTTTCTAAGCGGTGCTTAGTTATTTACTGGTGTAATGATGTCATTAATTGCGTCTACATTACGATATTTGTTGACTATCAGCCTTGTTCAGCATCCTCATTAGAAGCCTGCTGTTAGTCGACACCAAGAGCAGAAAACATAACCAGTTTGTACGAGTGTAATTCAGCTAACATTCCAAATAATACGTTAGTTCAATTATGATTTATGGCAAGAAAAAGATAAAACTTAAGTCATTCATTATTGCAACATAATACTTTATCGTTTAAAAAAACTGAAATTTTTTCTTTGTTTTTGATTTTAAAATTTATGTTTTAAAATCTTAATTTGTAATGAAATAAAAATTAATCAGTCAAGTACGAGTTAGTCTCACACACGTAGGGCTCCGTACTATGTTTAGTACGACTTGTTAATTCTTTTATGCCTTATGGGGCACCCCATCTGCGAAAGTTTCAACAGTCTACCTATTATGGTTAAACAATTAGGCTTTATTCATGCAAATCACGTCACTGTCGGTACACCCTTTAATTTTTACTATTTGTTTTAGTGGCCATAGTAATACACCTTCCGTAAAAATTTCAAGATTCTACCTATTATCGCACCAAACTTAGGCCATATACATTAAAATCACGTCACTATCGGAACACCCTTTAATATTTAGCTTAAATTTTGTATACTTGTTTATAAGTCGAACATAGTTTTAATTGCTGTCTGCAAATTTTATGTGTTTGCCTCCTACAGCTCAAGAAATAAAGACATAATCGTAATTAACACGTCACTTTGGAACACCCTAAAAATTTTAGTATTTGTTGCTATAGCGGCAACAGCTATACATCTCCTGTGAAAATTTCAAGACTCTACCTATGGTTCCAGGGGTAAAAGGCGCTGACAGACGGACGGACAAACGGACGGACATTGTAGCGAAAACAATAAACCAAATAAATGTTAAGATCTCAATTGATTAATTTTCTTTTTATTTTCATTTTCAATTTTAATCTTTTAATTTAAATTTCATTTTGTTAAAACCATAACATTTATATTGCATTTAAAAGTTTTGTTAAGCTGCAGTTGCAGCTACCGCCCAAAAGCGAAAAAAAACAAAGAATTAATTTTTTTGCTCTTGATGTTTTTTGATAAGTTCTTTTTTAAATACTGGCGACAAATTGAATGTCATTTTAACCATTAATTTATGCATGAAACCACATATGCATGAATGCATGCCAACACTTGCAAGACTTTCGAATGCAAAAAAAGTTTTTCCAACTTTTTGAACTTTGTTTGGAAAATATATTTCTGATACCCTATAATCAGCGGTGGAGAAAAATCTATTTTTTTGTGATAAGCATGCACGACTCTAAAGAAATAAAACCTGAAGTTTCCCCCCGCGGGTACAAACTGTCACTGCAGTATTTCCAAAGGCTTTGACGAAGTGCTCTCGGGGCAAATGGGGCCACCAAACGCCAGGGATTCTTGGAACCTAAATCTAGAACAATAGATCTGTATTACTATGGGTCCTTTTAGAGGCCCTATCAGTGTCCAAACGACTAGTACCACGGGGACTGGTAGCCCCACAGTAAAACACTCCTCTCTGTGACTGGTTGTTGGTGAGCTTCCATTTGGGGGTTCACTTGGTGGTTTAGATCGACGTATGCAGAGATTGTGCATTGTTGATCAAAGAGTACTGTTGAACTCTCAACATAAAGAGTTGGATAGTCTGCAACCCTTAAAGAAGAGGTTGGGTCCAGGCTTGCCATGTTCTATAAATTGCTACTCATTGTGACTGTGCGGTACATTTTAGTGTAACATCTGTGTCATTACACACGGCACGTTATCGTATATTGTACTGTACTAGGCAGTGGAGATGCTAGTCTAGACTATATTTTCACTCTAATAAGGGCCAACACGGCTAGGTGCCGACGTTAATCTTGATCACATTCCCTGAACTCTATGGAAATGCCCATTGGTATTACTTTCTTTAAACCGTTCAATTTTAGAAACACTTTTTTGATTCTCTACATGATTTTTTATAAATGAGAAGATTCATTTTAAAGAATAGATTGGGAAAATTTTAATTTAGACACTAGAAAAATGTAATTAATTTTCTGGATCGCTTCATCCGTCTTCAGCATTCTTCTTGGGTGGTGTTTAGAACTATTCAAAACTGATACTTGCAAACTATGCTTGGAAAACTCTGAGACCATGGCGCACATTACGTGTGAATGTCCATCAGTGGTGGCGGAAGCGTGTTAAATGTTGATGCCATGAGAAAACTAACCACTAAAGACTCCGTAATGAAAAACGATGGTGACGCGCTGCAGTGACTCACTGAAAGGCGTAAATTACAATTCGATTATCTATAATCATTGTAGAAGGAAGGGGGTCGAAAAGAGGCCCATTTAGGAATTGGTCTAATTAGATATTCTCCCTACATTAATATAATATAATTCTAAATATCATCTTTTTAACCAACCAAACTCAGATAAAGAAATACGAGACAAATTATATTCAACCATCTATCGTCTGTCGATAAGTACGAAGTATACCAACACCTAAAACTTTTCTATTGTTTTAATATTTTTTTCTTTAGTATTTACCACCTATATGTGTTGTTGCTTCAACCATCCTTCGGTTAGCATACCCTGTCAAGTGTCTTCCTATAATGTCTACAAAATCGGGACATCTAGGGAACGCCATTTAATTTTTTATCCTTCTTGTTGTAGAAGATATTAAGGTACGTGATGGAAAACGATCGTTTTCTAAGCGTGCGAAAAATTTCGATCGATTTTGAGAATTATTTTTGGGTAAATTTCTTAAAATTTAGGTATATAATTAGGAATTTAGACAAAAATATAAAAAAAGAAAAATAAGTAAAAACTAATTTTTATACCAATGCAAAACAACAGAAAGAAGTTCATCACATATAATCGTTTTCAAAATTGAGTTCCATCACATACATAAGGAACTAGAACTATTGTAGGGTACTTTCAGATCAAAATAAACTTTATTTGTTTTCGATCATCTATTTCACTTATCTATTGCAAATTAAAGCCACAAAACAAATTTGCATAATGTTTTTGTTTTGTTTCTTTTGCCTGAACTTTTTCAACTCTGGTGCATTAAACGATAACCAGGAGTAAAATATGCAACATACACGCTTTAATACGAGTAATAAAAAATTTTAACACTTGAGCGAAATCTAGTTCTTATTAGATTTCGAACAAAATCTAGATTTCCTATACAAAGCAAAATCTACTTCGTCACTAGATTTTGACGACATCTACACAAAATCTAGTAGTACTTAATGATGCAACTATGGTTTTGCCCAAATTGTACTAAAAAAACTACGCTGTACAAGAACAAATGACATGACATACATATTTAAAAAACAAAGTACAAAAAATTAAAATTTCTAAAAATATAAAAAAATTTTAATAAAATAATAAGAAAAATATATAAAATTAAAAATATATATATTAAGTGAGAATTGAAAAACTGGTAAGTCAATGAAATTTTAATAGTGCTGATGACGGACGTGGTTGTCTAGAAAATGTGCATTCCCCTCCTGCTGGTGTCTAAAATTAAATTTTTCCAATTTTTCTTTAATATTATCACCTAATTTGTAATTTAATTAATTCTTAGAGAGATTAAAAACGAACTTAAGCTTGACTATAAATTTCATTGTATGAAATCTTGCTTGTGTCAAAAAAATGCAGTATAAACTATGTAGATTTTGAAAAATATTTCCATTCAAATCTACTAGATTTCGCTATAGTGTAAATACTCTATTATATGTTTTATATGGGCTATTGCATAATAGTTTGTTTTACTTCATTGTTTTTGCGATATTCAGTACTCTCAACTATTCATTTTTATTTTGTTTTTTTTTTTCAAGAACCTAGTGAGGCGATCTCTCCCCGATATACAAACCTGTGTAAGGAAGTACAAAATGTAAAGCAAATATAGATACACATTAGTGGTATTCAGTGTTTGGTCATGCGAAAGTGCAAATGCGTTCTATCAATAGGTATTTTGTTGTTAAATATCACAAAAAAGCTATGGTATGGTATGCACTTGCACTCACTTTTGTAAGACCATTTGCATCGAATACTGAACTCCGCTTTTGTTTTTATTAATCTGAACTTATAATATGTTAAAAACGTCTTATTTTGGTGACCTTGACAAACGAAAAGAAAACTACGTAGGTAAATGGAGGAAACGAAAAACACGCAAACGCGATACGTGACGAGGTCAACTGCCGGAACATTACAAATAGCACTAGTAACTTCTGACCAACATCGCACGCTATTTGTTGAAAATGCTGACATGATCGACCACAACTCTAGTTCGCACAAATAAAGTCGTAATTTGCCACATCAGGCATAATGACCAGGAACACTAAGTACCATAAGTGGTAGCGGCTGTTAATGGTTCGATTTTGTCACAGGTAAAACTTTGTAGATAGAAATTCTAGTCACGTATAAAGAAGATATTGATGCAACGCCATCTCAACTAATTTATATATCCAGTTTGCAAACCCCAGGTGATTTTTTTTCTAATGAACAAGGAGAACAAAGCCAGTCAAAATGTGTTCGTCAACAAATTAAGTAAATTCATGAACGATCTACGTTTACCGAAACATCTTAACGCGGATATTTATACGCGATTTCATGATCTGTAAACAGCTAAAAACTTCATACCATGCACAGTGGGGCAGAATCAAAATATTTTGAAAAGAACCTCGTCATTTATAAACGGCCAGGCCGATTGATCCAAAATTTGACAACAGCATAACAGAGGAGTATCTGAACTTAAGTTTTAAAGGTAGGTACCATAGACCCTCTAGGGGTGGCGCTATGCGGTCTCAAATTTGAGAACCTTGCGTCTGAAAATTCTTTTACAACTTGCCACATCTTCAGTTTTATTCTGATTTTTTAAAATTATACATAATCTTAAAGGTCTTGTCAATACCTACTAAATGGTATCTAAATTTACAAATAATAATTTAAAATTATTGAGTTATAAGCATTTTAAGAAATAAGATTTTTGATTTTTTGCTACCCTGAGCTAGTTTTTTCAAAATATTTGGCTCAAATTGACCAAACTTTTTTAAATTTTTACCGTAGTTAGCGAGCCCAATTCTACATATTTTTGATAAATTTGAAGATTGTTTCTTTACTGAGTTAAAAACCAGACGATTTCCAATTTAAAAAATTCAAATTTATTGAATTTTTGTGAACTTTAGCCCAAAAAAAACCATTAACGATTTTTTTATAAAAAAAATTTTCTTAAGGAATATATTAAAATTTTATATTTTTGTATAAGCTAACTATATGTGTGTACATTTAAAAAAAATCGTATAAAATTGACCAACCTAGTAGAAAATGGAGGTGCCACAATATGACCTATTTTACATCGAAATTTTGACTTTAGCTTATATATTCTAAAATGTCAAAGCTGGGACCGAAAAAAGAAGACTGCTGTAATAAAGATATATATGCTCCAAATTGTTTTTCAAAGTATTTTATGACGCCTAGTCCGTATGTGGACTTTATGGACTATAGATTAAAAATCCCAATTTTGGGATTTTTGGTCCTTATTTTGGCAGTTGTGGAATTTCCTTTTTCTTAATATTGCAGATTTGCCATTTCATTTGACTTGATGAACAACATATGCACAGAAAATTTTATTTGATTTGCTTAATTTATAAAAATTTTATTGCATATTTAAAATATTTGCTTGCCTCAAATATATTTTGCAAACTTATTTCCAAAAGATATTGCACAAATTGGGCGTTTATTAAAACAAATTCTTTGGTCGAAATGAAGCATCCACCGTGAGTGGTACAAACCAGAGAATGACAAATGTATCATTTTTAGTACTTATTAGGTATTTGAGGCTAAACATGTATAAATGTGTATAGCTACAGCTCAAACAACATACCATACACACATACTCATATCAATTTCAACTTAAATAACTACAAGTATAGGCAGAGAATAAGTGTTCGCATACTTGTTCATTATTTTTCGCAATACAACTAAGTATAAGTAAAAGTTGGATAAAGTATTGGCTATACCCATACTTGTAAATACAGAGTAGGAATAACTACAAGTATGTAAATACTCTAAGTATACTTAGAGTATTTTATAAATATATGTAACTATATTTATTAATTAATTTTTACAATTTAAAAATACTTTCATTCATTCCTTCATCCAAATATAAAACTAATTTTGGTTTTCCATACTTAACTAATGTTCGATTATAAACAAAATATTGCCAAACATCATACACCTTTTATACTCACAATTCTAAAAGTAGTTGTTTTACTTATAAGTATACTTAGAGTATTATAACTACTTTTCCATACTTGTCAGTATTAGGTAGTTATAAGTATGGGTATGACGGGTATCTGTCATACCCATACTTATAACATACTTATCACATTATCTACCTACAACCAGTTGTACTCATGCGTGCATTACGTGTACATTTTTAAGTTCGTTGTGTATAAATAAAGTTTTTTATAAGTACACCCATACTGATTTCACTGCAAATGAGTATGTGTAGGTATTTTCTGTGTTATAAGTATAGGTATAACTAATACCCAATAATATGTGTAAATACTTAACTACATTTATTTTATAAGTAATTTTGTCAGTCTCTGCTACAAACAACTTTGTGACTTGAGACTATTGTCCAGTATATAATAAAACTGTAATGGGAGTTTTATTTTTTGAAAAAGTTGTTGCTGGTACAGTTAGTAATCAAAGTGGAATACAAAATAGCAGTTTTATAACTTGTGTCTGTCTGTCCATCTCTCTGTCTATTCGTCTGTCTGTCTGTCTGTGTTCGCACCACGTAAAAAGTACTAGATAAATTTTAATAAAATTTTGGAAGGAGGTACCTCATTCAAATATACGATACTTTTTTTTCGTAAAAATATCTCATTTGCAAGAGTAAATGGAGAAAAAGTAATGAAATTACGCAATATTACCGATTTAAATGTACTGCATACTTTAAGGCACTTTTTATTTTTGAAAGCGGGATATTTTAACTACGGTTGCGCAACAGTTGGCGCTGTTTTAAGAAAATGACAAAATATGAATTGAACACTATTTACAGAACTCTACAATATTATTGGAACTTTATATAAATTTTAGAATTGTATCTAGAGATGGCTGCATTCATATAAAAAATATATAAACCATAACTATAGCACTATATACATAAGTAAGAAATCACAATAAGGATCATGAACATGAATAAGCAGCAGTTAGCAGCAGTTAGTCTGACTATAGCACTGGACTTTTAATACCAATATCGTTTAAAATGTGAGCAAAGCTTCTTTAAAAGTCAGTAGGTCCAATAAACCTATTTTAATTTAACTAATAAATCTTTTTACTTGTTCCTTATGTATGAAAAGACACATACGTTTCAACTGGATGTGTGTTTTTAAGTAAGAAAGTCTATTTGTGCATTGTGTTGATGATAGTTACCCGCAACAGCTGTCTTTTAAAAGTTTTACTATTCATTTATTTTTTAGCTTCGTAGTTGTTTAAGTTTTATTTTTTCATTGTATTTCTGGTGTCATAAGATGATAAATAACAAATCGTTTTATAACGAGTGAAGGTCATTAGAGTCAAAATATAAAAAAAAAATGTGTGCAAAAATACCACCCACGCACGAAGAAACTCCATAGAGGAAGTAAGTACATCACTTTTGCAAACTTAAATTAAGTGAAGTAAAAATAATTAGAAAATATTATGACATAAAAAAAACATTGATGGATTACAAGAATACAAACATTTTTACTTTTGTGTTACACGAGGGCTGCTAAACACAATTATGCTTTTAAAGTGACTTTAAAAACAGAATTTAATTGTGAAAACTTTAGCGTAGTGATATTTGTTTTCGATTTTCCGTACCGTTTTGTCCTAGCCATTACTGGTCAATAAATTTATTCGCTTTAGATGCCATTCAATTTTCAAATGCCATTATTTAAAGACTGCAAGATAATACTAAAATAAACTTAACTCAGTGTTCAAAAGATGCGTAAAAAATGCTGCATCTATTACATTGATTTTGGTTTAATCGGTAAATAAAACACTGTTGTCATTACTTTCTGTGAAGACCGTCATCACTGGCTGTTGTTTTGGTACGTTTGGCGAGCGCTTTCGATGTAAAGACATCAAATAGTACTGGAGAGTTTGTATTACCTGTCTATATAGATGTATATAAAGCACAAAATGTGTTTGTTTGTATGTTTGTTTGTCGGAAAGCTATAGCTGCCTACACCAATGAACCAATCTTTCTGAAATTTTCACAGTTTGTTATTAGATACACTGATGGTAAAATAGGGTACTTATTTTTTTTTTTTTTTGATATTCGACGTGGGCGTGGAATCTCCCATACAAAGTAAATATTTATCATCGTGTTCCTTGGTAACGGTAATAGGTAGCATCTTAAAATTTTGCACCAGTAACCTCTATGTTAACGTACATAGTTTAGAGAAAGATGGACTGGATTGGAATAGCGGGAGTGGTACCTCCCATACAAAGTGAAAAATTATTATCCTGTATCTAGAGAACTGCACTAGGTAGCGCCTTGGAATTTTGCACCAATAACCGCCATATTAACGTACATAGTTTAGTTAAACACAGACTGAATTGAAATAGTGGGCGTGGTACCTCGCATACAAAGTGAAAAATTATTATCGTGTTCCTGGCGAACTACAATAGATAGCGCCTTGAAACTTTGTAAGAGAAACTTTTGTGCTAAAGCGCAGTCTACCAAAATACAGAATGAATTGGGATAGTGGGCGTGGTACCCCCATGCAAAGTAATAAATTATTATACTCTTCTAGAGAACTGCAATAGGTAGCGCCTTGGAATTTTGCATCAGTAACGCCCTTAGTAAGATACATTGTGTAGAAACAATACAGACTGAATTTGAATGGAGGGCGTGATACCTCCTATACATTTTTGACGTGAGAATAGCGTGCGTTTTCGCATTAAAGGTTGGTCATACTTTTCTTCCAATTGTTTTTATTGTATTTTTTGTGGATGGGTGTAGCGAAGCGCACCGGGGATAGCTAGTTTTATTATAAATAGTAATGGATATACATATGTAGGTAATTGTTCATTAGGGTGGTGTTTATTTAAATGGTGTTGTACAGGTAAATTGTTTGCTACCTGTTATACTCGTAGTTATTATGAGTTTCGTTAATATTAAGTATTTCCATATTTTGTTGTTATCTAGGTAAGTGTCTGCAGGTTTTTTTATTTATTAGAATGTTTCAGTAGTTTTAGTGATGTATAAATTGTATCTGAGGTTGTGTTTACTTGCTCGTTAATAATATCTCCGTTAAAAGTTTGCGTTCCATGTTTTCAAGAATGTATAGTCGTCGTCCTATTTTGCTTTTTTGTATCATATGTTTAAATGCTGCGAGTTTATGTTGCGTAGGGTGGTTTGATGTAATATGGGTAGCAGTGTCTGTCGTAATTGGATAATGTAAAGAGCTGTCTTCTTCCTTTTCCATTGTGAAGGTAATGTTTTTATAAAATGTGTTTAAGTCTGTTAGGATTTGTTCGGCGTTGTCCTGTTCAAGAATGCATATGATGTCGTCTACATACCTATGGTAATTAGTTATTTTATGTTTTTTCATTAGTGTTTTCACGTGTGTTAATACGAAGTGCTGCATTAAAATTTCCATGAATATTGCGGATATTGGGTTTCCCATACCGAGTCCGTATGGTAATTTATAGAAGGCGTTATTAAATCTGAAATAGTTCTGTTTTATTATCGTCTTAGGGGCTCTGACAGACGGACATGGTGTTTCGTTTTCACCCTTTGAGTACGGAACCCTAAAAGGAATAACCTCATTTCTTGTATATTATTTTCCCACACCAGTGTTACCATTTGAGAAGATTTATCTTTTGTCAAAAAGAGATGTCAAAAGATTTTTAACTACAAAAAATATTTATAAAAATGTAATATTGAGTAATTTTAGTCTATTGAACTCTGTATTTAAAAATATTTGCAATGTAAAATATAAAAGGTTTAACAAAAATAATGTAAATAAATGTTGATATTTTAAAGATCCTAAGGATATTTACTTGGGTGGCCAAGTAAATATAGCACTTAAGGCCAGGCTTCACTATCACACACAATCGTACGATTTAATCAACCAAAAATCTGACAGAATTCTGTCCTAGTTTAAAAATCGTTTAAAAATGGCGTTGCAGATGCCACACTATCATACAAAACAAGTTTTTGCAACTCTGATCGCATGGAAAAACAATATTTTATGAATTTTTTCAAAAGATTATCAAATTAAATTATCACACACATGCATTTCTAAGCCACACTATCATACTTTTTGAGCACACATGCATTTTTTGACAGATCGTACGACTGAGTATGATAGTGAATCATGGCCTTTAGTTCTACGCATACAATAAAGTTTCTCATGTTATACTTTTATCTAAATTAAAGCAGGAAAAAGGTTTCCTGATGATCTGGCCTGAGCATCCAGTGAAATACGTATAGGGACTAGCTCTTCCCCCCAACAAATAAATTGCATTTTTATTATAAAACGTTATGGTAATTAGCATAATATTAAATAAATAAAGCAGTTTGTTTTGCATTTTTCTTTTTTAAAATGGGTTAGTTCATATTTAGCAAACAGACTTTGCCAAGTTGTAATTGAAGGCTTTGAATCTAGTCCTTATTTTCAGACATCTGGTGTCTGAAAATAACTACTAGATTCCGTGTCTTAGGTCCACTATTTTTAATATGTTTAATAATGACATCTCTTCTTGTTTTACTAGGTCTAAATATCTTGTGTATGCTGATGATTTGAAAATATTTTTAAAATTTGATTCCTTAGTTGATGCTTCCGTCCTTCAAATTGATTTGGATAATTTATTTTCATGGTGTAATTCAAACAAATTACATCTAAACTTTTCGAAATGCTACCATTTATCATACCATAAATCATACCTTTAATCCTCTTATACATGTTTTCTCTATTGGTAATCAGAATTTGAGAGTTGTAAATACAATGCTTGAGCTTGGTGTGGTTTTTGATTATTCTTTGTCTTTTGCTTCCCATATTGACTACATTTTGCCTAAATCATATAGGATGCTTGCTTTTTTAAAAAGGAGCTGTTGTGATTTCACAGACCCTCATACTTTATCAGTATTGTATTCAGTTTTTGTGAGGTCTAAGTTAGAATATGCTTCTGTCATTTGGAAACCTTATTGTAGTGTTCATATTGTACGTTTAAAAAAAGTTGAAACAACTTTTAAAAGATATGCTCTTAAATTATTATCATTTGTTGATCCACAACCTGTTTATAAATCAAAATGTTTGCTTTTAGGGTTACAAACTTTAGAATATCGTAGAATGTTCCAATCTTTGCTGCTAATCTTTGATATTATTAATGGTAATATTGACTGTCCAGATCTTCTTTCTTATATTCCGTTTTATATTCCTATGCTCTTAGCTCTTCCTTATCCCAAACTTTTATTCTATACAATGCTATCAACTTCCAGTTACAAAACAGTGAAATTAAATCATATGAAGAGTTTGGCACTACCAAAGATGATTTTAGGTTATTTTTAATTTTAGTTTTAAAAAAAAATTTATAATAATTTATTGTTTCCTAATATGTAATATATTTAACTTGCCTTTATCATAGTCTGTAAGAAATTTATTAATTTTAAAGACTAAAATAATTGAAATGAAATCAAATATATATGCAGTACTTGTGAACTAAATCTAATGAGCCTTAAGTCGATATGGCTGCTATAAGCAAGTCAGGAATTGAGTGGGCTGTATATGGCACTAGCAGCAGCATCAAATTCAGCCAATACCAAATTTCTGCCTACGAGAACTGATTTAAATTTAGTTGCAAAGTTTTACTTAAATGACATTCATATTTTTTCCTTTCTTCAAGTGAACATTGAGAGTTAAATAATGGATTGAAAAAAGTAGTATAAAAAACTGTATTTTTTTAGAAATTATTACTAATTTTTAAGTGCGCGAACAGAGTTTTATATAAAGATTTGACATTTTCAGAGAAGCAAATTTAAACAGCTGTTCTAACAGTTTTACCTGTATCATGGCATAATAATACAGGTAAAACTGTTAGAACAGCTGTTTAAATTTGCTTATCTGAAAATGTCAAACCTTATAGAAAACTCTGTTCACGCACTTAAAACTTTATAATAACTTAAAAAAATGCAATTTTATATTACTTAGTGTATTGTAAACTAATTGCTGTATTTTAATCAATCCTTTATATAACTTGCAATGTTTACTTAAAGAAAATAATTAAAATTAAAAATACATACATACATACATACATACATACATACATACATACATACATACATACATACATACATACATACATACATACATACATACATATGTATTTTTTTAAGTAAAACTTTTCAACTAAATTCAAATCAGTTGTCGTAGGCTGATATTTGGTATTCGGCATAACCTGATGACAATAAGACAACATGGTCAGCTGGATTTAATGCTGCTGCTAAGGCCATATGCAGCTCACTCAAGTCCTGACTTCCTTAAATAACCATATCAACCTTAGGCTCGTTAGACTTAGTTCACAAGTACTGCATATTTAATTAGGTGTCCTTCCTATATATGCAGGGTTCCGGTATATCTGCACCTTTGTATTATGAGTTGTACAGGTGACCAACCAGAATAACTTTGAAAACTGAAGTAATTTTAATCTTAATCAAAATGAATTATTGGAGATTGATCTTTATAAATTTTAACTTTTGAATTAAATATCATTACGTATGTTAAAAAATATCTAAAATCTTTTTATTCATCTATTTACAGAGTATTGTATATTTACAATTTTTTTTGAAAAATGCTTCCTTTTACTTATAATTTTTTTTAATTATTTAAAGTAAACCAGTTATTTTTTATTACCTATAACGTTTAATTATTTTTATTATAATGAATAATTTGTTATTTAAGTGTTTGCGAACACAGCTCATGTTATTTATATTTCTCCTTATATTTTAGTAAATAATTTTGACACAGTCGGGCAAAAACAGGTTGCTTAGTTTTTCTGAATTCGCCTTGCATATAGCTGTATTATTGCACCATGACCTGTATTATATCAGGCTTCTATATATTTTAGTAAAATATTTTGACAGTAAAAAAAGGTTGCTTTGTTTTTTTGAATTCGCCTTACATATACCTGTTATATGATTTTTAATTTGTTATACACCTTAAAAAATAAATTTAAATTTTGAACAGCCTTTATATGTATATCTTTTTGTGGTGGACTGCGCCATTTTATGGATCTTTAAGAAGTTAAAAAGCAAAAAAAAGTATAAAAATTTATTTCTTACTAAAACTTAAGTTTTTTTTTACCAATATGTTTTATTGTTAATTACTTAAATCGGTTTTTTACAAAACAGAGCACTAATGTTTGCACTGCCAAATAAACAAAAACTTATTTAGATTACTTAATAAACTAAAAATTATTATGATGTTTTTTAGTCTTTATGTTGGTGTTTTTTGTTTTGGAATTCTTCTAGAGATATCCTTATTTTTAGAAATAATTTTATTTAAATACTTGCTGTTATTTAATTTCTAAGTGCATATCTGTATATCAAAAGATAGGGTGATATACGTCAAATTAAGTCATCCATTATATCATCCATTTTATTTATTATTGAGGATATAGTAACACGAAATCTGTGTAAATATTAAATGTTTGTCAATTACCTGTTCAAAACATAAAAACATCACCCATGGTGACACTCTTTAATTTCTAATTTGAAACATTTATATAAATGGTTACAACGAATATAAGAATGTAAATGCTGTCTATAACAGTATAGAGATATAATGTTAGGATACATAAGTCAAATTACATCACCTGTAAAGAGACCCTTTTAATTTTTAAGACAATTTTGTTATTACTTTTTTTAAAATAATTGGTGCCTTTTAGGGTTCAAAAGACAAGTAAAAATCTGTATGTTGCCCTCCATACAACATTTTCCCTTATTCTAGAGAAATTTTATTTTGGCCCATTTATTGATAATTACGCATTTGTAAAAAATGGCAACACTTGCACGACACGTTTTGAAAAAAAAGTGCAGGGCAGTCGTTAGTACTGCCAATAGAAGTGAAAACTAAGTAACTTGTGATTACTTTTTTCCACGATTTTTTATGAAATACAAAGCAAAAGGATCATTTAAGTTTTCACAGAATATTTAAATACAAATATTGAAAATAATCTTTTTATTATTGCAGTTAACAGTTTTACTACAGTTTTCGGCTCTACAAGTTTTGTTTCTTTTTTAAATGTCCGCTTATTACAAACTTTTTCTGGAAATATACATATACATATGTACATACATATCTAAGTATATGTATATATGTATGTATGTATATACATATGTATATATATACATTCATATATATGAGGCCCTATGCTCCTTATAGGATCAATGGGAATATATACTTATATACATACATATATATTTATGCGTTAGTGACGCAGTAAACGAGTGATAAAGTAAATACTAGAGATCTGCATTAGTTCATTTCGTCGCGTTTATTATTAAACCACGTAAGCCACAAGAAGTCGTTTTTCAGAAAACGAAAAAAACTTAATAACTTCTTTAATATGGGTTTCAAAATAATTTTTTTATGCAAAACATGGCTGTGCGACTCTCTGAAGAGTATAGAAAAAAAATTTTTTTTAATTTGTTACTTACAATTAATTGTAGCCAAATATGTCGCTTACGTGGTTTTGGAGCAAACAGCATATTGCAAATTTATGTGTGTAAAAAATATTTATTTTTGTATTTATCAAAAAAAAAAAACTTTTAACTTTACTAAAAATGCTCCAATTGGCCTGAGACTTTCATGATTTTTTATTCTTAAATGCAAAAAACTTAGTGGTTGAGACTTTAACATTTCCAACTTGAAATGTAAAAACCATTATATTTTGCCTGCAAATGTCACTTGTATGGCGCTTACGAGGTTTTGAAAATGGATTTATTTATTTTTCATACAAACTTGTTAAGATGAGAATGTAGTCTGGTGGAAAATGTTATTTTCTGCAATAAAAACCAAAAATGTCAATTTCGAAAAAATTTCGCTTACGTGGTTTAAGAAGAAACGCGACGATTTGTTTTTTAATCATATTAAATCATTACACTAACACGCATAAACTCCTTGGTAAACATATGTGTTACAGTGAGCAATATAAACATGTTGAGTGAATCAGCACAAAATCTGTATCAGAGAGAATCAAAACATGTGTCGTTCAATTTTTTTTTTTTTTCAAAATTAAACATTACATGTTGCTAACGGTTGTGTGTTAAAATTATCGTTGTGCAAATAGAATGAATAAAATTACAGCTTTCTTTTGTTTGCGTAAAGACAAACGGAATGGCAGGAATACCAATTGACAGAACAGTGAGAAATGCAGCATGGAGCATCTGATAGTCAGACCGTCAGTCAGACAAACCAGCAGACAGTCAGTGAGAACATCAGACAGTTCGTCAGATCGTCACACAGTCCTTCAAGCAGTCAGTCAGCCAGCCAAACAATCAGTTAAACAGTCAGACCGTCAAATAGTCAAACAGTCAGATTAGTCAGACCGTCAAATATTCAGACCGCCAGATAGTCAAATAGTCAGGCTGTCAGACCGTCAGTTTGTCAGACAGTCAAACCGTCAGTTTGTCACGCAGTCAGACTGTCATACAATCAGACCATCAGATAGTCAGATAATGAGTCAGACCGTCAGATCGTCTAACAGTCAGTCAGTTAGTCATACACTCAGATTGTCGGACAATCAGACCGTCAGACCATCTATCAGTGAGTCAGACCGTCAGTTTGTCAAACAGTCAGACCGTGAAAAGATTAGTCAGACCGTCAGACAGTGAGTAAGACTGACAAACAGTCAGACCCTCAAATAGTCAGACTGTCAAACATTCAGACCGTTAGTCAGTCAGACAATCAATCACACAGTCACTCAGTCTATCCTTCTATAGAGACCAACCGACCAATCTATAAAAAACAACGTTATGTTGACCATGGTGACGATGATGCGAGTTCAATAATTTTTCTTCAACCAAATCGTGCATAATGGTGACCACGGTTTTTGAGGTGACGACGTTTTTTGAAATCAGTATTTTTTCTTCAACCAAAAAGTGCTCAACGTGCCTAAAGAAGTTTTTATATCAAAAAACAAATATTTTGATATGTTTCAAAACTTCAAAATACATTTAAAAACCATCGGCTACAGAGGAAAAGGAAAAGTGCAAACATTTTCCATGGAAAAAGTAAAAATTACTGTTTTTTATTTTTATTTGTTATTTTTAACTTTACCTACTTACTACTTACTACCTACAAGAACACAGTATCTATATTATCAAGGTTGTGTATATTTAAAAAAGTTTTTATTTGTTGCACTGTGTAATTTGGTACTTTTTTCTGTACTGTTCACTGCCGACAGTTTCTCATCACTAGCATAATATTCTAAGTCAAACAGCTCGCACATATGATACACTCAAATTGCAACATTACTTTTGTGCTACCCTGTGTTCTTAAATCAGAAGTACAATAAAATTAATTATTTTTTAAAACAAAGAGTATTTAATAACATTACTCAAGATTTATACAGTACTTATGGTGAAGAATGCAAAAACGAAAGAAACAAATAAATAAGTAGAATCGTGTACACGTATGTCTTAAAGTTTTCTCTGCTTCCATTTTATGCAAGAAAATCATAAAATTTTTCTTCTTATTCAGTTATAAACGTTGCTACTTCACACATTTCAGATGAAAAAAAAATGTGTAAAAGAAATATAAACTTTTCTGCACAAACAAACAAAAAGTAAAAAAAACTCTGTACTTAAACTTTAAGCATCAAGATGGCAATGATTATGAACATTATCATCAGCGTTACCTGAAAATGAAAGAAAAAAAAACTTTTTTGAAAAATGAATATGAAAATGAGTTGAAATATTTTGCAAAATTTTCACCTTTTATTTTATTTTATTATTTTATTATTTTCTTCACTTAAAATCCTGGTAAAATGAATTTATTTATCAAGGAAACAATGTGAGTGCGATAAAATATGCGAAATTTATTCATATACAAAATAATATTTATTTGCATATACACTTTGTTTTTATAGGAGTTTGGCTTTAGTTTTGTTTTTGGCAATTTATTATACCTGTCAGTACAGATGGAAGACGCATGCGTCTCATGCCGTTGGCAATTCCTACAATATTTAATTGCAGCTAATATGTTTTTTTATTCGTTGGCGAGGGGAGGGGAGAGGAGAGAAGCCAATTTGAACTTGTCTTAAAATTACAAAAAAAAAACTTAGGTATCCATGTATTAAGGCTGAGTTTTAGGGAATTTCGCTGTTCTAAGAACGGTACCTAAATTGCCTTGTATAACATTTTCTATCCCTAAACACAGTTGGCCCCATACAATTAAAAATGCAACGCAAAACATATGACTGTTAACGAATTTATTAAATGTGCCATTAGATAAAGCAGAAATATTAAAACACTGGCTATTCCCGGTGCGCTTCGCTGCACCACACACAAAAAATACAATAAGCACTTGAAAGTAAAGGCCCAACTATAACGTGCATAAGCAAGCTTAATCTAATGTCAAAAAATGAACGAAAAGTCTGTGAAATGCTTAAGCAACTTATTGAAGACTTTTAGGTGGCTATAATGTACTTACATACATGAATCTAAAAACTCTTATGACACAGTTGTACATTTGTTTTATTCGTACTTTTGCAAAATATGTAATAATTTTTTTCTGAATAAATAAAATTTGTTAACAAAAAGGTGTTAATAAAAACATATTTTATATACCTAATACCATTCATATACAAATTAATAATTATTTTTAATAGTTTTAAGAAAATTTGGAAAGAAAAATTTAACATTTTTTGCTGTTTCTGTAATTTTGGCTAAAAGTACTAAAAAATACAGCTGTGTGCATCTCTCAACTCATAAACAATAAAATGCTCTTTATTTTTAACTACGATTATTATACAATTATAGAAATTTCTTTTTTTAACATTTTATAATAAATTTACATATAATTTGTTCACTTTCGATCTCCATTACATTTTTTATGAATGTACATGCATATGTAAAACGCAAAGCACAAACAAGTTCTTTAGTTTCACGACAAAAGTTTTTGAATGCGAGGTACGATGCCCACTGTTCCCATCCAATCTTGGCTATATGTATAAAGACGATAATAATTTGTTACTTTGTATGCAAGGTGCCACGATCACTGTTTCAATGCAGTGTGCACAGACCATGCACATTAGTATGGGGTTACTCGGGAAAAGTTTCAAGACTCTATGTGTAGTAGTTGGCTATAATATAATAATTTTTCACTTTTTATAGGAGGTACCACACCCAATGCCGCAAACCAGTTTGCATTTTTATTAGTCTAAGAACATTAGTATGAGTTACTCGTGCAACGTTTCAAGAACAATTATTCTCCTAGGTACACGAAAATAATTGTTTACTTTGTATAGGAGGTACCAAACCCACCATTCCAATCCAGTCTTAATTTCTCTACACAATGTATTTTAATATGGGGGTTACTGATCCAAAATTCCAAGGCACTACCTATTGCAGCTCTCGAGATACAGGATAATAACTTTTTACTTTGTATGGGGGGTGCCATGCTCACTATCACAATTCAGCCTATGTTTTTCTAGAGTATACGCATGGGTATAGGGATTACTTGTACCCACTTTCAAAACCATACCTATAATAGTTCTCTATGTACACGATTACAATTTTTTCACATTGTATGAGGGCACCACGCCCATTATCCTAATTTATTCTGTATTTTGACAGACTAAACGCATTAGTATAGCGGTTATTCGTGCAAAGTTTCAAGGCTCTTGTTATTGCAGTTCGCCAGAAACACGATAATAATTTTTCACATTGTATGGGAGGTACCACGGCCACGTGAAATATCAAAAAAAATAAGTATCCTGTTTTACCAAACGTATATCAAATAACAAACTGTAAAAATTTCAGAAAGATCGGTTTTCTGGTATAAGCAGCTATAGCTCTCCGACAAACAATCAAACAAACATACTAACAAAGACATTTTTTACATGGAAGAAGATGGATGTATTTAATTATTTAAAGAAGCTTGATAGGCTTTTTTACTAAATATAAATATTAAAACTTATAGGGTTTACGGAAATTGACGTGTTATTCGCATAGATGTATGTCTTTATTTATTGAACCGTAAGAGGCAGACACCTGAAATTTACACACACACACACACACAAAATAAATCCTTAAAATAAAGGGTGTTCCGACATTATTTGTACGTATATGGCCGTACTTTTTGAATTTATGGGTGGTTACATTTTAAGGAACGTCAAGTTTTTTTCTTCATTTAATTTGATATTTCTCAATTTCAGACTAATTCAATTTCATTCCAAACGTCGTCAATGGCCAGAATGGTGTCAAGAAATGGCAACAGCGGATGATCAATTTTCGAATGAAAATCATCCTTAGTGATGAGGCACATTCTCATCTCGGTGGATTCGTCAATGAGCAGAATTGCCGCATTAAGGCGAATGATAATCCAAGAGTGATTATCGAAAAACCAATGCATCCACAAAGTGTGAATGGTTGGTGCGGTTTATGGGTTAGCGGCATCATCGGGCCGTATTTTTTCCAAAATGAGACTGGTCAGGCAGTTACTGTGAATGGTGTTCGCTATTGTGGGATGATAACGAACTTTTTATGGCCCGAATTGGAAGATATGGATGTGGACGATATGTGGTTTCAACAGGACGGTGCCTCTTGCCTCACAGCTAACAAAACAATGGGTCTTTTGCGTGACAATTTCAATGTCCGTGTCATCTCACTTGGTAGCGATGTCAATTGGCCGCCAACGTCATGTGACTTGACACCGTTGGACTTCCTTCTTTGGGGTTATTTGAAAGAAAATGTATACGTCGATAAGCCAGCAAGAATTCAAGAGCCAAAGGATGAGATAATTCGGCACATTAACGGCATAGAAGCTTAATTATTCCTCCAGCATCATCGAAAATTTGGAACCTCGGATGAAGGTGTGCCGACGAGGTCGCGGCGGCCATCTGCACGATATTTTGTTCCATACATAATTGAACCATACCAATATTATCAAAATAAAAAGAAATGACAATAATTTTCTAAACAATTTGTGTTTTATTTAAAATCAACATCGCCCCTTAAAATTTAAACACCCTTTATAACAACAGTTATTACAATTTAAAGGGTGTTTCCATAGTAACGAGATTTTCACGAAGATGACCTTATATTTTTAAACGTAAATTTATACGGAGTGTGTAAAGTTATGTCTGTTATAGTAAAAAATATTTAAAAAAGTGTTACAATTTTACGTATGTAGCCTTATTTTGCAATCGCAAATAGTAGACACTTTACAATTACACACATTATGTATTATATATAAATAATAAAACATTAACACATTTTCTGTCTGTCTGTCTTTCTCTTTGTGTATGAATTTTAACAAAATTTTGTGAGGGATACCTTAGTATCATGATTCCAATAAGGGGTACTTTTTTCCTCAAAAATATTTTATTTTCAAGAGAAAGTGAAGAAAAAACAGTGAAAGGCAGCAGTTATTTTAGTAAGGATGAGACCCTTTAAAAAAGTAAAAAATACATAAACCATAATGTGGATTGTTTTTAAAGCAAAATCGAACAAAATATTGCAAGAACGCTGACGAAGTGGCGGGCACAGCTAGTTATGTATACAAAAATTAAACGGTGTTTCGATAGTGACACGATCTTGCATACGTATGCTTATATTTGAACAGTGATAGGCTGACACTTGAAATTATATTTTATATTATATTTTACAATATTTAATGTAACAACAAGTAACGAAAATAAAATTAATAAAATAAAAAAAAATGTTATATATTGATGGTAGTGAATCCTATGAATCCTACGTGCCTGAGTCTGACTCGCACTTGACTGATTTATTTATTCCAGACTTAAGATATGAGTATTGATTGTTAGTTCAAATACATTAAAGAAACAATAAATAAAATATGACAAACAAACAAAAATATATAAGAAATGTATACATATTTAGAGAAATTTTGCGAAAACGAAAATGTAGAAATCAAGTAATTTTTGGTTTTATTTTAATTTTCATAAAAAGAAATGAGTTTCTATCTTCTTATACTGTAGATTTTTCTGATTTTGAAAGTGGTCAAAGTCATTTTGAGTGTTTAAAAAAGCACATAGCTAGTGTTTTACCATAAAAAAAATAAAATACACTTACACCACTTTCAAAGCAAACGGCCCATATGGACATACAAGCATACGAGTATATAAATGTTCTGTGAAATTCTGTTTTTTTTTTATTCATACTTAAATATTACCGATTTTCCGTTAAATTCTGGCATGTTGGTTAAATCAGGCTTTTTGTTGAAATTGTGATTTTTTTTCCAAAATTTAGAGTTTTTGGTGATATAGATTTTTAACTTCAAATTCAATTTTTTATAATCCAAGATCAGTTTTTTAAACTTTAAATTTAATTTTATAAAGTTCAAATTCAATTTTATAAACATTAAATTCGATTTTATAGATTTCAAATTTATTTTTCTATTAAATTTTTATTTCAGGGATGGAAATTTTTTAGTATTCATTAAAAAAAAACAAAAATAAAAATAAATAAATTAGTCAAGTGCGAGTAAGACTCACACACGTAGGGTTCCGTATTATGTTCAGTATAATTTAAAAACTCCAGTTGTTTATTTCGTTATGTCTTATGGGACACCCTTAAATTTTAAAATTAAAGTAATATTCGCGAAAATTGCATCATAATTGGAACACCCTTTAAATTTTAGTATGTATTGATTTTATAGCGGCCATGGTAATACACTTTCTATTAAAAGTTAAAAAATAAGGTAATATTCGTGAAAAACACGTCACTAATGAACACACTTCAATTTTAAGAATTTGTTATAGCGGCCGAAGTACCACATCTACTGTAAACATTTCAAGAGGGTATCTATTACGGTTTATAAAATCATGTCACTGTCGGAACACCTTTTAATTGTATTATTCATTATAGTGGCCATGGCAACTTTCTTTCTATAAATATATTAACAGTCTACTTATTACGATTAAAATATAAGTTACTATAAGTGAAAAACATGTCACTGTCGGAACACCCTTTAATTTTTAGTAATTGTCATATCGGCCGTGGCAACACAGCTTCTGTACAAAATTTCAAAAGTCTACCTGTTACGGTTCAAGAAATAAGGCTTTGTCATGCAAATCACGTCACTGGCGGAAAACCCTTTAATTTTTACTACTTATTATAGTGGCCATAGTTATACACCTCCTGTAAAAATTTCATGATTCCACCTATTCATTCAAAACTTAGGCTATATACATGCAAATCACGTCACTATTGGAACACCCTTTAATATTTAAGTTCAATTTTGTATACTTGTTTATAAAACAAACATAGTTTTAATTACTGTCTGCAAATTGTAAGTGGTTGCCTCTGAAAGCTCAAAGAAAAGACATAAACGTAAATAACACGTCACTTTTGTAACACCCTACATTTTAGTATTTTTTGCTTTAGTGGCCGCAGTTATACACTTTTGGTAAAATCTTCAAGAGTCTACCTATTATGGTTCAAAACTTCCAAACATACAAAGCACATCACTATCGGAACACCCTTTAATTTTAAGGTTTATTTTTTTTTAGACTTGTTTATAAAGCGAACTAAGTTTTAATTACTGTTTGTAAATTTTTAGTGTATGCCTCCTACAGTTCAAGAAATAAACACATATTCGTGAATAACACCTCTCTATCGGAACACCCTATAAGTTTTATTTTTTTTTTTGTTATAGCGGCAACCGCTATACACCTTCTGTGAAAATTTCAAGAGTCAAAAATTATGCCTTAAACAAGCAAATCACACCACTATCGGAACATCCTTTATTTTTTAGTTTTATTTTTTTATACTTGTTTATTTATCGGCTGGAATTGATGGAATTTTCCCTGCTCTATTACAGTAGGGTGTTAACACCCTGCTAGAGTGGATTAGGGAAATTTTCATAGCCTGTCTAGCGGAGGAATATATCCCGGTAGGTTAGAGGGAATCAAATGTGGTTTTTCTTCCCAAACCGGGTAAAAGGGACTATACGGAAGCTAAGTCCTTCAGGCCAGTAAGCGTTACATCTTCTCTGTTAAAGACAATAGAGAGGGTGTTGGCTGACTTTCTAGAGAACCATACGCTGACGGATAGGCCCTTGAGTAGATACCAACATGCATACAGGGCAGGTAGGTCTACTGACACCGCTCTGCATGAACTTGTCAAGGTGGCGGAAAGAGAAATTTTCAATGACGGCGCACAGTGGCTGAAAATCGTTTTTCGTTGGCCAGTAATTTTAAAGTAATTTTTTTTTTGTCACCGATTTTTAAAATTTTTACGTCATTTTGTAGTTAATATATCCAAATTAAGGTAGCCAAAAAATTATGTTAAAATATTGATAATTGTGGGCGTGGCATGCTGTCAAACTCAACTTTTTTTTTTAATTTCAGAAAAAGGTGTTTTTCTTTGGTTTTTTATCAAAATTAAATGGTTACTACTCGCAAGCTATCATCGATAATGGTCTGCGGTTTTTTTTATAATGTTGGTAAGATTATTGTCTTTAGTTGTTGTAAGTAGACACAGCTCTAGCGTTTAATATTAGGGGCATTATGAAATATTTATGAAACTCCTATATTTTCCTCAAATTTAAACTTTAGTGGAATAGAACTTCTAGGGAACAAAGGGGAACAAGAAACATATACAACCACGAGAAAGGTGAAAGTGTCCTCTTTAAGGCTATATATACTTTTGCACCCGCCACGAGCCGCCTGTAGAACACTTTTTTCATTTTAATAAAATTACTCGAAAAAAAATTCATATACAATGGTGTATTAAATTTTCACTCTTTTGCCTAAAAGTTTATTTTTTTTAGTTTAGGCTACGTATAACTAAAAAAAAAAAAATATAATACCTTCGAAAGGGTTTAATGGCTTTGTTTTGATCAGCAAAAAATAAGTAATAAAATTATCACAATGGGCTCTACAGGAAGCATTTGATCTCTTTCTAAATTTACCTGTTATCAAATGTTAGGCTCAACCAAAGTCATAAACAATTTTATAACAATAATTGCGACATTAAACCACTAAAGTTAAAAAACAACCCCATATTGACGCATGAGTGCAGTTTTGTCCAATTTAAGCGCTACCTGCTATGAAATTAAAGATCAGTGTGTGAAGAACATGTATCTAAAAATTTATAAAAGTACGGATTCGTTAAGGGATTACTCAGTAATAACTTAATCCTTTAAGTGTACGGATAAAACATAACAAACGCAAATAAAAATATTCAAAAGAAAATGGAGAGCTTCAGTTATAAAGAACTGGCCGAAGTGTATTTTAGAAACAAAAATCAGGAAGATGTTCTTAGTTACGTTAAAATAAAATTAAACTTAAATTCGTGTAGCACCGAAATGCAAGAGCAATTATATAATTTCGTCAAAGCACTAAAAAACGCTACAAAGAAATTATGTACAGTAAACAAAAATTTTATATAAAAAGTGCAAAGTGGTTAGAAGGTCAACTTACTGTCGCTGCAGAAACAGCAAAGCAAGATAAGGCTGGAAGACCACGCAAATCATTAGTGGACAATTGCAGCGATAGAACTAAGAGGCGGAAGCTTAAAGATATTAACGATGCCTTTGGTTCTACAAATAAAAAAGAACCAATTTACAAAAGTGGATATCATTGAAAAAGTTGTTAAAGCTAGTCTACCGAGAACAAAACGGATTCTTAAAAGTATACCAACTCCGAATGATGCAGTACAGTACACAAATGAGGAGGCATTAGCATTATTTCTGGATTTGAAATTAACAAAACAGCAATATATTAAACTCAGACAGCGTGCAATTGAAAAAGGCTCAAATATATATCCAGCGTATCATCACATAACCGCTGCTAAAATGGACTGTTTGCCATCAAAGGACACTATTACAATCACACCAATTTCGGCAGAGGTACAACTACAATCTCTACTTGATCACACAGCCGCACGCTTGCTGCAATCAATAACAGGAAATGAGTTGAAGAAATACGGAAACACAAAGTTAATTCTTTTTTGTAAATGGGGATGTGATGGTTCTTCGGGACAAAAACAATATAAACAAGCTGTATGTGAAAATATTTCTGACTCAGATATGTTCATGGTATCATTTGTACCATTGCGATTGAAAAAGATTTTGGAAGATTCAGAGCCTTCGACTAGTACAACGCAAACAATGGATATTTGGAAAAATGAGACACCATCTTCTACGAAATACTGCAGGCCAATCAAATTTCAATTCAAAAAAGAAACAAATGATGTTATTAATAAAGAAATTAGTGATATCAAGGCCCAAATTACAGCACTACAGCCATTAAAATTACAGTTAGATGGGCAGCAAATTGAAGTAAGCTACCAGTTAGTCCTGACAATGATAGATGGAAAAGTGGGTCAGGCTTTGACTAACACGAAGGCTGCATCCAGCTGCATTATATGCCAAGCAACATCAACCCAATTAAACCAAGTCCCAGCAAAATCATTAGATAATACCGATGCATATGAATTTGGATTATCACCACTACACGCAAGAATACGACTTATGGAACACATACTAAAAATCAGTTATGATTTGGATTTCGGGTCTTCAGGATCAATAAGAAACAACGTGTCCAACAAAGAGTTAAGAAGTTCAAAAAAGAAACATGTTCAAGATGAATATCGCAAACGTGGACTGATTATAGATCAGCCAAAACAAGGGTCAGGCAATACAAATGATGGCAATACCGCAAGAAGATTCTTTTCAGATCCAGAAACAGCATCTGAAATAACAGGAGTGGATTTCAACCTTATTTTCAGATTTAAAATAATACTAGAAGTACTTGCGTGCAATGAAGAAATTGACTGTAGAAAATTTGGAGATTATGCTAAGGAAACTGCAAAAATATATACAACTAACTACCCATGGAGAAATATGTCTGCAACAGTTCACAAAATCCTTTATCATGGTGAAGATGTCATTAAATATCATTTGGTGCCACTTGGAGATCTATCAGAGGAGGCTCAGGAAAAAAGGAACAAGGATTACATATTTTATAGAGAGCACAATACTAGGAAAATTTCACGGAATTCAACAAATGAAGATCTATTTAATATATTATTGGCAACGTCAGATCCGTTCATATCCAGTATTCGAAATCAATGGTAAGTGGACCATCGGGATTTAGATGAAGAAGCCAAAAAACTACTAAAGAACAGAAATAGCACAGAACAAAATATGGAATATTTGCAATTAATATTTAAGTCAAATGAATAAAAATTATATTTTCTTGTTGCTTAACCAAAAAAAAAAAAAAATTTTTTTTTGGGGGGGGGGGTGAGGTGAAGGTAGCGCAGAAGATCCGAGTACATTTTCCATTCGTCATGAAAGCTTAAAAATTAATTTTTTATGCAATCTTGGCTTAGGTAATACAATTTGTTAATTATTGACACTATTTTTCATATAATATGCTATATAAACGCCCACAAAAAGGGGGCGGGGTCCAAAAATAAATTTTTATGATTTTCTGGCTCCAGGGTAAAGACCTTGAACCTTCTTTGACATAAAAATGTTTCATTTGCTTAACAAATTTACAAAAAAAACTTGTAAAAATGTGTAGTTTTTCAGGGGTTGGTTTAGTTCTTCTTAGGGGAATTTTTTTCCCCCTGGTCCGATTTGGCCCATTTACGAAATTAGCCTGCCCTATCCTTCAAGATATATATGTACCAAATTTCAAGGGTCTAGCTCTTTTCGTTTAGACTGAATCGTGTTCATAAAGACAGGCGAATGGACGGACGGCCGGATGGACAGACGGACGTATGGACAGGCGGACATAGCTATATCGTCTTAGATTTCATCACTGATCAAGAATATATATACTTTTTTGGATCTTAGAGGGATATTTTACTATGTTACACACAGAATAAACCCATATTTCACTCTGAAAGTTAAAAAAATTAAAATGTTCAACTTTGACCTCGAATTCCTTAAAAAGGCCTCAATCAATTTTAATGTAATTAAAACTCAATCAAGCTGAGCTAAATATCTATCCATTTGGATAGATATTTGGATGTGTTTCAAGCTTCTGTAAATATGTAACTGCATATTTCGCTATTTCTGATTTAACTGATGGCACGTTTAGACCTTTGTTCGAGTTTTTTATGTACTAGGGAGCAACTGTGATCATCCGTAGAATCTTGTTTTGGCGCCTTTGGATTTTTTCTATATTGCTAGCTGAGGCAGTGCCCCATAATTGAATGCCATAGCACCAAATTGGTTTTAAAATTGACTTGTACAATAAAAGTTTGCAATCTAAAGCTAGAGTAGAATTTCTGCCGATAAGCCAGTTTAGTTGGACTGCTTTTAGCTTCATTTGTGTTAACTTTGATTATATGTGGCGTTTCCAAGTAAGGCGCCGGTCAAGATATATGCCGAGATATTTCACGTCTGAAAGCTGGGGTATCATTTGGTTATTTATGTGAATAGGGGGCACGATTCCCTACGCAGAGTAAAAGTTATGTGAGTACATTTTTGTTCATTGACCTTAATTTTCCATTTCTTCAACCACTTTTCTAAAATTAATATGTGGTCTTGTAAATATCGTGATGCTACTTCGGGACTTTCGTGAATGCTTAAAAAAGCTGTATCGTCAGCAAATGTCGATGTGTGGACTCGGTCCCTAGTTTGCATATCTGAAGTATACAACAAGTATAAAATCGGCCCCAATATACTACCCTGGGGAACTCCGGCTTCAATTGGCTCATGTGAGCTTAAAAAATTGCCTTCTTTAACAATGAATTTCCGATTAGCTTATATAAGTTTGCGGGCAAATCCAGTTTTAACTTATATTTTAGGCCATCGTGCCATACCTTATCGAATGCTTGGGAAACGTCGATAAAAAGCGCAGAGCAGTATTTTTTTTTTCTTCAAAGGTCTTCTTAATTACGTTAACTAACCTGTGAGTTTGTTCGATTGTGCTATGTTTTTTTCTGAAGCCAAATTGATGGTTCGGCATACATCCTTTGTCGCTTAGAATGGGGTTCAGCTTATTTATTAACATCCTCTCAAACAGCTTTAACAAATTTGATAAAAGACTTATAGGTCTGTATGATTCAACTTTTGTGTGGTCTTTTCCTGGTTTAGGAATCATAGTTATTAACGAAACCTTCCAACCTGAAGGAAAGTACTCAAGGCGTAAAATGGCGTTAAAAATAAAAAGAATAATTTTTCGAGCTGTATGAGGCAACTCCAATAACATCTTGTTACTGGTTTTATCAAAGCCAGGGGCTTTCTTGGTGTTTAAATCTGTTATTACCCTTTCAATGTCACTAAAATGAAATCTTAAGGGTATTGCAGCACTAGCTTCGACAGTTGGCAAATCAACTGCATCAGCCAATACATTTGGAGTAAAAACCTTTTTCAAATATTTAACAAATAATTTGCCTTTTTCGGTATCATTTCTTTTAAAGAGACAAAAAGTAAAAAATAAATAATAAGTGGTTTTACGTGTGATTAGTCAGACTGTAAAGAAATTAATGAATTAAATTTATTTTAACAAAACTGAATTTGATGTTTATAAAATTGAATTTAAAATTTATAAAATTGAATTTGTAGTTTAAAAAATTGAATTTGAAGTTAAAAATCAAAATAAAGGTTATATTTTGATTGATTTATGAAATGTTAATTTGTTAGCAAAATTTATTTGGAAATTTAATTGGAAACGACTTTTGCAAAGTTTTGGCATTTCACCAAAAATATTGAAATTTAAATTTTTAAAAAATTCAAATTTTTGGATAATTTTTTTTTTTCGTTTTGTTAAGATTAAATTTTTGTAAAATTATTTTTTTAGAATTTTAATATTTTTATTGAAATAAAAATGTTTGGCGAAATTCCGATTTTGGTACTAACTTTGTTCTTTTTGGGAAATTTTGAATTTTAATACAATAAATAAATACTCAAACCACAAAAGATGGGAAATAGAAATACGATGTGTCGGATTTTTACCCATATTCACAAAATTTTGCTTGATAGTTCGGTCCATCATGCTATAAATTATATGAGGTCAAAGAAAAATATTTTAACCTGCACTCGGACAGGCGCATAGAACCTCGGTAATGGGTTAATCCCCTACCTATAGATCCAGAATATTTATGTATACTTTTTAAGGTCTTAAATTTATACTTTGAAAAGTTACGAACGGAATGACAAACTAACCTGTGGTAAAGGATATCAAAATATCAAAATAGGGATATCATAGCGACCAAATTGTCTTTCATGAAATGTTTATACTTGAGACTTATTTGAATGGTAAATAAGATTCATGCAAACTTAGCCTTCTTGCTTGTTTTGAATTTTGAGAACAAACCATAAATTTATTTTATTTTTTTTCTATTTCTTCTAAAGCAATCCGCAAAGCACACGTGTACTCATCTCCACATAACATGCCACAGTGTTTCAACAACATTTTATTTTCGAAATAATGCAGTAGCTCATGAACCACTAAAGAAAGGTATCCTAATAAAATTTCACAGAAGCAAAGCTGAGGTGTGGACGGTCGACCCCTTATGTACAAAAAGTTGTTTACCTCGGGCATACATTTGGAAATATCACCAAATGTTTATTTATAAGTCCAAAGTGAAGGTTTTCTAAATTTAGATAGTCTTTAAAAATACCTAATTAGAAAAAATGTGAAAATTGAAAAAAAAAGAAAATTTATTTTTAGGCGACCTTAAATTAGTGTTTATGATGTAGTGGACTTATTTGCAAGCAGATTGGTTGTTAAACATACCGGCTGTAATTTTTATAACATTTAGAATAAAATAGTTTTAAGTTTTGTTCTGATAGTTTCGTTCCAAAATTACTAGCCCCTGAATTCCGAAAATCTAAAACCAGTCGTTTTTTCAAGGCTTTTTCCAAACAGGTACTATAGCTTTTTTGCTTATATACGTTAAACTTACTTTAGTACTATTCATTTTTTTTAATCTATTTTAAAGACAATATATAGCCAATGCGAATAAAAGAAAAACTAGGTCATAAATTAAAATTATTGTCCCTCCATCCCAATCTTCACATAACCAATTTTGAAACAAAATTTATGAATTATTGCAAAATTCCTACGAATCAAAGCAACGGTTGAAAAAGAGTTAACATATATACTTCAAGCTTCATCACTTGGCTACATACTCCATGGTTAACAAAAGCAGAACAACAAATTTTGTAAAAGAAAGCCAATTTTTTGGACCACTTAATTAAAAGCTTCCTTGACTATGTATGTTTGAGCCATATTATATTTTATTTAATTTATATTTTGAACTTATCAAATATCCAAACCTGTTTTGTAATAGATTTAAAATCATTTATTATTATTAATTTGTCTTGTATTGAAATTTATTGTTATTCCTCTTAGTTGCTTGGCGCCATCATGACGACTCGCCCCATTCTATGTCGAACGCTCAAGCAGTAAAGAAACTGTCATTCCTATTTGAACTCTGATTTGTTAATAAATGTACGTGTTTTTAAAGTGGACATATTTTAACCAGAGTTGTGTTTTTAATAACCACAACTTAGAGAATCAGGTTCCCAGATTTCAATATATTTTTTGTCTATTTATACTTTACTTCCTCAACCCCTAAAGAAATTATCTTTTAAGTTTCTAACCCCTCAGAACTTTATCCAATGCACAGTGCGGAAAAATCAAAATATTTTCGTAATAACTCAACCATTTGTAAAGGCCTAGGCCGATTGTCATGAGCATAGCACAGAGGAGTATCTCAGCTTAAATTCTAAGGCACCATCCACTTGTCAGGGGTGGTGCTATGTTGTCTCAAAGTTGGGTACCTCGTCCCTGCAAATTCTTTTAGAGCTTGGCATTTCTTCAATTACTGTTTGATTTTTAAAAATTATACATGTTTTTAAAGGTCCAATTAGTACCTATAAAATTATTATTTAATCTATAAATTATGTTTTAAAATGTTATATGTTAGATTATAATTTTGCTAGAATATCTCAGTCCGTTCAGAAGTTGTATCAGTTGAAATTCTGTACTTTATTTTTCAAAAAAATCACTTGTTCGTTAAATTTCCAAATATTTCTTTAATAATATCACCTAATTTGTAATTTAATTTATTCTTTATTAGAGAGAATCAAAAAAGGAACTCAAGCTTGATTTAAAATTTCATCTGTATTTTCAAATAATATTTAAAAAAAATGCAGCGAGGAAAATATTTTTACGAAACAGAAAATGAAAAACGCCAGTACATTCTAAATAGCCTTAGGTGCCGCATTTTTAATATGAAAAAGTAAAAGCGATATGTCAACTCAATTGGCCGTCACACGCTAAAAACTGAAAATGAGTATTTAAATACCCAACCGACCAAAATTAGTTTTAAATTTAACAATTTTCTCTATATTGAAATAATTCTTTTAGGCATAAATAAAAGACGAATTTGTATTTTTTTAATTTATTTACAGAAAATTAGAGGTTATTTAGACTTTGCAATTTTAGATTTATCTGGTGGGACACTTCTATGGTAATCCAAGAAGCATAGTGCTGGGTGCAATTCGCCTGGCACTTCAAACATCCATACTCTGTATTGCCACCGCACTGCCGGCACTGACGACGTGCTGGAAGTTTTCCGATTAAATGATCGACGCTATCATATCTAACTTCCATTTGTGCTCCGGAAATCATAATCATACCTCCATTTTGCCGATTAAACTTCTCATTATCATCTCGCCTACTTCCACTAAAATCAAATTGAGACATTTAGGGTTTTTTCATATTTGCGACAAAGGCAATGCAGTCTCCATGCATTCACCATAGGCGCATCCTAAGCTTTTGTAACTAATGGCTAATACCACTTTTTGCACCGAACTCGAATGCGATAATTGTATATGGCGTTATCGAAAAGGGGTACACCCCCCATGTATTTATTGTTGAAACTTGTAATTATGCTTTCGGGACCATTTTGGTTTCATTCCCTTATCAATTTTACGTCTCTTCTTCCCAATCTTACAGGAGGTCACTGGCAAACCACCATTCTCATTTTCAGCAGATAGTATATATTCATTGCATCTACTAAAGAAACGTTCTATTTCGTAAGTCCCAGCAATCTCGTGAGGTAGATTTTGGTCGTCGTTCAACACTTGTAAATTCTCATCCAATTCCTCCGTATCTTTTATATTTTCGATGTTATCGGGTGGTAATACAACAACATCAGTTGTATCTGAATCTCTTTCAAAATCGTCTTCCTCATTGGACCAGCTATCGAAAATTTCTTGTAATTCGGCAGTAGTACGAATTTTCTGACAAGGTTCAGTTTTATATCGGTTATTTATAATTTTTTTTTTTTCATATATATTATGTTTTTATGCACTTGTGTTATTATAAAAAAACTCACTTGAATTCACCTATTCACTTTGCTTTACTAAAACAAACTACATGTAAAAATTCAACAAGAAGCCAACTGGGAATACTCTTTTTAAACACAAACTACTAAGATACAAAGTTCAAAGTTAAAGACGGATGGGTATTTAAATACCCATGTCCTATCTCAGGAATGGGGGGGAGGTAAATTTTTTTTTACACCAAGCAACTTCTATGAGCCTCCAGGTAAAATTCTGAAGGTTTCGTCAAACTCTAATATAATCTTAATGGGTTAACCTAGAAGTCATCAAATTTTCCATGATATCAAGTACTTGTATAAAAAATATATATTCAAGCTGTAGAATATACACAAACATTGTCTATTAATGTTTTTTTTTTTTTTTTGTCATTTTGCAAATGCACAATAAAACACCTCTTTTGTTTATGTGAAATTTTATAAGGACATTTTTAGTGGTTCATGAGCAACGGAATTATTTCCAAAATAAAATGCTTTTAAACCACCGTGGCCACGGTGCATTGATAGAAAAACTTATTTACAGAAGGGAGCAGAACTGAGTACATGTTTGTATTTCCTGCATTTGTAGGCGCATAAAAATAGTAATGATGAAGTGATTTAATCTTTTATTTTATTTATTATTTAGTTGTTAACAATAATGTATTTTAACCGACTTCCAAAAAGAAGGAGGCTATCAATTTGTCTGAATCTTGCTTTTTTATGTATGTGCCCGCAGAACTCAGCCAGCCGATTTTAAATCTTTATTTGAAAGGTTATGCTTTCAGCTTGGTCCAGTTTCAAGAACAGTTCATTATTTTAAAAATTAAAGGGTGTCCCCATACAACATACATGTTTTTTACGTGTATTAAAAACCATAAAGGGCACCAAGTTAAAATTTTAAAAAATTGCGTGTCGCTATAGCTTCCAACAGCAGAAATTAATAAAAAAAAACAATTTTAAATTTAAAGGGTGTCCCCATAGGTGACGTAATTTGACTTATATGGGCCTATCTTTTGAACCATTATAGACAAAACCTTGAAAATTTGACAGAATGTCGATTACTATGACCGTTATAATAAAATGTATAAATATTCAAAATTTTACATTAATAGGGTGCTCCAATAGTTAATTTAATTTGATGTATATGGCCATACTTTTAAACAGTTATACACAGACCGCTGAATTTTACAAAGAACCTGTATTGGCAAGGATCCTGTAAGTCTACTATAGCACGTATATAATTTGAATTTAGAAATTAAAGGGTATTGCCCTATCTTTTGAACCGTTAAACACAAACACATGAAAATTAGGCAGAATGTCCACTACTTTCTCTGCTATAATAACAAGTATAAATATTTGCAATTATAATGTAAAGGGTGTCCCAAAAGTTCATGGAATTTGATATGGATATATATGGACCATAAAGACAGCTAGTTAAAGACAGATAGTTGTAATTTACAAAGAATCTTTGTGGACAAGTCCTCTATAATAACAGGTCTTTAATTTAAAATTAAAGGGTGTCCCAATAGGCGATGTTATTTAATCTATGTGACCCTATCTTTGAAACCGTTATAGACAGAGGCTTGAATGGTGTCCCCATAAAAGACGGATGCTGGTGAAAATAGCTTAACTTTTGAACAGTAATAGGGAGAGGCTTGACATTCACATAGTCTTTACTTTTTTCACCTCTAATTTTGGCGCAACTTTTATTTGGTTTAAATCTAATTCTTACAGATTACTTCTTACATTTTTAGTTTAGACTTGGTGCCCTTCTACCTGTTTTGAAGTCGGTTTTTTTGCAAAAATTATAAGACAAATCAATAAACTATTTATATAAAGAAAAATCAAAATAAAAATAACTCTTATGTACTCAATTTTATACTTTCTGGTAACTTTTAAAATATTTTGTATTTTAAGTACGTAGTCCGTAGCCATTTATTTTTGATGCACTATTTATGCGCTTAGGTATACTTTCAACTAATTTTTTCAACCAATTGTTTTATAATTTCATATGGATTTTTCTACCATTTCAGCTGCATACATTACCACAACTCAATTAAGTTAAATGGAGCTCTTCGACATTTTCCCGATTGTCTTTTTACAATTGACCACATTTTCTCAACTGGATTGAGGGGACATTGCAAAAGCCACCATATCAACTGAAAATTTTTTCAAGTCAGAAATTCCTCAATGATTCTTCAGATGTGTTTCGAGTCTCCAACCAGTTGCAACACAAGTTCTTTATAGGAGATGCACTCACATCTAAAAAATCTTGAAGATGGGTAGGGATACGTTTAAATAGCGTTGCAATGGACAAACAAGCCACCATGTAAAACAACACTACTATATGATATTGCCCCCGACGTACTTGACCATTTTAAGGGTTTCGTGCCCAAAGGTAAAAACGTAACCCTATTGTTTTCGCTACAATGTATGTCCGTCTGTCAGGGCCTTTTATCTCTGGAACTGTAATAGGTAGACTCTTGAAATTTTCACAGATGATGTAAAGCTGTTGCCACTATAGCAACAAATACTAAAACTTATAAGGTGTTCCAATAGAGAGGTGTTATTCACGAATATGTGCCTATTTATTGAACTGTGGGAGGAATACACTTGAAATTTACAAACACTAATTAAAACTTAGTTCACTATATAAACAACAATAAAAAAATAAAACTAGAAATTAAAGGGTGTTATTCATGAATATGTGCTTATTTCTTGAACTGTAGGAAGAAAACACTAAAAATATGCAAGCAGTAATTAAAACTTAGTTCGCTATATAAACAAGTCTAGAAAATAAACCTAAAAATTAAAGGGTGTTCGGATAGTGTTGTAATTTGCATGTATAAGGCTTATGTTTTGAACCATAATAGGTAGACTTTTGAAATGTTCACAAAAGGTGTATAATTGTAGCCACTATAGCAACAACTTATAGGGTGTTCCGAAAGTGACGTATTATCTGCCTTTATGTCTTTATTTCTTGAGCTATAGGAGGCAACCACATACAATTTGCAGACAGTAATTTAAAATATGTTCGCTTTATAAGCAAGTATACAATATTACACTTAACATTAAAGGGTGTTCCGATAGTGACGTGATTTGCATGTATACGGCATGAGTTTTGAACGTTAATAGGTAGACTCTTGAAGTTTTTACAGGACGTGTATTACTATGGCCACTATAACAAACAGGAAAAATTAAAGGGTGTACCGACAGTGACGTGATCTGCATGAACATTGACTAATTTTTTAACCATAATAGATAGACTCTTGCAAGCTTCACAAATGGTGTATTACAAATGGTATATGACTCCTATAAAATCAATAAAAATTTAAAGGGTTTTCCGACAATGACGTGTTTTGCATATATAACGACATATTTTTTTAACCGTAATAGGTAAACTCTTCCAATTTGTATAGAATATGTGTTGCCATGGCCGTTATGACAATTACTAAAAATTATAGGGTTTTCTGACAGTGACATGTTTTTCACTTATAGTAGCTTATTTTTTTAATAGTAATAGTTAGACTCTTGATATATTCATAGAAAGAGAATTGCCATGGCCACTATAGCAAATAACAAAATTAAAGGGTGTTCCGACAGAGACATGATTTGTATGTAAATAGTCTTATTTTTTGAACCGTAATAGTTAGACTCTTGAAATGTTTACAGTAGATGTTATACTTCGGCCGCTGTAACAATTATTAATATCTAAAGGGTGTTCCATAAATGACATGTTTTTCACGTATATAACCTTATTTTTTGAACCGCAGTAGGTAGGCGGATGTATGTTTTTAAAGAAAGTGTATTACCATGGCTGTTCCAAAACTGATGCAATTTTCGTGATTATGACTTTAATTTTAAAATTAAAGGGGTGCCATAAGACATGAATGAAAATTAACAACTTGAATTTTTAAAGTTGTACTAAACATAGTGCGGAACCCTGTGTGTATGAGTCTAACTCGCACTTGACTCCTTTATTTTAATATGGTATCGTTGAATTGTCTCCTGCTGTCGGCGCCAGTAATACTATTTACCATCAGACTGACAGCGAGCATCAGTTAAAAGTTTTCAGCCTCTAGGTATAATTCGCCGTTTAAGCATTTTAATAACCACTGATTGGCTTAAATTTGCTATAATATGTGATGAAATAAATTAGCTATTATATTTGTAATCGAATTTTTCACGGTTCGCCGAAACTCAAGATTAAATTCAAAACTGAATTTAAATCACTGGTAAATTTTAAATTTTTTTATTAATTTAGTTGAGAAAAAATATGTGCAAAACGGAGTACATACGAGTTATTTTGTTGTTATTCAATTTTATCGCACTTCTTATTATTTTTTAGTTTCCTTTAAGAGCAGTTTTGTTAAGTACTAAATAGGAAAGAACACAAAATAAGCAATTTGAAAATCAATTCACTATTATTACTTTTGTGCACCCAGCTATAGAAGAAATACAAACACGCATTTCTGCTCCCTACTGTACATCACATACGCAAAGCCACAAGTCTCTTGCTAGGTTTTTGTTGTTGTATGTATGTGTGTGTAATGATACTTAACACTTAATGACTGAGTTCGTTTGCACTGTAGCAGAAGGCAAAAACCAGCTGTGTAAGAAGAATTATTACTTGTTTACTTCCTTTTTTTTTCTTTTCTGCTGTTCTGTTTCTGCTGTTAAAACTTTTTCCATGTCCATGATTGCAGTAATCATTACTATGATCTTTGTTTGCAAACTAAGTTTTTTGTACAAATAAAACTTTTTAAAGAGCTACACGATGCAAAGTTCATCCAGAGTTACCATTACAAAAGCAGAGCTGCGGGCAATATAAAACTAAGACTTCGCTTGTTAAAGCATGCCGATAATTAAGAACTAAAAAGTTTTTAAGGAAGTCATATGCTGATACGCGTATTATTTTGCTCTTTATTCATTATAGTAGATAAAATTAAGTAACAAACAACATAAACAACTATTTAAGTTCACATAATCAAGCGATTTGCCAAAAACGCATAGTTGCCAATTACTTCTAACGAACACGCAGTAGAAGTAAATAACTGAATGTCCATGGTGTAAAAAGGGACATTTACTCACTTTTAAATTAAATTCGTTCAACCGTTAGATAATGTTATTAGGATTAAACCGGAACTATATGATATCAGCGTCCATAGGAACAACAATGGTCTAGTAAGAATTCCAGCAAAAAATTATTCATTACCATAGACGTTGCCGTACTTGTCAAATTCTTCTACTCGATTGCTAGCGCGTACAATGGGCAATTTGGAACACCAATTTTTACGGCCGTATTTTACCAATAACTCTTCGAATGTTGTGTGTGTTAAATTGTCTTTGGTTTACCGACGTAGACAAGTAACCTTAGATAACCCCAAAGAAAATAATCCAATAGAGTTAAATTACACGATCTTCGTGGCCAACATCAATATTACCACCTTTACGTGAAATTATTCTTTCATCAAAAGCTTCTTTGAGTAAATCAATTGTGTCGCATGTGGATCCGTCCTGTTATAATCACATGTCAGCGAGATTAATGTAAGCCAATTAAGATAACAAAATTTATAATCATGCCCCTATGCCGTTCACCATTGGTAGTAACATTCTGACCATCAGCGTTTATGCAGACATACGGACCAATGACTCCGCCAGCCCATAAAGCTTACCAAACAGTTATTTTCTGTAAATGTAATGGTGTTTCGACAAAAGCTTGAGGATTATCCACACTGCAAATGCGGCAATTCTGCTTACTTACGTACCCACTCAACCAAAAGTGGGCTTCATCAGAGAACAAAATTTTAAATGGAAAATCAATATCAATTTGTATTTCCTCCCCTTTTCAAGTGGTGCTCTGGTGTAAGTCTATCCATAATGAAATGTCAATCCAAAGTAAAGAAAAAGCAACTATCAGCAGTTTAACTGGTTATCAAATCAAGCAGTATTGCCAACTCGAAGTTTTGAATCTCTAAAAAAACATGCTTTAGTTGTAATGGTTTCAAATAGAATACATTATGAAGATGTATTAAATATGGTAGAGATGATGGAGATTTTGCCTCGAAGATGCTACGAAGTCAATTTACAAAGTCGCTTTTTAGCTATCTCATACCATTCTTTTAGTTAACAGTCCTCGAAAATTATTTAATTTATCATGTCTTCTAATATATCGGAATCGTAAAAACTAGCGGCTGACCTAGTACAGGCTGTTGATGAAGAAATTTACGATTCGGTTCCCGCCAAAGACTCTCGGTGAAGAATATTATCTCTAATCATAGTCTATATTTATTATTTATTTATTTATTTATTGTAGTCAATGGATGTTATCCTTACAGACTATTACATAAAAACTTAAGTTAGTAGTAGTTATATTAGACAGTATTTAAAATTACAATTAAATTTCTTTTAATTATATTTAAATTTAAAGAGAAATCAATATTTTTATAAAAATTATTGAATTGATTGCATAATCGCACAAGTGGATCAGCCATAGCGTAATTCGTACTACAATTTTGGACAAAAAGAGGCATAAAGTTACTCATATTACGAAATGGAACATTAATTTTAATATTGGCCAACAGAAATTCACAACAAGTATTACCATTGATAGTACTTAATATAAAAGAAACATTTAACATAAAACGACGACCTTTTAGAGTAGGAAGTTTAATTAAAGCAAGCCTACTAGTATATGAAGGAAACCTCACATCGTCACGCCAATTCAAACCACGTAAGCAGAACAGCAAAAATTATTTTTGAACAGATTCAAGAAGTTGGCAATGTACGTTATAATAAGGATCCCACATTACTGACCCATATTCCAGGATAGGTCTAACCACAGCCAAAAATAACTGTTTTGTGATGTAAGGGTCGGAAAATTCTTTTGACCAGCGCTTAATAAATGCAAGAACACCTCGAGCCTTGTTGACAGTCATTGTAATATGAGATATAAAATTAAGTTTAGGATCCAGCAAAATTCCAAGGTCCAAAAATGAATCAACTACCTCCAACTCATTTTCTCCTAAGAAGTGGTTAAAACTGATAAACTCACTCCTTGAAAATCTCATGCATTTACATTTTTTAATATTAAAATCATCATGTTGTGTCTACACCATAAAACAAGATTGTTGAGGTCACTCTGCAAATTTATATGATCTGCATAATGCTTGAAGCTATAAAAGATTTTGACATCACCAGCATACATTAATACATGTGAGGAGTTTATAACACTGGGAAGATCATTAATAAAAATGGAAAAAAGAATAGGTCCCAGGTGACTTCCCTGGGGAACACCGGACAAAACAGCAATACATTTTGATGAACGATTATTAAAACGAACAGTTTGACTGCGGCATGTTAAATACAACTGCAACCAATTAAGGCTAATGCGGGTAACACCAAGCATGTTCAGTTTCATCAGGAGAAGCTTGTGATTGATTTTATCAAATGCTTTACTAAAATCTGTATATACAGCATCAGTTTGTTTCTTTTCAATAAAAGCAGAGTTAATTATAAAAATAATGAAAGTTAAATGATTGAATAAAACATTTTTATATATATTTTCACAAATTTCATAATTTCAAATTTTCATAATTTTCACACATCTACATATTCATGTTTTTTTTAATTGGTAACTTTAATAAACTATTTATTACGTGCATAATAACGTATGAATAACATTATCTCTAATCATAGTCTATATAACATTACTCATACGTCAAATTGTACTAAAACGAGCGCTATATTCTGCCATTCACTATATTGCTGTTTCCTTTTTAACTTAGGTTTAACTTTATTATTCTCGACTTTATTTGTGTAATTATAAAATAAACAAGAAAGAGTGCTATATTCGGCCGTGTCGAATCTTCTATACCCTTCACCACGGTGATTTTATTTATACAGACATGTACGGCATTATTCATATTGTTGACTCTTTACATAAATTAAAATAAGTCGTATGAGAAAAAACTCATTATTCATGCTTTAAAGAAATAGAAGACAGCGGCTATTCAGCTAAATGAAAATAAATTACGTTGGCTACAATTGCCGCCGTGTAGTCAGCTTCTTAATGATATTTGAGACGACAGCTACATCGTAAACTCTGATATTGGTATAGAAATACCTATTTTGCTTTTAAAAAATTAATTTACTTTTTCAAAAAATAATAAATATTTCCTCCAAAACTTTTTGTTTGTATATGAATTTGTAATTTATAATTTTGTGACTTTTTTAATTTAATAAAATAAAATTGTCGCATACAAAAGTAGAAATTAGCCTATGTTGACTATAGCCACAACGGTGGTCGTGTTGCCATGAAGCTTTGCGCGCTTCAAAATAATCGTTTGCCTATAAACGTGTGTATTTTAAATTTGACAGTTGTAGTCGGTATCCTGATATTGCCTATGTGTTTAATGAATCTAAAACAGAGATCTCATCTAATGTGGAGCATTTCATACGGCGTTTGTAATTATTTTTGCTCTGTAATATTTGAACATTATTAAAATCCGGAGAGTGTAAGTTTTCTGCACATTGGGTCGTCAATGCTGTTTTTTGTGTGCAATTATGTCTGTTATTTTGTTCAGACTTGTGACCTGCTATTATGTCTGCACACAAAAAACAGCATTGATGTCCCACTCTGCACAGTGTTGGTATCTGACAATGTATAAATTGTACCGCTCCAATGTTAAAATTGTACAAAATCAGCATAAATCGTACCAAAATTTGGCTCGACATTATAATGCAATAAATCATTTTACTAGGATATTATACTAAGGTATTTTAAAGTAATGATAATTGCACTTGGTTCCTTGAATTACTGTTTTTGTTTTGCTAATTTATGTACTAACAATTATTTTGTCAAAATACCTACTTTATAAGCAAAATTAATACATGTTAGCAGCTGGTTATTCTCCAATTTCCAGCAGGTATTTGAAACTCCACTAAAATAACTGGATCTTAATCCGATAGAGTATGTTGAAGTTATTTGGAATAACAACTAACGAGTCGTATCATTACCAAAAAAGTCCTTACGATTTCTCTATAGAAAGAATAGAAAAAGATATCAGCCAAATACTGCCGGAAACGGCAAAAAGGGTTTGCTACTAAGTTACATGAAAGCCTTATCAAACTAAATAATAAAACTTATGAACGTAAATCAAGAATGTAGAAATTTTGTTAGTTCTACACAGGGTTGAAGAAATTTGAAATTGGAAATGTTTTTTATTTTAAGAAAAAAATATTGATTAAATAAAAAATTTTTGGAATAAATTTTATATGATAATGTATCAAAGAAGTATGATGTGTACCATTGATGTGTCGATTGTACCAAATATGGTACAATTGTACCACAAATCCCAACACTGACTCTGCAGAAAACTTACACTCTCCGGATGTTAATAATGTTAAAATATTACAGAGCGAAAATAATTACAAACGCCGTTAGATGTATGAAATGCTCCTCATTATTAACTTACCAATAACAAGGAGAATGAATTTTAAGACTGACACTAAGAACTGCGCTCATAGTTATAGATATTTAGTAAAAAAGGAAAAGGTCAAAGTACAATAAATTTGTTTTAGTAAAGTTATTGCAATAATAGATGACGAGTTGTGTTTACTTACATTTATAAGTATTTTTAATCAAGGTTAATATAAACATTTAATGTAAGTGTTGTATCTATGTTAATCGTTGTTTATGTGATTTTTTATGTTATTGCTTATTGTTATTTACTGTACTTTCTGATGTTATTACTAATATTATTTTGGTTTTTATTGTTTAAAAAATATTACAGAAAATCCCTGAAGATAATATTCGAACAATATCGAAATATTGGAAATAAATGAATATTTACATATGACCTAAAGCTTGAACAACTGTTTCATTATTATTTGTTATTGATAAAAAAAGGTCGAATATAATTAATTAAAATTGGAAAAAATAATATTTTACTTTTTTTCCTTAAAATTAAAAGACTGGCCTTAAAAAATAATTTGCAATAATGGGAATATTTTGGGAATGGATGGGAATTATGGGAATATACCAAAAGAAATTAAGTTTATTAATAAAATTTTTGGGAATTTAAATATTAATTATTTAATATTACGCTAATCACCCATAACGTTTTAGAATAAAAATGCAATTTAATTTAAAGCAGAGTATTTTTGGCTTCTCTTAAATTAGGAAAAAGGTTTCCTGATGATTTGGCCTGAGCAACCAGTGAAATACGTATAGGAACTAGTTCTTTTCCCCCAACAAATAAATTGCATATTTATTATAAAACGTTATGGGTAATTAGCATAATATTAAATAATTAAGTTTAGTTTTTTTTTTATTTTTAATAAGATAAAATGTATTTGGACAACCCGGTATAACATCTTTTTGTCTAAGGACAAAATTGGTAGACAATTGAACTTTTCGTACTATAATTATATGCCATCTGTAGATGAGCAAGTGTTATTTTTTGAAAACACTATTCAGCGTCTATATGAAAACACAGTTCCAATTAAATCTATAAATACATCCGCTAGTACAAAACCCTGGTTTTCTTCTCATATAAAATTCCTAATTCATCAACGGGACCTTGCTTACTTAAGGTGGAAACGTTTCAGAACGCCAGAGTTGAAAGAAGTATTTAAAGCTGCCAGAAAGAAAGTGAATATGAGCATTAGAATTGCAAAAACTAAGTATTATTCTAGACGTTTTAGCTATGCAGCTGGTTCCAAGCAAACATGGAAATACATTCGGGAAATTGGTATTGGTAGTACACAAAATGTTTTTAATGAGCAAGTAGATGTTGAAGAGCTAAATAGTTTCTTCATGAATATACCTTTTGTAGCTGCAGACGAAAGCTTTTATAATTTTCCCAGTTTAGATTTAAATTATTCTGAAATTGGTCATAATGTCTTTCAATTCTCTTGCGTAAGTCAATCTAAAGTTTATTCTTGTTTTAAATTTATTAAGTCAAATGCAGTGGGCTGCGACAATATGCATCCAAAATTTATTCAGATATTACTTCCAGTACTCTTGCCATATATAACACATTTATTCAACACCATCATAATGACCAGCACTTTTCCGAACAGGTGGAAATGTGCAAAGGTAGTACCTATACCGAAAACAAATTCAGAATTTAGGCCAATAGCTATCTTGTGTTATTTGTCTAAGGTGCTCGAAAAAATTCTACAAAGTCAAATTTCGGGACATATCAAGGAAAATAAATTATTGTCTGAAAATCAATCAGGTTTTCGCTCTAAGCATAGCTGTGTATCTGCCTTATTGGATGTTTCTGAAAATATACGACGTGAACTGGATGAAGGAAAATTAAATTTCTTAAGTCTTCTTGACCACTCAAAAGCCTTCGACTCTGTTGACCATAGCACACTTTGCAATAAGCTTCGGCATTTCTTTAAGTTCTCTAACAATGCAACACTTCTTTTGTCTTCATATCTTTCGAATCGTTTGCAATTTGTGTCTTCTAAAAATTTTCAATCATCTTTACAACCTTTAACAAGAGGTGTGCCACAAGGGTCCATTCTGGGACCAGTACTTTTTTCAATTTATGCCAACGATTTGCCAAAACAGCTTTTGCATTGCAAAATTCACATGTATGCAGATGATGTACAGTTATATTTGAGCAGTCCAGTACGATCTATATTGATGAAAATATTGTTAGAGTTAATGATGATTTGGATAGAATTTTTCGTTGGGCAACAGCGAATGGACTTTGTTTAAATCCCCATAAATCAAAGTGCCTAATAATTCGAAAGGGATCGCTCGATTCTGTTATTGATGTTAACATTCTAATAAATGGGGAAAGGATCAACATCGTTAATGCTGCAAAAAACCATGGATTAATGTTTAATAATACACTTACTTGGACAAACCATGTTAATACCCTCGTAGGCCAAATTTATGTTAAGCTAAGGGATAAGGAAACTTCTTGCAAAATCATATCTTCTTCCAGGTTTAATTTACGGCTGTGAGCTTTTCGCAAACTGTGACTCAATTAGTAAAAGGAAATTAAACGTTTTATATAATAACGTAATTAGATATGTGTATGGCTTAAGAAGATATGACCGTGTATCTAATTTTTCCGCTCAACTTTACGGTGTTTCGTTTGATAATCTTCTTAACATACGCGTCCTATTATTTTTGCACAAGATTATTTATTCAGAAGCTCCACAATATCTTATAGACAAGATTAGGCTTGCCAGATCACTCAGAGGAAGAAAGATTATAATTCCTTTACACCGTCTTCATGTATCTGAATGGCACTTCTTTATACACGCGGCACGCCTTTGGAATATTCTTCCCCAAACTCAACAACTCAATAGCAACGCAAATAGCTTTAAACATTTTTTGTTTGTTTTTTTTTTTGCACAACAGTGAATTGTAATTCTTTTAATTGTAATGTATTTGTTATAGTATAAACTTTTTATAGTTAATATAGCTTAAGAGTATATACTTGTATTATATTATTATAAACTCCACTTTCCTATACTTTAAATATAAGATTAAATCTTGTTGTATAGGAATTGACAAAATAAATAAAAAAAAAAAAAAATAAATAAAAAAAAATAATTGTACCAAAAAATCTAGAAATTTAAAATCTTGAACATTAAAAATACACAAACATTAAAACTCTTTATTCAGAAAACTGTGAAATTTTTCTGCTTCTTACTGGTCCTCGGGGCAGTAAGAGTTTTTGGACATTCGTTAAAAGAGCAAAGGACAATGATAGTTCCTCAAATCCAACACTTTTAAGGGATGACCAAATATTTACTGACCCGGCTACTGGAATTCCAGCCCTGGTCTTGAAGCATTTATTTTCAACTTTTCAATGCGTCTTCAGCACTTTGTATTAGGCTAATAAATTTTTAATGTGTTGGAAGGTTTTATAACACTAACCCCAAAAAGGGTGAGACCCTTGTAACTACCGCCTAATTGATATATACCCTATACACTCTGTTGCAGGTAACAGCACAATTTGCCATATATATTCTGTCAGCAAAGAACATTTTTATATTTTGAGTTGACCCTCTTTAGAGGACCCAGTACGATATATTTCATTAAATTGCAGTATTAAGTTTAACCAACAACAGCTATTCTATTTTCTTCACAAAAATTTATCCTCAATAAATCTGTAACTCAGCTCTAGTAATTCAAGAAAAATAAATAAACATTAAATGCCAATTCAAAATGAAAACAATAAAAGAAAAACCTCAGTTCTATAAGGCATTTAAGAGTAATGAATTCAATTTATTAAGAAATTACTTGTTAAGCCACAAACAGAAACACACTTTATTTGATTTTATACACACAAATATTAAAAAATATTTCAACAAATTTAAAGTGAATTAAGACAACCCAGTTGGTGATGAAGATATTCCTTAAGATGGGTACAAAACAATAAGCACACAATAACACATCATCGTCGACGTATAAAATACTTGCTTCTAAAGAAGACTGGTGTAGCACGATTTTTCTACTATTATCACCTTTAGCAAAGGTTTAAGAGGCTCTACTTTTGTCAACCCTAAAGCAGTATTTTCTGCTTATCACCCATAAACTTAAACTAAATTATTTAATACGATTGGTCACTCCATGCCGATCAATAAAATCATGAATTCCTCTTTTTCCAATGATCTCCAGCAAACGCTACGTTGTCTTCCATCTATGTAACAGGTAGGCGGTTGTAAAATTCAGAATTCTAATTTCAAGTAAATTAAACATTTATGCTTCAAAACTTACTACTCCACCCCATGGTAATATGGTTTTGGATTCGAAGGAGTGTATCATCTCCCCATGGTAATATGGTTTGGGATTCGAAGGAGTGTATTATCTCCAAATCACGTAAACTTTAGCTATCGAACTCAAAGGTGCCGGTTTTCACTTCTTAAACTAGAAATGTATGAAAGAAATTAAATATCTCACTCGTAGGCAGATGTATTGTCAGGCTTCAATGCCCAAAAATTTTGCCTTACTTTTTTCTCGGAAATAAGATGCTAAAAGCACCTATTAGAGCAGGACAAAAGAAACTATTATTCGACTTATACGGCAGTCGGTCATTCTCTCATAATTTATGCTGTTCCAATCTGGACCTACACATGCCCTAAGTGACGTCTAATGATGAGTATTGGTAACTACTCGCAATACAAACGGATATCCTTTTATTCCACATCGCTTACACTTCCACCGTGTCATTTGAAACGTTATTGCATCTTGTATCTACCAGATATTATGTTTAAATAAGATCTCACCAGCAAAGGTTTACGGCAGCTATTAATAGACATTAGAGTTGTTCAAGATCATATGGTAAAAAAATAAGTTGAATTTAAAAGCCAAGGGACCCCCAATTACTTATATTTAATAATAGACGAAAAGAGCCAAAATGTCAAGGTCATAAGTCACTTGGAAAGTAAAAAATATCTGAAGTTTTATTACTCCTTTCAATTTCTGTACTCTCTTCTTGAAAATGCTGAAAATGTTTAATATCAGCAGTAATAAAGAGAACAATAGATTTGTTAATGTCTGAATCCAGAAGAACAAAAAAATATTCTAAACTTAAGTGTCTTACAGTAACGTTGTTGAGCACTGCCTTCCATATGTTTTAGGGTACTAAAATTTTGCGTAGATTATTCTTTTGTTAGAAGTAAGAAGTGTCCCTAGGTCTGCACTAAAGTCATTAACGAACCTCTCCTACGTTTTTTGACACAGTGCTTTATAGTCAACTGCTACTGTGATCGAATTGTTATTGGCACTTTTTAAATCGTCTGTCGTCAAGCCTATATAAAACCGTGCCTTTATATTTTTCTTCCAAGTAGCCCAATACCTTGTGCCCCATTAAACCATAACAGAACCCTATTAAAATTTGGCTATTTTTCCAGCTTTAAGAAGTAACACTTTTGTAATTTCATATATATATATATATATATATATATATATATATATATATATATATATATATATATAATTGTTACGTTTTTACTTTACGTTGGGTTCTTTTAATTGCAAAATAAATACACTCTGTTATTACTTTTACTGTAAGTCACTTTATTTATTTAACACCACTGTTCAAAAATACAGCAAACTCTTAAACACTTAAAATTCGACAACTTAACTCTTTGACTTTTAAATTAATACTGCCATACTACTCGCCAGCACGATTCACTTATATAGGTGATTTAAAAGCACCAGAATGTTCTATTCCAGACAGATCTGGCAGGTTCGATTGTTATTGCTCTTGTTTTCTGTTTGTGTGGTTGTTTATTTCTTTATACCTGTATGTGTGGCTGTTTATTTCTTTATACCTGCATGTATGGCTGTTTATTTGTTTATGCTTGTATTTATGTCTGTGGCTGTGTATTTAACTGATGAGTGTTTATTTAAGGCCTTACTCTTTATTGTTTGTTTCTTTCTTTCATCATAGTAAGAAAACAAACCATTAATGTTGTTGTTATTCGAGAGTATTGTGGTGCAGAGCCTATAATGAATAAATTCTTCTTTCGTAACAATATCTTGACAATTGACACTCAAATGTGAAATGAAATGAATCACATGTCACATAGCAACTTCGGAAGATTGCTATTGAAATAAGAAATAATACGCGAAATATTATATTTAGATATTGTTAACAAAATGATTTCGTTATCGCTAAATAGCCGTTTTTACTAACATTAACTAGTAATAATTCGAGGACGAAGGTTTCGTATTTTGTTTCAATTTTACATTGTTCCAAATTTAAGGTTGTACTTGTGTTAGTTTGGAACTCAAAAAAATTATTTCAATTTAAGATTACAAATAATAAAGTAAAATAGTATAAAATTTTAAATCTAGCTTAAGTTCGTTTTTAATCTCTCTAAGAAAGAATAAATTAAATTACAAATTAGGTGGTATTATTAAAGAAAAATTGGGACACCAGCAGAGCGGAAAGCACATTTTCTAGACAGCTACGTCCGTCATCAGCACTCTTCGTATCTATCTACTTTGGGTCGTGTTTAGTTGTAAGCATCATCTATTTAACCAACCAAACTCAGATAAAGGAATACGAGAAAACTGTATTCAATCATCAAATAATTTTAAATATTCAATATTTTTATTATTATTGAAACTTTTCACAAGGTTCTTGTTTCTTCGATTGGTATTTTGTTGTTTTCGACAACCTGCCATGAGCATATTGCAAATGCTTTTAACTTATTTTGACGAAGTGTTCATGGGAAAGTGCAATTTTTTTTAAAGTCTGAAAAAATAAAACTAAATGTGTATACATATAATTTTATATTCTAATTTAGGTTACGTCGTATACAAAGTGTTTATCTTGATCGACTTTTTGGTAGTAGTTCCTCTCCATGACAATTGTTCCGCTAGAAAAAATAAAGAAATATACATATCGCTCCTTTATTGCAACGTAGTCATATCTCAAACAAAAATCAAACTTAGAATACGGAATTTAAGTTTTAAAAGTGTAAACACTGCTATCTCATTGCGTAATATTTATTCGCTATAACATCAGTTTAGATTGAGATATAAGGCAAAAATATTTTTTACATATAAAAAATCTATCAAGGAGTTATTTTGCTTAAGTAACTTCAAATTTTTGATTTTTCGAGATATGACTACGTTGCAATAAAGGAGCGATATGTATATGAAAGTAATTGTGTATCACTTACTCATAATAGTTTAGCTCCAGATACATATTTTCTGTTCTTTTTTTCCATCTTATTTACCACTTTTAAGTTACGAACTTTATTCAGTGTTTTTATTTATTTCCACTTCAACTTTTTACTTTCAACTTTTTTTTTTATTTAATAATAATTTTTACTTTTTTGTTCTACACACTTTGAACTCGCAAATGCTCTTTTTTCATTTGCGTTTAAAAAATAAGAAAAAACGTTATTTCTTCACAATTTTGCATGTTTTCCAAAAAAAAAGCAGTTAGTTTCTCTAAAAACACTTTAGCGATGACAACTGGCAAGATTTTATTCATCAAAAAAAAAAAAAAACAAAACATTCTTTTGTTAAAATCATTTGTCAAATTCTATTGTTTTTTTTTTCGAATATTTATTATCGAAAAAAATTTCGAAAATATTTCATGTAAATAAACCAAGGCGAATTCATACCAGGTGTGAGCAGTAGGGCAACAACTACAACAAAACAACAACTTTGACATTAGATTAGCAGATTTGAAACAACGTATGTTTGACAAGACATTTGCGAAAAAAACGAGAGCAAAAAACAATCATCTGGGCTATCGACTGCACCTGGTATGAGTTCGCCTTGAAATGAACATTCCAAGGTATATTTATCTTAACAGGTAGTGGCGGCCCTACCACAAATACAACAATACAAGAAAAACATGACATTTTATTGCTGCTTTGTAGTTCGAAATGTCAAGAAACATAAAAGAAAATTGAGAAGGCGTGCATTTGTTTTATTGCTTTCTCACTCTTGCACTATAAAATTTCTAAACACATACAACTCTTGACATGTCGAACCACTAAATCAGCTGGGCGGACGACTCTACCTAGTAAGATAAATTAGTCATTCGAACATTCGATATGTTTAGTATTATCGACAATTTTGTTTCGTAAATTCTTCACTGTAGCGAACTTACATATATTTTTTTGGAATGTCAGGTCAGGTCATGATGCTTTTACTAATCATTGACGTCGATAACTTCTTTTGATTTATTTTCAAAAACATTAAGAAAATTAAAAAAATGTAATATATAAATCACGTAGAAAAATTCGGCCAACTGGGAACTAAACGATTCTTAAGTAATTATTTTTACATCAAATTAAATTAAAAAATAAATTTTAGAGTGAAGTTTAAAAATTTTTATTGTCTTTAAAAGCCATTTCCCTTAATTTTTAACAAAAATAAAAAGGTATCCTCAGGTTTCAATTGGTAGAAAATTATAGAAAAGAAGAAAAATCAAAATATAAATATAATAAAATATTTTTGAACTAACAAATCCAACTCATATATTAAGCCTAAAATAAAAATAAATATACTTGTTATGTCCAGCCAGTGCTAGACAAAAAAAAAGATGTATGTTTCATGGTTGCTTCTATCATTTGCGGGTCATCCCTCTAATGTTCGGATGATAGAAGAAATGTCCCTCCTTCTTAGACGAATGTAACCACGTTCATTTAGCATGTTGCGGGCCAGCGGATTTGGATGTGTTTCAAGCTTCTGTAAATATGTAACTGCATATTTCGCTATTTCTGATTTAACTGATGGCACGTTTAGATCTTTGTGGATGTTCGAGTATTTTATGTACCAGGGAGCAACAGTGATCATCTGTAGAATCTTGTTTTCGCGCCTTTGGATTTTTTTTGTATTGCTAGCTGAGGCAGTGCCCCATAATTGAATGCCATAGTACCAAATTGGTTTTAAAATTGACTTGTACAATAAAAGTTTGCAATCTAAAGCGAGAGTAGAATTTCTGCCAATAAGCCAGTTTAGTTGGACTGCTTTTAGCTTCATTTGTGTTAACTTTGATTATATGTGGCGTTTCCAAGTAAGGCGCCGGTCAAGATATATGCCGAGATATTTCACGTCTGAAAGCTGGGGTATCATTTGGTTATTTATGTGAATAGGGGGCACGATTCCCTACGCAGAGTAAAAGTTATGTGAGTACATTTTTGTTCATTGACCTTAATTTTCCATTTCTTCAACCACTTTTCTAAAATTAATATGTGGTCTTGTAAATATCGTGATGCTACTTCGGGACTTTCGTGAATGCTTAAAAAAGCTGTGTCGTCAGCAAATGTCGATGTGCGGACTCGGTCCCTAGTTTGCATATCTGAAGTATACAACAAGTATAAAATCGGCCCCAATATACTACCCTGGGGAAATCCGGCTTCAATTGGCCTAGGTGAGCTTAAAAAATTGCCTTCTTTAACAATGAATTTCCGATTAGTTAAATAACTATCTAACAGCTTGTATAAGTTTGCAGGCAAATTCAATTTTAACTTATATTATAGGCCATCGTATAAAATATAAAAATAACAATAGAATTTTTTATTTGTTTTTTTTTTTTTGGTTTTATTAACTTAAATTGTTTAAAAGTGTTGCTTTCCATAATTCTGTTAGAAACATTTTGCTCGAAAATATGTTAAAATTGTTACACATTTTGGACTACAAAAAAAAAAAAAATTTAATGAAAATTTGGATGAAAAAAATAAAACGCGATAAAAAACTAGATACCAGCGCACACTGGGCTGGATCGCCAAATTTTTGGCATAAAGTCTAAAAATAGAGTTACAGAATTGAAACTTGGTACATTTGATAGTTATAGTATGTGTAGCATCTGTGCAATCAAATCTGGACCAATCCGACCACGCCTTCCTCCTATATGGGGCCAAAACGTGCGTTACAACTATTTAATATACCCAAATTTTGCATAAATATTGTTTTGTACAAAATTTAAGGGCTTCTTGAGATCAGGAATACATACCTATTTAACACCAGGCCCAAGCTGGTCAAAATCGGGCCATTTTTTGACCTGTAATTCCTAAATTACGAAAAATTTCAGTTGAAATTTCGAATACCAATGTGTTTTTATTTAAGAAAGTAATATTATTAAATTGCAAAAGTTTTTTAAGTGATATATAATATAGTTATCATGTAATGGACTTAAAAAGACCTGAATCCTTAAATATATATATATAGCTTTCTTTAATATATGCGTTAAAATAAAAAAATTATTCATCCTCTACGTCTAATTCTAATGAATAATTGATTACACTTTCGCATTCGGAATCAGTTTCAGAATCAGAGTCGCTCTCTTTATTCTCAGGTTCATTTTTATTTTCAATTTCAAAATTTGGTGCTTCTAAAAGTTCAATAACATCTTTGGGCAACACCTTTTTTTAAGTTGAGCTGACCTTTTCTTGAGCGAAATGCTCGAAAGAATAGGATCTGAAGAGTCTATTGATCTGTGAAACACATCGAGCATATTATTAATCCGCGAATTCTGACGAGCATGCGATCTCCTGTCTTGTTTATAAAATTTTTGCGGGCTTCTGATGCGTTTTCGCCAAGGCAACCTATTGGCATTACTGATGATGATATTATTTGAGATCCATGAATCAAGATTTTATGTAAAGTAGGCGACATCGGATACCACGAGTTGGAGACAGTTCTATTGCATTTAGGTAAGTTTTGGATGAAGCGAGTAAAGTTGCTGACTTTTTTCTTTACAGAACCTTTTGTGTCTATGCTCATAGTTTTAGAGTTAAGCTGTTCAAAAATCCAGTTTGAAATTGCATCTTCGATTGTTGTCTAGCCACACATTGAACAGGGTAGCATGACTGAACTCAAATGTACCTAAAAATCCACAAATTTATGGAAAACGGGCAAAATTGGGCAAAAACTGTTAATAACACGTTATAATGTACACTTTCAAGTATATTTTAACATAATTAAATTTTGGCCAAAATTGGGCGAAAGTTAGTTTTTACTCCACTATAAACTGGTGTTTTGGTTAATTTTTTCTCTTTCTTAGGACTTCACAAAAAACAATTCACAAAAACATTTAACAAATAAAAAGCAATTGCTATTAGTTTTTAATAATATACATACATTTATCTTTATTTTCCATATTTTTCAATTTTTTTTTTGTTTACCGGCAGTCGCTTTCGGTTATTATAAAGCTGAGCTAACTTTTTCTGCTTTTTTGTGAAAACCAACAGCTGACGTATAATTTGGACTTTGTACCCTTTGCAAAAGTTCAAATGTTGTACCTAGGGTATGCACTTTAAGAAAATATAGTTAATATTAATTTAACTATTTTCTTTTAAGCTTTAGGTCTTTAAATAATTTTAATTTTATTTTTTCGATATTTCGCTACTCCTTTGTGTAGCATCATCAGGAAAAATTAACAAATTAACGTTATGAAAATTACAATTAAGTATTGAAAAAATTTTCTTCAAAGTAACATATTTCAAAAAAAATTTTGTCATAAAATTATTAAAAAGTTTTTAAACAAGTACAAACAATAATTTTCATAACGTTAATTTGTTAATTTTTCCTGATGATGCTACACAAAGGAGTAGCGAAATATCGAAAAAATAAAATTAAAATTATTTAAAGACCTAAAGCTTAAAAGAAAATAGTTAAATTAATATTAATAAAAAATTCAAATAAACTATATAAAATTAAATATAGTTAAAATAAACAAATATTTCCATGAAAATTTCGACTTCATGCCAAAAATTTTGCGATTCAGTCCAGAGTGCAGCGGAAAGATAATATATCTTATAATATATCTTATATTTAATTCGAAGGTTGTTTCAAATAGAAACATTTGTTTATTTAATCCTTAACCAACTTTCATAGAGAAAGAGAATACTAGAAATTACTATTTCTGTGTCTCCAAGGAATAACTGCTTATGTACATATGTTTTATTCTTTATATTTGAAGTAGACAACTTTAAGACTTTGTAGCTGGTTCTTATTAATTTATTCCCATTGCAGTTAAGGATATTTCTTTCTGTCGGGACTGAAATATAAATTAAGAAATATACCGTTGTATGTTCTCAAAAATAATACATTCAAATAAATGATTTTTTTTTCATATTTATTTATTGCATCTTCAATAAATTTGAACTAACAATAATTACTCATATCTTAAGTCTAAAATAAAAAAAATATTACATCCAGCCAGTGCTAAACAAAAAATTGTATGTTTCACGGTTGCTGCTATCATTTGCGGATCATTTCTCAGATGTTCGGACGAGAGAAGCAATGTCCCTCCTTCTTAGACGAATTTCTCTTAAGTGAATATTGTTATATGTTGTTTTTAAAATAGTTGAAAAATGTTTTCTAATACGGAAATAAGTTTCATTTATATGTATATGCAAACACACATACCAACTTTTTGGTAAAAATCCTGAAAAAAGAGTTTTTACATTTTCGGTCGGCAAACAATTGAGTCATAAATAAACTTTTTATGACATTTAAAAAAATGTAAGCCCTAGGTACTTAAATTATGGGGGCTTACGCACAAGTCCCCCTTTACCTAAGGGGCCGACCGTGCTCAGTTCCACTCAGAAACACCCATGCTTTGCCTCTCTGAAATTTCATTAAGATTTATCTTTGCTTCCACTCATGGCATATTTAACAAGGTGATAGCGTAAGGGAGAGGAAATATCAGGAACAAATTTTTTTAATTTTTTTTATAAGGATTTTGACAGTAATTTCTCTTTTATTCTCTCTTTAAAATACATGATTAATGTGAAACTCCATATAAAAAATTTCGTTTTAATAGGTGTGTTCCAGGTGCATAACAAAACAGTCCGGACTATTAAGCGTAAAAACAAAATTACTCTCTGAATGTGACAAAGTTGTCCAAAGTTGCTGGAACGCAAAAAACCACAGTTAAACATCTTGAAATACTAATGTTGCTTACTTTCTCAAATTAATTTTATTTTAGTGATTTTAGACGCTTAAATGCATAATAATTTAAAAACAAATCATTTGCAATATTGTAAAAAGCTGTAAAAAGTGAAAAAAATAAACTGAAGAAAGTAAAAGCCAGTTATTATTTATAATTTTTTGCTAAACGGGAAGTCAAGTAACTATTTCACGTTCTCTGGGAACTTTATTTGAAAATCTTCCATTTTGCTTTTTAATAAATTTTAAATAAAATCTTTCTTCCCTTATTTAAAAATTGTTTGATTTTTAAATGTAAACAAAAACAGCTGATTATTTAATTCTAGTCCGAACTTACCAAAAAAAAGGTCCTACAACTTTGTACAGGAAATGAAAAGTTTTACTCTCTCATTTTCTCTCACAATTGTACAAAAATTGATATCTGGAACGCTTATGAACTAATTTGTGCGAGTTCGGCCTGTTTTGTTATGCACCTGAAACAGACCTAATATTAGCTCCGCCTTGTGGAGTTACCTGGTTAAATATCAGCGTTGTCAACTTGATGCTTTTCGCACCATTTTGGGTGCTTTTTCAATTGTTTTGTGCGAAAATTTCACGAGTTGGTGCGTGGTGCGCTTTTTTTAATAATGATGTTTAAGACATACCAAATCATATGCACAAAGTAAAACGCTATTGTTGTTGTATTAATTTGTGTTATGTTAAAAAAAAAAGAAACATTTCACTGTATGGAATTTGCTATCCCTTCAAAACACATTGGTGTTCCCATTCAGCTGTTAGGCAAAAGACCTACGAACAAATATATCAATTAATAAATACATACTGATAATGAGTATCCTGATAATACTGATAGAGAGTTCCATTGATTGCAGACACTCGTTGGCTTTTAATAGAAAAGTCAAAGCAATTTTAAAAATATGGCTTGAATTAAAAACGCTATTTAATACATTTCCAACATCTCAATAATATTTTTTATCTAACCAACTAAAAAATATATACAATGATGATATTAATTATGTTTACTTAGTATATTTATCCGATATTTTAAAAGAGGTGCAACGTGTTAATTTCGCATTTGAATCAAAAAATGCCGACCAGACTAAATTATTTGATGATTTGCACAATCTCTTAAAAATTTTGATATTCAAAATCACTGAGCCTGACATTGAATTCGAATTTTTTAACAGGTGATATCAATACATCGTTTGATATTTGTTATTTGGGTTTTAAGTTTGAAGAAGCTTGCGCATTAAAAAAATAAGCAATGAAGCAAAGAAGCAAAGACAGATATATCAAAAACTTGTTGTAAATTCACCAAAAAAATTGTTGAAAAGATTCGGGCGACACTGCCTTCTAATGTTGAAATTTTACAAAAAATTAACGTTTTAAACGTAAAAAAATGTTTTATCTCATTGCAAAAATGATATCATGCCATTAGCAGTATAATTTGAATCCGATATCGAAATATTGTCTAGTATTGAAAACGGATGGCGAATGGTTTACCTTATGCAATGGAAAAATATTGATTTAACATTAGAATTTTGCACTGAAGTTAAATGTTATTGTTAAGTTTTTTGTTAAACTATATGTATTGTGAATGATCGCTGATTTCTATTTAAAAAATTGTGTATGCAATATATGAAATAAAAAAATGTATTATCTAGTACAACTGAATACAAACATATTTGTTTAGTTTTTTTTATTTTTGTTAAGTTTTATGATTTTATTTTGGTTTTTTTTTAACCTTTAACTTTAAGACTGTTTTATTGTTATATTTTTAAAACAAAAATATTATACTTTTTTGGAAAATTATTTCATTCAAGATTTTAAATAAAAAAGAAATTGTAAAACTTGGTGCATTTTCTCTTAAATGGTGCGTTTTTTTCTCCACTATGTTGCGTTTTGAAATTTAAAAGTTGACAACGCTGTTAAATATGCCTTGCTTCCACTCAACAGAAACATTTAATTTTGAGAGAGAGAAACAAAGAGAAACCAATTTATAGCTTTCAACGTACGTCAAAAGTAAAAAGTTGCCAAACTTTAGAGAGTCAAAAAATAATTAGTAATTTAAGAATAGTAAATGACACGGCAGAGAGGGGTGTGAAATTAATACAAGATTATAACGGTGTGTTAACATCAAACGAAGAACAACGAGAATTCCTTCTTCACTGTGTTGAAGACCCCAGAAAGCAATTTCCGGACTGCACAAAAACATCATTAAAGGAAAATTTGTTTAAGTTGTGATTACTATTTTATTAAACATATGTATATATGTAGTATGTCGTGAAGGAAAAAATTATTTTGAATAATAAAATGAATATCCTTTTTTTTTTTTTGTTACACATCCCCCCACCAGTCAAGGCCGACGTTCCATGGGTTATATTTAAATTTAAAGGGGGGGGGGTCGTCCCGTGGTGCACCCTGAATATTTTGGGGTTTTGTCGCTGAAATTGGCGGAGAGCTGCGGATTTGAACGAAAAACGTTCAAAAGAGGTATGCGAGGTATGTGAGGAAAGCGCGCATTCCCAACTTCAGGCCTGATGGCTCATTTTCTCATCTTTTAACAAAATGAAAAAAAATGGCGGGTGGGCGTTTTGGAATAAAGACTTTTAAAAAAACGGACACCCTATTGTACACCAATAAAGTAGCACCGATATGACACTTGCTTCGAAAATTCTCTGCTTTATGGATTGGCTGAAGTTATTACTTTGCAATATTTGGGCTAGTATGCCAAACGATGACCTGGTCTTGTTTATTTTTGCAACTATATCGAATTTGTTTACCCGATTTGCAGTAATCTCTCATCCCAAATGTCTGGTGGGTGATGGTCATTGGGACTGTTGTTGTACCGATACTCAGTGTTTTTGTCTTGGCTGCATATATTCTCAGCCCTGTGTATTGCAGCTTTTCCTGGAGTTTTATAGTTGTTTGCTTAAGATCAATTAGTTTGTGTGAGAGTAAACAAATATCGTCTACGTAATTCAGGTGGTTAAGGTAACAATTGTTTATTTGCCATTGAAATCCTTGTCTTTTATTTTCAATATCGTTGAAAACGTCTTCTTCCATAACCATTAAAAATAAAAGAGGTTACAATATGCAACCTTGGCGCACTCCACTTTTCACCATAAGCGGATCAGAAAGAGTTCCCTTATGAAGGGCAAAGCACCTAGCATGGTTGTAGCTTTCTTTAATCAAAGCAATTGATTTCTCAGGTATATTTCTTCTTCGCAGGGCCTTGCTTTTTCGAAATCTATAAATAACAGATAGAGTTTGAAATTGAACTCAACACGTTGATCAATGATAATGCGTATTAAGTATATATATCGCAAGAGGAACCACTGTGAAAGCCGGCTTGGCACGAGCTGATAGTTTGTTCTAAATGTTCTTAATGCGATTTAATATTATGTTTGCAACTATTTTGGCAACGGTTGGCAATACACACATACCCCTCCAGTTAGAACAATCTTGTAGATCTCCTTTTTTAGCGATTTTAACAACAATGCCATCTTCCATTCTTCCGGAAAGGATTCGGTTTCCCAGGTCTCAGCAGTCAGAGGATGTATAATTTGTGCCAAAGGTGCTGGATCACATTTGCATATTTCCGCAGGAATACTATCAATACCAACTGCTTTTATATTTGGCTATACTACAAGGTGTTATTCTAATCCTCGGGTATATTTATAATATATAATAGATTTATCAATCGATGAAGCCAATTCTTTAGCGAGCTGTATTTTATAGACATGTAAGCCAAGATCCGACAAAGTGCCGTATGAACTTTACGAACAGATTTTTTTTAAGTAACTTTCCACTTTACTGAACAGAAATGTCAATACAGTTTGACAATATCAGCTGCCAAACCCTAGTTCTCAGGCAGGTTATTATTATTTAAGCATTACAATAAATCAAACTGTAATATAATTTTTTAATTTACCAATGCTTATTTTAAAGTTAAAAACAATACGGGAAAGTCTTGAAAATAAATATTGATTTAAATTAAAACTTTTATATTTTTTCCTCTTTTAAAACTACTTTACTTCCCGCACTTATTTGTTTGAGGCATCTGTAAACTTCTTCCTTTGAAACTGTAATCAATTTTATATTTTCATAATGCAATCATTGCTACAGCTAGGGTAGATGCTGTATATTATTTCAATTTACCGCCGAGTAATTTTTAAAGGTGAAAATTTTATTTTTCAAATATTGGCGTGTTATATCGAATGTTTCCCGTAAATTATTTTTATTTATATTTTTCCTTTTAATTCTACTTTTTTTACCTATTGCTTTTTTAATTTCAATGTATTTTATTTACACGATGTCACAGTGATTTAAAAACTTTTTATTTTGTAAATAATTCGATAGTAGGTGAACACCTAAAAATTTTAATATTTTTAAAAAGTACTTTTGACTTTATCGTTTGAGTTTCAACATACTGGTATCTTTTGCAGAGATACGCTGAGACGATGAAAAGTTAAACAATTTGCTTAACTTATAAAAAATGGTTTTATGGTCAACAGTATCGAAAGCCTTAGAATGGTCTAATAGGACTAGAAAAGCAGTTTTACCCTTTATCAACTTCCTTTCTTATTTTCTCTGAAACGGAAAAGTTGCGATCCAAAAAAATTGTGTTTTTCATAAAAGTAGCTACCCCGGTTTTGTTCACCATGAGGCTATCAAATCCTAGGGATGAAGCTCAAAAATTAGTTTACTTTTTCCATCAATGCTTTGTACTCGTAGGAATTGCACAATATATGAATTTTGTTTCAAAATTGGCTATGGTGGAGTAGGGCTTGAGAAGGAACTGGAGTAGGCAATTTTCTAAGTAAATTTTCTCCCAAACAAAAATATAATGCAGGCATGTAATCACATTTTTTGTAGATAATTTTACGTAATATTTAGGTTTATAAAATATCAAAACATTCTAATAAAAATGTATAGCAGACATACCCAACTTTGGAAGTAAACACAAACCCCCTCCGCCCTGAGGTCGAAGGGTTTGGGTACAGTGAGGTCAAGGGCTTTGGAAACTGTGGCTATTTACCTCAGAGAAATTATATAAGTTCTCCAAATTTTCACTGTTGCACTTTTAAAACGTTGTAAAAATTTTCAGAAATTATTGACAGCTCCACACAGAAACACCTCTGATTTGCCTCTGAAATTTAAGTAGTTCACGAGCTACCAAATTATTTTCAAAATTAAAAGTTTATAAACCACTGTGCGATGTTTTTGATCAATATCTGTTCAATTTTACAGATGTGATTTAAGTTAAAAGAAACTTTGGAGTGTAAAGCAAGATACTAATTGAACCAAAGATATAAGAAGTTTTACAAATCATTATTTGTGTAAATAAATTTATATACAAAAAGGGTGAATAATTTTGCCTCAAAAATATTGCAAGCGAATTTAAAACTTATGAACTTAAACATAATGCAGTGTATACTGGTAGCAGTTTTTTTAATTAACAATAAAAATAATCAGTCAAGTGCGAGTTAGTCTCACACACATATAGTTCCGTACTATGTAAGTTTAGTATGACTTTAAAAATTCAAGTTGTTATTTTTTTATGTCTTATGGGGCACCCTTTAATTTCATAATTATTGGAACACCCTTTAAATTTTAGCAGTTGTTGTTATAGGGGCTATGGTAATACACTTTCTATAAAAATAACAGAAGCCTAACCATTGCGGTTAAAAAAATAAGATAATATTCGTGAGAAACATGTCACTAAAGGACACCCTTATATTTTTAGAAATGCGACCGAAGTAACACATCTACTGTAAACATTTCAAGAGTCTACCTATTACGGTTTATAAAATAAGGTTATTTACGTAGAATAATATCACTGTCGGAACACCCTTTAATTTTAGTATTTGTTATAGTGACAATGGCAATTCCCTTTCTATGATACACATTACGATTAAAAAAATAAGTCACTATACGTGAAAAACATGTCAGTGTCAGAACACCCTTTAATTTTTAGTAATTGTCACATCGGCTGTGGCAACACATCTTATGCACAAAATTTTAAGTTTCTACCTATTACGGTTCAAGAAACTGCCGGAAAACCCTTTAATTTTTATTATTTTTTATAGGGGTCATAGTAATACCCATTCTGTGAAAATTTCAAGAGTCTACCTATTATGATTAAAAAATTAGGCCATATTCATGCAAACCAGGTCACTGTCGGAACACCCTTTAATTTTTACTTTAACAGTGGCCGTAGTAATGCACCTCCTGGAAAAATTTCAACATTCTTCTATTATCACTCAAGACTTAGGCCATATACATGCAAATCACGTGACTATCGAAACACCCTTTAATATTTAGGTTCAATTTTGTAAACTTATTTATAAAGCGAACATAGCTTTAATTACTGTCTGCAAATTTTAAGTGTTTGCCTCCTACAGCTCAAATAAAGACATAATCGCAATTAACACATCACTTTCAGAACACCCTATAAGTTCTAGTATTTGTTGCTATAGTGGCTACAGTTATACACCTTCTGTGAAAATTCTAAGAGTCTACCTATTATGGTTCAAAACTTAGGCCTTATACATGTAAATCACACCACTATCGGAAGACCCTTTCATTTTTATGTTTATTTTTAGGGTTCCGTACACAAAGTGTAAAACGTTACCCTATTGTTTTCGCTACAATGTCTGTCCGTCTGTCATCGCCTTTTATCTCTGGAACCGTAATAGCTACACTCTTGAAATTTTCACAGATGATGTATAGCTGTTGCCGCTATAGCAACAAATACTAAATTTTTAGGGTGTTCCGATAGAGAGGTGTTATTCACGAATATGTGCCTATTTCGTGAACTGTAGGTGGGATACACTTGAAATTTACAAATAGTAATTAAAACTTAGTTCACTATATAAATAACTATAAAAAAATAAACCTAAAAATTAAGGAGTGTTCCGATAGTGGTATGAGTTTTGGTGGCCTAAGTTTTGAACCATAATAGGTAGACTCTTGAAATTTTCACAGAAGGTGTATAACTGTGGTCACTATAGCAATAAATACTAAAACTTAATGGGTGTTCCGAAAGTGAGGTATTATTTGCCTTTATGTCTTTATTTCTTGAGCTATGGGATGCAACCACTTAAAATTTGCAGACAGTAAATAACACTATGTTCGCTTTCTAAACAAGTATATAAAATTAAACCTTAAAATTAAAAGGTGTTACGAGAGTGACGTGCTTTTCATGTATATGGCCTAATTTTTGAACCATAATAAGTAGACTTGAAGAGTTTTAGCAGGAGGTTTATTACTATGAAAACTGTCACCAATCATAAAAATTAAAGGGTGTTCCGACAGTGACGTGATTCTCATGTATAACGCCTTATTTCTTGAACCGTAATAGATAGATATGTTGAAACGGCCGATATGACAATTACTAAAAATTAAAGGGTGTTCCGACAATGATATGTTTTTTACGTATAGTGAAATTTTTTAATCGTAATAGTAAACTCTTGATATATTCATAGAAAAAGAATTTCCACGGCCGATATAACAAAATTAAAGGGTGTTCCGACATAGACATGATTTTTACTCAAATAATCTTATTTTTTGAACCGTAATAGGTAGACTCTTGAATTATTTACAGTAGATGTTGTACTTCGGCCGCTGTAACAATTGCTAATTACTAAAGGATGACATGTTTTTCACGTATTTTACCTTATTTTTTGAACCGTAATAGGTAGGCCTGATATTTTTATAGAAAGTGTATTACCATGGCCGTTATAACAACAATTTCTAAATTTAAAAGGGTGTTCCAATAGCGATGCAATTTTTGCGAATATGACTTTGATTTTAAAAATAAAGGGTGCTCCATAAGACATAAAAAAATTAACAACTTGAATTTATAAAGGCCTACTAAACATAGTACGGAACCCTATATGTGTGAGACTAACTCGCACTTGACTGATTTATTTATTAACACACATAACGAATAACACAAACGAATTTTGGTCATTTACACGAGCTTGTTGGCTTGCCATCACGCCGCGCTGACAAGCCGCGATTGACCGTCTGAATTCCGCTTATGTGAACCAAAAATATGAAAAAGTTTTATAAATCATTATTTGTGTAAATAAATTTACATACAAAAAGGGTGAATAATTTTGCCTCAGAAATATTGCAAGCGAATTTAAAACTTATGAATTCAAAGACGAAATTTATGTTAAATAATAAAAGAGGTAAAAGAGTCATTAAAATTGCATGTGTTTAATCAAAAAAGCTTAAGTTGACTTATGTATATTTTATTATGCTGAATAACTACTTTATTTCAATGTTTTATTTAAGGGAATATAGAACGACATCACATTTTTAATTCGACAGAAGGAAATATCCCTAACTGCAATAAAACCAACAACAAAATTTCAAAGTGGTCTACTTCAAAAATTTAGAATAAGACAGAAGCAGTTTTTCCTTGTCGTCACAGATATTTAAAGCAAAAAATGACTTTGTTTTTTATCAGAAAGTTGTGAAATGTTTCCAGATCCTTACTCGCTATCTGATGGGTCAAACTCATGGGTAAAACTCGGATAACATGATGTCAACACTATAAGTTTATTAAAGTGTTGGTAAGGCCTGGCTGAGCCGTTAGATACGGCTCATCTACTAACTGCTCTACAAAGCATATTCAAGAAAATAAAAAGCAACAATAAACAAAAGAAAAAAATCTGGAGTAGCCTTATACTCAACTTTACCATACCTCATGGAAACAGATATTTTTATGGATAATATTACATAAAGAATAAAAGTTTAAAGAATATTCGAATCAAAAAAATAATTATTTTCGGCTTGGGGTGTTAAGTAAACTACACCTCCCCCTTCCCGATTATGCTCTACATCATCATATAACAAAGGCCCATACTGAGTTTCATTTTGAAATGTCAAACGGTATGACCTGTAGAGTGTCCACAAAAATAGTGGCATACACACGCACCCACAGACATCATTGCGAAAATAGTAAAAATTAATTCAGAAGATCTTAAAATCTTTACGTTGAAATTCCTAGATCGTTTTCTTTACGATTACTATACTTTACCTTTACTGCGTGTGGTAAAAAACAACACTCATAAAAATTAAAGTGGAATTGGTACTTCCAATACAGAAAATAAGCTGGATCGAGAAAGTGGGGATGGCACCCCCCATATAAAGTATAAAACTATAATCGTGTACTTAGAGAACTATAATAGGTAGAATCTTGAAATTTTGTACGAACAACACTCACATTAATGTAATAGTCGAAAAGTGGCTAAATTTTAACAGTGAACCGGGTACCTCAGATACAAAGTTCATAGTTGTCATTATGTTCAAATTATAGTGCGAAATCGAGTAAAAAACTGGCAGGGTTGGAACAGTTGCCGTCGCATTGTGCTTTGTTCCATAGACAAAAATACAAAAAATAACAATATCTTGTATTTTAACGAAAGTTATACTGTTCGAAAGCTAACACCATAATTTGAACCCATGTGAAAGAATTTTTAAGTTTTAGCTCCTATTGACGACACCAGAGGCCGCAAAAGTCATATAATTATGTGCTTCAATTATTAAAAATAAAAGAATAAATTATTTATTTAAGTTTAAGTTCTCAATTATAAAGAGATAGAGAAAAATTAGACACCAGCAGAGTGAAATGCATTTTCTAGACAGCTACGTCCGTCATCGGCAGTCTTCGTAATTATCTAAAAGGTAGTTTCAATTGTTATTAATTTTCTATTTAAACAAACTTATCAAAGAAAAAGGATATGAGAAATTTTAATTTGATAGTTCTCCAACCCTGTCTAGAATTTACTAAAGTGCAATATTCTTGATTTCTGTTTAGGATTTTTATTATTTACTTTAATAACCCTTTTATATATAAGTCAGAAGAAATTTAGTCTACAGCATTTGAACGTTTCCGACAGTATTCAGCTGAATTATATTTCTAATCTTTCTAGAGAAAAATCGTTAGCTCTTCTTTCGTAATTAGATAATTATTTAATTATTCTTCCAAATTAAAAGGTCCTAGTCTAAAAGTTTTGATTTTTTCTATTTTAATGTCGAGCTAGAATTGATGCTTAATATAGAAAGGTCGTATATCGTTTTCTTTCAAAATCGTTTTTAGGGTTCCGTACACAAAGTGTAAAAACGAAACCCTATTGTTTTCGCTACAATGTCTGTCCGTCTGTCAGCGCCTTTTATTATATATTATTATATATTATAAAATTAAAGAGTGTTCCGATAGTGGTGTGAAATGCATGTATAAGGCAATAGTTTTGAACCATAATAGGTAGACTCTTGAAATTTTCACAGAAGGTGTATAGCGATGGCCGCTATAACAACAAAAATTAAAACTTATAGGGTGTTCCGATAGAGAGGTGTTATTCAAGAATATGTGTTTATTTCTAGAACTGTAGGAGGCATACACTAAAAATTAACAAACTGTAATAAAAACGTAGTTCGCCTTATATACAAGTCTAAAAAACAAACCTAAAAATTAAAGGGTGTTCCGATCGAGGTGTTATTTTGATTTATAAGGCCTAAGTTTTGAATCATAAAAGGTAGAATCTTGAAATTTTTACAAAAGGTGTATAATTTTGGCCGTAATAGCAACAAATAATAAAATTTATAGGGTGTTCCGATAGAGAGGTGTTATTCACAAATATGAGTTTATTTCTTGAGCTCTAGGAGGCATACACTAAAAATATGTAAGCAGTAATTAAAACTTAATTCGCTATATAAACAAGTATAAAAAAATAAACCTTAAAATTAAAGGGTGTTCCGATAGTGACGCGATTTGTATGTGTATGGCAGACTTTCGAATTTTCCCCAAATGGTGTATTACTATGGCCGCTATAGCAACGAATACTAAAACTTATAGGGTGTTCCGTAAGTGACGTGTTATTTACGTTTACGTCTTTATTTCTTGGGCTGTAGGAGGCAGACATTTACACACAGTAATTAAAAGATTGTTGGCTATATAAACAAGTATATAAAAAATAATCCTATAAATTAAAGGGTGTTCCGATAGTGGCGTGATTTGCATGTATAAGGCCTAAGTTTTGAACCATAATAGGTAGATTCTTGAAATTTTCGCAGAAGTGGTATGTATAACTGTTGCCGCTATAGCAATAAATATTAAAACTTATAGGGTGTCCCGATCGGGAGGTGTTATTCACGAATATGTGTTTATTTCTTGAACTTTAGGATGTATAAGGCCTAAGTTTTGAACCATAATAGGTAGACTCTTGAAATTTTAACAGAAGGTATATAACTGTGGCCACTACAGCAATAAATACTAAAACTTATCGGGTGTTCCGAAAGTGAGGTGTTAGTTGCCGTTATGTCTTTATTTCTTGAGCTATAGGAGGCAACCACTTAAAATTTGCAGACAGTAATTAACTCTATGTTCGCTTTCTATTAAATTAAACCTTAAAATTAAAGGGTGTTCCGAGAGTGACGTGCTTTGCGTGTATATGGCCTAAGTTTCGAACAATAATAAGTAGGCTCATGAAGTTTTTACAAGAGGTTTATTACTATGGAAACTATAAACTATATATGGAAACTATAATAAAAATAATAAAAATTAAAGGGTGGTCCATCAGTGACATGTTTTTGACGTATATTACCTTATTTTTTTAACCGCAATAGGTAGGCCTGATATTTTTATACAAAGTTTATTACCATGGCCGTTATAACAACAATTCCTAAAATTTAAAGGCTGTTCCAAGAGCGATGCAATTTTCGCGAATATGACTTTGATTTTAAGAAGAAAAGGGTGCCTCATAAGACATGAAAAAATTAAAAACATGATTTTTTAAAGGCGTACTAGACATGTGCGGAACCCTACGTGTGTGAGACTAACTCGCACTTGACTGATTTATTGAGTTTTTTCTTCTACTGTAAAGTAGCTAAAAGTATCGATGCGACCTTTCTATATTAAGCCTTCGGTATAAACTTTATTTTGATACATTTTGGAAGTCAGCCTATCATTCGTGTTTTGTCTCTTGTCTCTCCAACTGGCTCGGCCTTTTATTGAATGTCATCTGTAAAAGAGTAGAAATGGTTGGAAGTTTGACAAAGACCGAATTTATACGATAACATTTTTTCATGCCATTTTTTTCATGTCTCTTTTAAAGTTGCAGCGAATTTCATGGCACATTTTTACGATGAATTTTTTCATGCAATCGGCTTGAATTTGTTTTTGAGATTTTCTTTTGATTTCATATTCGTAATTTTTATTGTTTATGCGTTATTTGAAAAAAATATCTACACTCGTACTGAAATACAAAATAAATAAAAATGAAACAAGCAAATAACGAAATTTTACAAGAAATTATTCAAAACCATACCGAAATGTATACATAATTAAACCAAACATTTTCATTTTTTGATATTAACTCAGAACGAACGAAAATTGCACAAAGCAAGTGTAAAAAAATCCCCTCAAAATTCAAGCTATGCCATTTTGTTTACCCCGCTTGCTTCTCTACACCTCTTGCCAACAAACTAAAATTGCATGCAACCAGTTTCATGAAAAATGTCATGGTGTAAGTTGGCTCAAAGAAAGAAATAGAGTAGAAGAAAAATTTAACTCAAAAATATTTTTTGTGCAGTGTTTTCTCTTAAAAATATATTTTTTTCTTGCAAAATCGTCGAACAAATTTTTCTCTAGCTTTTGCTCATTTCTTTTATATCATAACAAAATAAAAAGATTTATGTATATGGGTTTTGAACAATGAATTCTGTGTTTTTATTTTAAACTAAATATTAAATTTAACATGTAAATTAATAATATATAAATAATATACGATGCTTATTTATTGTTTATTTTTCTTGGTAAAAGGAAACTTAAAATTTAAATAGCACATATCAAGTTGATTTTTATCATAAAATCAGATAAATATTATTATTTGTATGTATGTTTGTATATACTGTTAATAACAACGAACATGAATAAACATGTCGTTTATTTAAACAAATGAATATGTTGTATAGTTTGTACACATGTTATTAAATTATATACATATGTATAAGAAATTGTATCATACAATTTTGGTAACGGTACAAAAAAAAACAATTAAATAAAACTAATAAATTTATTCATACATATGTAGTTTATTTAAACAAAATAGTACAAATGGTAAGAAACAATTAAAAGGTCATCACTAACAAGTTGTGGTATGTAGCCAAAAAAAATATTATTAATAAAATGTTTTAAAAAATTCGATGGGCATTTTTGGTTAAACACATTTTAGGTTTCGTTATTTGTAATAAATAAATTACACTAAACAACATCGGTTTTGCCGTAAATGCAAATTTATATCAAGAATATCTCATATGTATAAGTATTAACAAAAAAAATCAAAAATTCCATTACATGAAAATATATGCTTTTCAGTCCCGAAATTGAGTCACTAAAAAAATCCTTTTCAAATGACAGCATTAAAATTACATAATTTTCTAATTTTTTGTAGAACAATTTTCTTACTTTTGTATGGGTTTCTATAGCGGAAGGTTTTTTTATCGTATTAAAAAAGAATTCGAAATGGGAGAACAAAATAAAAACCGTAAAATATACACTTTATCTCCTACTTCAACCGTATTTGGACTCAGCTGATCAGAAATGTTTAAAGCCAGAATGGTAAAAGCAAGATTACGCCATGCGCATGATTTCCCATTACATGACATAGTTTGTCCACTGTGAGGGTTGTTGTATTGTAATAAACAGAAAATGGGCAAACAGAAAATGCAATACACACTCTACCTCTTTAACCCCTTGCCTAAAAATCTCGTCGGTCTGCCCATTTTCTGTCCTCTTTTTGTATTTTTCACTAAATTGACCAGGACTGGATCTAAAATTATAAAAATGTTTTTAAGATTATCGATCTTCACTAAAATATCTTTCGTTGAGTATAATTCTTTAGATAAACATTCAGGATATTATACTGGTATTACAAGAATGTTGAAAATTTTATTTTTTAGTTTTACCTTTATGCTTTATAATTGCTTAAATAGACATGATTGTATAAATCGAGCCTGTTCTATAAATCGGGTCGCTAAAAACAAAATATTGAAAAAAATATGTTTTCTTAAATGTGTTTTCGAAATTAAGTATGAATATAATATTTTAAATAAACAAATTGCTTGTGCACTCAAAATAAAATGATGCGATTTTTATCTGAAATCGAACAAGAATATGTTCCTGTTTTGTATTCCAAAATGAAAAGGTGTGAAATACAAAACACATTCAGAATCTGCAAAATTCTAAACATTCCATTTTATATATTTTTTTTTTTGTAATATATTTTTGCAATTATTATTTAACCAGTTTAATACAATTTTGTTTAAAAATAAGTAGATTATTTTATTATTCCAGAACAGGAACAGAACAGAACAAATACAGGGGTGATAAATAAAATTTTGAAATCCATTAAAAAAAACTCTAAATTTTAACTAATTTTCCACATTAGTTTAATAATTTTTTATGTTGAATTTAAATTTACCAAAATACAAAAGTCTAACCTTTGGCACAGTAAATTGTTGCATAATTCAATATTTAAGAATATGTATTTTTACGTTCGAGTAAAAGGGATTTAAATTCTATATCAATATTAAAAACAAACGAAAAATTACATTACTATCTTTAGTTGGAAATGAGAAAAATTTTCTGATAAATTCAGAAACAGATGATTTGGTAAATTCATATACTAAGATGATTTTAAATTATAAATGTCTTTAAAGATTTATTTTCTTAGAGCTCATCAAGAATTCTTTCTGGAAATGTTGGGTGCTGAGCATGACGAGCCCTGAAAAGACTTAAGATAACGTGGCTATGTAAAAGAAATACGATGGAAAACGGTATCAAAATGCTTCAACTATTATAGACATTAAAAAGAATATTGTTCTACATACAATTATGTGTAGGAATAGGAAGCAATTTTCAGACTTTTTTTAACTTAATTGCCACAAAACATTTGTATTGTATGATCTTTTATTTAAATTCATTAAAAAATATTAGTTTCAAACCATGCCAAAAATGTATAATTTATTATTTTATTTATTTATGTAATAATTAAATATAAATATAAATTATATTCGAACTTAATTTGTGGAGCATAGGAACGAAGACCTTCACTCATAGTGAAACACCCAGAGCCTTTGGTGGGAATCGTGCTCACAGGCTGGTAGATGAGAAGAATTCTACTGGTCTATCAGTAAACCCATTTTTTATTCTTTTAAAATTATAAATTATGATAAAATTAACTGGAGCCAATTGATTTTTCTATTTTTTTTTTTGGGGTTCAGATTAAAACATCATTAAACCAAATCTTTTTATAAACTATAGGGCCTTTTGGAAAATGCAGCTCTGCATAGCATCTGATGTGCATACGCGATTAGGTTGTGATGCTAATGCAAATCAGGTGAAGTTGATTGCCAGACAAAAGATTTATTTGTTTACAATTTCGAACTCAAAAGCATTAAAAATAGAAAAACTAATAATAAAATTATTTTGTAAATTCTTTGAAGTCATGAGTAAAAAAACTCGAAAAATTAACATGGTTTAAAGATTTAGGGTAAATTTTACACTTTTTTATTCATGCATCATCCAGTTTTGTTATGCTTGTTTATATGTATACTTTTTATTATTATATATTTCGAACTTTAATTAATTTTGATTTATAATTATCCCTACAAAAGTTGTTACAGTAAACTTTTTATAAATCAAAAATATTTTTATGAATACGATCTCTAGTTTATAGTGCGCTGCAGACATGGAAGGATTCAATTACATTACAATTACAATTAAAATTACAGGTAATAACTAACTGCATATTCTCAATTACACATTTCAGGTAGTTGTAATTTAAATTAGGGACTAAAGTCAATTACAACTACTTGTATTTTGTATTTGAACATTTTCAATTACACACTACATGTAATTGAAATTAGAACTTTTCTATTACAAGTAATTGTAATTAGGCAATAATTATTACTTGCAATTGAACAAAATGCAGTTACACTTTTAAACAGTATTTCATTACATGCAATTATAAATAAATTTTTTAAATAAATTTTTGCAATCACAAAAATTTGATAGCAAACAATTCATCAAAAGTTTTTCTCAAATAAACTTCAATTACAGTTCAAATACTAAATTCAAAAACCTTTACACTATTTTTAAATCAAATTTTGACAATTAAATAAAACATTAGCTAAAAAAAACATTTTGTGTCAAACGTTTGACTTTGTGTTTGTTGGGATATCCGGAAACGCACCACCACATAACTTAACTGATCTTTATTTTTCATCATTCGGCAAGTAATATGTTAAAGTCGGTATTCGGTGGTCTATAGATAAACTTTTACATAAGAGATACCAGAAGATATGAATTTGAACTAAAGGCAAAACAACTGCTGATTTGTCATTCAGTGTTAGTGTATATAAATATTAAAATTGGTTGCTAAATATAAATATATCTTATAGAAAAAATAATTATTTAGATCTAAATAAAAAATAATATCTATGTATTTTATATTAAAGATTCTTGTGGTTTGTATTAAAAAATTGCTTTGTTTGTTGGTTATTTAGGTTTTTTTTTAATAGAAATCACATTTGTTTTCTTGTATCTACTTTTGTTTTGTTTTTCGTTTTTCTTCATGTTGTGAATAATTTTTGGTTTTGATTGTAATTAAAAAATTTAGCAACACCAATTGACGGGTTCCACTTCGCCCAATGCAATGTGCTTTATACTCCAAGACGGCGTCTCTAAACGGCCCTCTGCCGTAACTCTAACATCATCTCCTTCCACGGGTATGCCTACCGGCACCAAGGGCAAGTGTATAATGGAGCCATTTTCATGCAAATAACGACTTGATATCGCTTTTGCTGTGTGATTAAACGCTGTATTGCTGTTAGTATAGGCCGAAATCGACTCACATGAATCAAATTGTCTTAGAGAACGGCATTTGCCTTCGTTTGCTAAACGCACTAAACCTAAAGCGGTGCTAAAGAATACCTGTTCCAGGCCTTGGTCTGCCTCGGCAGATGTCTCAAAATAAGTTGCTCCAATAGAGTTGGCAAACAGACTAGCCTCTTCACGGGATACTGCTCGATTAGAATGCAAGTCTAATTTATTACCCACTAGTGTTAGAATCAAGGGATCCTGTACATTTCGGTGCAGTTCCTGCATCCAGGATTTAATTTCTTGAAATGTTCGATATTGTGACAAATCGAAAACTAATATGGCAGCATTGGCATTGCGGTAATACATTGGAGCGACGGCTTTAAAACGTTCCTGGCCAGCAGTATCCCAAATCTGAAAAGAGAGATAAAAAAACAAGTTTTTAATTTAGAAAATTTTCTACAATAACAAAAGGTTCGAAAATCTATAGCTTTTAAGTTTAAAATAATTTCTATATTTAGAGCATTATATCCTTAAAATAACATGAAACTTAAGTTGTAAAAGCATGCAATGAAAAGTTAATAGACTCAGAAAATCTGCGTTGTATGACTTATTCAAGTCTTTAAATGGAGAAAAAAATGTAATCTATACACCATTTATTTTAAAAGTCTTTGTTATTTGCCCCAGATATGCTTTTGACTGATAAAAATTGAAGGCGAACTGTAAGCTCACGCAATTATTTATCGTAAAAAATTTTACATGTGATAAAACTTTAAACTAAATATTCTAAGATCATTAAAGAATAAATTGAGTTATTTAGTTGGTGGTAAAAAAAAAGTAAAACTTGCAGATGTTTGTTCGTGTAAATTTCAGACTAAAAACGAAGCTCGAATTTTATTGTAATAGGTGGAGTAGAAGTTGTGCTCAACATCAACGAAGTTTTAAATCAAGCCAAAACTTCGGTCCGATCGGACCAAAATTTGTAGTTTTCATTTATTTATTTATGAATTTGGTCGGTTTGTTCCAGTTTTTCTGCGTTTTTGGTTAAAAAAAATGTTTGTTCATTTTTGTTATTTTCATTATTATTTTCCAAAAATAGAGGTTATAAATATTTATTTAAATGGTGTCCCCATACAACATATATAATTTATAACAAAGAGCTAAACCTCCCAATAAATAACAGTAAATATTAATAATATTAATTGATTTGTGTGGCCTTATCTTCTGAACCGTTATAGACAGGCACTTGAAATTAAAACAGTGTGAAACTATGTCCAAAATAAAAATTATAAAAAAAATTAAAGGGTGTCTCCGTGGCTGAATTAGTTTGACATATATGGCCTTATATTTTAAACCGTTATAGACATTTGAAATTTACACCGTATGTGTATTGCTATAGCATTTTGCATAAATATTTAAAATTAGAAATTGAAGGAGGGACACCCTTTAATTTTTAATTTAAAATATAGGTGATGCTATTACAGGTATATATTATAACGGTATTTCTAATGCTTACAGATATACATACACTTTAAATATAAACAGAGAAAGTTGTACTATGTCTACAATAACAAGTATAGATAAATAAATCAGTCAAGTGCGAGTCAGACTCACACACGTAGGGTTCCATACTAATTATGTTCAGTACAGCTTTAAAAATACAATTTATTAATTTTTTCATGTTTTAAGGGGCACCCTTCAATTTTTAATTACTTTTTATGTTAGAGTATAGTACTAAATACCCTGTGTAAAAATCAAGTGTCTGCCCATAACGTTTAGAAGAGAAGATAAAATTCCTCAATATCGCGATATCTATGGAACAGCCTTTATTATTAAATTTATTTTCGTTACTTGTTGTGTAAATTTTAATTGTCAGCCTATTACTGTTCAAATATGAGAACTTTCTATAAAAATATGAAGAGCGGTTCAAAAAATAAAGCAATATAAGTGAAAAACTTGTTATTGCGGAACACCCTTTAATTGTTATTGCGGCGATGGCAATACATCTACTGTGAAAGTTTCAAGATTATTTCTACGTATTCAAATAAAAACTTATCGATTCACAAAAAAAAAGCCATATAAGTCCAAATCATGTCACTGCTGGAACACCCTTTAAATTTATTATTTGTTATAGCGGCCATGGAAATTCCCTTTTTATGATAATATTTAGAGCCTACCTATTACGATTGAAAAAATAATACGTGAACACTTTCGGAACACCCTTTTATTTTTAGTAATTGTGTTAGCGGCCGCGGCAACATATCTTCTGTACAAATTTCAAGAGTCCACCTATTACGGTTAATAAAATAGGGCTATACGCATGCAAATCGTGACACTGTCGGAATATCCGTCAACAGACAGACGGACGGACGGGCAGACATTGTAGCGAAAACAATAGGGTTACTTTTTTACCCTTTGGGTACGGAACCCTCATACGTGACGTAATTGAACGTATGTATGTTGGCTTATCTTTTGAACCTTAATAGACAGATACTTTAAAGATACACAGAGTCTGCATTATTATATCCGCAATAACAAAAATAAAATTTTAAGTGTCTTTATTGGTGACTTTATTTGTGATATATGTATGGTCTTATCTTTTGATATATGTACATAATATGTATGTATGTACATATAGATATGCACTTGAGAATTACATATTACGTGTACTGATATATTCTTATTCCCGTTAAAGTTAAAAGTAAAAAAACATAAATTTAACTACTAAAGGGTGTCCCATGCTAGACGTGATTTTGACGTATAATGATAATCTTTTTTGAAAATTTGGCTTATAAATTAATGTCTTTTAAATTTTTATTTTTAATTTGATGTCCGTCTGATTGAAGTCGGGTTTTTTTTTGCAAAAACTCTTAATACAAAAATGTCCTTAACGGCCATTTAACACTATAATAAAATCAGGATGGCATCCACAGAAGTATTTATACTTGCGTTATAGTGTGAAACGGCCTTAATTAATATAACCATAGTGCCAAACGAATGGAAATCATAATATTTAATGTGCTCATTGCTTGGTTGCTTTTATAATCGTTTTGGGTTTTTCGTGTATTTCTAAACAGACAAAGAGTTTTTTTGCAATTTTAAATTTATAGCATAAGAATTTACTTACTTGTAATTTTACTTTAACATCATCTAAGACGACTTTACATGTGAAAAATGAAGCCGCTATTGTTGGTCCAACATCTTTGTGTAAAGTATTTTTAATGTATTTGGTAACAAGGCATGTTTTTCCAACGCCTATAAAACAGACAAAGATAGAAAAATAATTTCTTATGTGGTTTAATTTAACACAATAAGAACTTTAAAATATGTATCTTTTAAAATAAAAATAATTAACAAATAAAAAATGTCTTATTTCTGTACAATTTAATAAAAGAGATGAAGGTAAGACAATTGATTTTTAAGAAACTTAAAATGCTATTCATTATTCCCATCAAGTTTATTAATATGTATGCTCGTCATCATTAAATCAGTAATGAATATAATAATGTTTATCTTAATAAATAATTCTTTACAAAAGCTATCGTTTGCTATTTAATGTCGAATTTTGTGATTTTATCTACAAAAGAATAATAATAATAATAATAATGACATGCATAACGTAAACGATGATAAACGGGATTCTGAGAATATGTTATCAATAAAAAGTATTTTGAACAAAGCAAATACTTTTGAACAAAGTATAAAGCGAAATATTCTTTTTTAACAGACTTTTTGCATCGAATGTAAAATAAAAACTTAAAAGGAAGAAACCTGTAACGTCAAAATCACCCTTAAACACCGCCAACCTAAGACCCACAGATAAAGGTACGGATGTGATCAAAATTTACGTCAGTACATAGCCGCGTTGGTCCAAATCTGACGATGGTCCTACCACTGGGTGAAATTATAGCGCAGATCAGCGCCCCCATTGCACCATTGTAATATTGCACATTGTACAATATGAGTGCAATGAGTAATTGCACCATATAAAAATAGTGCAGAATATACAATATTGTTACGAAAGAAGAATTTATTCACATACAGGTATAAACAAATAAACAGCCACACATACAGGTATAAAGAAATAAACAACCACATAAACAGAAAACAAGAGCAATAACAATCGAACCTGCCAGATATGTCTGGAATAGAACATTCTGGTGCTTTTAAATCACCTATATAAGTGCTGGCGAGTAGTATGGCAGTATTAATTTAAAATTCAAGGAGTTAAGTTGTCGAATTTTAAGAGTGTTTAACAGTTTGCTGTATTTTTTAACAGTGGTATTAATAAATAAAGTGACTTACAGTGAAAGTAATAACAGTGTGTATTTATTTTGCAATTAAAAGAACCCAACGTAAAGTAAAAACGTAACAATTGGTGACAGAAGTGAAATTGTAAAATAAAATAACTTAAAAAAAAATAAATAAAAATGAATTTTGAAGATCTTAAAGTGGAGCAGCTGAAAAAGGAGTTAAGTAAGCTGGATTTGCCAACAGCAGGTAACAAAACAGAACTGCAGAAGAGGCTCATAGATGAATTCAAGCGTCGTGGCATGGACATTGGCGCATATGAGTTTGACGAAAAAGAGATGACAGAGGTATGTAGCCGTGAAACAACAACAGCAAGTAGCATGGACTTCAATACGATGTTTGCCGCTATGATGGAGAAAATGGGAGAAAACTCTAGAATGCTTCTAGAAAATGTAAACGGAAAGCTAGTCGAAGTTCAGAAAGCTTCTAGAGCAACCAGCGAAAAAGTGTTAGCTGAAGTAAGAGATGAAGTTCAGGAAGCTTCTAGAGCAAACAGCGAAAAACTGTTATCTGAAGTAAGAGGTGAAGTACAGGAAGCTTGTAGGGCTAACAGTGAGAAACTAGAAAAAGTTAACGAGAAGCTACAGAAAATTTCTGAGACCTTCAAAAAAGCGAGTAAATGACGTAGAAATCAAGGTCAGCAAGTTCGATGAAAAACTATCCGGCCTGGAAAGAAAAGTGAATCTTTTAGAAACTAGTGGCGTCGAAGTACAGGTAAAGGATGTCGATGTGAAGCTGCAGGAGCTTGAAAATAAAATTATGAGCCTGGAAATAAGAGAACGAGTAGTGACTGAAAACACAAATAGTATAAAAGCTCCCAGTTTTGACGGCACCATACCCTTCAACGTTTTCAAATTTCAATTCGAGACAGTGGCCAGTAAAAATCTATGGAGCAATGAAGAAAAAGCGATTGAGCTGATTCTGGCACTTAAAGGATCTGCAGCAGAAGTCCTCGAAAGCCTACCAACTAGCTGCAGGAATAATTATGAGGACATAATGGCGGCGTTACAGCGCAAATATGGCGGCGATCATAAAAAGGAGCTGTAAAGAATGGAGCTACGTGGCAGGCTGCAGAGAGCAAATGAGACGCTTCAGGATTTCACCATAGAGATAGAGCGGTTGGTGCAGCTAATATACCCTGGGGAAAACCATCCACTTCTAGAACAGTTCAAAGTGGAGGCATTTGTTAATGGTATTCGTGCGGAGTCGTATAAAATTAACCAGTGATAAAATGAAAGCTTGATATGATCGAGCTGCCAACTCTGAGGGATTTAACGAGGGACAACTGGTTCTACTTTTTAACCCACAACGGAAGAAAGGATTATCACCCAAACTACAAACTCATTGGGATGGACCTTATAAAGTAATAAAACGGCTAAATGACGTAGTTTACAGAATACAGAAGTTTCAGAGCCCAAGATCAAAAATGATAGTTGTGCACTTGGAACGGCTAGCCAACTATGGAAAAGGTACATCTGTGCCTGTTTGGGACGAACAGGTTTGAGAAGGGGGTAGTGTTACGAAAGAAGAATTTATTCATTATAGGCTCTGAACCACAATACTCTCGAACAACAACATTAATGGTTTGTTTTCTTACAATGATGAAAGAAAAAAACAAACCATAAAGAGTAACGCCTTAAACAAATACACACACATATTATAATAATAAACACTCATCAGTTAAATACACAGCGACATACATAAAAACAAGCATAAACAAATAAACAGCCACACTTACGGGTATAAAGAAATAAACAGCCACACATACAGGTATAAAGAAATAAACAACCACACAAACAGAAAACAAGAGCAATAACAATCGAACCTGCCAGATATGTCTGGAATAGAACATTCTGGTGCTTTTAAATCACCTATATAAGTGAATCGTGCTGGCGAGTAGTATGGCAGTATTAATTTAAAAGTCAAAGAGTTAAGTTGTCGAATTTTAAGAGTGTTTAACAGTTTGCTGTATTTTTTAACAGTGGTATTAATAAATAAAGTGACTTACAGTAAAAGTATTAACAGTGTGTATTTATTTTGCAATTAAAAGAACCCAACGTAAAGTAAAAACGTAATAATATGTTTGCAATGACTAGAAATTTATAGAACATGGCAAGCCTGGACTCATTTTTTGGAGACCATCAAACTCGTGACACATTTTTGGGCCTTCTGTTAAGAGTGCAAAAGTACACTTGCACAAGCATTGGTCCAAATTACCGCCACTACGTGCACCCCAAAGAAACCTCCCCAATAACCGGTCACAGAGATGGGCTCTTCTCTTTGGGGCTACCGGTCATTTGGACACTGGACGGACATCGAAAGAACTATTATGTTCTACCAGATTCAGGGTTCAGGAACCGCGGCATCTAGTGCCCTCATAGACTTCGCAAGGACTGCGTTAAAGCATTAGAATGTGCCAACAATGACAATTAGTTTCCCCGCGGGGAGGAGGAAGGACCCTAAGGGTAACTTGACCATTTTTTTGTTTTTTGTTAAATTGGGGTTAAATTTGCTGTAGAATCGAAAAGGAGTAGTCCCATACCGCGCCGAAGACGGATTCGTGTCGGAAATTTGGTTTTACTGCATGCAAGTAGGGTACAGAAAAAAATTAAAAAATGTTAATAATCGGTAATTTCATAGTAATAACAGGCAGTAACACTCATTAATGCTGTTATATGCTCTCCTGTAAAATTTGCTTTTTTACCCTTACATTTACGCCAATTAAACGATAGCGCATATAAAATTTAGCCTATAAAGGTTTGAAAAAGAAAGCCATAGATGTCAAAATCCCGCATGTTTTTAAACATCCTTTAATTTGTAACTTTACAGACACTTGAAAGTTACACATTCTGTGTATGTATGTTACTAACAGTTCAAAAAATAGGTTTATATACATCAATTACGTTACCTATTTGGACTTATTACTTTTTACTATTGGGAGGTAAGGTAATCTATACTTTGTGAAAATTTAAGGTCAATACACACTAATTCATAACCTTGGTTTGGTGTTTTTTTTGAAGTCGGTAAAAAAGATGAAAATTTTACAAAGAATGTTAGAAATTTGAAACCGGAATTTTACTGTAAAAAAGCAGGAAATAAATTTTTAGGGAGATATATCTCATAAAAGAGGGATTATACTGTCAAAATCGGGATGTCTGTTCACATTAAACTTGGAGATATTGTCATAAAAGTTGTCCGGGGGAAGAAATAGCCGACTTGTTACCGAAAAATCAAAGATTCCCGATTAGAAAGCTATTCAATCGACAAATCTAACGCGTAGAACTTAAAAAGTGATGTTGGGTATCTTGCTGAGAGGCAACTGATTTAGTCAACGAGCTGTCGAGATTTAAACGATGTTATATAATAAGACTAGCTTAATTAAATGAATCGTGGAAGGAATCAGGCTCTCATACTTATGAATGTCCACCTTTCCGATTGCAATAAAGTTAATTATACAGGCCCGTCAAGGTAAAGTTAAATAAATTGACTAGCAGTTTAATTTATTTTTTATATGTATAAACAGTTTATTGTAGTTTTCTGTTTTACATACATACATATGTATTTTCTATGAATGACAAATTAATGATTTTTCAAACAAACAAAATATTACTCGATTGAAAAACGAATTACAACACCCCCTCTCAATCGATTAGTCCTGTATTATTCCATATTTTAACAAATCTGTTGACATCTAATGATGTTGTAAATAAATCTGCTAACTGGAACTCCCTGCTAATATATTCGTATATTGTCATTTAATATGCTATCCCTTATAAAGTGGTATTTTATGTCTTTATCTTTTGCTCTTAAGCTTTCTAGATTATTGTCTTCAAATAGTTTGACAGTATAGTCATCAACCTCTTTCAAATCTGAGACTGAGTTCTGCGGGCACAAACATAAAAAAGCAACATTCAGACGAATTGATAACCTCCTTCTCTTTTTGAAGTCGGTTAAAAAAAAGTTGCATTGTGTTAGAAATTGATGTTCTCTGGAATGCGTGAACCGATTTTGTTTCTGCAAAGTTTATATGAAAGGTGTCGTCAATACCAAGGTTTTTATGTACAAACTGTCTCTGTATGTGTATTGGTTCATGAGTTATAGCCGGAATAGTTGGCGTGGTACCGCCCATACAAAGTAAAAAAATATTATCGTGTTCCTGGCGAACTGCAAGAGATAGCGCCTTGAAACTTTGCAAGAGTAGCCTTTGTGCTAAGGCGCATAGTCTGCCAAAATACAAAATGAATTGGGACAGTGGGCGTGGTACCTCCCATATAAAGTGAAAAGTTATTATTGTGTATATAGAGAACTATAATAGGTATGGACTTCAAAGTGGGTACAAGTAAATCTCATACCCATGCGGATACTCTAGAAAAACATAGGCTGAAATGGGACAGTTATTATTATCCTGTATCTAGAGAACTGCAATATGTAGCGCCTTTGAATTTCGCATCATATTAAGATACATTGTGTAAAGAAACACAGACTGGATTTGAATGAAGGGCGTTGTATCTCCTATACAAAGTGAAAAATTATTATCGCGTACCTAGAGAACTACATTAGGTATAGTCTTGCAACTTTGCACAAGTAACCCTCATACAAATGTGCATAGTCTAGCAAAATACAGACTGGATAAGAATACTGGGAGTGGCACATCCTATTAAAAGTAAAAAATTGTTATCGTGTTAATACGTATAGTCTAGCAAAAAACAGGTTGGATGGGAACATTTTTGACTTGAGAATAGCGTGCGTTTTCGCGGTAAAATTTGGTCATACTTTTCTTCCAAGTGTTTATTGTGTTTTTTGTGGATGGGTGTAGCGAAGCGCACCGAGGATAGCTAGTTTCGTATAAAATTAACTCGTAATTGTATTTTGCAACCTGAAATCACTTGCATTTCTCAAATTATAAGGTTGGACATCTCCTATATATCTTAGCTAGTCCATTAGATACGTTGGTGCTTCAGCCGCCTTCATTTTTTGGATGAAAATTATTGTGTTAAGTCCCAGTCTTTGTCGTATGTTTAACCATTTTAAAGAGTCCAACATAAATGTTATTGATGTGTACCGGTTACATTTTAGAATTGAACGCATTGCCTTATTTTGTAATTTTTGCAGTCTTAATAACTGTTGATCCGTGCAACATGTGTATATAAAGTAGATCCATACTCAAAATGCGGTTTAATTATCGTATTATATATATTTATAGCCGTTATAATAGATACATATTTTCTTTCTGAGTCTTTTAAAAAAGCCAATGCTCCTTTCCGGGCACCTCGTAATACCTTCGAAATCGAGCGAACTATGGAGCTTCTAAATTCCACAGTGAAGCTGGCTTTCGAACATTCTTGTCCCTTGACAGTAGTGGATGAGAGGGATCCGACACCTTGGTGGAATGGAGAACTTGAATCCATGAAAAAGAATACAAGAAAGGCCTTTAATCGATACATGAGGGAGAGAGACTCAAGCTCATGAGACGATTACAAGGAAAAGAAAAAAGAGCTGAAGAAAACGATACAGCTCCGGAAACGGAGTACGTGGAGGGAATTCTGCTCTAATATTTATAAGAAATACATCTGTAGTATACCGAATACAGAAGATAGTATCTAATGACCCTGTCTCCTGGTAGGTTGGAGGGAAACAAATGTGGTTTTTCTTCCCAAACCGGGTAAAAGGGACTATACGGAAGCTAAGTCCTTCAGGCCAGTAAGCCTTACATCTTTTCTGTTAAAGATAATGGAGAGGGTGTTGGCTGATTTTCTGGAGAACCACACGCTGACGGATAGGCCCTTGAGTAGATACCAACATGCATACAGGGCAGGTAGGACTACTGACACCGCTCTGCATGAACTTTTCAGGGTGGCGGAAAGAGAAATATTCAATGGCGACGCTGCTTTGTCCGTTTTTATGGATATTGAGGGTGCCTTTGATAAAATCTCTTTCTCTAAGTTGAGAGGTGCTCTTAACGAGCGTGGGGTTGAGCCCATTATTGTAAAATGGATCAACGCTATGCTAAGGTCTAGAGCTGTGAATCTCAAAAATGGGAGTTCTAGAATCCGGGGGAGGGTAGTCAGGGGTTGCCCACAGGGAGGAGTTTTATCACCTCTTTTGTGGAACATTACTGTTGATGGCCTTCTTTGGAAACTGGACTCAATGGGCGTCCATACAGTTGCGTATGCCGACGATCTGGCACTTATGGTTGGCGAAAAGTTCATAGATACCATCCAAGGATGTATGAGACAGGCTCTCATAACAACCGAGGCATGGTGTAGAGAACAAGGGCTAACCATAAATGCCAGCAAATCAGATGCTATGCTATTCACTTGCAAGAGGAAGGGCATAGAGGTTGGATCCCTAATGCTTTTCGGGTCGGAAATCAGTTTGTCAAGGAAGGTGAATTATCTAGGCGTCAATCTGGATAAGGAACTTACCTGGAACGAACATATTGAGATGAAGACACGGAAGGCAAAAAGGATCATGCATCAGTGTAAACGAGTTTGTGGCCGTAAGTGGGGAGTCTCGCCAAAGGCTGCAGACTGGATTTTCACAATAATGGTGCGACCCATAATAACTTATGCATCAGTAGTTTGGTAGCCTAAAGCCTCTCAGGCAACAATAAAGCGTAAGTTAGATGGAGTTCAAAGAATTGCTTGTATGAGCATATGTGGCGCAATGCGCACTGCTCCAACACAGGCAATTGAGGCAATGCTGGGATTGCTGCCGCTGGACTTATTTATTAGATCAACGGCTGCGATGTCTGCTTTGCGTATGAAGAGTGATGACATTTGGCATCGCTTTGGGCCGAACATCGGTCATAATAAAATCCTGGACCTTATTAGTAAGGAGGTTAGGGAAGCTCAAATGCCGATGGAACGCATCAGTAGAAGAAAGGTAGTTGAAAGACTGTATCGGACACTAATTGCGGACGGCGTTATACAGAATGAGTGTATGGAGAATGACATCAGCATTTTCACTGATGGTTCTCTTATGGACTGTAGAGCAGGAACAGGTGTACACTCAGTTGAGCCTGTAGTCTCCGTTTGGGGGAGTACGTCTCCGTTTACCAGGCAGAATTGCTTGGGCTGCTACATGCGTTGGATCACCTGCTGGAATGTCGGGTGCAGGGAAGAAAGGTTCGCATTGCACTTGACAACCAATCGGTTATAAAAAGCAGGTGAACGTGTACTCCCAACTAGTGCTGGAATGTGTTTTAAAGCTTAACCGATATTCCTCGGTTAACGAGGTAACATTGATGTGGGTTAAAGGACACATTGGCACTGCTGGGAATGAAGCAGCAGATCAACTAGCAAAAAAGGGATCTGCTGAGAATTTCTGTGGACCAGAACCCAGAGTATCACAGGGTAATGGCCTAATACGAGCAAAAGTCCTACAATGGCTGATCTTACTAAACATGAAAAGGTGGAGGGAGGCTACTACATGTAGACAGGCTCGAATGGTGCTCAAAGAGCCCCTTGGCAGGAGAGCCAGCAAGGTTCTTAGATACAATAGAAGTACCTTAAGCTGGATAACTGCGTTAGTGACAGGTCATGGTAACTTTAAGTATCATCTAGCCAAGATGAAAATCGAAGAAGATGATACTTGCAGACTATGCCTGGAAGATGCCGAGACGGTAGCGCACATTGTGTGTGAATGTCCAGCACTGGCTAGCTTAAGACTTAGGACCACGGGCAGAAGCTTGTTAAATGTGGATGCCATGGGGGAACTAAGAACCGTGATGAGAAAGAATGCCGATAATTCCCAGTCGACACTCTGAAATCACTAGAGTCTAGGTTAAAGGCTGGTTTTAACACGAGAAGTTGCCACAAAGTGTGGCTGATGCTATTATTTGCGTATTTTTTAGGATAATGGCTGAGTTGGCCACAAACCAACTAAATTAGGGCAGTGGCAGCTAAGAAGCAGGACGTCAAGGAAAAACAGGAGGGAACTATTGGCTATATTAAGAAATCATGGTGTTAATATGTCTATATCTTCACTGACGCTTGTTAAAAAAATTGGAGTACCACCAAACATGGTAAATGTGCACCCAGGACGATACGCACATTTCGGTATTAGACAAAGTTTAATAAAGGTTGCTCATTTATTAGAAAATCGTGATGAAATACTTTGCGATATTAATATGGACGGACGGCTTGCCAATTTTTAAGAGTTCAAATACGCAACTTTGGCCAATATTAATCAAAGCAGTTAATGTTAAAAATATAAGTGTTCCCCGCTGGTACATACAATACATAGATAGAAAAGCAAAAGCTACATGATGTTAACGTCTTTTTGGAGAAATTTATTAATTAACTTAATGACTTTTGATACTAATAACATTATTTATGTTACAGAAATGGTCTACAAACAAGATCAGTTGATTGACGGGATGGTGGCTGATCAAAAAATGTTCAAACATAAATTTTTAAAATTACAAGGTAGTTTTTAATGTTTAGGTTTTTTTTTTGATTCTTAAAGTCTATCATTAACCTATTGTTTCTTTTTGATTCTTTCAGAAACAACAGAATATCGAAACAAAGTAATAGTAGAAATGTTGGCCGACCACAAAATACACCTACAAAGACAACGAGGCTCGTCAAAGTATTACTACTCTAACGAACGCATTCAATTTTAAAAATGGAGAAGACCTTCAAAAGGTTGAAGTTGGGATAGGCGAAGCTAATGAAGAAAAATATGTAACTATTATTGCTAAATGTTCAATTAAACAATTAATTTATTGTTCAATTATTTTTTTTTTAGATATCTGCTGTAAATATTTAATTGATGGGAACGCTATCAAAAATTTGGAACGAATTTTTTCTCGTGAGCTGTGCATAATGTATAATACAGACGGAATCTGAACAAAAAATATACAATAAAATGATACACATTATTAGCAATAACAAGTATAAATAATTCTTGCAAATAAAACTGACTGCAAAACAAATAGATGGTATACCAATTCTAAACTAAAAGTGTAAGAAGTAATCTGTAAGAATTAGATTTACACCAAATAAAAGATGCGCCAAAATAAGCGAAAAAAAAGTAGACTATGTGAATGTCAAGCATCTCCCTATTACTGCTCAAAAGTTAAGCTATTTTTGAACTTTTGGAACACCCTTTAATTTATAACTCCAAATAGGTATTTATAGTTATTATACTATACAAAGTAATGGACATTCTGCCGAAGTGTTTAAGTGTTTGTCTATAACGGTTCAAAAGATAGGGCCATATAGGTTCAAATCACATCATTATGGGGACACCCTTTAATTTCTAAATTCAAATTGTATACTTGTTATAGCGGACAACTGTTAAAAAGTGTGGTCATATACATCAAATTAAATGAACTATTGGAGCACACTTTAATTTATAATTTTGAATTTTTATACTTTCTATCATAACGGTCATAGTAATCAATATTCTGTCAAATTTTTAACGGTTCAAAATATAAGCCCATATAGGTAAAATTACGTCACCTATGGGGACACTCTTTAAATTTTAAATTTATTTTTTTAATACTTTCTGTTGTTGGGAGCTATAATGACACGTAATTTTTTAAAATTTCGAATTGGTGCCCTTTACGGTTCTTAAACCACGAAAAAAACATATATGTTGTATGGGACACCCTTTAATTCTTAGGCTTAAATCTAGTTTACGGACACATCATAAAAATTTAAAAAAAAAGTAGCCTATTGTTTGTAAAATTTAATTTTAAGCAAAAAATTTAAACTGAAAAAATTATGGGCGACCCTTAGTTTCGGAGTTACGGACCCCCAAAGTTTCTTGCGCTCGGCCGAAGGCCGTTTATGCAGAAAATCTTTAGTTAGTGAAGCCGGTGTTGGTTATACCATAGAGGAGAAAATCCTTGCTCCCGGCCCTCAAATGCAAATTCTACATTGGATAAGATTCAGAATAAAAATTTTGAAAAAAACAGTTTTTTGTGCGCACTCGAAATTTTTTTTTTTTTTCACTGATTTTAATTTAGCTTGATAGTACATTTAATTACCATTCCAATGATACCCATATTGACTCATTCCGTAATGGTCGAGATATATCAAGGATCGCCCCCAATTTTTCATTTTACATTTTTTGCTTAAAATTAAATTTTACACACAATAGGCTACTTTTTTCTAATTTTTATTATGTGTCTGTAAACTAGATTTGTTCCAAAGTTAGCGAGGGTAAAATTCTAAGGGGTTCTAAGCTTATTCTGGGGGTGGCTTCTACCCTTATCTAGATAGGCTTATCTAGGCTAGCGTAATTTTACGTAATTTACTTATATTTTAGAGATAAACATGAAAAATGTATAGAAGTATAAAATAAAATTAAAAATTAAAGAGGGTCCCAATAGTTGATGTAATTTTACATATACGATCTTATCTTTTGAACCGTTATAGACAAACACTTGAAATTAACAAATTCAACATAATCCATACCATCGGCTAAATTTAGCCTGATTTACGCGCCAGTCATAGGAAATTTGACATTTCACGATTCTATCGGTAACCAGAGAAAAAAATTAAATCGGTAAATAAATGTATTATATTCACTGAAACCCCTGCCATATTATGTGATTTTTTGTAGGGTAAATAAGTATTTTTTTAATCAACCCCCCATGAATCGCATGTTTACAAAAGAAGGCAAGCCAGTTCAAAAAAAAAAATTATCAACAAAAATTATAAATCTTGCAAATGAAAGCGGAAGAAATTAAACAGACAGACTTAAGAATATAAGTATTTTGTCAATGTTATCACTGCCGTGAGACATACTTAAATTCAGACACAACAAGACACACACCCACTCGCATTAAAAGTTGCCTATCGATTTCTGTGACAATGAGTACTATAGATGGACAAACAAAACAAGAACAAATTCAGTTGTTGTTAAACCAGCAAAACAATATTAAGGTAAAATAAATGAAGGTCTTTACGAATGAATGAAGAAAAAATACTAAAACGAGATCCATTGTCAGGAACACTCAATAAAAGTAAATATTAAGTTAAATTATGATTGAATTTCCTGTCTGGCTTACCTTTAGATCCTAAAATTACAACTTTACCCTCAATACCTCTCATGTTGTGGATGTATTTTTTTTTCAAATACGCAACTTTGGCCAATATTAATCAAAGCAGTTAATGTTAAAAATATAAGTGTTCCCCGCTGGTACATACAATACATAGATAGAAAAGCAAAAGCTACATGATGTTAACGTCTTTTTGGAGAAATTTATTAATTAACTTAATGACTTTTGATACTAATAACATTATTTATGTTACAGAAATGGTCTACAAACAAGATCAGTTGATTGACGGGATGGTGGCTGATCAAAAAATGTTCAAACATAAATTTTTAAAATTACAAGGTAGTTTTTAATGTTTAGGTTTTTTTTTTGATTCTTAAAGTCTATCATTAACCTATTGTTTCTTTTTGATTCTTTCAGAAACAACAGAATATCGAAACAAAGTAATAGTAGAAATGTTGGCCGACCACAAAATACACCTACAAAGACAACGAGGCTCGTCAAAGTATTACTACTCTAACGAACGCATTCAATTTTAAAAATGGAGAAGACCTTCAAAAGGTTGAAGTTGGGATAGGCGAAGCTAATGAAGAAAAATATGTAACTATTATTGCTAAATGTTCAATTAAACAATTAATTTATTGTTCAATTATTTTTTTTTTAGATATCTGCTGTAAATATTTAATTGATGGGAACGCTATCAAAAATTTGGAACGAATTTTTTCTCGTGAGCTGTGCATAATGTATAATACAGACGGAATCTGAACAAAAAATATACAATAAAATGATACACATTATTAGCAATAACAAGTATAAATAATTCTTGCAAATAAAACTGACTGCAAAACAAATAGATGGTATACCAATTCTAAACTAAAAGTGTAAGAAGTAATCTGTAAGAATTAGATTTACACCAAATAAAAGATGCGCCAAAATAAGCGAAAAAAAAGTAGACTATGTGAATGTCAAGCATCTCCCTATTACTGCTCAAAAGTTAAGCTATTTTTGAACTTTTGGAACACCCTTTAATTTATAACTCCAAATAGGTATTTATAGTTATTATACTATACAAAGTAATGGACATTCTGCCGAAGTGTTTAAGTGTTTGTCTATAACGGTTCAAAAGATAGGGCCATATAGGTTCAAATCACATCATTATGGGGACACCCTTTAATTTCTAAATTCAAATTGTATACTTGTTATAGCGGACAACTGTTAAAAAGTGTGGTCATATACATCAAATTAAATGAACTATTGGAGCACACTTTAATTTATAATTTTGAATTTTTATACTTTCTATCATAACGGTCATAGTAATCAATATTCTGTCAAATTTTTAACGGTTCAAAATATAAGCCCATATAGGTAAAATTACGTCACCTATGGGGACACTCTTTAAATTTTAAATTTATTTTTTTAATACTTTCTGTTGTTGGGAGCTATAATGACACGTAATTTTTTAAAATTTCGAATTGGTGCCCTTTACGGTTCTTAAACCACGAAAAAAACATATATGTTGTATGGGACACCCTTTAATTCTTAGGCTTAAATCTAGTTTACGGACACATCATAAAAATTTAAAAAAAAAGTAGCCTATTGTTTGTAAAATTTAATTTTAAGCAAAAAATTTAAACTGAAAAAATTATGGGCGACCCTTAGTTTCGGAGTTACGGACCCCCAAAGTTTCTTGCGCTCGGCCGAAGGCCGTTTATGCAGAAAATCTTTAGTTAGTGAAGCCGGTGTTGGTTATACCATAGAGGAGAAAATCCTTGCTCCCGGCCCTCAAATGCAAATTCTACATTGGATAAGATTCAGAATAAAAATTTTGAAAAAAACAGTTTTTTGTGCGCACTCGAAATTTTTTTTTTTTTTCACTGATTTTAATTTAGCTTGATAGTACATTTAATTACCATTCCAATGATACCCATATTGACTCATTCCGTAATGGTCGAGATATATCAAGGATCGCCCCCAATTTTTCATTTTACATTTTTTGCTTAAAATTAAATTTTACACACAATAGGCTACTTTTTTCTAATTTTTATTATGTGTCTGTAAACTAGATTTGTTCCAAAGTTAGCGAGGGTAAAATTCTAAGGGGTTCTAAGCTTATTCTGGGGGTGGCTTCTACCCTTATCTAGATAGGCTTATCTAGGCTAGCGTAATTTTACGTAATTTACTTATATTTTAGAGATAAACATGAAAAATGTATAGAAGTATAAAATAAAATTAAAAATTAAAGAGGGTCCCAATAGTTGATGTAATTTTACATATACGATCTTATCTTTTGAACCGTTATAGACAAACACTTGAAATTAACAAATTCAACATAATCCATACCATCGGCTAAATTTAGCCTGATTTACGCGCCAGTCATAGGAAATTTGACATTTCACGATTCTATCGGTAACCAGAGAAAAAAATTAAATCGGTAAATAAATGTATTATATTCACTGAAACCCCTGCCATATTATGTGATTTTTTGTAGGGTAAATAAGTATTTTTTTAATCAACCCCCCATGAATCGCATGTTTACAAAAGAAGGCAAGCCAGTTCAAAAAAAAAAATTATCAACAAAAATTATAAATCTTGCAAATGAAAGCGGAAGAAATTAAACAGACAGACTTAAGAATATAAGTATTTTGTCAATGTTATCACTGCCGTGAGACATACTTAAATTCAGACACAACAAGACACACACCCACTCGCATTAAAAGTTGCCTATCGATTTCTGTGACAATGAGTACTATAGATGGACAAACAAAACAAGAACAAATTCAGTTGTTGTTAAACCAGCAAAACAATATTAAGGTAAAATAAATGAAGGTCTTTACGAATGAATGAAGAAAAAATACTAAAACGAGATCCATTGTCAGGAACACTCAATAAAAGTAAATATTAAGTTAAATTATGATTGAATTTCCTGTCTGGCTTACCTTTAGATCCTAAAATTACAACTTTACCCTCAATACCTCTCATGTTGTGGATGTATTTTTTTTTTTTTTTTCTTAATTGTAAAATTTCTTGAATGCAGACGTTGTTAAACCTGGAAGTTGCTTAAGCTTTTGTTGTTTCTAACACTTTGTTTTTAACTCTTTTGATTTGTTCAGTGTTCTAGAAATTTGTTATCTAAATAAAGTTAAAAGTTTTTTTACTATCACTATTTCATTTGGCTTAAATCAGTGAAATTAGGCAACAAAAAATTCAATTGCAATCCATTTATGACCAAAATTGTCACCTTCATACAAATTTGCCTTGAAGTTTCTTCTTTTGCGCTGCATTTTATTTAATAATTTTAAACAAGTATTTTCATTTATTATTCATTTTTTAACAATGCTTTCTTTGTTGTCATAATAATGTTTCTTTAACCTTACTGTACTTTACACTTGTAATTTTATAACTTTTTTTTTAGCAAATAAGTAGATTATCAATTAAATATTATTCACTTTCTTAGGTTCTGCTTTATTCAGTATCACTTCACTTTTAGCCTACAGCTGTTATTTGTTTGTATAGTTAACTGTTGACAGGGTGTATCATATATTGGTATTTTAACTTACAATAATGCCAGGTAAGTTTTAAATAATTATGGGCAATGTCATAACTAACCGTTAAGGGTTTGAAACTCAAATTCAGTGAAAAGAACAAAAAACTGCTTACTCTGGAAGTCTTACTTGAACAACTTTAAAAACGAAAGAAAGCAAAACGTAAATCAAGAAAGGGGGAGACTGCAGGTTGTATTAAGTCCTTGAAAATAATCGTCAACACCTGGATAGTTTAAATGCAGTTAGTAATTCGAAAACAAGCAGGTAAAGGACACTAAAAGTCTTGATGAGTACTCATTTTCCAAGATTTTAAACCATTTGCAACGCGATTCAGTTTCACTCTGTCTATAGGTGACCTTTCTGATACTAATTGAAATGAGCTATGCTGCACTTTCATACAGAAACCATAACTAAAGCACTAAAATAGTAAGGGTCTTTGGTGTGGATTACTTTCAAAGCAAAATCGAATAAAATATTGTAAGAACGCTAACGAAGTGGCGGACACAGCTAGTTTAAAATAAATTGACTACATACATAGTTATTTTTATCATAAAGGGTTCGAAAGCTTAGCTCACAAAGGCAAAGTATATATAAGTCTAAAATATCAAGAAAAATTACGTTACGAAACATAAGTTAACAGCAATCAGTAATGCAATTCACTAACTTTTAACGATCTAACACTTGTTAAATATATCAACATGTTTTTGCTTGCACTAACGCATTTGCGATTCACTAACCTATGGTTAACTAATGAAAAATAAATGGCAATGCTGCTAAACAAAATGGGAAAATAACGAGAAGAACAAAGAGGAATGAAAAATAATAAGCAAAATATACAAAACTTTCCACAAAAGTGCTTCATTTTTTGTTCTTTTTTAATTTTATTTCTAAAAAATTGTTTAAATTAATTTTTATAAGGTAGGTAAAATACATATGTATGTAGTTTAGTTAGTTTTTCCCGTTTGGGTACGGAATCCCATATAATAAAAAATCTACCTCAAAACCACGTGTTTTATGGGGGACACCCTAAAGTAAGAATTGCGTTCATTGCAGGCGTCTGCTTTATAGGTTCAAAAGATTTAGTTACCTTTCAGGACACCCTTTAAATTATATTTTTAAATTTGATATTTAATTTTATAGTGGGCATATTAATACACATTCTGTGTAATTTTTGTAGTGGTTAAATTCAATCGGTGCAAATTTTAAATGCCTGCTCCTTACATTAATATAGCAAAATTCATTAATAAAAACAATAGCGGAGTTCAGTGTTCGATGCAAATGGTCTTGCAAAAGTGCAAGTGCGTAATATCATATATTTTTTTTAAAATTCAACAACAAAATACCTATTGTTTTGGTTAAATTTGAAATATATAACGCATTTGCACTTTCGCAAGACAATTTGCATCAAACACTGAAAACTGCTAATATTTTACAAATAATAAAAATAATATGTATAATAATATTTACATAAGTTATTTAGATAAGTTAACACATATTTATTCAGTTTTAAAGATTAGGCTGAAGAAATGTAATGTAAAGAATGTTTTAAATTTAGGACACTCCATTTCAAGATTGAATTTATGATTAAGAGATTTTCTAAAGTTTCCATTTAACTATTTAAAATATTCAAAATAAACTTAAAAGAGAGGACCTTATCATACGAACACTCTTAAATTAAATATAACATAAAAATGTACAGTTTCCAACAGGATTTGTATGCAATTTTAGCTCCGATTATGGTTTTTTTTCTAAATATTGTAAAAATAATGAAAAAGTGAACACTTGTGAGAAAAACTACTAAACAAAAGGGACATGTATTAAAAAACTTATAAATAGCGTGGTAAAATATAGTGTACAAGAGGCTAAAATAGTGTACTATACGCAATAAAATGGAACGGTTTGTCACCGTAGTTATATAATAAACATAAAAAACTAGTAACGAATTGGTAACATTCTGCATTTTTTCTGTCTGTTAAAAAGTTTAACTAATGTATCGGCGGCTATCAAAACTCGTCAGCGGCGGCTGTAAGCCGGCTATTAGCCGTTCGGCGCAGGTGTCTGCTGCTGGTGTTTCTTTTCTTGTTTTTATTATTTTGAAATTTTACCCATTCGGTTGATTTTTATCATATCGAAATTTTGTCATCTCTATATTTAAGCAGATGAAACATTTCAAAAGCAAAAATAAACAAATTTAATAAACAAAAAAAGGTAAACATACGTCAGGCAAACGTTTCTTAATTATTATATTATTATCTACTTTAGATCAGGTTTAAACCACAAAATTAAAGATATCTTGACACGTCTATGATTTAAACACATCGATAAGATTAAAGAAATTGATAGAAAACGAATAAATAAATAAATGTATAAACAAATTTTTAAGTGAAAAAGTAAGAAAGCGTATGAGATAAAAAATATTAAAGTGTATAACTACATATGTACATATATGTAATGTATATAATTTTTGGAAATAAGCAGCAAACCAAGGCGAATTCATACCAGGTGAAGTCGATAGCCCAGCTGATTGTTTTTTGTTCTCGTTTTTTTGCTAATATCTTGTCAAAAAATACATTGTTTCATATCTGCTAATCTAATGTCAAAGTTGTTGTTTTGTTGTAGTTGTTGTCCTACTGCTCACACCTGGTATGAATTCGCCATGCAGCAAACAAACTGTTGATAATGATTGAGTCATGATATAGGGCCATGAAGGCGGTGGGTAATGTATGCACATTAAGGCGTAAAAAGCATGTACTATTTTTTAGACATGTTTTTTAAAACATTCCATGACAGATCGTGGTTAAGTAAAGTTTAATTAAATTTGCTAGTTTTTAATTACAGAGGGGACTGAAAAAAAAGGAATTAAAATGGTTGATTTAAATTTAAAATTCGCTCTTGGTGGTGCACAATTCACAGTAGAATTGTTTAAAAAGCTGGCTGCTGGTGGTGCTAAAGAAAACATCATATTTTCTCCCTTTTCCATACAAACCTGCTTAGCTTTGGCTTTTGCGGGTGCTGAGGGAGAAACCGCCAATGAAATTGCCACCTCAATGAAATTTGTCTCTAACTGTCCAACAGAAGTTGCTGCAACTGTTCAATTTATTTTAGAAAAATACAAGGACAGTGATCTGTTGAAAATAGCCAACAAAGTATATGTACAAGAAGGATACAATCTAAAGCCTGAATATGCCACAACTACCAAAGAAAACTATCATGCCGAGGCGGAGGAAATTAATTTTGCTCAAAGTGAGGATGCTGCTAAAACCGTTAATTCCTGGGTGGAAGGTAAAACATCTGGAAAAATCAAAGATCTTGTTCAACCAGATTGTTTCGATTCTCTTACACGTTTGGTGCTTTTAAACGCCTTGCACTTTAAAGGTGATTGGGAAAAGAAATTCGATGAATCACGCACAGAAGAAGATATTTTTTGGGTAGCTAAAGAACAATCTATTAAAGTTAACTATATGAATCAAAAGGCTAAATTTGGTTATGGCTACTTTGAGGAACTAAATTGTCAAGCCTTGGAAATGCCCTACAAAGATTCTGACTTAAGTATGTTTGTGTTATTGCCAAACGAACATGACGGTTTAAACGATTTGGCTGAGAAACTGCAAAATATTAATTTAGTCGATTTGGCGGATAAAATGAACACTGAAGAAGTAGTGGTACATTTTCCCAAATTTAAGGTCGACTATAATTTGGAATTGTGCGAAGTTTTAAGGGAGGTAAGATACAATTCTTTTACAAAAAATATCCCGTTAAATAAGATCAAATTTAATTTTTTTTTTTATACTCTAAAATAAACTTACAAAGTGTAGTTTTACAGCGCCAGCAAAAATTTCAACTAATATTTAAAGAAAATATTAACTTAAGTTTTAAGTTAAGAGTTAAATTATTTAAATGGAATTAAGATTATGCGGAACAGTTATTATGTACGTTATAGAGCGGGTTAAAAACATTTTATTTTATCTAGCCAAAAAATGTGATCGAGATCCATAATTTGTATAACAGAAAGACATACCAAAAGATCAGAGCCGTATACGAAGTATATGAAGCGGTTGGCACGAAATCTGAAAGACATGTCGAGTTTCTTGTCAATATTTCAAATAGAAATTGAACAGAAATCTATATTGATTGAACATCGAAATGTCGGATGTTATTTTATTTATTGCTAAAATACCTATACAGAAGACAATGACTCATAAATTCATACGTAATTGAATGCATATGTGTGTGTCACTCCACCGTTTATTTTGTTTATTTTGTATAAGTAAAAATCTACAGTAGTAAGCAAAATTCACTGTAGAGTGGTTTCTTGTAGGTTTCTTATGCAGACCTATCGGGCTGTGACACTAAAACAATTATGAATGCACAGGCTGTTCAACCTACCCTATAGTTAAATTTTATCGTTTTAAACTTTTTAAGAAAATGGATTATTTATTACTTCATTTCTAACGTCTGAGAAATGCAAAAGCACTTAACTGACATACTCCTTTATAGGAAAAAGGAAATATTTATAAATTGATCATAGGTATAACATAATGGTAAAATATTCTTTTGATTACTCTCATGAAGTTGCTATTTTTAATTATAGTAGTTTACAAATTGATGAGAACAGCAATGGTACATAACCAATTAAAAAAACCTGCATCGAAATTTCTGTTAGTTATATGGCATTTCAACTAACGATATACATATCGCACCCTAAATACAAAAGGGTCACAACTCAAAATACTAAAATGTTCAGGAGAGACAAAGATCTGTTTATGTAAAAATGATTGTAATATTAAGAAAAAATATTGTTCCATTATGAAAAAAATGCAATATTGAAGAAGGTTCTGCTATACTTTTTTCAATTTTATATTATGTTTGAGAAAATAAAATTTTGAGTTGTGATTAAAAATAATTCTCTTCATCGTGCAGAAGCAACACACTTGACATAAAAATAGATATATGTAACTGTATTTTTTCAGTTAAAGAAGATAGTGATGTGAAATACATTTTTGCAGTAGTTAGAGATATGTACTCTCAATTAATTTTTGAAAAAAGTCAGTTTTGGAAAATTTTGAGTTGTGACCGTTTTGTATATAGGGTGCGATATGTACTACCAGTATATAATATTTATAAGGTAAACTTCCGACTATGTTGATTACTATTCTTGCTTCTTTTACTTTCTTTCACAGTTGGGAATAAATAAAGCTTTTGGCAAGGACGCCAATTTCAGCAACATTTTAGAATCTTCTGAAGAAATTTATGTATCGAAAGTTTTTCATAAAGCTTGCATTGAAGTGAATGAAGAGGGATGTGAGGCAGCTGCTGCTACTAGCATGGTTATGATGTGCAGGATGATAATGACGCCTCTAGAGTTTCGAGCTGATCATCCATTCTTATATATGATTTGGAATAAAAAAAATATATTATTTGCTGGTGCTTTTGTTAACGCTCCGAAATAAAATGTGTAATATGAAATAAAACCATCAGTATATGATTAGCTTTTCTATGTAATATTAAATTGTTGCAGTCATTTTTTATAAGAATACATTAATTTAATTTTAATTTTGTAACGATTTTATATTTTTTATTGTTCATATTTGTGCAAAAATATATAACTAAAAACCATGCTAAATACATTTTTCAATTACTTCTTAATGACTTGTTTTTGAAAAATTGTTCACCATAAAACGACCGAGTCACAATACAGCACAATTTCCATTTTTAAGATGTATAAAGTTTATTTTTTTTTTTTAATTTATGTTTATTTTGAGATCAGCATCAAAAGATTTTGGCAAAACTAAGCATAATTGCTACTACATATTTCGTACATTCTACATAAATCTTCATGGAAGTAAATAAAGAGATTTCTAATGCTACGGCCGCTATAGCAGTAAGAATAAGAAAAAGTTGTTTACCAAGATACAAATATATCAATATTCCTCGTCGCTATGGGAACACCCTTTAAATTTTAGTAATTGTAATTTCAGAGGCCATAGCAATACACCTTTTTGTGAAGATTTTAAGAATCTATTATGGTTAAAAATAAGGTTATGGTTAAAAATAAGGCCATATACTTTAAAGTCCCGTCACTATTGGAACACCCTGTAATACATTTTGTGTGAAAATTTCAAGAGTGTAACTATACCATACACAAATGCTTGGAAATCAGGTCACTATAAGACCACCCGTTCATTTTAAGTTTGTTTGTACTTTTTATAGCGAACATAATTTTAAGTACTCTATGTAAATTACAAGTGTCTGCTTATTACGGTTAAAAAATAATGCCATATAGGTAAATACATACATACATGTTAAAATTTAGACATACATTTTCTTAATCGCTTCACTACATCCTACTGCAGAATTATTTGCATCTATCTACTTTGTAGTGTTTAAAATTAAGAAAACATACTAAAATTTATCAACATCATCCATATTCCATTGTAAGTTGGTTACTACTACTTTTTTTTTTTTTGTTTTGTTATACTAGGGTGAAGGTGTTCAAAAGGAAATGGTGATTTCAACATTTCCTCAGCACTTGTTCAGTTGAATGCCTTTTTAATATCATCCATAACTATAATAAAATGATAAACTTTGGAGTGCTGAAAAATGCATTAAATTTTGCTAATTAATCATATGTAAATGTAGTGATTATTATTTTTTGGAGTTAAAATATGTTGTGATTCCAGGCAATGTATTAAAATCGCATGATTTCAACAAAAATTTCAAGGCAATCGAATTGATTACAGTTAAATTAATTGCTATCACTGAATTCTTAAAAATGATATCAAAATGATTGCAATCACAAAATATTGCAATTTTGAAAAGATTTTATCTTGAAATTTGAAATCGTTTTAAAATCATAGAATGAAATAAGTTTATTTGAAATCACTTTGATTGCGGTTTTTACAGCTCGGTTGCAAACATATAACTTTAATTATTTATATAATAAAAGAAATACTGTTTTTTTTATATATAGACGTCACGACTTGTCAATGTTTAAAAATAAAACAATATTTAAAAAAGCCGCCCTTAAAATAAAAAACACGTATTTTTATTCATAAGAAATTTAGAAAGAAAAATATTAAATAAAAAGTGATACAGGTAAGGAAGTTAAAAGAAAATGAGCAGCAATCGATCTTTTAAAAGACATGTTGTAAACGAAAAAAACAAAATTGTTTCAAAGCTACAATGTATTTCTTCGATGACGCCGGATTTGTCTCAAGAACCTGCTTCTTCTTCGGAATCTGTTAATGCAAATATGTTAGGATGTGATTTTCAGGAAGAAGTTAATTCAGTCCCTGCGAGAGAAATTAAAAAAATGGTATAATGAATATAATCCATCTATGCAATGCTGTAGTTCTTTGTTGAAAATTTTAAAATCTGAAAATTTGGATGTCATCACAAATGTTGGCGGGGTCCTGCAAGGACGTGAACAATGTATTTCAAGAATGGTAGTACCAGGGGAATACATTCATTTAGGGTTGGAAAGGCAGCTTCAGAAAGGAAAAAATGTCTTTTAAAGCGGAATGGAGAACAGCAATTGGATATAAGAATATGTAGATGGGTTGCCACTTTACAAAAGTTCTGCAGTGGGATTGTGGCGAATTCTAGAGCTTGAATAAAAAAAATTTCTGTTTAAATCCGTCCTTTTATTTGTGATGCACCGGCGAAATATTTTGTATACCAAACCAAGGGCCATAATGCCTTAAATGGATGCAACCGGTGATACCAAAAATTATCAGGAATCGGTCACAGAACCGCGTTTTCTTCCTCTATAGATCCAAGTACTTTTAATCTTTTAAATCTAGATGGAACGCATGGCAAGTTACGCACATCTTCTTTGGTAAATTTACTTTTAATTATTGAAAAATTGATACATATATACTTAAAATATTTCTTTCTTATTATCGTAGCCGGAACTTATTGCAAAGGTAGTACGAATTAGTCGCTTAAAGCAGATATTAGGGAAGCTATAAATTAGCAAAAAAAATGGCATTGTTAAAAGCAAAAAGAAATCTTGTACATCAGATGCCGAGCAAATTGAAGAAAATTAAAACTTTTTGAGAAGAACTACAATTTGATTATAAATGGTTAAAATATAAATATAAGAATAACTCAATTTTTATGAAATGTTACTTTGAATTTTGAAAATTTTGCAAATCCGAATTAATCTGCTTCAATTTAAATTAACAAATATTAGTTTAAAGTTTTTAGTTATTTTTAGTTATAGCTTTATTTAACTTTATATGTACGTATGCATGTATATTCTTTTAAACTGCTACAAATACTAAAAACAAAAAAAATATATGTTTTTTAAAATTATAATTTTCGTTCATTTTAATTGATTCATAAGAAGGCATAAAAAACTAATACCAGGCATTGATGAAAACTAAAAGAAATTCTTAATTTTCATTGATGGTAGGGTTTAATTTTTATGACAATCCGTTTCTTAAATTAAGAAATCTTCCGAATCATCGAACTTTCATTAGTCCTAAGCACTCATTTAAATGACAGTCAGTTTATTTAAATGTGAACGCTCCAATGACACCCTAATGTTAAAAGCATGCGTTTTTCACCTAAATTGAACCAGTGCAAGTTCAGTTGAACTCATGAATTTACTAGTGTTTTGCCATGTCTTTTTTTTTTGCTGGGTTACTAAATGAATAGTTTCTTAGGCTCTAGTTTTCAAAAACAAATAGGTATACGTGATAATGGATAAAGAAACAAGTAACATGCAGCGAACGAACATTCGCCCTTGTGCAGACAGTATAAAGTTAACATGGGAAATTTCGTTAAAGGGTGAACTCATTTTTATGTAGAACCAATCGACGGATAAACGCCGTTGGCTACAATCGAAAATCCATAACTCTTGATTGGATTAGAATTTTGTTTAGTAGGTGGGACTTTGGTCTTTAAATTTTGCTATAAAACGACCGTTATAGAGGTTAAATGTATTATAAAGTTGTAGAGGGTTTAAAATACATTTTAATTTTTAAATGAATTTTTGTATAAAAGTGGAGTGTTAAAACATGTAAATAAAGGTTGTTTTACTTTTACAATTAATACTTATGAACAATTTTTTAACTTAAATATTGTCAGAAAATAACAAAATTTGGCTCCCATCAACTTTTTAGTCCTAATATTCACAAGGGTCAAAGGTTAAAATATAATTCATAAAGTAGCGAATGAAAAAGATATCTGCGATTGGTTCAAAATTACCTCAGATAGAGAAGTTTTAATCTAAAAGTCGCATGTTTCTATTTTAGTTATTTTTTATTTTAATATTTCTATATCAATTTTTGTTATCTAAGTATACATATAAAAAATAGTAGCTCATTTCCTGTCTGTGTGTCTGTCTGTCTGCCTGTCTTTCTGTTTGTGGTCGCATTAAAAAAACTACTCGATGGATTGTAACAAAATTTTATGGGGATACTTTTTTCTAGATACACTTTATATTTTTGAAAGCGGATATTTTAAAGGTACTGCATAGTTTACAGCGCCTATTTTATAATGGACGAAACCCCTTATATATAAGTATAAATAAATACATAAACCATAACTCAAGCACTAAAAAAGTGGATTGTGAATTGCTTTGAAAGCAAAATCGAACAAAATATTGTAAGGACGCTAACGAAGTAGCGGGTAAATTCATAAAATAAATATTGATTAATTAACATACATTTTTAAATCCAGCACAAACTGTTATATAAAACGAGTAAAGGCTAGGCTTCACTATCCTACACAATCGTACGATTTAATCAACCAAAAATCTGACAGAATTCTGTCCTAGTTTAAAAATCGTTTAAAAATGGCGTTGAAGATGCCACACTATCATACAAAACAAGTTTTTGCAACTCTGATCGCATGGAAAAACAATATTTTATGAATTTTTTTCAAAAGATTATCAAATCGTACGACTTGTCAAAAAGTATGTCACGCACATACATTTCTAAGCCACACTATCATACTTTTTGAGCACACATGTATTTTTTGACAGATCGTACGACTGAGTATGATAGTGAATCATGGCCTTAAAGGGGGTTTCACACTATAATATAAGTATTAATACTTTTGAGGAAAATGAAACCCTGACATGATGAGTTGTTATTGTTTTTTGAATAATTTCAAACAGCGATAAGATCAGAGTTGCATTTTATTCAAAAGTATTAATACTTGTATTATAGTGTAAAATGCCTTAAGTGTACTGTAAAGCTACTAAAATTAAACAATCTTCGTAAATATTTCTTCTAAACGGCCTTGATTTTCATCTTCTAGTTCTTCTTCTTCTAATTCAGTAGAGGTCGATTTCCATTTTTGTCGAATATTGGACATACATATCGCACTTAATCAACAAAATACCCTCTATTAACTCAAAATTTTAAAATTTTCAGTAGAGGTAAAAAACATTAAATTTTAAGATAATTTAAAAATCCGAACATATTATAGTAAGCAAATTCCATTTAAAAATATATTTACACTGTTTTTTTTTTAATTTTTTGCTAATATTGCCAAATAAAAATAATAACTTTTTGTTGATATAAAAGTACTTAAGACGCTATAATGAAAATGGTCTCATATGCGGTTTTCGAGATAAAAGAGTAATCAGAATATGTTGAAATTTTTACAGTAGAATTTAATATTGATGTTTTTGGTTGATGTCTTGCAAAAAGTGGAAATTTAAAAATTTATTTTGAGTTAATACTCTCTTGTTGATAAAGTGCGATATGTATATGGACCTATAGTGCACAAGATAATGATAAGACCTTCTCTAGTACAATATCTAGACATTTTTCTTTTGTTGTGATCACGAAGGGATCCGTAGTCTTTGTTCCTCTGATGATATTTTTCATCAATTTGTTTTTTTTTGCTTTCTTTTTTCTTTATTTACTTTACTTTTTCTCACAGTTTCGCCTAAAGCCTGGTACTCTGTTCAGTTTTTCATGCGGAATTCTGTCAAATTACATACATAAAAAATTTCTATGAAAAAGTCATGAAAAAATGTTGCAGAAGTAGTACTCTGTTTTTGCTGTGGAAAAACATTGAAATGTTTCTGGCAACATTTTATCAAAGCTGTGAAATAAAGCAAAGTGTTATTTCATGTGGAATTTTTCAAACAACAGCTAATCGCTTGGCCTTTGTTAACATTTCTAAAACAATGTGGTATACTTAAAAACAATAAAATCGTAAAATTCCTTCAAATCGCGAGATAGACACCACATTTTAAATTCCAAAGTTAATACCAAAGTTAAAACAGAAACAGATAGTATATTTTCATTAAAAGGTATTATTTTGATTTGATCCTTTATTCAAGTAAAAAATAATCAAATTGTTTTTTTATAAGTAGCTGTGCCCGCCACGTCGTGGGCGTCCTGATAATATTTTGCTTTAAATGTATTCCACACCTATTGTAAGACATACTAATATGCAAATACTAAGAAGAAACTAACAATAACAGAATTTTATAGCCACACTCAAATCGTAGTATTATTACCAAATTTTAAAAATTAACGCTAAATAACAAAAATAATGTAATCTCATAATTACCTAAGTATGTATTTCACAAAATAACCAAATTATACCACACGTACGCGACTTAAAACAAATAAAAATTTTTTCAATTGACTATTTGGCAGTAAGTAATTCATATATTGTTAGCGCCATATGTGTTTAAATATCAAAAATTAAAGGTGCCGTGCCGTTCTAAGTAGCTAAAACGATCTGTGTTTTAAAATATGCAACTTTCAAAAATTAAAGGTGCCGTCCTGTACTAAGCAGTACTTAGTTCCGCCTTAAGATATGCTGCACATTAGTTTATGTATTTTTTACTTTATAAAAAGTAAAGTATTCATATCCGGTTAGTTCAACTGCTTACTTTCACTGCTTTTTCTGAACTTTCTAAGATTTTTTTTTTGCGGAAAAAGAGTATCCTATATTGGGACCAGGATACTTAGGTATCTCCTCACAAAATTTTCCTGGTCCGAATAAAGGATACTTTTTTCCGCAAAAATATCTTAGAAAGAGGAAAAAATGTAGTGAAAGTAGTAAAGTAACTAACCGGATATGAATACTTTACTTTTTATGAAGTAAAAAAATACATAAACTGATACGTAGCATATCTTAAGGCGGAACTAAAAACGCCGGTATTACCACATAGCATTAAATCGCCGGTATTACCTAATAGCACTAAATCGCCGGCGAAGTAAAATAATTATTAATTGGCTATGCTAGCTTCAAACTAATTCGCCTAAAGAACACCAGAAACGCTTGCGAAGCTTTACTATCGCACTAACCATGTCTTTTCTACTACTACGCCTTTCTAAAGGAAGTAACACAGTTAATGTAGGCATTAATTGCCTGAGTGTTACTTCTCTTAAACAAAAACTAAAATTGTAAGGATCTTTGGTGTAAATTGCTTTCAAAGAAAAATCGAACAAAATATTGAAGGACGCTGACGTGGCGGGCACAGCTAGTTTTATGATAAAATTGTTTTTTTTTTGAATTGTGTTTTATGAATTAATTCAATCCTTCTTTGCTTATAACCATTTTAATGATATCTTGTTAATAATACATTTACTTTAAATTAAATGTTTGCTGATAACGAAATTGATTGATTATTGCAGTAATAATAAATATATTTAAAAATAAAAAATTATTGCATTTTATATCGTACGAACAAATAATATTAATTAAAATTTAATATGACGAGTCCATACCTGCAACACTATTATGTGTCTTTGCGTCTTGATTTCGGACATAGAAATTCAGAAGGTGTTTGATGAAAGTAAAAAAAACGTACTTGCAGTAAAATTTAAATCGGCGTGTGTTTATTTTTGAAAATAAAAGAACCAAACGTAAACTAAAAACGAACCAATATATGTAACTTCACTATCTAATCCTACAAGAAAAACAAAAGAAAAGTGGTTGCGAACTGCTTGTGGAGAAAGTTAGCGTTTTATGTGCAACAAAAAAATTGCTTGAATATATCAATTAAAAAATACTACTCGTGGTAGTATATGTATCTGAAATTAAGAACATGTATTTAATACATAAAAAAATGTTGAGCTGCTACCATTTTGTCGATAGAATATCACTAGAAGGTAAGATACAAATTTATTTTTTCGAGTTAATACCCTTTTGTTGAAAAAAAATAAATAAATTATTGAAATTTTATAATTAAGTTTTAACGCTCTAGGTCTTTTTTATAAAAATATTGTAATTAAAAAGGTCAAAAATTACAATAACTGTATAAATTATTGAAACTTTACTAAATTTCCTCCGGTACTACTCAAACATTTTTTTCGAAATGGCATTATAGGTGTCGCACTATTATAAAAAAAGATTTGCAACTCTGATCAGATTTTGCAAATCTGAGCATGGAGAAAAATATTTTAGGAATTTTTTCAAAAGATTATCAAATCTTACAGACCTCTCATAGGTTTTGAGCACACATACTATTTTTGACAAATCTAACGAGTGTGATACTGAATCATGGCAGTAAAAAAGCAATCAGGGGAGTTACTGCGTAATTCGATTCGAAAGAAAACCTTTTCCAAACATAGTTAGTGTCGTCCGCCCAATTTGGTAGTTCGCCATGTCAAAAGTTGTATGTTTTTAGAAATTTTATAGTGCAGAAGTGAGCAAGCAATAAATCACATACATGCCTTCTCAATTTTCTTGTTTTTTGACATTTCGTACTACAAAGCAACAAAATCCCATGTTGTTTTTCTATCCTTGTATTTGTTGTAGAGACGCCACTACATAGTAAGATAAATCTACCTTGGTATAATGCGTCAAAGGAAACTGTACATCTTCGGCATTCAAGTTAAAAACTGTCATTTATTAATTTATTTATAATTTAAATGAATATTTCATATTTTTTATCTAGTATATATCCTTCTTTCATGTTTTATTAAAAAAATAAATACATAACTAATAAAAAAATATAGAACATAAACAAAACAAACTACAGATTTCAAGCGGCCAAAGAAATTGTAAATTATATTTATATTAAAATAATAATATTACTTAAATGACAAAAAAACAATTAGTATTTAGTTTGATTGTCATTTGATTTTATCACAGCTTGTAGTCTTTTTGACATCGATTCCACAAGTTTTATAGTAACTTTGGAGAAAATTTTTTGCCATTTCTCCATTATCGCTGATTTGAGAGAGTCCTTGCTTTTGATATCACTTTTTCTTATTTGCCGATCCAGATGTTCCGACAAATTTTCAATGGAGTTGAGATCGGGAGACTGGGGGATGACCCCAACTGTTTTGGAGAGTGGTAAAACAACCATTCTTCAATATTTTAGCAGTGTGCTTGGGATCGTTATCTTGCTGAAAGACCCAAGTACGATCAAAGCTCTCTACCAAGTTGCCTTTTAAAATGTTGAGTTAATATGTTTTATTCATAGTGTTTTCTATGAATACCAAATTTCCTTCACCATTGGCTACCCATCATCCCCCACACCATCATCGAACCACCATCGTGTTTCACTGTAGACGTTACATTTTGCAGCGCAAATTCAGAATTTTTCGTCGTCCAAATTTAATCCGGCTTTTTCTTACCAAATATTTCAAATATACTTTATTCACTGAAAAATACATTCATCCAGAATATATTGACTGACTTTCGTACTTTTTCGTAAACTCTCGACGTTGACGTTGATTGATTACCGAAATACACGGTTTTATTCTTGAAACTCGTCCATACTGTCCATTTGCATGTAGTGCTCTGCGTATTGTCCTGGCACTAACAGAAATACCGGCGAATTGTGTTATATTTCCAGATATTTTTTCTGTTGAGTTTTTCCTCAATTCTCGCACAATGGACCGTATTTAAGTAGCGTTTAGTTTGGCTGACCATCCAGATTTTAAGCGATTTTATAAATTTGAAAACTTTTTGTATTTATCAATTATATTCTTTACAGTGTTGTGACTTCTTTTAATTATTAAACCGATCTCTGGAAAATATTTTCTTTTTTCGTAAAATTTTAGCACAATTTTGCGAACATCTATTGAGGTTTGTTTGCCCATTTTTAAAAAAGTAGAAAAAAGAATTATTTTTTGAATTTCTTGTGACAACGTCAAACAATTAATAATTTTTATAACTAGTTATATAACTATTAATATCGTAGTATAACAACTCACAAAAATAACTGTTATTTTTATTGTAAAATCGCTTATTACTCGCTATGCATAAGAGTTGTACAGTTGATTTTGACGCTTGAAATCAGAAGTTTTTCTGGTTTTTATTCTATATTTTTTGTTATTGTTAGAGTTTTGATTTTCTTTTTTAATAAAACATGAATCTTATATATATAAAAATGGTGTAAAAAATGTATATTAATTCATCAAATGAGAACGGCTAGGCTGATTTCTGTAAAATTTTTTGTCAGTTATTCGTATTTTCGAGGAGAAGGTCCTTACGGAAGAAAATTTTGGAAAATCCCTCCGGAAAAGTCGGAAAATTGGAAAAATCGAAAATCGAGTTTTTGTATAAAATTTTACGTGAAAATAGAAAGTTCTTAGTATAAATCGCGGAAAATTGGAAAAATCAAAAATTAATTTTTTGTATGAAATTTTGTGTGCAATTATTCCTTAATGCCTTCCCAAATGAAAAAAAAATTAAAGTTCTTAGTGTATCGAAACGTCTTACAAAACAACCGGTGTAATACACCTTATTGGCGTCAATGCTAAAAACCGATAGATGACGGTATACGTTGACTTACATTTGTTTTGTAAGAAAAAGCCAAACAAACCAAACCAAGAGAGTGAGTAAGAAATCACTCACATTCTTATTAGAGAAGGCATCGTGTAAATTGGCAGTTAGACTATGCTCAATTTGACAGGTGTAATTTTCGCACTGTCATTTTCTACACTAAATGTGCTACTTTTCTTGCTGCAATTTATTCCAGTTTTGTGAATTATTAAACTGATTCCGGATTGTTGTAAATCACGCATTATATCCACATACGGTAAAAGCATTACAATTAATTGAGATTCAGTGCAATATTTATCAAAACATTCATTCTTAAAGAAAATAAGTTTGTGTGAAAAAAGTAAGTTTATCTAATTGGATTCCGAGCATTCATACAGAAGCATTTATTTGTTTGTTTGTTTTGTTTTTTTCTTTTGTTTGTTTTTTCTTTTGAATTGGATTAGTCAAAAACGTCTTTATTGGTTTTCAGGGAGACTTATTTACTTCACTAATGCCTCCTATTAGACGATCAAACCTTGGACGACGTGCAATAATTTCTAAGAATGTCCGTGATGATCAAACAGAAGAGGTACGTGCACAACAAAATGAATGGAGATGAGCCCATATTGCACAGCTTCGCGCTGCACAATCACCACCTCAAATTCGACAAAACAATACCAGAAGAAGAGCAGTCGTTGCACGCGAACATGCAACGTATAGCTGACCGTGCGAAAAACAGGGAAATTGAAGATTAATCCCACAGACTTCGAGTGATTGGCCTTGCAAATACCAATCGAACGGGGAACTGAATCCGCTTGAATTGGAATGGAAGGTCAGTTGGAATAATGGGAATTCATGGGATAAGAACTTCCTCTCCTTTGAATTTGCTCTTGATGATCGCCTGAATCACATTGTTCATTAGGTTTTTGACGGACAGCCGCGTACCGAACACCTGACGTTGGATTGACTATTTTTATATTGAAGTGATAGCCATCCTCTCCACCGCAGAACATCAAAGGGTATTGAAGTGCATCGTATGACCGATGAGTCTCGTACACGCGCTGCAATTGTCCACCAACTAGACGCTTGAGAACAATATCGCGTTGTTGTATTTGCGGTTTATGTAAATGAAAACCCTTTACTTTTTAACATATGAAAAATGAGTTTTATTTGCGTAAGTCTTATTTGTGTAAATCTCAAGCTTAGAATAACAGATATAAATTTTTATAATTTTGACAACTGTTTAGACTTCGAAGCAAGATATAAAAAGTAACGACGTTGTTTAATCTTTGATATTGCCAACACGCGTGATTCTACATTGTCTCCAGCAATCACCACTGCGACTTCATTGATAGTTGGAGCATTGAATTGCCTTTCATGGCCTCCAGCGGGTCTTTTGTCTGCTCTAATAATAATTTTGTGGTCGTCAGAATGCATTGTCTCCAATGCAGTTTTGAACAATTTAACCAACTCATTTTGCTTATGCAGAAGATTTTGCAATTGTTGAATAATTTCACGTTTCGTTGCTGTAAAAATTGCACAACGTTGATCTAGTTCAATTGCCGAATTACCAACGAAATAGATCTGAAGGAACTTATGATCTTGGTTTGGTGGTGGTGGTAACAAAGCGACCGCTCGATGATGAATTTGACCTTGAATCTGAATATTTGGAATCAATTTCGAAAGGAATGAGAAGAATTGTTGATTTTGATAATAATGAGACGTCATTACCTTATAACTCGGATTATAGCCGGGTTCATCAACACTTTTGGCTCCAAATGACGTCATTTAAAAGCATCCATTATATTTTTGTATATTCGATAGGAAATAATTTTGATTGAATTGTATTTCCATAGAGAAGCGAATACAATGGCTCTGGCGGAGGAGGCAAAACAGGCAATTTCACCTTGCCACCAGCGCAGCATAAGCCGGGGGTTTCCGATTGAAACTTCAATGCATTGCAATGCTGGCAAACGACAGACAATGAACCGATATCAACGCAGCGAAGATCTTTGTAGGCTATTGCAGAATCGTATCCAAAAGCAGCCCGATTCAAGTCACCATTTACGACTGCTCTTCTTCTGGTATTGTTTTGTCGAATTTGAGGTGGTGATTGTGCAGCGCGAAGCTGTGCAATATGGGCTCGTCTCCATTAATTTTGTTATGCACGCAGTGGTGGATTTACGCCTAGGCCCATGAGGCCAGGGCCTAGGGCGGCATAATATAAAGGGCGCCAAAATTTAATGGTAAAATAAAATATGCTTTAAAGGAATACGATTTTTGTAAATTATATTTAGTAATTTAATAAAAAGTCAAAAGAAAGAATAAAAAAGTCAAACAAAAGAATAAAAGGAAAAGAAAAAAGAAATAAAAAATACGAAAAAAGTTTCCGTCTAAATCCCGCATATGTAGCTAAAATTACGTTGTCGACTGCTTTAAAATCGCTAGATTGATCGCTAAAATAGTAAAATTTACATTACTTTTCAAAAGGTGTAAAAGAATGTTAATGTGATTCCCCTTTTTAATAGTAATCTATGAAAATAGAATAAACAAGTGACTGTGTTATTTATTTAACCTGTGCGTGGTTTATTTATGTTCATACATATGAACTGTTCACATCAGTACACAAGTTTCAAATTTTCGTGTTTGTTGCATTTTAAATATGAGTGCCTATAGAAAAACACTCAGCGGTGCTGAATATCGTAAAAAAAAGGCAGCAAATGTGGATAATTTACTAAAAAAAACTCCAAAAATATCAAATTTTTTGACAACTTGTTTGACGACATCTTTAAATAATGACCAACAACCATCATGTTCATCTGCAGTAAGTATTTAATCATTTTTTCGATTAAATTCACATTTAATGTAAGTAAAAAAATTGTGTTTGAAAAAAGTAATATTTTGTCTAGCAGGTATTAGAACAAACTTCAGCACAAGATATTGAAAAAATACATTCAAACTCTCCTTCAACGAACATATTAAATCAAAAATTGATTGGAGCTGATGCTCAAAAGGCTAATAATAGTGATCCCTCTTTGTGGAATTTAAATCAAGAAACACGAGATTACATAAGTATAAACGGTATACCGCAAAATAATATTACAAATTTAAAAAATTCAAAAAGAGTTTACAGTGATAAAACAAGGTATTGTTCCAAAAACTTGTTTCTACGAACGTTAAAAAACGGAGAAATTCAGCGCCGTGAGTGGTTGGTTTATTCAGAAACTAAAGAGTCTGTATTTTGTGTGCCTTGTTTGTTATTTGGTAAAAGTGGGGAAATTAATGCTTTTACCGGCGAAGGGTTTAGTGACTGGAAAAACTCGAATGCACGGGTTGAAGCCCATGAAAATTCAGACTTTCATAAAACTAATGTTTATCATTTAAAAACTCGTGCAGTAGTTCAAGGCCGTGTGGATCAACGTCTAATAAAACAACTAGATGAAGAAATTTCATATTGGAGAAAAATTTTACACAGAATAATTGCAATTGTTAAATCAGTCGCAAAAAGAGGACTGCCATTTCGGGGACATTCAGAACAAATAGGAAATCTCCAAAATGGAAATTTCTTAGGAACAGTGGAACTTCTTGCCGAGTTCGATCCATTTTTATCTGAGCATTTAAAATCTTATGCGCATCGCGGTAGTGGAAATACCTCCTACTTATCTAAAACAATTTATGAACAGATTATAATCTTGATTCGGGATAAAGTATTACAACGCATTTCTAGTGAAGTACGATCGGCTAAGTATTTTGGTGTCATTGTAGATTCTACACCTGATATTGCACATGTCGATCAGCTTGCTGTAATTATTAGATATGTACGTGAAAATGGTGAAATCGTTGAAAGATTTTTAGAATTTTTACCAAATACTGGTCATAAAGCCAAAGATATTGAAAATGTCGTGTTAAACTCTTTAGAAAAAAATGGTTTAGACATAATGAATTGCCGTGGTCAATCTTATGATAATGCAAGTAATATGTAAGGTATATATTCTGGACGCAAGATTTAAAGCAATTAATCCTTTAGCAGAATACGTGCCTTGCGCTGCCCACTCTTTAAACTTAGTAGGTACTTGTGCAGCTGAATCTGTACCCGAAGCAGTCGATTTTTTTTACACTTTACAAGAACTTTATAATTTTTTTTACAATATCTACACATCGTTGGGAGATCTTGGTGCAGCGGACAAATTTAAGACTCAAAAACCTCTCTAAAACTCGCTGGTCAGCTCGACATGACGCATGTAATGCTTTAGAAAAAGGGTGGTCTGCAATAATTGAAGCATTAGATTTTATTGCAGAAAACGAGGACGAGAAACCAACCACGCGATCTGAAGGTCTTGGATTGCAACGAAAATTACAACATCTGGAAACAGCTATCCTGGTCAATGTGTAGAATGTAATTTTAAATCGTTTTAATGCTGCCAGTAAGAAACTTCAGGGGTCCCAAGCTGATTTATCATCTGTAATCCAAATTTATGATTCCCTTGCCTCATTTCTGCAGTATATTAGAAATAAACAATTTTCTGAATTTGAGGAAAAAGCTAAATTGCTATCTGGAGTTCAAGATTATTATCATTATGATTCTTGTCGTAGAAAAATTAGGAAACTTCATTCAGATGAATCACGGGTAAATGAAAGAGGACCAATTTCTGGACAGGAACATTTTCGTACAAATATTTATTATCCCATTTTGGATACTCTGATGTACAGTTATCAGAACGTAAAAATGCATACTTAAAACTTTTTGAAAACTTTAATTTGTTTAATAATTTATCAGAAATAGATACAAATGAATTAATACAACAAGCAAATAAACTTGTGGAAAAGTATCCTAATGATCTAGAAGAAACATTAGCAAATGAATGCATTCATTTACATTATCAACTCAAAGATTCATTGGCGAATACTGAAGATGTGCGTTCTGCACAAAGTATATTCTACATATTACATATACGGAATCTTCAAGATGTTTACCCCAATGTATACATAGCTTTGCGAATTTTTCTGAGTATCCCCGCTACAAATTGTTCAGCAGAAAGATCTTTTTCAACCCTGAAAAGAGTAAAAAACTATCTACGGGCAAGTATGGGCCAAGATAGACTTAATGCTCTTGCATTATTGTCTATTGAAGCTCAATTGGTGGATGAAACTGACTATGAAGATTTATTTGAAGGCTTTGCCAGAGAAAAATCTCGAAAGACTAAATTAATAAAATAAGCATTGATAAAAAACTTTGATAATTTTTGAAAAATAGTATTCATATTAATATTATATTTAAAACCGTTTCTTTTGTGTTTCATCGGTACACAAACACATGTACATATGAATTATTTCATTTTATTTTAAGATACCATATTTAATTTTATATAAAACTCAAAAAGTTTAGAAATTTCTAATTAAAAAAACAGAAAATTTGAAATAAAAGATTATTTAAAACACCCCAATTATGTGTAAAATTTTATAAATTTTTTGGTCGAAAATAATAAACAATATTTAATAATTGAATTACACTGCAGTGGACAAAAGACTGTTAGTAAATATATGTGACTTAAATGTCACATATAATCAAAAAGGGCGGCACTTCAAAGAGTGCCTGAGATGGGCCAGGCCTAAATCCGCTACTGTATGCACGTTTCTCTTCTGTTTGATCATCAGGGACATTCTGAGAAATTATTGCACGACGTGTACGTCGTCCAAGGTTTGATCGTATAATAGGAGGCATTAGTGAAGTAAATAAGTCTCCCTGAAAACCAATAAAGACGTTTTTTACTAATCTAATTCAAAAGAAAAAACAAACAAAAGAAAAAAACAAAACAAACAAACAAATAAATGCTTCTGTATGAATGCTCGGAATCCAATTAGATAAACTTACTTTTTTCACACAAACTTATTTTCTTTAAGAATGAATGTTTTGATAAATATTGCACTGAATCTCAATTGTAATGCTTTTACCGTATGTGGATATAATGCGTGATTTACAACAATCCGCAATCAGTTTAATAATTCACAAAACTGGAATAAATTGCAGCAAGAAAAGTAGCACATTTAGTGTAGAAAATGACAGTGCGAAAATTACACCTGTCAAATTGAGCATAGTCTAACTGCCAATTTACACGATGCCTTCTCTAATAAGAATGTGAGTGATTTCTTACTCACTCTCTTGGTTTGGTTTGTTTGGTTTTTTCTTACAAAACAAATGTAAGTCAGTGTATAACGCCATCTATCCGATTTTGGCATTGACGCCAATGAGGTGGATTACACCGGTTGTTTTGTAAGACGTTTCGTTACACTAAGAACTTTAATTTTATTTTCATTTGGGAAGGCATTAAGGAATAATTGCACACAAAATTTCATACAAAAAATCAATTTTTGATTTTTCCAATTTTCCGCGATTTACACTAAGAACTTTCTATTTTCTGATTTGGAAAGCCATTAAAGAATAATTTCACGCAAAATTTCATACAAAAACTCGATTTTCGATTTTTCCAATTTTCCGACTTTTCCGGAGGGATTTTCCAAAATTTTCTTCCGTAAAGACCTTCTCCTCGAAAATACGAATGACTGACTGAAATTTTACAGAAATCAGCCTAGCCGTTCTCATTTGATGAATTACTATACATTTTTTACACCATTTTTATATATATCAGCAGATTAATAAATGTCAGTTTTTAAAATAAAAGCCGAAGGTGTACAGTTTTTTTGACGCTCACAGTATGTCAAACAAATTCCAATGATTTTGTTTTCGAATTGAATTACGCAGCAACTCCCCAGGGCAGCAGTTTTAAAATTAATGCATTGTTTCGAAACTTTGCATACCTATGTATGTAAATGGTTTAAATAGGGTAGCACAACTATACATATTTTTTTATAGGTTATAGCAAATCCAGTTGCAATTCGGAGTTCAATATTTATTGTAGTTTAAAATACTTGCAAACAAACAAGAAAAACTATATTTCATTGAAATATTAGTTTTTCCATTTTTATATAATTGTAAAATTATTTTTCAGTTTTGTTTAATACTCTATTGAAATAACATCATTTTTGTGTTATACTTTTTATTAAATAAATATTCGTTTTTATACTTAAACCATAACAATATTTAAAAGAATGCGGCCAATAACCTTATACGTTGCTATAATTACTTCTTTTTTCATGCTCCAAGAGGTACTAGCTAGAGCTTTTAAAGCCTTATTTTCAGATTTTAGATGACATAAGTGGCGTGCGAGAAGAAGTGAAGGAGGTTGTCGAAGACCACCCCTAGAAATTTTGGGTAGTTAACCGTAGGTAAACGTGTGTTCTCGAAATGTTTAATTCCGTCCTTACTTTCTTTGACCGAGAAGTGAAAAGAGACAACGACGACTTTGATGGTGATAGTTGGAGTTTACATTCTTCCAGAAATTCCATGATAGTTGGAAATAATGGCACTTTATCTTCAAGCCGAAAGCCATGCAGAAAGCAGTCATCTACATGAGACTATCATGACATCTTGGGTTGGTGCAGGAAGTTGGGAAAGATAAATATTAGAGAGTATTAGTGACAATAGTTCTCCTTTTGGCCCCTAAACTCAACAAACGCTTGTAGCATAGTTTGAGATAGTTGGGAAGAGTAAAGTTTGTGATGTATTTTATCAGCACAGAGCGATATACCGTATCAAATGCCTTGGATAAATCTAAGCCAACAACAATGGGGCGTTGAAAAGCCTGTGCTGCTTGAGGCTATCAGCAATCTGTGTGAGTATCAGGTTTAAAGCCGTTGTTGTGCTATAGTTTCATTAAAGCCGTGTTGGTCTGTAGCGAGCGAGAAATGCTCTTTCAACCTTTGCTACGGGTGATAACATTTAGATAGGGCGGTATGAGTCTCCTTTTGGAATGATTCGGGCCACCTTCCAAATCTCTGGAATTAACAGTTGACGCATTGATAGGTCTACCTACTGTGTCAATAAATATGCACTTATCGGGCTCCACGAAGTCGCTCGATTCTCTACAATGATCAAGATCGGTATGTAGTCATAATTGAATGCAATATGTGTTTTCCAGTTTGTGTAGGCAAGAAAAGCAGGCAATGGAGATGTCTAAGAGCTAGAGCACCTTGTTGTTATTCTTGTAGAGAAATCTTCGTGAAATACAGCGAATTCGAATTCGTCTATCTGGTCGGCTATCAGTATGCTGCGAGGATCGTATGGTCATAAGCATTGAAATCACCAAGTACTATTTTGTTATCATGTTTCATCCCTATGTTCGTTCCAAAGCGAAGATCCAATTGCTTATCGGTTTAAATACAACTTTGTACATTACATAGTTATTTGCATTGAATGGATGTAGTTAATAATACTTTGTATTGGTCGCGCAGCTTTGTGTATTATATGGCGAACAAGTTTTTTTCGTATTTGAATATGAAAAATGGACTGTTATATAAGCATTAATATTGTGAAAAACCCTATGTTTACCTTATATATTTAAGCTGCATGATATGAAAACTCTTTGTTTATCTTAAAGTGGAACGTTGCCACAGCTGGCTTTTAAATAACATATGTGTGGATGTGTTCACTTTCACTACTTTTTACGGTTTCTAAAACAAATTTTAATTATCTTATTTTAAAACAAAAACTTTATAAATATATTGTTTTATATACATATAAAAATGGCAGGTTTATTAACTTTTCTTAAAAGCCGTCCCATATTTTGGTTAAGTGTTACCGGCACAACATTGGGGGTAGCATGTTTTGTCAAGTTAGAAATAAATTCAATTAAAGAATTATTGAACAATATGCATAGATTTAAAATATTCCAGAGACTTTATGCAAGGTGCTAAATTTACCAAGAAATCCACAGCTGAGGGAAAGGTAGTTATTGTTACCGGTTCAAATACCGGTATAGGTATGGAAACAGTTAGGGAGTTGGCCAAGAGAGGAGCAAAAGTGTATATGGCTTGTAGAGATATGAACAAATGTGAAGAGGTTAGTTTTGAATTCATAATAATAAGTTAATAATGGTTTTTATTTAAGGCTCGAGAGAAAATTGTCCTAGAAAGCCGCAACAAGTATGTCTACTGTAGGGAATGTGATTTGGCATCGTTGGAATCGATACGAAAATTTGTTGATAAGTAATTAAAAATCCTGGCTTTAATCTAGCTTACCTCGGCGGTCACTCATATTTACCGAGTTATGGGCGTATGAACTTTTCTCAACATAGGTATTATAAGTCAATATCGGTAACATTTAAAATCTTTTGAAAATATTTTTCAAGAGGTCCTAAAATTTAGCGTAAATTTGTTAACCCATCAAGGGCCGACACATATTTTAGAGTTTTTTTTTTCAAACTTGGGATGGGAAGCTTAAATAACCTAAGCCGGTATTTCCATAGTGGAGAAAATCCTTGCGCCCGGCCAAAGGGCGGTTAGGGAAGAAATCTGTTAAGCGAAGCCGGTTTTCTCAGATTTATATGAAAAGTTCAGAGTCCTATAATTATGAAAATATGGATAACCGAAGAATTTTGTACTTTTTATTGTTTTCTTATTTTTCAATTTTCTATCACCTTGAGTATTTTTTTTATTGAATGGAGTAACTTCCAATATTTTTCTAAATGTTTTCATACATTTTTGAAGCTTTAAAAAGGAACAGAACCGTTTGGAGATTTTAATTAATAACGCTGGCGTTATGCGTTGCCCTCGTTCATTGACTAAAGATGGTTTTGAAATGCAATTGGGTGTCAATCATATGGGACACTTTTTACTCACAAATCTGTTACTGGATTTACTTAAGGTAAGTTTCACAACGTATAAGTCGCACACCTTTTAATTTATAAAAAAATCGGTTTTTAATGTATCTGTTAATTTAGAAATCTTCTCCCAGTCGCATTGTTGTAGTGTCTAGTTTAGCACATACTCGTGGTGAAATAAATATTGGTGATTTAAATAGTGAAAAATCATATGACGAAGGCAAGGCTTACAATCAAAGTAAATTGGCAAATGTATTGTTTACCCGGGAACTTGCTAAGAGGTTAGAGGGTAAGTTAAGTTACAAACTAAAGAACAATTCGGAAAAATGTGACAAAAAATTGTGCAATAGGATAATTTTTCAGTGTGCTCCAGAAACATAGGTAGAAAAGGTGTGCATCATTCCATTTGAATATTATTAAATGGCAGAAATATGAAAAAACAGCGAGTGCCTCTATAATGTGAAAATCAAGAATTTTTTTAAGTCGAATATTTACTAAAAGAATTTGATATTAGATAATTTTTTACATTATGATTGTACGAGTTTAGCTAAAAACGAAGACTTAAAATCAAATTTCACAAAAAGAAAACTAATAATTATAAACAATTTCAAAGTTCGCTAAAAAATCCAAGTTTCGCAAAATTAGAAGAAATTGTGTATTACGCTCAATCTTCTGTTTTAACCATTGTTAACCTTCCGGCATAGGTAGAGTATAATTTTAGGATCGTTATATATCCGGACTTCATAATTTCAACCCTGCATACTGATTATATTTCCAAAGAAAAACAATAAACAAAGATTACAACAACTTATGTGTTTACCTAGATAAATAGGTCAAACCCTTATGTTTTATGTTAATATGTGTGGTTAAACTTTCCTTATTTTGGATAGGTATATCTCGAAGACTAGAAGCAATTCAAAAAAAAAAAAAACAACGACGCACATATTTTATTTAACCCCAGTTAACGTAAAAAAAACATTTCAAATACTCTGGGAGTCGAACTGAACTGTAAACTTGTGTAATAGAGTAAAATAAAACTAAAATGTTTGTTTCTCGTATTTTGTTCACTAAAATCCGATTGGTTAAAAATATCGCATACTACATATATATGTACATTCACAACTCAAAAAAGCTTCTGCCTTCGATCGATATTTTCTCAGTCATTTTTAGTGCGCAGAAATCATCAACAAAATTCTATCAAAAATTTAATTTATCGGCCTATTTGGCGATGTGTTACCGATACTCAAATAAAAATATCGGCAATACAAATGCCGATATCCCCTGTGAAAGTAATTAAGGTCCGCACTATCATACTTTTTAAGCACACATGCTGTATTAGTCAGATCGAACGACTGAGTATGATAGTGAAACATAGTCTTAATTAAACAATTTAATTACGTGTACAAATGTTGCTTTGTACATTATTATTTATATATAAATATATATTGTTAAAACTAAAGAATAGTACTCTGTTCGAATTTGTGAAAAATGTTAAGCCACATTTATTATTTCACAAGAAAAATTTGAAATTTAAAATGTTGTGTTCTCGGGATTTGGAAGAATATTACAATTTTATTGTTTTTATTCTACTTTTTTATATAAAACATTTTTTAAATTCTCTTTTGAAGTATTTGTGTTTCTGGCGACTGTATACTTTAAAACAGTCATTCTCATGTCTAAAAGACACCGAACAACAAATACATGAGTTGCAGAAACAAAAGTTGCAAGTGTGGAACGAGACTAATTTAGTTACAATTTCGAAAAATTTGAGTGTGTTAGTAAAAAAAAAAGAGAGTGTATTGTGTTTTTCAAACTTGCACTTGCATGTTCGAAAAACATGCTGCTGCCCTCTTATTTTCAGAATATTTTTTTCCAATAAAAATGGTTTTGACCCCCTAGAAAATATTTCCTCTTGCGCCATTATCAGTATGTGAATGCATTTTTTTATCACTGCCTCATTTAGTTTGCTTACTTTGTGTATGTTGTGAAGGGAATGTTATTGCAGTAGTAAGCGAAATTTGTTTTGATAAGAGAAATTAATGGATTCACGCAGGTATTTAATAGGTGATTAGCCTGCTTTATGTACTTACTTACTTTGAATTAATTTGTTTTTATTGGTAATGCAATTAGAAAAATCTAAAAACCGCTTAAAAAATCTAAAAAATCTGACAGTTGACGAAATTTATAGGGTGTTACCTTTGTCCCTTTTTACAATTCACAGAAACGGGGCAGACAGGCGAGATTTGTAGGCAAGGGGTTAGAAGTAGAGTGTGTATTTCATGACTATCGTACTGGACATTTTTTCGTTTCTCTTTTCTGCTTTTCGCTTTTTTCTGTGTTTCTTCACATTCTATTTCTCAAGTCGGCGTCTACTTGCTCAAAATTTCTCAACAAAGTACATATATCACAGATTTTCAACACACACATGTAAAGTAAATAAATCCGAAAATAGAATGTGCAAAAATCTGTCTGTCTTGTTTATGTCCAGTTGTAAATGGTTTAAGATACAGCAAAAGAAAATTCAAAAAATGTATCTCCTGTTTCTGTCTATAGTAAAAGGGGACTTTGTACTACTGCTTATTATAAGTTTCAATGACGTCAATATGGATGCTAAAAATATCGCTAATCTTTGTCACCTGTAGGTTAGGTTAGGTTAGGTTGCACGGGTCGCCGGCTACGCAAAAGGGGAAAAGCCGACTCACTTGGGTCCCTTAGGTCCCGTTGTGACGCCCGAAAGAGGGATGAGCAGGATAGATACCTACCGATCCCCACTTTAGGTTTGGTGCAAAAACCAACCGGAGAGCCGGATAAATGAGTTTATCCTGTTTATATCGCAACCCGATAGGTCTGTGAGGTCCTGTAATATCGAGCTGCCTAGCAGCGCCGCCCTTTCCATAGATAAGGCCGGACAGTGACAGAGGAGGTGTTTCACTGTTTCCTCTTCCTCCTCATCCTGACAACTTCTACAGAAGTCATTATGCGGTAGATTCAATCTCCTAGCGTGTGCACCTATAATGCAATGCCCTGTCAGCACAGCCACTAATGTGCCTATTTGACCTCGAGGGGTTCTCAGCAGGATTGCAGTACGTTTGCAGTCATACTGAGGCCATAGAAGCCTCGAGGTCGTGCAGGTGGGCTCGTTCGACCATCTGGTCTGCGCAGCCCCCAGTAATTCCTGCTGTATGTTATCCTTACAGCAATTTAGCGGAACACCGACTAGTTGATCTATCTCCTGGTCCCTAAGGTAGGTTCCAGATCTAGCCAGTTCGTCCGCAGTTTCATTTCCGGGCACTCCCGCGTGCCCTGGCACCCAAAAGAGTTCCAGGTTGGAATGTCTCGCCATCTCATCTAGAGATGTCCGGCATTCACGAACCAAACTGGACGTAGTATAAACGCCCGATAAGGAATTTATCGCAGCCTTGCTATCAGTACGGAACTGGATATCTTTACCATATATCCTGTGATACCTTAGCCAATTTGCCGCTCTTTTTATGGCAGAAATTTCAGCCTGAATAGTGCTGCAATGATTTTGTAGCCTAAAACTCATCCTTATTTGAAAGTAAGGAATGAAGACGCCTCCCCCCACTCCAATGTCCGTTTTAGATCCATCTGTGTAAACCTCAAGCACGTTTTCTTGATGACTTTCATGTGTCATCATGGATGACGTGCCTGAAGTTGATACTTCGAACCTTCTAGTCGGCATGGCTGAGGGTGCACAATAATCAATATTTTCCGGGATGGTCGATATGCGCACACATCCCAAAATAGTCGCATGGCCGAAATACTTCGATTTCCATGTCCCGGCTGCACTAAGTCTTACTGCCGAGTTCAGGGCCAGCTGTTTGGCCATTAGATCGGCTGGCAGCCAGTGCAGCATTGTAAACAAAGCCTTTGATGGCGTCCTGCGTAAGGCACTTGTGATCATCAAGGCTGAAGTGCGTAGTACTTTGTTGACTATACTACAGTATGTAGGCTTGCCTAGTGCAGGCCACCATACTAGCGCTCCATACATTAGTATGGGCTTTATCACAGTATTGAAGAGCCAGTAGGCATTTCCGGGGCTAATGCCCCAGTTTTTACCTATGGCTTTCTTACAGGTATATATGGCTATTAAAGCCTTGTTTGCCCTAAATTGTACATTAGGGTTCCATGACAGTTTGTAATCTAGAATAACACCCAGATATTTCGCACTGTCAGACAGTTTAAGCTCCATTCCGTTAAGGTGTGGTAGCGAAAATGTGGGAATCTTGTTTCTTCTAGTGAATAATACAAGATCCGTTTTCTGCGCATTAACACTTAGACCACCTTCGGTGCTCCACCTACTAATTTGTCTAAGCGCTGTTTGCAGACGTTGCGATATAGTGTCCAGGTGTTTGCCTGACACAGCTACTGCAACGTCATCCGCATATGCCACGGTTGTGAACATCATAGAGTCCAGTACCGTAAGCAATGAATTTAAGGCGAGGTTCCAAAGAAGAGGTGATAGCACCCCTCCCTGTGGTGTCCCTCGTCTGGCTATCCTACAGACAGTAGCCCGCCCCATATTGGATATGATGACCCTATAGGTCAGTAAATTCCTAATGAAGCTAATAATCGACTGATTAACATCCAGTCTCTCCAGAGCCCTAATTATGGCCTCCAGTTTCACGTTGTTGAACGCCCCCTCTATATCAAGGAACGCCACCAATGCATATTCCTTATGCTCTAGAGATTTTTCAATACATCCTACGAGCATATGCAGTGCCGTCTCAACCGATTTACCCTTGGTATATGCGTGTTGAGATGTTGAGAGTCGGTTTGGATTAATTGTTGTTCTCATATGGAGATCAATTATCCGTTCCAATGTTTTCAGAAGGAAGGATGACAGACTGATAGGTCTAAAATCCTTCGGTGAGGTGTGCGACGTTTTTCCTCCTTTCGGGATAAAAACAACGGAGCACCTAGTCCACAGTTCCGGAATATACGCCCATGACAGACATGCTGTGTATATTCGGGTTAACCATGGTATTACAAGATCCGCATTATGCTGCAGGTCAGCAGGTATAATGCCATCAGGACCCGGAGATTTGAACGGGTCAAAGCTCTTTATAGCCCACAAAAGTCCTTCCCTGCTAATAGGGATTGAATTTTGCGGGTGGCAGTCTAAGCAGGTTGAGTGTTCCCCTATTAGAGGAATACAACCAGGGAAGTGCGTGTCCATGAGTACCTCAAGGGTCTCACGTCCACTGGTAGTCCAGTTACCACATGGTTTCTTAATGAAACTTGGTACAACTTGCGACACTGATAAGATTTTTCGAAGTCGGCTCGTCTCAGAAGCCCCTTCTACGCCGCTACAGAAGGATTTCCATGACGCTTTCTTCGCATTTCTTATCAGATTTTTAAATCTATTAACTGAGGCCTTATATGCTGACCAGTTACCTAGTCTTTTTGCCTCATTGAAAAGTTTGCGGGAGGTTTTTCTAGCTTCCGCAATTTCGGAGTTCCACCAGGGTGGTTTACTCCTACCACGGCAGATGTTTACTCTGCAAGATTCCGACGTCGCTAGTTCGAATGCATTTGTTAGGGCACCGACTGCGACATCAATACCCTGCCTATCATTGATAACAGGAGGGTTTGAAAGAAAGTCTGAGAGAAAAGATCGCTGTTGCTCCCAGTTTGTTTTCCTTCTGTTACGCCGGGGTGTAACCCCATTACCCTGAATACCTATCTTAAATTCAATATACCTATGATCAGAGAAGGAGCAGTCATTTGAGACTCTCCACGAACTGATCAAATCTGAGTGCCTAGTGTCTACTAGCGTTATATCAAGTACCTCCCTTCTATTTGTCACAACAAAAGTAGGTTCTGAACCAACGTTAACTACGTCTAATTTACTACAAAGGATAAAGTCAAGTAAAAACTCACCCCTTGTGTTGCAGTCGGAGCTTCCCCATACGACATGATGAGCGTTGGCGTCTGCTCCAATGATTACCGGCAAACCCAATCTATTTACCATTTCTACAATGCTGCGAACTTTAGGTGGTGGTGCTTCGCTATCATACGCCATATAGCTGGAGACAATTATAATTGTTTTGTTTCCTGTCTCCCATGCGGCTGCAACCGTATCTTCATCACTGAAATCAGACAGAATGAAGATATTCAAATCGCTTTTAGCCACTATACACGCTCTGATCTTACCTTGACCATTCGTGTGCAGTAGCTTAAAGCCTTTTGCACCGAGCCCGCAAACCCTGCCTTGGTGTAGCCAGGGTTCTTGGGCTAGGACAAGCTCCTCCCCTCTCTCAGCCAGGCGGAGGAGCAGTGCAGCCGAAGCTGCTTTAGAGTGATGAAGATTGACTTGCGTTACCTTCACCATCTCTTGTGGCGGGTACAATTGTGACGTTGACGTCCTCTTGATCAGAGTCCAAGAGGGCGTCCTCGTCAACTGCCTCGTCCATCCTCTCAAAGAACTCACCCACAAACTCAGAGTTTGAGAGTGCGTCCTCATGAGAGCTTAGACTAGCAGTCTCATCGTCTGCCACGTCCGGAGATGGATCATCATCTCCCTGAGTCTGGTGATCCCTATCGTCACCTCGGTAGACACGTAGGGTGATCGTCTCAAAACCATAGAAGATCCTCCCACGTCTCTCTCGAAGCGGCGCCAGAGATTCCCGATTCAGCAAGACGGTGATCCGTCTGGATGAACCTTCAGGTTCGGAAATCTTGGCTATCTTCCAGTCATTGGTTGGTAGTTCAGGATTTCCTATCTGAATGAGATCCATAATCTCCTGAGCTAAGAATGGCTCTTCGGGAATTCGTGCCATGGCCCTAGGTCGGCGGGGAATCTCTTCAAGAGAAACCACGTCGAGCCTAGCGCCTTCCCAAAGACCCTCCAAAAGAGCGACAGCCAGCTTCAGAAGCGTGGCTGATCGCTCGTTTGAACAGGCCATGAGTTTGACACGCCCTCTGAACCATCCTGCATCTACGCATTGAGGAGAGGGCCCTGGATTGTCTTTAAGGACTCTCCAGAACACTTTCATCAGCTGCTTACGAACCACCTCCCAGTTTGCATGAGAGATGGAGCTGTCCGCATCGTTGCGGTCGATGACAGCACGTACGAGGTTGCCTTTGGCGACCTCGCTGAAACTCCTGTCCATCGACTTGTGCTTCGGACGCTTGGTGTCGGGCTGCTGACTTTTCGCATGCGTCTCCTCCTCCGACCTCTGACGCTTAGGTGCGTCAGTGGACGAAGGTAGAGGTGCATGCGGTTTAGCCAGAGTGGATTTAGCCCATTGCAGAGAGGTTGATTCCTCCTTAGTGAGCGACTCAGCTGGCTTCTTGCCAAGTTGGCCGACGCATTTTTCGGCTGCTCGCCGTTTCAAAAAGGCCCTTCTGGCAGGTGGGACGTGCCGTGTTGGTCTATTTGTGTTGCCTTGTGTGGCAGGGAGCACAGCTTTGGAACCCGAAGACATGTTCGCAGTTCCTCCACTGGCGGGGGGAGGTGAGACAGTGGAACCCGAAATCTTGTTCGCAGTTCCTCTGCTCACAGCCGGCACTGGGGCAGCTGCAGCTGATGTGCTTGCAGCGCCCGAGACAGGGGTTTTAGCCTTAGCGGCACGGACCTTGGCAGCTTTTGAGGTGCTTGGTTTAAGGTTCAGAGGCACCTCGCTGTCTTTTGTGGCACTTTTAGTTAGTGCATTCTTTGTGCATTTGGATGGTTCTGGTTGCCCAGAGCCTCCTCCTGCGTTTTGTGCGACACCAGTGGTTTGCAGATTAGCCTGGCCTGGCGTTCCAACCGGACTAACCTGGATCTCAGTCGTAGTCGATTCACCGCTTCCTGAAATCGACGAAGCGGGAATAGGTTCTCCGGAGATTGTTAAGCCCCCGACCGGATACATGGGGCATGGTTTTTTTTTCATTTGGGATAGGGGGGGGGGTTTGCATTTTATACATACTGCCATGTAATTTTAACCATTGCCTGACGGGGAGTCAGACAGACCACCAAGCCGCCCAATATGGGAAACAGACGCCGGTGGGATTATGGACAGTGGACAGTAAAAACGGACGTACCCTGACAGAGTGACCAGTCTCAATGAAAGGAGAAACACTCCGTGCAGGGTAACTGATAGCCGCCCCATAGGGGAAACAGACGCTATCAGACACTGAGGGGGGAGGGTAATTCTTAGTTTGTACCTGTCCTGAGCCCGTCTGGCATGGGTGGCCCTACCAGCATGGCCTCATGGCATGCACTAAGCCTCTGCATCGCGACAAGATGACTACCCATCGCAGAGGTTGTCACCTGTAAGTAACACTGGGAATTGAGGAGTTAAAATGTTTTACGATTAAATTTTCTCATAGAAACGGTACTTGAGAGGGATACAAACATCAATTGTAATAATGAACTGTACAGAATTATAATTTAAAGTTGAATTTCATTTGTCACTAATTATTCTTTCTATTTTCTATATTAAAAATACAATAATTTAAAAATTAATTATTAAATTTAATATTTTGTTCGTAATTCTTAATAAACATTCCTTAAATTTTAGGCACTGGCGTCACGGTTAATGTTCTTCATCCGGGTGTTGTCGACACTGAACTCTTTCGTCACATGGGCTTCTTTAAGTCCTTTTTTGGCACTTTAATATTTAAGCCCTTGGCATGGCCATTCCTTAAATCTCCGGAAAATGGGGCACAAACAACTTTGTATGCCGCCCTAGATGAAGATTTATCAAACGTAAGTGGTCAATACTTTAGTGATTGTGAAATGAAAGACGTCGCACACCAAGCAAAAGATGAAGCACTCGGAAAGTGGCTGTGGGCAGTAAGTGAGAAATGGACCAGATTAACCAGTTAAGAGTCAGTAATATAACTTATTTAGGTTTTATCAAAGTGACTAAAAGACTTGTTGTTATAAGTATATGTATTTCATTAAAGCCGGTTAGAAATTATGTAAAAGTTTTTAAACTTATCTTAAAGTGAACAAATATCTTCAACATAGTTTTCCAAGTAAATGTCTCCAATTCAAATTATAATTTTTATAACAAAAATAAATACCAAAAAAATTTTAGATTTTCTCCTTTATTTTACTTCTCCTTCAACAAAATCATGATAAAATTAATGTTGTTCAGTAAACGTTTTGTAGTATTCATCTTTGGGGTTTTGGCTCCAAATATGCTAACGGGATTACGATACAGCAGTATATTTTAAATAGTTTAATGCATTTTATTATTCCGACGATGAAATTTAAGTTCTTTAACTACATTGACAAGTTCTACAAGAGTAACTTATTTCCAATCGAGAAAACCGTTAGTAATATGTAAAGGCCTGAAATTTTAGCATAAGGTGTATTGCTATGCCTGATACAAGAAAATGAAACTATAATAAAGCCACAAAATAAAGGCTGCCTTTATTATAGTTTCATTTTCTTGTATCAGGCATAGCAATACACCTTATGCTAAAATTTCAGGCCTTTACATATTACTAACGGTTTTTTTGTATAAATTATAAATCCTAAAAACATGCTTTAATAATAGAAATATATGTGCATTAAAACTTGCCAGAAAAATTAGTTTAAGACTTTAAAATTCTTGAGCGTAAAAAAATTTATTTTAAGTTATGATATTAATAATAAAGATAAAGTTAAATATTGTGTGGTACTCTGTAACCATCTGTGTGTGAATCTGACCGATTTTTAATTGAAAATCTCTCCAACAGCTTTTTCATCGGTGAATAATTTTGATCGATTTTTTATATTATTCCAACAATAATTATTAAATTTTTAAAACGTTTTGAATCTTCTAGAAAGGGTTCTATTGTTAACTGTTTTTATTAACGTGGTAGACCCCAAATTCTGTAAATTATGTTTAAATTAAAAAAATATATAAACTTTATTGTCTCAATTTAATCGATGCCAGGCAGTTGATTTACATTAAACAACTGTACAGTGAACGGTCCCCATAGTAAAACTGGAAATGAAATTTTTGCCTCATATCTCTCTGGGCCTACTATTTTCAAAAATGAATTAATATTTTTAGAATTCCTTTTATTTTTCCGGTGCGAGGACAATTAAATACCCAAAATTACCATATTTCGGTAATTCCTATTTTTTTGAATTTTAATCTATCATTTCACATACAAAATGATAAATCGTGATAGTTTTTTTCTATAAAATATAACCAATCTCTAATTATTTAGTGTTGCCGTTAACCTTTTTTAACCGACTTCAAAAAAAGAAGGAGGTTATCAATTCGTTTGAATGTTGCTTTTTTTATGTTTGTGCCCGCAGAACTCAGTCATTTCCGAACCGATTTTAAAAATTTTTCTTTATTAGAAAGGAAATGCTTACAGATTGGTCCTATTTTAAAAGAAGTTCAGAATTTTGAAAATTAAAGGGTGTCCCCATACAACATACGTGTTTTTTACGTGTATTATGAACCGTAAAGGGCACCCTTTTAAAATTTTAAAAAACTGCTTATTACTATAGCTGCCAATAACAGAAATTAATAAAAAATAAACTAAATAAAAAGGGTGTCCCCATATGTGACGTCAATTTAAATATATGAACCATTTGAAGAATGTCCAATATTTATAATCAGAAATTAAATATTTATAATTAGAAGTTAAAGGGTGTCCCAATAGTTGATGTAATTTGATGTAAATTGCAAAACTTTTGAACCGTAACAAAGAGACGGTTGAAATATTCAAAGAACCTGTATATCTAAGTCCTTTATAACATCAAGTATATAATATAAATTTGGAAACTAAAGGGTGTCCCCATAATTGATATAATTTTACCTATCTAGCCCTATCTTTTGAACCGTTATAGACAAACACTTGAAAATTAGACAGAATCTCCACTACTATGTCCCGTATAATAACATTAATAAATATTTCAAATTTGAAAGGGTGTCCCAATAGTTGTTGTAAATTGATGCATATGGCCAAACTTTTGAGCCTTTTTAGACAGACATTAAAAATTTACAAAGAATCTGTCCTTTAAAATAAGTTTTTAATTTATAATTGCACATTAAATGGTGTCCCCTAGGTGATATTGTTTAAGCTATATGACCATATCTTTGGAACCGTTACTTTTTATTACTGTGTCAGTAATAATAAATGTAAAAAAATAAAGGGTGTCCTCATATCTGACGTAATTTGTCGTATATGGCTTTATCTGCTTAACCGTTACGGATAGACATTTGAATGTACAGAACGTATATTACTATGTCCGTTAGAGCAACATGTATAAAAGTATTTGATTTGAGTACTATTTCTTACACATTACTTTCTTTTAAAATTTTAGTTCAGAATTTATGCACACATATTTGTTTTGTAGTCGGTTTTTTTTGGAAGAATTATTGAATATAGCATTATTTTAAACTTTTTAGTATTTTTATTATTTAAAGTTTTGAAAATACTCATAACCATTGGTATTGATTTAAAGCATAGCTTACTATTATCATACCTTTTCAAATATTAAAAATATCAACAGATAATTTTAATAAAAATATCAAATATGGATGATTTTTAAACTCATTATATTTCAAAGTTTGGCATAGAAAACACCTAAACCTTTTTATACATATTTTAGTATATAACAGAAAATAAGATTATTAATGCATAAAAGTAGCTGACTATTTTTTTTTAAGTACATATTTTGGCTAAAAACTTCACAATTTTTTTTTACAGTGTTGTTATGAAAATTTGAATTTAGGATATTTTCATTGTTTCTGCTACATTTCTGAATAAGTTTTTATTTCATCCGAGCCTTTCAAGTGGGTTTCTTTAAATATTTTATGCTACCAATATGATTTTTTCCAGATTAAATATGATTTTTTCACTGCACTATATCACCCTAGTACTCTGGTTTAGTTTTCTTATTTAATTTTAGGTTAAGATAATAATATATCGCCGATACAAATATAGTGACAAACCAAAAGTACCCAAATATCGATATTAAATGCATACTTTGCAACAACATTATAATTACATGCAGAAAACATAATCCGCCAGCAAGCTAAAAGCATCTGCTTGAAAAAGATTTGCAAAACACGCTAGTAAAATGAATCGTTGTATCCACTAGCTTATAAAATTTTAAAATGTAAAATTTGTAAAGGATTTTTAAATGTGATAAAAAGGTAATTTTTACACGAAAGCCGTTTTTTAAGAGTATAAATGATGTTAACATACCTGTTATGACTCCAAAATTACCGATTATTTAATTTCTTTTTTTTCTGTACTCGACTTACATTGAGAAAAGCCGAGTTCCGGAACCAGTCGCATCCGATTCTCTAGTAAATTTTACCCCATTAAAAAATAAAAAACAAATTAGGTCAACCTACCCTTAAGTCTCTTTCTTTGTACGCTGTCACATATTGTTGCGTGTAAAAAGTAGATTTGTCCCGATTATGTTATATGCCAACCGCAATGGTGATTAGTAAAGTAACATCCTTATTCCATAAAAGCTTTATCAACTTTATTTTTTTTTTATATATAATTGTTTCATTTATAAAGTCATCTTAATGAAACCGTTTCTAAAAGAGTTTAATTTTTTAAACTAACGGGCTTTTAGGTATTTTAATTTGATCTATTTTAATCTCTTTACTAAATAAAACGCAGTGTTGCTATCTCTTTACTCAATGTTTTCTTAATGTCTGTTGTTGTTGATTTCTTGAGTTTATCAGGGCTGTCAGATTTGGTGATTTCTCAGCAAACTTGTTTGGCGTTTTATTTATTCATCTTTGGCGTTTCCAGCAAGGAGTTTCTGAGTTAGAAAATTATCTTTAAAAATAAATTAATTAAGAGTTATAAATGTAATAAAATTAAACTTCTTTTTAAGAAAAGCTACCATTGTACATATATAAATAAAATTCTCGCACAATGTGTTTTAAAGATGTGATAAGAAAGTAATGATATATTTCCACTTACTTTAAAATAAGTAGTTTCATGTAAAACAATTAAATTGGCTTACGTGTTTCAGAATATTCGAACTTTCGAAATATATTTTATTTGTTTATTTATTACTTGTGCAAATACTAAACAATTTGAAAATTCTTTACAATGAACAAACATTTTAATTATGTTCTAAATTCACTCTTTGGTATACCCGTATGTTATTAATTTTTTTTTTTATTTTCGCAACACACCAGTATATAAGATTAATTTACCGCTCTAAAATGAAAACTATGTTTTTGTAATTTAAATGGATAAAATAGGGTTACATTTCTGAAACGCAGTGTTGCTAAAATAAAATCTGTGCTCACACCCGGTCTTCACTAGTCATCGATTTGAACAAGACGTAAACATAACGCCGGCATAGTAACGGTATTAATGCTCAAGGTTTATTAAATAACTTCAATCAATTGGAAATTGTTGCCCTAAATGAACAACCAGAATTTATAATATTATCAGAAACTCATATTACACATGATATTGAAGAAACTGAAACATCGTTAAATGGATACGAACAAATAATTATCTTGTCAAATTCTAAAAGGACTGGCGGAGTCAGCATTTATTATAAAAAACAGTTTAAAATAAAAAAAATGTTTGAAAAAGTCAAGGATTTTAAATATTGGATAAATGCTTGTATGTTAAGTTACTGTAATACACATTTTATAGTAATGGCGGTTTACAGATCACCAAATTGCAGTGAAGTAGAATTCTGTGAAGTTTTTGAAGAAGTTATAGAGGAAATAAGTGAAAATAATAGTGACATAATAATTGCGGGAGTTTTCAATATCGATTGGTCGAAAGATGGAGTATATAAAACCAGAATTAAAAACATGTTAAACGATAATTATTTGAAACAAAAGGTTAACGAATATACTAGAATAACGGAAAGGTCAAAAACATTAATCGATTATGTAATATCAAATATAGAAAATATATCAGTAAAAGTTAATAATGCAAATAAAATATCAGACCATGAGTCAATTGACATTATTTTTGAATGTAAACGTGAAAACCCCAAAAACTCTGAATCAAAAGAAATAGAATATTTTAAATATAATAAGTGGTTGTATAGAGATGAAATAAGATCAATAATAGGCGTTAATGAGAACATTAACATAAACTGTACTATTAATCATTTTGACAATTCTATAGAGAGTGCAATTAAAAAATTTACAATAAAAAAGACTATAAAAAAACAAGATAAAAACAAATGGTTTAACAGTGAACTTAGACAACTAAAACAGGATAAAATTATAAAACACCAACTTGCTAAAACCGAAAATACGCATGCAGCATGGAATGAATATAAAAATATAAGAAACGTTTATAAAAACAAAAGAACATATGAAAAAGATAAATATATCAATAATCAAATAAGTAACACCAAAGACCAAAAACAAATGTGGAAAAGAATAAAAGACTTAGTCCTTAAAAAAGAGCAACCTGTGATAAAATCTGTGATATTTAATCAAATAGAATATAAGGAAAATTATACAATAGCCAATCAGTTTAACAATTATTTTATTGACAGTATTAAAACAATTAGAGATAGTATAGAAAATGTGCAATATATAAACCGAGTACCTGTGATAAGTAAAATTTTTAAATTCCGTGCAATAAATTTACAAGAACTAAAAATAATATGTAAAAATATGAAAAATAAGCCTGATTTTAATAAAGTAACTATAAAGATAATTCTTGATAATTGGGACATAATAGGAAAAACCTTGCTGAAAATAATTAACAAATCTATGGAAACTGGAATCTTTCCAAGCAACTGGAAAGAATCTATGGTGACACCAATTGAAAAAGTAAGAAAAACGCAAAAATGTGAAGAATATCGACCAATAAATACATTAAAAACATGCGAAAAAATAATTGAAAAGGTAGTAAAAGAGCAATTAGAAGAATATATGGAAAATAACAACTTATTCTCAAAGTATCAGTCAGGTTTTCGTAAAAAATATTCATGTGAAACTGCTGTAAATTATGTGATAAACAGATGGAAAAAAATAGAACAGAATAATAAGATAATTGCAATATTTTTAGACTTCAAAAGAGCATTTGAAACAATAGATAGAAATATTCTTCTTAGTAAGCTTTATATGTATGGCATACAAGGTAATGAAATGGTTTGAATCTTACCTAAGCGAAAGGACACAAACAACCAAAGTAAATAATATAAAATCAACGTCAATTGGAAGCGAATATGGAGTTCCCCAAGGATCTGTCTTAGGAGCACTGTTATTTATTATATATATTAATGAACTACCGAATATTTTAAACAAATGTGAAATTATTCTATATGCAGACGACACGTTAATTTTTACTGAAGCCGAAACAGAACAAATATGTCAACAAAATTTAACACAGGATATGATAAATGTAGAAAAATGGTTAAAAATGAATAAACTTAAATTAAATGAAAGCAAAACTAAAATAATGGAAATAAATATGAATAGTAATATTATAATAACAATTAATAATAAAGAAATAGAAAAAGTGAAACAGATCAAATACCTCGGTTTTATTATATACAACATATTAAAATTTAAAGAACACATAGACTATATATGTAAAAAGATTGGCAAAAAATTGGATTTTTTAAAAGATTAAGAAATAAAGTAAATATAATAACTGCAATAAACATTTATAATATGATTAAACCACATTTTGAATTTGGTTCAACAATAATTTATACATGCTGCACAACTCAACAAATAACAAGATTACAAAAACTTCAAAATAAATCAATGCGCTCAATTTTAAAATGTAACCGTTATGCACCTTTAGATTATATGTTAAATTATTTAAAATGTTTAAATATTCAATAAAGGCTAGAGTTGAACACGCTAATTTTTATCCACAAAATGATAAGAGGAAATGCACCGCACTATCTATGTGACCAATTAAGTTATGTTGGAGAAGTACAACCGTACAGTCTTAGAAATGGGCCAGATTTTAGATTACAAAGAGCAAGAACCAACGCAATACAAAAAACACTTTTTTACAAAGGCTTAAATTTATTTAACTCATTACCAATTTTTATTAAAAATGAAGAAAATTTTGTATTATTTAAAAGAAATGTTATAAAGTTTATAAGAAACCACAATATGTAATTCTTTTGAAATTGAACTATAAAGTATTTCAAATACTACTAAATAAATAATAATAATAATAATAATAATAATAATAATAATAATAATAATAATTAATTTATTCATTCTGTTATAGGTGCCGAATTCGTGTTGATGTTTATGTTCTGGTCATAATTTTCTGTTTTCCATCAATGTTATTTGAATGCAAAGCGGAAAGTATTAGTACGGTTGAACTACAAATGGCGCTTTATTAAAACTATACTAAACGTTATTGCCCAGTTATAAAAGAGCTTTTATAACACCCCGTATCCACTAATCATCGATTTGAGCAAGACATAAACATAACGCCGGCAGAGCAACGGTATTAATTTGTTCATGTTGTTATAGATTGCGAATATTTTTTTATGTAATTTTCTGTTGAACATAATTTTCTGTTTTCTATCAATGTTGTTTAAATGGTTATAGCAATGCAGACAGTTATAATACGGTTGAACAACAGATGGCGCTGTTAAAAAAAATAAAATTGTCAAACTAAAATAAAACAACAACGCCATTGTCATGTAATAAAACAGCTGTTATTAAAAAAGTTTTAACAACCATGTTAAGACGTGAAAAAACATTATCACGGGCAGTCAACACTTAATACTAACATGATGTTAGTGTTAATGTTTATCATTTTATGCCTAATGTAGACGGGGGTAACAAAGTGGTTCTTACGTTAAGACGTGGAAAAAAACATGAACAGTCAACTGTTTGTTTTTGAGATTTTTGTCATCTCTTTGGGCTGTTCTGGTCAGTTATTTGTTTCCAAATATAAATAAATAATCAAATCATGATATTTTTTCCCCCAACGTTTCGTTTGATTTTTTCAAACTTCTTAGGGGTACATTTATTTAGATATCTAGCAATACATGATTTTAGTTTTAATATTTTTCATTTTATGTTTAGTGTAGACATGGGGTTAAGTGGGAAATTTCTCGCATGGAATTATTTTAGTCCACTTAGTTTTTACTTTTTTGTTTAGCGATTTTATAAATTACAAAAGATCTGGCAACCCTGAGAGACTGCTACTAAAAACGAAATACCAGAACGTAACGGAATAAGAAAATAGAAGTAACATCGCTAAACCGAACGAATTCGCCGTAAAATCAGTTGTTGCGCGACGTTTCCTACTAAAGGTTCGTTTCGTGGCTTTTCTCTTTATTTTTTGGGTTGTTACTAAAATACAGAAATATATATTTTTACAAAAATCAGTGTTTAAATTGAATAGAACAAAATAGAAAATTTGATTCAGGCTTAAGCCAAGTGTTAACGTTTAAACAAAAGTGCTAAAAGAAAAAAATCTGTTTCACCACGTCTCAAATTACTTTTTGTCTCTTTATAATTTCACTATATTTGTGTGTTAATAACAACACCTTTCTATTAGTAAGCAACTAAAGTAAAAACACAGCAACAACAACAACATCATCAGCTCGGTAGTAGTAGCAGCAAATTAAAGTACGTGGTTGTTGTAGTTTATTTCAAAGTCTTTAAATAAAGCAAAAGCAAAAAATACAAAAAGTGGCCTTATGAATAATTAAATAAATAGCAAAGATAAATACGAAACTAAGTGTAAAAGTAAGAGAAAAATGTTAAGTTTTTTCTTATAAAAAAATATAAAACAAGTGCTTTTACTTTACAATCAAATTTGTGAATAATATCCTGCACACGAGGATCTGTATCGTGTTGATATTTGCTTTTTAACGAAATTGTGTTCTTGTGCTGAAAAATTGATTAAATAAAGTTCCACCTTAAAGTGCTCTTATTTTATGTATATTTATGTAAAAAATTTATAAAATTATAACAGCTACAAAAACGACTGTTACCTTTTTGTTATTATTTTTTCCCCTCTCCAAAGTCGCAACACTTTGTCGCTATTTAAACAACTCAAGAAAAAAGGTAAAATTATTTTTTTTTTTATCAGAGTAAAAATAAAACAATTTCAAAGCAAAAAACACGTTATTTGGACTTTAGTTTGAGAAAAAAATTAAATTGTGTTGTTCTATTATTATAACCTGTTTTTTTTCTTTTTAATTATTTCAAGTAAAATGCATGTTTAATTTTTCTAGCATACACTTGTTTAAATTATTTTTTAATAACATTTTTTCAATATTTTCATTTATTTCTTATTCATTCTTCATATATTCAGTCATCCATCCATCCTCTTGACTTTATAAAAACACTCTCACCACAAAGTATATTCTCCCACTTGTGCAGCTATGATGTGAAGCAGAGATAGACACATTCTCTGTATTCTCTTTAAACTTCATTGTTTTGTTCTTAATAATGATCATCGCAATGACAGGTTTTTGATCAGCTTTGTTTTTGTTTGTGATTATAAAATTTTTTTGATTTTAATTGAGCTTTAAAACAATTTGTTACCCGTAAATTTACATATGTCACATAATATTCTTTTTTATTGAAAAATTAATAGCTTAATGTGAATGAGAAAATTCTTGCTTGCTATAACACAATTGTAGTGATAGGTATTAGACTAATCAAGAACTTGGTTCTCTTTTCGACCTCATTTACACATCTGACATCTGACTTCTGTTTTAGGGTTTTTTACCCTAAGGGTAAAAACATAACCCTAAGGGTAAAAACATAACCCTATTGTTTTCGGTACTATGTGTGGCCGTCTGACCGTCACACATGGGGTATTTTGCCAATTTAGCCGGACATTAGCTTATATTGGATCTGAGTGCCCCTATATTAATGAAGCTTGACAGAAAAAAATTTCGTACGCCTTAATATTTTTTTTTAGTTTTTATGGGCAGGGGGAGGTATTCCTCCAATTACACCCCCGAAATATCCATGTGATTATTTTTTGCTAATTTCTAAATTTAATTTAGTTGAGAATAATTAATTTATTCATAACTAGTTGTGTCCGCCACTTCTTCAGCGTCTTTATTTTGCTTTGAAAGTAATCCACTTTAAGATTCTTAATTTTATAGTGCTTCAGATATGGTTTATGTAATTACTTTATATAAAGGTACCCATCCCTGAGTAATTACTCGGAAACATAGGCTTTATATAAAAGTCTAAGATTTTTATAAAATTCCAATATTATTGTAGATTACTGTAAATAGTGTTTTAAATTACCCGCTGAAAAAAATAAAAGTTGCTGCCAGTTTGGAGTAGCATTAAATCGGTAAAATTGTGTACTTTCACTACTTGTTCTCCTTCTTTCTGGGTAATGCGATATGTTTACGGTAAAAAATAATGTGTATGCAGATAAATACCAATTTAACTAGCAGAGACAAAACACACATTTTTTAACAGAGCACTGTTATTAGTTTAACATTCACTGTAAATATCAATCCAATTATTTTGGAGGCTACAACTTGGAATCGGGAAAAATTCAACTTAAAAAAACACTTGGGAATGTTGCTCCGAGGGATAATTTTTGAAATTAAAATATGGAATTTCCAAAATACCTTAAGAAAAGCAACAAAAAGAGTTTAAATTTGAAAATTTCTGGGAGATTAGTGGTCAATATGAAAAAATGGCGATGGGCTGGTATAACATACCATGAAAAAAAATGGTGGTCCAGAGAGTACTTAATGGACCTATAACAGTGGTATATCTGAAATAATCTTAGAACTTGGAAAAAAACTGAGTTTTTAAAAATATACAAATGGTGGTCCAGAGAGTACTTAATAGACCTATAATAGTGAGATATCGGAAATAATTTTAAAACTTGAAAAAAATCTGAGTTTTTAAAAATAGTCATATTTGAAAATTTCTGGGGAAGATTAGTGATCAATACGGAAAAATAGTGATGGGCTGGTATAACACACCATATAAAAATGGTGGTCCAGAGAGTACTTAATGGACCTATAATAGTGGGATATCGGAAATAATTTTAAAACTTGAAAAAAAGCTGAGTTTTTAAAAATAGTCATATTAGTAGAGCTCGTAAATGTATCAAAAAAGTGAACAAAAACAAACTCTTTTTTTAATTTCGAACAAAATTTTTTATCATAAAAACATAAAATAAAAATTGATATATGTAGCTGGTAATATAGCCTTTCACGGCTATAAAAACGTATGCGATTTACTAAACTTTTCTGATTAATAGTGTCCCAAAACGACAAATCTCAATCAATCGCCTTGAAAATTCACTATAGGATGCAGAATTTTGCTGTCTGTCAAGCTGCGTACTTAAATTTTTATATTTCTCAAAATAAATTTTTTAGCCTAATGTCCTTTAGTATGTTAATAATTCTTGCATTAAAAACCGACTTCAAAACAGATACATATATGGGCATTAATTCTAAACTAAACATTTTAAAGGAAGTAATCAGTAAGAACTAGTATTCAAACCAAATAAAAGATAAACAAAATACGCCAAAATTGCGCTCTTATTGTAGCGGGCATAGAACTATCTAAATCAAAAGATAAGCTGTTTGCACCAAACAACTTGTTGTCTATAGTAATTTACACTCCTCTGTTTTTTTTATACTTTTTATTCTGGGCTTAAATGTCATGTGTCCATCTATAATGGTTTAAAATAACGTTATAGCATATATTTGCCTCAAATAATATCACCTATGATGACACCCCTTCATTTCTAATTTTATATTTGTTATAGCGGTTTAAGCAGAACACATACACATATGTGAATTCCAGGTGTCTATATGATAGCTTATAAGATGAGGCAATATACGTCAAATTAAGTCACCTATGGGAACACTCTTTAACTTATATTTTTTATACTTCTCTTTATTGCGGACTTATCAATAAACCCTTTGAGTACATTCCAAGTGTCTGTCTACGATGGTTCAAAAGATATAGTCTTATGTATCAAATATACATACATCACTTTCGGCGGTAACCTTTAAATATTTTTACTAATTACTGTGGACATCAAATTTGAACAGTCATAGGGACACCCTGTCATTTCCAATTTTATATTTCTTACAGCGGATACAATAATACACGTTCTGTGTAAATATCAAGTATCTATCTGTAACGGTTCATATTAGATGTATTACATCACCTATGAGGACACCCTCTAAGTTTTTGTACTAGTTATTGTGTACAAAGCGAATGCTTTATTGAAATTTCAACTGTTTATCTATAAGCTTCAAAAGATAAGTCATATAGAAAAAATATCATTATCAATATCAACAACTGCCTGTCTATATCGGTTCAAAAGTTTGGCCATATGCATAAGCTTACATCAACTATTGAGACACCCTTTAATTTATAAATTTAAATATTTATACATGTTATTATACCGGACATAGTAGTGGAGATTCTGTCTAATTTCCAAGTGTTTGTCTATAACGGTCCAAAAGATAGGGCCTGATAGGTCAATTTACATCAATTATGGGGCCACCCTTTAGTTTCTAAATTTATATTTTATAATTGTTGTTACAGCGGACTTAGGAATAAAGGTGCTTTGTAAATTTCAACCGTCTCTCTGTTGCGGTTTAAAAGTTTTGCCATATACATCAAAATACTCATCAACTATTGGGACACCCTATATTTTCTAATTATAAATATTTGTACTTATTATTATTACGGATATTCTGTCCAATTTACAAGTGTTTGCCTGCAATGGTTCAAAAGATAGAGGTCAATTGACGTCAACTATGGGGGCACCCTTTAATTAATAAGTTTATTTTTTTATTACTTTCTGTTATTGACAGCTATGGTGACAGAGTTTTTTTTAATTTTAAAATGGTGCCCTTAACGGTTCATAATACACGTAAAAAACATGTATGTTGTATGGGGACTCCCTTTAATTTTAAAAATTTTGAACTTTCAAAATTTTCAAAATCGGTTCAGAAATTACTGAGTTTTGGGCGCACAAACATAAAAAGGAACATTCAGACGAATTATTACAAAAGTGCTACCAGTTAAAAATAAAAGAAATACCTATCCAATTTTAAATTTATTGACATATTTTTTTAATATAAGTATGTTTATACATATAAACTAAATTACTCTTAAAAGAGGAATAAAAATCAAAATATTCTACAAAGAAGAAAACGATTGAGAATAACATTTCATTTTGGTCACTCTAGCATTTTGATTAGTGAAAAGTATGTCATTCACACTTATTTACCTGACGACCAACTGATTCACACATTTTCCTCGCGCGCACTTTTTTTGCTTCTTCTTGTACAAGTTTCTGATAGTACTACCGTTGCCAGTCGCATTTGGCCGCAATGTTCACACGCCAAACAAATATAATTCAAAAGAATTGAATAAAAGAAACACGAAAAAACACTTACGGACAGACATGAAACTTTATGTAAAGCAAAGTCAATCGAACAAAGACAATGTTTTTATTTTCATACCTCTTTGTCTAATTCTCTTTACACTATTATTTATTTAATAAACATTTACAAACAAGAAACTTATTTGTTGCAAAATATAGCAACACAAAACAACAAAAAATAATTTGCAAAAATACTCAAACTTTCACATTTTTGCTAAAAGCAAATACATTTTTTTTTAAAGAGAGTGAGGGACATTAAAATGATCAGCGGATTGTGGTCGGTCAAAATTGATTTTAAAATGCGCTACTACGAGTAAGAACATTCAACGAACTGGGCATTGCTTTGCACAAGTTATTTAAGTTGAAAGTTTAGCGTCACAAAGAGATGTTACGATTTTTTTATATAAAACAGAAAAAAATTTAATTAAATGAAATCATTTTTATACAAATTTAATTTGTTTCAACTATTTTTTAAATAAATTAATAAAATTATCCAGGCTTAAGCCCTTTATTATAAAGAGTTAAAGTAATGCACTTAATGAACTTAAGCCTGAATAATTATTAATTCATATGAAACCATTTTTGTAACTTAAAAATGTTCCATCCAATCCGAAAAAGTGTCTAAAACTCATACCTGCTGTTTCATTGGGCGTAGAAAGAATTTATTTATTTATTCATTCATTTACAAGAAATGAAAAGACTTATAGCCCGTTCAGGCTGCCACGAAATTAAGTCATTTTGTGATTTCGGCCGAAATCAAGTTGAATTTACGTAATTTCGCATACATTTTACCATTGGCCAAGTTAACTCATTCTACTTAATTTCGTCGAAATTAACTTGAAATTACGATAGACAACGCTGGTTTTGCAGAAAAAGCTACTTTTTTTGCAACCATGACCAGATTTACAACCCTGAAAGACCGTTTTGTTTGAAAAAAATTCAAAAGCCAAATGAAATAATGGAAATATATACATAATTGTACATTAATTTTGTTGTAGTTTTGTTTTTAACATTCGTGTATATTTTAAATCAATACGAAAGATACCCTGTGACGAAAGTGTTGTACGAAAGCTTTTTGCAAAATAATTAAATTAAACAAATATAACTAAACGTGATCAGCTGTTTGCGAAATTAACTCAAATGTCAAAAAGCCCAGTATGAACACTTTAGATTTCGTTCGTAATTTCAGCTCGAAATTACTTAATTTCGTGGCAGCCTGAATGGGCTATAAGATAAATCACAAAAAAGTAATTTTTAACCATTAATATTGATAACTTTTTTAAATGGTTATACTTAACCATTTCTATAAGATGTATTTTATTCTGGTCATCGCAACCAATTTCAGTGAGAGTTTTGTTTTTTTTTTTGGTTGAAGATAACCATTATATCAACCAAAAATTTTTTTTGATTGCAGATAACCATTATGTCAACCAAAAAGATTTTTTGGTGAAAAATAACCATTACGTAAGTTTTTTTGTCTTTTTTGGTTATCATATCTATATAAATAAAATCAAATGTCGTTCGTTGGTAATCGTAACACTTAATAATAAGTTGTTGTCATTAGTATAGACATTTTTTATATGAATTTACTGATTTTCTTGAGACAAATTCAGTATCAGTAAATTTTTCTTGTGATTTTTATATTGTCAATGATAACCAAAACAAAGAAATTATTTTTTATAATTGTTATTTCTAACCAAAAAAAGAAAAAAAAAAAATGTTGACAAAAGGGTTATTTAAAATAAAAAATATTTTTGGTTGATATATTGGTTAATTATAACCAAAAACATATATTTCTTACTTTAATTGGTTACGATAACCAAAATAATATATATGCAATCATAATGGTTAAAATTAACCAATATTAAATAAAATGAATTTTTTCGTAACCTTTTTATCTGAAATAAAAAAATAACAATTATGTTCGGTCCCTCAAAAAACATTCAGAAGTTGTTTCTAAAACTCATATTTAATACTCATAAAAGGGATTCATTGGCGTCAGATTTTATCTTTTTTAATTATAAAATTAACGGTAATAAAAATTACAATTAAAAAGTAATAAATTGTAATTTTTATTACCGTTAATTTTATAATTTTTCCTGATGATGCTACAGAAAGGAGTAGCGAAATATTGAAAATATAATTAAAATTATTTAAAGACGTAAAGCTTAAAATAAAATAGTTAAATTAATATTAACAAAAAGGTCAAATAAACTATATAAAATATATAGTCAAATGTTTCAAAATTCTTGGGGCCAACAGCAAGTCTGTTGGGGGCATTGCATTCCCAGAATGGGCCTTTCTACGCCAAATGTTCTTATCATTAATAAGTCCCATTATATTATTTTTTTGGCATGAATTTATATTAAGCAGATAACATCTGGTAGTAGGAAACGCAAATTTAAATTTCTGTTCGAGGAACTAAGAGTAATAATAGGTTCTTAATGGCAATTTTCTTACTCTGGTGCAACCTATTTCTTATTATGTTTTGCAATTTCAATATTGTAAGGCTTAAAGGAGACAAAAAAATTAAGAGCAATTACTCAAGTCAGTTTAAAATAAAAATTATAGACTGAAAGACTAACTTATTATTAAGTGACAAATGTTCAATCCATCTCTAGGCTGATTATCAAGTTTTTGCACACAAGTCGCAAATTTCAAGATCCTAAACTATAGAATACTTCCCGAAAATTTAGCTGAGAAGAGAAGAGAAGCAAGAAAGAAAGAAATCAAGAACTTCTGGCAGGAGTTCAAGAAGTTATTAGACCCAACAACGAAGAACTTCTTCTCAAAGTTTCTAGAACTAAACTAACAGAGAGAAACTTCTAGAAAAAGTCAACGGAGATCTTAAAAGAAATCGTGTTCTTTGGATCGAAGTTTCTAGAATAATAAACGAAAATCTTCTGGAAATTTCTGATACCGTCACCAAACGCGCAGATTTCATCGAAATCAGTTTGGCGCAAAACTTTTCCCCCAACATATAAATTGGATTTTTATTAAAAACGTTATGGGTAATTAGCATAATATTAAATAATTAATGAAAAACTTTTTAGCTTAGACAGAAATGTTGTTGAAAAACTACACGACTTGGAAAGGTTAATTTACCTTGGAATTTGAGAAGGTCCATGTGAATTATTTCGGAAAAATCAAGCAGAATAAAAGCTTATAGTTTATGTCTTTAAGTTTCAAAGAAAAGAAAGCTGACTCTGATACTACAAATAACTAAGCTGCAGAAATAATTATGAGGGCATAATGGTGTACCAGCAGCGAAACTATGGCAGCAATCATAAGAAGGATCTATATACATATAGCTATATTTTGTGAAATAGGGCTATTTCCGCAATGATGTCTGTTGTTTATGCCACTATTTTTGTGGAGTTTGTACAGGTCATACCGTTTGACATATTAAAATGAAATTCAATATGTTTAACATATGAAGAGCTGTATAGTCTTTGGGCATAATCGGGAGGGAGCAAGGGGTAGTTTACTTAACACCCCAAACCGAAAATAATTTTTTTTTTCGATTCGAATATATGTACTTTGAACTTATATTCTTTATGTAATATATCCATAAAAGTGTCTGTTTCCTTTGGGTATGGTAGTAAAGTTAGGTGTAGGCCAACCCAGATTTTTTATTTGGCAATCACATAGACTGATTGATAGTACGCTTATCTATTAGTGTGGTGATGGCATATTCCGCCAAAAACTCTGGGTGTAAAACGCAAAAACGCATTATTCGGTCGTTTCAAATAAGTACCCATCAGTCGGGGGTTGCGAGTTCGACTCCTGCCAATGCCTGGATGCTTTCTGCAGACAATCCAAGAGCTTCGCAGGCAGTGTTGTCTTAAAATGTCAAAAATTTGGGTACATTTTTACAGCAATAAGTTTATCTTTTTGATCAAAAGTTATCAAACAACTTTTGCGAACAGTTCTTAAATAATAAAGCTTGAAGAAAACGTATTGTGAGATAAATATGAAAGCATCGTTAATAGTATCCAACTCGCGAATGCAGAGCATATTTTTGAAATCATTTGATTACAAAAAAATGTGCAGTAACTTTGTGTGGTTTATGTCTAATAGACATGAATCAACTGTAGAGTGAAAACATATGTTTTAACAAAATTAAATCCAAAGCGCAGAATCTGAAAACACACATTTATTTCTTTCTTTTTTCCAAAGGAATGTTGTTGTTTGAACGCAATGAAAAATAACATTTAGTTTTCATTCAACTTCCGTTTCCTTAACACAAGGATACTTGAAATAAGAGGAAAATTAGCTCGTAAGATAAAGCCAGTAACGGATTATATTTTCGATTTAGTTGAATTTTATGACGGCAGACGACGGCTATTTGAGCAGTTTGACTAGTTTAGTTTAAGTGCAAATAATGCTTTGTATAAGCAAAATGCAGATGATAAGAAAAAATTCTTCACTTTATTAAATGTAAAAAATGTATTCACTGTATCCATATTACAAACTCATTAAAAATATTTGCAAAGAAAAGCGAAAATTAAATCAAATAGAAAATCTTTTATCTAACGACTTTTTTTATTTTTAATTAGTTAATTGCATAATTTATTTTTTTTTTTCATTTTCTTTTACTGTATATTTATTTATCTTTTTCAATATTTTTTTTTAGATAAATAACAACCAGAAAAGAAGTAAAATAAATATTATTTAAATAATTATCACTCAACAGTGTTTCTCAAACTGCCTTATCTAGTGTAAACAAAACAAAAAATCTAAATCCAACGAGAGCTTCCTATTTAAAATTTAACTGAATATTTTACAAAAAATAGAATTAAAAATCAAATTATAATTAATAGTTGTGCTTAAATAAGCAACTGAAGTAAATAAGGCAACGAAATAAAAAATTGATCTAAAACGAAAATATTAAAGAGTTGTAAAAGCTGAAGTTTTAAAACAAAAATCACCAAACATGGAATCAATGGAATATGAAATGGCACGCAACATGACGTTGCTTTTCTTTTTGGAACGTTTGCTAGACAAAGGCGAACCCCGTACCGTTCACGATTTATCATGTCAATTTGGTAATAAAGAATTTACCAAGGAAATGCGTCAAATAGCTGGCGGATCGCAATCAGGTAAGTTGAGTTATTTTACTAATATTTTTACTAATCAATATTTATACATAAGTATAATAAGACGCGGTCATTTGTCTGTACTAGATTTGTTGCTGGTGCAGATAGTAATCGATATGAAATAAAATACGAAACACCAATTTTTGGAATTTTTGCCTGTCTATCTATCTTATTTCCAAGAGAAAGTAAAGATAAAATGGCGAAAGTACACAAGTTTATCCATAATAATATTGATAACTTGACAGCACCCTTCATTTTTGTAAGCGGGCAATTAAGACACTGTTGACAGTGTTTTATTTAAATTTTAGAATTATATATAATCTTGCGTAACTCCAGGGATGGGTACCCCTATATAAAGTAAATAAATAAATAATATCTGTATCACTATTTATTGCAGACTACTTTCAAAGCAAAACCAAACAAAATATTGTCAGGGCACTCACAACGTGGCTTGTACTGCTAGTATATAATAACCCTAGCTGTGCAATGTTCGTTTCGATAAAACTCATTCTTTAAACACATACACTGCATGCAAAAAAAAAACATGATTGAGGTAACCATGATCTAAGAGCAACATGTCGATGGTCTATCGATGGAAATTGAGTTATTCAGTGATTCCAATACACCTCGTCACAAAAATTTATTGCAAAAATAATGCTTTTACCATGTTATTATTAAATCATATTATTATTACCACCATGTTATTATTAACACATAAATAATATTGTTAACTTAGAACCAACCTAACAGTAACATTGTAAAAATCAAAATAATTATGTTAACATATAAACATAGTATAATGAAATATAACCATAATTTTATTATAAATTTTATTATATTATTTTAAAAGAACATTAAATCGTCAATTAATTATTATTTTATTTATTTACGATTCAATATATAAAATAGCAAAATAAAAAATAATAATAATTAAATATCCTCATAAATTCAAATGTTTTTATTATTATTTTTTAAACACAAACCAGTAATCTCAGATCTAATGAACTAAAAAAACTGGACTAAAAACTTTAATCGTCATATGATTTTAAAAAAATTTCGATAATTCAAAATCGAATTTTTAATTGACGACGAACAGTTTCAATTTACATGTTCCCGTGAAAATTTTACACTCCTACAAATATAAATAACGTTAATATGCTTAAGCTGAAAATTTTTGAAAAACAAGTTTTTGTTAACAGTCAATCATTCAATGGTTATACGAACCGAAAAAGCAACATGGTTGATTTGAACCATATTAAAATTCAAGCCACAACCAAATTTTTTTAATATTTAAAAATAAAATTATATTTATAACCATAATATATTATTATTAAACATAGTATGTTAAGTATGACTAAAAATAAACAAATAATGTTTGGTTTAAAAAATACATATACTGGTTTTGGTCTTTTTTCAGTTCTGAAATATGTATATGTGTTTGCTATCGGTTCATCTAAAACCGTAAAAAACCACATTTGTTGCCAACAAATAAATTAGCTTTTTATTAAAAATGATAGGTTTAAATTAAAAATATCAAACATACGAGTATAAGAAGGTAATCAGAAGTCTAAATGTAAGTCTAAATGGAACAATTCGTGTATTTGTTTTTTTTTGTTTTTTATAAATATATTCATACGTTGTCACATATAATATTTTACATGTCTGACATTATGTTATAGTATGTTTATATTATAAACATAATTATGGTTGTATTTTACAGTGTTATTTTTATGTAAGACAATAATATGTTCCAATGACAACAATATTATTATTATGGTTTAAAATAATATGGATTGAATATAACCATATAATTCAACCATAACATGTTACTCTTAGATTATGGTTACCTCAACCATTTTTCTTTGCGTGTAGGTGTACTTTCTAAACACTTAATTTGCTGACAGTTAAAAATAAGCAGAAAAACAAAAAAAAATTATACATAAATAATAAATAAAATAATAATAATAAATAAAATTTATACATAAAATATTACTGCAAAAGAAGAGTCTTTGAAAGTGTGCAATTTTCTTATAAATTACGTAATTTTATTTCAAAAATAAAAAAAAAACACTTCAAACTATTTATTTAAGCAGTTTGTTATAAAATTAACAACAAAGAGCTCTCACAAATTAGCAAGTGATTTAAAATCATCACCTGTTTAAATTCACGTGATTTGAAAAATGTTTGTGTGTAGAACACCTTTTTAGTGATTTCAACACTTTGTTAAAAAATGACTTTCATAGCAGGCCTAATAATTTGGTTACATACAACATGGTTTGTTTATTAATAACAACATTTGGCTAAAATTACTATATTATATTGACAAAACTTTGGTTGTGGTTTGAAGTTCAGCAATAGTTTTATATTTACGAACAATGATGTTTAATTTTTTTTCGGCGTAGTAAAGATTTAATGTTAAAATTATAACCAAAACTTAACTTATTAAAAAAATACTTTTTTCTCGGGAAAACAAATAAAATTATTTGATCAAAACATCTTGATTGTTAATTAATAAAATTCATTTTTTTAATTTTGTGAAGTTCTTGTTTGTTGAATAACATATTCAGATTTGAAATGTTACATCTATAAGGAATATATTTTCGTATTACAAAACTTCTGATCAAAAGATTAAATTTTAGAATTCAAAATTCATCCTTAATGTCAAAAATCTTTAAAAGTCAACAACTGAACTGCATAAAGTTTTTATACTATAAACAGTTGAATAAAAACAGAAAAAATCACACGCAATCAATGAGTGAGTGAATGAATGAATGAACACACAATAAAGCTTAAAAACAGGAAATAGTCACCGCAACAAATGTTGCATGCTGGCATGCTGCACATACACACATAAATATAATATACATATGTATGTATGTATACATGTTCATGCCACAAACCACACACAAGCATCAAGTGCAACAGGAAAATTTAAAGTAGAGGCAGAAAAAACTCGTAAAAAGCAATAAAACCGATTTGAATGCTACGAATGCACATACTCGTACATAAATATTCTCTACCAAAATAATACAAATCCATTTGTTATTTTAAGGGATTTAGAAAAACAAAATCAACCTTTAAACTAAACAAATTGTAAAAATACTCACTCACTCCAGTGTGTTTCTAAACATGTTTGTGTGTATTTCAAAAAACTAAACAACTAAATTGAAAAAAGTACAAAAAAAAAAAACAAAAACCACCAAAGTTAATGACTTTGATATGTATTGCTGTCGTCCGTCGTTTAGTTGTTTGTTGTTCAGTGGCAAATGTTGCATATACATATGTATGTATAAAAATAAAATTGTAAAAAAATCATTGGTAAATAAGGCATTTGGATCGAATTTAACGAGAAAGGCAATGACATGTTACACCTGCATTACAATGCTAACAAATCCAACTGCAATAACAAGTGGAATTAAAATATGATGGAATGTCTGACATGTCGTTGAACGCATTATCAAGGTACCATTTTAGTAAATAGTTTTTTTTTTTAAATTGCAAAAAGCTATTGTAATCGATTTTTTTACTTTTTGTACACACACAACTTCTTTTATTTAATGTAATCAGGCTATTTTAATTCTACACAGCCTATATTCTATTCACTTAGTTTTGGGATAATTGTACCTATAAAAATGTTGTTTTTGTTTAAAATCTTATTCCTGTATTTGTCATAAATCAAATCTAAATAGCTCCAATTAAGATATGGTTTGGCTATGAAACCTTTGGCCTTGGTTTTGGTATGATCAAAAAATAAATATAAAAATTCTTCAATGGTTTCATTTTTTATTTATTTGGTAAATAAAAATTTATTGTTTTACACAAATAAATATCTTTTTGAATATTGATCATTTAAAAAAGTTATAGGGATAGCTCATATTAGGATATTTTGTTGATTATATTGAAATTTAATAAATCATATTTGACTAAAAAACCCCATTAAAAATTAAAATCTATACATACATATAATAAATCATTTCCTGTCTGTCTTTCTGTTTGTGTTCGCATCAGGTAACGAGTACTAGATGGATTTTAACAAAATTTTACCTTAGTATACTGATTGCAATATATGAATCTTAGAAATAAGATATTTTTTTGCGGAAAAAATATCTTATTTCCAAGTAAGGTACTGCCTACTTTAAGGCATCTTTTATTTTTGAAAGCGGTATATTTTAAACACGATAGCGCAACAGATGGAGCTGTTTTAAATCACGACAAAATGAATTTAAAGTGGGATATATTAAAAACGGTTGTGTAATAGATGGCGCTGTTTTAAAATAATCACAAAATATGAATTACTTACTGCCAAATAGCCAACTGAATAAAATGTTTTTGATTTGTGGAATTAAATTGTTATTAAAATATTTTAACCAACTCTTGCAAAGCCCTACAATAATTTTTAGAATTTAAGAATTTTATATAAATTTTAGAATTTTATCCAGGGTACCCATACCTTTATATAAAGTAAGTACGTTAGAGTCTTTCAAAGCAGAGCTAGTTTTTAATAAAAAATAAAAACAATTATATTATAAATTTTTTCGACTGTTTTATAATTCGTAGACAACAACACATCATTTTTGATCATCGTTCTAAAAGTTCAGTATTAAACTTGGGTTTTTTTAAGTTAATACGAGGGTAATTTGATGATTCGGTGATTTTTTGGATACGATATTTTTTTTGACAAAAAAATCTTTTATTTCTCAACATAAGCTTCTTACTTTTAGTCTATCGTCGTTCTAGTTTTTTTTTATTTCCTGCTCTTTGACTAGCCAACCTATCTCGCCTCAATCTAACGAAGTCTCGTTTATCGCAGATATTTCTTGTATTTATTTGAATTGTTGAATTTTAAATAAAACATAGAGAAATAAAATTATTTGTGGATCCGTTAGTAGACCCTGGACGCAACTTAGTTATCGCAACCTACAACAAAACCTCGAAACCATTTTTTACCTTAAATATCAACATTCTGTTCTTCCGGTAAGAGGACCATATAAACAATAATTGTTAATACATATGTTTAAATGTTTAAGAAATTTTGAGCAGTTTGAGCAAAACATGTCGGTAAAGCAAAGAATGACAAGGTTGTCTTGCCACTTACGCTACGACCGAAAGAATACAATTTGTTACCAGCCTCTCTTAAAAATATTTTGTTTTTATCTACCTTTAAAACTACTTAAGAATCTTATGCCCATTATTATAAATTGACTTTAGCTAAAGTTAGGATTTTGTTGGAGCGATAAGTAGTTTTTCGTTATAATAATGAGGATAATGCTCATTGCTATAACTTGTCCTTATAGTACGTGATAATTAAAAGTGGTTTTTAGCTTACTTTTAATAACGAAAAACTATTTATCGGTCCAACATTATCCTACCTTTAGCTAAAGACAAGTTATAATAATGGGCCTTAATCTTTTTACTTAATAATGTCCAAATGCTTCTATTTGTTAATTTTATTAATATAACCAAATGAAAAACATCCGTTGCCAAATAATAATACATAAATACAAATACAATAAAAATAATAATTTACAATAAAAATGTTTTAATCGAAAAGGTTATCGCAAAAGGGTTTCAAAAATTATAACGGCATTTAAAATGCAGAATAACAAGATTGTGTAAAATATCAATATCGAACGTGACAACTCTAATACAAAACATTTATACCGTTGAAAATTATAATAGTACGAGCTGATCAATTTGTTAATGCGAAACAAATTAATCTATAATGTTTCTATCTATACATATAATAAAATAGTAACTTATTTCCGTCTGTCTGTCTGTCTGCATTTCATTTGTGTTTGCATCACGTAAAAACTACTGGATGGATTTTAACAAAATTTTGTAAGGAGGTACTTAGCATCCTGATTCTAATATCTCATTTCCAAGAGAAAGTGGAGAAAAAGCAGTGAAAAAACGTAATTTCCGGTTTAAAAGTACTTAAATTTTTGGTTATTAATAAGATATTTTAAACACTATTGCGTAACATTAGGCACCAATTGAATAAAATTTGTATTTGTATCTTTACTTTGTGGAATCCAGTTTAAAGGTACTGATATTTTCGGTTTAAAACTGGGACACTATTGCGTAACATTAGACGCCAATTGAATTAAATTTGATTTGTATTCTTACTTTGTGGAATTACGTTATTAAAATATTTTAAACTCCTTACACAGAGCTTTACAATAATTTTTAGAATTTTAGAATTTTTTCTAAATTTTAGAATTTTTCCAGGGATGGGTACCTTTATATAAAGTAAATAAATAAACCATAACTGAAGCACTATAAAAGTAAGCGTCTTCTTACACTTGGTGTGTAATGCTTAAAAAAAGTTTTATATCTAAAACATGGCAGTCAAATATTACCTAAAAATTCGAAAGAATATTTCGCTACTTTTAGCATAAAGTCTAGCAATACTTTGTACCCTTTGATTTTTTTTTTTTTTTTTGCCAATATCTCTTATTTATATTTTTTCTTAATATTTTATTTAAAATTCCATTAAGATTGTTGAATATCATGACTTTATTGGACTCTATTGTAACATTAACATTGGTCCCTAAACAGTTATGAACTCATTATATAAAGTTTAATGCCATTTAGCACACTTACTTACGACTTGAACCAAAAGAAATAATATCTGTAAATAGCAAAGCAAGAAAACAAAAATAAGGAAAAAGATGTCAACATAATTTCCGAACAAATAACGTGCAGCAGAAATAACAACAGCAAACGAACCCAACGATAGTTGAAATGGGGTACAATTGTGTGCGATAGAGGTATTTTTAACATTAAAAAAAAAAAAAAAAATAATGACATTAACATCAATTTCAATACACACACAAACAAACAAACATTAAAAATTGAAAAGAACACAAAATTTTACATTCAAATATTGAATAGAAACAAGAAAACACCCATAACAAATCCATGGGACAGCAATAATTTGACTCTAATGGAAACGAAAGAGAAATTAAGAAAAAAATAATAATTAAGAATGCTATATTCCGGCCGTGTCGAATCTTTGATACCCCTCACCATAGTGATTTTAGATATTGCTGTTACAATTATTGTCATGGGTTTGGACCATGCAAGCATTTGGTTCTCATTTGTCAGTACTTTTAACAGCCGAAACTTTTTGGATATGAACTTGGTCTGATTTTCATGTTTCTGTTTTTGTGGGGATAGATATTTTTTTAAATAATATTAACGAAATATATAAAGATCTTGTTCTCTTAAAAAAATTAAAACTTTAAATCGTCCAAATTGTCCAACGAACATAACACGCTAAACACGACCAACGAATTTAAGCAGCGCGGTTGGTACTTAAATGGGGGCCGCGTGGAAACACTGCCTGTTGTTGGAATCTAACAACTATTTTGGATTTAATTATTTTTTTAAATATTTTTTAATAATTTTTTTTTTTAAAAAATCTTATTAACAAAATTTTACCAAAAACAATAACAGCTTTTTTATGGGTTTTTAGTTTTTACTTATGATTTGCCAAAAGAAAAAATTCTTGTTTAAATAATGTTTTATTAATAATATTTTTTGATCTGTTTTGGGTGAATATGTGATTATGAATTAATTATAGTTTTTAGTGTTTTAGTGAATTTTTAATCAAAATTCTCCTTTTCGATCGAATTTTCTTTCTTTTTTTTGTTAAATTAAAGTTTTTTGGTTAAAATGTGATATTTTGGTGAAATTTTGAACGTTGAGTGAAATTCCGTTTTTTTTTTGGTTATATAGAATTTTTCTTCACCTGAATTTATGGTCTTAATACAGCAAAGCAAAAATCAATAATAACGAACATAAGATAACTAAAGAATGGGAAAATGGAGAAACTTTCCCTTTTTGACCAGACCTCTACCAAGTTAGCTGATTTTCAATAGCAAAATTTTCGAATCTATATCTGAAAGATTGGTATACAAGTGATCTAAGATTCTCAGAAAATATATTTCAACACAAAAATGGACGGATACTAAGAAGAACCCAGAATATAAGTATTTACTTTATGGGGTCGGAAATGAAAATTGAAGAAATTCCAAACGGATTGACAAACTTATGTATAAATACCCTTTCCAACTGTGGTGAAGGGTATAAAAATCCATAAATAAATAAGTAGGTCCCTACAAGCTACAACAACCCTCTTGAATATAAACAAAGTTTACAAAACGAAAAAAGGAAAACAAAAACAAAAACATATGAGGGCGGTCTAAAAAGTAAGTTTATAAACATGAAATCAATTAAATTTTTTTTACAAATAAATTTTAAAAGAAAACTAGAAAATTTTGTTTTAGCCACTAGCAGAATGAAATCCATTTTCTGAATCGAAACTTCCTCGTTCAACATGCTTGGTATCTATCTACTTTGGTTAGTGTTTAGTTGTAAACCAACAAAAGTAAGACACAGGAATGTATGAATTTTGGTTAGATATCTTTCTAACTAACTGATCATGTTTAATTTATTTGAAATTCTAGTCAGTTAATTTGTAAAAAAATATTCTTTCAACTCAACTCTTGCTCTTTGCTCGCCACAAAGACCCTTACGTTTGTAGAACCGCCTTGAACTATGTTGCATATCAGTTTATGTACTATATTTTTACTTATTTTTACTTAAAAAGAATAAAGTATGCATATCCGCTTAGTTCAACTGCATACTTTCACTGATTTTTCTCCACTTTCTTTTCGAAATAAGATATTTTTGCATTAAAAAAGTATTCTATATTGGGATTAGAATACTTAGGTATCTCCTCACAAATTTTTTTTGAAATCCATCCAGTAGTTTTTACGTGATGCGAACACAAATGAAAAGCAGACAGACAGACGGAAATGAGTTACTATTTTATTATATGTATAGAATAATGAATAGTTTGACTAATAAAGTTAAATAATTATTCGTGTTTAAAGTGGGAAATTGATTGTTGGAGGGATAATGTTGTCTAAGCTTTAATATTTGGACTACCTAATTCTCAATCAAAAAAGTTTATTTTAATTTTTTAACATGTTTCGAAAGATGTTTTCTCACGAGTTGACGTGAGCAAACATCAAAGTGGTCATGGGAATTATATTAATTCTATAAAACAGTCAACATTACGCAAATTTACCGTTAAATTTATTTTGTAAGAAATTTGCAGTAACTTGTAGTAACTCGAAATTAAGTTTCAATTTAGTATTGTTGTCATATTTTCCATCGTCACTGGCTGTTTGTTTAGTACGATTGGCGCGCGTTTTCGATGCGAGGACATCATTATCAAGCAACTTTTTAGATAGTATTGGAGAGTTAGTATTAGGTGTTTTGGTATAAATAGTTTTGGTTTCAAGTAATTTGTTGATTAGCGTTGTGCCTAGTAATGCAAGTAAATTATTTGTTACTTGTCAATTTTATGTGGGGTCTAAAATTTTCGTGTTTGATTATTAGAGAGGTGTCTTTCGTTTGTTAGAGTATTTCAGTAGTTTCAGTGGTGTAAAAATTGTGTCGAGGATTGTATTTACCTGTTCGTTAATAATGTCTTCGTTAAAAGTTCGAGTTTTGTAGATTTCCATTTTTTTCAAGAATGTCTAGTCTTCGTCCTTTTAGCTGGAATGCGGTAATGTTATACATTTATCTTTTCCCCATAGTGCGTATCAAGGTGTAATGCAAAGTTGGAGGCCCGTGTTCTGTGAATCTTGTTTTTAATGTTCGTCCAGTTTGTCCTATATATTCATGCTTGCAGGTGCAAGTAAGTTGGTATACTTCTCTGGTGCTTTGTCAGTTGTTTCTATCAATGTATTTTACGTCGGACGACATTGAAATTAGCTCTCTGTAAAAATTTAATTTATATAAAATTGTAAATTATATAAAACAGCCTAAGTAAAAATAACTTATAGGACAACCCTCATATTTGTATTTTACACTGTCCCAAACAAACATAGTCGTTAATGTAAATGTCATGTCTATATTAAAATATAATAACAAGACTAGAGTACAATAATAACAACAACCATAAATTGAGTACATAGAGAAGCAATTTGTGTGGGTATCATCAATGCATACATACATCACATCACATCATACAAAATACCGATTACAAATAAATTCAAATAAATACATTCGTTTATTCCCTCTCTACAGTATTAAAAAAATTGTCGTTTCAAGACTGGGTTTAACCTTATAATTGTAGTTTAAAAGAAAAATTTTTCTTGATTTTTATTTTTTAATCAAAAACAAAAAAAATAACTGTTTTTTTTAACATTTTTATTAAAAAAAAGTTATAACTGTTAGAGGGTCCCTGCTTCTTAGCGGTTTCTTTGCTTATCTGTTTATATAGCGTACAAAATGTATTTGTTCGTCGTTAAGCTATATCTGCCTACACCTAAAATTTCGTTACTAGCTATCTGGTGGGAAAAATAAGGTTTATGGTGTATTTTTATTTTAAGTGGGCGTGGCAATTTCCATACAAATTTAATATTTATGTAAGTAAAACGATACTTGGAACTATAATCGAAATTTTACAGGTTGTATTATCATGTATTTAGAGAACTGTAATATTATAGTTTCAAAGTTTGCACAAGAAACCCATATTAATTAATGTACATAGTCTAGCGAAAAACAGACTAGATTGCAACCTCTCATATAAAGTAAAAAACTATTATCGTATATTATTATTATTATTATTATTCGATAGGGAACTATACGTAGAGTATTGAAATTTTATACGAATAACTCGGTCATTAATGTGCACATTCGAGTTAAAAACTGGTTCGATTGAAAAGGTGGGCGTGGTACCTCCCATACACACTGAAAATTATTATTATCATTATTATTATTATTATTATTATTATTATTATTATTATTATTATTATTATTATTATTATTATTATTATACCCAGTGAACTATAATAGATAGAGGCTTGGAATTTGCACAAGCGACGCTAATATTTTATGCATAGTGTAGCACAAAAAAAAACAGACTAGACTAGGACAATATAGTCGTGCACCTAAGATACTATATACACATAGATAGTCAACTGAAACGTAAAAAACCTAAGTCCCTTGTCAAAAAACCTAAAGCTCTGTACAGACGGTTGTCAGATCTTACAATATTGTCAGAAAATCATACAGAAAACGTCTAAGAATCGTGTGAACTTACAATTGTTGTCTGGCAATATTGTCGGAAAAAGCATTGTCAGACTTCAAACTAACAATATTGTTAGGTCTGACAATATTGTAAGATCTGACAACCGTCTGGGGGTGCTATAGCTTAAGTGGTTAGCGCGTTGACTACTAAGCAATGGTTACGAGTTCAATACTCAGCCGAGGCAACATCAATTTTTCTGATATGTATTAAGTTTTCTTTATAATAATGCATATCACAGCGCCCTCCTTCGCCTGCATTACCATATAGCACTAAATCGTCGGCGAAGTGAAATAATTATAAATAATTATAATTGGCAATTGGTGCAATTGCAGTGTTGCCAGATGCGAAGCTTTACTATCACACTAACCATCTGTCTTATCTACTCCTATCCCTTTCCAAAAGAAGTAACACATTTAATATAGGCATAAATTGCCAGAGTGTTACTTCTCTTAAAAAAAAACCGTCTGTACAGAGCTTAAGTCTAAGAATGTATTGCTAAGCAAAATTTTAAAAATGTTGGTTTTTAAAAAAATGTTCCCACAGCACCTAAACTGCACATAGTTGTATAAAATGTTTTGTAAAAAAAACATATTTTTTTCCATTAAATTTTAGATGCTAAAATAAAATATATCGTTTGTTTTTAAATAAAAAATTAATTTTGAATTTTTGCTAATATATTTACTATATGTGCGAAAAACGTTATATTAAATAGTAATTTAAAATAATTATTATATTGTTATGAAAATTTTCACCCCCTAAAAGACAAAAAATACAATACTGTGAAGAAATAAATTTCACCTAACAAATGTCAACAAAATGAAATATATTTTTTGTTAAAAAAATTTAAAATACATTAAACTGTGGATAAGTTCTTATTGCAAAAATTGCAAATTAATTACCTACATAATTAGAAAGTGCAACAATATATCGCGTAATAGTGTCTTAATGTAAGTAAAAATTTTACTCCCCTATGTGTGGTGAATTCACACCACCGTACCCGTATGTGTGAAGACATTTATAGCCACGTTTTTGACATTTGGAGAGTTTACCATATATGTAATCTATGCTATATACCTTCAAATTCATGTGTATACTGTAGAAAATGGCTGGATTGGCAAACTTACCAAGGCACATCCCATACTAAGTAAATATTCATCACAGACCAACTTAGAAATTATAATAGGTCTTCTTTCGATTTTATCATCGAAATTTCTTTAATGAAGATCTATCGCTTGATGGATATGCCAATAATATACTGAAAGTTATCGATAAATTGTTGCATGTCCATAAAGATACTGAATGGTGCATAAGATAGACTGGAGTTTTTGTATGACACAATTTATCAATTCTGATGGCTTCATCTTACACTGGACGTGTTGTTTTAGTTTTGGTGATGTGAATTTGCCACCAAGATCGTGAGGTTTATATATTGGAATACTTATTGTTGACACTTTCAAAAAGAATATCTTTCAAGTTGGTACTAAGCTGTAGTGCTGCAGGATATACCGTAGAATATATTATCTAAATAATATATTAAATAGCATTTTTTACTTAATCTGAAAAATAATTCTTTATTATTCGGATATGAAGTATAAAAGTTTTCTTTTGAAATCAAAAAATAATGAAACCTATTAATAGTGTTGAGGCCTTCAACTGATTTATAATATTAAATATGTGATGCTGTTTTTAGAACGTATTTATGATACTAACTCGAACGATGACCCATTTAAACAAAAATTTTTAGCCGTTGCAACGATTGCGTCGATAGTCTAATTGGTAGCCCATCGACGCTAGTATATCAGTCTGGCGGTTAAGGGTTCGACCCTGGGTGTTTCTTGCAATCAAGCAAAATGCTTCGCGGTAGTCTTGTCTTTTGTTTTTTCTATGTAAATATTACATCAAAAACAAATATGTATTTGCTTTTAGTTTTTCTTAAAACTTATACGTAAATATACATATGTATATAATTTCAGAGAAACTAGTGACTAGTTGTCACGTAAATATTTTTTTTGGATCATAAGGAACATTCTATACCCTTACAATGACACACTTGGTTTTTGCTAACGGTACACCTTGAAGCAGTTGTAATGTTTTTAATAGAATCAATATATTTTTTTGCAGTACATCCTTTTGATTCCATTTTAGTTTTGTTTGCCTGCGATAGCTGAAAGTCCCAGAAGGAATTACTATAGTTATTAATATCAAAGTTAATATAGACTTCTTTTACTCACATGCTCGTGTACATACATACATAGGCATGTAAGAGCATTTGTATTTTAATATACATATGTTTAATTCATTTTCATTTTCTTGAAATAAGTATATATTGCTTGTGAATATAGTTGTTTCTGTCCATTTTAAGTCGTAAACTTTCGAGGTCAGTCTAAAAAGCATTTCGAAAAGATAATAGTTATTGAAATAAATTGTCTTTATTTAGTCATTTTATTAGGTTTTGGCTTAATCTGCGCTAAAATTTTAAATTAAAAATGGTGTCGTTTTTCCCATATACATATGTACATATAAATTTAATTCAAAACATTTTAAAAATTAAGAAATAAAGGGTGTTTTTTATAGAGGTATAGAACTTGAAGTTGCAATAAAACAACGATGGATTATTCGATTGACATGAATTTTATTTATCCGAAAGATAATCTTGTGGCATTACATTTTAAATATGATTTTTGGCATATGACCGCCATGGCTGGCGCGGATGTAGTCCAATCTGGACGTCTAATTTTCGATGACTTTTTCTAACATTTGTGGCCGTATATCGACAATAACACGGCTAATGTTATCTTCCAAATGGTCAAGCCTTTGTGGCTTATCCGCATAGACCAATGACTACATAGCCCCACAGAAAGTAATCTAGCGGAGTTAAATCACAAGATCTGGAAGGCCAATTCAAAGAAATTAGTCGGTCACCAAACGTGTCTTTCAATAAATCTATTGTAGCACGAGCTGTGTGACATGTTGCGCCGTCTTGTTGAAACCACATCTCCTGGACATCATGGTTATTCAATTCAGGAATGCAAAAGTTAGTAATCATGGCTCTATACCGATCACCAACGTTCTGTCCACCATCGTTTTTGAAAAAGTACTGTCCAATGATTCCACCAGCCCATAAAGCGCACCAAACAGTCATTTTTCTGGATATAACGGTGTTTCGACATACACTTGAGGATTACCTTCACTCCAAATGCGGCAGTTTTGTTTGTTGACGTAGCCATTCAACCAGAAGTGCGCTTCATCGCTAAATAAAATTCGCTTATGAAAATCGGGAACAACGGAAATCTCGTTTTGGGCCCAAATTGCACTATTTTCAACCGTTGTTCAGGCGTGAGTCTATTCATGATGAATTGCCAAACCAAACTGAGAATAAATCACTTGACAGCTGTTAAATCGGTCGCCATCTTGAAAAGTAATGCCAACTTAAAGTTCTATACCTCTATAAAAAACACCCTTTACATACAGTAGACGCTCACAAATTAGAGCTTTCAGTAATTCGAACGTCCAAAAATTAGAATCAGTGTTTGCAATACATTAAATGCTCGGAAATTCGAATTTAAATTCTAATTTCTGAGCGTGTTTTTTAATTTTTGTTATTTGAACACAAGAAATCCCCTATTTATTTAATTATGTTTGAACAAAGTAAAACTAAAAAGGGGAATAACCAAATCATATATGTATATTTTTCCCTATTTGTTGTTTTTTTTTAGTTTTTGGAAGTAAATTTACTAAATTTTTAATTTTTTATATGAAAAAAAAACGTCCAGAAATGAGAATTGCGTCAAAAACAAATCGGTTCTAATTTGCGAAAGTCTACTGTATAAGGTTTTCTTGTCTAGTTATGGTAGAGTGTGTGAAAATAAATTCGGACTTTTTTGGGAAATATGGTTACTGTTTCCAAGCTTCTCTATTTCAGGAAATTAAAAGTATTAAGGCTAGGAACTTTTTATTTAACTTACCAATCAATATTGCGTTCTTAAAAAGGTTAAAGGCAATGGAAAGACACGGAATTAAATTAATTTGTTTTCTTTGACCAGTCTTTTTATTCATTTACCGATTTTGCTCTTTATTTCTTATTGCTTATTTTTTTTTTAATGAGAGTAAGAATAAAAGTAGTTGCATTACACCACACCTTCGACTTTCTCGCTCATTAATTGTTTGTTATTATAAGCCAGGAGAACTAGAATTTTGAAATAGTTTTACAATAAATAATGAACGAAAAAACTGAGATACCGATTTGGCCGATTTAGGCCAAATAATAATTATTGTACCACCGTACAATATTTAATAAACATTTTCAATTGGTTTTTAGGTAGTTAACAACACTTATTTCCGTACCCATCGACTGTTTATTTTCTCTAACTATTTGCATCATAAAATGCCCCAGTAGCCCGATTAGTTTATTGTAAAAAATTCTTAAAATAAATAATGTGTCATCTTATGTTAAACCAAACTAACCAAAACAACTGAGAACTTTTAAATATATTTTTTTTAGAGAAAACAAATTTGCTTATTTAAAGTTTACTGTCTTAACAAAATCCCTTTATTTTTACATGATTATAACTTTTTAATCAAAAGAAAATTGTGCGCTAATTATGACTTTATACGTTTTCTCTTAATTCTTTATATTTTTTTAAATTTATAATGTGAGTTTATCACCTTTAAAAAATCTGCCATTAACAACCAAAACACAACAAATGGTTGCCAACCATTAATCGCAATTTTGAAACAATAATAAGACCAGAAAAAAGGTTAAAAAACAAAGTTTAAACTTAAGAACAATAAAAAAGTCCATGAAGTTAAACTGGCTTCAGAAAGTGTTACAGACAGAGATATAAAAGAACGAATACTTAAGCAGTGAATTTTGAACTGATTCTAAAATAATTTTAGATGCTCTTGTTTTTGTTAAAATAAATACTTTTATTTGTAATATTAAATACTTTGAGCAAGCTTTCAGTCACATTAAATATTTAATATCGCTGAAAGGTAATTTATTTGTTAATGATTTCCGCCATATTATTTTCAAATTGTAACAACCTGAATGGCAAATTTTAAGCTTTTATTTAATTCCTTTAATTTGTTGCCACACAATTAATATTTAACACAATTTTTGTTTAAAGACTTACTAATCGCGTGTTGAGTTAATTTTTCACTGACTATCTGACTGATTGACTTGCAGGCTATTTGATGAGTGGCTTGATTGTTTAGCCATCTGTATGATTAGTTGGGTGCGTGCCGATATTAACATTTTCATAAATATGTTTGTCTGCACAGTGCACCACACATTTTGACATTAAGTCAAGACAAATTCATACCACGTAATATGAATACAACACGTACATTTCGTTTTTGTACAAATCATCTTCGTCTGTCAAAAACATTAGGACAAAAATTAAAAAAAAAATGCAATACCAAAGAACAAGGTCATGGTAACAATTTTATTGCAATTAATACGTTATCAATTACATAAGGCCAGTACGCAGCTCACCTGAATTTCAGGTCTGAAATTTTTCCATTTAGATCTACAAAAAGAAAGTTTATCATGTAGTCGTGTTTATACAATTTGATTGCGTATTGTACACAAAAATATTAGCGGTATTCAGTGTTTGATGAAAATTGTCTTGCGAAAGTGCAAATGCGTTATATCATTTATCACTATTCGTTTCATCATATAATTTTTTTTTTCAAAATTTCCAGATAAAGGCCAGTACGCAGCTCGCCTGAATTTCAGTTTCCCCATAAGAAGTATGTGTAAAAAAACAGCCTGAAATTCAGGTTTGAAAATTTTCAGGCAACTTTCCGTTTGGCAGTACGCAGCTAAAAAGAAAACTAAACGGAATTTTTTACTATTACAGGGATGTTCTAACAAAAAGTGTAGGCTTTTTTCAAGGTATATTTATTTTACTAGGTAGTGGCATCCCTACAACAAATACAACAATACAAGAACAACATGGCATTTTGTTGTTGCTTTGTAGTTCAAAATGTCAAAAACATAGAAGAAAATTGAGAAGGCGTGTATGTGTTTTATTGCTTTCTCACTTCTTCACTATAAAATTTCTGAACACATACAACTTTTGACATGTCGAACTACTAAATCAGCTGGGCGGACGACACTACCTAGTAAGATAAATATACCTTGGCTTTTTTCTTCAGCTGAAACAAAAATTAATGTTCAGGTAATTGTGTGGTAACGGAATTTATGACATTTCATGTTTTTTATACATTTAAAGTATTTTTTGTTCATTTCTCTACAATAAACAATAAAATTTAAAAAAAAACACGACTACATGACTTTTATTTCTACAAACGACCACATGATGAATTTTACTTTTGTAGAAATAAAGGCCAAAAAATCAAAACTGAAATTCCGTAGAGCTGCGTACTAAGCTTAATTAGTTACTTATTTTGTTGTTGAGTTTCCCAAAAAACTATGAACACTGCACTCCGCTATTGTATCAACACATAAATGGAATGAAACAATATTCTGAAAGTGTAAAAACTATCAAATGTCAAAAACTTCTGGCCAAACAATTGCCTGAACAATAATTTTTGTTTTAGTTGAAGGAAAAAGGTCTACACTTTTTCTTATAACATCCCTGTCCCCCACAGTCAATAAATATCAAAAATTACGTGTACTTTTCTTTTGAGCTGCAAACGGAAATTAGCGAGAAATATTTAAAATCTGAATTTAAGGCTATTTTTACACGTACTTCTTATGGCCACCTAAAACTCAGGAAACTGATGTAAATTAGATGACATGTGATCAGTAATAATGTAATACTTTTAATTCTATTTCATATGCATAAAAAGGTATATTAGGATTAAAAACAAAAAACTTTGAAAAACATAGTGTTTTGTTTGAGATAATGAATTGCTATGGAAAGTTGTGCAAAAACTTGAAATACATTCGTAGTTTCAGAAAGTCTATGTGTTATTTCTATTAAAATCATTTTTAAATATGAAAAATTGTTTACTCTTATAGCTTTAATGTCTTCATCATCCATTTTGACATTCCCTAAGTCAGTTTCAAATGTTTCACCAAAAGTCAATAAACAAAATGACTGTTATATTTTTTTAAATGTTCTTCGTTACCATGCTCGATTAAGTTAAGTTAGGATATAATTTGTAATTGTATTGTAACATTTAATCTATCGGGTATGTTCTGTAATCCGAAACCGATTGAAATTGAAATCGAATAAATTTTCAAAGAAAAATATTACTTAGTTTTGCGCCTATTATTTTAAAACATTAGCATTCAAGGAAGTTATTTAAATGGTCTTTAATCAAATGTATAAAAAATAATATCAAAATGTTGTAATATTTAAAAGTTATGACAATTTAAAATTTCATTCGGATTCAATTTCACTCGGTTTCGGATTACAGAACATACCCGTATATCTACACTTACATATAATAAAACAGTTACTCATTTCCTGTCCGTCTTTATGACTGTCTGTGTTCGCATCACCTCAACAACTCCATCTGTTGCCCAATCGATTTCTTACAACGCGGAAAATTTTAGGAACCTATTTACCACGTTGTACTAGGTTTACCTGAAATGACAAAATATAAATTGAAAGTCGGATATTTTAAAAACGGTTGCGCAATAGATGGCGCTGTTTTAAAATAATCACAAAATATCAATTACTTACTGCCAAATAACCAATTGAATAAAATTTGTATTTGATTTGTATTTTTTCTTTGTGGAATTACATTTTTATTAATTATTTTAAACACCTTTTACATAGCTTTACAATAATATTTAGAACTTTACCCCCATATTTATAAAAAATAAAACTTATTTGAAATGTATTTTAAAAATAACTTTTGTATGAAAAATTAGTTCTAAAATAGATTTCAAATATTTTTTATATGTTATAAATATGGGGGTTAGAATTTAATATAAAGTTTAAAATTTTATTCAGGGATTTATATTTTATTTTATAACGTAAATACGTAAGAGTCTTAAAATTTAGAGTGGACTACTTTCAAAATAAAATCGAACAAAATATTGTCAGGACGCACACAACGTGTGCGGCAGGCACAGCTAGTAAATATATTTTCTTGTGAAAAGTTTCTCACTTTAAGCCTGGTACTGTGTTCGAATTTGTAGAAAATGTTGTTATTTTTTTCGCTTGGAAACTTTGATATTTAAAATGTGTTGTCTATCTCGCGGTTTGAAAGAATTTACGTTTTTATTGTTTTTAAGTATACCGACCACATTGCTTTACAAATGTTAACAAAATCCAGGTGATTAGCTGTTTTTTGAAAAATGGCTCATGAAATAATACCCTCTTGCTTTATTTCACAGTTTTGATAAAATGTTGAAAGAAACATTTTATATGTTTTTCAACAATTAAAACACAGTACTTCTGCAAAATTTTTTTCATGAATTTTTTTACACGTATTTTATGTTCGAGTATGTATGTAGTTTGACAACAATCCGCATGAAAAACTGAACAGAATACGAGGTATTGGGTATAATTATAGCCTTCTTAGCTGTGAAATATTCTCTTTTTTTCAATCAAATTATTTTAGTTTTAAAACGCATATTTGCTTTTTTTTTGTCTTCCCTATTAGGTTTCATACTGTATATTTTTTGTTTAATTTTCAGTTGAGTGTAAAAACAAAACGCTCTTAATTTAGGTTAAATTTTATAAAATTTATTGCAAAAGTGTTAAATGAAAACCATTTTACAGAAACAGTAAAAACTACAAAACAAAAACTTTAATTTAGCGCCTAATTGGGATTCATTTGTAAATTAATTAAAATTAAATTGTTTAAAATTGCTGTTTTATTATTATTATTATTATTATTATTATTATTATTTTTTTTTTTAGCAAAAAGGTATACAAATTTTTAAACAACAAGTGCACTGATAATGAGATTAAAAATGTGCATGAAAAAAATGTAATGTCGGCACAAATTTGCCAAATTTATTAAAATTTAAACGGTTATAATTTTTGTTAAATTAATACTTGACAATGGCTTTTTTAATTGCATATTTTTTTGTAAAAGAAAAAGTAATGTTTTTAAAATAAAATAACATCAAACCATGTTTATTAGTTCTCATTTTTTCTTTTTAATATTCTTCTATTTTAATAAAGAAAGTAGCAACTAAATTCATAATCATCATAATGACTGGCACCTTTCCATCGAAATGGAAATATGCAAAAATAGTGCGAATACCGAAAACTGATTTTGAATTCAGGCCAATAGCTATTATGTGTTACTTGTCTGATGTCCTAGAAAAAATTCTGCGTTTTGCAATATTTTGTTGAATGAGAAACAATCAGATTTTACGTAAAAATCATAGCTGCATTTCTGCGCTACCTGAAAATATACGACGTGAATTAGATGAAGGCATACTAAACTTCTGGGTCCTTCTAAATCACGCAAAAGCCTTTGACACCGTTGATCACAGCATGCTTAACATTAAGATTAGGCATTTTTTTATTTTTCTGAAACTTCAGCACGGCTTTTATCATCTTACCTTTCAAATCGTTTGCAGATTGTCTATTTTAAAAATGCCCAATCTACTGCTTTACGTTTATCTAAAGGGCCAATTCTTTGACCACTTATTTTTTGCAATTTATGTAAACGATTTTTTTCAACGGTATTATTACTTAAGTAATAAGTAATTTAAGTAATAAATTAAACCAAAACAACAGTGTGAGGGCTCTTATATGAGTCACTCCAATTTAAATTCTGTTTTGAAAAGTGCGAGCATTAATACCAGAAATGCGTATGTCACAATAAATGCTGATGAAAACAGTGAAAATAACAAAATAAATAAAAACAATAAAACTGATGTTTTTTTAAATACTACACCAGTTTACCGAACACGTTCATGTTCACCACTACTGCTAAGTGGTTACAATAAGGCAAATGAGAATAAAGCAGCATCGATTGCTGATGACGGTATAACCAAAACTGTAATGGATAGTGCCCTTAAACCCACGACACAAGTGGGTATGGATAGATACGTGACTGTACTGAAACGAGGACGGAGCCCTAAGTCCTCGCAGGTAGCACCAATCTCAAAAGTATCTAAAGATGCGGACTCGAATAGGATTAGTTCTCAAAACCGCTTTGCTATATTGGATAGTGAGACAAGTGAGCCCACAAGAGTTCAAAAATCGTTCAAACCACCTCCTATATATTTAAGAGAAACAAATTCAAACGAATTAGTGAACAATTTAATTAAAATAATTGGAGAAAACTCTTTTTATGTGGTTCCAATTAAGCGTGGAAACATAAGTGAGACAAAAATCCAAATAAAAGATGAAAGCAATTTTCGTAAAGCAGTTAACGAATTTGAAAACCAAAAAAAGAATTTTTATACTTACCAATTAAAAAGTGGAAAAGGTCTTCAAGTAGTTATTAAAGGCATTGATTCTTGCGTAGATTCAGCCGAAATAAAAACTAGCCTGCTAGCAAATGGATTTAAGGTTAAAAGTGTAGCCAACCTGAGAAATCGTGAACGCATACCCCAACCAATATTTCGAGTTGAATTGGAGCCGGGTGATATTAGGTTGAAAAGGAACGAAACGCACCCCATTTACAACCTTAAATATTTACTGCACCGAAAAATCACCATAGAGGAACCACATAAACGGTCAGGACCTGTTCAGTGTTCAAACTGTCAAGAATTTGGTCATACTAGGGCCTATTGTAAGCTGCCTCCAGTCTGCGTTGTCTGTGGCGAGCTACATTGTACAGCCCAATGCGACAAATCTAGAAGTGATGCAAAAGTCAAGAAATGTAGCAATTGCGGTGGAAATCACACTGCTAACTACAGAGGCTGCCCTGTTTATTCTATGGTAAGGAAGTCTTCTAAAAATTTTGTTACTCCACCCAAGCAGGCACAATATCAAACAAACGCCTATTACCCGCAGTTACCCCAGCCATCCGCTCAAAATATTTCATATGCAGATATTTTAAAAACGAATCGTGCTGCAGCGCTAAAACAACCACCTAAATCTCTTCCGAATCCAATTTTACAGCAGGAATCTAAAGAAAAAAGTCCCTCTTTTAACACTAGTCGCCTCGAAGAAGCATCGAGACTCTAGTGCATTCGTTAAACACTTTTATGAGCTCTATGAGCAGAATGATGCAAGAAATGGTACGCATGCAATCTATGTTGTTGCAGGCGGTACTTAACAAACCATGAACTGTTTAAAAATATGTTTCTGGAACGCTAACGGCATACGCCAACACAAAAATGAACTAGAATATTTCATCCAAAATCAACAAATTGATATTATGCTGATCTCGGAGACCCATTTAACTAGCAATAGCTTTTTTAAAATAAATGGCTACATATTTTACGATACAAAGGACCCTCGTGGTAGAGCATGCGGAGGTTCGGCAATATTAATAAAGGCCCGCCTAAAACACCATCTACTGTGTGATTTCTGTACAGATTATATGCAAGCAACTAACATCTGCCTCGAAAACTTTGATCGAAACATTGTCATTTCTTCAATCTATTCCCCTGCTAGATTTTCAATATCTGAGAGTCAGTACCGGGACTTCTTTAAATTACTAGGACCCTGTTTTATAGCAGCTGGCGACTACAACGCAAAACACACGTTCTGGGGGTCAAGATTAATTACTCCAAAGGGTCGTGTCTTATTTGACGCAATTTCAAAAATGCGCTTAAATGTGATTTCTAGCGGACAACCAACTTATTGGCCTACAGATCCACATAAAACTCCTGATGTTATTGATTTTGGCGTAGCTAAGGGTCTTCTAGAAGATATGCTTAACGTTGAAGCATCACTTGAATTATCGTCAGATCATTCACCTACTATTGTTTCAATATGGAACCCCCGAGAAATAGTTTCACCGACTGGATTTTTAGTGACGTTAAACAGTCGCGTGGATTGGCTTAAATATAAAAAATATCTCAGTACTCATTGCTCACAAAACATACTGCTAAGAACACCAAAAGACATCGAGTCGTGTCTTACTGATCTTGATAAAAACCTAAAATTAGCTGTTCAACATGCAACAATAACGCGGCAACAAACAAGATATAATCGAATTAGCTCTGCAGACGTCGAACTGCTCTTGGCAGAAAAAAGAAGAATTCGAAGGGAGTGGCAAACTTACAGGTCGCCTCAACTCAAATTCAGACTAAGGGAAATAACGAAACGGCTAAGAGAGCTACTAGAATCCCGAAGGACTGCTTCAATAAAAAGATATTTGGAAGGCCTCGACTCTAGCCCACAATCGGATTACTCATTATGGCGTGCAACAAGATACCTTAAACGACCAGTCATACGTAAGCCTCCCTTGCGTACTTCTTGTGGAGGCTGGGCAAGGAGTGATATCGAAAAAGGAAACTTATTTGCTAATCATTTAAAAACCGTATTTACCCCGAATATACCTTCTGCTGTAGTGGAACTGCCACCTATAGATGATGAAGCAGTAATGCCCCTTAGATTTAACCTACAAGATGTCGAAAGGGCAATTGCTAGTTTGAACACCAAGAAGGCTTATGGTTTTGACAAAACAAGCAACAAGATGATAATGGAACTTCCCCAGGTATCAGTTAGAATAATTCTATTTATTTTTAATGCCATTCTACGCCTTGAGCATTTTCCCTCAGAATGGAAGGTATCCCTTATTACTATGATACCTAAGCCAGGAAAAGATCACACAAAGGTAGACTCCTATAGGCCAATAAGTCTGTTGTCAAATATGTCAAAACTATATGAGAAAATACTAATTACTAAGCTAAACCCAATTCTGAGAGAAAAAGGATGTATTCCGAACCACCAATTCGGTTTTAGAAGACAGCACAGCACTATTGAACAAACGCACAGATTAGTGAATGTAGTAAAAAGGGCTTTCGAGGAAAAAAAATATTGTTCTGCGCTTTCATAGACGTTTCTCAAGCGTTCGATAAAGTATGGCATGAAGGAATAGCTTACAAGTTAAAGCAAAACCTGCCGACTAATTTTTATAAATTGTTAAAAAGTTATTTAACTGATCGTAAGTTTATACTTAAAGAAGGAGATTTTTTAAGCTCACCTCAACCAATTAAAGCTGGAGTTCCCCAAGGAAGTATTTTAGGACCCGTTTTATATTTGCTGTATTCATCCGATATGCCAACTAGCAGTCGAGTCCACACATCAACATTTGCTGACGACACCGCTTTTTTAAGCATTCATGAAAGCCCCCAAACAGCATCGAAATACTTACAAGACCACATTTCTTATTTGGAATTATGGTTAAAAAAATGGAGAATAAAAATTAACGAACATAAATGCACTCACGTAACTTTCACACTGCGTAAAGACTCATGCCCTCCAATACAAATTAATAACCAGACCATACCCCAAAATTCAGAGGTTAAATACCTCGGCATACATCTCGATAGACGCTTAACCTGGAAAAGTCACATAGAAGCAAAATTGACCCAAATAAAGTTAAAAGCAGTGCAAATACATTGGCTCATTGGCAGAAACTCAACCCTAAGTTTAGATTGCAAACTTCTACTTTATAATTCAATCCTTAAACCAATATGGTGCTATGGCTCTCAGTTATGGGGTACTGCCTCAGCTTCAAATTTAGAAAAAATTCAAAGGCGCCAAAATAAGATTTTACGAATAATTACAGCCGCACCCTGGTATATTAAAAACTCGAACATCCACAAAGATCTAAACGTGCCACTAGTTAAGGCAGTAATAGCGAAACATGTAACAACGTATCTGAAGAAGCTTGAAACGCATCCAAACCCGTTGGCCCGCAACATCCTAAATGATCGTGGTTACGTTCGACTAAGAAGGATATTTTTTTTTTATTTTTTTATTTTTTTTTATTTTTTTTTTTATTTTTATTTTTTTTATTTTTTTTTGCTTTAACTTTTAAGATTTGAGCACTTATTGTTAGTTCATAAAAAATTTGAAGATACAATAAATAAATAATATGAATGAAAAAAAAAAATGTAAACGATTTGCCAACCAACTTTTGCACTGCAAAATTCATACCTGTATGTACGCCGATGACGTACTTTTAAGCTCTGTACATACGGTTGTTAGATCTTACAATATTGTCAGAAAAAAAAATACAGAAAACGTCTAAGAATCGTGTGAACTTACAATTGTTGTCTGTCAATATTGTCGGAAAAAGCATTGTCAGACTTCAATCTAACAATAATAATGCCAAATATGTGACAATCGTGTGTCAGCACAATGTTAGGTCTGACAATCCTCTATACCGAGCTTTATACAAAGTATATTTATCTTACTAGGTAGTGTCGTCCGCCCTGCTGATTTAGTAGTTCGACATGTCAAAAGTTGTATGTTTTCAGAAATTTTATAGTGAAGAAGTGAGAAAGCAATAAAACACATACACGCCTTCTCAATTTTCTTCTATGTTTTTGACATTTTGAACTACAAAGCAACAACAAAATGCCATGTTGTTCTTGTATTGTTGTATTTGTTGTAGGGATGCCACAACCTAGTAAAATAAATATACCTTGGCTTTATACTTACGCAGTACAGTACAGTAAAATCTTTAACTTAAAATATTGTGAGACTCAACGATTAATTAAATAAAATTTATATTTGGGCAATAGCAAGCGGACTATATTTAAAGCGTCATATTGACTTAAGACGCTTTAAACAAAGTGCTTAATAATTCGTAAGAGATCACTTGATTCTAATATCAGCCAGTCTTGATATTTTAATAAACGGAGAAAAAAACCTTGGGCTTATTTTCAATGATATCCTTACTTGAACAAATCATGTTAACACACTCGTAGGTCAACCTTATATAAAGCTGAGCTGCCTTTGGTCTACACAATATAATACTCCTCTAAATATTAGACGAGTGATTGCAAAATCATACCTTCTTCCAGGTTTAATGTAAGATTATGGACTCTTCGCAAAGTGCGATTCTATTAGCAAAAGAAAGCTGAATGTTATATATAAAAATATAGTTAGATATACATATGGCTTGCGAATATATAATCATGTGACCCATATTTCCTTAAAGCTTTAAGGTGTTACATTTAACAATCTTCTAAATATCCGTGTACGTTTGCTATTACATAAAATTATTCATTCAGAACTTTCACCATATCTAAGCGATAAAATTAGATTTGCCAGATCAATTAGAGGTAAAAGATCATAATAGGGGTACAGTTTTCGTGTTTGAAAAAGTCAATTTTTTCATTCATGCGGCACGCCTTTGGAATTGTCTTCCTCAAACTCGGCCATTTAATAGCAACGTACATAAGTAGTTTTAAGAAACTTTTATTTAATTACTAGCAGTGCCCGCCACGTCGTGGGCTTCCTAACAATATTTTGCTCGATTTTGCTTTGAAAGTATTCCACACCAATTAAAAGACTCTTACTTTTGTATGTATTTCCTTTATATAATTGTACCCATCCCTGGATAAAATTCTAAAATTCTCGGTAAGAGGTGTTGAAAATATTTTAATAACAAAGTAATTCCACAAAATAAAAATACAAATTAAATACAACTGGTGCCATCTGTTGTGCAGTAGTTTTTAAAATACCCCACTTTCAAAAATGAAAAGGGTGAAAATATCCCAGTTTTAAACCGGAAATTACGTTTTCACCGCTTTTTCTTCACTGTCTTTTGGAAATAAGATATTTTTGCGGAAAAAAACCATCCTATATTGGGACCAGGATACTAAGGTACCTCCTTACAAAATTTTGTTAAAATCCATCTTGTAGTTTTTACGTGATGAGAACACAAACGAAAAGCAGACAGAAAGACGGAAATGAGTTACTATTTTATTATATGTATAGATTTAGCACGATAAATCTCACGATAAATGTTCATAATATAAATAACTTATAGTTTATAATAACCCTTAACCCAAATATTAGAAGAGCTAAAGTTACTCTTAAGTTCAGAAATTTATTTGACTAAGTAAGAATTAAGTCAAAACAATTTAACAACAAGTTTAATTCATAGTTTCATTTACATTTATCTTTACAAATGTATAACTAATGATCAAAGATATCCTGTACTTAAAATATAAGATTAAATCTTATTGTATAGGAATTGAATAAATAAAATAAATAAATAAATAAAACAAATAAAATCACTTCTGTACGTAATGCCATTTTTTGGTTTTTAGAGTTCCACGCCCCAAGGGTAAAAACGATACTCTATTTTTTTTGCTACAAATACTTAAAGGGTGTTCAGATATTGACTTGATTTTTGCACATATGTCCTTTTTTTGAAACGTAATAAATATATAATAATTTACAATAAAAACTATTTGTTTTTTATAATAACAAATATCCAAATTAAAATTAATAAAAGCTAAAGGGTGTTCCATAAAATAAGCGATTTTTTCGAATTTGGCATTCTTGCAAACGTTATAGGCAGACACTTTAAATTTACACAGAGTATGTCAGATTACATACTCTGTGTAGTGTGACCTACACTCAACTTTATCATACCTCATGGAAACAAATATTTTTATGGATATCTTTGTATGTATATAAAGCACAAAAAGTTTTTGTTTGTATGTTTGTTTGTTTTTCTGAAAGCTGTAGCTGCTTGCACTAGTGAAGCGATCTTTCTGAAATTTTCACAGTTTGTTAATAGATATACGGCTGGTCAAATAGGGTACTCTTATTTTTTTAGTATTCGACGTGTGCGAGCACCTCCCATACAAAGTAAATGTTTATCATCATGTAGCTTGGTAACAGTAATAGGTAGCGCCTTGAAATTTTTCAGCCGTAAACTTTATATTAACATACATAGTTTATAGAAAGTTTATAGAAAGATAGACTGGATTGGAATAGTGGGCGTGGTACCTCCCATACAAAGTAAACAAATATCGTATATGTAGAGAACTGAATAAGGTAGCACCTTGGAGTTTCGCACCAGTAACCTCCATATTAGCGTACATAGTGAAGCTAAACACAGACTGAATTGGAATAGTGTGCGTGGTACCTCTTATACAAAGTGAAAACTTATTATCGTGTTCCTGGCGAACTACAATAGATAGAGCCTTGAAGCTTGAAGCACGAATAACCCCTATGCTAATTCAAATAATCTACCAAAATACAAAGTGGATTGAGGCAGTGGGCGTGGTAGTGGGAGTTGTACCTCCCATAAAAAGTAAAAAATTAGTATCTTGTTAATACGTACAGTAGGGACAGTACCTTGCATATAAATTAAAACATTTTTGATGTGAGAATAATGTGCGTTTTCGAGTTAAAGATGGGCAATACTTTTCTTACGAGTGCTTATTGTATTTTTTGTGAATGGGTTGTGATGGATGGGCACCGGGGATAGCTAGCATTACATAAAGAATAAAATTACAAAGTATATTGGAATCAAATAATTATTTTCGGTTTGGGGTGTCAAGTAAAGTACTCCTTGCTCCCTCCCGAATATGCTCAAAAAATATGCTGCTTTTCATCTCCATATACCAAAGGCACATACTGAATTTCATTGTAATATCTCAAAGAGTATGACCTGTGAAGGATTCCCAAATTGGGGTGTCAAGTAAACTACTCCTTGCTCCGTCCCCATTATGCCCAAAAAACTATATAGCTCTTCATCTGATTTGATCCTTCACAAAAATTGTGGCATACACACCCATCCACCCACAGACATCATCGTGAAAATAGTCAAAATGAATTCAGGAGACCTCAAAACGTATAACACCTTTGAAATATCGACATCGATTTTTTTTCACGATTACTATACTTTACCTATACTGCGTATATATATATAAGTTGTTTCTTTATTAAATACCTCGATATACCCAAAATATTGTATTATATAATGATTAATTAGGCTTTTAGTTATTTATCCGTCAATTAAAAACTAAAACTATTTAACAATTATATTTTTATTTACACAAAAAGAAGTCTTTACGTTTTAAGTATATCTTAACCTTTCTGGAGTAGATCAAATGTATATTTTTACCAAACTACAACTTCAGAATTCTTCAAGTATACTTTGTTGACGACTATGATTCATTGTTAAATAAATTAGATAATGGCCCATATTTTAAACTAAAAAATTGTTCTACAGGTGTTTCCCAGCATATTTACTGCAACCGCCATAAAAATATCATTAATCAAACAAAAGAAAAAAGCTCTACTAAGCCCAGCAGTTGTAAGAATTCATAAAACATTATTTTAATACACAACATGCTGGTGTTTTTTAAATTTATAATAATAATTATGTAATATTTTTGTATTCCAGGTTATTTATGTATGTAAGAAATCTGGATGCGCTGTGCAAGGCACATACTAGTGCTTGATTTTTATTATTTATCACCCTCAAGAAAACAATAATTTACAAGAAGTTGTGTCAATAAATTACAATATTGTTGCATTTGGCCATATTTGTTGTGGTTTACATTTATTTGTTTACATTTCTGTCTGTACTTTTTCAGGATTTTATTTATATTTTCCTATTTTGCTGTTTTTTTAACCACGTCAGAAGTTCATTAGAAGGTTGGATACTTAGAATAAGTTGTATCGTTTGTAACGTCAAGTGCCTGTACAAGACGAATCAACTAAACGCAACGATCCATGAACGATGAACGATTAAAAAGAAAACACCAACCGAGTCAGAATAGTTCAGTTACCTGAATCGTTCAATTGCACTAGGTCATACAACACGACCGGCATAAGTCTATAATTCATATCCATATCATCCAATTTTAATATCTATAACTAAGCGACGCATAGTTTACTGCACCGGATTTTCCTGAATTCTATACAGAACAGAAGTTCGAAACTTTCATCAGATTTTATATTTTGTTGTAATAAGGATTGTCCCATGTTTTAGTGAACCAGTCGACTCAGTATCTACTAATCCCTGATGGTTGTTGCCTGTAACGTAGCGAACTTAACTTACGCTCGTGGCACAATACCACAATAAAGAGTTCTATTCCAATAATAGAAATCCAAATTTCAAATTAAGGTCACTTAATCGTGCAAATTGTCTACATTTTTCTTCTTGGAAACGAACACTTTTCATAAAGCGAGAAATTTCACTTTCTGAGGAAACACTAACATCTCTAGCATTATGCAGCGTCTGTTTACACGTATTGTTGCATCAATATCCTATTCTTTACAAAGAGAATTCTCTTTTTCTCGAATTTCGGATAGTTTGTTTTTAGAACAATTTTATTTTAAATTTTTATGAAAAAATTATTTTTTTTACTTTTTTGTAAAACAAAAAATGGGGAAAAGGTTTTTGAGAGTGAGGGCCATCGCGATACTAAAAATATAACATTTTTAGTATCACTATAATAAATTAATTATTTAGGCTTAAGTTCTTAATTATAAAGAGATAAAGAAAAATTAGATACCAGCAAAAATAGTTCAAATAAAATTCATATAATATCACTATAATATTTACGATCTCTACTTTTATATTGTATGAAAAAAAAAAACGTTGTATGAAGAGGTACCTTCGTATCGTGGTGCAAATATAGGATATTTTTTCCCCGTCAAATATCTGATTACCTAGAAGAGGGAGAAAAAGTATTGAAAGTATGCAATTTTATGGATTCAATAGTACTGTAAACTTGGTAGAAACTTTTATTTTTGCCAGCGGATAATTTAATACACTATTTCAATTACTCTACAATAATTTTAGAATTTTATACAAATTTTAGATGTTTATATAAAGCCTTTGTTTCTGAGTAATTACCCAGGGGTGGGTACCTTTATATAAGGTAATTACATAAGCCATATCTGAAGCACTATAAAATTAAGAGTCTTAAAGTGGTTTGCATTCAAAGCAAAATAAGGACGCTGACGAAGTGGCGTGTATATTTAGTTACGAGAAAAAATAATTATTCCCAGATAAAGTAATAACAAAAATGACTTTTATTAATATTCTTCTCTTCGACATAAAAGCTTAAAAATGAATATATTTTGGAAATCAGCAAAAAAAAAAATTAAAAAAAATCACATTGACGCTTCGGAGATGTGTTTGGAGGGATACCTCCCCCTGCCCATAAAAACTGCAAACTTTTATTATTATGGTTTTAAGGCGTATGTAATCCTTTTTTTTGAATAATTACATTATTTCTGCAAATAATATATTATGTCACTGCCCAAAAAAGGGGAGCGGTGAACATTCGCTGACTATTAAAGTTCCATTTGCTAAACAAAAGTATAAAAGTAAAAATTGAATTTTTCAGAGGTAGAATTAGTTATTCTAAAGTGAGGTTTTTCTCCTTGGTCCGATTTTTCTTATTTTATAGCTTTAACAGCCTATGACCATAAGAGATTCTTCTGCCAAGTTTCATTAATCTAGGGACACTCAGTAAATTTTCAGAGCCAATATGAATTAAAAAAAGTAATGTCCGGCTAGATTGGCAAAATATCCATTTGTGCATTGTGTTTCAGATTTATAATAAAAAAAATTATTAAACAATTTTTTGTTTTGTGGACGGTTTGAAGCTCTTTTGTGAGTAGCGCCTGGGGAATGATGCCCCCTTCGCTACGCCAGTGGTTGTTGCTTCATTTTGGGGTATCCTCCGCTCTCTAGCGAATAGTTTTGCCTAATCGTGAGAGCATTACCCCATTTTTCACTAAATCAGTTTAGTAAAAAACGAACAGTAAACGCTAAATAGTCGACTGAAAACGACAACCATGTTATTGGGTGCAACGAGCATATTGTTGCTACAAAGAAACACTAATTTTAATAAACATTTACACGTTTTGCTCGAGGTTTTTACTTTTTTTTTGAAAGATTATAATGCGAAACCAAACAAAAAGTAAACAAGCATACTTGACATTAACTAAGAAAACCTTAGCGTCTCCATCGTGGGCATGCTCTCCACATCGTGGGAGTGCTGACAATATTTTGCTCGATTTTGCTTTGAAAGTATTCCAGTATTTATGTATTTACTTTATATAAAGGTACCCATCCCTGGAAAAAAATCTAAAATTTATAAAAAATTCTAAAAATTTTTGTCAAACTCAGTAAGAAGTGTTTAATAAAATTGTAATTACACAAAGTAAAAATAAAAATTTTATTCATTTGGCGCCATCAGTTGCGCAATTTTGTTTAAAATATTCTACTTTTAAAAATAAAAGGTGCGCAGTCGTGTTTAAAATATTGCAGTTTTTAAAATATCCCACCTTCAAAAATAAAATAAGTAACCGTGTTTAAAATATCCCAGTTTTAAATCGAAAATTTCAGTACCTTTTAACCGGAAATTGCGTACTTTCACTGCTTTTTCTCTACTTTCTCTTGGAAATGAGATATTTTTACGGAGGGTGCTGTAGTTTAAGTGGTTAGCACGTTGACTACTAAGCAAAGGTCCCGAGTTCAATACTCAGCCATGGCAACATCAATTTTTCTGATATGTATTAATTTTTCTTTATGCATATCACAGCGCCCTACTTCGCCGGTATTACCACATAGCACTAAATCGCCGGCAAAGTAAAATAATTATAAATTGGCTATGCTAGCTTCAAAATAATTCGGCTAAATAACACCAAAGGCGCTGCAATACTGTTCTAAAAATAATCATAACGTGCAATTGCAGCGTTGCCAGAATCAAAGCTTTACTATCACACTAACCATCTGTCTTATCTACTACTATCCCTTTCCAAAGAAAGTACCACAGTTAATATAGGCATTAACTGTCTGAGTGGTACTTCTCTTAAAAAAAAGTTGATAAAAAGATACAAAAATTGCTTTCTGCATCGTATTGTTTAAGTTCAGGCAACTTCAGTTGTTTATTTAAAATTTTCTAACTTCTAATCTGAATTTCAAATAATTTTGTCTGATAAGAGGCTCTTAAATTCGTCTTAACCGGGTGTTTTTTGTTCTTTCTATAGTCTTATAGGTTTGATTTGTTTTTTCAATTTACCAAAACTAGGTAGTATAAAAAAGGAAATAATTTCAATAACTCTAAGAGCTCTTATTTTTTTCAAGCCTTAGAAAATAATTTCTACAGCTTATGTTCCTTAACACCAGGTAAATGTGTATGCTTCACCGTAACGAAAGGGTTTTATACATGCGGCTGAAGGTTTACTTTTTACGTGGCTCATAAATTTCAAGAATTTATGGGGTGTATTACAATCGCAAAATGAAATAAAAAAATAATGTGTATTCAATATCTGTATCTTTAAATATTTAATGTGTTATTTTATGGTTGAACGTGGACGTGTGTGTGTTTCGTTTTTTTTTTTTTTTATAAAATTCGACATACGTGGAAGGATACTAATATATAATATTGTCATTACCTTTTTGTAATTTCCACAATATTCAGTTATGATATCATAATATATATACATACATATAAATAAATTAGGCCCTAACGATACATCATTTCTCATATCGTCGCGTTTATTCTTAAACCACGTAAGCGCCAAAAAGTCGTATTTGAGTAAACGAAAAAAACCTAATAACTTCTTTAACAATTTTTTTTACAAAACATGGCTGTGTGACTCTCTGAAGGGTATAGAAACTTTTTTTTTTAAATTTGTTACTTACAATTAATTGTAGCCAAATCTGTCGCTTACGTGGTTTTGGCGCAACCAGCAAATCGCAAATTTCTGTGTGTAAATTAACATTTATTTTTGTATTATCAAAAAAAAAACTTTTAACTTTACCAAAAATGCTCCAATTGGCCTGAAACTTTCCTGATTTTTTTATTCTTAAATAGTGGTTGAGTCTTTAACATTTCCAACTTGAAATATAAAAACCATTATATTTTGCATGCAAATGTTATTTGTATGGCGCTTACGAGGTTTGGAAAATGGATTTTTTTATTTTTCATACAAACTTGTTAAGATGAGAATGTAGTCTGGTGGCAAATGTTATTTTCTACCATAAAAACCAAAAAATTCAATTTCGAAAAAATGACGTTATGGGTAATTAGCATAATATTAAATAATTAATATTTAAATTCCCAAAATTTTTATTAATAACTAAATATGCAACTGCTTGTGCAAACCTTGGCAACACTTGTTTTTTTTTTCGATTCTCTTGCGAGAACAAAATTAACTTGTGTATGCTTTTCATCACACCTTACGCCTGCATTCAGTGATGGCAAAAAAACATCCAATTGTAGAAGGAGAGTAAGGAAACATAAAAACGTGGTTTGTTTGTTGGTGTTTTGTTGAAGCTTTAATATTCTGTAATATTATTCTATTAACATCATAATTCTCATTGTGTTTTGTAGAATTTTATTACTTATAGAGTATTTTTGGATTCACTAAAATTAGGAAAAAGGTTTACTGATGATCTGGCCTGAGCAACCAGTGAAATACGTATAGGGACTAGCTCTTTTCCCCCAACAAATAAATTGCATTTTTATTATAAAACGTTATGGGTAATTAGCATAATATTAAATAATTAATATTTAAATTCCCAAAAATTTTGTTAATGACGCTTACGTGGTTTCAGAAGAAAGGCGACGATATATCTTCAGTAATGAAAATCCATTACACCGGTATATAAATGGCTTAGATGTAAGCAAAATCTAAAATCTCTTTTACCTAAATAAATAAAAAAAATGTCGAAAAAATCGAAACTATTCGAAACAAAAATTAAAAAAAGTTTCCGTATTACAGGCGAACGATTCGTCTAGAAAATTTGTATAGGAGTCACTCAAAAAATTTAGTACTTTTCATACAAATTTCCTAGACGATTTGGTCGGTTGCAATATAGAAACAGATTTCAGAAAAAGTCCACAATTTAAAAACCAAAAATGTTAAAAAATTCATCAAAAGTTCAAAAAATATCAAAAAACCAAAATTCACAAAACTCAAATTTCATTATAAATGAAAAAATTTATGAAAATAAATTAATTTAAATTTAATTGTTATAAAGCTAATTTTTTTGTTATAACTGATTCCCAAGCGGTGTGCTACGCTACGGCTATTGTAGTGAAAATAATTAAGAAAGTTTTGGAATCTTTTTTATCAGACTTGAGAATATTTCACGCGTGTCGCTATTAAAGTTCCAAAATGTACAACAATAAATGAATAATTTGTATTGGAGACATCATGTCAGGTGTAGTGATTCTGCTTCTTTACCGCTTGAGTTAGCACATCCTTAGAAAAATGTCTTACAGAAAGTTTAAAGGCTATTACTACCATAATTTTTCAGATATACATATACTTTGCATGAGAGGTACCGGGAAACTCTGCTCTAATCCAACCAAATTTTCGCTCGATTTCGCACATTATAAACCTACATATGGATATGTAGGAGGAGGGTGATACCGAAGGATACTATTGATTTCTGCTACTCTATTAGCAATTCACGAGTTACTTTCATTGAGTCTAGTTTTAGCTACTATTGGATCTAGTGAATATGTAGACTGATGGCAAATACTGTCGGATAGTTCCTTAGTCTCTCGTAATTCCTGAAAAATTTCGAAGTCTCACTTCCCTCGTGGATCTTAATCTAATGCTAGCCAGTGTCGAAAATTCACCGTCTCCGTCTCCTCCAGACATTGTCTTAAAGCATCGTCTTCTTTGATTTTCTTTCCACAGAAAGAATATCGCCAAAAATTAAGAATGTCGTTGTTATAGAGTTTGAAATACCCGTAAACGATAGTAAATATATACTTTATACACAGGAGTGACACCACCACCCAAGATTCTGTTTCCGACATTTTTTGGAGTTTTTAAATAATGCAACTGTTGTAGTTCTTTAGATTTATGACGAATATAAATTAATTTTAATGAGAGGCAATACGCCCATAACCTATCCTTGGCTGTTATAGTTTAATTGATATAAGTTTGTTTATATTTATTTATTTTCGTACATTAACCTGTAAAGTAAGGAATCTGCCACGCCCACTTGAAATACGTAACAAATAAATTGTTCATTCAGAACGATCGATCCAGAAATGTAGGCTGTGTTCAAGCAATGATACATGCAAACAATAATTCAATTTTGTTTCTGCCCTGATATACAATAGCTTATGTCGGGTGTTTTTTTGATAGTTTTGAACCAAGAAGAGTAAAATTACTGAGATATGGATTAACAACTGCACGAATTGCTGGCTCACTAGGCGATTATATTTACCGTAAAATAGACGAAGTTGTTTCTGAACTTCGCGAACAGATTTATTTTTTTCAAATCAAACTTCCACAATTAAACGATTAATGATGACTTGCCAAACCTTACTGAACAGAAATGTCAACACAGTTGGACAGTTTAAGCTGTCAAGTCCTAGTTATCGATATCGATATCCTAGTTATCGATATCGAGCTCTCAAGCAGCTGAAAAATATCCGATGCAACTGAAATTGTAAACAATGTGTTATCATTATAAATTAAAACTGTTTTCTTAAAACTGTTGTATGAAGGGTATATAAGATTCGGCGTAACCGAATAAAGTACTCTTTATTTTTTCTTCTTTTAATAAGCATAAGTGTGTTAAAAACCATAAACATGTGAATATTAATATACTCTTCGTTTTGGGATTCCTTAGTAACCTCCCAAACCACAAAAATTGAAAATATTGATAAAATTTGGATTGCTAAAATATAATAAGTACATTATCAACTAGCACATCTATTTACGTGCCACACGCACTTGTACGCTATAACAAAGGGGATGATTTTTTTTCGTAATCCTCTGCTCAAGACATTATTTTGCTTATAAAATGTCTCATTTGTTTGATTCATATTATTCTTAGTCTTACGAATTCTATTTTCCTAAGATTTATTTTGTTATTGGTAATTATTACGCATTATCTACAATTGATTTATTGTTCAAATTCAATTGTAAAATATTGTTCGCATTCATACATACAGTCGCTCACAGTAACAGCTAACCAGGCACCAGGTATTTAAATACTATTCACACAGAAACATAAATGTGAATATAAAAAATTGCGGCAATTAAAAGTACTGGCATCAATTTCTTGCTTGGTACAATATCTATACATATAATAAAATAGTAACTCACTTCCGTCTGTCTGTCTGTCTGCTTTTCATTGACGTTCTCATCACGTAAAAACTACTGGATGGATTTTAACAAAATTTTGTGAGGAGGTACCTAAGTATCCTGGTCCCAATATAGGATACTTTTTTCCGCAAAAATATATTAGAAAGTGAAGAAAAAGCAGTGAAAGTACGCAGTTGAATTAACCGGATATGAATACTTTACTTTTTATAAAGTAAAAAATACATAAACTAATAAGTAGCATATCTTAAGGCGGAACTAAAAACGCCGGTATTACCACATAGCACTAAATCGCCGGCGAAGTAAAATAATTATTAATTGGCTATGCTAGCTTTAAACTAATTCGCCTATAGAACACCGGAAGCGCTTGCGAAGCTTTAGTATCGCACTAACCATCTGTCTTATCTACTACTATCCCTTTCTAAAGGAAGTAACACAGTTAATGTAGGCATTAATTGTCTGAATGTTACTTCTCTTAAAAAAGAACTTAAATTGTAAGGGTCTTTGGTGTGGATTGCTTTTTTGTCACTAAATTTACAGAGACGTTACACTGTTTTCTACAACGGAATTTTTTCCTTCGCCTTGGAAGAGAAAGGAATATAGACTTATGTATATCTCTTTTTCTCTCCCACACAAGCTTAAACTTGCTCTTCCTACCTTCCTTAGCTTTTCTTTTCTAAAGAATGCAAGTTTTTCAGTTAGGGAAGCTTCATGGCTGACAGTGGTGTGACAAAATGAAATAAATATGCACAAGTGAACATTTTAAAGATTAATACCAAACCCAGAGTATGTTTTCAAGAATTTACAATTTTTGTTCCATTTACTCCTATTTCATTTTTGTTTTTTTTTTTGCGAATCCCAACACATATTTTTTATTCTCTATATGATTGACATTTCGGAAATTAGCAAGTGTCGGCCTTGTTAGTTTATTAGTGGTGTAATCTTGACCCAATTTATTATGTTAATATTTCTTAATTTTGAAAAGTCTGCAAATGTTGGAAGATGAAATACATGTCAAATCTATATATGTACATACTTATAATAAAACTGTAACACGACCTTTTTTGTACATGAAATAATTTTTGAAAATTTTCTTGCAGGTGATTGAAAGCGGAATAATTTAAACAGTATTTACAGAACTCTACAACAATATTAGAACTTTATATCAATTTTAGAACTGTATCCAGGGATGGGAACCTCTATATCTATATATAAATAGGCAAGTGAAAAAAGTTAAGAACCATTTTAACTGACTTAAACTCAACGTATACGCTTGATTTTTTTTATAGATTGTCAATAGGAGTAGTGCAGAATGTATTTTTTCTTCTACATTTTTGTGTCTAAGATAGTTAAAAACATTTAAGAATATTAGCCAAAAAAATTTGGCTTGGAAACTCTATAAACACTCAGAAGGAAAAACTTATTTTATTTGTTCATTCTCTTCTTATTTCCATCTTTGTATGTACTTTTGAAAAATATATAAAAAGTTTACAAAAATACATTTGGTCGAATTTCCACCACAGGGCAAACTCTAGTATCAAAAAATACATAAACCATAACTGAATCACTATAAAAGTAAGAGCTTTAAAATTTATTGTGGATTATCTTCAAAGAAAAATCGAACAAAATATTGTCAGGATGCCCACGAAGCCCTATGTAACGACATAGTGTGTTTCTGGGCAAAAATAGAAAACGTGGTCCGATGTGAACCAAATTTTGCTGAGATGTGTTAGTCATTACCATTAGGAAAAAAACAGAAAACGTGGTAGTGGGTGTTTACGCCCATTACCACTCCTCCTGCCCATACAAAGGAATTTGGTGTTTCTTAAATTATTCCAACTGATTTCAAGAGATGATCGTACATATAAAGAATAATAAAATCCACAATAAGGGGGTATAAAAGTAACTGTTTGGCCCTAATGGATTAACAAGTCTTTTTTCTATATAACTGTTTTGGTAAAATCACTTGTATATAATAGGAACCGTTTGGGATGGTTAGTCCAAAATGTGTGTGAGTACAGGAAATAATACGAAGCCAAACCTAAGTTAATTAAAGTAATTTAGAAATCTTGGGACACTATAAATAAGAAAATTTTATATTAATAAACTGACTACTAACGGTGCGAAATGTTTATGTATCGAAAAAGTGTTAATAATTCTAGAGTGGGCCATAGCAGCTCTAGGGTGGGCATTGTTTTCTCTGTGCAGGTTTAAATTTATTCATAGTTTATTTACAATTAGATGAATTTCTTTTCAATCAAACGTAGTGTTATACTTCCGAACAGATATTTGCAATTTAAATATATCATATCAAATAACGAGTGATTTTTTAAGAGCTTGAGAACTTTTTTTAAAAAAAAAAAAACGCATAAAATTTGCAAAATCTCATCGGTTCTTTATTTGAAACGTTAGATTGGTCCATGACATTTACTTTTTGAAGATAATTTCATTTAAATGTTGACCGCGGCTGCGTCTTAGGTGGTCCATTCGGAAAGTCCAATTTTGGGCAACTTTTTCGAGCATTTCGGCCGGAATAGCCCGAATTTCTTCGGAAATGTTGTCTTCCAAAGCTGGAATAGTTGCTGGCTTATTTCTGTAGACTTTAGACTTGACGTAGCCCCACAAAAAATAGTCTAAAGGCGTCAAATCGCATGATCTTGGTGGCCAACTTACCGGTCCATTTCTTGAGATGAATTGTTCTCCGAAGTTTTCCCTCAAAATGGCCATAGAATCGCGAGCTGTGTGGCATGTAGCGCCATCTTGTTGAAACCACATGTCAACCAAGTTCAGTTGTTCTATTTTTGGCAACAAAAAGTTTGTTAGCATCGAACGATAGCGATCGCCATTCACCGTAACGTTGCGTCCAACAGCATCTTTGAAAAAATACGGTCCAATGATTCCACCAGCGTACAAACCACACCAAACAGTGCATTTTTCGGGATGCATGGGCAGTTCTTGAACGGCTTCTGGTTGCTCTTCACTCCAAATGCGGCAATTTTGCTTATTTACGTAGCCATTCAACCAGAAATGAGCCTAATCGCTGAACAAAATTTGTCGATAAAACACATTTCGAACCGAACACTGATTTTGGTAATAAAATTCAATGATTTGCAAGCGTTGCTCGTTAGTAAGTCTATTCATGATGAAATGTCAAAGCATACTGAGCATCTTTCTCTTTGGCACCATGTCTGAAATCTCACGTGACCTGTCAAATACTAATGCATGAAAATCCTAACCTATCCTAATTAAAGCTTATTATCACAGCTTATTAAATCAAAGTTAGAATGAATTAAAAAAAAATATGTTGTATATTTCCTATTTAGACTATTTATTAGTTTAAAATAAAATCTTTCTCCCTGTCGACATTAAAGTTAAGGATAGGAAATGACTGCATGTCACGCACTTATTGGTTTATACAGCGGTGGTTTCCTTTTTAGGGTTTCGTACACAAAGTGTAAAAACGTAACCCTATTGTTTTCGCTACAAAGTCTGTCCGTCTGTCAGCGCCTTTTGTATCTCTGGAACCATAATAGGTAGACTCTTGAAATTTTCACAGATGATGTATAGCTGTTGCCGCTATAGCAACAAATACTAAAATTTATAGGGTGTTCCAATAGAGAGATGTTATTCACGAATATGTGCATATTTCGTGAACTGTGGGTGGGATACACTTGAAATTTACAAACTGTAATTAAAACTTAGTTCACTATATAAACAACTATAAAAAAATAAAACTAAAAATTAAAGGGTGTTCCGATAGTGGTGTGATTTGCATGTATAAGGCCTAAGTTTTGAACCATAATAGGTAGATGCTTGAAACTTTCACAGAAGGTGTATAGCTGTGGCCGCTAAAGCAACAAAAAAAACTTATAGGGTGTACCGATATAGAGGTTTTATTCACGAATATGTGTTTATATCTTGAACTGTAGGAGGCATACACTAAAAAATTACAAACAGTAATTAAAATTTAGTTCGCTTTATAAACAAGTCTAAAAAAATAAAATAAAATAAAATAAAGGGTCGCTTAACTGGTCCGATCATATTACAAAAGCCTGTGGAAGAACATATGGTATGCTCAGAAGTATATGGCCAAGTCATAACTACACACCACCGAAAATAAGGATGATGTTAGCAAAGACGTTCCTTATACCCACACTGCTGTATTCATCAGAAACTTTTGCAAGTTGTAATCTAAAGGAAAAAAGAAATATTAACACTACTTTTAACAATAATACACGTTATGTTTATGGCCTAACACGATTTGAAAGTGTTTCTTCATTCTCTAAACGTATATTTGGAATTACACTCGATAACTACCTGGAACTAAAAAATCTAACTTTTCTACATAAAATTATCACTACGAAGGAACCTTACCATCTTTATAACAAATTGAACTTTACCACATCACTTAGGTATAATTCAATTAGGACCTTCCAATATCGTGACACAGCATCCTACCATCAATTCTTCATCTTCACCATATATCTCTGGAACCGTCTTCCCTCATACCTACAATTCACCAGCAACGCATATAAATTTAAAAAAAACTTTTGTTCCAATATTACAATGGTAACAATTAAAATAAACACTAAAATTTTCTTTTCTTTTAATATTGTCAAAATTGTTCGTATATATATTTATATCTATTTTGTACACAAGCTTATATATGTTTATTTGTCTTAATTAAATTGATTATAACTTAACTGATTCTAATACTGAAAATTAAAAGATGTTGCATCTTGTTGTATTAGAAAATCACTCAATAAAAAATACAAATACAAAAAAAGGGTGTTCCGATAGTGGTGTGATTTGCATGTATTAGGCCTAAGTTTTGAACCATAATAGGTAGACTCTTGAAATTTTCACAGAAGGCCACTATAGCAACAAATACTAAAACTTATAGGGTGTTCCGAAAGTGACATGTTATTTGCCTTTATATCTTTCTTTCTTGAGCAATAGGAAGCGACCACTTAAAATTTGCAGTGATTTAAACTATGTTCGCGTTATAAGCAAGTATACAATATTAAACCTAAAAATTAACGGGTGTTCAGTTAGTGACGTGATTTGTATGTATATGGCATAGGTTTTGAACGATAATAGGTAGACTCTTGAAGTTTTTACAGGATGTGTATTACTATGGCCACTATAACAAATAGTAAAAATTAAAGGGTGTGCCGACAGTGCCGTGATTTGCATGCATATTGACTAATTTTTTAACCATAATAGATAGTCTCTTGGAATTTTCACAAATGGTGTATTACTATGACCCCTATAAAAACAATATATATTTAAAGGGGTTTTCGACAGTGACGTGTTTTGCATGTATAACGACATATTTTTTTGAGCCGTAATAAATAGACTCTTCCAGTTTGTATAGAAGATGTGTTGCCAAGGCCGTTATGAGAATTACTAAAAATTAAAGGGTGTTTTGACAGTGACATGTTTTTCACTTATAGTAACGTATTTTTTTAATTGTAATAGGTTGACTCTTGATATATTCATACAAAGAGAATTGCCATGGCGGCCATAGCAAATAACAAAATTAAAGGGTGTTCCGACAGAGACATGATTTGTACGTAAATAGTTGTACTTCGGCCGCTGTAACAATTACTAATACTAAAGGGTGTTCCAACAGTGACATGTTTTTCACGTATATTACCTTATTTTTTGAACCGCAATAGGTAGGCGCATGTATATTTCTATAGATAGTATATTACCATGGCCGCTATAACAAAAATTGCTAAAATTTAAAGGGTATTCCAACAGTGATGTAATTTTGTCTTTAATTTTAAAATTAAAGAGTGACTCATAAGACATGAAAAAATTAACAACTTGAATTTTTAAAGTTGTACTAAACATAGTACGGAACCCTAAGAGTGTGTGAGTCTAACTCGCACTCGACTAATTTATTTTTAAACGAAATGAGCAACGCGACTTAAGCGATAGAAAAAAATCACTAAACACACAAAATCACGTTTAATCATTTGTTGCGTCGAGAATAACATATCTGAGTTATCAAAGGTCTGTATAATTGCCTCTTTTAGATAATAAGACGACATAAGTCTAGTAGTATTCCTTAGGATCTACTCTTAGATCTACAATGTTGTTGGACGAGTGCAGTGGTGTTTGTCGAAATTCAATTACATGATTTTATTTGGTAACTTGTTAGCAAACTGCCATGGAAACCAACCAACCAACTCTTATGACAGTAAATAAAAGAACACCTTAATGTCAATGTTATTTTATCCGTAACTTATTATCTTTAAACTATTTAGTAATTAACAAAATGACCAGCCAGTCTTTCAATAAGTTAATCTTTATAAACTATAATGATTGATATTTTTTTAATGAGTTTAACAAAATTATTTTCGTATTAATCGTTTCACATTAAGAAGTCTGTAAAAATGAAGTCAATTATCTCTAACAAAACCCCCAAATATATCTTTACACTCATTTATTAATCAATTAATTTCAAGTGCAATATATTTGCTACTTTACACACTTTTATCTCCATCACTCACCCTTTATTCAACCCTTAATACTGGTTTGTTGAACGATGTCGCTTAAAATCGCCGATTTATCAATGGCATTTCATTAACTTAACAAGATTCCATTAGTCATTTATGCATTTGTTGTAATATTTACTCACATTAACGAATACCCACGTGTGCGTTTCATATTTTTTCTTAATGCCTAAAGTTTTCTCATGCCAAATTAAACTCTCATTTTTGAAATGAACTTGTTTTTTAATTAATTGTCTCTTTTGTAAATAAAAAAACATTACAAAGTATTCGTACTGATGGAAAATAACGGGTGGTCAGAGTAAAAGTATCTTTTTAAAAATAAAATGAAATAACTAATTTACATTTTTGCCATTATTTTGAAACACGATGTGGCTTCGCAATAGCTTATCCTGCCATTATAATTTTCAAAGAATGTCTATTTCTGGTTCCATCTCACGAATGGGTCGTATGATATTAGCCTTAAAGGTGTAGATCGTCATCTGTCTTTATTGGCACCCTTTAAGAAAAAGTCTGAGTGGGTAAAATCGCATCGCATCACCGAGGCGGCCAATTGACGATTACCCCTTTTAAGGGAAAAAAAACATGAATTGGGATACGAACTTTTATCCCATCTCTCTAGATTAAGCCACTTGCACCTACTTCCTGTTTGCAAATTTTAAGAAATGGCGATTTGGTTTCAACGAAGTGGTCATCATTGAAACAAGCGATTATTTTAAGGGCTTTGAGAAACCGTATTAACTGGAGAAAATAAAAAACAAGAAAGACGCTAGAGTAAATGAATTTAGTGTAAGAAAACTACATTGAGAAATAATATGTCCGCGTATTTCTCTTGTTTTCTAATTTTTACAATTTTTCAGGTTAAAGTGATTTTTTGTGTGTTTCTTGTCCTTTCAACAGTCCTATTCCAGTTTGGCTTTTTAATAATCGATCGGTGCATTTTGTACAATTTGACCGTTTTCGCTGATTTTCAACGTGTTGATGTAAACCATTTCTTAAAGTATTAGCTGGCATTTATCTATATGCGAGTAAATGTCAACCATCGTTAAGTGCAAAGTTAAATTTGTATTCTGAAGAGTGTTTTTCGCAATTATGTCGACCTCTAAAGAAATTTCCAATAATCATGCTAATAAATGTAGACATTGTAATTTTGCTTTAGTCTTTAGAAAAAGTCGTTTTATGGTTGTAAGAAGGTTGTTAAGCAGTTTTAGTTATTTTGTTAAACAAGACCCACATGATATTTCTAAACATTTAAAACACGTTTCTTTATGCAACAATGACAAGTTTTGTATTGTAATCGTATTTGCAGTTAAAATTTTAGATTATTTGATAATAATGCAGATATGGTTTATATATTTAATTTATATAGTGGTACCCATTTCATGATATTAGGTTTTATATAAAATTCTAATATTTACAATAGTTCTGCCAAGTTTTCATCCAGTAGATGATACGTACCTATTTATGGCACTGAAAACTTGGCAACACTTTTTATTTCTGTACGCTGGGAATTTTAAAAACTATTTACAGAACTCTACTGATGCCCACATATACGTTGGGAGCCTGGTTGTCAAGGTGTTAAAAGTCAACAAGACAATATAATGCCCTCGTGAATTTTGTAATGGGAGTTCTTGGGAGAGTTTTTAAAAAATAAAAAAAATAACTTAACTCAACTGTGGATATTCAACAACTGACTTTATTTAATTTCTTTAATATTTATTAAACTTATTGTTAACATGAATTTTTGTTAATTCGGCTTAAAATGCATTTTACAATTTTTGCTTGCTTATTCTAAATATTGACATTATTGCTTAATTATTTTATATTAATATTGAACGGTTGCAATTCTTGGAATTGCGACCGAAAAATAATTTTGTATTCTGTACTTAACCGGAAATGAGTTTACTGTTACATTTTTATTTTAATTTTATTTTGTGCTTATTATATTTTCAATAAATTCATCAATAGTGTCATTTTTTATGTAAGTGTGTGTATTTGAATTTGTATATGTAACTTCTCCCCCCTTTAGATTCGAATTCTCCTGAATTCTTTTGTTCAAATTTATTTTAATATATTTTAACTTTGTTCTCCAAAGTATAATTATTAATATTATTGTAAGTATAAGAAAGAAGTTACATCCGTATATTACTTTATTATGAGTTTTCAAATTAGAAATGTTTTTAAAATTTATTTCATTTTTTTCATCTAATTGTTCGAACGTAAGTTTTTCTGTAAAATTCTTTATATCGTTGTATCGCAAACTCATAATATTTCCTTCAAATTTTTCAACTAAATTAGAATAATAGTAATCATTAATTTTTATAGAACAATTGTTAAATTGAATTACATAATTTCCATTTAGAATAGTATTATTATTTTTATTACATGTAGTGTTTACAAACAATTTTATTGCGTTTTTAACCAAGATTGTTTTTTCATCCAGTGCTATAAGTTCTAATGCTCTGTTTGTTATTAGTTTACAGTTTTTTGTTAGTATACAATGGTTACTGGGTTTTAATTGTCTGAAATGTTTACTTTCTTCAAATTGCATAGTTTTATTTTTATATGTGAAGACTTCTTCTATTCTGGATTCTATTTCTTTTTGATTTTTATCTGGTAATGGTATTATTTTCCTTATTTTTACTTGTATGAACAATTTTGGTATTCTAAGGCTTAATATTAGATAAGTATTATTACAAGTGGCTGTTCCTAGTTGTAAATATTTTAATTTATTAAAGTCAATATTATATTTTTCAATTTCGTGATTTGTCAAAATATTTGGGTGAACTAACCCGTATTTGGCTGAAACTACATTGTCTTGAATTTGTTCTATTTTGCTTTTTATTAATTGAATTTTTGTCATTTGTTGTAAGTACATGTGTTGTTGATATTCTTCATCTACAATTTTATTTATAGTATTAATACCTTTTTCAATTTCTTTCCTATCATCTTTTACAATATTTCTTATTTGATTTATCGCGTAATTAAAGTGATTGTTTACATGCACCTGTTCGTCTAGTGTCTTGTCAGTCTGTGATAAATGTTTTTGTATCGTTTGTCTGTCTTCATCGTCCATTGTTCGGATTGTCCATTTGGCTGCAGTACCTATTGCATTTATAAGTCCTCGTTTTTGTCTTTTTTCTGTTGGTATTAAAGTTAGTAATTTATTCCTTGCTTCTAATAATTCGGCTTGTAATATGTCCTTGTTACTTGTTTTCGCTAATATAATGTTGTCCGTCATTTCGTTAATAATATTTTCTATTTGTTTAACGTCAATTATGTGTAGTACTAGGTCGCTGTCCTTTACTATTTCCTGGTCTCTTATTTGTAAGTCAACAAATCCTGTTTGGTCTACTAGTTCGGTTATAGTCATTGTGCCATTACCCGGTTGCGTCCAAGTTGCCAGAACCAGTATCATAATTATTATCTGAAAATTTTAATTTAAGTAATATTTAATTCCTGGGTTGATTGAGTTTCTACAGTGTTTTTGTTTCTGTGTTTTGTTTTTATTCCTTTTAAACGTTGGGACAAGTGTTCGAAATCAATGTCATCGTCTTCATTGTTAGTGTCCGAGAATTTATACGGTCTTTTAATATTGTTTGGATGTACTTTTTCTAGTTTTGATTTCTTATATTTTGGTTGTTCTTTATGTCTGACTGCCTTATAATTCTTAATGTATCCTTCTTCTCTAATTTCTTTGTATTCTTCTCTGGTTTTATTTAGTCTTTGTATGACCTTTCTTTTGTTACTTTCTAGATTCTTCCTAACTTTTTCTTTTTCTATTTTTCCATATTGAACTTCATTCGGGGTATATTGGGTGCTTGAGTGATAACGATCGTTATAATTTCTTATTGCTCTTTGGATTAATTGTTTTATCGGAAGTTCCTTGTCTGTTTGATATAAAATTCTAAATTTTTCTGCTAGTGAACTATGCATCCTTTCTATATCTGCATTACCCGTATGGCTATTGGGTTTTGTTAAATGCAGTTGAATACCTTCTTGGCTCAAGAATTCCTGAATTCGTGCTGCCTTAAATTCGTTATCAGCTATAATTTTATCTGGTTTACCAATTTTTGCAAAGTGTTCTTCCAATTGTTCAACTATTGTAATAGGATTTCTATCGCTCAGTGAGTAAGCTGCCCCAAATTTTGAGAATTTATCTATTGTTGTTAAAAAACGATTACCTTTAATTACATACGTATCAATGTGTATAATTTGGTTTTTATCTGAGGGTGTTTCCGTAAATTGAAATTTATTTTTAATCGGTCGTCTATCGTATTTTACTTGTTGGCAGAGATCGCATTGGTTTATTACGATTTGAATTAGTTCCATAAGTTTTGGGTAATATATTTTATTTTTAATGTTGTTATAAGTTTCTATTATTCCTGAATGTATACTTTCTCTAACATGATATAATGAAATTTGTTTTATGGCTTCAACTTCTGTCTCAATGTCCATTGCTCTCATGGTAGATTTTATGAATTTAATTTGATTATCGTCTGAATACATACTTATTAATTTTTGCTGCACCAAATTATAGCTATGCTCTGATAACTCTGAATAAATGCCTATTTTACCTTTGGAAATATATCTTCTAAAGATATCTCCCATTTGTTCAAAATCGCATTCTGCAATAAAAATAATTCTCTTCCCATGTATTTCTTTACATTCTTCTGTTTTATTATTTGTTAAAATTATTTGAGTTTTGTATTTATTCACGATTTCTTCTTTTATAAAAAAATGATCACCTAAGTCTTCTTGTGCTGAGTGTATTGTTGCCATAGTTATGTTGTCTTCCATATTATTAATTGAAAAAGTATCAGAGTCTTTACCTCCCTCCTTTTCTGAAATAGTGTCCTCACTATTTTCTAATCTGCTTAAAAAATCTGCTACCTTGTTCTCTTTCCCTTTTAGATATTCAATATCGAACTGGTATTCACCTAATTTTAATAGCCATCGCTGGTGCCTGGGCGACATGTCTTTTCCTTTGTATTTGGCATGGAGATATTTGATTGGCTGGTGATCCGTAAGAATTTTAAATTTTTTACCATAAATGTAAGGCCTAAAATAATTTACACTCCACATTATTGCTAGGAATTCTTTATCCGTCGCAGAGTAGTTTTTCTCATGATTATTTAATGTTCTTGAAGCGTAGCACACTGGGTGACCTTCTTGCGACAATACTGCACCAATCGCATAATTGGATGCATCCGTCGTCAACGTGAATTGTTTATGGAAATCGGGATAACGTAAAACAGGATGTGTACTTATTAAAGTTTTTAACTTTTCGAAAGCTTCAATGTATGTTGGATCTTTCACATTAATTTTTGTGCCTTTCTTTAAATATTTTGTTATAGGTTGAGCTACTTTCGCATAATCCTTAATGAATTTGCGATAATAACCCGTTATTCCCAAAAAACTTTTTATCTGTTTTTCGGTTTGTGGTAATTCTAAATTTTGAATAATTGCAATTTTATTTGGGTTTGGTTTCATGCCATCCTTTGTTAAAATGTGTCCTAAATATTCAGTTTCCTTTTTCAGAAAGTTGCATTTATCAATTTGTATCTTCAATTTTTTGCTTTCGAGAATTTTGAAAATGTCTCCTATTGCTTTAATATGTTCAGTTAAAGAAGTTCTAAAGATCAAAATATCATCTAAGTATACTACACAGGTTTTATTAATGTAATCTCTTAAAATTTCATTCATCAGCCGTTGGAATGTGGCTGGCGCGTTCTTAAGGCCAAATGGCATCCTTAAAAATTCATACAAACCATGTGGGGTTACGAAGGCAGTTTTTTCTCTATCCTCCTCTTTTACTAAAATTTGATGATAACCTTTTGCCAAGTCTAATGTGGTAAAATACTGCGCCCTACCTAATTTGTCTAGAATTGAATCTATGTTGGGTAACGGATATTTGTCGTCTATAGTTATTTCATTTAACTTTCTATAGTCTATCACTATTCGATACTTTTTTTCGCCTGAATTATCCGTTTTCTTAGGTACGACTATAAGTGGGCTGGCATATCTTGAATGGCTTTTTCTAATTATACCCTGCTCTTCCATTTCTCTGATCTGTTTTCTTACCTCCGCTTCGTGTTGAGGTGGATATCTATATAGTTTTGAATAAATTTGCTGCTGTGTAGTGGTTTTTATCTCATGTTGAATTTCTGTTGTATTAGTTAATAAATCTCCTTCTCTAAACAATAATTCGCTATATCTGTTTAATAATTTTATAATTTCTCTACGTTCTTCATGATTTAAATGATTTAACTGAAGTCTTTCAACTTTAGGATCGCCAGCTTCAAGCGTGTAAATTTGATTAAATTTGTATGGGTTATTAAGAAAATATGATACCTTTCCATTTAGTGTTATTTGTCCTTTTTCTATATTTATTTGTGCATTTAAAAAGTTTAATATATCGATACCTATGATGAAATCATAAGTTCTTCCTCTTAATGGAGTGATCTTCCAACGAATCCTTGCATTGTTAGGTAAGTTAAATTGCTCTGGGCTTTTTGTGTGTATTTCATAATTTATTTTATCTTTATTCGTGATTGTACTAAATGTTATGGGGTATTTCAATTTATATATTTTAAAATCATTTATTTCTTTATTAACTAAACTAAGACTGGCACCTGTATCTATTAGTGCTACATATTCTCTATTTTCAATATTTAATTTTATCTTTGGCAGGCATTCTGTGGCTGCCTCGTAAAAAAACGGTATTATTAATTTCAGGTCCTTCTGGGCTTTGCCTATCCAGGTTTAAGCGATTTTGGCCAAACCTGTGATTAGGGTGTCCTGCCACCTGAGGATTATTGTAATTTCTTTCTACATTGTCAATTTCCATGGGTTCTGGTTGATTATTTTTATAACGATTCCAACGAACTTGATTGGAATTTGGTCTTGAGTTCCCTAATTGTTGAAATTGCCCTGAAAATTTGTCATCTCTTACATTATTTTGAACTCTGTATCTTCCAGAATTATTATTAATATTATTATTATTTTTATTAAAACCGTTCTGTTCTTCATGTCTATAAAAATTTGGGTTCCATTTATTTCTATCCTGATATTGTCGCTTATTAATTGCTTCCCTACCATGATATGCCCTGTCAATATTTTGTTTATTTTGGTACTGGTTTCTATGTCTTTCTTCTTTCCAATATGTCTTGTATTCTGGTCTTATGCACGTATCTTCAAATCGTCTTTGGTTCATAATGTATAAAATATTTTTTAATTCTCTCTGTTCATAAATCTTGTCTAATAATGTCCCTTGTGTTATTTCCTTGATAGTATTTACTAACAAACTATCTATATTTGTTAAGTCTATTCCACATTCACCATTATAATATACTATTAATTCATCTGTCTTATATTTAATTTTTTGAATCTTATCAATTAATTCACTTACTGTATTAACTCGTAAATTGGAAATTCTTCTATAAATTTGGTGGGGCTCTGTGTCCGGCTTGTACCTCAACTTTAATGTGTCCTTAATAAGTTTCCAGTTATCCGGCTCGGGGATGTTGATAATTGAATTTTTTGCTTCACCTTGGATGGTTTTATAGTATATGGCTCTAACTACCTCTTTCTTCTGTTCTTCGTTTTGTAGCGTTGATATCAGGTATTCCACGCCGCTAAAAAATGAATTGACCGTTACGTCTCCAACTCCTGTGAATACTGGAAGATGATTAACATTTTTCAGTGTCCTGTCCAGAATTTCATGATTCAGCTGTTGTCTTTGCTGTAATTCAACGTAAGCGAGTCTGAGTTGCTCCAGCTGCTGCTCCCTTCTTGCAAGCTGCTCCACGATATCCACATTGGCTATTTCTTGTTGTATTTGCTCCATTCTTCTTTCGTCGAATCTCCTCTGCCTTGTTCGTCGAATTTTGACTTTTTGATTTTTACTTTGCCTTTGTGGCTTTTACTGATGTTTGTTGCACTTTCACAAGATTTTGATAGTTATTTTATTTATTTATATTTTTTTTTTTTTTCTATAGTGGTTCGTACACCGATTTGCCGTGTGTCGTTACTACACTATTATGGAAAACAGCTGTTTTTTATTTAATTAATTAATTAGTGGTTCGTACACCGATTTGCCGTGTGTCGTTACTGCACTAATATGGGAAATAGCTGTTTTTTTTTTTTATTTAATTAATTAGTGGTTCGTACACCGATTTAAAGTATGTCGTCACTGCACTAATATTTATTTATTTCGTTTCACGCTCCTTTCTATAAAAGAGAAAAGGAGTACCGACTGCGCCAATTTTGTAATGGGAGTTCTTGGGAGAGTTTTTAAAAAATAAAAAAAATAACTTAACTCAACTGTGGATATTCAACAACTGACTTTATTTAATTTCTTTAATATTTATTAAACTTATTGTTAACATGAATTTTTGTTAATTCGGCTTAAAATGCATTTTACAATTTTTGCTTGCTTATTCTAAATATTGACATTATTGCTTAATTATTTTATATTAATATTGAACGGTTGCAATTCTTGGAATTGCGACCGAAAAATAATTTTGTATTCTGTACTTAACCGGAAATGAGTTTACTGTTACATTTTTATTTTAATTTTATTTTGTGCTTATTATATTTTCAATAAATTCTTCAATAGTGTCATTTTTTATGTAAGTGTGTGTATTTGAATTTGTATATGTAACTCGTGTGGACCCGCTTTTTATTATAGTGTTTGCTGTCTCGCATCCACCAATTGAAATCACTTGTCGTTAACAGTTATAACCTTCAGTTTTATATCAGCTAGGAACCGGGTTTTTGTGTTAGGCGCAGAATTCGCTATCACTATTGCTAAGGAACAGCCGTGACGTTCTCATTCTTGTCACTAAAAAAAACATTCATTTAAATTTTATTTACTTAAGGAAATGTGATATATTTTAGACTGATCCAAACTGTTTTGACTTAACTAAGTAGCGAATTGGCTGCAATAATTTAAAATAACTAAAATAAAATGTCTATATGCCAAAAATCTATATATATAAAAAAAAGTTGCATTGTGTTAGTAATTGATGCAGTACTGCTTGCAGGTATTGAATGAATTTACACAGCAAATCTACATAAACGAGGATAATATTTTTCATTGTTTTTCAACTACTGAATTAGCTCAAAATCGTCGGTTATATCCACTGATTCCATGCAGTACCTTTCCACTTCATTATTTATAGATGCTTTGAAAGTATTTTCAGGTGACCTAAAACAGTTTGAAAAAATAAACTGATTATCTTAATTAGTGGAAGGTAACGGGGAACAATTGGAAGTAAAGTAGTCATCAAATGAAAATTGGATGATTTGCGTAGCTGATGGAGCTGCCAGAGAAGTTGTAAAAGAAGTTATAGATGAATTGTTATTTACCAATAATGTTGGTTGCGGAGATGAAGTAGATGCATATTTATTAAAATTATTTATTTGTGAAATGCAAAACTCCTTTACATCATTAATGTCATTTGGTTGTTTGTTTACAGCTGGTAAAAATAAAAAAAGCTGTCTTATGCCATATTGATAAGTTAGGCACCCAAATCAGATCTATATTTTTGGTGATTTTTCATTTAAAAGCTGAAATGGCTAGAATATCGGTGTCACTACTAAGGCATAGTTGTTTAATTTTGTATATAGATGGCAATACAAAGCACAATGAAGGGGTTTTGCAGACTTGAAACTTCTTAAAGATGACTTCGAAGTGTTTGCAAAGTTCAACTAAAACTGTCAGCGTTGTTATATTCATTAGACTGCAGACAAGTTAGTGTTAGAAATTTCTATGAGTTAGAAATTTAACTTCCTAAGGAGTGTTGAGTAAATTTATTTCCCAAATTAAGTATTTCAAATTAAGAGAACGGTGACAAAAACCAGTGTATGATATAATTAAAACCGTAACTTTAGTCCATAATTTATCATGCAACTCAATTTATATTTGTTTGCGTAAAGAAAACTATAAAATATTACTAAATTATTATACAATGCACCTTTAACTAGTCACTTTTGTTTTGATTTTAATATTTTTACTGTTGTATGTTTTGTAATATATTTATTTAACTTATCAAATAAATTAATCAAAAAAAATATAGATATTATTAGCAAAAATTGCAAAAATGATTTTTGGCGATTTTTGACATTAGGTTCGAATAAATAGTTCTGATCTGACAACTCTGTTTGCTACTTACTTTGCTCATCATCACATTGCATAGATCAATATGTCTGTCCGCACATTCTTACACAAATAAAATTCTTGTTGGTGGTTTTAAGTCTGAGTACGATTATTGAATGTAAACAAAGGTATTTACGAGGTAAAGGTAAAGTAAAGGCGACACCGCATACAAACGTACTTGAGTATGCTAGACACTCAAACTTAGCAATACTGAAATGGTATGGGTATAGTAAATACTCGTACTCAAGAAATGCGGTGGCGATTACACCGCAACCGCATTTAAGACAAGTATACTTAGAGTAGCAAAATTAGGCACTCTTTCAGTTCTCTCTCTGTATATGTATTGGTTCATGAGTTATAGCCGGAATAGTTGGCGTGGTACCGCCCATACAAAGTGAAAAATTAGTATAGTGTTACTGACGAACTACAATAGATAGCGCCTTGAAACTTCGCAAGAGTAGCCTTTGTGCTAAGGCGCATAGCCTGCCAAAATACAGAATGAATTGGGACAGTAGTCATGATACCTCTCATACAAAGTGAAAAATTATTATTGTGTATATAGAGAACTACTAGCGTGGTACCCCCCATACAAAGTAAAAAATTATTGTCCTGTATCTAGAGTACCTCAATAGGTAACGCCTTGGAGTTTTGCATCAGTAACCCCCATATTAAGATTCATTGTGTAGAGAAACCCAGACTGAATTTGAATGGAGGGCGTGGTACCTCCTATATGAAAAATTATTATCGCGTACCTAGAGAACTACATTAGGTCTTGAAACAAGTAATAAGCACAAATAACCCTCATACGTATTTGCATAGTCTAGCAAAATACAGACTGAATAAGAATACTGGGAACGGCACATCCCATTAAAAGTAAAAAATTGTTATCGTGTTAATACGTATAGTGTAGCAAAAAACAAGTTGGATGGGAACATTTTTGACTTGAAAATAGCGTGCATTTTTGCGTTAAAGGTTGGTCTTACTTTTCCTCCAAGCACCGGGGATAGCTAGTTATTTATATTAAAAGCATAATTTTTTAAACATAAGTGAAGGGTATATAACATTCCGCACCACCGAAAAATTCTATTCCTTCCAATTTTTTTTTCAAGATTATATTCGTATCAGCTCTACAATTTTAACTGTTTGGTGGTTTCTACTGCATTTATATTTTATAATTCCAAAGAAATAAATAAAAGCTCCTTGTTATACGTGCACCTTGGGAATATCCTTCGCATTTCCTTAAAAGTTTCCATTAAATTTTACATTTTACTTTAATATTTATTTTTTTATTTTTTTATTTTCTTAGTTTTGTTGTAAAAGGTATTAAAATACAAGTGGTATAAAAATACATATATTATTCTTGGATTATCATTGGTTGCAAGAGAAAAGCAAATTTAAAAAAGTACATGTTTACTAGTCATGTTTCGAACAGCGCGTTGCGTGTTAAATGTTAAAGAGAAAATATCAGAAACCTTGGCTTACAATTATGGTTTTAATCCCAAAAGAATGTTTATTTTTTAAAAGGTTAAAAATATAATTAAAAAATAACTGAACAAATTAGGGGGTCTTTAATACTTTGATAAAGTTTGTCTGATGGGTACAAGTTAAGTCAAAAAGGGCTTTGTGATAAAAAGACGTTATTATTTTTTTTTTAACTTGGAAAAAGAAAAACAACAATAAATGAAAATTAAAATGCATGATCAAAAAGAATTTCTATGACCAATAATTTGCACTAGTAGCATAGCAAAAATATACGATTATAGGTTCGAATAGTTGCCGTATCCACATTTTTCTGTTTTCAAACTTTAAGAAAGATTCAAATAAGGAGGAAATGTCTTTTCAGTAAAAGCCTATTTTGAAAAATCTGACTGGACTTTACCATACCTCATGGAAACTGATATTTTTATATCTTCTAATCGAAGAAATAATTTTTTCGGTTTGGGGTGTCAAGTAAACTACCCCTTCCCCTTCCCGTTTATGACCAACAACTATGCAGCTCTTCAGCTCCATATACCAAAGGCACATACTGGATTTCATTTTGATATGTCAAACGGTATGACCTGTAGATCGTGCGCAAAAATAGTGGCATACAGACCCACCTACCCACTGACATCATCGCGAAAATGGTAAAAATGGATTCAGGAAACCTCAGAACGTAAAGACCCGTTGAAACTCGACATTGATTCTTTTCACGATTACTACACTTTACCTATACTACGAATGGTAAAATATATGTGTATTATTGTTGTTCCCAATCATGTTTAAAAGTTCAATAACAATTGACAATCTTTTTAGGCTTTTTATTTGAAACAATCGCTTTAACACATTGATATTTATTTTTGATATAAACAATTTAAAACAATTTATTGTTGACTCCCATTTTCCACAAATTTGGAAAGTTTTTCACTTTGCAAGCGCTTGTGAAACAAGGGGAAGGAATCACTAACCAAAGCATTTTTGTGTTTTTTTTTGTTTATCGCGATGAAAAATGGTGGTTATTTGTACAATTGGGAAAGTTTTCTTTATTTTCTATATTTGACTTTTGTGTTTAATGCCAAATTATTTATGAATTAATTAAATTGGTTTTTTTTTCTGAACAGTAAATAAAAATTTAAATTAATTTTTATGGGTACTGAGTCAAACAATGCAATGTAACAAATGTTTCTTATTATTTAATCGTAAAACGAGTCTATTTCACTCTTTGTGTTTAATAACAGCTTCATTATTACGAAAACTTTGGAATTTAAAAATGTAGTGTAAAATCAAATTGAAATGATGTTGAAATTATTCTTATCTCCAGCTTAAAATACTTTTTGTGTACATGGAATTTCAACGGTGAAGTCGCGAGTGTGGATAGAATTATAATCAAGAATATGTAATTCTTGGATTGAAAAATAATAAATAATTATCAAATAAGTTTGAAATTAAAGGCTAATAGCCTAGGCTGGGTTTTTAATATTCTACAATACTCTGCGATTATTACATTTAAATTTTTAAGATCGTTGTATCCTATTTTTGAAAAGGACTTATAGACCACAAAGGTCTTTTTAATTAAAGTGAATTTTGATAAAGGTTCCATTTTACGGTAGGGATTAAACTCTCACACGGTTTTCAAATCAGTTAATTCCAAGATCATTGGTGCTCAGTTTGTGGGTTGTCATGTTGTCATGAATAAGAAAATAAAATCGCATACAAATTGTGCAATCTTATTTCGAGATTTTCAAGGCATCACTACATCCTCCAAAAATCACTGCTAGACCGGCAAGAGCGTTATCTTCCATGCTGAGCTGTATAGATTAATAGTATTTGGGGCCCTAATTGCTTAAAATATGTTTACTTAAAATATGTTTAAGAGAGCGGCACCACATGCCATACAGCATGTCAAATAATCGATTTACTAAAGAAATATTTTGCTTAAGTGGTATTATTTGAAATGCTAAAATAGTGATCGACAAATTGGCTTTCAGAATGCGATTTATCCAAGCCAGCTGCAGCTAGTAAAGCGAATTTTTTAGTTAAAATTATTAAAATTTAGTATATGCTAGAGTATCAATAATCGCTCGAGAATTCCTTACATGTCCAAGTCTCTAAACATATTTACATGTACATTTACAAAATCATACTCTTTATGAAATTATTCATATTTTTGTTTTAATATCACAATATCGCAATAATTATCGAGCATACTAAGGAAGACCTTTACTCGCTATAGTGAAACACTTCTTGGGAAGCGAAACCACAACCGCCAGACTCATAGACTAGGAAGCTACCTGCTAGCCTACTGGGGCACCTAATTCATATTTTATATTACCGAAATATATTATGAAATCAGTTCATATTATTTATGCTCAAAATTTGTTCTGCGTATTGGAGAAAGAAATGAAAATATCAAATGAAAATAATTTTCCAAATGAAATAAATAAATCAATAAAAACATTTTTAAAAATCATCTACAAGTTATCATTAATAAAATATATTATTAAACAATTTTATATGATTGTCTTTTCTCGTTGGATAGACAGTTTTTAAATATACGCGATTAATTCGAATTATTCCAGTAATTTAAAAACCTTAAACGATTAGTCGTGGAAAATTTGAATTGTATATCGAAAAATTGTCTGCCCGACTAAAATCAAAACCTGATTAAATGGATACTCTAGTATATACTTTATATTTAAAATACACACATAAAAACTCACTCCATGCATGTGTAAAAAATTAGGAGGAATTTATATAAAGAGTTTGGCAGAGATGAAAATGAGAACCAAGTGCTTTCTAGCTGTTGTGTAAGTGTCAGCGTAAGATATATAGCCTGGTGACTCTATCAGACTGGCGGTTGCGGATTCGATTCCCACCAAAGACTCTGGGTGTTTCACTACTTATATACCAAATTTCAGCTCTCTTGCTTGGTGGAAGCGACCTATAATATTGATGAATGAGCCAGTTAGTCTCTCAGTATAAGATCGTTTTTTTACAGGGCAAGTTATCTTGTGCAAGTTTAAATTTTTGCGGAATCGAAAAAGAGCATAAATTAAGTCTGTACTCTGTCTCTGTGAAAAGCAGGTCTGTTAAAATATGTGCGGATGTAATTCTAAAGATTAATTTTCTTTATTAATTAATAAATACGATTATTTTTTTAATTTTGTTAGTGGCATATATCTATATACATTATTAAATTAATATACGTATATATACAAATTGATTTCATTAGGGTTTTGTAAGGGAAGCTTCTCTAAGCTGTTGTTTAAAAAAATGTAAAAAACACAGCTTTTGATGGAGCCATTATGTTACCATTTCCAATTTTTATTTTATAAATATCATTCTCTTTCCTACTCTTTAATGCAACTTGAATGAATTTGCTTACAATAGAAAATTATTCAGAAACACCCAATTCTCTCATAATTATGTATTTTGTCATTGTTGTAAATTTGTAAAAAAAATTTAATTAATTAAAATTATTATATATAAAAATATTTGTTATAACATCAACATCTCAAGTAATTAAAATTAAAAATCATAATTATCATGACAACCATGATAACTAAATTAATGATGATAATTGTGATTAGGGATGCGCCGAATCTTCGTTTTCGCATTCGCAAAATCTGAATTATTTGCATATTATGCCAATTTTAACATTCGCATTTGCAATCGCTAAAGTATAGCGAATCTAAAAGAACAGCAAAAACTCAAAAACCTTGAAAGCAGTTTATTTCAATTTAACCATTTTTATTTTAATTAAATTTAGTTTTTTTAACATCTTTCCTTTTTTTCTGAAATAGAGAATTTTTTAATTTTGATATCGTTTTAAACAAACAGGCTGATTATCTGTCAAGCGTATATTTAACCACTGGTAACAAAAACTTATTTAGTGATAGCAAATACGGTTGAATCGTCTCATAACGCTAGGTTTTTTTTTCAGTATATGTAAAATATTTAAACGTATAACACAAATTGAGGTCGTTTTTTTTTTCTTAAACAAGTTCTAAAACAAATTGTAATAGTAAACATTTTTGGAAAGCAATTTTCGACTGAAATATCTTTCAAGCCTATATACTTCACGCATGTTCATTGAGCCATACTTGACACCTGTTCCCCAATTTCATTACATATTCGTGTAATATACTAAATAGAGCTCTCAAATCTTTATTTAACCCTATTGCTTTCACACTCGCTAAATTTATATTTTTTTCGCATTCGCATTTGCATTCGCTTAATCGCCGTCTCCCTAATTTTAATCACAATATTGTGTTTTTTACTATGACTGACTATGTTACTCGTGTGTGCATGTGTATGTTTAAGTTGTGAAATTATTTATGTCAACGTCATTTATTTTAAATCAGCAAAAACTTGAGCTGCGAAAACAGTTGTCGATAATAATACAGTGTCTGAGATAATAAGATCTTTTTTTAAACCTAATTATTTAAATATCTTAATAGTCACAATGCACTATAGTTCAAACGAATCTATTTGATGGCCAAAATTAATTTTTTTGATACATCGTTTCAGCGTTTTTATTATTAAATTCTAATTGTCAACACTTTAAAACAACAAAAAATGCATTTCGTTTTTAAGGCTTTGAATAATTTTTAAAAATTTATGGAAACAAAATTAAAAAAACTAAACTATGGAAAAGAAAGGTGAAAGTGAGTACAATAATTTACAGAAAAGAAAAATTTTGAAGAAAGTGATTATGTGGTATAATTCTGCTGTTCTTAAATGCATTAAAAATCATTGGGTTTGCTGTGCTTGGAAAAGGTTTAAAAAATATCCCCACCTCAAGCCATCATAAAACAGCGTATTAAATGTAGATTAAACCTCTATAAATACAATTCCATTTGATTTTTTGTGCGATTTTTGCGATATATTACTTTTTGTTACAGATAGTTACTGCGCTTTCAAAACTCTGTAATTTGTGACATATGGTACAAAAAGCGTACGGAATGCGGGAATGAAGCTGTTCTAAATTATGTGCTCAAAGAAATCGGACCTGAAAATATTACTGATGAGTTTGGTAAAAAAATTAATTTTAAAATTAGTAATTTGTGCGGCAAAATGGAAAAACTGCCACAGAAAAATAGATATTTTCATTATTGCTTTCAAAAGAAGTACCCCTGGGTAATAATGACACCTACCGTACATAAATTGCTAATTCACTCTAAGCACATAATGCAAAATACGATGCTTCCGGTTGGTTGTTTTGGAGAAGACGCGGCAGAATCACGTCATAAAATATATAAAAGAGAAAGAATACATCATGCCCGTAAAAGTAGTCGAACAAATAATCTTTTTGATATATTTTGTAGAGCAATGGATACATCAGATCCTATTATCTCATCGTTGCGCTTAAACACACGAGTTTACAAGCAAAAGCGTTTAGCTCTTCCACCAGAAGTTATTCAGTTATTATGTGCCCCAAATGCGGAAGAACCATTATTAACCGACGAGCTAGAAGAACACGATGAAAGTATGGATTCGTGTAAGAACGATAATTTAGAAAATAATTTAGTATTAGAAAAAATAAAAAATAAATCAGTGTGGGAATTTAAATAAAATAATAATTAAAAAAAAAAAATAAAATTTTTTCTAGTGTGTTTTTGCAACAAAAGCATGAAGACATATGAACTTCCTAGGAATGATTCTTAACATCGTTTAGGTAGCCGCAAAAGTGAAAAATTTCCCGAAAATTTTTAAATTCATTTCGGCTACCAAAGCGTTACCTAAACCTAAGAATCATTCCTAGGAAGTTCATATGTTCTAGAAAGTTGTTTATTGAGATCTTAGGTTCATTTTTGTAGTTGATTGTTTCCTTGAATTTTGAACGGTTTGCTACCTATGGACCTGAGCAGGGGAAAAAAGGTAAAAAAAATTGAATTTTTTAAGTTTAATTTTAGTTTAGGGGTGTCCGTATATGGTTATTTTGCCATGACTTAAAAAATTACACAGTGTGATAGTAAAGTTAGGTGTAAAGAAAATGTTATTGTTTTTCTTTTTGTATGAATGGTGCCATTTTAGCTATTTTCTGCTTTATCTAGCGATTTTATCTCTATTTTGTGCCTTAATTTATTAGATTTTACTAAACAAAATATGTTAACATTACTGTTTTTACAAAACGTTGTGCTCTTATTTAGATTGGTTGAAAGCTAGGCCCTTGTTTAGGTTAGGGCCAATTTTTGACTACGTATTTATCTTTAAGTTATATTTAAATATGAAAAATAGTTTTTCAACACGCACTTATGCATTTAAAGTCTATTTAAGTTTTACACATAGCCATATGTTTTTATCAGCTTGATTTTGTACATGAATGAAAAAAATGTGTGGCCATTGACAGTATTTTTATTATTTTACACAAATTAATTAAAATATATTGATTGTTTTCTATAAAAATATTAATATTTTATTTATTTCAACAATTTTGCTGTTTTTAAGTACATTTTAAGCATTTTGTTTATGTTGTTTGTATTTTTTGTCTGCAAAAACAATGAACTTTTTTCTGTTAAACTGCTGTTTTCTGCAAAATTATCTGCAAGTGTTTTGATACTTTGCGGTGCTACCATATTTTTAACACAATTAAGTAAGAACATTTTAATAAGACTGAAAAACTGAAACTGTATTTAAATACAACATAAAATTAAATGAAAATTAACTAAATTCGCATTTAAATACGAAGGCAAAAACTGGCCCTTAGCCAGTAAGTCTTTATGTTAAACATGGTTGCCAAATCTGGACTACAAAATCAATAACCCATGATTTTTCTATTACTTATACTTGACAAGTTTGGTTCGATTACACAGTTGTTTATCGGCTTTTTTTCTTCTATGTGATACATTTTTTTGTAATATTTTTTATAGTAAACTAAGCTTGATTTTGTTCAACACTGTACTCACACAGTCTTAGGTTTACAATAGACATAGTTCCAAATTGTACTTGATGGTAGGACGGTAAAGACAATTTTATGTCATATCAATTTAAATTAATATGTACATAATCATTCAACAAGAGACAACAAACAATAAACAAACAACATCAGCAACAATGACATGGCATAACATACTCGCAGAATTGATGTTAATAATGTTGACAAAAACGACTAGATAATTATTTCACAATTTAAAAAGGATTTGATAAGATATTTTATCGTGCTGTGTAATCAACTTTATACGAGAGAAAGTCAATCAGACTTTACAGAATCATATAATCGAAATTAGAAAAAGTTGGTTATTAAATAAAAATCAAGTTGCTAAAGATGGGCAGTTTTTTTTAACCTTCCTGACCATTTCGTAGGTCTGTGAGACCGATGAATCACTTTTGTGTTAATTTCACGAAAACAAAAAATTGCAACACCATCATTCTCTCAGTATCTTCATTATTTCTCATTATACAACGTTTAGTGAAACAAGTGCGTTTGAGTTAAAGTGTTGTACCGGTGATTGCTAATCAGACGGTCTGTGAGACAGACTTATAGTTAAGTGTCACATTTTCGATAGGTAAGCTGGTTTTGCTAAATTGGAAATTTTTAGATGAAAATGGACAATTAGAGATCAGTTTATATGATTTAATAAAAGAATTATGTTCAAATTATCGTGAGATTTTCGTTAGATATGGCAGATATTGAGCGCATAAGGGCTATTCTGAATGAAATCGATTCAGATGTAGATTCTGATGTGAAAAGTGGTACTGAATACGAAGATAATATTGATGTGTATGAAGCAAACACTGATACTGAACAAGAAGACTCAGAGGAAAGTGATGGTGAAGATTTACAGGACGCTGAATCGAGCCACAAGCTCTAACGACTGATTGAAATTTACAAAGACGAACCTCATAATGAGGCATATATTTTAAGCATTTTGAAATTATTTTTTTTAGTGTTCCTGTTTTTTTTAAGTCATTTTATTTTTTTGTTTACTTCTAAAATATATGTATGTATGTTAATAGAAAAACAACATTTTATAAATGTTGGTTTTGTGAATGATTTTTTTTTTTATTTTTATATTAGGTCTAGGATCAAAAATGCCAAATTATTGTGATGAAATATAAATTGATGCTGTGAGCTAAAAAAACTTAATTTTTTTTTTTTCTTACTTCAGTTATTTCAGATTAGTTTGTTAAATATGACCTCTGCACAAGTTTTGAAAACTTTAGAATAGTTTTGAGATACCGAGAAATACTTGAAATCGGTCTGAGAGACCGAGAAATGTGAATGTGTCGCACAAAAATTAAAATAGTCAGGAAGGTTAAGATCCATTATCCTGTTTGAGTTATTGGTAAAATTTTTACCTTTAGTTTTATTTGCAAACTTTTATTCTCTAAATCGGCCCTGAATCCAATATGTAGTAATCGAATTCTGTTATGGAGCACTTACTCAGCCTTAATCTTAAACAAAATTCGAAAGGGCTCTCACGCACTGTCACTCTTGGATTGTGCATTATCGTCTCATGGATTTTATCGCCTAATTTTGGCGTGACGACCTCTTTTGAGTTATCTGAACGTTTGGCACCATTTTGTGTTGGTACGACCACAACGGAATTGCGTAAACTACTTTGTAACCATTTCAATTGATAGTGCAGAGTCGCAGTAGTATTTATAAAGCATTCTTGGGTTTCGGTGATGTATTTTAAAAGATAATGTTTAACCAGGACACGGAATTTATTTTCATTTTCGATCAAATTAATTCAATGACAGTAAAAATCAAACTAAGGTGTTTTGCTCAAAATCCGACAGTAGTTTATTATAGATATCTTTACCCTCTACCCTTGTCCAATAAAATTACCCTTAAAAACTTCTAGATTTATCAAATAATCGATTGTTTGAGACAGTCTTCAAAGAAAAATGAGTTAGACGAACTCTATAATTTATTTAAGATTTTCTATTACTAAGTAAATAAATTTAAACGAGTCCATACATCCACAAATGATAACTTCATTCACGACGTATAGATTAGGCGTTGATTTCGGCTAAAACTGATCAAATCCGCGATATAGTTTTGAGTTATCCGTGAATTAAAAGCGTTAATTAGTTAAGATTATAAGCTGCAATTAATCAGTAATATTAGTATGTAAACGCAACCGGAGCGTCGACAAGTGCCGCGTTTTTAGGGTTCCGTACCCAAAGGGTAAAAACGAAACCCTATTGTTTTCGCTACAATGTCTGTCCATCTATCCGTCTGTCAACGCCTTTTATCTCTGGAACCGTAATAGGTAGACTCTTGAAATTTTCACAGATAATGTATAGCTGTTGCCGCTACCGCAAAAAATACTAAAACTTATAGGGTGTTCCGATAGAGAGGTGTTATTTACGAATATGTGTCTATTTCTTGAACTTATGAGGCATAGACTCAAGATTTAAAAACAGAATTTAAAACTTAGCTCGCTATATAAACAAGTATAAAAAAATAAACCTAAAAATTAAAGGGTGTTCCGATAGTGGTGTGATTTTCATGTATAAGCTATAAGTTTTGAACCATAATAGGTAGACGCTTGAAATTTTCACAGAAGGTGTATAGCTGTGGCCGCTATAGTAACAAATACTAAAACTTATAGGACGTTCCGATAGAGAGGTGTTATCTACGAATATCTTCTTATTTCTTGAACTGTAGGAGGAATACACTAAAAATAAGCAAGCAGTAATTAAAACTAAGTTCGCTATTTAAACATGTCTCAAAAAATAAACCTAAAAATTAAAGTGTGTTCCGATAGTGATGTGATTTGCATGTACAAGGCCTAAGTTTTGAACCATAATAGTTGGACTCTTGAAATTTTCACAGAAGGTGTATAACTGTGGCCACTATAGCAATAAATACTAAAACTTATCGGGTGTTCCGAAACTGAGGTGTTATTTGCCTTTATGTCTTTATTTTTTGACCTATAGGAGGCAACCACTTAAAATTTGCAGACAGTAATTAACACTATGTTCGCTTTCTAAACAAGTATATAAAATTAAACCTTAAAATTAAAGGGTGTTCCGAGAGTAACGTGCTTTGCGTGTATATGGCCTAAGTTTTGAACGATAATAAGTAGACTCTTGAAGTTTTTACAGGAGGTTTATTACTATGGAAACTATAACAAATCATAAAATAAATAAATATTAAAGGGTGTTCCGACAGTGACGTGATTCTCTAGTATAACGCCTTATTTCTTGAACCGTAATAGGTAGATTCTAAGTAAAATTTTGTACAGGAGATATGTTGCCACGGCCGATATGACAATTCCTAAAAATTAAAGGGTGTTCCGACAATGACATGTTTTTCACGTATAGTGACTTATTTTTTTAATCGTAATAGGTAAACTCTTGATATATTCATAGAAAAAGAATTTTCACGGCCGTTATAACAAATAACAAAATTAAAGGGTGTTCCGCCATAGACATGATTTTTACTTAAATAGCCCTATTTTTTTAACCCTATTAGGTAGACTCTTGAATTATTTACAGTAGATGTTGCACTTCAGCCGCGTGAAACAATTACTAATTATTAAAGGGTTTTTCATCAGTGATATGTTTTTCACGTATACATATTACCTTATTTTTTGAACCGCGTGTTCCAATAGCGATGTAATTTTAGCGAATATGACTTTGATTTTAAAAATAAAGGGTGCCCCATAAGGCATGAAAAAATTAACAACTTGAATTTATAAAGTTCTACTAAACATAGTACGAAACCCTACATGTGTGAGACTAACTCGCACTTGACTGATTTATTTCAAATCGAAATGAACTCCATTATGTTTTGAATGTAGTAGCTGATTTTATCTGCTTGTAATGGGTGATTTTTTTGAGGTTAGGATTTTCATGCATTAGTATTTGACAGATCACGTGAGATTTCAGACATGGTGCCAAAGAGAAAGATGCTCAGTATGCTTTGACATTTCATCATGAATAGACTTACTAACGAGCAACGCTTGCAAATCATTGAATTTTATTACCAAAATCAGTGTTCGACTCGAAATGTTCAAAAGTGACAAATTTTGTTCAGCGATGAGGCTCATTTCTGGTTGAATGGCTACGTAAATTAGCAAAATTGCCGCATTTGGAGTGAAGAGCAACCAGAAGCCGTTCAAGAACTGCCCATGCATCCCGAAAAATGCACTGTTTGGTGTGGTTTGTACGCTGGTGGAATCATTGGACCGTATTTTTTCAAAGATGCTGTTGGACGCAACGTTACGGTGAATGGCGATCGCTATCGTTCGATGCTAACAAACTTTTTGTTGCCAAAAATGGAACAACTGAACTTGGTTGACATGTGGTTTCAACAAGATGGCGCTACATGCCACACAGCTCGCGATTCTATGGCCATTTTGAGGGAAAACTTCGGAGAACAATTCATCTCAAGAAATGGACCGGTAAGTTGGCCACCAAGATCATGCGATTTGACGTCTTTAGACTATTTTTTGTGGGGCTACGTCAAGTCTAAAGTCTACAGAAATAAGCCAGCAACTATTCCAGCTTTGGAAGACAACATTTCCGAAGAAATTCGGGCTATTCCGGCCGAAATGCTCGAAAAAGTTGCCCAAAATTGGACTTTCCGAATGGACCACCTAAGACGCAGCCGCGGTCAACATTTAAATGAAATTATCTTCAAAAAGTAAATGTCATGGACCAATCTAACGTTTCAAATAAAGAACCGATGAGATTTTGCAAATTTTATGCGTTTTTTTTAAAAAAAAAGTTCTCAAGCTCTTAAAAAATCACTCGTTATAACTATTAATAAAATTTAAGTTCACCATAACTGTCTGAGAAGGTCAAGTCAAGGGGTTTTTTTGAGATGTGCATGAAATGATCTATTAATATATTGGCAAAGGTTCTCATCATCATTGGTCCAGCAACTAAGCAAGTAATTAAAAAAAACAACCTGATTAAGCTATAAATTATTAATATAGGTGGATATCGATGTGACCAATGGGTCCTTTTTGACCCTTTTCCGTCCGCAATGTTTATAGTTAACCGATTTGTAATTTACTTCAATTCTATCTGGTAAACGGATACGTACTCCCCCAAACGCTACAGGACAGGTTTAGCTCAGCTGAGTATGCACCTGCTCTACCCTCTACTATAAGAGAACCTTCAGTAAAAATGCTGATGACGTTCTCCATAAACTCATTGTGGATAACGCCTTCCGCAATGAATGTCCGATGCAGACTTATGTGTGTGAAGTTAAATTTCGAAATTTATCTTCACACACATTGCAGACCTTTGACTATTTTCTTCTACTCCTACGTTACAGCGGCATTTGAACTTCCCTAACCATTAAGATAATGGTTGGATGAGCACTTGTCCAGATTTTGAGACGTAAACATACGATTTGAGCACGGAACTCCAGCCAATTTAATTTAAAGATTTTTTTCTTTCTAAATCTAAAGAAATAAATCGACAAAAAAGATTAGAGCCAATAAAAGACTGTTGTAAGAACCTGTCGAAACCTTCCTCGCTGGTGATGATGAAAAACAAACAACTCAAGAATATTTTTGTTGTCAAGACTTATTCAAATCCCCTCGTATATCATTGTTAAATACACATTTAAGATTTCATTTAGCAAAGACTTAAGCTTAAAAATGCGGTGTAATTGTTTTCTTTTTTTTTTATAAATTTTTATGAAACTGCTGAACACAGCCGAACGTGAAATTCTTTGGTTAATGTTTGGTTGAGTTGTTAAGTTGCTTGATTTGTTTTCATTATTATTTTGCAATGTTTCTACGTATGGAACTATTTTTTATAAAAATGTTTGTCATTTTTGCATATTTTGCATTTTTTACTTTAATAATATGTGCCGCTTTTGGCTCAAATGATGTCACTTTGAAACTTACATTTATGCAAGATAATGTTATTTCGATTTGTTTAGTTGTATTTTATTTTTTAATACCACGCTGTAAATAAAAATAGAGGAAAACCATTTAAATGCTTTTCTTAAGATTGATTTAATGTAAGTGAAATGTGAAGGCAATGTTTCAAAAGATATTGCAAAAAAATGGTGCCTTAAAACATTAAGTATACACTCTGTCAAATAGCTATGGCACTTTGAATTTATGCGAAGTTATGAATTCCTAATAATGAAATGTTATTCTATATTTTGAAACTTAATACCGCGAACTATTCTCACACTTGTTGTCTAACAATAAAACAACTTTTAATTTAAAAAATAACCAGTAATAAATAAACATACAGTGCTCAAACTTACAATAGGACAAACCAAAAGCTTTTTTACTTGGATAAAGTTAAAAATTTTCATCGACAATCAGCTTTAGCGTATGAATGGGTATGTCTACAAACAAAATTAACAAATTTTGAAAGTTGTCAATCCACGAGAGATTCCAGTGTCCAATGCATCTCGAGAAAGTAACTGTTTAATTTGGATCATGGGCAGGCAACGCCATCGGTCCATATTTCCTTTAGAATGATGTTGACTAGGACATAGGCAATGGGTGAGGGAGGCCGGTTCGAAGTGCTCATATGGGCAGAAAGACCAGTATGGTGCTCAAATATAATAGAAGTACCTTAAGATGGATAACTGCATTGGTGACACGTTATGAAAACTTCACGTATCATCTAGCCAAGATGAAAATCAAAGAAGATGATACTTGCAGACTGCGCCTGGATGTCATGGGCGACCTGAGCCTTGAACAAATGCTGGCAATTACGAGAGACTGCGTGATGAGAAAGAAGCCCAACAGTTACCAGTCTGAAATCACTAAAGTCTAGATTAAAGGCTGGTTGTACCACGTGACTCAATGAAAGTAAGGTCGCGGTAAATTACATTTCGGACGGAATGGGGACACATTAAGGAAGTGGTTTGCTTCGATATTTCCTCTACATTAATAATAAAAATAAAAATTCTACCCACCTTTTTAAATTGTATGTCTATGGAAATAAGCCACAAAACACAGCGGATCTGTTACTCAACATACCCCATGCCATCAGCCTTATTTAGCCTAAGTTATAAGCCAGAGTCATGGAAAATTGGACAATTCGGATAACCGCCGTCCAGCAAAGCCGCACGATGTTATATTCCATACATAATGGCATCGACAGGCCTTTCAAAAGAATAAAGATGCTGGATGATATCCCGCACAAACCTTTTAATTATTTTTAATTTTTCATTCGGTTTGCAAGAACGGTTAGTTAAGTATAACGAAATGGATTAATGTTTTCTATTCATTATTAAATATTTTCTCTTCAAATACAATCAAATGTTTCATGAGTATTGATTTCTTTTGTTCTTTTGTTACAAGTTCTTTGTGTTACTCTCCGTTTTGTTGCAAGAACTAAACAATAGATTTTTGTTTCCATAACGAATTTCCGTTTCAAAATAAACTGTAAATGGGAATTTTTTGCAGTCAATGCCTGCAAATGCACTACTTTGTGCAACAGCAAGTTGCAATCATTTTTGTGATTTTGGTCTTTGTGTTGAAAATGGGTTTTAATTAAAAACTGTGAATAAATCTTTGTTACACTCAAATACGAGGTAAGAGAGATTAGTTTTTAATTAAATAATTTATAAAAAACATTTAGTCGAATATTTGTGAAAATACCCTCGTTTATGTCTTAATCACATTCTTATCTACAAGAAGCCACTTTCAGGTTGCTGCTATCGTTGTTAAGCTTTTAACAAAATTGAAATACTTTTTTTTATTACACATGTGCATACATGCCACGTTGTTGAGTGCTGCACATAAACATAAAACTGAATAATACATATTCCTTTTATTGCTACAATTTGTTTTTTTTTTTTGTTTCTTGCAGGTTTGAAGAAATTTTTGGCTCAATATCCTTCTATTTTTCTTGTGGACGGCGATTACGTGCAAGTGAATTGTTATCAACATTCCAATTCGGATGATGGCAGCTACGGTGGCAGACGTGATTATATTAAAGAAGCTAAAGACTATTTCAAAAATAAATTATTGCAATATGGCGTAGGGGTAGAGGTACCAGTGCGCAGTCTATTGGGTCATAGATCACAAGCATCACCACAAGTGCGACATATATCAGGTGAGTTTATTGCTATTACCAATTAATTTTTTATTTTAGATACAACTTATTGAAACTTCTCATTTGTTTTTTAAGGCCAACATATTAAAGAGTTTACGGAGTTCTTGTCAAAGCATACAGATACTTTTAAGGTGGTCGATGATCATGTTACTTTAGTTGGATGCGAAGATATGGCCGAACTTCCGGCTCGAGAACGTTTGCATTTGCCGCAGACAAATATTGATACACGTGGTACCCAACAAATGTTGGATTTCTTTGCTCAGTGCATAGAGCTCAAAGGGCCATTAACAGTAGATCAACTGTTTCATTTGGTAACCACGAAATTTCCCCAGGAACAATGGTTAAGAATGTTTAAGACACCCAGCGATTTGATGACATTTCTAAGATTGTTTTCGGATTGTTTTCACATACAAGCTAATCTAGTCACTCTTCTACAAAAACCCAAGCTTAGTGATTCTCACATACAACAGTCTCAAGCCAAGTCCAGAGAACAATACAATGCAATGAATAATAATCGCAATGCTCAGCATAATAATCAAAACAATCAAGCAGAGAAACAGCTGCAGCAGCAAAACACTCCGCAGCAATTGAGTGCTGTACAACAACGTTTGTTATCGCCGGCCTTACGTTACAGTTCGCAACAAAATGCCAATATGAGTAATAACAACAACAATATTGCTTCGCCTAATTTTAAATTAAATGCACCGGTTTCCACGCATGTCTCGGGCAACGGTGATTTGTCACAAAATCGTTCGGAACCCAATTCAGGTTTTGACAGCTATATCCCCATATCCGAAATGAAATTGGAAAATTTATGTGAACGTAACTATCCCATACCTAATCAATGCTCTTCATATGGCGGCCCAAACAATCAGCAACAACAACAGATCAATAATCACTATCAAACTCAGCCTGCTATAAGTTTGCCACCACAACCGCCTGTAGAGCGTTTAAATAGTGCCAATCAAACCTTAAAGCAGCGTATTAATAACTTAGTAATACGCACTTTAGCCGAAAACTATGAAAAAGATAAACAGTCTTTAGCTAATCAACAGGCTGGTTCTGTTGGTTATAATCCCCAAAACTCACCACACAACAGTCCAAGTCACAATGCCAATTCTATTGGCCATAATGCCTCCAACAATTCTTCATACACAAATACTCCTAGTCATAATTATTTCGTTGGTGATACTTGGAAAATAAAGGTTCTGCAGAATACCAGCGTCATAGCCAACATCAAACAATCACTGTTTGTTACGGAAGCCATGCTTAAGTTTGCCCAACAAAATCCCAATCAATCGATTGTTATATCGCTGGACTGTGAAGGCATTAATTTGGGTGTCAAAGGTGAGATCACATTGATTGAGATTGGCACCACACGCGGTGAAGCATTTATATTCGATGTTCGTACTTGTCCCGAAATGATCCATGATGGTGGTTTGAAGGCCTTGTTAGAGCATGAAAATGTGATTAAAGTAGTTCATGATTGTCGCAATGATGCGGGAAATTTGTATTTACAGTTTGGCATACTGTTGCGTAATGTTTTCGATACACAGGTGAGTTAAGCGTAAAGATTAAATTAGTTGTAACTTACTTAAACGGAATGTAAAACATGCAAATTGTGGTTGTTTGAGTCTCTTTTATTACTCTTACTCTTGCCTCGCAAAACGCATTGAAAAAGAAAGAAGAAGGAGAGCGAATATTATCAAATACTATTTACATGTGTTATGTTCAGTTAAAATAAGTTTTAACTAGATCGACTTTAGAATATAGTGCGTCAAAAATTAGCTTACACATTAAGCTAAATACATAAATACCCTTTGATTTCTTTATTGTAGTAAAACTCTTTTTTTCTCTTTTTTTCTTTCGCATTTTTGAATGATAAAACCAGTTCAGTTCGATTTTTTAGTGTCTCATAAGTCCTAGCAACAATTCAGTATTTCTCGTTTTTGAACTAATTTCTCGATCAACGCACAGTGGTTTAAAAAACTTTTATTTTGGACCGGTAGATCGTGAGTTACTAAAGATGCTTAATGAATTTTACAGAGGCAAAGCAGAGGTACCTCGGGCGTACATTTTTTTTAAATCCCACGAAAAGTTTATTTATAAATCAAATGTTATTTTTTTTTTTTTAACTAAGATAGTCCTTGAAAAACAAAAATTCCTACATGGTTGCGTTATCTTTCTAGTGAAAATTAACAAAAAATTTCAATAATAAGTTTCTGTACCTCTTACAGTTTAAATATAGACCATACATTACATTATATTATATTACAATTAGACTTTTCAGGCTTTTGTTACTATACTAATGCGTTTGGCGGTCCCATTTCTTTAATAGTGCAAAAATGGCATGGTTCAAAACTGTGCTTTGTGGCCTACCCACAATTTCGGATTAATATCCAATTAAGAATTTAATGGTTTATTTGTAAGAAAATATCGCTCAATTTATCAATTTATAAGTCTTTGGAAAAGAATTTTCGAAGAGAATCTAAAAATAATGGTTCATTATAATCTAAATAAGTAAAAGCAGGCAAAGCGTGGCTGTCTTATTTATTTATTAGTAACAAGAAAAAAACAAACTCAGAGCTCAACATTTGTGACAAGCTTTTCTTGACAACAGTAATGCCGAGCACTTCTAATTTCTTTGGTTTTGCTGTATTTTTATGAAAGCCAAAATTTAGGAAACTAAAATTCACAATAAAACACCAACATTTTTACAAAAAGTTAAAGTTTTGTCCACAAATCGCAATTTCCAAACAAAGCTTAAATTAACTTACCAAAAAATGCAAAAGTCAATTTTATAACAAATCGAAAATATTATGAAATTTCCCTAAAATTCGCATTTTCACAAAAATATTCACAATAATAAATATTATATTATATATATTGCCAAAAATTTACAGAATATCAAAAAGAATACCGAAAAGTCACAAATAAGAACTAAAATTTTCCAGCAAACCGAAATGGAAGTTTCAGCATAAAAACTCCATTCTATCAAACTCTGGGACCACCACCCCGTAATCTTTCTCTAATTACTTCCGGATTGGGCTCATGTAGCTGCACACTTTTCCCCCATACACACTCTATCCTCGTCAGGGCCCAACGAAGTTTTAAGAAAACAGTTCTATGAAGCATTGATTATACTCTCAACTTGAAATTGAAACTACCAATTAAAAACCATAGTGCACTCTCTACAGTTTGTAGTCGGTATCCTGATGTTGTATATGTGTTTAATGCCTCTATGTGAATTGGTTTTAAAACAGAGATCTCATCTATTTAAGAATCAAACCCATTTAAAAAACATGTTACTCTATATTTTCGTAATAAGTATTAAAAATATGTTATGTTACACTCATAATTTTCATAGAAATATTTTTAAATATTTCTAAAATCGTTTGTAACAAGTTTTTCAAAATTTTTTGTAAAACTATTTTTTGGAAATTTTTTTCAAAAATGTTTCTGTTCAAAAATATTTTGGAAAATGTTTTTTTTTAAATTTTTATAAAATTAATATTTTTAAATATTTAAAAAAAAAATTTTTAATTTTTTTAAAATTTTTTTTTACTGGTCTAATATCTATTTAACAAAAAAAGCAAAAGAGAATCATTACAACCGAAAAAACAACCTGAAAAAATTTAAAAAAATTTAGGTGGGCGTGGTTTTTTGCCCGCTACCTCCAATTGAATGGTCTGATGTTGCAGAATTTCAATAGCAAATTTTTCGAAACTATGCCTGCGACATTTTCTGTATCTCTTCGGGTGCCTTGGCAAACTTGATTTCAACCCAAACATAGACGGAAATCGCTAAATCAATTTCTCTATTTATATATCCAGAATATATATATCCAAAATATATATACTTTATGAGGACGGAAATTAATATTGTATTACACACGGAATGACAAACTTTCCACCTGTGGTGAAGGGTATAAAAAGGCAGTAAAAAATAATTTCACCGAAAACGAAAATTTATTTTCATTCAAATATCAACAACATTTTGTTTGCACCCAACTAACTAACGCTCTGTCAAAATTGGATTTACAATTGCAAAGCGTTTACGCCGCGCTATTTAGGGTTGCTTCATACATTTTGTATGTACATGAGAATTTTTGACAGTTATTTTATGCCTTACGTCCTTGTTTAGGTTGAGCAGTTATTGTATGTTTTGTAGAGACGCCACTACCTAGTAAGATAAATCTCACTTGGTAGTATGCAAAGTAGATTTATCTTACTAGGTATTGCCGTCTCTACAACAAATACAATACAAGAACAACATGTCATTTTGTCTTTGCTTTGTAGAATGAAAAGTTCAACATACAACTTTTGACATGTCGCAATACTAAATCAGCTGGGCGGACAACACTACCTAGTCTGTATTTTTCAATTTGTAAATTCATTATTGACATACTTTACATATCTACAATATTTTCTTTTGTTGTTGTATAAATTCCCTAATTTATTTTTTTAGGCTGCCCATGCTATTGTACAATATCAGGAAAATGGCAAGCAAGTGTACAAGGCTAAATACATCTCATTGAATTCGTTGTGTGAACAATACAATGCCCCCATAAATCCCATAAAGGAGCAGCTAAAACAAATCTATCGACGTGATCAAAAATATTGGGCCAAACGCCCTTTGACACGAGAAATGTTACTCTATGCTGCTGGAGATGTATTAGTCTTAATCAATGATCAACTATATGGCAACTTAACAAGGTCAGTTGAATATTTCGGCAATTTAAATACAAAATCTATGATTTATTTATTTATCTTTTAGACAAATTAAATCAGAAAATTTGCAATTACTTTCTGAACTTTGCACTGAGCAAATCTTGATGCTAATCAAACCAAACGAGGTAAAAATACGTAAAAAACAACGTAAAATAAGTACTGAAGTATCGGATCTCAAAAATAAATTGGCCCAAACGAATAAAAGTATTGTATTGTCCAACAGGGAAATTCGTCTATTAAGGTAAAAAAAGCTCAAAGAGGGAGAGAGAGAAAATAAAACAAAACAAAACAAGATAGTCATATTAATAAATAAATCATTTTGAATAGATATATGGATTTAACGGAAGACGAAAAGGAACGTTTAAAGGGTTACTACAAAGTAGCTAAAAAACTGGAGAAGATGGAATCTTCAGGGCAGCAGAACAAGTAAGTTTCTGTTGTAATTTAAGGAAATCTTGATAAAAAACTTATTTCTTTTTACACAAAGAGATCAAAGCGATTCCGATGATGAACAAGAGGTCAATGAAAATGATAATTTCCCCAGTTTGGATTCAGTGCCATCGGATAATTCATTGCCTGGGACTTTCTCTCCGCGTTTCAGCTCGGAACCACCCAGTTTAACGGAGTCTATGCAAATGATGGATGAAATCTTGTCAAATCAATCAATGGATCGCGTGGCTAAAATTGATAAATTAGAAGCAATTTTATCGGCTGTGACTTTATTGCCTAGCGATCAAGTAGGCTTATTTTTTGTAATAACTTTTGGATTGATTTCACTTTTTTTTGCCATTTTCTTTTCCTTATAGATTATTACGTCAAATTCGATGCAGGATCAGTTGGGTACAACAATTGCTACTACAGATAATTTACAAATCGTTAGAGAGAAAACGAAAAAGTAAGTGATATTATTAAAAAAAAATAGATTTATGTATAAATACCGGGTGGCCTAACTGAATCGACATTTTAATTTTTTCAATCAGGTATGTGGTGGAAAACGATTGATTATAAAACGATCGTTTTCAAAGGGTATGATGAATTTCGATCGATTTTGAGAGTTATTTTTGAAGCCATCTCTTAATATTTGGGTTGGAAAAGTATACCAGAAGATAAAAATCTATAATGTACTTGACTACAATGCCAGGATATCCAACATATTGAAATTTAATTGACTTTGTATGGTGACTCACCAATATAAGTCTTTTGAATTAAAATTATAAAGCGTTTAGACGTAAATCATGACAATGAGGCCATTTACCGATAATGACAATGTCGCGCCTGCTTTGCTTGATCACCCTAAGACACTTTACGAATGACATAAAAAAAATTAGTCGGTGTTTGCCGTGGCATTGCCATAAATTAAAATTTATTTAACATATATTTTGTGAAAGCGAAAAATAAATAAGATTTACTTTATGTGAGTAGTTATGAAAACCACCCTAATTCTATAAAGTAAATTTAAAAAGTTCCCCAAAAAAGGGAGAGGCTAGCAACCCTGACAATTACCGCCCAATTGCAATTTGTTCTTCATTTTCTAAAGTGATGGAGAGTATAATTTTCATCTCGTGAGGTACCTAGAGTCAAGCAGATTACTCAGCGACCGACAGTATAGTTTCCGTAGGGGGCGCTCTACAGATGACTTGTTAGGTTTCCTTTCGGAAAAATGGTGTCAATCCATACATTAATGAATCAAAGGTAAGGTGGTGGCTCTAGATATTTCCAAGGCGTTAGATAGAGTGTGGCATGATGCACTTCTGTCAAAACGTATTGCTTTTGGTGTCGGTGATTACTTCTCTCAATTTATATCGTGTTTTATCAGGAATCGCACTATACGAGTTTTTATAGATGGGATTTCATAAAACAAGTTCAAGATTAATTCAGAGGTACCACAAGGCTCTGTTCTTTATCCTACCCTATTTCTTAATTTTCTATATGACCTTTTCGTCTCTTTCGCAGATGATATCAAAATTTTTTAAAATAAGACTCAATCACGATCTTACAACAATATCAGATTGGGGTCGTGTGAATAGATTCGATTTTAATGCCCGTAAGACTCAATGTTGCATGCTTACGCATAGGCGTACTTTCGGAGATGATGCTTCATCTATTATTATGGGGGATATAAATATTTAGGAATCGGAAGCTCTTGATGTTCTTTTTCTCTTTACAACAATTTTTCTCTTAACAACAATTTGCTTTTTTTGCTGATTGACTAAAATTTTTATAATAAAAAAAATTTTGTTTTCAGCATGAAAAACTGTAACTGCCATGGAGAGGTAAGAAGCACTACACCCTTGTTAAATACTGACAAAGGGCAGGTGAAGATGACAGATGCCGCCTCACAAACTTTAAGCACTGGAGACATTGTTATAACAAAAATAATATTTGAAGATGAGCATGAAAAGGCCAAAGAAAAAGTGTTGACTTCATCGCCAAAACGTAATAACTCGTAAAATAATAATAATAATTAAAAAAAAAAATAAAAAAAGAGAAACTTAAAACAAAAAAAAAAAATTGTAAAACAAAAAATGTATTAAAAAATAGGAAAACAAATATCGATTACACTAATGATTCCTAAATATTGTAAACAGAAAAAGAAATGATTAATTAATTTTTTATTTAAAACTTCATATTAAATTTGAAATACCTTCTTTTTATTTCAATTTATTTTTATTGATTTCCATAGAAACTGCAAAATTTTTAATCAAAAGCAATATTAAATTTGTGCCTAAATGTTGAACATTTGTTGCTAAACATATTAATCCAATCGTTACTAATTTCCTTATATATCAAAGATACAACATATACACATACTTCTTTTATGTTAAATGTTATTTTTTTATATAAAAAAAATATTAAAATTTATTAACATTTTTTTGCTTTAAAAAATAAAATTTTATTTTCTTTTTATTTTTATTATAATTTTTTAACATTTCCTAAAATCAATTAATCATTGTTAGAAACATTTATAGAAATTATAATTAAAACGAAACTTAAACAAAAATTATTATCATTATTGATTTAATTATTATTAATTATAAAAAACACTAAAATATTACAATAAAAATTTAATAAAACCCAATACTAAAATAAAATATTTTAATTAATTCCTATTGACACGAGAAAACATTTAAAGGTTTTAAAATTTAAATAAAAAACCTTTTTAATAGCTTCCAATTAGGTTGAAGTTTTCCCAAAATATATAAACACTTTAAGCACGAAACGAATTTGAGTTGTTTTTATTTCGCAACTTTTTAAGGGAGACCTTGTTAATCATTACTATTACAAGTGCTTGAACTTTGTATGCAAAATACTGGAAAATTGTATAAACTTTACTGTTTTACAAAATGAGGCCTTGAAACTTTGTAAGTAAAGTGTTATATCAGTGCAGCTTAATTGTGTTAATCCAATACACATTCCTCTACTCATACCGCTTGTATTGATTGTCATGTCGTCATCTTTGTCGTCTTCTTGATAATCAGAGAGATAATTCTGTTTTTGTTAATTAATATATTCTACACAATAAAATATATGTAACCATTATTATGAAACATCACAAAGCTCAATAAATACACTTATATTCATATCAAATATAATGGTTCAGACCAAAATGAAATAATTCCACATCTATGCAATAAATCAAGGTCGTAAACTTTATTTTAATAAAACACTTTTTATGTTTTATTAATACAATTTTAAAAAATTTCAGTATTTCGATTGCCTTCGGTACTCTTCTTCAGAAAAAAAAAAATTAAGTAAAGCCTGCGTTTGTCCTCCTACAAATTTTTTGAAATATTGTTTACACAGAACGTATTATTATGTCCGCTAGAACAACAAATATAAAATTGGAAATTTGACTTACATATGTACATACATATATGTCCTATAATTTTGATATATAGATAGGCACTTCAAATTGTAGAGTATTATATTCGGCCCTATTCCCGTTAGCGTTGTAGTTTGAAAACGAAATTCAAACGACAATTTGGCATCACCGTTGGCGTTAACGAAACTCGTCGTAAATATATCGCTAATCTCTATTTTGAAACGAAGATAGAAACGACAGTAAAACATTCGTTCTCTGTCGTCATAATTGTAGGCAAAGTATATCTACATATATCAAGTACATTCGTCAGCTCAGCTGATATTTTTCGTTTCGTTTTGTTTTGTTTTTACGAAACTGCCGAGAAATTAAATCCGTTTGGACGTCCAGTTCTTGATGTAGAAGGTTGGCAAAAATTAGGAGAAAATAAATCAAGATAAAAAGGAAGCTCTGAACCCAGAGCAACAGAAGAAGGCTGTTATAAACAGCGATTGTCACCATTGAAGGAAACGGTTTAAAACCTATTTTGAAAACAAATTAATCCGAAAGAAAACGTGTGGTGTTCGCCGACCATGAAGAAGTTATATCGGTCCTAATCGAGTTTCTTACTTAGAATCTGGGATGGCAAAAATGTTAACATTCTGTCGTAGCATCTTCCGATGTATATTTATATCCATTATCATCATCATCATCACTTGAACTTGAAAAATAAAATTCATTATTCGCCATATTTTGTTAAAACTTATAAAGAAATAACCAACTTTTCAGAAATTTACAAAAAATTATAAATAACAATACAAAAAATTTGAGTGCTACCACACTTTATTAATTTTCTTTTTGTTTTCGATAACGTTTCGAAACGACGATAAAAATGACAACGACAAAGAAACGACTATTAAAATTAAAACGCCAACGGGAATAGGGCCGATTGGTATGTACGCTGTAACAGCAAGTATTCAAATTAAAGGTTGCCTCCATAAAAGACGTATTTTGATGCATACATCTTATCTTTTTAACCGTAACAGGCAGCCTTTACTTCTACTCAAGTCTTCTTGAGAGTTGGCTCTACTTTTGGCTCATAAAAACAATATGTGATTCAATATTAAAGTAATAAATAAAAAAAATCATATAATAAATAATTGTTTTCTTAATTTAAAGGTTTTTTAAATATTTACTTTATGGATATTTTTTGGAATTTTATTATAGCTAAAATTAAAGATTAAAACTCCACCTACTACACAAAAACATACCGCGTGTCTCAACCTAATCAAAAATTATAGATTTTTAACCGCCTTTCCGTCACATGGTCCACTGTGTATCGTTCATGATAAAAGTTATAAGAAACTTTAATTGAAGTATGTAAATTGTCACAAAACAACTGTTTTATTTAATTTTCATTTCATTTATTCATTTTATTATGAATCCCTTGCCAAGAGGCCATAAGCGGTCACAACATATTACTCAATAATTATCTACATGCAATCTATAACAGGACCATTTCTGTACATGAAATATTTTTTTAAAAAAAATTTGTTGCTGGTGCAGACAGTAATCGAAATTAAATACAAAACATAAATTTTAGGAAGTTTTGTCTGCCTGTCTATCTGTGTTCGCATCACGAAAAAACTGCTGGATGAATTTTTAATAAATTTTGTAGCTTGATCAAATATATGCCACTCTTTACTGCAAAATATCTTATTATATTTTTAATTCAATCGTCATTTTTATTAATTGTAAATTTAAATATTTATTATTATTATTATTGTTGTTGTTTTTATTGTTATTTTTTATAAGTTTTAAAATTTTTCCATTACTCTTTTTGTTATCTTCTGGGACTATGCAAGAATTTTATTCTTAAAGTCCTAAAAGCTAAATATAAAAAATACTGCAAACTTGACCGCACGTTTTATTTTCGAATGCAGTATATTTTAAACACTATTTACAGAACTCTACAATATTATTACAACTTTATATAAATTTTAGAATTGTATTCAGATACCCATCTCAAAAGAAAATAAAAAAACCTTTTTAATACAACGACAAGCACTGAACTGAACCTGGAAATATCAGACTGAAAGAGAACGAAAGGCACTCTATTTATAGTCTGAAATATATGTTACATTGCAAAGTAAGCGCAGAGGAGCTACATAAGCGATGAGGACCCGTTCAGTGTTTAAACTGCCAATAATTTGGTCATACGATGGCATATTGTAAGTTGCCACCGGCTTGAGTTGTATCTGGAGAGCTACACTGTTCTGCTCAATGCGATAGATCTAAAAATAACATTAATGTTAAAAAATGTAGCAATCGCGTTGGAAATTACACTGCTAACTACAGCGGCTGTCCTGTTTATTCTATGGTTAGGAAGTCGTCTCATATAATAATTACTTCTCCTAAGCAGACACAATATCGACCAAATGATCATTATCGTCAGCTAGCCCAACCAACCACCCAACATGTTTCATACGCTGACATGCTAAAATACAATCATACCCCAGTACATAAAGCGCCATCGACAAACTAATCCGAACCAACTTTTGCACCCCGAGCATAAAGAAAAAACACCTTCTACAAACTATAGTCGTTTGAAAGGGCCCATTGAGACATTAGTGCAGTCGCTAAACAGCTTTCTGAGTTCAATGGGTAACATGATGTAAGAAATTAAAAAAATTCAGTAAATGCCGTTAAGGGCGGTACTTAGCAAACCACTGTTTAAAAATCTGTTTCTGGAACGCAAACTAAGGACTCCCGCGAAAGAGTATGTGATGTGATTTATCGGCCCGAATCAAACATTATAAAAAAATATATAAACCATAACTCAAGCATTATAAAAGTAAGAGTCTTAAAATTTGGTGTGGATTACTTTCAAAGAAAAATCGAGCAAAATATTGTTCTGACGCCCACGACGTGGCGGGCATAGCTGGTAATTAATAAAATTAATAAAAATATTTATTTGGTACTGATTACTTAGGACAAAAATAATCTTCAACTTTAAAGTTACTAAATGTAATTTCACTAATAAAAAGTTCAAGTGGGCGTATAAGTAACGTTGTGAATTAAAAAAAAATATCACTTATACAAACAGCGTTCCAGCCTTAGTCCGTTTGGGATCGAAATTAAATTAAAATAGTCGACCCTATTCCCGTTGGCGTTGTAGTTTGAAAACGAAATAAAAACGAAAAATTCGCATCACCTTTGGCGTTAACGACATTCGTCGTAAATATATCGGCATTCTCTATTTTTAAACGAACATAGAAACGACAATAAAACATTCGTTCACTGTCGTCATCATTTTAGGCAACAAAATTAACGCGACTACAAGAAACAAAAATTCCAAATGAACCAAAGTTCAAAATGGAAAATTTTGGAAAACAATGTGGTATATTTAAAAGCAATAAAACCGTAAAACACTCCCGAATCGCGAGTTAGACACCACATTTTAAATGTCAAATTTTCCTTGTGAAATAATAAATGTTACTCAACATTTTTCACAAATTCGAACAGAGTACTTGGCTTATGGAAAAAATAAAACCTTAAAATTTAGATTTAGATTTTTGACTCGAAACTGCCGAGAAATTAAATCCGTTTGGTCCTCCAGATTCGCCAACCATGAAGAAGTTAGTTCGCTACTAATCGAGTTCCTTACTTAGAATCTGGGATGGCAAAAATGTTAACGTTCTGTCGTTGCATCATCATCACTTGAAAAATAAAATTCAGTACTCGCCATATTTTGTTAAAACTTACAAAGAAATAACAAACTTTTGAGAAATTTACAAAAATGTCATAAATAACAACACAAAAATTGCAGTGCTACCACACTTTATTAATTTTTCTTTTTGTTTTCGATAACGTTTCTTCATCGTTTCAACATATTTCAAGAATACGAATTTAGGAGCGAAATGACGATAAAAACGACAACGACATAGAAACGACTATTAAAATTAAAACGACAATGGGAATAGGACCAAATAGTTAAACTGCTACCTGCATTTGAAAAAGCATTATTTATCATAAAAGAAACAAACGCACTCGTCAAGCTACCTAAGCCTTAAAAAGAAAAAAACTGGAAATATGCTAAAGTTGGGGGTGTTTTGTATTACGGTGAAAGTTTTTTAGCATGTTCTATACGGACTTTGTAAGAGGACTGTCTCAATACATGCCTAAACACATTACTAAAGAAACACAATTGAATGAAATAAGATCTTTTCTTAAAATAAACATAAGAAATGAGTGTTTATGTTTCTTTGTGGAATTTTCCAAAACTAAAATTTGTGCTTTTTTGCCTAAAAATTTGAAGATTTTGAAATCTCTGAAGATACTGAGCAGATTTTAAGACAATGTTAGTATTCTATAAAATTTGTTTTATTGCAGATAAAGTAATTTAGTAAAAGTAATGTTGTGTCTTCTTTCTTGTGAAAAATGAAAGCTGGAATCTGATTTCAGAACCATGTTTTTTGGTGAAAATGTTCTTAAAAACTTCCGTTTTTTGTAGAAAAAGAAAAATTTATTCTTCTTAATATCTAAAAAAAAAAAAAAACAAAGAGAAAATAATTATGTGCACAACAACAAAAATACATTAAAGGTCTATGTTGTTACACTCATGAAGTAAAAAGCATAAATTTAGTTAAGTCTCTAGTAGTTATTGTTGCCGATTTCTTTAGAGTACGGGCTTGTTCGGAAATGCATCACTGCGCTGCATCTGATGCTCAGTACGTTCGAAAATACATCAGTTTGCATCACTGCAAATGTCGTGTGTTCTAAAATTCATCACTGAAATAGATGATGCGCAAACAAACGTCAAACACGCATCACAAAAATTGCTGATGCAATGGATTAGTGAGTTTTTTATTTGTCCTTTATTAATATTATTTTGTTAAATTACATTTGTTTATACATTTATAAGAGTTCGATTAGATATTATTTAATTTTTGCTTTCATCTAAATCAAGAAATAAAATTATTATTAACTTTTAAATTTGTATTGTTTAATCATGTGATAATTTAAGCAAATGTTAATTAATTTTGTTTGCGCATCAAGTAAGTATCAGCATCAGCTTTTTTGTATCGGCATCGCAAACTAATCACACATGCGCATCAGAAGCAGCGCAGTGATATATTTCCGAACAAGCCCGACCTCATATACAAACGTTCATAAAAATACAAGTATGACAAGTATCAGCACCTGCCATGATGGCCTCATCAGACAATGGTGTAGACAAGCACCTCCATTGTACAATACAAGTACCGTACCATGAGTAGCAATTTATATAACATGAAAAGCCTGGAGCCATGTTCTAACTCCTTGATTAGGGTGGTCTTTTTTTGAGACCATCGAACTCCTCATACACTATTGATGCCTTTTCTCTTGATAATACAACAGCACATTTGACCACCTTGCATCCTTTCCTGCAAAGCTTTGTCAAAACAATAGCCACCACGGGTATACTGAAGGGACCTCACTAATAACCAGTCACAGGGATGGGCGGCTCCCTGTAGGGCTACTGGTTCCCTAGGTACCAGTCGTATAGACACTAGTAGGGCCTCGAATAGACCCTGTATTACACAGACCGGTTCTTCCAGATTTAGATTCCAGGAACCCTGGCGTCTGGTGCTCTCATATACCCCGAAGGCACTGCGTCAAAGCAGATTATAGTAATCACATGCAATGAAAATTAGTACACCCGGGGGAAAGAAAGATGAATATATAAACGCGAATTCTTTTCAGCAGCGTTATACATACGTATGCATGTACATAAATACAAGAATAAAATAAACATCTAGAACAGGGCTGCCAGAACAGTACTTTCTTGGCGTTTGTGTTCGCCTATAAATAGAATTCACACTTACGACCGAAAAGAAACAGTCAATTTGAAAGTCCAAGTGATCAGTTGTCTTGTGGAAAAGTGGGGACTAGTGTGTGTGTGTGTGTGTTAAAAAGAGTGTGATAAATAAAAAAAACATTTAAATATCTCCCTGATGTGTTTTCCCTTTTTATATTTAGCTTGGCAACCCTTCTGGTCACAATTAACTAATAAAAAGAACGAGTGTTTCTTTAGTTGGATAAAAATAAACAAGGGTTCGTTCCAAACTAACGTAATGACAAGACGTGTTTTATGCATAATTTATTTTGTGGAAATAAATCGTGCACTCGCCCATCAACTGACAAAAGTAAAATTAATATCGGCGTGTTTTATTTTGCATTTAAAAGAATCCAACGAAAAAGTAGAGTGTAACAATATATAATTAAATGCGTATTCTTTTTTATCTTTTAGAGTTTGTTGTTGTTGTTTTGCATTTATTTCAAAAATTTATTTGCAATTTAGGTAAAGTGTTTTATCACCCCTGATTGGTACGTAAATAAATGTCACTCATACGCCAAGTTAGTCTAGTACCGACTTATATATTTATAAATGTGTTATTTTAATAAATGTGTTATAAAATAAGTATTTATTTAGACAATTTATAAATAGCAAATTAATTTTATAAATAAAAATATAAAATTCAAATTAAATTGGCTGTCCGCTTTAAATTCCATATTATTAGTTTTGACGGTAAAATGATTAATTGAAAACGCAATATCAACTCTTCAACACAAAAACTGTGATTTGTTTCTTAGGTTCTTTTGGGCGCTGAATTCAAACAAAAAAAAAAAAAAAACATATGGTAAACCTACCTTAACATTATGGCAAAGACAGCACTAATACGGATCCCGTGCAGTCTATGATTCAATAAAAAATTTCATTCAAATCTTGCGACAATTCAATTAAAGGTTTTTAATTAGGATCCTTAAATGAATTGAATTTTACTTAAATCCTCTTTTAATTAAAGAACTTTTCTAGTTTAAACATGTAAAAGTGCTATATTCGGCCGTGTCGAATCTTCTATGTACAGTATTATCTATGTTCACTCTTTACATAAATTAAAATTAGTCATTTGAGAAAAAACTCACTAAATATAATTTTTTTTTTTAATTTTTCGAAAATTGTTTGTAAAAATATTTTTATAACTAAGTTTTAACGCTCTAGGTCTTTTTTATAAAAATATTGTAATTAATTTTATTTTTATAATCGATATTTCGCTACACCATTGGGTAGCATCGTCAGGAATTAAAAAATAGTTATATAAAATTTTTAATGGAATGAAAAAATTAAAATGATTGAAAAAACTTTTTGTCAATCAAACTTAAAAAATTAACATTTCAAAAACATTCAAAAACAAAATTTTTTAAAAACAAATAAAATTTACTACGAATGGGGGTTTTCACACTAGACTAATTGTGCTGGCATAAAATCGCAGTTTGTAGGCTTTTTCGGTGAAGAGAGTGGTTTTTGGTTGGCACAATTTTTCAACCAGCTTCAACCCCGCACAATCAGAACAAAACTAACACATACACACTTATGAAAACACAGGTTCTGCAAAGAAAATACTAACACACACAAAGCTGTGTATATGTGCACAATTTTATGCCAGCATAATTAGTCTAGTGTAAATACGAAAGAACAAAAGTTGTGCGGATTAAAAATTAGTCTAGTGTGATAACCCCCAATGATAAAAAACATTTTTAAACCTATTGATATTTACATAAAATTTCTTATATTAAAAATGTTTAAACAGTTTTTAGAAAAACCAAAATAATTTCACATTTATACATATATGTACATAAATTACACCGGAAAAGTTACAAAGAATTAAAGATTATATTATACTATTATTTTTTATGTACTAAATGTCTGTAATTCTGTGCAACATTTTCTGTATCGGCTTTAAAATTTATTCTTTTTTCAATCGGAACTTTAATTATTTGTAACATTTCTAACATATAACGACGTTTATAATTATTTTCCAAATTTAGAATTGATACATTTTCAAAGTTGGGATAGTGATTACTTTTTGAACAGTGGGAAGACAATGCTGTTTTTTGTAAACTGATGTTATCCCTGTATCTCTGGTCTGATTTATGTCCAGCTATTCTCGTTTTCAGTTTATTCTTCGTTGTACCTACATATACTTTATTACAGTTCTCTTTGTCATTTCCCTTACAAGGTATTTTATACACTGAATTTGACATATCTAATTTTTCTATTTTATCTTTTGGCTTGCTAAATAATCTATTTAATGTATTATACGTTCTATATGCCATCTTGTATTTAACTGTATCAAATATTTTTGATTTTTCCAATCGTTCAGATAAAACCGGTACATAAGTTATGGATTTATATATCTTTGGTTCTCTCTCATTTATTGTATTTGGTTTTCTATTACTTTTGTATTGCCTTATTAATCTATTAATTAGCTGAATTGGGAAATTGTTTTCGCTTAATATCTTTTTAATTTCATCTATATTCTTTCTGTGGAATTCTCTGTCACTAGTGGTTAACACTCTTTCTATGAAATTTTTTGCTGTATTTATAATTATTCGTTTATTTTGTTTATATATATATATATATTTGTTATAATTAATAATTCTACCCGAAGCTGTGTGTTTTTGATACCAATCCATAATCAATTTGTTGTTCTTTCTAATTATTAAGGTATCTAAATATGGAAGTTTTGAATCGCATTCCTTCTCTATTGTAAATTTAATGCAATTATCAAATTCATTAAATGTTTGCAGCATATTGTTAACAGCTGGTTCAGAAATTACACAAAAAAAAAAAATCATCTATATATTTGGTTATTATACTTAGTTTTATACTTAATTTTTCAACACAAGAATCTAGCAATTTCTCCATAACTATATCCCCTACAATTGGTGAAGCAGGAGATCCCATTGGAAGTCCTTTCTGTTTATAAATTTTCTGATTATATTGGAAATATCTATTATCCTCTATACAAAATTTGAGAATACGTAAAAATAAGGATTTCTCTATTTTTGTAAACTTTTCTATAATATCCCATTTTTCTTCTATTGTATGAATTGCTAAGTCAACAGGTATACTTGGAAATAATGATACTGCATCTAATAAAATTAATTTTTCATCATTTTTTATATTTAAATTTCTTATTTTATTTTTAAATTCAAGCGAGTCTTTAATATTGTATTTTGAATGTTCCGTAATCTTTTTTAATATGTTCGTAATATATTTACATAACTCATAGGATGGAGAATTAACAAAGGAACAAATAGGTCGTAAAGGAAATTCCTCTTTGTGAATTTTTGGCAATCCATATAACCTAGGTGCAGTAGCTATATTTGTTTTAAGTTTATTCTTCTCAATAGCTGTAATAATATTACGTTTAAAAAGTTCTTCTACTATATCATTATTGGTCTTCTGCAATTTGTTAGTAGGATCTTTATTTACTAGATTGTATTTTGTAGTATCTTCTACAATATTTTTAATTCTGGTTTCATAATCCTTTTTATTTAAAGCTACAGTAGTGTTACCTTTATCTGCTTTTAGAATGAGAATGTCTTTATTGCTTTTTAAAAACTTTTCTGTTTCTTTTACTTTATCTAAAACGAACCTATCTCTATTTGTCAAACTCATTTTATTTAAATGATTATCTATTATTGTAGTTAATTTAGTTCTAGCTATTTCCTGCTCTTCTTTTCTTGGAAGTGTCTGTATTAAATCTTCTCCATCTGTAATCATTTTTAATGTTTGAAAATCTTCCTTTCTAGTAGGTAAAGCATGTTTATGTCCTAATGAAAGAATCCATTTTACGTCCGTTGGAATGACTAAGTCAGTCTTATTGACAAACCATTTTTTATTAAATTTAACTCCAAATTCCTTTTTTTGTTGTTCATAAAGACAATTAAATTTCTTATTGTGTAATCTTGTTACCTTTTCTCTCAATGAATCTGCCAATTTGTCTTCATACCACAAAAATTCGTTCATTTCATCTTCTGTGAAATATTTTCTTAAATTTCCTTTAATCACTATAACTTCACTTTGAAAATGTTTCAATAGTTCATGTTTTTCTTTTAAAGTTAATTTTAAAATTTTGGTGTGCAAAAAAAGACCTAGAGCGTTAAAACTTAATTATAAAATTATTCAAAAGGTCAAAAATTAAAATAATTGTATAAAAATATTTTTTTTAATTTTTTGTAAAACTTTCGAAAATTTTCTGGAAAATTTTTTAAAAAATTTTTTTCGAAAAATTTTCTGTGGTAATATCGTTTTGAAAACGGTTTGTAAAATTTTTTGTAAATGCTTAAAAAAAATTGTGGGTCAATTGGCTAGCTATATGTGTATTGCTTTCTATAAAGGTCTTTAATACAAATCAAAGCAGAAAACCCCTAACAACCTATAAACAAACAAAAGTCGCCTCTCGCAGGTGGTTATTGACCCTCCGAGATCTGTATGCACTCCTTGCGATCTACCTGTCGCGGTCTAATATTTATTTGACACAAAAGCAAAAGAATATCATAAAGCCGAAAAACGTGAAAAAAATATAGCTGGGCGTGGTTTTTGGCCCGCAGCCTCTAAAGAAATGATCGGATGTTGCTGAATTGTGAATCCAAAAATTTTCGAAAGTATGCCTGACAGATTGGTGTGTTTAAATTTTGTGTATCTCTTCTGGTGCTTTGGCAAATGACATTACAACCCGAACGGACAGACGGATAGACGGACATCGCTATATTAATTTCTCTATGTATAAGGATCCAGAATATATATACTTTATGGGGTCGGAAATAAATATTGTAGAAATTACACACGGAATGACAAACTTATATAAACCCTTTCCACCTGTGGTGAAGGGTATAAAAGTAAAACTCTTAAATTTATATATTTTTAAAATTGTTGTTTATTTTTTTATAATTTTTTTTTAAATATCTGCACGTTAATAGTAATAATTAAAACCAATGTTTGACATTGAATCGAGGAGGAAGCACAATTATAAAAACAAAATTTAATAAAAAATAGTAACACATCTAATATATGTAATTATAAAACAAAGATCTTAGAAAGAAAAATTATGTACAAATCGTATAATAAAATTTTAATAAAAATCAAACAAAAACTGAATATAAATTATTACTTTTAAGACATAATTAATTAATATTTTTTTATTTTATATAAAAACAGACAAAGTGTACAGCTTCTTATTGATTTAAAAAAATTTCCTTTAATTTTTATAAAACAGATATAATATTGTACGTATAGAACAACAATTATACATTTGGTTAACATTTTTTTAAATACATTTATTTTTTGCGCTTTATATAACAAACAAATTATTTTTTAGTTAAATGTTCTCAAGGACTGTTAAAAGTTAATAAAAGCTATAAAATTGAGGTCCCTTTGTAAAATTTTATGATAATATTTATCTAAGTAATATATTTTATAGACAAGGAGTGACAATACAATGAAAACTTGAAGAGTCTTTTAGAGCTATTTTACTTTTATAAAAACTATGTTTTAAGATATTTCTTATATTTTTTTAAAAACATTTTGAGTTATTTTTTAGTAAAAAGAGGAAAATTTGTCAAAATATATTTAATTTGAAATAATTAAAAAATAAGGTTCTATTAATAAAATAATTCGCTTAAATTTTAAATACCGCATTTGCCAGGTCTGGGCAATTGAAATTAAGTATCTTTTTTTCTATGCACGTTTTCAATTAAATAAGTCTTAGATTAGATTTCATTTATTATCACCCTTTGCCTACTCGCATCTTATTTAATCTTGATTATTTATTCATAGCAAAAAAATGTGTATATTTGTGTGTATATTTTTAATAAAACAGTCTCTTTTTATAAAATTGTTGTTTAAAGGCTTTTTTAAAAAGATTTTTTAATTTTTATAAATTTGTTTGTTTGGTTTCTTCCTCAGTTTTATTTATTTTATTTTTAATTTGGTATATGTTAATAGCTGGTATTTTGTTTTTTTTTTTAATTTTGTAATTTAAGATATTTAAACTTTATTCTCTTAATGTCTCATTTTTATTTTAACAATTAGGGCGAATTGATTTACAAGATGATGACAATGATGAAATCATGAATTTCTGCTCAAAATTTTACTCTTTGTAAAAAGAATTAATAGTTTTCACAATTCATTAATTTGTATTTTTTTTATATGGAGTTGGATATTTCGAGCAATGGATCAAATTAATGAATTTGTCATTGCCTCAACCTGGGATATGGATTCCAATTGCTAACTTCCATATGAAATTTGTCATTTCGAGAAACAGAAACGATTGAATTTCCTATTGCCGCTGTTTATTAAATTGATTCGTCGCGGTAAGAATAATGCAGTTGCGGCGAATTTAATTTTCAAGGCAGTGTTCAAGGCAAATAAAATTACCAGGTAATGGCAATGGTGAATTAATTTAGTTTCGTAGATAGTGGGTGACAATTTTATTCAAATTTTTTGATATGGATTTTAATTTTTAGTTTTTAATAACCACCTTTTTTCTGTTCGAAAATAAGTTTCCATTGAGTGTCTCTTATTGATTGCAAGTGCAAGCCGCTGCTGACACCACCCGGTAATTTAATTTGCTTTGGTAACAATAAACAACCAAGCAAGGCATATTAATCAGGTAGCCTCACTACGAAGGGGAAATATTAAGGCGAATATTATCAATTTTTTATATGGAATTTGACACTTGACCTATCAAGATCAATATAAAAAAAGTTTTAAAATTTTCGCCCTAATATTTCCCCTTCCTGGTGAGGTTACCTGATGAATGTGCCTTGCAACCAAGGAAATTTGATTTTATGCCATACACATGGCAACTACACAGGCAATTTTTCTTGAGTAAGTTTATTTTGTTTTCTTTTAAAATGCATTCCTCTTTATTCTAAACCTTGCCCTTTGCAAATTGTCTGTTTTAAAAATCGTATTTTTATCAAAGACTTATTATACCTGGTAATGGCAATGGCGAATTCATTAATTTTTTGATCGTATCGATATGCCAAATGTGCTTGTATTAAAATAGTATAAAATTAAACATTTTGAGACAAGGCAAACAGTATTAATTGAGTTTTAAAAATTAATTTTAATTTTTATAAAAAAAATAAAAGAAAAACGAAATAGAATTTTTGAAAAAAGTTTCATTGAATTGCCACCCACTGTATCTATTTCAATTGTGTGGCGAAATTGTCAAAAATTTTGTAATTGTCTTAATAAAAACAATATTCATAATAATATTAATATTTCAGTATAGAAAGCCACTGCGAGACAGTCGTTAAGAATATAAAGTTTATACCCTGTTTAGACCTTACAAATGCATATAAATCAAATTTTCACACCATTTTCATTTTTTAACATATTTATGTTTGGCCTAAATGGAGAGTGAAAGTATTTTAAAATTTTGTTTTTTTTTCGGTTTAACAATTTTTCTTTTATTTATGTATTTATAATATAATATATGTAAATGTATGTGTACGTGTAAAAATTTAATTTAATTTAATTTATTACTTTTTATATGTGTACATATATAAAAAAATTAATGATTTTGTTTCCTTTAAATAATAGTTAACAATAATTGTTAATATTTATGCACATGATGAAGTTTTAAAAAATTGTTTCTTTTAGTTTAAAGAAATCGTTTTATAATAACTTAGTTATAATCTTTTTTTTTTAATTTTCTTTAATGAGATCATGTCCTGTAACGCATAATTTCGCGTAAAGCATACAACAACTCTGCTTGATTTCGGGCTTCCATTACCATTAAATTAACGTGAACCTGTAAAATGTTTTAAACAATTCAAAACAATTAGCAATTAACCAAAGATTTATATTATAAAGTTCACTTACTTTTTCACTGTCCTGCAGCTCAACTAAAATGCTGTCGTAATCTTTTGTGGTAATTCTTTCGGGAAAACAACAGGCAGTCTTAATAAACATCTTTAATGGACGATCCAGCAGCTGTCAATGAAAGAAATAAGGAATTGAATAAAATAAATTAATGGTATTTAATTTTTTTTAAATAACTTATTTTCTTCGTACATGGGAGTAATTTATTATATTGACTAATTAATTGTTCATTTCGTTAGCATTAGTTTATAAATATTGCTAATGAATTTCTTTTCATTACCATTATTTTCAAGAGTGATAAAACAGTATCATTATAATTAAACAATAATTTAATGGTTTTTAAGCATTATCATTAGCAATGGTATGTTCTTCTCAAAAAACGAATTTGCAATGATCAATTTCAAACCTGTATAGCATTTTACATTGTTTTTGGAAATAATTCGGTAGTACCACTTAAGTTATCTTAATAAAATTTTACATCAGCAAACCAGAGTTGTTTTTGAGCAGAGTTGCTAACGGTAAGCCAATAGCGCAAAGGCAGATTTAAAGGAAAGCCCCCCAAGTTGGGTTCCTCGGTCGTACATTTCTTTTTAAATGTCACCAAAAGTTTATTTGCAGTGTATTTACACTTGAGCGAAATCTAGTACTTAAGAGATTTTGGGGCAAAATCTAGTTGTTTTCACTAGATTTCCCATACAAATCAACATCTGCTTCGTCACTAGATTTTGGCGAAATCTACTCAAAATATGGTTTTGCCCAAATTGTGCTAAAAAATACTCTATTTACAACAAAAAATGACAGTTTAATTAAAAAACTAAACAAAAAATTCTAGAAGTCTAAATTTTGATAAAATACGAAGAAAGAAAAGTATAAATAAAATTAAGAATGTAAACAAAGTTCGATTTGAAAAAAGGTAAATTATTGAAATTTTGATAGCGAAATCTTGTTAGTGTAAAAAAATGCAGTGTAAACCATAGATGTAGATAATCAACTCTCCAAATGTCAAAAACGTGGTTACAAATGTCTTCGCTTATACGGGCACGGTGTGAATTCAACCCGATATATTGTTGCATTTTCTAAATACATATTTTTACGAAAGAAGACTTTATTCATTATAGGCTATGAACAACAATACTCTCGAACAACAACAATAATGGTTTGTTTTCTTGCAATGATGAAAGAAATAAACAAACAACAAAGAGCTTCGCTAGTCATTGTTGTCGATTAGTCTAGAAATGTCTCATCTACAAACATTCATAAAACAACAAGCACAGGATGATCGCACTGTTGCCATATTTGCTGATTTCTCTGCATTTTTCTGATTTTTCATCATAAAATTGACTAGGTGAGATTTACCGATTTTCTTCCTTCAATTGCAGATTTTATGATCTTTGTCAACTTCATTTCGTTGAATAACAATTCTTTAGACGTTGAGACTTTTTCTTGGACAATGTGATGAAATTCAAAGATTATTAGAAATAAAACATCTAAACATATTGCATTCCTGCCAATCTCATTAGCTGTAGCATTAGTATTAGTAGATCTATATGAACTATCAATGATTTATTTTGCATTAGTGGAAAACGTAGAAGATACAACTAAAATAATTTAAGACAATTTAAATAAAAATATTCAATGAATTGTCTCCGAATTTGGAGAGCTAAAATCACTTGATTTTTAAAAGTTCGTAAACCAAAATGACACTAGAACCTTGCTAAGCTTTTGTAAAAATATTTGTGAAATTTATTGATTCAAGGATTTTATTTCTAAAATTGTTCGCTTTATAATTTTGTTCTAACACATTCGTCCTCTAATGTGGAATAAGTGTTGAGCCAATTTAGTGCTAATAAAACTAAAGAAGTCAATTGCAGAAAGTTTATGTAGTAAAGACTGTATAAAAACAAAAAAAAAATTGTTTAATACTCCAATCGAGCACTCGATGCTAGTCTAGTCTGAGGGTTGCGGGTTCGATTCCTGCCACAGACTTTGGTTTTTTTCTGCAAACAAGCAAGAATCAGGTAGTGTTGTCTTAAAAAAATGTTACGACCGTTGAATTCTTTGATTTTTTTTGTGGTGGTCTCAAATAATATATCTATGTACATGGCCTCAAGCTTGACTATCTTCGTTTTTTATAAATGATTCTGAATATTTATTGTTTCATTTTATTTTACATGATTACTTAAAAAAATATTATAAAAACGTCATATTATGTGTTTTGTTACTTTTCCAGGTTTTTTGCCGATTTAAAAAATTTTATCCAGATTTTGCAGATTTTTTAGCCCAATTTTGAAGATTTTATAGGTAAATTTTCTGGCAACACTGGAAGAGCGGCGCATATACACACGCACATTAAATAAAAACTCTTCAGTTAAATACACAGGCATATACATATATACAAACATAAAGAAATAAACAACCACACAAACAGGTTTAAAGAAATAAACAATCACACAAACAGTAAACAAGAGCAATAACAATCGAACCTACCAGATCTGTCTGGAATAGAACATTTTGGTGCTTTTAAATCGCCTATATAAGCAAATCGTGCTGACAAGTAGTATGGCAGTATTAATTAAAAAGCCAAAGAGTTCATTTGTCGTATTGTAAGAGAGTGTTTAACAGAATGTGTATTTTTGAACAGTGGTGTTAATAAATAAAGTGGCTTACAGTAAAAATAATAACAGTGTGTATTTATTTTGCAATTAAAAGAACCCAACATAAAGTAAAATCGTAACAATATGTACATAATTTAAAATTTTTAAGCTCGAAATTTATTCACAATATATGTATGTAATTTATTTTCAAGTTATTAACAAAAAATAAATTTTATTTTTTATGACATTTGTTAGGTAAAATTTATTTCTTCACAGTGTTATATTTTTTTGTTCTTTAGGTGATGAAAATTTTCAATACAGAATAATGAATATTTAAAAGTAGTATTCAATCCAATGTTTTTCGCACATACACACTTATAAGAGCAAAACACACAAAATTCTTATTTAAAACTAAAAGAAATATTTAATTTTAACATCTAAAATTGATTGTAAAACATATATGTAGTTTTTTCCAAACATTTTATACAACTGTGTGCACTTTAGTTGCTGTGGGGAAATATTTTTAAAAGCAAACACTTGCATATACAAATTTGTCTACCACAATCTTAGACTTAGGTTTTTTAACAAAAGACTTAGATTTTAGACGTTTCAGTTGATTTTGAAAAAGATTTCAATTCAAATCTACTAGATTTCGCTGTAATGTAAATGCCCTATTATAATTTAAATGTTTATGTATTACACACATATACAACATCAGGCTTCCGGCTACAAACTGTCAAAATAAAATACAAACATTTAGAGGAAAACGATTATTTTGACGACATCATGGCTACACGACGACCATTGTGGCTGTATCCAAATTAGGTTAATTTATATTTTTGTTTGCTACAATTTTATTTTATTCAGAAGAAAATGTCACAAAATTTAAAATACAAATTTATTTACAATCAAAAGGTTTCAAGCAAATATATTTATTTGTCATATTTATATTATCATATCAAATGATATAAGAATTTATTGAAAAAGTTTTTTTTAAAGAAAAATATGTGTTTCTACAACATTTTCATAGTTTTGATGTATGTAGCTGTCGTCTTCAATATAATTCAGTAGCTGACTACACGGCAACGATTGTAGCCAACGTCATTTGTAGTCGTGTAGCATTGTAGCCGCTGTCGTCTATGTGTTTAATGCATTAGTACTTAAAAATATACACAAAAAATGTTCTCACATATCTGCGTTATCTCTTTTAGTTTGGGAGAAAATAGACTTTTCCCAACATAATTTCATATTTTTGACGTGGTAGACTTATTTACAGTCGGATCGGTGTTTTAAATATCGGCTACTCTTTGAAAAACACTTAGAATAAAGTAGGTCCAAGCTTTATTTTAAAATCTTGTTTTTTTAAGTTACACTCTTCTAAATTGGAAAAATTTAAAAACGACCGATTTTTCACTGTTTTTCCCAAGGATCGCAAATAATTATTATTTTATAAATAATACAGCTTGAAGAAGGACACCAATATAATCGTTACTACCTTTGCCTGCATTGATTTTTATTTGTTTGAGTTTTATTATAAAATTTGAGTTTAAAAATTATTTATTACGTTTTATTTTTTTCCTTATTCTTTGCTTGGAAAATAATAGTTATTTCTCAAGTTTTATTTTTTGAATAACAGCTATTTTTCGAGTTTCATATTTTTTCCTTGGAAAATATTTGTTATTTTTCGCTCAGAAATGAATGAGTATTTTTTTAAAAAAACTTCTAACCATTACGATCCCTCGTTTCCCCCAAAAAGGTGTTTTATTTATTAACTAGCTGACCCGGTCCGCGTTGCTGGCCCTAAGCAAACATTAGTGTTGTATTCAGCGATGCCAACTTAACTCTTTTCGCGCTATTTGACTACCTCTAACGCGAAAATTTTCACTTCAGCACTTTTTCAGAAAAAAAGCATTTTTCTGTGGCGCCACCAGTCGGAAATTAACCCCACCAACTTAGGAACCTCCGTCGGCTCATGCGCACAACTTTGCTTAAGATCATACCATCATCAAATGCACAGCTTACGATTTAATTAATTTTGATTAATCTTCCATGGCGCCACCTATCGGAAGTTAATCGAACTAACTTAAAAAACTTCGCCGGCTCGTGGGCAACAACTTTGCTTAAGATCATAACATGATCAGATGCATAGTTTACGATTCTATAAAGGACATACAGACAAACATTCATTTTTATATATATAGATTAAATATGTTTCGATACGAGTAAATTTTTTTGAATTATCTTATAGACAACCTATATCAACTGAACCGAAATTGGGTCATAAACGGCAACAGTGTAGCCCTAGCATAAAAAATACTAGAATATATGTATATCATACAAACATAAGTTGGATCGCCTGGCAGTATTTTTTTTTTTTTTTTTTAACTACAAATAGGAAATACAAACCAGCATTAAAAAATATAGACAATATAACATCGATATTTCGATAAACCAAGTTTTTGGCTAACGCTAGTTTATAGTGTCACAAATAAATATTGCTGAAATTACAGACGGATTGTCAATCTTATAAATACCCTACTCGTATTGAAGTGTAAATTGATTCTTAAAGAGATGGAGGCTAGGTTTGCCTGGCTAGTTCTCTAATGTTTTAGTAGAACTAGGAAAACATTTTCAAGCACTAGTAACACTTTCTAACTAAAATCAATAATCTCAATACCAATTCCAATTAAATTTATTAAAACAAATACTGTTTTGCTGAAAAATTGTAAGTTAAAAAAAATAATAAACTCACTTGATTAACTTCTCCGTAATCGTAATCATCATGACGAATGCCATAGATGCATTGAATATAATTCCAAATGGCACGACGGAACTTTGAAGTATCAACATTTTTAACTCCAGCCATAGTGAAGTACGTCAAATTATAAGCACAACGGAATTTTTGATCCAATAAAGTGCCCACATCTTCATACAAACTAAATAATAATAAAAGTAAAAAAATATCTTTAAAAATACTGTTCGAATTTTCTACAAAACTAAACTCACCCGTTAACTAAAGAATAACCGTGATCATCCCATGAATAATCCTGAATACGAAATGTGTTGGGAATATTTTCAGCACCACGTCGAGCAAAGTCTTGATACGTAAAATTAGGATCTTCAATGTAGTGAGAAATAACAGGTGGAATTTCGGCGGGAACAACAGTGGCAGCAGCTGGCAATTCAGCTGTTTGCATTTCAACGCTCTTGAAACGATTACTAAGTTCAGCTTCACTGCATTCGTCTTGTTTTTGGGATAAAACTTTCATGCGTTCCATTAAAGCTTCAACGGTAACACTGGGTTGAGCTGAAATAAAACAGTACCTTTGTTAAATATTTTCTTCATATATTGTAGATATGTATGTATATGTATAGCTAGAAGTAACATCAATTGTGAATAAAAATACAATATACGAGGACAAATCAAAATCATCTAAAAATCAAAAATCCGTAAGAGATGTACAACAAATCTTCCTGAAGGAAGTTGGGTATTTGTTGACCGGAGGAGAATAAACCTTTGGCAGAAAAATAAAAAAGTTGCTTAGCTATAATCGGCTACCAGAAATCATTAAGAAGGAAACGAGTCGTATAAAACAATTAAATTGGATGTATGTTTTCTGATCCCTTCCACCTACTTCCATCAAGGTGATGTCTACTTTCAACGGTAAACATCACGATTTGAACTTCGAACTCTTACTGTATTTATCGTATGTTTTGGATTTTGTTCCCACTGTCTTTCTATACTTTTTAAAGAAACGACTTGAAAAACATTTGTGTCAGTTGAAGAAGTTATCTCTGCAGCAAATAACAATTGGAGGACCCTATGAAATTGTACTGTGCTATGGGCTAAAAAGATTGTATATCGAGCTAAAAAGGCCGCAATTAATCATAATTTATATATACGAGCACATGTAACGTGTATTTATACATGATTATACTTCTAATGATTTACCAGTTAATTTATTTACACCATTGACAGCATTTGTTGCCACACTGCCAGCACCACCTGTAAGACTCGCCCCACTAACACTTTCACTACTGTGCGATTCATTGACGGCGACAGCGACAGTTGCGGCTGCATTATTATTGTAATACACTTGATGATTATGAAGATCAATTGAGTTGTTGTTATTGTTTAATGTTATTTCACTTAATACAGTCTTTTGTGGTTGTTGTGTTGGTACAGCAGCCGCATTCTCTGCAGTCAAAATATGATGTTGCGGCATTGCTGTGCCTGTGGGTGTTTGTGGTGTTGATAATGTTGCGGGTGTTGTTTTTAATTTGGGACTAGATAAGCCATCAAGTTTCTGTGTCAAACCGCAGGAGAATACAAATGATGACAATGAATGGAAATGCGATAAAAGAACCATGGCATGAACAACTTCCGACAAAGACCAGCTGTTCTTACCCCTCGTAAGGCTCTGAAATGAGGATCAAAATAACTTAATTAATTTATAAAAAAAAGAACGAAAGGTTATATTATTTTTATAAAATAAAATAATTAATAAAGAAATATTAGATTACAATTATATTGAAAACTGAGTGTGGAAATACCATCAGCCAGGCATGGAAATTTTTAGCACTAATATTTGCATCGTACTTTATATGTATCTTCAACATGTGTAAAGGCATTTTGGGGCATCACGCAATCATGTTTACCTAACAAAGTTTGGTTTGATACTAAATTGGTATCAACTGAAGAAGAATGTTGGGGCAAAAAAATACCCAAAAGTTGCTCTCATTTATAACCGAAGGTTGGCTAAAGCAACAACAAATATAAAGTGGTAAATATTAAAGAAAATTGTCAATCAAGAGGGTGGCTTTAGGTTGTGGTAGACTTCGTTCTCACAAACTGACGATAGATGATTGAATACAAGTTTCTTCGTATTCCTTTATCTGGGTTTGGTAGGTTAAATAGATGATGTCTACAACTTAATACCACCACAAAGTAGATAAATGCGTAGAATGCTGAAGCCGGATGAAGCGATCCAGAAAATGCATTACATTCTCTAGTGTCTAAAATAAAATTTTTGCAATTTTTCTTTAATATAAATTACATTATTTATAAATCATTAGTACTCTGTTCGAAATGTTCAGCAACAATTATTATTTCAAAAGGAAAATTTGACATTTACAAAATTTACCACAAAAAAAAAATTTACAAAAAATTGCACATGAAATAGTGCACATTTGCTTTATTTCACAGCTTTGGTAAAATGTTGCCAGAAACATTTCAATGTTTTTCCACAGTAAAAACAGAGTACTACTTCTGGAACATTTTTCATGACCATTTCATACAAATTTAAACATTTTGTTTTTGTTTTAAATGTAATTGTGCTAAGTTAGAGATCAAGGCATATTAATCAGGTAGCCTCACTACGGAGGGAAAATATTACGGCGAAAATGTCAAAAATCAATTTTTTATATGCATTTTGACACATAAACTTACAATTTTTTGCCTTAAATGGAAGTCGAACTATAAAACTCAAAAAAAACCCATGAAATACGTATAAGAACTAGCTTTTTTCCACCAACAAAATTATATGTAAGAAGTTATGGGTAATTACCATAATATTAAATAATTAATCCTTTTTATTATAATTTTTTTTTTAATATTTGAATATTTAAATTTTATTAGTCGAACTATTTATTCTCATACAAATGAAGTTATTGAAGTTAGGCTTAAGTTATTTTTCTTCACTCTAAGTTGGAAGAATATTTTTTACAAATTACTCTGATAACAGAATACGAGAAATTCTATTCCGATCATCTATCGAAACGAAGTCTACAACCAACTAAAAACACATGAACAAAAGGGAATCTTTAGTTCTCAGACTATAATTTAAATTCGTTGAATAATCTCTGGTTCCTGGGATAAATCGCTATGTTGAAAAAGTGATAACGTTGAACCCCCATATACAAGCATAATTGGAAAGCGGTTCCCCTAATTTTTTTGATTAAACAATTAGGATAATTTGTATTCATATTGTTTTAAAGTCTTATTAAATATTTTTTTAATCTTCGCAATATTTCGGAATTATTCAAGAAGTTTTTTTTTTCGTGTGATATTTAGTTGTGTAGCTCGAATTCTGCCAAATGAAATGAATCATTCCTGCCCTATGTAATACATAGTCGAATGCATTCAAAATTCGTGAAGACTTTGTCTTGTATGACTTGGATGGAGGTCATCTCAACTAGAGTCGCTTTACATTATTTTGTAACAAAAAAGTTAATAATTTTAATAAAAAAAAAAATATAGTTGAAACAGAATCGCTTACTCCCCAGCAAAAAATGGTAATCGAGTGTGACATTAAGCATTTTTGATGGAAGTACTTCCTAACTGGATTACCAGCTAATGATTTTAACAAGGCGTGAGACTAAAATAACTAGTTCTCCAGAATTGGTTACCTAATGTATATTACGAAAAATACTTTTTTTTGCTTTTAAATAATTAAGAAGGTAACTTAGAAATTTGAAACATTTATTTGAAATAATCATCCGTATCGTTAATAAGTTTTCCCTCGAAATATTTTCCCTTTTCCCAAAACTCCTATCGTGAATAATTTTTCCCTGTTCCCTTTTTCTGTTATGTAATTCACTGGGAAATATTATGTACCAAAATTCAAAATTTACGCCTTATCGTGATCGCCTTTTTCAAAGCTGCTTTTTCCCATTTTTGTTTTAGTTTGTTCATTTTGTTTACTCTAGGGAATTGAATAAAAATGTAAGTAATTTCTATTTTTTATTGAATATTTCGATGCTAAAATTATTTCTTGGTCGAAAGCAATAAATAAAGTACAAAGCGACATCCTCCTCAATAGGATGCAAAATAACAGATCTATAGCATGTGGATTTATAAAGGTTTCCAAAGATGTGGTGGGCGAATTTCGGAGTTCTCTTGTAGAAGAGCTAAATAGCATACAATATTGATTTGTGCATCCGATAACACCGGGTACAAGAAAGCTGGTTTATTTACCCTATCAATTTAGGGTAAATAATTTTTTGGATAATCAAAAAATCAATTCATAAAATCAAGCCACTTAAAATGTATCGGGTAACTCTAAAACACATCCAAATCCGTTGGCTGGCAACATGCTAAATGAACGTGGTTACATTCGTTTAAGAAGGAGGGACATTTCTTCTCTCACCCGAACATAAGAGGGATGACCCGCAAATGATATAAGCAACCGTGAAACATACATCTTTTTTGTCTAGCACTGGCTGGACATAACAAGTATATTTATTTTTATTTTAGACTTAAGGTATGAGTAATTATTGTTAGTTCAAAAATATATTTGAAGATTCACTAAATAAATATGAAAAAAAAATCGGGTAACTCTAAAGGGTTAGATTCATTTATCAAAGCCCGACGACCTATTCGCTGTTCTCGTATCTCCTCTTCTTGCAATAAAATAATCGCACCAATTCTAAACATTTTCACTTTTTAAATTTAATATTTAGAAACAATTATTTAAACTTCAAAAATTGTTTGTTCTTCCTTATTTTCAATTTACTATATATTGATAGCGGGATCAAACGTTCCCATAAAATTCACGATAGAAATTTTCCCCTTTTGGGGAATGAAAATTTCTGGGAACAAAAATTCCACATTTTATTCACGATAAGGGTCAATGACTTCTTTTTAAATTTTTTCAAGGCAATCTCTCTTAAAATATAAGATTTAGTTCAATTAACAGAATTTGATAATCCGAAAAGAAAGTCATTATGTAGCAAGTACTTATTTTGGTAATGCCTAATTTTTTGCTGGGTCCATTATAGCATGACCAAAATATAACTTTAAAACGTTTGGCCTGCCTGTTCTCAAACGTACAGTTTTTGCACATACCTATCACACACTAAACCGTAAATAGTCACAACTCAAAATCGATATATTTTTCATAATCCAGTCCACAGATCAAATCTCTAACGATCACGAAAATTTCGTTTGCTTCATTGTGTTCTTTAACTGGAAATATACAATCAATTTGATTATAAAATTACAACAATGATATTAAAATCGGCCTCTGCTGATCATATGCCAATTTTGAGTTGTGATGGGTTATCATTTAGTTGGTAAATATCGGTGTAGCAAAGAAAATCAACGTTTCTAATCCCTTAGATTTAATACGTGCTCTATTATACAGATATACATTTGATGTACTTTATTCTATTTGACTTAAAAAATTTAAAAGTTTTAAAGGTTTTTTTTAACATTTAAATATTTTCTTACCTCTATATGTTCCTTACGTAACAGCCAAGGACGATGGGCTAAAATTTTATTGATATCATATATGGCACGTAATTTGGGCGGTATATAATCGAGACCATTAAGCCATTCGGGATTACCACCTTGATTAATAAATTCTTTTTCATACATCTTCACCAAATAGGGACACTGATGGCGGGCTGCAGCCTACAAAAACAAATAAACAAAAATAATAAATAAGTAAAACTGCTATAAACGGCCGTGCCGAATGTAATATACCCTTCACCATAGTGATGTTATATATTGCCTTATGCTATGTTTCTCTACTTCACAACAATATGACTACGGTTTTTAGCCTTATGATATTCAATATCACTTATACGTATAATAAAACTTTACCTCGACCATTTCTGTAGACGAAATATTTTTTGAAAGTTTTGTTGCTGGTGCAGAAAGCAATCGAAATGGAATACAAAACACTAATCGAAATAATATTTTGTGAAAACGTACCTTAGTATCTCGGTTCAAATATAGAATACTTTTTTCCCGCACAAATATCTCATTCCCCAGAGAAAAAGTAGTGAAAGTACGCAATTTTGCCGATTCAATAGTACTGTAAACTTGGCAGAACATTTTATTTTTGTCAGCGTGAAATTTTTAAACACTATTTAAAGACCTCTACAATAATTTTATAATTAGAATATGAAGCCTATGTATCTGAGTAATTACCCAAGGATGGGTAACTCTATACAAAGTAAGTACATAAACCATATCTGAAGAAATATAAAAGAAAGAGTCTTAAGATTTGGTATGGATTACTTTCAAAACCTGTTGTCAGGACGCACACGACGTGCAGTTGGCTACTGCTAGTTATAATATAAAAAAAAAAATTGTTTAATAGTATTACCATCGTCAATTTCTAGTGAATTTTAAATTTTTTGTTAAAAAAAATTAAAATTTATCACCTAATTAAAAAAAACTCTTCTACAGGGACAAAACTCGATCCAAAAAAAACTTTTCTATGTGAATAGATATTTTACATTAATTTTTCAATTATTGCTTGATTTTTGGGTAAATATGTGATTTTTGTTTTACTGAAATTACCATTTTATATATAAACTAATTATTAGTAATTCATTTAATAAATAAAAATATGCTGCTATCGAATTCGGGCCAATATAAAAATCCCTTGTTTGAGTACTTTTGAAGTGCTTCATTTATGGTATATGTATTTACTTTATATAAAGGTACCCATCTCTGGATAAAATTCTAAAATTTAGATAAAATTCAAAACTTATTCTAAAGCTCTGTAAGAGGTATTTAAGTAAAAATACAAATCAAATACAAATTTTATTCAATTGGCTATTTGGCAGTAAGTAATTAATATTTTGTCATTATTTTAAAACAGCGCCATCTGTTGCGCAACCGTGTTTAAAATATCCCACTTTCCAAAGTAAAAGATTTAAAATCTTTAAAATCCATCCAGATACGAATTTTCTTTATGGAAAGGTACTAATCCTTGGATAAAATTCTAAAATTTATATAAAATTCAAAAAATTGTTGTAAACCTCTGTAAAAGGTGTGTAAAATATCTTAATAAGAATGTAATTCCACAAAGTAAAAATACAAATCAATTACAAATTTCATTCAATTGGCGTCATCTATTGCGAAATAGTGTTTAAAATAAAAACTTTCAAAAACACAAAAACGTGTTTAAAATATCCCAGTTTTAAACCTAAAATTTCAGTACCTTTATACCGGAAATTGTGTACTTTAAGTGCTTTTTCTTGATTTTCTCTTTTCTTCTTTCTCTTTTTTTTCCGCAAAAATATCTCATTTCCAATCAGGATGCTTAAGTACCTCCTCAGAAAATTTTGTTAAAATCCATCCTTTAGTTTTTACGTGATGCGAACACAAATGAAAAGCAGACAGACGGATATGAGTTACTATTTTATTATGTACGAGTATATTATGTATAGATTTAATTTTCTGTCAATTTTCAGATGATTATGTGAATATTTCATATTTTGTTGGTTACTTTCTGAATTTTCAGTTTTTAATGAAAATTAAATGTTTTGATAAAAAATTTGGAAAAATTTAAAATTTAATGGTGATATTTCTAGTTTTTATTTGTAAATTTTTAAGATATGTATATTATTAAAAAACAACAAACAACAAAACCGCTCGTCATGGTTTTTCATATCTCCGTCATTTAAGAACCGATTAAAAACTTTCAGTAGCAAAAATCTCAAAAGTATATCTGACAGACTGGTATACTAAAAATGTTCATACGTTGCCCTAGGGTCTTTGGAACGGACGGACAACTCGCTAAATTGTTTTTTCTAGGTATGAAGAATATTTTAGACCCTACAAATAGAATGACAAATTTATATACATATGTACATATGAATAGCGTTTCCACCTGTAGTGCAGGATAAAAAAAAATCATAAATATTTTTTACTCGTTGATATAATAATTTTAATTGCAAATATTTGAAAACCTTCACGAAATACATAATTGTAAATAATTGTTATAAATGTTGACCAACATTTGCACATAAATAAAAATAAAAATCATCATCATTTAGGAATGCAAATGACCTAAAGATAACAGGCATGACTGAGCCGGACGGTGAAATGAAAAATAAAGACAACAAATCGTAAACACATAATGATGCCAACTTTTAATTTCTTGACATTTTTATTACTTGTTTTTTCTTATTCTTTCTTAATTCTGCTTGTGATAAAATAAAATAAAAGAATAGACTCTTTGACTCATTTACGCAATTAAATAATGCGTAAATTACATGATAATTTATGAGCATGGGCACAGCTCAGCACAGCACAACACAATTACTCGCATACAAAAGTTGAAAATAATAAAAGATTTTAAATGCCTTTAAAACAGAATTTTATGATTATGATGCTTATAAAATAGAAAAATTACACAATTCAACAAATGCCATGGCATGCAATGCTATGTTTATATCTGAAAAATGCTTCTAAATAAGAAAATCGTCTTTTAAGTGACCCTTTAATCATTTCAATATATTAAACATGAGTGTCTTAACACTATGGGGCTTACTTCAGCCCCGCAGTTGGATTTAAAAAAGTTGAAATATTGTTTGTCTGCAATACAACAAAAAAAAAAAAAAATTCTTATCATTTCTCTTACAAAATAAAAGCGTTTCGTTTGGGAAAACCTGGCCGTAACAAGCTAAAAAAACATTTTTTAATTTTCTCATTAATTGATTTTTAAAAAGAAAAATTTGTTGATCATACTTATGTATGTATGTCGACAACGTACATACGTAATTCACTGTAACGTCTCCTACCTCTATCTCATTTCGAAAGCAATATAGACCGATATTGCCGTTGTCTGACAAGTAATTTTTGTGGATATAATGGTGCCTCACTAATTGTTTTTCCGACTGTTTTTACTCCATGTTCGGCAATTTCTGTAAGCACTGCGATAAATAATAATAACATTAAAGCAATATCTGAACCTATAACCTTTGATTTTGAAAGGGGGCTGTAATATAGTTTGTTTTTTATCTGCATGAGAACTATTAATATTGATGGGTTACAGGGTTACAGCTGAAAATGCCAAGCTGTGCTGACATTTCTGTTCAGTAAGGTTTGTCAAGTCATCGTGAACAATTTAACACCTCTTCAAAATTGTGAAAATTTACTTTAAATAAATAAATCTGTTCGCGAAGTTCAGTTCGTCCATTTTACGGTCAACATAATCGGCCTTGTGAGCAAGCAATTCGTGCAGTTGTACAAGACTAAGAAATGTGCGTATCGAAGAGAATTTTGCCTCTGTCGCGCGAAGTATTGAAGAATCCGAAATGTTGATTCGTCACCCTTCTCAACTTGGCCTTTGTCCTTAGACCACCGAAGAGAACTTGGTTTTTTGCTCGCAGCCTCGAGTGGAATGGTCTGATGTTGCTGAATTGCATTAACGAAATTTTCCAAGCTATGCCTGCCAGGTTGGAGGGCTTAAATTGTCTGTATCTCTTTTGGTGCCTGGAGTGGACTACACTCAACTTTACCATACAAAATAGTAATAATAATCAATAAAGAATAAAAGTTCAAAGTATATTCGAATCGAAAAATTTATTATTTTCGGTTTGGGGTGTAAAGTAAACTACCCCTTGCCCCTTTCCGATTATGCCCAAAATTTGGCGACCATACACACCTGCAACACTAGGTATTTTTGGTGCAGCAAACTGGACTCTAACCAAGCTGTGTATTCGAATTGACCTTACTTCCTCATAATTATTTTTGACGACTATACATACAAATTTTATTTAAATCTCTTGAATTGATACGAGTACAAAAATGATTAGAAATAAAATTGACATAATGTAAATTACATATACATATGTATGCAAATGAAGGGTTTACTTCAAGTAAACCCTGTATTTGCATGTAAATTGATAATTTACATTATGTACATTTTATTACAATATGTAAATTTAAAAATTACTGGTAAAAAAAAGTGATAAAAATAAACTTGAAATGAACATGAACATGAATTTTGATGGATGCAATGTTTTAAACAATAATTTTTCTGCAGCTGTTAAAATCAATTGGGAAATACGGTGATAAATTTGGTTGCATTGAATTAGAGAAAGTCGACAAAGAGGACATTTGCAAAAAGTCATTGCGAATTTCATTATGTTCGCGCTGAGAATTTTCAATAATTTTTGCAGCCAAATCTGCTGCACATTTAATCTGCTGTTTTTTGTTATTATCCTCAATTAAGGCTTTAATTTGACCTGGACTTAATACCCGACTTTTGGGTAAATGCGATAGTTTCCAAGCCACATACGTGACAAGATCTGCTTCCTCAGTATCGACCAGTAATATAGTGTTTGGACTATATTTGATCAGATTTGGTATGAACGTTTTCATTGCATTAGTATATTTTTCCAGCGTGTCGCTGTTCGTAGACTCCGTGTCCTTCGGAATTTGTAAGCCCTTGGTTAAAATTATAAAGTCCGAGTTGCTGGTGTCATAAAAATGTCTGGTGGCTATAATCTTCGGCTCGTTGTTTATTAATTTAACATTTTTGGAGTTATCTGTCATGGCTTGCAAATCCATTATACAAATCTGCTGACAAAGTTTACGATCCAAACATTTATTGGCCATTGGCAAACTTTCTTCCTCCGAGCCTACAATGGTAATTTTTTTATGCCCATTTTTATCAAAAGGCAGCGGATAGCGAATGGAGCTGTTGATTAGGGAATTCTGAATTCCATTGAAGGCATGACCTATATTTAAATTTTGGGTTTTGAATGCCAACAACTGCTGGTGGGTAACTTGATACAAGGCTGATGTTAATTTGCGAAACATTTCGATTTTTTTTTGTTTGTTCACGAATAAATTAAACTGGGGCAAAAAACGAAACTCTTTTCTCAAAATAAAACGTTAAAAAACTATTTTATTTCAATTTTATTTTGACATCTGTCTGTTGGCAGTTAAATTAAAAAATCTGAAAGAGAAAGGTATAATTTGTAGCATGCTTGCACGAGAAAGTGTATGTTTACACCGTAAATACACAAATTAATACTCGTACTTTTTATTATTATTTTTCTCTTTTATTAATCATAAGCTTTAAAGAAGTGTTGAATTTTTAAACGTTGTATGGCTTAAATTAAAGTTCAAATATCAACAAGGATGAACTGATTTGGTCTGCCTTCTTTACATGTCTTGTTGAAACTATCAAAATCGAATTATGATTGCTTACAATGCAAACACAACGCGTGAACCTAAAATTTGCGAAACAAATAAATATACCCGTATTACCTACAGTATTATTATTAAGAAATAGGCCCTTAGTACAGCGACCCCAGGGATCTTTTGTACAGCCTTTATGTTCACACCGAACCAGTTCTAGGCTACGGACGAAGGATGTACACTAAGATAACGATATGCTTGTCTGAACCCTGTCAGAGCTTCCCACTGACGAGAGACCTATGCTTCAACGCAGAAATCAGTTTTTCTCCTTAGCATAACCATTGGATATGAAGAATGCTGTAAATCGATTTCTTTTAGAAATGTCGCACAATAATTGGCTACCCCAGACCTTAGTTCAATTGAGGTTAAGGCCTTCAGCGCAGCTTGGCTGTCCAACTCCATATACATTTATTTGTTTAACCTTTGTCTTCCTCCTTCAATTCCCTTACAGTAAGACTACTGACTCAATTTACAAACCAGTAAGTCATTGGTCGTGTAAAGTTCTCACCATTAAAATGTATTTTTTATATTGTTCATTTATTGTCTATACCAGAGATTAATTATATCCTCTATACACACAAAGCTACACAATGGACATCGAAAAAAAAATACATTGTAAAATGTATGCATGACTCACTTTATACACGAATAACTCTTGAGTGTCCACTTCTGTGCATTATATCTACATAAATGTGTACATTGAAGACATTAAAAGCATCGAATTAACTTTATATACGTATGCACATTCGTGGTGAAGATACCATTGAATTTGTTTTGTAACTTCAAAAGATTAATGCGTGTGTGCGCAGTAAAATCAAACAGCGTTGCCGTTTTTGGTTGTTTGTACTTTTATTTAAATTTGGTTAGTTTTTTTCTCAAAGTAGAAAAAACAATTAATGAAAATTTTACTTTTTTCTAAGGAATTGTATAAGAGATTTGAATTTAAAATATAGATTATTTTATGTTTTAAATAATAAAAAAAAAATACTTTTATTTATTTATTTATTTATTTATTTGGTGAAATTAAGTGTGAATCAGTACAAACATTTGATTTAATATTGAAATTAATAAAATTGAACTCGGACTATTTTTGTATAATAATAATTATAAATAAATAGCCAATATCACTTGTATGTCTTTAGTTCAAAAGTTACAAAAAACACTAATATGGCAACTCCCACCCATTTTTTTGCTTGCTAAAGCTTATACACTAGATGTACACAAGTACAGTCATAGTCACACATTAATATCAGATGTACATGCCGAAAGAAAGGCAACGTCTTCAATGTATAGAAGGTGTACAGTGTTTTCAAGTTGTTCATTAAAATTTCTTGTACATTTTTACGATCTCTGGTCTATACATAGATGTAATCCTTACAGTCTATAACATGTGTTAATATTTTAAAACTAAAATTGGTTGTTCAGATAAACAATTACATATAACTCCCTTCACAACATTTAATGATATTGAATAACTTGATATAAACAATTAAAATCTTTACAAATTCTTCTAATTGGATCTGCGTTTGAAGAATTATTGCGGATGAACGGTCATATGATTATGAGACATAAAAGTTAATTTGGTGTCCATCCAAATTCCCAAATCTAAAAAGTAAAAACACAAATTAATACTCGTAAATAAAAAAATTGCAACTGGTGGTTTCCCATGAAGTAGTGAACATCATATACATATTTTTTTTTACTTTACCATACGTAGTATAAGGTAAAGTATAGTAAACATGAAAAAAATCGAGGTCAGGATTTCGACGGATTTATATGTTTTGAGCTCTCCTGAATTGACTTTTACTATTTTCGCAATGATGTCTGTGGGTGGGTTCGTGGGTGGTTGTGTATGCCACTATTTTTGTGGAGTTTGTACAGGTCTTACCGTTTGACATATCAAAATGAAATTTAGTTTGTGCCTTTTGTATATGGAGATGAAGAGCTGTATAGTTTTTGGGCATAATTGGGAGAGGGCAAGGGGTAGTTTCCTTAACCCCAAATTTTGTGAACGGTCTACAGGTCATACCGTATGACATATTAAAACGAAATATGTGTCTTTGGTTTATGGAGATGAAGAGCTGTATAAATTTTGGGCATAATCGGGAAGGGGCAAGGGGTAGTTTACTTAACACCCCAAACCGAAAATCATTAATTTTTCGATTCGAATATACTTTGATCTTTTATTATATATATAATATATCCATAAAAATGTCTCTTTCCATTGGGTATGGTAAAGTTGAGTGTAGGCCACTCCAGTTTTATTTTTATAGAGAAACAAATAAACTTACAGACATATCAGTAGGTTTAATTCCATTAGGTTTATAATGCACGATCTTTGAAAGTTATTCAAGTCAGACTGAAACATTGATTGATCCGATAGATCAGTGCAACTGAAAAAAATTTTAACACAATCTGCGTACATCAAAATGTTGGAGAATTGAAGCACATTTGGGAGATCATTAATAAAAAGAGAAAATAAAATTAGCCCAAGATGGCTGCCTTGGGGTATTCCAGATAAAACTGAAATATCTCTCGATGTGTTGTTTTTAAATAGAACATGTTGCTTCCGATGAAACAGGTATGATGAAATCCATTTAAGGCTATTCGTAGTGACGCAAAAGGAGTTTATGATTAACTTTGTCGAATGCTTTTTTTCAAGAAGAAAGCACGCTGTTTTGTATATAACATAGTGTCTAGATTGGACATAAATTTGTCTTGCCTAAGTCAAACTCCATATATGTACATATAAAAAACGTTATTATTAATACCGTTGTCAAGGTATATTTATTTTAAAGGTGTCGCCGCCCAGCTGATTGCGTAGTTCGACATGTCAAAAGTTGTATGTGTTTAGAAATTTTATAGTGCAGAAGGGAGAAAGCAATAAAACACATACATGCAAAACACACGCACACAAAATGCCATGTCGTTCTTGTATTGTTGTATTTGTTGTAGAGACGCCACTACCTGTTGAGATAAGTCTGCCTTGACTATTGTTTTTTATATCAAGTTGGATTTTTGTCTAGACGAATTTGTGTCAGGTCTAGGTATTATGTGATAAATTTATTATAATAATTTAATAATAAAAAAGCACAGTTTTGCAACAACAACTAAACAAAGTTAAATGTATAGAGACAATAAAGACAAATTTTATGGACAAAGCAAAAGATTTGTGTTTAATTTTTTACATCGGTAACTAAATTGACCAAGCGGAAGTCGGGGCCACATTCGAAGGGTTCCTTACCACGGTACAGTAGTTAACTTTTCATTAAAAACAGTAAAAAATAATGAAATTAAACGCTGACAAGTTTTAAGATTAACAATTGTTTAATTTGTTTTTCTATTAATACCCGGCTTGCATCGCTACCAATTTAAATGTGGTGAGTAATAAATATAAATTTATATTAAAAAAAAAAAAACGAAAAATGAAATATTTAAAACTTACATTACACGCATAAATATTTTTTGAAAAAAATTTATTATATTTATATTTTTTATAAGAATTTTAATGATGACGATGAGTCCAAACATTAAAATGTAAAGGCATTAACCCAGAACAACAATGGGCAAAAAAATTATTTATATTTAAATTTGTACTTTACAAACAGTGAACGTCATGTGGCTTGGGCCTCTGAAATCCGATATATTTTATTATACATTTTTTTAGTTATTTTTTTATTTTTTATTTTTTTTTAAATTTTTTTTAATTTTTTTAAATTATGATATAAATTCTATTTTCAATGATAGTTTTCTTTAATTACCTTACCTTAAGAAGTCTTAAAAAAACATGCACTAATAAATTCAAATTATTTTTGTTTAAGTTTTGAAATAAATCGCATCTAATAAGCGGGTTTGTGGGAGCTATACCATCTTCCGTGTAATTCTTTTCTACCCTAATCGCTGGTTTGAATTGTGACGTTTACGTACAGACATTTTTTTTATAACTTATTCAACTTTATCTTTTAATACTAACTTAAATAATGGATCCTTCAAGAAGTCTAGTTTTAAGACAGTCTTGAATCAGTTGTGTCATTTTTTTAATTTTGCCAGAAAGTTAATAGGAATTCTAAAATAATTCGAATACAACAGAGATTATTTCAGAAAAGAAAACAAAAAGCTCTTGTTGTTTTTGCAATTTTTGTATAATTACGTGTTGAGTACGCAACACTGTTTTTAACAAACGTCACTACATGCAACTATGCTACGATGATGATTTTTAAATTCAACAGTCAGTAGAGTTCTGATTCAGTATCTGTGCGTGTCGGTCGTGACTTACAATCTTATTTTACTTTCTTTATCTTTATATTTATATTAATAATAATTTACAATTAATAAATGATTGACTTTGAATACAAATAATCAAAAGACGCGTGTTTAATTACTGGCTCCACAACAAATTGGCGACGAGGATTTGTGTAAAAAAAAGTGTTTTATAAAATAAATTTCATCAGAAAATTATTTTACAAGAAAATACAACAAAAAAAAAAAAAAGGAAAGTAATAGTTTTTTTAAACATCATGGCGACATCATCACTTGAGCAAGTGCTAGCAAAAATTCTAGTACAACAACAAGAAGCAGCAAGTCGTCAAGAACAACAACTTCTGATGCAACAGCAACAGCTTCAGAAACAATTTGATATGTTTGAACGCCAAGAACGATTCATGGTCACTCAGCAGCAAACATTTCAAGAAATCGTAGGTCGCGACTCAACAGATTCCCCAACAGTGGAGGAACACAACACCGCAGCAATACAGTCATCAAAATCTTTCAATAGAGAACAGCTTATGGACATTTTAGCAAAACAAATCAGTGAGTTCGTGTATGATCCAGAAGAAAATCAGACATTTGGTTCATGGTACGCCAGATATGAAGATCTTTTTGTGGTCGATGCTAAGAATTTGGCGGACGCAGACAAAACACGACTACTCCTAAGAAAAGTAAGCCAAAATGTATATCAACAATACGCAGACGTAATGCTACCGTCGAAACCAACAGATATTCCATTTGATGCTACTCTACAGAAGATGAAAAATATGTTCGGTAAAAGAGAATCACTCTTCAGCAGCCGTTACAAGTGTTTCCAGACTGTAAAATCAGAAATTGAAGACTATGGGGCATACATAGCAAAAGTCAACCGTCTTTGTGAAAATTTTCAATTAGAAAAATGTACAAAAGACAATTTAAAGTGTCTCATATTTGTCAGTGGTCTTCAATCATCAAAAGACGCAAATTTCCGCAATGAAATTTTAAGAATGCTGGATGAGGAAAAGCCCGAGAAGCCAGTGACTTTAGATTTCATTAACCAGGAAATTCAGCGCACTCTCCAACGTCAGCAGGACACAAAAATGATTGGCAACTTTCAACAGGCACCTGTACAAACACAAGCCATTCATTCAAAGCAGCAAAAAGGTAAGAAAGCTTGTAATTCCCCTAAAAAGGAATCTAAAACACCTTCCACCCCTTGCTGGTTTTGTGGCGCCATGCACTACTCAAAATATTGTCAGTACAAAAATCACATATGCAAACAATGTGATAGAGCAGGACACAAAGAGGGTTATTGCATCACAAAAAGCAACAACGGCAAACAGAAATATTCAAAAGCAAATAACCGCCAGCCACAAACAACAACAAGTGTAAGCAATCAACAGACAAATTCTAATAAGAATTCGCATGCTCAAACAAGAACAATCGACAACAATGTTGACAACTTGTTTCATCGTAAATACGTCAATGTATTAATAAACAGCGTAAATGTCGAGCTTCAACTGGACACAGCTTCAGATATTTCTATCATTTCAAAACAATCATGGATAGATATCAATCGTCCAACTTTAAACACAACAAAGCGAACAGCAAGAGATGCAAATTGTAACAAAATTGAATTCATTGGTGAATTCAAAGCAACTATTACATTTCACAACTCAACAAAAATAATCACAGTTTTTGTAACAACAGTTCAGTCATTGAACATAGCTGGTGCAGATTTCTTCGAAGAATTTGGTCTTTGGGAAATTCCAATCAGCTCTTTCTGCAAATCAATTCAGCAATCTAACAAACACATAACAGATTTTAAGAAAGAATTTCCACAGGTTTTTAAGGAGAAGTTGGGTCATTGTTCCAAAATCAAAATCCATCTTCCACTTAAACCCAATGCTGTTCCAATATTTTGTCCAAAACGTCCAGTACCATATTCAGTAATCTCCCTAGTGGATTCTGAACTCAACCGTTTAGAGGAAGGTGGCGTAATTTCACCAACTAATTTTTCAGAGTGGGCAGCACCTATAGTTACAGTGAGACGCTCCAGTGGTAAGATCAGAATATGTGCAGACTATTCAACAGGTCTGAACGAAAATGTTGAACCACACTTTCATCCACTCCCTCTACCAGAAGACATCTTTATGTGTCTCAACAACCGTAAGTACTTCACAAGACTAGATTTTAATGATGCATACATGCAGTTCGAAGTAGATGATGCAACCAAGTCTATCTTAACTATCAACACACATCGAGGCTTATATACGTTCAATAGGCTAGTTCCTGGAATAAAATCAGCACCAGGTGCATTTCAACAAGCGATTGAAAAAATTTTAACAGGCATTCCAGAAGCCACAGCATATTTAGACGACGTCATAATAGCAAGTGAAACTTTAGAACAGCATCTGAAATCAATACGTCTCGTGTTAAATCGTTTTTCTGAGTACAACATGACAGTCAATTTTGAAAAATGTGATTTTATTCAATCTCAAATCAAATATTTGGGTCACATAGTTGATTCCAGTGGTATCAGACCAGATCCAAATAAAATTGTTTCAATTGTTAATTTACCTAGACCACAAAACATAAGTGAACTGAGATCATTTCTTGGCTCAATAAATTTCTATGGTAAATTCATCAGTACAATAAGATCGTTAAGAGCACCTCTCGATGTATTGCTTCAAAACAATACTAAGTGACATTGGTCTTCAGAGTGTGAAAACTCATTTCAAAAATTCAAAAAAATTTTACAATCAGATTTAATGTTAACCCATTACAACCCCAAGTTACCCATAATAGTCTCAGCAGATGCATCAATGCAGGGTCTTGGAGCACAAATATCACACATCATGCCAGACGGAACCGAAAAACCAGTAGCACACGCATCCAGGTCTTTGACGTCAGCCGAGAAAAACTATGGACAAATTGAAAAAGAAGCTTTGGCTTTAGTTTTTGCAGTTAAGAAATTTCACCGTATGGTGTATGGCAGAAAGTTTTTACTCCGCACTGACCACAAACCCCTGTTAGCAATATTTGGTTCAAGGAAAGGTATTCCAGTACATTCAGCCAGTAGACTTCAGAGGTGGGCGTTAACCATGATGACATACGACTTCGATATCGAATACGTCAAAACTGATGATTTTGGTAACGTTGATATGTTATCTCGACTACTACCCTCAAAGCAACCAGATGATGAAGATTTTGTTATCGCATGTGCAACATTAGAATTCAATATAAGATCAGTTCTTAGAGACAGTCTTCAGTCTATTCCACTTACACATCACATGGTTCAAAAAGCAGCTGAAAAAGATTCAACAATTCAAGCAGTTTTTCAGTACATTAAAACTTCATGGCCTAAGAAATCAAAAGATCTTCGCAGTGAAGATTTACAACAGTTTTATAATAGAAGATCATCACTTTCAATTGTTAATAACATACTTCTTTTTGGAGAACGCATTGTTATTCCAGAAACCTTCAGAAAAAGAATACTAAAAATTCTACACAAGGGACATCAAGGTCAACAACGTATGAAGGCTATCGCCCGTAGCAATGTGTATTGGCCTAACATTGATCAACAAATTGAAGATTTTGTTCGCCAGTGTCCACAATGTCAGTCAAACATGAAGTCTCCAACAAAAACATCGTTATGTTCGTGGCCAATATCAACCAAACCGCTTCAACGCGTACATATTGATATAGCAGGTCCTATTCGTTCGCAGTACTATTTAGTTATAGTAGACTCTTTTTCAAAATGGCCTGAGGTATACCAAAGTAGCACAATATCTAGTAAAAAGATAGTTGATATTATGTCAGACTACACAAACAGATATGGTTACCCAAACTTAATAGTATCAGACAATGGTACTCAATTCGCAAGTGCAGAATTTCAACAATTTTGTAATAAACGTGGTATTCAACACTTGAGGACAGCCCCTTACCATCCACAAAGCAATGGACAAGCAGAACGTTATGTTGATATTGTCAAAACAGCAATTAAAAAGGCACAAGACAGTGATTCAAACGACAATACTCACCTTCAAGAATTTTTACTACAATACCGTTCAACTCCAAACTCAAATTGCGCGGAAGGGAAAAGTCCCGCAGAATTATTTATTGGTCGTAAATTACGTACAGAAATTGATCTTATCAAACCAGAAAAACAAACAGAAATCAAACGTGACACGAAAATGGAAGCACAATTCAATCGCAAACATGGCACTAATCATCGTGAGTTCCAAATTGGTCAACAGGTTTTCGTTAAAACCTACAAGGATAATAAGATGATATGGCGTCAAGGTGAAATAGTTGAAAAAGTTGGTCAAGTCAACTACCATGTCAAAATCAAAGACTCAAATATTGACAAAATTATAAAATCGCATGCTAATCAAGTTCGTGAGCGTTTCATAGATGTAGATCCAGATGATCAAATATCTTACAACCTACAACCATTGTTTCACCAGCCAGAACAAGATAATCCACCACATTTTAGTTCATCAGAAAGTGTTCGGTCGGACATCCATAATAACAACGAAAGTTTCAACACTTCATCAAATATTACAGATGCTCCTACTGAAAACATTCCAACACCACCCAGACGTTCAACTCGTAATAAGCGTACTCCAGCATGGCACCGGGACTACGAGATTCATCATTAACAAGGAGGGATATGTTGAGTACGCAACACTGTTTTTAACAAACGTCACTACATGCAACTATGCTACGATGATGATTTTTAAATTCAACAGTCAGTAGAGTTCTGATTCAGTATCTGTGCGTGTCGGTCGTGACTTACAATCTTATTTTACTTTCTTTATCTTTATATTTATATTAATAATAATTTACAATTAATAAATGATTGACTTTGAATACAAATAATCAAAAGACGCGTGTTTAATTACTGGCTCCACAACATTACGACCATCTTTTTTCCAAAACTTAAAAAAGCTCTACCAAGTGTTTCTATTTTTAACCGACTTCAAAAAAAGAAGGAGGTTATCAATTCGTCTGAATGTTGTTTTTTTTTATGTTTGTGCCCGCAGAACTCAGTCATTTCTGAACCGATTTTAAAAAAAATTTACAGATTGGTCCCATTTTAAAAGAAGTTCAGAATTTTGAAAATTAAAGGGTGTCCCCATACAACATACGTGTTTTTTACGTGTATTATGAACCGTAAAGGGCACCCTTTTAAAATTTTGAAAAACTGCATATCACTATAGCTGCCAATAACAGTAATTAATAAAAAAATAAACTTAAAAATTAAAGGGTGTCCCCATATGTGACGTCAATTTAAATATATGAACCTTTTGAACGATTGTAGACAATCACTTGAAAATTGGACAGAATGTCCAATATTTATAATCAGAAATTAAATATTTATAATTAGAAGTTAAAGGGTGTCCCAAAAGTTGATGTAATTTGATGTATATTGCCAAACTTTTGAACCGTAACAGAGAGACGGTTGAAATTTACAAAGAACCTGTATATCTAAGTCCTTTATAATATCAAGTATATAATTTAAATTTGGAAACTAAAGGGTGTCCCCATAATTGATATAATTTTACCTATCTAGCCCTATCTTTTGAACCGTTATAGACAAACACTTGAGAATTAGACAGAATCTCCACTACTATGTCCCGTATAATAACATTTATAAATATTTAAAATTTTAAAGGGTGTCTCAGTAGTTGATGTAAATTGATGCATATGGCCAAACTTTTGAACCGTTTTAGACAGAAATTTGAAATTAACAAAGAATCTGTCCTTTAAAATAAGTGTTTAATTTAAAATTGTACATTAAAGGGTGTCCCCTAGGTGATATTGTTTAAGCTATATGGCCATATCTTTAGAACCGTTACTTTTTATTACTGTGTCAGTAATAATAACTGTAAAAAAATAGAGGGTGTCCTCATATCTGACGTAATTTGTCGTTATGGATAGACATTTGAATGTATAGAACGTATATGACTTGTCCGTTAGAGCAACAAGTATAGAAGTATTTGATTTGAGTACTATTTCTTACAGATTACTTCCTTTTAAATTTTTAGTTTAGAATTGATGCACATATATTTATTGGTTTTGTAGTCGTTTTTTTTTTTGCAAGAATTATTTTCTTTAGAGTCAAATATATCTTTGTCTTTGGGAATTGATATAAAGGGACCTAAAGCTAAAAAATATAATTTTTAAAGTTTACCCTTCTTTTAACGTTTTTTACAAGTGTAAATGATGTTAACACGCCATTTATAAATCCGAATTTAAAGATTATGACAATTTTTCCGGTACTCAAATTACACATTGAAAAACTAATTTTTCCACCTCACTTCTGGGAATACTTCCATTCGATTTCTCACTAAATTTTACATCATTAAATTTTTTTTTTAATTCTTTAAAGCGATTCACCGAAAGACTTTAAAGTTATCAAAAAAATTTAAGAAATATTATTTTTTCTTCTTTACTCGACTTACATGCAGAAAAATCAAATTTTCGGCACGCAATCAGCAACGGCGTGGTCCGAGGCCACTCCCACTTGACTCCCCAGTAAACCTTACCCCCCAAAAAAAAAACTCGGTCAACCTGCCCTTAGGTCCCTTTCTCTGTGCGCGGTCACATGTAATAAAACTGTAACAGGACCAATTATCTAGATGAAATATTTTTTTTTTTTAATTTTGTTGGCAGATAGTATTCGATATTGAATACAAAACACGAGTATTTGGAATTTTTTCTGTCTATCTGTGTGTGCATTACTTTAAAACTACTATATGAATTTTAGTAAAAATTTTAATATTTCATTTCCAAGAAATAATAGAGAATGTACACCATTTTACCGATTTAAAAGACTTTAACAGCATCTTTTATTTTGAAAGTTTAGCGACCACTATTAATAGAACTCTTTAATAACAGAATTTTATACAAAACCTTTGTTGCAACATACTCAGTTGTTATTCAGAAGCGGGTACCTATGTATATACAAAATAAATATATAATTCAAATTTGGTGTGGATTACTTCAAAAACAAAAGGCAAATTAGAATAGAAAACTTTTAGATGGCTACAATGTACTTAAATGACTCTAGAATTCATTATGACACAGTTGCACATTTGTTTTATTCGTGCATTTGCAAAATAAAGATTTTTTTGTGTATTAAATAAACATAGTTTATAAACCTAATACCATTCATATACAAATAATTAATTATTTTTATTGCTTTTAAAAAAATTTCAAAAGAAAAATTTTAAATTATTTGCTGTTTGTGTAATTTTGGCCAAAAGTACTAAAAAGTACACCGGTGTACGTCACTCAACTCATAAACAATAAAATGCTCTTCCTTTTTTTTTTTCTTATAGAAACTTTTTTTTCAACATTTTATATAAAATTTAGAAATAATTTGTTCACTTTCGTTCTCACGTTCGTATAACACAAAGTACAAACAGCTGTTTCCGTACGGAATGTGCGATCGGTTTCGTACTTTGCTTAAGCAAATGAAATTTGACGAAACTTAACGTAAAGTTTAGTTAAGTCCCCTTTCACATTAGACAGAAATAGGGCAGACAGACGAGATTTGTAGGCAAGGAGTTGTAGAGGTAGAGTGCGTATTTCATGACTATCGTACTGGATATTTTTTCGTTTCTCTTTTCTGCTTTTCGCTTTTTTCTGTGTTGCTTCACATTATATTTCTCAAGTCGGCGTTAACTTGCTTAAAATTTCTCAACACACACACATGTAAAGTAAATAAATCCGAAAGTAGAATGGCAAAAATATGTCTGTCTTTTTTATGTCCAATTGTGAAAGCAGTAAGAGAGAGCAAAAAAGAATACAAAAAATGTCTGCCCTGTTTCTGTCTATTGTGAAAGGGGACTAAGTACATTATAGTTTGTAACATATGATTTATATGTATTGGCACAGTTGCTTAAGTTGGCTTAAGCTAGCTTGTGCATATTATAATTGGGCCTTTCAATAAGTTGCTTAAGCTTTTGCCTTACTTTTCGTTCATTGTTTGACATTAGCTTAAACTAGCTTATGCACATTATAGTTGGGCCTTTAGTGTGAAATAAATGTGGAAAACTGTTTTCGTCAGGTATTTTTTCCATCAGATATACATTGAAAGTTCAATATAATTTTGGTGCCCACAGTATATTTTATTTCATTTATTGTTGGCATTCAAACATTATATTTTTATTTCTCAATTATGCATTTTTATGACTAATTTCTTATGGCTAATATGTATGTATGTGTCCACAAACAAACTTACTTCTACACTTGTTAGCAAACAAATATGCTCGATTTATGTTTTTTAAAATTTAAAATATAAAATCAAAAAACAGAAAAGTTTTTTGTAAGATTTGATTTTCGTGTGTGTTAAGTTCTTACAAGTTTTTTTTTTATAATTTATACATGTGTTTCATTTCAAATTAACCTAAAATTTAAATTGACTATGCTATAAATCAAACCTAATTATACGTTTATTTTGAGTTTAAAAAAATAAGAAAAAATTTTTTTTTCTAAATGTGCAATCAAATTTTGTTTTGAAAAAATAAATTTCTGTTAAATAAAAAAACAAAATAAAATAACAACAAAAAATAATTGCAGGTCAGTCGCAAAATAAAATTGGTGAAATTATTAAATGCAAAAAACAACAATTTCATTAAAATTGAGGTGTAGAAGTCCCTAACATTTCTGAGGCGTCTGTCCTTTTATTTAAATTATCTATTGTGTATTCAATAATTTTTCTAATATTAATTAAAAAAGTAATAGTGATTTAAAAAAATTAAAGCTAAGAGATCTCGGGCTACATTGGCTTACGTTTTATACTAAACCATACTCGTATAATTTCCTTAGAAATAGATTTAAAAAAAAAACAAATTTTATTGTATGAAAAAAAAGTTTGTTGACTAAAATCTAACTGCAGTTTGAGCCATAGACAGTTTGAGCCATACAGTATTTACTTGGATATTCAGTCGATAAATCTTTTTTCAATTAACAGAATACTTATATTCGGCCAGAATTTCAAATAAAATTACTATCAGCCCAATTATGAATATTCCCGGGGATATTTTTCTCTTCCCAATGTTTTGTTCTCGAGAAAAATCTCCCTTATTCTAATCTCCCTGGGAGTAGCAAAAAAAGGGAGTGAGAAAATCGGAAACAGCTGTTTTGCTTTTGACATTTTATTTCAAGTTTTATAATAAGTAAAGAAATAGGAGTGCTATATTAGGCCATGCCGAATCTTATATACCCTTCACCATAGTAATATCAAATATTCCCTTACTCTGGTATGTTTCCCAATTTCACAATACATAATATATGTATGTAATGGGTGATTTTTTTGAGGTTAGGATTTTCATGCATTAGTATTTGACAGATCACGTGAGATTTCAGACATGGTGCCAAAGAGAAAGATGCTCAGTATGCTTTGACATTTCATCATGAATAGACTTACTAACGAGCAACGCTTGCAAATCATTGAATTTTATTACCAAAATCAGTGTTCGGTTCGAAATGTTCAAATGTGACAAATTTTGTTCAGCGATGAGGCTCATTTCTGGTTGAATGGCTACGTAAATAAGCAAAATTGCCGCATTTGGAGTGAAGAGCAACCAGAAGCCGTTCAAGAACTGCCCATGCATCCCGAAAAATGCACTGTTTGGTGTGGTTTGTACGCTGGTGGAATCATTGGACCGTATTTTTTCAAAGATGCTGTTGGACGCAACGTTACGGTGAATGGCGATCGCTATCGTTCGATGCTAACAAACTTTTTGTTGCCAAAAATGGAACAACTGAACTTGGTTGACATGTGGTTTCAACAAGATGGCGCTACATGCCACACAGCTCGCGATTCTATGGCCATTTTGATGGAAAACTTCGGAGAACAATTCATCTCAAGAAATGGACCGGTAAGTTGGCCACCAAGATCATGCGATTTGACGCCTTTAGACTATTTTTTGTGGGGCTACGTCAAGTCTAAAGTCTACAGAAATAAGCCAGCAACTATTCCAGCTTTGGAAGACAACATTTCCGAAGAAATTCGGGCTATTCCGGCCGAAATGCTCGAAAAAGTTGCCCAAAATTGGACTTTCCGAATGGACCACCTAAGACGCAGCCGCGGTCAACATTTAAATGAAATTATCTTCAAAAAGTAAATGTCATGGACCAATCTAACGTTTCAAATAAAGAACCGATGAGATTTTGCAAATTTTATGCGTTTTTTTTTTAAAAAAAAAGTTCTCAAGCTCTTAAAAAATCACTCGTTACATTCGGCTTTTATTTTTATGATTTCAACGTCATTATTACAAATATAATATAAAGATATAGACACCTTTTTTAATTTTATGGAAAATTTTTGTAAAAATGATATCGACATTTTTTTGTAAAATTTTATCGAAAGTTGAGTGTACAAATTTTATCGAAAGTTTTTTGTTTATTTGTATTTTTTGGCCTTAAAAACAAGTTTTCTAAATTTAATACTTACATTTCCGCGCTAACTCCCTTTCAAATACATATATGAGGAAAACATTTCCCAAAAATAGTCATTTATTTTCCCCTTTTGAATATTTCTAATATATACTTTTTGCCTTGGTAGAGAAAAGGGAACAAATTCCCGGGAAATTTTAAGGGAAGCGAAAATTTTCCCGGGGAATTGTTATTCATAATTGGGCTGCATATTTATGTATATTAAAAATATTAGTTTCTGCTGATGATAAACAGACTTTTAAGCATATTTGAATATAATTAAATTTAAAAGGGTGCTATTATACAAGAATTATGTCCCGAATAATAGGCTTTAAATAATATAAACTCAACTCACATCTACCAGTTAAATAGAAAGGGTTGTGTCCACCCGAAGGCCCAGAGGGTCCATTGTTTTCCCTTCTAATAACTATAGTAAAAGAGTCATGCAACCTATGACGTAGCCACCTGATTTACACACTGGACACCGTCACATCACCCGTTTCCTTTAGTATGCCTAGAAACATACAATACTTATCTAGGAGCCTGTACGACCTGCGTATATTAGATCAAAGAAATTTCCCTATTAGCATTATTAGCCTATTAGGCGACTATGCATAATTAAAAACGAAAGGAAAAATTTCAGCAGATAGCTTATTCCATTGGCCTATATAACCTTATAGTGTAGGGGCCTTTAATCATAAATAAATAAACAGTTTATTGCACACAAACTGTACGATTAAAAGACAAATGATATGCGTATAGCGTTGAGCGCTTTAATTGTTAATTGACCACATTTCCCTGATTTCATTAGAACACATTAAACTGATTGGGAAAAGTAGCACATCCTACATTGTGCTGATACTTCAGTGATATATCATTTGTAACACCAGTCTACGCATGGGAGTTGCATTCCATTTTGTCTTGAGTATATATAGGTGTACAAACATTAAGAAGATCGGATGAAGCTAATTTAAATCGGTTGAAAAAACTATCGAAACTTTGTCTTTTTTAGTCAATCGAAAATCATTCCTAATTTTAATGTCCCACGTGCATTTAAATCGAGCCTGTACGCACTACCTCATTCATATATTTTTTCAAGCCTTTACATTATATTAATATTTTCCTCATAGATTCAACCTCCTGCCAGCCTGGCTCATTTTCTAATGAAAGCGCATAGCAAATGCAAGAGAATATATGGAATTGAAAGTTTTACATAGAAGTCGCTTAAAAATTAACACAATGAAGGAGAAAGAACGGATATTTGTAGTACACCCCATTAAGGCCTATTAGTATAACTTGCCAATAGCTAAAATTAGGATTTCTTCGGTGAGATAACTATGTGTTCGTTGTAATAAGAGGGTAAGGTTCGTTACTATAATTTGCCTTTAAAGTACGTGATAAAGCTAATTTTTAGATTACTTTTAATAACGAAAAACTACTTATCTCTCCGACAAAATCGCACCTTTAGCTATTGGCAAGTTATAATAATTCATTAACTTTAACAACTCATAGAATACGATCTCTAAGGAAGTCATTACCGTCATCAAAGTCCAGATGCCTCACTATATGAGACCCATTGGACCCAAACAAATTACTTGGCATTTACAAACAAACTCGGATGTATTATAGCCTATAATTTATAATTATTATTTTACTATTATTTATAATTTATAGGCAACCGATAAGAATAAACTTTCATTATCTATTTGCATATCATCCTATGGTATCTCTGCCAACTAACTGCTTTACATAACCATTAACTGGCTTAGCTCTCTCCAGTGTCGAGATGACTTATTTGACATCGAGGAATTAGTTTTCTGTTAGAGGTATCGAGAAGCAATAGTTATGGTTTTGATATAAAATTCATAACCGCCAGTGGTACTCAATCTCTGCGTTGTTGCGCCGGGTTTAAAAAGTTTTTAACTTTTTTTGTCATCAAGTAAGAATAAAATTAGAAGTGGAAGAATTTTTCCAATAACTTTTAAAACAAATATAAACTTCTTAATAGTGTATGGGTGCTTTAATTTTGATTTAGTTTTCTTTTTTAAAATTTTCTGTCAACTTGTAGCCAAATTGTCTCAGATTTTACGTTGCAAAAACAAATGTACCAACAGCAAGCAACGACACAGCACCACACACTCGAGAAAATCAAAGCCAAATTATTTAAATTGTAATGAAACAAAAAACAAGAAAACAAAAATTTACACAAAACAAAAAATAAATAAATCAACGAAAAAAAAAATAGTGGCACAGTTCAAAAGAAAATCGTTTGTTATTTTTCACTCTTTTATTTGAAATAACAAAAACATAGAAGTTTAACCAGATGCTGATGTTTAAATATTTTTTCTCACAATATAAAACTGATTTAAGTGAACAAAAAAGTCGAAATACATACTTACATACATACATACATATGTATATAAAAATAAAGTGCTATAAATAAAATTTATTTTCAACAACAGAACTGCCTTGGACTGACTGACTGCCAACCAGGCAGGCCAACAAAATGAACACAAGTATTGTTTGCATGTAACACGCTGTGCTCTTAGTCAGTCACTTGTTTACTAATCTAATTGCAACCATTCTCAAGTATTGCGTAAATATGTACATATGTACATATATAGTCAGTTAGTCAGATAGACAGTTAAACAGTCATTGGGCTTACAATTCACAGATAACGTGTGCGAGTATTTGGTATTTTAGCCTGCAGAAAACAAGTCATTGAACTGCAACTTTGTTTGAGAAATAATTATTTTTTATTTATATTTATATTTTCATTTTATATTTATTTTTATACTTGTTATCTTTTGTTCACTTAGCTATTTGTTAGTTATTACAGTGTTTGATTTAATAATGGCATAAACAGTATTTTAATTTGAAAAATTTTGGTATGTTAACAGCATCTACATTCGTAAAAACCGTTGGCATCTACATTCGTAAAAAATTACTCTCCTGAAAAATATACTTTTTACCCTTAGGTCGGTTTTTATTTGCGCCGTCACATATGTGTTATTGTATATGTATTTTAAATACAGCGATGATAACCGCGGAATATTTCTTTCCTGAAAGTCCTGTTTTACTACATTTGCTAACCTTAACCTTTGTGTTTTTTGTTTGGGACTCAAGGTAACGTGTTTTTTTTAAGTTAAAATATTAGATAATATTATTTCTATACATTTACTAGCTATCAACCACGGGTGCGTTTCGCTACCCCGATTCTCAAAAAAACCCCTGTTTCTACTTTCAGAGAAGTCTATGTCAAATTTAGAGAGTGTCTCTATCTCAGTTACCGATATATAGGACCCGACCTTCCCGTCCTAATCAACAAGCTTTAATTTGAAAACATACGTTATTCTTAGAGTACAAAACGTCCACACTCTAACTTTTACCCTGGGTTCACGACAGTATGCGAGTAGGATACCCACCGCATCCTGTTTTTTGCTCGGCTATGCTCAATAATACGTCGGTATTATTACATATAGTAGTATTAAATTTCAAAACCTTTTAAAACTAAGTTACATAATGATAAATACTAACTTTATTATGGGAGTTTACCAGAGATATGTAGTCTTCTATCCAGTCAATTTTATTTTATTTTTATTAATAAGGAAGTTTTTCGTATATAATTTCAAGTCTCTATCTTTTATAGATGTCTTGTTACACGATAATATATTTTTTCTTCGAATGGAAGTTACCACACTCATTGTTCCTATCCAGCCCATTTTCTACTAACCCATGCATATTATGCAAAATTTCAAAACTCAAGACGGTACAGGTCCTCAGGCACATGATAATATTTTTCCACTTTGTATGGGAGGTACCACGCCCACTGTTTTAATCCCGCCTCTATTTTGCTAAACATAAATACAGGGGTTACTGGTGCAAAACTCTAGCTATTACAGTTCCTCAGGCACACGATAATAATTTTTCACTTTATTTGGGAGGTACCACTCCCACTATTCCCATCCAGCTAAACTATGAACATATTTTTATTGTATTTTACCCACCGCATATATGTTGTGTGAAAGTGTGAAAATTCCAGGAGGATTCCACTGGTGTAGGCAGCTAAAGCTTTCCGACAAACTAATAGATTTACGAGTACATATCGTCGCGTTTATTCTTAAACCACGTAAGCGCCAAGAAGTCGTTTTTCAAAAAACGAAAAAAAAACTTAATAACTTCTTTAATATGGGTTTTAAAATACAAAACATTGCTGTGCAACTCTCTGAAAGGTTAAGGAACTTTTTTTTTTAATTTGTTGCTTACAATTAATTGTAGCCAAATCTGTCGCTTACGTGGTTTTGGCGCAAACAGCAAATTTCAAATTTCTGTGTGTAAATAAACATTTATTTTTGTATTTATCAAATAAAAAAAACTTTTAACTTTCCTAAAAATGCTCCAATTGGCCTGCAACTTTCATGATTCTTTTAGTCTGAAATACAAAAAACTTAGTGGTTGAGACTTTAACATTTCCAACTTGAAATATAAAGACCATTATATTTTGCATGCAAATGTCATTTGTATGGCGCTTACGAGGTTTTGAAAATGGATTTATTTATTTTGCATACAAACTTGTTAAGATGAGACTGTAGTCTGGTGGCAAATGTTATTTACTACCATAAAAACCAAAAAAGTCAATTTCGAAAAAATGTCGCTTACGTGGTTTAAGAAGAAACGCGACGATATATAGATTATAAAGCATGAAGTGTTCCAAGGATTCGCCGCTGTATCTATCACTCTTTTATGCATTATTTATAAATTTTAATTATGCTGCTGTTAAGTGGTTTATTTTATATTTTGTATTTATTTTTTTTTTTTTGTTCTCGATTATTATTAATTTATCGTGCGAGTTGTTAAGTGCAAAAATTGTTTAGAATTTTAGTATAATTTATTACCGATGCATTTGAATTAATTTTATTTAATGTGTTTATTGTGATATGAGAAATTTATTCCAACATTTTTAATATTGTGTAAAGCAACTTGCTGCTGTTTTGCAACTTGCAGTTATTTTCAGAATTAATAAATATTTAGCAAGTTATTGAATAGAGTTGTTATCCCTAGTGTCAAAATGAAATGCATCGTCGATTAACTACTGAAAAAACTGATCTTTAGTTTCCCTACATAAGCCAACGCCGTCGATTAGATTACATAAATCTATAATTTAATGGGGGCCTGGATGGCACAGTTAATATTACTAAAAAAAATTGTGAAAAAATAGGGAGAATTTTAGGACTCGAACAAATTTTTAAAAGCTCGCTTTTTGTATTACTCTTTAAAGTTTAACATCTTCCAGTAAGTCTTCATAAGAGACTTAGTTGGAATTTTTTTTTTTTGTTGATTTCATTTTATATTTATTGTATCTTCAATATGTTTGAACTAACAATAATTACTCATATCTTAAGTCTAAAATAAAAATATAATTTTTAAGTCCAGCCACTGCTACACTGAAAAAACAAATTCAGCTGAACGCAACGTTTAAAAATGGTAAAGCTGAATGATAATAGAAAAATTTGCTACGCTCCTTTAAAGTTGCGTTTAAAAGTTATAACATGAAACGAATATTTTGTTCTTTATTACGCAAAGTTTAGATCTAAAGAGAAAAAATGATCGAACTGAACGAAGCGTATTAAAAATTCCATTTTTTACACGCTAGCTGAAACGTTGTGTTTAGATTTTCAATTAGAAAATACTTAATTTTTAGCTGAATAGTCATTTTGAAAAACAGAATGCAATATTCAGTCAATTTTTCCATAGATAATATAAAATGTGACGTTCAAAAACATCGAAAAACTAAACGCATTATTCAATAAAACTGAATGGAACATCGTAAAAATATTTTTAGTAAATTTTCAAGTTATTTGAAGAGGACATAACGGGATACTAGTACTAACCCAACAATAATTTAAAAAAGTAACGACTTCTAATATATGTGTTGCAATTAAAAGTGATAAGAATATATAATTTCGTACGGGTATTTTTCAGTTGTTTTGTTAGGGTTTTTGATATAAGGTTTCTACCTTGGTCAATTGAAATAGAAAAAATCTATAATTACTACCGCAGATAAAATAGAATTTTCAATTTTGTTCAACAGTGCATTCTTTTATTGTTGGTAAAATAAGTTGACTGGGTAATTCGTTGTGCGTATAAAACAACAAGTGTTTTTAATTGTAAAATGTAGTATGTGTGTTAAAGTGAAGTAAGTTGTCATGATGGAAGCGTTGTTAGAAGAGTTTAATTTGAAATTTCTTTTACCGGAGTTGGAAGGTAAGTTATTTAGACTAATACCTATTATTATAACTCACTATTTATCAGTATTTTAGAATAATTAACAGATATTTCTTACTGTTTGTTTAAGAAGCGGGAATAGAATACAGACATTTGCAGTTTTTAAATGAACGAGATATTGCTGATGCAATAAAGAAGATTGGTCCACGAGCAGAATTCCGTGAGAAACTTTTTGAATGGAGAAACACTCCTGTAAGTAATTAAAAAATGCATTAATCAGCACTAAAAGAACCATTACTTTTATAGCCCTTGAAGGAGACCGTAGCAATTAAACCCATTTGTTCTGAGAAGGTAAGCATTTGATAATTTAATTATGTCTTTTTATAAAGCTTTTTTTCTTTTCAGACATTAGCAGAGCTATTATCATCGACTGACGCTGGCATCAGTATCAAACAGTATTATAATAAACACGAATTTTTGTGCACTGATGTAAGAGACAAATTAATACAAACATTATTTTGGAAAATACATTTATCAATGAAAAAAAACTGACGCCATCCGATTTCAATTTAATAGTGGATGAAATATGTAGAGAATTTCCCAGAGAAAAACAAGTTTCGGTAAGTAAGCAACTGAAAATATTTTTTTTGCAAAATACATAATAATTATTTTGTATTAATTTAGGACTATTATTACTATCCTCGTAGAGGAAAAAGAGCTCCGGGTGGAAAATTATTCCACCGGTATCACAATTATATGGCTAAAAATAGAAAACTTGACCAAGCTCATTCTTGTGAAAATTTGCCAGTTGAAATAGAAAAAATTGACGACAATATTAAAGAATTAAAGCAAGAATTATTGTGGCCCTTGCAAAGTTGAGAAACCATATGTGACAGATGGGCACGAACGTATTCTCTGAGAAAAGAAGACATTAAAAATTTGGACAATTTTTCTTTTTTAAATGAATGGCCAGTTTTAAAAGATGCAAGAGCATCTACTCTGGTACGTTGTCATGTTTTGTAATAGTATTACTTAAAAGTTATAATTTTGATGTATTATTTTAGATAAATATCGATTTTGAAATCGCATTTTCGGGAAAGAAAAACAAGTTAATTGAAAAGTGGCCATAATTCAAGGAAGACATTGTGAAATACTACTCAGCTAAACAGTTGAATCATCAATGTAGAGAATTATTTAAAAAGGCTTTAGAGTCCAGTAATGAAGGTAATTATTGTAGTAAAATTTTAATAATCTTGTGGATTAAGATGTTTTTCTTATGGTAGATTTTCAAAATATTTAAATTTGTTAAATGCAGTGCTGTTACCTATAGGCTTTGGAGGAAAGGCTTAAACAATTTTGGATGCTCAAGAATTTTTTATAATTACAGTTCACAACTTTTAAGCTGTTCTTTATTTTAAATTTAAAATATCCAGATCCATGTGTTAAAGTGTGGACATTTGTACAAAAATACTTTTATGAAATCCATACTCCGCAAGATATACCTTCAGCATCTTTAGCTAGTTTTTTGAACCATATGTTAAAAAGTTCTAATTCACAATGTTAATGTGTTTTAAGTGTCAAAATAACTTTGAACATGTTGACGAATATTTAAATCATCTTAAAATCATTCATTTTTTAACAAACGCTGATTCGAAAACGTGTACAATATATAAATGTAATGCAACTTTTTCTAGATTTTTTTCTCTAAAACGCCACTTAGTACAACACGAAGAAAATGATTCCTCATCCTCAAAAAAATAGACAAAATAACAGACAACAAATTTCCACAACCATACACGGTAATAGCAAGCTCGACTATGTCAGATAGCTTTGATAGAAGTGGAAATTTAAGTGAAGAGCTTACTAATGACAACAAGAAAACGACGAAACTTTCTTGAAAAGTTTGGAGTATAATATGTTGCATTTCGCTTCAAGCCTATACTCTTTTTGAGTATTCTTTTTCTCGAAAAGACGCACAATGTGTTTTAAATAAATTTAAAACCATTTGGCTCTACTTTTGAACATTTGCACAAATCTAAAATTTTAACGCTAGAAATAACGAATTCACTGAAAGTGCCATTCGAAAACTACACAAGCGAATACAAATTTATAAAATATTTAAAAGATATTGAACTTTACAAAGAATCCGATTCAGTTGTTATAAATAATGAAATCGATGAAAGCGTTTCAAGGGCCCAAAAATTAAGTGTTTACAAATTATGCCTTTAGAATTTCAAATAAAAAATTTTTTGAATTGCCAAATGTACTTAGTACTGTAGAAAAAAATTTGATATTACTAAAAGGAAATAAATCTATATGTAATCTAATGATTACATATAGATTTAAAAATGCACACATTTTTAAACGGTCCGGAAATAGTGATTGTATATAACTTGTATTTTGATGATTTTCAAGTTAATAACGCTTTAGGATCACACACTCACTCAATATGCGCTTGCTATTACAGTTTCCATCACTTCCCCAATTTTTGCAATCAAAATTGGACTTTATATTTCCAGCTTTGTTTTGCTTAGTGACCATTTCAAAACTTTTGGCCCTGAGATATGTTTTAAGCCACTTGTAAAAGTTTTAAAACGGTTGGAAGAAGGAATTGTTATTTGTTCGAAAAGAGTTCGTTTTGTTTTAGGGTTAATAGTAGGGGATAATTTAGCCGTAAACTCTGTCTTGGATCTTACCCAATCTTTTAATTCAATCAGATTTTGTAGGTATTGTCGAGAAAAAAAAAAGTGACACGCGGTTAGGAACTATTGAAACCAATTTTCGCACTATTATTAACTATAAATCAGACGTTCTTGAGAACAATATTGCGACTGGAATAAAATCAGAATGCATTTTTAATGAGTTATCATCTTTTCATTTGGTTGAAAATATGTCATTTGATATAATGCACGATATTTTTAAAGGAGTTTGTCATTATGATCTCTCTCGGGTTTTACTTTCTTTAATAGATGAACATATTTTAACTCTGCGTTCTTTAAACACTCGAAAACGTCTATTTCCTTATGGCGAATTTCAAATAGCTAATAGATCACTAGATATAACAATATACAATCTAAGAAACGGACATTTCAAGATGACTGCAAGTGAAATGTTATGCTTTGTAATATAAACAATGAGCATTAGAGTCTTGTAATATTACTTTCCAAAATAATAGATCTTTTGATGGAGAACGAGTTTTCTAAAGAAAATCTTGAAAATTTAGATTAACTTATAAGAAAGCATCACATTTTATATTTACGTTTATACGGTAGTTTAAAGCCCAAGCATCATTTCATGACTCACTATAAACGAGCTATTTTGAATTGCAGACCTTTGAAATATATGTGGGCAATGCGCTTTGAGTCTAAACATAAAGAACTGAAAATATATGCACATGGCATTACATCGCGAAGAGATATTGAAAAAACTGTTGCCAAAAAGTCTTCATTTAAATTTTCAAATATTCTTCTTAAGTACAAAGATGGCTTTCCAAAATTTCACAGTGAATGCTCCTTTGTATTAAAAGATATAAGCACCGAAAACGTCATAAATAACCAATATGATCTTGATTTAAAAAACGTATTAACCACTGATTGCATACCTTACAAAAATGTAGAATTTAAGAAAAACATTATTCTAGGTATTAAAAATTGTTATGGAATAAAAATATTTAAATATAAATTTTGCATTAATAATAATTCGAAAATTCTTGCAGAATGTAATAAATTAAACGTAGTGGCGTATAGCGATCACTTTGTTTCTTATGAAATATTAAACATTGAAGAGAAATCAGTTTATTTGATACTTTTACTTCAAAACCGATGAATACAATTTATGCTAATAATGGAAAAATGTATGTTCGCTATCAAAATTTGTAAAATATTTATGTATATATAGGTATAAACATATGTACATATGTATATAAATTTACAAAATAACGTTTAATTAACTTTTCAAATAAAATAAATAAAATCAAACTAAAGTAAATGCTTTTTAATAACTTTTCCGAACGCATACGGTATAAAACCGAACACACGTGCAGTAATTTAAAAATTAAATGGACATATTTAATTACTAAACACACATTTACTATAGATCAACTGAACTTTAAATTGTAGACAACTAAACTGAAGTTCAGTAATGAAAAACTGAACAGTTATAGTTAATAAATAAACACTCGTTTACTATTAGGAAAACTAAACTCATATATTAGATATCTAAACGCTCGTTCAGCATAAAGTTGAACGTTATTTTCAGTTTTATACTACAAGCGTTCACGGTGCAGAAAACCTAAGAAATATTCAGAAAAACTACGTATTTGTTTAGTTTTTAACTACGTTTTTTTTTTGTGTAGGACAAAATAATGTTTGTCTCACGGTTTTTGCATTTGCGGGTCATCCCTCTGATGTACGTCAAAGAAAAGCAGTATCTCTTCTTTTTAGTCGCATGTAACCAGGATTAGATACGTTACTGCATGTTTCGCTATATCCGCTTTAACTGGTGGCACGTTTAAATCTTTGTGGATGTTCGAGTTTTTTATATACCAGGGAGCAACTGTAATCATACGAAGAATCTTATTTTGGCGCCTTTGATTTTTTTCTACATTGCTAGCTGCGGCAGTTCCCCAGAATTGAATGCCATAACACCAAATTTGATTTGAGGATCGACTAGTACAGTAGAAGTTTACAATCTAAGCTCAAGGTGGAGTTTCTGCCAATAATTAGTTGGAATTAAAATATTTTTTATACAACAATTACAGCCACTGAGGGACGACTTGATTGCTAGCGGCTTTTTGAAAAAATCTAACGATTAAATTAATATTCACTGATCCTTAGTAACTGTAATACAAAACAATACAAGCCGTTAATGATAAAGGTCACAGTCAAGGCTCTATTTTATAAAGTTTTTAGATTTTTTTGTTTCGATCACCGGTGCTGCAGGAAATTGAACAAAAATTAAATTTTTTGATATTATTTTGCAGTTCTTACTATGAATCCCCAACCTTTATAAACAGTGCGAATGTTGCAATATTTTCCGACTTTTTTTCATATAATTTATTGCATGTATAATATGAACTAATAATAATTACTCACATCTTAAGTCTAAAAGAAAAAAGTAAAAATATATAAAGTCCAGCCAGTGCATGATTGTTGTAATGTCCGGCCAAGATAACCAATACCCTCCTTCATTGTCGAACGTAACTGCGATAATTTAGAATGTTGAGGGCAAGAGGATTGGGGTGTGTTTTAATTGTCTTTAATTACGTTGCCGCATGTAATGCTAATTTGTTTTAACTAATGACACCTAAAGATCTCTCTGGATATTTGAGGTTTTATATTTCGTGATCATTCGTAGAATATTATTTTAAGGCTTTTCATTTTATCTAGGTTTGAAGTTGTGGCGGTACTCATAACTAAATGCCATAGCACCATATTGGCCGTCGAGAAATATTTTGCCTAGCCATCCAAGCCAGCGGTCTTTAATACCAATTACACGAAATGTTCTCCACAGTTTCCAACTCCTCCTCGTGCTCGCAGAACTCCCATGTAACGTTAGCCCATCAACTGGTTCTTGCTCTAATAGCGCAATAGCCAGTGATCACACCTACTATGACACTTGAAACTTTTCTGTCCAAACTCAAACTGAGCTTAATTTTTGCCACGTCCACACTAAGAAAAATTGCCAGTGAGAGCCTGCAATCATCCCTATCTTCCCAGGACTGATTAGTTCTTCTTAAGAGTTAATCGGATAGAAGCGTATAGAAGTGACTAATCTTTGTCTTCACTAATTCTACTCTATCTAAGTTAGATTCCACCGAGCCCAATCTTTCAAGTTTGTCAACAATTTCCTTGCCCTTAACATGGCAATAACCCGGAACCCAACACAATCTAACCCTATACTTGTCCGTCAGCACAACGATAGCCTTTTAGCTATCTTGTCTTCCAGCCTTGATTTAACGCTGTTACCTTTCAAGGCTTTAGGTGCCGCTTGGCTGTCGACGTACAGAATGACCTCCTCCTCTTCTAACCGACTCTGCCTCGCTACATTCATTCATGGGAGCCTGTACGACCTGCATATCCTAGAATGTGAACTCCAGCACCAGTACCCAAATTTATCTTCGAACCATCCTTAAAAACCAAAAACAAAATTACCTGATTCCAACTAATTAACTATTATTTGTGTGCTAAGTTATGATCAAATTTGTTGAAAAGATAAACTTGTGGGACTTAATTAGTTTGAATGGGCATGGCTCTGCCCACTTTTCTAATCATAATATTGATTAAAATTTGGCAAGATAAATTCGGTTACAATCACTGGGACAGGTAAATCCTTAAGAAGTAGTTTAAGGGGGTGGATAAAGGATGCCCTAATTTTTATTGTTCCTTGTACTTTTTCCCTTGATTAAGCGCCTTACATGGGGGACTTAGAAACATCATTTCCCAATGTTGATCATTGTTTCACACATTTGTAAGCGTAACTTATCCGAAAACCTTATTCAATCCTACTAAATGTTCACATCCTTTATCATTAACACCAAAATAACAATCGTCTATTTAGATATTAAACCCCTAAATGGACAACACTATCCATAACTACATCTCCAAAACGGTCGGTGTTTAAAATTCATTACCTTGATAAATATTATTTAATTTATTTTATGGACTTATTTATTCTTTTGCTCAAATATTTTCACAAAAACATGATCAATTTTATTTAAATTTTTTTTTGGTAAATATTTTTATTTCAGCTGCTTGATTTTGTTGTGTTTATTCAAGCAATTTATACAATTTATATAGATGTGAAAAAAAAATCTCAACATATCATTCAGATAAAATCAAAAACAAAATGTATTTATTTGCAAATTTGAATTGTAAATTTTTGCTTTGTTAAATATTTATTGTTATTGACATGATTATTGTTATTTATGCGATATATGTACTCGTATGTATATTATTGATACGATTAGGAATTTATAACAAATTAGCAGATTTGTTAAAAACACTTTCTTATGGACTCAACCAATTATAATTGCAACGTTTGATATTTAATAGCCAAAGAGTGAAATACATTGTAATAAGCCAAAACACACTGGGCCTGGCAATTAAAAAATGTTGTTAAAAATAGACAAAAAAAAATGTATCTATTTTAAATTGTATCTGCAATATTGAAATAAATTAAATATAGGAGGTAAAATATTCTAAGCGACCAGTGTCCCTTCAAAACACGTTTACGACCATAAATACATATACAGAAAAACTTTCAAGACGTCAAGTATGAGTCTAGTAGCGTAGTGGTGACCAAACACATACTATCACATTGTGTGCTTGAGTTAGAAGCACAAGGAGCAACTGATTTTCGTTGTTGAAATATAAACAAAGTAAAACGTATAGTGTATGTGTATTGATTTTGCGCTAGCAGAAATATTTTGCCCTTCACTCGTAAATATAGGAAATCAGAAAAGAACATCGCTGGTCTGGAGACACTCTAGTTTTTTCAAGACAACATTACCTGAGAAGTTGTTTGCATGTCTGCAGAAAACACACTGAGGATTTGGCAGGAATCGAACCCATAACCCACAGGCTGATAGACTAGCGCAGTACTAATCAGTCTATTAATGAGCGATTATCTCATGCTCTACTCTACACGAAGCAATTTGTGTGTAAATAGTGGTATCTGTGCCCTTGTTGAGTAAAAAACACTTCGGCTAGAATACGACAAGAATGATGAATGATGATCTAATGGGAAAGTGTTGCAAAACCAATTGATTTATCTGTTTGTGTCGACTATCGGGTGGTTAAATTTTAACTGCCGATGTTGAATGTGAACCAAATCTAAACGTCAAGTTTTTTCTGCATTTAATTTGACATTTCTCAATTTCAGACTAACTCAATTAGAACCATGGACAAATTCAATGGCTGTGTTATCTCACGTGGTGGCGATGTCAATTGGCCGCCAGGATCATGTGATTTGACACCGTTGGACTTCTTTCTTTGGGTTATTTGAAAAAAAAGGTGTACGTCGATAAGCCAGCAACAATTCAAGAGCTAAAGGATGAGATAACTCGGCTCATTAACGGCATAGAATCTCAATTATGCCTCAGCGTCATCGAAAATTTTGAGCATAGGATGGAGGTGTGCCGCCTTGGTCGCGGCGGCCATTTGACCGATATTTTGTTCCATACATAATTGAACCATACCAATATTATCAAAATAAAAAGAAATGACAATAATTTCCTAAATAATTTATTTATTATTTCCCAATATATCTTCAAAATAAAAGTCCGCTAAGAGAGAACACGAGCTCTTCAGAAATTGTGTCAAAAGTACAGATGTTTTCTAGATTAACGTGGGTACCTGCGACGGTGGTCTAATTCCACGGTGCTCTAAACACCGAGTGAAATAAGTACGTAGACTAGCGCCCTCACTGTGTAGTAACGGCGCACCCTTCGAAAACGTGCCCTGTGTAAGAGGCATGATATACGATATTTTATGAGTGCGTAGAAATTTTTAGAACATGGCAAACCATGGACCCATGTTCTAACCTCTTGCTTAGGGGTTGGAGACTATCCAACTCCTTCTGTTGAGAATGCAACAGCACATTTTGATCCTCAATGCATCTACCCTCATACATCGATCTTACACCACAGCCACCACGTGTACCCCCTCCAATAACCGGTCACAGACACAGGAGAGTCTCTGTGGGGCTAACGATTCCCGTGCTACCAGTCGAAGAGAACCCGTGTTATAAAACAACAGACCTTTTCTTCCAGATTTGGGTTCCAGGAACCCTAGCGTCTAGTGCCCCTATATTCGCCGAGTGAACCGCGTCAAAGCATTTGCAATCTACTGCAGTGACAATTGGAATCCCCGGTGGTAAAAACTGTCAAAAGCAAAAATGCCAAAATCTGTCTAAGAACTTGTGGAACTTGCTAAGACCGAGAAGTATTTAAAACATTTAAAATAAACTCTATGCCCTTTGGCACATTTTATTTTTACACAATCAGCTGTGACACTGGTTAAAAAAGATTTTGTCTGTCCTACAGACCTCGCTGAGTGATCTTAATTGATTTTTTCGCGCTTATTCCGAATCTGTGATTAGATTATTTATATCACGTCTAGTTTCTTTGGAGCAACTGGCAGCTATATGTGGAATCAGCGATACGACCGGTCCCTCACGCAGAAAAAAATTTACCTGTGCTGGAATCACGGGCGAAGATTCAGAAAGTAATCAAAAATGTGAGAATGAAGGTACTTCTGATACGCTTCATTTGATAATTCAATAAAGCCTATCTAGCAATTTAAATTTGTCCAAAAGCAGCATGGAATCTAAGGATTACGATTAAAGCTTCAGAAATTGCCAAAGACAAAAATTTCTATGTATCGATTTCGCTATGACAAGTTTAATTTATTTATTTTGTCTCACAAAGTCAATCTTATTTTTTGCAATGCTGTCCATTTTAAGCCTTTAGTCGATTCAAGAATGTTCTTTTACCACCTCTATATATATTAAATTAGAAACTTTGAAAAGTTTTGTGAAAGTCATGGACAAAACTGGTGCTGGTTTTGCTTATTTGAAAAAAAAACCCTAAAATCAATGAGGCAAAGAGCAAAGAAGGAATTTTTGTTAGGTCTCAGATCAGGGAATTGCTGAAGGATTTGCAATTTCAACAGCAATTGAGTTCAACGGTACCAAGGTACTAGGGAAATCGCAGCAACATATTAGCAGATTTCTGCTGGACACTGAAAAGGGCTTGCCAGATGCCAAATTTGGGAGAAAATCCTAAAAAAAAAATCCTACGAAAAAACTTTTAGGATCAACGAGCTACATGTGTAGACAAGATTAATTTAAAATTTTTCTTTTTAGTGTAATTGTCACTTTTTTGCTGCCACTTAGCTAGATTTCCAACAACACAAAGAAGAGATAGACTTATCATATATAAACATTTTACGGATTGCACAATTGGCCAAATCTTGATAAATAGTATTCGGCAAATAATGTTTTTCTCTTTTATTTAATCAATTAATAAGGATATCGGATACTCCAACCTATTTAACTTGGTGATTTAACGTATCTTTTGGTTTTTAACATTTCTTTTGATCCGGATAGAAAAACCAAATTTTCGACACAAACTCGGCTTCGGGGAGGTCCGGTAACACCATCGTTCCATTGTTGATTATGCCAATAAAAAAAAAATCGGTGAATCTACTCTTAGGTCCCTTTCTCTATGCGCGATCACATTTACAAAAATCGACAATAATTTTAGAATTATATGAATGTTAATTTCAGAATTTTACACAAAACCTATTTTGCAACATCATGAGTAATTGCCCAGGGATGGGCACTGCTAGTTATTTAATAGAGACATATTTTCTTACCCACAGCAGAATCTAAAAGTCTATTTATTAAGAAAATCCACTAATAAAAATAACAAGTTTAATTATACTTTTCCAAATTCAACAAATCAAGGCTGATTTTTTGTACACAGTGACTGTATTATTAAAAGAAATATTATCACATTAATAAATTCAAAAAAAAAAAAACATTTACTTTTTAGGATAAAAGTATATTTAGAGAACACTTGTACGTATAAAAAATAAATATAAAAAAATATTAAAACTATCATTTGACGTTTCTGCTTAAACTTTTTAATTGAATTCGAAGCACGTAGGAATTCTATTCTGTTTAAAATCCAAAGCGCATTTTAATCAATTATATGAATTATGTACAATAAATCATAAAAATGAATAATTTAAAGAATTATGAATATGATTACAGTTCTTTCATTTAAAGACTTAAACTTTTAGGAAACTTGTTTAGTAAGTTTAAATTATATTTATAATCGTATTAAATATCGACGAATTTTTAAGACCCTTTGGCCTAAATCTAGTCTTGTGACGTTTTTTAAATTACATACATCTTGTTTTATAAAATCTATCAAATAAAATCTATCTAATCTCATAAAATATATATACAGTGGTGTTCCATAACTGCATATTTCGAGAAAGAAAACAACATACTAAATCTTCATAACAAATTTTAAGGGTTTTATTTTTGAGAGACCGAACAACAGACCAACTAAATTACTACAGATCGGTTGTGATAAAAAACTTTAAATGAAATATATACGTAAAAACATTCGAAATTCAAGATTTTAGGTGTGAAAAAAATAGAGCCATCCACTTCAATTATCTAAAAAAAACATAAAATTCCATGAGATGAGTAAAATAATATACTTTAATTATTTTCAAATTACTCAGTACTTAGTGGAATATAATTTATTTTTGATAACGGCTGAGCACTATGGTGGAACCAAAATATATTTTTTTCAATTTCAATATTAAATAGTGATAAAAAGTTGCCATTTGCTATTGTTAAGTCAATAAGACGATTGAAGTTGGGTAAGAGGTGCCGCAAATCCAAATGCCGCAGATCCAAATTTATTGAAATTTAGCAAACACAAATCGAAGCGGAAACGATTTCTTATTCTGCGTAAGCCATCACATTACTGTTAAGAATATTTGTGTAAAAAATAACATCCATTCTTTCTTTCACCGGCCTAGTTCCAATATATGAAAAACACCCCCACATAATATTTCCGCCACCGCGTTTAATAGTCTTTATGGTAAATTGAGGAAGACGTTTGGTGTTTGGTGGCCTTCGTACATAGTGGCTGCTTGTCAGAGTTAAATACATTTAGTTTTGATTTGTCTCAGCACAAAGTTTCTTTAAGTGAATTAAGGATAGTAAAATGAAGAAAGTGAGACTGGCTCTATTTTATGGAATACCACTGTATATAATGAAATAGTAACTCATTTCCTGTCTGTCTCTCTTTTTTTGTGTTGGCATCACGTAAAAACTACTGCATGGATTTTAACAAAATTTTGTAAGGAGGTACCTTAGTATCCTGGTCCCAATATAGGATACTTTTTTTCCGCAAAAAATATCTCATTTCCAAGAGAAAGTAGAGAAAAAGCAGTGAAAGTACTCAGTTATTTTAGTAATGATGAGACCCTTTATTAAGTAAATACATAAACCACTTATGCACTAACCGATATGCATATTTATTTTAGTAGGGATGAGAAACTTTATATAAAGCAAATACATAAACCATAACTGAAGCACTAAAAAAGTACGGGTCTTTGGTGTGGATTGCAAAATATTGCAAGGACGGTAACGAAATGACGGGCACAGCTAGTCTATCTATAAAGCTGTAACTTTCTGTGTATATGTATGTATGTATGTATGTATGTATGTATGTATGTATGATTTTTTCATCAATTATAATTAGTAATTACACAATTTCATTACATTTCGATCACCATTGGTAAAAACAATTGTAATTAACAATAAATCAGTACCATTAAGTGGTAGTTAACATTTTTTTTATTGTAATTATTTGAAATAATGCCAATGAAAATTTAATGCCAATGAAAAAATCTCACGTATGAAATATAGGATACTTTTCTCCCATAAAAATATCACATTTCCAAGAGAAAATAAAAGAAAATACTGATTCAATGGTACCGCAAACTTGGAAGCTACATTTATTTTTGTTAATAAAATATAAAAGACTTGAAATGTTATAAATAAAATTACAAAAAGTTTATCATAGTTAAGAGAGTCCAAGAAAAATTAATAAATTTTAATTACTTAATCCTTTTTGATTTTATTTTAGTATAAATATAAATAGATATAATATGCTAATTAATTCACAAGTTAATAAGTCATTAATTAATAAAGGCGTCATCATCTTGATCGGCTTATTTTATTTTTTAATGATTTTGACGTTGATAGCATTGATGACCTTAAACCACCAACGCCTTCAATTAATTAAAACAAGTTGTAGTTGTGACTAAAATATGCAGTGGAAATAAAATGAAATTAAATTAAATACATTTAATATGCAAACAGAACATTAAACAAACAAATAAATTACAAGCAATTGTTTTAATAAAAAAAAAACTTAATTTATTTTTACAACACGATAACGAGAACAAGTATCGTAAGCACTTTGCATTCAGGCAGGGAAAACAAAATGCCTTTTTTTATAATAATTATGAACATCAGTATTGCCAAAAGCTAAGGGGGAAGCTTTTGGCAAAAGTATAAAAAAACTAAAAAAGCCATTCTATAAAAAAGGATAGAATACAAATTTGTAAGAAAGCAGCTTTTGAATTCAATAAAACTATATCTGTATTGAAGTTGGTGCAATCGGTGGTCGCAATGCGCTGAATGCTATTATTATTTTCAGATTTTGGCCCATTTAATTTATCCGAACATTTGTAGAGCATATCGTCGCGTTTATTCTTAAACCACGTAAGCGCCAAGAAGTCGTTTTTCAGAAAACGAAAAAAATTAATAACTTCTTTAATATGGGTTTTTAAATATTTTTTTTTTTTGCAAAACATGGCTGTGCTACTCTCTGAAGGGTATAAGACCTTTTTTTCTTTTTTAATTTGTTGCTTACAATTAATTGTAGCCAAATCTGTCGCTTATGTGGTTTTGGCGCAAACAGCAAATTGCAAATTTATGTGTGTAAATAAACATTTATTTTTGTATTTATCAAAAAAAAAAAAAGAAACTTTTAACTTTTCTAAAAATGCTCCAATTGGCCTGAGATTTTCATGATTTTTTTAATCTTAAATGCAAAAAACTTAGTGGTTGAGACTTTAACATTTCCAACTTGAAATATAAAAACCATTATATTTTGCATGCAAATGTCATTTGTATGGCGCTTACGAGGTTTTGAAAATGGATTTATTTATTTTTCATACAAAATTGTTAAGATGAGAATATAGTCTGGTGGCAAATGTTATTTACTACCATAAAAACCAAAAAAGTAAATTTCGTAAAAATGTCGCTTACGTGGTTTAAGAAGAAACTCGACGATATACATATTTTATCTCGGAAAATAATTTTCTACGGTATTCAGCATTGCTGAATAAGCGGGCAGATATTGTAGATATAGGTCGGTACATAATATATTAACATGAACTTGTTTTTTTGTAGACTTTCGCATTTCCATAACCAAAAGCCATTCACGTTATTCTTCCTAGAACTTTCAAACAGGTTCTTGCTGAAGTAAAGCAAGTTTGTGCTTTCGGGTGAGATTAGTTTGCGTTTGAGTTTAATTTATTTGCGTTTCGGTTAAATCAGTTTACGTGTGAGTTAAACTGATTTATTTATTACTAGCTGTGCCCACACACATTGTTTGCATCCTGACAATATATTGTTCGATTTTGCTTTGAGAGTTATCCACACCAAATTTTAAGACTCTTACGCATCTACTTTATATAAAGGTACCCATCCCTGCATAAAATTCTAAAATTTATATAAAATTCTAAAGTTCTAAAAATTATTGTAACGCTCTGTAAAAGATGTTTAAAATATTTAAATAACAATGTAATTCCACAAAGTAAAAATACAAATCAAATACAAACTTTATTCAATCGGCTATTTGGCAGTAAATAATTCATATTTTGTCATAGTTTTAAAACAGCGCCACATATTTTGCAACAGTGTTTAAAATATTCCGCTTATAATTAATTTTGTCATTATTTTAAAAATGCGCCATCTGTTGCGCAGCCTTTCAAAACTAAAAGATGCCTTAAAGTATGCAGTACCTTTGAATCGGTAAAAAAAACGGTGTACGTTCACTGCTTTTTCTCCACTTTCTCTTGGAAATAATGTATTTTTATGGAAAAAAAAGTATCTTATACTGGAATCAGCATACTAAGGTACCACCTTACAAAATTTTGTTAAAATACAACCAGCAGTTTTTAAGTGATGCGACGACAAACAGAAAGACAGACAGACAGATAGGAAATTAGTTACTATTTTATTATATGTATAGTTCATTATTTCTTTATTTAATTATATACATAAAATACTCTAGGCCTTACTAGCTTGCAATGCTGAATGATACATTTTTTTAAATTGAACTGATTTACATTTGGGTTTAGCAAATGTGCAAAAGCTCTATTAAAAATATCTCTCTCGGTTCCCTTTTTACAAGGATGATCGAAGACAAGGTTACGCCATCCCGACGTAAATTTCTTTCTATTGGCTAATAATTCTGATTGAGAGTATAACTATAAATTATGAGAGTTTTTAATATAATTAGTGAGAGTTTATTTGCAGGGTTGCCAATTTTTGTCTATTACTAAGATTTGTTTTTACGACTCATTTAAAGCAATTTGTTGATTACAGACTTTGCAACCTTACATTGACCGAAAAACGTAATCTAAAGGGAAAACATGCGCATGGCGTAATCTTGTTTTCTATCATTCTTGCCCGTTTTAAATCAATTAGTATTTTTTCTGTCCGAAATATTGACTATGAGTCAGTATCATACCTCGGCGGAGCATAATGAGCCGCTTTACCCTTGAGCAATGCTAGAAAATATTGCAAACTTGTATTTCCAAATAACAAATGCATTTACATTTGTTGCTGGCACTATAAATTTATATTACATTTTAAAATCGTTCGATTTTCTTTTTTTAATTGAATTTTTTTGAATTTGAAAAATTATATTGAAAGTTAATATAATACAAAAATTATGTTCTATTAACATTTCTGTTTGCAAATTTATATCTCCATGAAATCTTTGCGACAGCCGCTATTCCTAGCTTTCAGTTACGTCTCAATCGAAATTTCTATTCAATTTATTTTTCCCCTACTCTTCTAGGAATTCGTGATGCCTTCTCTCATTGCTTTACATTTAATTTAATTTTTATATAAAATTAAAATAACACTTACAATTATGGCCATATAGTAACGAAAATCGTATGGCAGTGGACCATCGCCGTTCATTATAAAATTTTGAGTTCTTAAAAAGTGATCCAAAAAACGAGGATGATATCCGATCACTTGAGTTACTTGATCCAATTCGAGATCATCCATGTTATATTCACGAGTTGAACACTAAAAATAAATAAAAAGGAAACAACATTAAAAAAAAATTGTTAGATAATAAAAAATTGTATGTACATACATACATCCGTATACTTAAATATAGTAATATTTAAATTTTAAAAAATTATATATTTAAAGATATTAATTGGCAAATTAGAATCAATATGTTGTTTTTTTAACACCCCTCACTGCAGCATTTACAACTGGCAAGACAAAAAACAAAAACTTAACTGTGGCTTGTTTGTTGCGGTTTTTTTTTTTTTCTTAATAACTTTATGAAAACTCTCATTTAGTTTAATAACATTTTTAATTAAATGAGATTTTTAAATTTTTAGAATTAAAAGAAGAGATTTTTCTATGAGCTACGCCATAATGGGAAAGCAAACTGTATACATATTGACTGGCTACACTACACCGGATTTTCATCCTATTAAGTATGTCTGGAGCTATTTGGAAGAACAAAAACACCTTACGATTTCTCTAATTTAGTTACGTACCGAATACGTAACTAAATTACATATCACTTATACATAATAGGTTTAGCAAAGTAAATAATAAAAATCCTGAACATAAATCAAGAATGTTGCAATTTGGACAGGGTTGAAGAACTATGAAGTTAGAAATGTAAGAAAAAAAAAAACAATATCGCTGCAATTTTTAAGCTACCCGTCCTTATTCTACGACGTTCGCAAATCAACGTGTCATTGTGACTTAAGCTACTTATTTTTATTTCCTCCTAATTTTTAATTATCACCTTACAATGTAATTTAAAGTAATAAATTTTTTCAATATATAACGAACTTGAAATGGCAAATGAATCCCAGTTTTTTTTTTTACTTCGACGTAAACAAAACAAATAAAAATTAATAGAATTTATAGTTTTTTCCTTTCATTACAAATTTTACATTAAGGTCAAGATTGGCGTTAGGTTTCTTTTGAAAGTGTATTAAATAACTCAATAGATTTGTAGTTAAATGCAAAACAAAATAGTTAAAAATATTATAGACAATAACAAATTTTATTCTATTTCAGAACAATTAAGTTTAATGCAAAAGTAGAAAAGGAAAAATGAAATTAGAGATTGTTGTTGAAAAATTGTGGCAAATAAAAACTAAATCGCAAATTATAAAATGCATAAAATATTAAACTTTTAGAAAGTGCTAAGTAGACAACAAAGTTTGCTTTGTTGTTAAATACCCCTTTTAACCGAAATAAGCAAAGCACGTGTACCGTATATTTTGCTGCTTTCATTTTTATCAGTAATACAGGGTGATCTTTTAGGTAGTCAGTTTGTAATGTAAGAAAAGGCATTTTTGAAAATAAAAAATTTTCAACTTTAAAATTTCCTTTCCGTACAGAGGCCCCATTATTTGAAATGTATGTGTATATCTGTACTTCCATTTTTCATTTGTGTACGCTACAATGTCTTATGTCTCTTTGACTTAAAGTTTGACGTTTATCAATACAAGATGCAACCTTTTTATTTATTGTATCTTTAATGAATTTGAACTAACAATAATTACTCATATCTTAAGTCTAAAATAAAAATAAATATATTTGTTAAGTCGAGCCAGAGCTAGACAAAAAATAATGTATGTTTCATGGTTGCTGCTATCATTTGCGAGTCATCCCTCTAATATTCGACGAATGTAATCGCGTTCATTTAGTATAATTCGAGCGATCGGATTTGGATATAATTCAAACTTTGTTAGATACGTTACTGCATGTTTCGCTATTTCTGCTTTGACTGATGCCATGTTTAGCTCTTTGTGGATGTTCGAATTTTGTATATACCAGGGAGCAGATGTAATCATACGTAGTATCTTATTTTGGCGCCTTTGAATTTCTTCTACATTGCTAGCTGAGGCAGTGCCCCATAATTGAATCCCATAATACCAAATTGGTTTGAGGACCGACTTGTACAGTAGAAGTTTGCAATATAAGCTAAGGGTTGAGTTTCTGCCAATAAGTCAGTTTAGTTGGACTGCTTTTAATTTAATTTGTGTTAATTTGAATTCAATGTGGCTATTCCAAGTAAGGTGCCGGTCCAGGTGTATACCGAGGTATTTGATGTGCAAGGGATGAGGTATTATATGATAATTTATGCGAATAGGGCGGCATGAGTTCCTCGCAGTGTGAAAGTTATACGAGTATATTTTTGTTCATTCACCTTTATTCTCCATTTCTTCAACCATTTTTCCAAATTGATTATGTGGGCTTGTAATTGTTGTGATGCTACTTGGGGGCTTTCATGAATACATAAAAAAGCTGTGTCATCAGCAAATGTCGATGTGTGGACTCGGGTGCTAATTGGCATATCTGATGTGTACAGTAAATATAAAATGGGTCCCAAAATACCACCTTGGGGAACTACGGCTTTTAAGATAAACTTTTGATCAGTTAAATAATTTTCAACAGCTTATATAAGTTTTCGGGCAAGTTCAGTTTTAACTTATGTGTATATTAGGCCTTCGTGCCATTCCTATCGAATGCTTTAGAAACGTCGATAAAAAGCGCAGAACAGTATTTTTTTGTTCAAAGGTCTTTTTAATTACATTTACTAATCTGTGTGTTTGTTGGATCGTATTATGTTATTTTCTGAAGCAGAATTCATGGTTCGGAATACATCCTTTCGCGCTCAGAATGGGGTTAAGCTTAGTTATAAAAATTATGTCAAACAGCTTTCATATTTTTGGTAAAAGATTTATGGGTCTGTATGATTCTACCTTTGGTCTTTTCCTGGCTTAGGCATCATAGTTATCAAAGAAATCTTTCACTCTCTGGGAAAATACTCAAAATGGCATTAAAAACAAAAATATTTTTTTTTTTTGTAATGCAACCTATACTCCAAAAATGACAGTTCAGTGTAGTACATATTTTAATAAACGATACGTAAAACAAGAGGTGCTTGTGAATTGAACATTTCTTGTAAGGGTTATGCAAGGCGAATTCATTGAAGTTATGAGATCAGATTTGGGTCAGTGTCTAGATTATTGCCTTAACCTAATGGTGGTCTTACTGGCATTTTAGAATTGCCAATTTTAGAACATAGCAAGCAGGTCTATGCTCATACCCCAAGTTTTGGTGTTGGAGACTATATAAAATTCCCCGTTTCCATTAATAGCTACTGCTCGGCCTTCCTGCAACAGCCACTACATTACTCCCCGAAGGGTCTCACCAATAACCGGTTACAGCGAATCCGAGTTGTCCCTGTGGGGTTTAGTTGATTGAAATACATTTTGGAAGCAATATCTAGCGCTTAATACGTTATTTTATAAACCGCACCAATTTTCCTTTAATTATATTTTCACGGTCTTACTAAAAATATATGACATGCAAATTTAAATTCTATTTTATGATACAAAAATAAATGGTTTAAAAAAATCGAATTACACAAAATCGTTCAGCCAAATAAGAAGAAAACAACTAAATTCACAAAAAACGCCAGCTAAAACTTGAAGTAAAAAATAATCCGCAAAAGGCTTGAAGTCGGAGCACTTTGCCGGTAATGGCTGTGATGTGGCGTGTTGTATATGTTCCATATTTGTATATTAGTTGTTTATACCTCGGCGACTAGTTAAATGTAATCAAAATTGTTTTTAATTTGTCATGACACAATATACTTGATTATATCTGTGGCAAAAAGCAATAACTGCTTAAGTCGACTAAAGCTCTTATGTTTTGTTATCGTGAACAACTAATTTATTTGAATGTGTTGTTTTTGAGAACGTAGATCGACATATTTCTTAATTTATAAAGTCCCGTCAGAAAGAAGGAATAAATTAATAAAAAGCAGCTATAAAGTCTTAAAGTGGTCTACTTCAAAAATACAAACACCCCTATTGCGAATAATTATTCCCATGAAAAAACTCCAAAATATTCTATCGTGAATGATTCCAATAACAAATTTACTTGCATTTTACGGTAGAAATCATTCACGATAGAAAATTTGGGAGTTTTTTTCATGGGAATAATTATTCCCGATAGGGGTGAAAATAAAACATAAGCAGTTTTTCCTTGTAGCCACAGATGTATAAACTTCTAAATTATATTGATATGTATAAGTTTTTTTCTCTTTCTACTAGTATATTTTACAACGCCGGAATTACTCTTTAGCACTAAATTGTTGTCGAAGTAAAATTTTTATAAAAAGAAGCTATAAATCTTTAAAAGTAAAAAGCCTACTTGACACCAGAGGCGCTGCAACACGGTTGCAATTGCAGCGTTGCCAAAGGAAAAGCTTTTTTCTCTACTCATTTATTTCACCGCCTGTGTTAGCACTACTATTCACGCAATTAATTGGTAGAGATAATTACCGGAGTGTTAACTTCTCCTTAATAAAAAAACACTGATTTTGTGAAGCTTACAGAACAAAGCGGTTGGTTGCCTTTATTTTGCTGAATTCCAGTTATTACAAATATTGTTGATTATTTCCCTATAACAATTAATTGACCACAGTAGTCTTAGCATTTCAGCAAAAAATAATACTTTATTTGATCGAATTAAAAATATTTTTTTACTTCTTGCAGTTTTTTTTTAATTGCTTAACAGTAAACCATTTTAACCCTAGAAAGATAACGTTATTTTTTCGTACGGTAAAGATAACGTTACGTCTGAAAGACGTATTGTTTCTAACATCCTTTTAAGGACTTAAAAAAAATAAATATTGGCATAGGAGTTATTGATATCAGTTATTAATTGAATTTTCTCTTTGATAACAAAAAAATGTGGTAAATAAATATAATAATAGAAACAAAAAAAACAACAAATTCAATAGAGATCAAAAATTAACATTTTATACACAGCCTTTCGCAAAGGACTCAAAAACTGTAATAAAAGGATTAAAAAATATTTTTTTTTTATTCATTTAACTATTTGTATATAACAAAAGCTTTGTGAATAAAAAAAAATCTTTCTTTTATGCCATTATATGCAAGTGGTGCAGATAACGATACGTCTCCGAGACGCATGTTGTGTAATTTCTCAGAAATATAATCAACTTACCGCACGAAAACAACCACCATTAGCAAGCTACTGAGATCAACTGAGAATACTGAGCATATAAATTTTCTCTCACTACAAACCACAGAGATGGAGTACAAAATTAAATAGGCATACGTCTGATAGACGTAACTTATCTATGCAGGGTTAAAAGACATTATAACTTTCTACAGATCAATATAAATATAATAATTCTTTCTACCTTCAAACTTGCTGTTTTTCATTAGCATAATAGGAAATAATTACAATGCAAAAATTTTAACTACCATTTAATGCTACTGCTCACTTTAAATTACAATTGACTGTACCAATCGCAATGAAATTATAATGAAGTTGCATAAATAAGCTTGTAGTTTCCTGTCCTCTAGAGATATTGACTTTAAGCCTTTTATATGAATTTTGATATTAAATATACACCTTAGTCCATGTAGGTCCACCAGCTCTGCCTTTTCTGAGACTTTAACATTTCCAACTTGAAATATATATTTTATTCTTTTTTACACGCAAATGTCATTTATGTGGCGCTTACGAGATTTTGATAATGGATTTTTTTCCATACAAATTTGTTAAGATGAGAGATTAGTCTGGTGGCAAATGCTATTTTCTACCATAAAAACCAAAAAAGTCAATTTCGAAAAAATGTCGTATACGAGGTTTAAGAAGAAACGCGACGCTTGAAGGCATCCTCAAGAGCACATTCAAGTCTAGCTGTTATATGTTCAATGTTGACAGAATTTCTAATATCTATTATATTGAGCTAAATAACTAACTACCAGAGCTGTACTGAATTAACAAATTTTGAATTAATTATTTTCACATAAAAAATGGATGGCATGAAATTTGAATCAATTGAGATGATTTGGTAAAAATGATGTGCAATTCATTTCGAATACAAATGAATTGCAATTCGTTTACAATTCTAATGAATTTGGAGAATGAATTGCAATTCGTTTCAATTCAAATGAATTTGGTAAAATGAATTGCAATTCATTTCTTCCAATGCATTTCATGCTACGAAATATTTTAAAATACTACATGATACCTATGCAAAAATGACTGATGGTGCGAGGGCTATTTTACGACTGCTAAATGAGGTTTGATATTGATAACGGTAAATTGTTTGCATTGAAAAAAAAATCCTAAGTAAAGCAATGCCGTTGAAGATGATGAAGATAAAAAATCGTAAATAATTAAATTAACTTAATTTAATTATTGGTTATTGATTGTTTTTCTAAATAATTATAAACGGGAAATTAGTGGGTCAATATAATAATGAAGTATAAAATTAATAGATTGTTTGAAACTTGTAAACTCTAGCAGGAAATCATTGATTAATTTTGAAATGCTAATCAACTAGAAAAACATGTTGTAATTACGATAGTGCCCCAATAATAACATTTGGTTGGCAACACTTACGGCACAAATGATAGACAAACCATATCTCAAAAAGACAAAAGTAACATTCATACGAGACAACTAATATGATAATTGTTATCGTGGGGATAAATCGATCGATAAATAACACCGCAATCGCTGTGTTAACTTTATTAAATTTTTTTGTTTTTTTTAAATTCGCTTTCACCTCAATTATTCACGACATTATTTTTTTAATGTGTACACTCTCAGTCAGATGATTAGATATTTTGTCGATATCTGAAATGTTACAATCATCTGAAAGATCATTTTTTTAAGATTACAAAAACAACAAGAGCAACATTAAAGTTTAATGAAACAGTAATTAAAAGTACGTATTTGTTTTTTATAATATACATTAATAGTGATAAATTAGCATCTTCCCATTAATTTACATGTTCATTTATGAAAGTTGAACACTTATAAAATTTATCATAAATGAATATAAAATAATTTTCTTCTTACGATCGCACATGCAGAAGAAAGAAATAAAGAAAACATTTTGTTACTGCATATGCAGGCAGATGCTCATTACAAAGTATGTAAAATTAACAAAATTCTAAATACTCAAATATGAACACTTGCGTGAACCACAAAATTTTATTCCCATTTATTAACTTTTGATCAGAAAGAAAAAAAAATAAATCATCGCATTCATAAATAAAAAAAACACAAAATATTAAGTAGTCTATAACACATCTATGAGAAGATGCAGCTAAAAAATAAAATGTACACATTCATACATGAATGACCAGTGGGTGAACATTTCTGTACTGTATTAAAAAGTCTCAATATAAAGCTCTTTTTAATGAACTAAAGTATAAATTCCATGACCACAAATTTATTTTTACAGATGGTTCAAAGTTTGACACTTTATTATCCTTTAGCATAACCACAGAAACCAAGTTAATAAAAAGCAATATACTACCTGAGTTTAGTAATATATATACCGCAGAACTTATAGCTATATACGAAGCGATAAAATATGCAGGGTCGAAAAGCGGAAGATATGCAATTTGCTCAGATTCTCTGTCTTCATTGCAAGCCATAACAAATATAAACAATGATAACCATTATATTTCAGAAATCAGGAACTTTCTAATTGGAAGTTATCCTGCAATAAAAATAATCTGGGTACCTGGACATTGCGGAATTAAAGGTAACGAGTTAGCTGACCTTACAGCAAAAGAAGCATTGTCTTCTCCGCTTATTACATCACCAAATAATAACTATAAAGATTGGAATAAATTTATTGTAAACAGTCTGCTTCGAGATTACAGATGTAATCTTTTGACCAAAACATCAACATGGTATAGAAATCTAAACCAATTAACAACAGATACCCAAAACTACCAAAAAACTATTGGTCCATATTGGGACAGAAGGGACCTCATAAAATTTATGCGTTTAAGACTTGGACACTGCACATTAACTCATGGACATCTGATGAATATAACTGTACCCCAAACTTGCAACTGCCACATAAAGAAAATATCATTAACATAAATAAACTTCTAAAACTAACTAACATATATAACCTGATTTAGATTAATTTTACCTATTACAACTAATGTAATATAATATTTAGAGCTGAAGGCCACAGCAGCTATTGCTCCAATCCTCCAAAAAAAAATATTAACCTATAATTTGTAATTATAAGTTAATTTTTACAATAAATAAAAAAGTCACTGCGGTTCTAAATTGTTTGCAAGTGTGGCATATTATTCATACAATAAACTATTAGTATTAAGAATTCTTATATATTTAATTTATTAGTAGAACTATTTTATTAACACACAAATTAGTTTTTGAAGTCAGGCTTAAGTTCGTTTAATTCGTTCTTTGTAGAAAAAATATTTTTTACAAATTAGATGATTACTTTTTACGGACAAAAATGGGAAAATTTTAGTTTAAACATTATCAGAATATAATGCATTTTCTAGATAGCTACATCGAGGAGAAAAAATCCTCGTCGAAAAGTAAATGATTTTAAAACATGTCTTTATAAACTGACATGTTGCACTTAACAAGTATGTATGTATGTATATCGTCATATGAAACGTAAAACCATGTAAGTAACAAAAATGTCAAAATAGGATTTTATTGATTATTGTGTACTATTTGTTGAAAATTTCATATATCTGCATATTACAGTTCAAAAGATAAGATAAACTCTACTGACTTACTATTGACACAGTACCAGTGGCTTACAAAACCCCAGACATTTAACATGTGCATGTCATTAAAAATCCACTACTGACATTGGTACTATTGACTAGGTAGTTATTTTGGGACCATATATAGACTTTAGAACTAGTGATTCGCTAGTACATTTTAGTATTTCTAGTCTACACTTTTGGTACGTTTCTGAAGTAGATGTCGATAATTCATATTTTATTAACAAATCAAAAAGGTTGTAAAAAATAATCGATTAATAAAAACATTGTGCAGCCAACATATTATCAGTCATCTGCCGTCGCCACAAATTGTTCCTCATCAGCGGCAAATATGAAAACGTTAACAATGTTCAGGTTACCCGACCACATACACCAACTACGAATTTAAAAAAAAAAAAAAGATTTCCAAATTGTTTTTCTGTCTTGTGTATGCCAACGCCTTTTTGCCAAAGATTTGTGGTCAAATAATTGGCGAAAGCGTTTTAAAGGCAACAGTGTATCTACTCCTCCTAGTTCTAATTAATAGAATAATTATTTTTTTTTTTCAAATATTTTTTACAATAATTATTTTAATTGATTTTGAAATTTATGGTCTGTTAAATAAAACGATTAAAAGTCGTGATATTGTCAAAATGATTAATGTGGGTATTAATTTTAAATTATGACATTTTTAATGTGTTTATTTTTGTACAAATAGTAAGAAAATATACGAGTATGTACATATGTATGTATGTAGTATGTAATTAAGGAAATGATTTATATCACTTAATATTTTAAGAAGTTTGTTAAACCCTGGACTCATTGCCACGGAGTAACTATTTTCAAATTAGAAATAATTCACATACATACTTGTAATATGAGCAAAGTAATAGAAATATCGTCAAATAGTAACGATAAAAGAAATAAAGTAAAATTATTTTAATACGCATGTTTACATACTTGTTGGATTAAAAACTCAGCAACAAATTATTTCGGCTTCTGTAACCTAGTGTCTATACCTGATATAAATTTGTCTTGACAAAAGTCAAACTTCATATAAAAAACCCAGTATTAAAAATATATTTTTTTTAATATGAATTTTGACTTTTATCAAGACAAATTTTTGTCAAGTATAGACACTAGGTAATATATGTATGTGACAGAAATGTCTATAAAAAATCAGATTCTCATACGAATTCTGTCAGAGTTCTGACCGAACCAAAAATATATGAAGTGGTTGACACGAAATCTGAGTTTCTTGGCGATATTTTGGATATAAATCTAAACTAAAAGATATGGAAAATTCTATACTGTCTGATATAACTTTTGTCTTTAAATTGCCATATATAAATTTTATGTCATTGCCCTGTCGTTATTTGTTAAGTAACTATGTAGTAATGTAAAACTGAATTGTGGAGAAACTAAAACTTACTAAGTTGAACTCATTTTATATGTTTTGATAAGCGTTCGGTCAAATTTTAGATTGGTAAGCTTTTAAGGAGGTTTCAAGGTTGTGCCTTTAACAGCACAACAAGTATTATTTACCTTCTAAATCACAACAAATTATTTTGTAAAATGTGTCGGCATTTTTTTATAAAAAGCCATCCAAAGCTAAATCTATCAGACATATCGATTTTTAAGCACATTAAAAATCTTTCTGACATTCCTATGAAAAATTTATTAGGCGATCAGACATGTCGTAGATAAAATTTCAAAGTCATGTTTGGCACAAATCAGTACGAAATATATGAAAATAAGTCGATATTGTAATTCAGACAATGTCGGCGTAAAATTTGTTTATCGGGACCATAGTAATGATTAAACAAGTTGTTCATCGCAACTATATATTGTTATGAAAAACATAAGATGGTTCTTGTCACCAAAACAATTTTTTCATCTGCTTACGACATTTACAAACAAGTGCCTTTTTGATATTTACTTTCGGTATGAAGAGAAATTTATTCTATATCTTTTACTGGATCTCAAATATTGGATATTTTGTAGAGCGACTTGTTTATTAAATAAATTATTTTATTTACAGCAAATTCAGTTTAGGTTTATCTTGCATAGAAATAATTGTATTTAAAGAAATTGAAATTCCTTACATTAAAATACACTACCGGTCTAATGAAGATTCTTCATTCTTTGAAATGGTTTAAAAACAGAAATAGGAATACGTTTGTCTAATTTCTACTTCTATTTATTAGCCTTTCGTTTTCACACATCGCACACAAAATCATAAACAGTCACAACTTTAAATTAAAAAAAAAATCGTTTTTTTTCATAAACCATTTCACAAATCAAATGTCTAATGAACATGAAAATTTTGTTTGCATCTTAGCCTTCTTTAACTAAAAAATACCGTTATTCTCTAACTCAATTTAATTTAAATATGATTAAAGTTACAACCATGTTTCGAAATAGTTGTTTGTCTCTCGTGAATATTTGTGAATTTTGAGTTGTGACTGTTCATGATTTAGTGAGCGTTACGTTCTTTTCTAACCAGTTCAATTTGTTTTTACACTAAGCTATTTTGATCATTCGACAAAAATGTTTGACAGATCTAATTACATGTGGGACAGTGTAATACAGGCTTTTAAGTCGTTGTAAGCCGTGGAGGAAAATGAAGCCCTGGCATGATGAGTTGTAATTGTTTTTAGAAAAAATTATATAAGGATGGCATTTTATTCAAAACTATTAATACTTGTATTATAGAGTAAAATGGCCAATAGTAATATATAACATTTACTTTCTATTTATTTAGAATGCGACGACACACTGATATGTGCATCAAGATTTGAGAAAAATTTGTGATTTCAATAGATCAAATCAAGTGTAATTTCCCCTAATTTTATTTAGCGGCGTTTATTTACATAGTAAGGAGAAATTCGAAAACTTCTGTCTGGCACTGTATATTTATCGCAGTATTCTTGTTTAAGTTTCTGTATATTAAATGGCCATTTTGCTTTAACTTTATTTTGTTTTTCTGCACCTCTTTTGTTTTGATAACTAAATTAACATAAAGCGATAAAATTTTTGTTTATTTGAATTGAATAACAAAGCGCCATGATAAAAAACGCTCTCTTTTATTAACATTCAAATATTAGTACACTGAAAAAATTAATCCAGCATATGAAAATACTCGTAACAGTAGACTGAATTTTTTATTTAACAGATTTTAAAATACGGAGAAAAAGGCCTCCGAGTAAACCCGCTTTTTGCAGGCGGCCCGGACCGTTCAATCTAACCTAAGCTAAGGAGAAAGTAATCAAATCGTCTTTATTTTTTGTGCTTGTCCCATGGAACTCTGCAATTTTTAAAGCAATTTTGTTTTTTTTTTTTTTTTGGTACCATTTTAAATATTAAAGGGTGTTCCTATACAGCTCACGCGAATAAAACTTATTTTTTAAATTTGAAATGGTAGACGTTTCAAATATTTACAAAATAAGTATCAGTATATCACAAAATTAAAAAAATTAAAATTAAAAATTTAAGGGTGTCCCTTAGGTGTCGTAAGTTAAGGTATATAGTCTAACCTTTTAAACCATTTTTGACAGAAGGTTGAAAATTACAGGGAATGTGTATCGCTATATCCGCTATATCAAAAAGTGTAAAGACGTACAATTAATAATTAAAGGGTGCCCCCAAAGGTTACATTATCGTTTGAACTATTGGCGTTAGAATCAAAAATTTATACAGTATGTGTATTGTTATGTCCTTTATTACAGGAAGTATTAAAATTAAAGGATGTTCACATAAAAGGCCGGATACTTGAAATTCTGTGTAAATCTGTCTTTACTTTAATATTATCAACGAAAAGTTGACTCATACAATACAAGATTTTGTGGTATATTGTGCCCGCCATGTCGTGGGCGTCCTGACAATTGAAAGACTCTTAATTTTATAGTGTTTCAGTTATGGTTTATGTATTTAATTTATATAAAGGTACCCATCCCTGGATACAATTTTTATTTTATTTATATTTATGCAAAATTCTAAAAATTATTGCAAACCTCTGTAAGAGGTGTTTAAAACATTTTAATAACAATGCAATTCCACAAAGTAAAGATCAAATACAAATTTTATTCAACTGGCGCCATCTGTTGCACAATAGTTGAAAAATAACCGAGTTGAAAATATCCTAGTTTTCAACCGAAAATTTCAAAAATAAAAAATGTTGAAAAATAACCGTGTTGAAAATAATCCAGTTTTAAAAAGAAAATTTTAGTATCTTTAAACCGGAAATTGCGTTTCCCCACTTTCTCTTGGAAATAACATATTTTTGCGGAAAAAAAGTATTCTATATTGGGATCAGGATACTAGGGTACCTCCTCACAAAATTTTGTAAAAATCCATCCAGTAGTTTTTACGTGATGCAAGCACAAATGAAAAACAGACAGACGGAAAGGAGTTACTATTTTATTATATGTATAGATACGTTTTTTTTAAGTGAAAACTTTTTTAGGCACTTTCTGGTTGAAGAAAAATTATTGAACTCAACAACCGTAACCGTCGTCACCATTATAACAACAGTAACCTCGTAACCTAACATTGGTTTCTATAGAGAGGTCTACACCTTTTGCTTAAAGAAAAATGATTGAACTCGCATAATTCGCATTATTCCCAGAAATAATAATTTAAATATAAATTTTTATTCCCAAGTTACTTAGTTTTCACTTCTATTAGCAGTCCCAATGACTGCCCTGCACTTTTTTTTAATTAATGCTTACATATTATTCCCTGTCGCCCGACTGTCTGTTTTGATATGGTTTTTGTTTTTTACAAGAATTATTTCGATTTAAAAACGATTTAACTTCCAAACCTTTTTTAGAGTATTTCTATGCACTTTGTATCAAATGGACTCCTAAGCATACAAAAAACACTTCAAGGCATATTTGGTAGAAACAAGGATATTGTATTTTTTTAAAGCTACACAGTAGTAGATTCGAAAGTTCATGTATAAAAATGATCCAGTTTATATAGATAAAGAAAATTTTTTCGAATATACATATGTACATATGTATTTTATTTATTCCCACACGTTACTGTCAAAGTTTTTTTTTAATAAAGATGACATTAATGAAAATCATTAATTTTCTTAGATTTTTGTCCTAATAAATATTAAATATTTTCAGTTAGCTGTGTTAAAGATATAAATACGAGGGTAAGTCAATCAGTCTTCATATATTTTTTTAACAGCAACAGATTTAACATTTAAAGCCAAAATAAAATGGCCACCAACTTAAGTCGAAATTGACCCGAGGTAAATGAAAACCCCTATGTTTGAATAGCACGTAACTTTTTTGCGATACCTGAGAAATAAGAGGAATCTTTTTTGCCAGTGTTATGTTTTCGCATACATTGGTAATGGGATCTCTATTTTTTGGCAAATTTTATTTTTGCTAATTTAATTTATCTTTAAAAAAATATCACGTTTTAATTTGTTGATTTTGTGTGCTTTCTTTATTGGAAAAAAAACCTAATCTTGAAAAACAAAACACATTCTGTTGTGAACAAATGAAGCAAAAACTTTATGATTTTGTTTTTTTAAATTTGTCTGTTATTCAGCGTAAACTTTTTTATATAAAAATTAACAAAAAACTTGAAAATAAACTTAAAGTATCTTAATGCAAACACCTAAACAGAAGAAGAAAAAAAAAATAGAATCTAAGACAAAATCACTACACCCACGAAAAAGTATTCGGGTTGTGTGTGTTGGATTTATTTACGAAAATAAAATAACATTTTTTAGTCAAGTTAAATTATCAACATGATGATATAAATATATACTTGGGGTGATTTTTTTGCTGTTTGGTTTTAAAAATTTTATGCTGCTTAATTAAAATTTTCGAGTTCAAACCAACAGTATAGACACGAAAATATATTGCTGCTCTAGTCTGCAGTATTGCTGGTTCAACTGTTGCTGTCCACAAAAATTTGGACTATAATACTCAATCAATTTTTTTCCATTACCCTCTTGGGATCATATATATATATATATGGCTTCACAGCATCCCTTTTTCCTTGTGCAAGTTTTGTTAATCGGTAGTTGTTCCAGTTAATTAGATGATTGATCTAATGCAGCAGGTCCTCAGATAGTGGGGCTGCAATCTGTCGTTGCCTAGAAACAACGCCCTCTGTGTATTTGGTGTAATGGTAGGAAACCTTGCTAATATTTGATGATTTATACCTTTTTTTTCCAGGGGTTGGCGGTTGCCTGTCTTTTTACCATGATGTTATCTTCAATTTTTCCAGGGGGGAAGTCAGGGGTTTCTTTAACTTACACTTTATTTGTAAAACTCGAAAAACACATGAATTAAATTTGTCGTTCTCTGCCAGGGATCGAATAAGGGGTGCTTGGTTTTGTAGGCAAACGCTTAAACCACTACACCATGCCGCCACCACTCGATCCCTTCAGATCACTAAAAATAGTGGTCTGAAATGTTTAAAATAAGGAGAAAGAAATCAAATCGTCTCTTTTTTTGTGCTTGTCCTATAGAACTCCGCTATTTTGGAAGCGATTTTGCTATTTTTTTTTTTGCTACCATTTTAAAAATTAAAGGGTGTTCCTATACAGCTCACGTGATTAAAACTTATTCTTTGAATTTGAAATGGTAGACGTTCCAAATATTTACACAGTAAGTCTCAGTATATCACATATACATAGTTTGGTTAAGTCTTGAGGTTGCAGATTCGATTCCCGCCAATAACTCCGGATGTTTTCTGCAGACAAGCCAATAGCTTCGAAGCTAGTGTTGTCTTTAAAAAAAGAATGTGTGTTAGTAGAAGATGAGCTAAATTCTTTTTTTTTTTTTTTTTTTGTAAGACAACACGACCTCTGTGAAGCTTTTTGCTTGTCTGCAGAAAAACTCGAGTTTTTGTCGGGGATCGAACCCGCAACCTCTACAAAGATAGAATAGCGCGTTACCAATCGGTCTATCGAGGCTCTAATTGAGCGAGCAAAATTTGATCTGTTGAGCATACAAACTTGCCAATAAATTCAGAAAAATACAATGATTAATTAAATCCAATAAGAAAGAGCTTTATGACTCATACTTGATGTTGCAAAGAACGTTCTTAAAATGTAATCTTTCCCCTAGATTAAGACAGACCTGCCACAGAATCTTCCTAGAGACATGTTAGTCATAAAGGTACACTCCTTCTTCCTGAAAAAAGGACATGAAATATTGGGGATGTGCAGTTGTATCACTATGTACACTGGGATAGTGATGGCAAAGTATTAAGTAGTGGGTACTTAATAACGAATGTAGTAGTTGCTCGAAACTGTTAGCGGTTTATTGAATAATAGCGCATTACCGTTATGACAACAAAAGTATTGAGTACCTAAATAATAAGTATTGATTAGTAACGAGTATTTTAAGGTAGTTGAAAATGACAGCACTACACTGGAAACGCTAGTAATCGAATTATATCTACTCAGTGGTAAAATAACCTTCAGATTAGAGCTGAAATTGCAAATTACTGACGGAAATCTGTGTCACGCATACTGCAGAGGGCTTTATTTCATTTGCATGTTAATAAATATAGTTCGACTAATTAATATTTATATAAAATTTTAAAATGATTGTATAGTTCTGTAAATTAATTAATATTCTTAAGGAAGCTGACAAAAATAAAAGTTGCTGCCCAGTTTGCACTACCATTGCAAAGGTAAAATTGCGTACTTTCATTACTTTTTCTCCAAGGTAAAAATTTTACTAAAATTAATTTAGTAGCTTTTACGTAATGCCAACAGAGACAGGCAGACAATTACAGTTTTATTATGTGTATATTTTTTTAAATTTATTTGTTTAATACATTTTGAAAATATTCACCCTCTACTTCCTTCCTATTCGTTTTATTTGAAATTTCTAAAATAAGCTTTTTATTTCGGAAACAAAAAAAAGAACAAAGACTTATGGTTCTGACAAAAATTATTATGCTATTTTTAACATATTTATGAGAAAATCTTTACTTTTGTCACTTTTTCCATGACCCCAATAAAATTTAATAAAACATTTTGTTTTTGTAATAAAATCATTCTTCTAGAACATGAAAATAAATTAATATTCAGCGGAACACTTTGAAAGATGGCTGCGGTAATAAAGAATAACAGTTAATGAACAAATTATAATCCTATAATCTTAAATGTTGTGTAAAGCATCATGCTAGGGAGCACTGCTTTGTGTGAAAGTGTGCTGTAGGCATCACACCCGAGTGTGTACATCACGATTTGCTTGAATATTTGGATATGAGAAAACGATGGGTGCCGTTACTACTCATAGACGATTGCAAGTGCAACATTGATACCACCCAGGCTCACCAGAAGATAGACAAGATTCGGACTACAAAATGGTGCAAGATTTTTGTAACGTGGTGTGAGGGTAAGGGAGTTATGCTCTATTAATTAGGGGGTTCTCAAGTAATTTGGACCTTTTTTAAAAAAAAAGTTTAAAATTTTCTAAAAGACACAAAGACTTTATATTTTTAGCACTAATAGCTTAATTTTACAAAATATATTTTGCATCAAAATCTTTTAAAACGAAAACGTTAAAAATTAAAATTTTGTAGGAATTTTTAAATTTTAGCAAAATATTGAGAAAGTGAAATGACTTTTGGCCGCCTTCTTAAAATACTTATGTGCCACAGTGCACCACATTGTCAGGATTTGATGGCCAAACTAACACCAAATAAATCAGTCAAGTGCCAGTCACACCGGTTCCGTACTATGTTCAGTACAACTTTAAAAATACAAGTTGTTAATTTTTTCATGTCTTATAGGGCACCATGTAATTTTTAATTATTTTTTATACGAGAGTATAGTACTAAATACCCTGTGTAAATATCAAGTGTCTGCTTATAACGTTCAGAAGAGAAGTTCAAAATCCTCAAATTCGCGATATCTAAGGAACACCCTTTTATTTTTATTAAATTTATTTGCGTTACATGTTGTTACGGTAGATATTGTAAAATATAAGCCGTTGTAAATTTTAATTGTGAGCCTATTACTCTTCAAATAAAAGGAATTTCTATAAAAATATCATTGCGGTTCAAAAAATAAGACAATATCAGTGAAAAACATGTTATTGCGGATCACCCTTTAGTTGTTATAGCCGCAATGACAACACATCTACTATGAAAATTTCAAGAGTCTACTTAATACGTTTTAAAAAATTAGCATATACGTCAAAATTATGTCACTGTCGGAACACGCTTTAATTTTATTATTAGTTATAGCGGCCTTGGCAATTCCCTTTCTATGAATAAATCAAGAGTCTACCTATTTCGATTCAAAAAATAAGGCAATATACGAGAAACGCAAATCACGTCGGAACACCCTTTTATTTGTAGTAATTATCATAGCAACATATCTTCTGTACAAATTCCAAGGTTCTAGCTATTACGGTTCAAAAAATAAAGCTATATACGTGCAAATCACGACACTGTCGGAATACCCTTTCATTTTTGCTATTTGTTATAGAGGCCGTAGTAATATACCATCTGTAAAAATTTCAAGAGTATATCTATAATGGTTCAGATATGAGGCCATATTCATTCAAATCACATTTCTGTCGGAACACCCTTTAATTTTTAGGTTTAATTTTGTATACTTGTTTCAAAAACGAACATAGTTGTAATTACTGTCTGCAAAATTTAACTGGTTGCCTCCTACAGCTCAAGAAATAAGGACATAAACGCAAATAACACGTCACTTTCGAAACACCCTATAAGTTTTAGTATCTGTTACTATAGCGCGACAACAGCTATACATCTTCTGTGAAAATTTTTAGAGTTTACCCATTATGGTTCAAAACTTAGGATATAAACATGCATATCACGTCAGTATAGGATCACCCTTTCAATTTTTGTTTATTTTTCATACTTTTTTATATAGCGAACCAAGTTTTAATACTGTTTGTAAATTTTAACTGTATGCCTTGTACAGTTCAAGAAATAAACACATATACGTGAATACCACGTCTCTATCGGAACACCCTATAAGTTTTAGTACTTGTTGCTATAGCGGTAACAGTTATACATCTTCTGTGAAAATTTCAAGAGTCTACCTATTGCCACTGTAGCAAAAACAATATGGGTAAGTATTTATCCTTTGGGTACGGAACCCTAAAAATTACAAATGGATCGGACATACTCTTTATAAAAAAACCTGTCAAAATAGTGTACTCAGCTCTGTAATAAAATTCCCAAGGAGCAAGAAGTAGAGGTCGACCTAAAATGACTTGTCAAAGATGTATTAATAAGGAGATCATGAAATATGTTAACGAAATTAAATATACTTGGCTGGAAATCATGATTTACAGAATACTCAGTTATGCCATCTGACTGAAATCTTTGAACATGTCATAAAGTTTTACCACAGTTACCAACAACAATTTTACACTATTGTATTGTAATACAATAATACAACCTCTACAACAACACCAGAGACTTGTGAATTAAACAATAGTTTAAAGTGGAATAAAGGGCGGGGCACATAGAATCCTTCATACGTCATACGTCGTCTTTTTCGACGTACAAAAAAGCTGAAATAAAGGTTTTCCTACGAGCGTTGTCACAATCAGTACATCGCCGTCAACACAAAGTACAAAGTTGGGCATTTTTTAACTTTTGACGTACGTTGATCTGTTTGATAGCTATCAATTAGATTTTCTTCGTTTTGATTAAATTTTTGTGTTGAGTGGATGCAAAAAAAAAATAAATCTGGAGTGGCCTACACTCAACTTTAGCATACCCAATAGAAACAGATATTTTTATGGATATATTACATAAAGAATATAAGTTCAAAGTATATTCTCTCTTCACCATAAACAAATGGTACATACTGAATTTCATTTTGATATGACCTGTAGAGTGTTTACAAAATTTGGGAGTAAGTAAACTACCCCTTGCCCCTTCCCGATTATGCACAAAATTTACGCAACGCTTCATCTCCATATACCAAAGGCATATGGTCGTTTTTCAGAAAACGAAAAAAACTTAATAAATTCTTTAATATGGGTTTGAAAACAATTTTTTTTGCAAATCATGGCTGTCCGACTTTCTGAAGGGTATAGAAACTTTTTTTTTCGTAAATTTGTTACTTACAATTAATTGTAGCCAAATCTGTCGCTTACGTGGTTTTGGCGCAACCAGCAAATTGAAAATTTCTTTGTGTAAATTAACATTTATTTTTGTATTTATAAAAAAAAACTTTTAACTTTACCAAAAATGCTCCAATTGGCCTGAAACTTTCATGATTTTTTTATTCTTGATTACAAAAAACTTAGTGGTTAGTGTCATTTGTATGGCACTTACGAGGTTTTGAAAATGTATTTTTTTATTTTTCATACAAACTTGTTAAGATGAGAATGTAGGCTAGTGGCAAATGTTATTTTCTACCGTAAAAACCAAAAAAGTCAATTTCGAAAAAATGACGCTTACGTGGTTTAAGAAGAAACGCGACGATATACTAAATTTCATTTTGCTATGTCAAACGGTTTGATCTGTACAAGCTCCACCCACAGACATCGTCGCAAAAATAGTCAAAATGGATTCAGGAGATCTCAAAGTATATTAATCCGTCGAAAAATCCCATACTTGATTTTCTATGATTACTATACTTTACCTTATACTTACCTTATGGTAAAGTAAAAACAAAATACAACAAAATAAATAAATTAAATCAAGTAAAATGGAGAACAAAGCGTTTCAAGTGTTTTCTTTCCTGATTTAATATCTGTCAACAAAGTACTCATTGTGTCAACCGCTTCCGTCAGTACTTTAATCACAGTTGAATACGTCAAAGTATAACGTATGACGGATTCTATGTGCCCGGCCTTAAGTGATCATCGAATGGCAGTTTGATGACTCAGTCTGACAGCACAAAAATTTTGTTGTTTTTTTCTTAATATATAATTCCACATGTTTACACGAGCATGGGCCTAATTATATATACATACAAGTATATGTCTACATAAATTTTTCTCAAATATAATTTTGGATTTTTTATAAGTATACGCACACATACATACATATGTATGTACTTCAACCTACAATATCATATTTTATTATTATTAGAAGAACTAAGCTTTAAACGAAATTATGCAGATTAACTAAATAAAATAATAAAGATTTTGTTTTTTGTTTTTAGCAAAGAGTTTTTAGTATAAATTTATTGCTGTGTGTTAGTTTATTTGTTTCAATTTTTGTTAATGTAGAAGAAAGAGGTAGAAAAAGAAATTAGAATAAAAATAAAATAATTTGTCTTTTTATATTAAAACAACGCCACAAGTGATAAGGGTTTGGGTGTAAGAGCTTTGTCATTTTGTTTATAATTTCTGCCGCATTTATAATTATAATGAAAATTATAATTGTTATGAAAAAACGAACAATTTTCTATAAGATAAACCCAAACAAAGTTGGCTCTAAAGAAAACAATGGTGGGTGACAAATAATGAAATTTTTTTTAATTTTAGTTTTTAATAAAATAAATTTTGTTATTTAAAGGGAAAAAGTAAATAAAGGAATATAATCTGCAAAAAAAACTTTCCATTGAATTGTCATCCACTCTAAATACATACATTAAAAAAAAATTGAATTTAAATATAAATAGTAAACAATACCTCGCGCTATTATCAGAGATTTAAGTTAAGCAATTGCGTTTCAAAATAAAATCTTGAAATATTATAAAGTGGTGAATTTGAATTTAAATTGGAAGTTAAGTCGTGGCTTGCAATAGCAAGTTTGTCTTTATTTAAACGTCTCTTGAATTAAATAAGAACTGAAGTTTAAAATTTTACCCTATGGCCCTAAGGGGGGTAGACGCTAACTAACATCAAAGTAGTACATTTCGAATATATAAAAAATTGAACCGATACTAATTTCTTAGATTTAAACCGATTTAAAAAAATAAATATTACTGGCAAATTTACTAGTTAAAGCCCTATATACACGACATGTTTTTAACATAAGACTTTTTAACTTATTTGTTTACAACAGCTGATCTGAACCCAAATTCTAATTCGCTTTTTTCACTGCACAGATATTGTCAGATCAAAATAGAACACGTTCTAAATGAAAATTTGTCAGATGACTTTGCACAGAAGCACACGTGCTTTGCAGTGGGAAATTGTACATGTCAGATGTAAAAAAAAATGTCGTGTATATGTAGCATAAGTAAAATAAATAAATGTGCTTCACATATCGCTCCTTTACTGCAACATAGTCATATCTAAAAAAAACAAAAAAAAGTGTTTCTTCATAACCTCCTTATCGTTAGAATAATTTCCAGACTTTGAACTCCAGCCTAACCGAAGTTTTAAATAAATATTGAATGCTTCAGCAGAACAAGAGCGAATACAACAGGTGGCGACAGGTACAAACAGCCATCAATTTCGCCTTTGCAATAATCTGCTACTAATTTAAAACCATATTAGGAACTGCTGAATTCTGAAGGTGAATTGGAAGTGGAAGGAATTCAATATGTTGATAAAATCCTAACAAAAAAAATTTATAATTCAAAAGATGACGAAAACGTGTTATCAACTTCTACAAATGAAATTAAAAAAAAAGGGAAAGGAAAAAAGGAAACTCATTACGAAAGAAGAATTGTTTCAAAAACAAAACGCCATCCGTCGGAAATGAATATTGTAGAAATTACACACGGAATGACAAACTTATATATACCCATTAGCGTAGGTGGCCAAATTTTCTAGGGGGAGGGGGTCAACCCGTTTTTTATTGAAGAAAAATATTCTGAAAATATGTGGAAATACGTATGTGGAACAATTTTTTAAATTTCTGGGGTGGGGCAACTTGGCATTGCACCCTCCCGAATGGCCTATCTACGCCAATGTATATACCCTTTCCACCTGTGGTGAAAGGTATAATAAAAAACTTTTCTGTGTCAAAAGTTAGAAATAAATGAACGACGAAATTAAAAAACTCGATTAATTATCACTTTTTTGTGAAGTCAGATGAAGGTTTCCGCTCTACCGTACAGTATTTAACTTAACACTAAAGGCACCATAAATAACACAGGTCTACAAAATTGAACTTTTTGATATATTTATATATTGATTGTCGCTTCTTCGCTAACTCCGTTGTTTTGTTGAGAAACCTAATCACATTTACTTTCATAAAAATCAATTTATTTAAAAATCATGACTTGGAACAAACATATTAATTTCATAGGTACAATGTATATTAATAAAATAACATTTTTAAAATATAAAGCGCTATAAAAAATTGACGTGATAGAGCAAAAATATGGCGTTTTATGGAACAAGGGCCCCCAAACATATACAAATTAGCAAACAGCTTTCAAACATCAAAATCGCTGTAGACCTATGTAATTCGAGTATTGGACTATTATTAATTGAATTATTTTGTATTATTTATAATAAAATAGCCTATCGGGGGTGTCTGGGGTTTGTGAGTTCGATTCCCACCAAAGGAGTGAAAGTGTTCGTTACCACACTCAATAATTTAAGTTAGAATAAAATTTGTAATTGTCTTGTAACATTTAATTAATAAATATTATAAATAACATATTATTTTTATTCGAGTAAAAAAACCACGTTCTTTTATTCGTTTAAGTGTTTGATTTTTACACGAGTGACAGCCCTAGTTAGTACCTTAATCGCTTAAATTGTTAAACTATTATACTACTACACAAATAATAAAATATAAAAATAAACTAAGTACCTATATTTAAACAATTATATGTATATTATCGTTGTATTTTATTTAATATTTGTTTATTAAAAGTTGTAAATATTCACGTAAATAAAATTAAGAGTCTAGTCTAGACGCGATAAACTAAAAAAAACTCGTGTATTTTTTGTTATTAAAAACAAAACAAATTAATAAAAGGCATAAAGGCATGCATTGTATTAATTCATATTGTTTAAAACAAATTAAACACAATCTATGGAAGTGAAACAATGAAAATGAATGTGTGACTGCTTCATAATTTCTGAAATTGAAATTATGAACAAATTAAGTTTTTTGGTTATATTTCATAGATATTGTAAAGATAAGTATTATTAAGTATTTTCGACCCATACAATTCCTTAAATAGAATAAGAATATAATAGTGAAGAAGGTATTATCTATACAAGTCTTTGACTGAAATTTAATAAGCAACATCCAGACTGATTGACTAGCACACTACCAATCAATCTATCGAGGTACTCACTGATATTATATATTGATTACAAATTTTTAATAATAATTCATACCTTCAATGGGAACTCAATCCTTATAAGAAGTAGTGTTAGAAATTTGCATTAAAAACTGTGATAAAATCAGAGATTGTAATGATTATGAGTTTTATTTTAAAAATTGGGTTTTAATGATTATTTCTTGATTTTTATTTTCTACTCAAAGAATAAAAATTATTCTCTGAGCTTTATTTAATGCTTAGAACATAACGATTATGTATTAAGTTTTATTTTCTGCTTTGGGAAAAAAAATTATTCTCCGAGTTTTATTTTCTGCTCAGAGAATAAAAATTATTGTCTAAGTTTTATTCTTTGCTCGCCATTTAATGATTGATGTTTAAGTTTTATTTTCTGATTGAAGAATAAAAATTACTTTCTGAGTTTTATATTTCACTTAGAAAATAAGGATTATTTTCCAAGTTTTATATTTCGCTTAGAAAATAAAAATTATTTCTTGAGTTTTATTTTTTACTTGAAAATAAAAATTATTTCTTTCTTTTGTTAATTTGGACATATGTAAGTATATAAATAGTACTTTTTGGAATTTTTTTACTGAAACACATATCTCACTGAAACCCTATCTCAAATAACGATACTAATATTATTTCTATGTGTTTCAGTAAAAAAGTTCCAAAAAAGTACCAAAGTACACGTTTTATCCCCCAAATATTGAAATGAAGAAAAAGTACCAAACACTAGTTTGATACTTTTACTATATCAAAAGAATGCCAACTAAACTAATTTCTATGTTTTTTAGTTAAAAAGTTTCAAAAAGTACTATTTACATACTTACATATGTCCAAATTAACAAAAGCATTATTTTTTATTTTTAAGTAAAATTTAAAACTCAAGAAATAATTTTTATTTTCTAAGCGAAATATAAAACTTGAAAAATAATCCTTATTTTCTAAGTGAAATATAAAACTCAGAAAGTAATTTTTATTCTTCAATCAGAAAATAAAACTTAAACATCAATCATTAAATGGCGAGCAAAGAATAAAACTCTCTGAGCAGAAAATAAAACTCGGAGAATAATTTTTATTTTCCAAGCGAAAAATAAAACTCAACAAGTAATCATTGATGTCTGAGGAAAAAATAGAACTCGAAAAATAATTTTTATTTTTGATTTTTTTCAATAAAACTTAAAAAATAAATATCATTGGCGGAACGGACAGTCCCCTTAAAGACGATTGCAATGGTGTACTCCTTGTACATGTAGCATATCCCTAACATAATGATTTTTTTCTTTTAAAATGTGATGGATAATCATTATTTGCGATCCCTGGATAAAATTTTACAAATTTATTTCATTCTAGCTGTGCCCGTCACATCGTTCTCACAATATTTTGTTCGATTTTGCCTTGAAAGCAAGCCACACTAAATTTTAAGACTCTTACTTTTCCCATTCCTGGAAGAAATTCTAACAGTATCGGTCGCAAGTGTTGTACGCTAGCAAGTTTGTGCAAGAAATTCGTGAGATTATGAGACAACACTCATAATCCCCATCGTTGTATAATGCGTACCGTCGAGAATGTGGAATCTGTGGTCGAGAGTGAGATACTCAATCCAAGAATATCGGCCTCAAAAAACCTGCGCTTGACGCTCTGTTATGATGAAAATTTTACACATCGATTTTGGATTATTCGCTTACAAGTTACAAATGTTTGAAGTTTGAAGGCAAATGACCATCCACTTCATTACGGATTCTCACTCTGGTCCTTTTCCGTCGAGACGCATTTTCATTTTGAGGGCTATATTAACATATAAACTTGCCGTATCTGGGAGATACAACAACAATTAAGTGGAATCTTTCGTTTTAACAGTCACACAGCTCACCAAACCATCGATATTTTCCGATCTAATGTCAATAACCATGTTATCGACTGTCTTGATGATTTCAATTGGCCGTCTACTTCAGACATTTTCTTAATGACCGATACTCAGCGAATAATCCAGACACGGTCCTTAAGACTAATTTCCTCCGACTGGAATATTGGACTGAAAGACACATTAGCTACGGCAAAACTAGGAGTCGCAGTCACATGAATGAAATCATGTTCCACAAATAATAGGAATATTTCTTATTTATTTCTAACAGTTACTTGTATCTGGACCACTCTCCCCCCCGGGGGTTCCTATTGTCATTGCAGTACATTCTCAAATGCCTTGACGCGGTTCACTCGGGGAAAATAGAGGCACCAGGCGCTAGGGTTCCTAGAACCTAAATCTGGAAGAAAAGGTCTGTGTGTTAAAACATACGGGTTCTCCTCGAGGCCCGACCAGTGCCCAAAGGACTGGTACCACGGGAATCGGTAGCCGCACAGAGAGCCTCTCCTCTCTGTGACTGGTTATTGGTGAGGTCCCCTTCAGGGGTACACGTGGAGGTTGTGGTTTAAGATCGATTAATGTAGGTATGGTACAAGGTCGATCAAGTGTGCTGTTGCACTCTCAACAGACGGAGTTTGGATAGTCTCCAAACTCCTAAGCAAGAGGCTATAATATGGATCTAGGCTTGCCTTGCATAAGGCTTGCCATATTACACACAAATTGCGATTGGTGGCAGTCGTAAAGTGTTGTTATACTACACAATGGGGGCGCTAGTCTACGCTTAAGTTTCACTCGGTGGTAAGACCACCGTGAGATTAGGTCAACTAGTACTCACGTTAATCTTGTTCCACAATTTGGACCACTCTTTAATCGCTTCTAAAGAACTTTTCAAACTGTAATACAAGTATTAATACTTTTGAGAAAAATGAAACCCTGATCTGAGAAAAATGAAACCCTGACATGATTGAGTTGTTATTGTTTTTTGCAAAATTTCAAACAGCAGTTAGATCAGGGTTGCATTTTATTCATAGTTTTAATACTGGAATTAAATTTTCAAATGTCCTTAAGCAAGACCTACTTCACCGTACCTTTCATTGCATACCTTTTTTAAGATAACACTATATGCGACGCTTTTCGCTTGTCTGCAGAAAACACCCACAGCCTTTGGTGGGATTGAACCAGCAACCCCAATCAATCTATCGTACACTCTACGACTAAGAACAACCTCAATTATACAATTTATCAAGTTTATGAATACGAATGACGAGTATATGTTGTTACACGTTTCTAATTTACAGTATTTCGAATCTACTGGGAATACAAACACAAATTCTAAACAATTGTAATAAATATACAATTAGTTAAACAACAGCAATATTTCTTTTTTTTTAGAGTATTTCCTGTGGTGTACATTATTGACACCCAAATAGCGAAAGTGAAAAGTGTTGTGGCGTGGCGTGAACAGTGTTACAAAGTTTTAATTATCATCTCATTATAACGCCATTGCCTCTAGCACCTCCCACAGAAAAAGCTGTATCACAGCGCAATAACATTAGTAATTCATTTGCATTTTAACGGCAGATAAATTAACAATAACAATGTATTTATTTAAATAATTTAAAACTCGTGTACTTGATAGACAATTAAAAGAGCGCACCCTCTCAAGAGACGATAAACAACTGCGAAAAATAACTAACACGTGTTTTTAAAGTGATTGTTATTTTCAATTCAATACTAAATTTGCGATATCATTCATCACTAGTTTAGCTTGCTTTTTGGCTTTTTAACTCAATTTAATTCTTGCTAAATTCTGATTGAATTCTGTGTTAAACATTTCTGTGGAAAAAAGGAATAATTGCTTAAGTCGACTTAAGCTCTTAAGTTTTGTTATCGTTTATGACTCTTCTGTTTTAACATGTTGTTTTTGAGAATGTATTTTTTAACTTATAAAGACCCGGCCCAAGAAAAAGAAATATCCTTAGCTAAAATAGCAATAAATTAATAAAAAGCAGCTACAAAGTCTACGTCAGAAATACAGAATAAAATATAAGCAGTTTTTCCTTGTAGCCTCAGAGTCGTTTGTGCTGAGGTTGTCGTAGTTGTTGCTGATGCTTGTTAGCGTTGTGAAAGCCACGTTGGCAACCCTATCCAGTTCGTAGGACCATTAACAAATCTCAAATCGTTAGTTAGGTGTTTCCTTCTATCTCAGATCCTCTTGTAACATCTTTGCGCGTGTCGTTTTACATCACCGTTTAATATTCAGTAAAAGCCATTCTTGAAAAATATGTAAACAAACCCTCGTGTATAGTAGGATTGCGAATTTAAACACATCTAGAACGGACAAATTGTTCCGTGTAGGTTTGGGCCCTGGAAACTGTCACAAGATTGAACAGAACGTTAAGGCAATTCAACATATCCCCGCAAAACCCACCATTGCCTTGGTTCGCTAACAATCCAGTAGAGATCATAGGATATTTCAACAAGTCTCGGCACCATGACATTAAGACAATGGGCATTTGTTACAAGAAAAAACTCAGCTTTATTTCTTTACAGGAATATTCCCCAAACTTAAACACTACAGATCTTTCCATATGATCTTTTGTGGATCGAAAGTGGCAAATAAAAATATAAAATAGTGAACGCAGTAAAAATTGCTATTCACCTAGAATGAGATAAAATACCTTCTTTTTCTCTAACAACAATATTATATTTTTCTGAAATAAAAAGGTTAAAAATTGCACCAATTTTATATTGATATAAAACTTCCAACGCCGACCCAATAGTTCTAGTTCAGTTCTACTTTATTTCTAGTTTAGTCCTCGTTCAATTCTACCCAAATTTTTATCCAGTTCTTGTGTCAGCTTTAATTCAATTTCCTTGTTTCTTTTAAAATTTATCTTAGTCCTTAAATTCGGAAGATGTCTTCCGTTTGAGGTCGAATAAAAGTGGTGCAAGTAGTACGAAAATCAGATAGAGAAAATTATCTATTACATCGTTTCTAAAACCCAAAATATTTGAAATTCTTTTAGAACTTCTAAAATATGAAAATATGAAAATATGAATAAATCTCGGAAACCCCAACATTAATTTGTTCGGTTTTGCTTTGAAAGTAATCCACACTAAATTTTAAGACACTTACGTATTTACTTTATATAAAGGTATCCATCCCTGAATAAAATTCTTAAATTTATATAAAATTTTAAAAAGCATTGTAAAGCTCTATAAAAGACAGGAAAGATACGAGTTACTCATGATTTTAAAACAGCGCCATCTGTTGCAACATTGCTTAAAATATACTGCTTTCAAAAATAAAAGATGTCTTAAAATATGCAGTCCCTTTAAATCGGTAGAAAAATCGGCGTACTTTCACTGCTTTTTCTCACTTTCTCTTGGAAATAAAAAATTTTTGCGGAAAAAATCAGGATACTAAGGTATCCTGATCACAAGATGTTGTAAAATTCCATCCAGTTATACGTGATGCGAACACAAAAAAAGAATGAAAGACAGACAGACAGGAAATGAGTTACTATTTTATTATATGTATGTCTATATAGAGGAAGTTGGAATCAAGATGTGTTTGAGACTCCCAAATGAATGTAATTTTCTACCAGCAGAAATGTCTGCTATCAAAAAAGCGGCAAACTGGTTAAGGTATCACAGAATATCGAATAGGAATATCAGGTTTTTTACCGACAGTAAAGCTGCTATTATTATGTCCCTAAAAGGTGTGTTCAGCACATCAAATCTCGTCCTGGAATGCCGAACATCCGGCGGAAAATTCAACGGTCACCCTTATATGGGTACGGGGACATGGGACTACCTTAGGCAACAGTGTTGCCGATGAACTAGCAAAGAAAGGGAATCTGCTTCATGATGGCGCCATTGACGTCTATTGTGGCATTCCCCTCTCTGCATGCTGGCCACGAATAAATCGTGCTCTTTATGACCTAGCACAGGTCAGATGGTCCGATGAATCAACTTGTTTGACGGCAAGGACGATCTGGCCCTTACTGGATCAGAAGAGGACGGATTCATTACTTCGGATGCCGAAAACACAACTGCGTGACTTTATATCAGCGGTCACTGGGCATTGTCTATTCGGAACCCATGCAAAAAGAATGGGCCTCCCCTACGACGATTTTTGCAGAAGCTGCCAAGATAAGGAAGAGGAGGAAACGGTCGAACACCTCATCTGCCTATGCCCTGCACTGGAATACCAACGACTTGAACATATTGGACACCGGTATTTCGCGAGCCTATCTTGTGTTTCACTACTGGAACAAAGAAGAATTAATTCTTTTCTGAGGAGCTGAGGATGTTTATACAACCAACTTCCACTCGGCGAGGTATGAATACCGCTTGTTTGCTGTCTCGGCCAAAATTTCCTCTATAGCGACCTTTATGATTCTCCTATGTGTGTCTGTCTGCAAATCTTTTTTTACTTCCCCCTGTATCTGTTATTACTACCTCTCTTCTTAACTTGTCTCTCTCTTTTTCCCTTTCTTTTTCCTCCCCCTTTTTATTTTTATTCTCTCTGCAGGTACCATAAAGGGGCCAATACGTGGACCCAAGTGAGCTGTATACTATAGCTGCCTGCTTAACCTAACCTAACATTATTGTGTGTATGGATTTCTAAACACGCATAATTCATTCAAAATTTATTAAATAAATATTTTATGACAGAATGATAAATAGATTACTATCGAGAAAGCATTCCATATAGCTATTTCACTGGTGCTTAACTAGATCGTCAATAATAAAAACCCAGAATTCTTATGCCCAATATTTAATAAACCAAATGAGAAGTTTATAAAGTCTAGAAAGCAAGAAAAATCCAAATTTCTAAACAAAAACTTAGTAACCATTTCAGGTTAAAAACTTTACTTTTCTTTTTCTTCTTTCCATTTTCTACATTAAGGGTTTCCATGAATATGCTTTCTCCATAGTAATCTATTTGGATTATTATATGTTTTGAAAATATGTAAATATTTTATGATTCTTTCAGAAAATATTTATTTAATAAATGTCGAAGAAATTGTGCGTGATTAAATAATATTATAATACAATTCCAAATACATATATAATTTTTTAAATATGAATATTTATTATAACTGAAAATTAACCCGTAATTGAAAATAATAAAGTCTTATCAAATGGAACCCAATAAAGTATTTTTGCAGCGTTCTGTGTTTGTGCAAATATTTCTAAGTGTCGTTCGCTTATTCAGCAATAATCTTAACAACAGTTCTGCTGTTCATTTTTTTTTTTTTTTTATTTCAAATCGGAAAAGTTCAAAGATTAAGAGGACTTGTTCTTATCGAAGTCAAATGTAAAAAAAAATGTTGCAATACCATCAACTGAAATGGTTTTAGTAATTTCTATAATTTTTATTGTTTTATTCTTATATTTTAATAATAATTACAGAGCAAACAGCAAAGTGATTTTAATAATAGAATTTTTGCTTATTATCACTTGAATTAAAAAGATGCAAAGCCGCGCCAGTGCTTAAACTAGTCGGTATCGTTAGCTAAACGGTAAATGGTTCTTACAAACAGCATAATTGGCTGGGACGTTTCCCTTAATAATTTCTTGTAGCATCTGCTGTATGACAAAATGAAAGAATAAAAATATCGGGTTGCCAGACTGTTGGCCGCGCTGGTACGCTGGCGTTAAGCATCGGCTATGGCTCGCCATCTTAAGGTGGTTCTTGCCAACGCGTCTAGTTAGTTCAGCATCTACACAAAATTCATACCAGCTAACAAAAAAACAAAGGTTTGAAAAGAAATAGAAAATTGGAGCCCAAAGCCTAGTCAGCTCCCTGTCAGCAAACATACACAAATCTCGATGGCCGATGTTATGCCATGTTTTATCCCTCCCACAAGAACTCGTTAGACTTCACCATGACTTCGTACGAAACCCTTCTTCTTCAGTTCTTTACCCCTACTTACCGCTTTTCATACACTTTAAGGCCATCATTATTAAAAACAATTTAATAGAATTTCATTTCATTTCATTTCACATTGTGATTGGGTATGAAAAATGAGTACATTAAGATAATCTTAAGAGCAAAAATCATGGTTATCACTGCAAGAAAAATCGGTTTTAAGATCGTAGCCTGTCGTTGAAGAAGTCTTTATCGATCGGATTTATTCGTAAGAAGGAAAGATAACACAAATTGATAAGGGAGCATAACTATGCTGGATTAAACTGAATCTGCCTAATTATCCTCCCAATACCCTTTTACATTAAAACTTGTTAATCCAATTAGATGTTCATGTTCTAGATGGCCAGCAAGTTAAAATTAATGAACAGCATAAAAAAATATTTTTTTCACTTTATAATTATGTATTTCCATGAGTATAAATTATAATAAAAATTAATCCCAGACAAAGACCATAAATTTTTCATCTTCAAAGAAACAAAGATTAATAAATAATTCACTTGAGAAATTTCGCCACCAATTTGTTTGGCTTTAATCAAGAAAAATTGTTTATGATGTTACAAACACAAAACAAAATATTATTGTTATTTCTGACCAAGTAATAATTTTTGTAAATACATACTATTTCCGTTTTTGTTTTGTTTTGGAATTTATAAATGTGACTTAGGAGTTTTATTTTATAGTTTAAATAAGAAAACAAGACCATAAATAATGACACAAAACTGTTGGAATTTAGGGTGACAACAGATGTTTATAGGAAACAACTTTAGAACTTTTTCTTTCTTGTACTTTATGTGTATGTTTTCTTAATAAATTAAAACAGTTACAGTTGGGGCAAAAACTGTTCGAATTAATATCACCCAGCAAAAAAAAATTGCGTTTTTGGAAGCAGTAAAATCTTTTCCCGCCACACAAAATCTAAGCACATATATTTCGCCTAAATAAATGCAATTTTGTATGACATAAAAAATGTTAAGTTTAAAAAAAAAACAACGGATTTTTTACATTTCGCCTTACAGTAGTGCATACTAAAAAGCACAACTGTAAGGCAGAGATAAACAAATTTCGAATTTACGAGGAGTTACGAACTTAATAGTTCGTAAGCGATAACAATAGCCCATACCTTTTTTGGTTTTTGAGTTTTAAATAGCACAATTTCTTTATCGCAGCTTTTCCTTTTTGACTTTTAGCGAAAAAAGACTAGTCTAAACAGCTAGTAGCCCCACAAGCAAGAGCTAATACATACATACATCTGTCTACATAGATACATATATAAATAAAATCAAATTTCGTTCGTTGATAATCGCATCACTTAAGAACGGCTCCACGGATTTTTTTGATTTGAACCGTAAAACTAGTAGCAATATAATTTCTATCTGTCCAGTATCGGAGATATATATTTTAAAATTTAGATTTTTCGAAAAAAAAATGAAATTTTTTGTGGATCCAATGGGTATTTGGAGTAATGGTACTCGGAGTACCATTTTAAACGCGACTTGAAAATGATGTCTTTACATCGAAAGCGCTCGCCAAACGTACCAAAACAACAGCCAGTGACGACGGTCTTCACCGAAAGGTATCACAACAGTAAAAAGTAAAATATTATTATCCTGTTATTACGCACTTTGCATATAAAATGAAACTGAATGGTAAGCCATACTTTTCTTCCAAGTGTTTATTGTATTTTTTGTGGATGGGTGTAGCGAAACGCACCGGGGATAGCTAGTAATTATATAAAAAATGGCACATATTTCACTAGTAATACACTTGAAAAAAATGCTGTTGTATTAAGTATACATGGGAGTAATGCATTATATTGACCAATTGATTGTCTATTTCATTAGCATTAGTTTATAAATAATGCTATTGATTTTTCCCATTAGCATTGTCTGCAATAATTCTAATCGTATTTAATGAAATACCATCATCAGTAATTGTTTACGAAAAAAATATTATCATTACCCAATGATTTCAATGTTTTTGAGTTAGTTACAAACGGTCAGCACCCCAGTCTAAAGGAGGGCGTACAAATCTACAAGAAATGTTCTTATATGTCTGGGTAAACCCTTTTAGTTTGGGGAAAAAATTGCTTATTATACCTTTCACCACAGGTGGAAAAGCTATATATAAGTTTGTCATTCCGTGTCTTATTTCTCCAATATTCATTTCCGGCCTCATTAAGTATATATAGTCTAGAACCTTATACATAGAAAAGTTGATTAAGCGATGTCCATATGTCCGTCTGTGTTCGGGTTGTAAACAATTTTGCCAAGGCACGAGAAGAAATACAACAGATACAACCAATCGGCCAGACATAGTTTCGAAAATTTCGCTAATGCAATTCAGCAACATCGAATCCCTGGCAAAAGACTACGCCCAACTATATTTTTTTACCTTGTTTTTATTTTTTTGGATGTAATGATTCTCTTTTGCTTTTTTTGTTAAATGAAAATTAGACTGCGACCAGTAGATCGCATGGAGTGTAGCATACAGATCTCGGGGGATCAGTAACCGATTGATCTTTGTTTGTTTTTAGGTTGGTAGGGTTTTTCTGCTATGATTTCTATTAATAATTAGAAAGCAATACACATAGAGGTAGCCAATAGACCCAGAGGGTGCCCCATGGGTACCAAGAGCAGTCAGTAGACACATCGGGGGTCAATATGACAATGAGAAAGAAGGTCCTAATTTTTACAAAAAATATTTTGTAAAATTTTTACAAAAAACTTTCGATTAAATTTTTACAAAAACATTTTCGATAAAATTTTTACAAAAATAAATTTTCCGTAGCTTTATATTATATTTGTAATAATGAAATTGAAAGTCATAAAAGTAAAAACCGATCGTATATTATTGTGAAATTGGGAAACATAACAGAGTAGGGGAATATAAGATTCGGCATGGCCGAATATAGCACTCTGACTTGTTTTTATTCAATTTTAACATGGTGGACTTATTTATGATCTGATTATTATTTCAATATATTGGCTGCATTGTTGAACAAATTTGTTATAAAATAGTATCAAGTTTTGTTCTGATAACACATATCGTTATAAATTAACAAGCATCACACTCACAACAGAGGCAGGGTAGCCAAAACAAAGAAACAATTTTTTGAAATATATCTTTCCCGTTTTCGAAACTTAGGTGTTAAAATATAAAATATTAAAAATTGTTATAACCACTTTCTTAAAAGTTATCTTATCTACATACTCTACATACATGTGTATGTATATCAGTACAATGTTTAAAAGGATATCTCAGTTCGTTTAGAAGTAGTGTCATTTCAAATACTATAATTTATTTCTCAAAAGAAAAGAAAAAGAAACGAGAACCAGATCCAATTTAAAAAAATTAATTTACAGGCTGAGAACTCGTGATGGATTTGAATTTATTTCAAAAAACCACGCCGCAGAAAAACTATTTTCTTCGTTATTATCGTTATTATAGTTATTTTAGTTTTATTATTAGTGTAGTAAATAATTTGTTGATAGTTTTTTTTAGTTTTATTCGTTCGGCTTCGGCCTTAAAACACTCTGGTATCGATTGGACCTTAGCAAAAAATTATTAACGGCAAATCTTCAAAAAAAGGCATGAGAGTTCTCACTCTTATCATTCGCTTACGAAATATTCTCGTTCATTGCGTCACATATGCATGTACATACATACATATGTATGTATATATATGTTGGTATAACTAAATTATAAAACTTTAGTTTTAATTTATTTTTAGCATAAACTAAATATTTTATTATGTCCACAATAGCAACAACTTTCTATTTATTCATTTTGTTGGGATTTGCTGTCAAAATTTTTATATTTTCATGATTGTACATATCTAATCATGTTTAGCAAGTCGTTTCATTTCTTTATATTTTTTCCTTTTTTGGCGGAAAAATTATACAAACATATATGTATGTACATATGTATATTATTCTTTTTGCGTATTTGAGAACAATCATGGTGAAATAAAAATTACCTCTTCACAAAAAATGTTTAAGCATATCAAAATGAGGCTATTTACTATTAAAATAAATGATGTTACAAATAAATGGATGTTGATTAGTGTTTCTGTTATACTAATATACATACTTATATGTACATATGTATATAAATTCCCGTTGTTCCTATGAGGAGCATAGGATCTCAACGATTGTATTCTAATTTTGCTTATCTACTGCGGCAGTCTTCAACTCGCTCCGCGTTTTGTTGATCTTTGCAGCTTCGATGTGGCGGCATTTGGCCTTTTCGCAGAGTACCTTGACAAGTAGTATGAGTTTTTCCGGTATTCTTTTACAACGGAGTGTATTCCAAATAGAGGTGTGCGATAACATGTCGAAGTCCATGAAGTCCATGAATATTAAATATAACGGCAAGCGCCATTCGACTGATTGTTCGGATATTATACGAAGGCTATACTAATAAGGGAGAGATATAACGCATCATTCCCACGATAAAAAAATACTTTCTTTTATTACATAACTAGCTATGCCCGCCACGTAGTGGGCATCCTGACAATACTGTATTTGATTTTGCTTTGAAAGTATTCCACGTCAAATTTTAAGACAGAAATGATCCTGTAACTGTTGTTATTATATTATAGCTATAGACTTTATTCAATCTTAAACTTATATTTTTTTTTAAAGTAGATACTCATATCTTTAAAATAAAACAAATATACCCGTATACTTGTCTAGTCATTTGTGGGTTACATCTCTGATTTATGACCAAGAGAAGCAATATGTAATCACGATCATTAGAATATTACGGGCCAGCGGTGGATGTGTTTCAAGGTTCTTAAGTAGGTTACTGCAGGTGGTGCGTAAAGATACATTTCTAAATTTTTAGCCTTAACAGAACTCTGCTCTGTTAAAAACTCCAGGTGTGGATAACATTTAAAGGGCATCTTAGAAATAACAGATCTAAGTTAGCAGTTGCACAGAGCTCTGTTAAAATTTAAGGTTTGTGTCCAGGGTAAGCATTTTGATGTTTAGTTGTCTTTACAAACCTCCTCTCCGTATGTCTTGCTATTTCTGCTATAACTAATAGCGCCTTTGATTTTTTTAGTATGAAACTGAGGTAGTAGCCCATAACTGGATGCCAGAGCATCATATTGGTTTAAGCATCGATTTATAAATTACAATTTTTCAATCTAAGCTACGGGTTAAGCCAATTTATTTAAACTGCTTTTAACTTTTATTGTTTCTATCCGATTGCCACCATAGACCGATTGGTAGCATATCCGTCTGGAGGTCGCTGGTTCGATTCCCTCTCTGGGTGTTTTCTGCAGACAAGCAAAAAGCTTAGCAGAGGTAGTGTTGTCTTAAAAAAATATAAAAACGGATATGAAACATGGAAAGTCACTGAGTCCATAACATCAAAACTGCAAGTGTTTGTAAAACAAATGCCTGCGCAAAATAAATAAAAATGTTTAGTCTTATTGCATCTAAAACGCCGACCTGTTGCCAAACCTAAAAAGGACGAGGATTGGCAACACAATGCCAAAAGATATCTCCAGCGTACAATGGAATCCTCAAGGGTGACGAAAAGTGTGACGATAACGAACAACATCGAGAAGATCGGTAGAAGCGGAGAATTGAAAACAAATCTTGCATATTTCACAAGACTAAACTCGCTGGAGAGCTTTCCTGAACACGTTCCCCTAACATAATCCTATGAATATTATATTCTTCGCCTTTATGTTATTACAGATCAAGAGTCTATTTTTTATTTTGTTTAAGATTATTATTTCTTCTCTGAAATTGTGCGACTTACCATCTCCCGATTTTTTCCTTTGAGGTTATTAAACAATTTTTTTATAAATTGAAAATTAAATTTTTATTTGGTTTATTTATAATTCTTACAAAAAAAAAAAACCGACTACAAACCAAATATATGTGCATCAATTCTTAATTAAAAATTTAAAAGGAAGTAATCTGTAAGAAATAGTACTCAAATCAAATTCTTTTATACTTGTTGCTCTAACGGACATAGTAATATACGTTCTGTACATTCAAATGTCTATCTATAAGGGTTCAGCAGATAAAGCCATATACGACAAATTACCGCAGATATGAGGACGCCCTTTATTTTTTTACACTTATTATTACTGACACAGCAATAAAAAGTAACGCTTCCAAAGATATGGCCATATAGATTAAACAATATCACCTAGGGGACACCCTTTAATGTAAAATTTTAAATTAAACACTTATTTTAAGGGACAGATTTATTTTTAAATTTCAACTATTGAGACACCCTTTATAACTTTAAATATTTATAAATGTTATTATACGGGATATAGTAGTGGAGATTCTGTCTAATTTTCAAGTGTTTGTCTATAACGGTTCAAAAGATAGGGCTAGATAGATAAATTTTTATTAATTATGGGGACACCCTTTAGTTTCCAAATTTAAATTATATACTTGATGTTATAAAGGACTTAGATATACAGGTTCGTTGAAATTTCAATTGTCTCTCTGTTAAAGTTCAAAAGTTTTGCAATATACATCAAATGACATCAACTATTAGGACACCCTTTAACTTCTAATTATAAATATTTAATTTCTGATTATATATATTGGACATTCTGTCCAATTTTCAAGTGATTGTCTACAATGGTTCAAATGGTTCATATATTTAAATTCATGTTACATATGGGGACACCCTTTAATTTTGAAGTTTATTTTTTATTAATTTCTGTTATTGGCAGCTATAGTGATATGCAGTTTTTTTTTAAATTTTAAAGGGGTGCTATTTACGGTTCATAATACACGTAAAAATAATGTATGTTGTATGGGGACACCCTTTAATTTTCAAAATTCTAAACTTCTTTTAAAATGGGACCAATCTGTAAACATTTCCTTTCTAAAAAAATTTTTAAAATCGGTTCAGAAATGACTGAGTTCTGCGGGCACAAACATAAAAAAAAGCAACATTGAGACGAATAGATAACCTCCTTCTTTTTTTGAAGTCGGTTAAAAAGATGAATATTTATGTAAGACAGTATTTTAAAAATTATGTTTCTCATAACCAATTAATGTGTTTTACATCAACATTTACCATAGGCGTAGAAGGGCCTTTCTGGAGATGCCAATGGCCTTATATTTTTATACTTCTTCTTTTCCAATACAAATTAATTTAGCCCGCCCCAAAAAATTTGTCCCGCTACGACAGTGCTTTTTACTTGTATATCTAATATTGTAGGAATACATATTTCTATTTTCTCGCACACCAACCAGAGTAAGTGCTTCTGTTTATCTGGCATACTTTTACTCTGTTTAGATAGAAGCAAATGAATAAGTCGACAACCTCATGCTTGCGAAAACAAATAAAAAAATTTAAATAAAAAAAAAAATAATAATCGGCAGTTAAAGTCTGTGGAATTATCGTACAAGTAGATAATAGAAAATTGCTGCTACAACTTTTACTGTTGAATTTATTTCCATTTAATTTTTACATTTTTATTATTGTTTCAAATTAAAAAAATAATTTTTAAAAATATTCGTGGAATTTTAATGACATTTTTAAATGTTTTTATTTTTTAATATGTTTTTGCTTCTCGCGTTTAAAAACGTAAACAACTTAATTAATACTTTATGGGTTTCGTTATTCTTCTTGTGCTTTTAGCCTAATAAATAGCATTTAAAATAAAAATATAAAAAAAATTAAATCTAGTAAATTATGAATTTATTATTTGAGAGAGAGAAAAAAAGGCAACCTTTAATATTTGCGATTATTTTTAATTTTGTAGTTATTATTTTCGTTGAATTTATATTTGGTTGAAATCAAAAATAAATTTTTAATCACACCGGACAACACGACTTTTCGCCGTTAACCCAAATTTAGTATTTACGTTATCTCCCATGTATAAATAGAAATAAATTAAAAATAATTTTTTTATTATATAAAATAGAAATGCGAAAATAAAGAGAAGTTTCTTTTCTATCCAACTAAAATGAGCGAATGTGACTATTATTTTCTAAGTATATTTATATATATATATATATATATATATATATATATTATATTATTTATATACACATTTTAAGCTAACGTTCGGTTTTTGTCTAACGCTACCCATACACGACATGTTTTTTACATATGACTTTTTAACTGTGTGAGTCAGATGTAATTCTGTATGTCTGTCAAAATTGTTGTTTTACAGAACACTTTTTATGTTTGGTCACAAACGCACATGAACAATTACGTCTGATTTTTCACTATAAAGACACCCAAGCCGTTCGATTGCAACATAACTTGTTTCCGCCCTAAATTATTTTCGTGTGCGCTACAGACTTCTCCATTTTTAAGTTTTTTTTTTACTCTAAATGTAAACAACGGAGATAAAGAAGTTAAGTTTGCACGATTTAAATAATTGTTGTCAAATATACAAAATTAGTCAAAAGCAGTTTCAGATATTGCTCTTGTAAAATATTACCTTTAGCCGGCTAATGCTTTCGCTAATGGTTTACCGTCGTTGATCATTTTCACACGGCAAAGGTTTTTGGCAACACTGAAACACTGTTGATATCAGATGGTTTGTCAGATCAAAATATAACATGCTCTAAATGAAATTTTGTCAAATGACTTTTCACATGTACTTATTTTACAGAAGCAATGTTTTGACAGCCCCAAACGACATGCTTGTGTTTTACAGTGGGAAATTTGACATGTCAGATGTAAAAAACATTTCGTGTATGAGTACCTTAAGCGTTATCCTAGAAATGTAAAGATTTTCCTGATTACTTAATCACCGAGACCAACTTGTATACTAAATTTCAGCTTTCTAGTTATATGGATATAAATTTCTCGTTAAATATTGAGTGAGTGAGTCAGTGAGCATATACTAAAACATGCAATTTTTATAACATCATATCTCAGAAAGCCTTCATTGTAAAACTTTCAAGCTTCATTTAGAGGGTTATCAGTATATCACTCCGATAACCGAAATATTTCGACTCCTCAACTTTTTAAATAAGATATATTACGTTGGGATTCCTTCCAATATAGAAATGAGTTTTTATAAAAATTTTTATAAATCCCAAAAGTATGCTTCTAATAATATGATCTAGAAAATTAAAATTCAGCAAAAGAAACCTTCAAAATTATACTTGTAAAACTGATTTGAAAGTACAAATATGTAAAAATAAATATTTCCGAATCCTACTGATTATTTGCTCCATAACACGTACCAATAAATATTAACTCTAGAGAATATATATATTCATTTGAGTTATCCGTTGGTAATTAAATTACACCATCTCCTAGATTACACGACACGAGGTACATAAAATGGCAATGAGTGCATTAAAAGAAACTTCCAATAACAGTATTATTTTAGTAAGGTGGAAATGTGATGAAGCGCAATAAAATTAATCTAAATTTTTATAATTTTTCGTTCTGAACGCTAATTCAAAAGTCCAACCAATAAAGTGAATTAGGCAATTTCGGCTCGAAGGAATATAAATAGCTTTAGGTTCTTTTGCTGGTAAATTTTGCTTTAAGTCAATTTAAAATTAGTCTCTAATACTAAATTATAAACTAATTCAGGTATGTGATGGAAAACGATCGATTTTAAAACGATGTGTGATGAATTTTGATCGATTTTTGGATTATTTGTGAACCCATCTCTTAACATTTGGGATTAAAAAGTATACCAGAAGATAAAAATCAAACAATACTGAGGAATTTACACAAAAATATTTAATAAATATTTTTCAATTAAAAACTACTGGATGGATTTTAATAAAAATTTTTGAGGAGGTACCTTAGTATTTTGATTCAAATATAGGATACATTTTTGAAGCGAAAGTGTAAAAAAGCAGTGAAAGTACGCAATTTTACAGATATGCACACACCCTTTTGAAAGTGGGACGAAGTGGCGGGCACAACTAGTAACAAATACGAGTGCTATATTCGGCCGTACGGAAGCTTATTGTTAAAATGCTGTCATAGCTCTGTTAATGGAATAAACAGAGCAATTTTCATGGAAGCTTTACCAAGATGGCAAAATAGAAATAATTAATATTCGTTGTTTCTAAGAGAAATGGTCTCATCCCTGAGAGAATCTAAAATTTTTAAAATTCCCAAAATCTACCATTACTCCCATGTATGATATGAAATATGTATAATAATTTAAAAAATATTTTCTTTTTACATTCTAGATATTATCCGTTAAATTAAATTATAATTTTAGAAGCTATGTGCTATATACATACATACATATAAGTATTAAAAATAAAAACTTAAATTTACTGCTAAAAATAATGTTTGTTGTTCAGTGTAAATCGTTGCATTTATTTTTATTTTGGTGCAAAATATCTTGAATTTTTCGTAATCATTTTGCTTTCTTTTTCTATTGCTATTTATTTTTGTTTACATAAATTAGAATTTTATATTTCATCTTTGCTTTTAATTTATAAAAAATAAATATCCGCATTGTTGCGACGTTGCTGTTCTTAAAACGTTTTGTATTTTATTTTCGTGACGTTGCTGTATTTTTGTATTTTTTTTACCACTTTTTCCTACCTACTAGATCATATATGTCATGCAATACTATTCATTTATGTTAGTCCATTGGATCTTAAATTCAGTTTCGTTATTTCAGAGATGTTTTAATTTGCTGCTTCCTTTATGTCAAATGAATCAAACGGCATCTTTTAGAAACTCACGAATAGTATTGCCTCACCCAAAATCTCATGACGTCGCTCAACATTGAGATATGAAAAGGATGCAAAGTTGATAGCCGTGTATATGTCTCTCATTACTTTTTGAAATTAAAAAAAAAAAATCACACAGCTTTATGCAAGAATGATAGACAAAAAGTTAAACCACCCAAACGATTCCCCCTAGATATCGCGGTTCGCCCAATTTAAATGACACAGGTTTTTTGACGTCATTTCGTCGCGTTTATTCTTAAACCACGTAAGCGTTTCTCATAAAACGAAAAAAACTTAATAACTTCTTTAGTATGGGTTTCAAAACAATTTTTTTCTTTCAAAACATAGAAACCTTTTTTTATAAAAACTTGTTACTTACAATTAACTGTAGCCAAATCTATCGCTTACGTGGTTTTGGCGCAAACAGCAAATTGGAAATTTCTGTATGTAAATTAACATTTATTTTTATATTTATCAAAAAAAAACTTTTAACTTTACCAAAAATGATCCAATTGACCTGAAACTTTCCGGATTTTTTAAATCTCAAATACAGAAAATTTTATGATTGAGACTTTAACATTTTCAACTTGAAATGCAAAAATCATTATATTTTGCATGCAAATGTCATTTGTATGGCTCTTACGAGGTTTTGGAAATGGCTTTTTTATTTTTCATACAAACTTGTTAAGATGATAATGTAGTCTGGTGGCAACTGTTATTTTCTACCATGAAAACCAAAAATGTATATTTCGAAAAAATGGCGCTTACGTGGTTTAAGAAGAAACGCGACGATTTGCTGCCCAAAACAGCGAAAGTATTTGGATGGAGCAAGCTTTGGGGTTGCGCGTTCAATTTTTGCCTTTCACATTTCAATACAGTCACACTTTTTACTAATACTCTAAGGTTCTGCCACTTCTCACAAGTTTGCCCTGGAAACTAATAATATTGGTTTGTATTTTTATAGCAAAAATTAAAGACCAAAGTCCCATCTACTAAACAAACAAAAACGTGTATAAAAGTTCCAACCCGCCTTCTCGTTAAATGGTCCACTGTGCAAGGTTGTGGGTGATTTTAATACTTAATAATTGACAAAACTATAGGTGCGTTTTTCGTTGTGACAAATAGTGCAGTTGTAAAGTGAGAATTTAATTATTATTTTTATTTTTTTCTTTCAGTTTACAGCGCCTTGTGTAGAATATGTTGCTTCAATATATTAAATGTTGTCGCAGGTTATGTTTTTTTATTTCTATTGCTTGCACACAATTAATTTATGCTAAAATTATTGTTTTGCATAAAAAATCTCGTCATTCTGTTTCATTATTTACGAACAATAAAATTAAATTTTATTCTAAAATTTTACTCATTATAATTTAATTTCTTTTTGGAAATATGAACACAATTCTTAAGGAATTTCGGCTTTCTGCCAATTTTGCTTGATTTGACGTTAAGAAAAAGAAAAAAAAATATGAAAAAACGAGAACAACGATTACTAGAAATATTAATTAATTTTGAGTCGGTAAATAATAATTTTTATTTGAATTCATTTTTATAAATAGATTCTTTTGTTTTTCATTTCAAAAGTATTTGCGATTATTGAACTCGTTATAGAAAAAATACTAAATTCATTTTGCAAACAATTCATAATTTTTATATTGTTTGGTTTTTGAGCAATGAAAATTAATTCAATAAATAAGGTTTCTGTTAAACGTAAACCCAATCGGTGCCCTATTAAGCTATTAGGTAGTATACCAGTCTATCAGTCTGGTGGTTGTGGGTTCGACTCCCACCACTCGATAGTATGCTCGATAAAACTTTTAATAAATAAATTAATAATTTAATAAACTCATAAATAAAAAAAATCCCAACATGAAAGATATTTTCGAACAGTGAAAAATAATATCACAGTGCCCTGTGTGGTCGAAAAGTCCACAAGATAGTCAGGCCAGAAGTTTCGAAATATAATTAGAGAAACGTTACGTGTGCGCGGAGACCGACATAAAAGGAACTTTCAATTCACTAAAAATTTCGAAATGAAAAATTATAATCAAGATAGGTACCACATTTTCGTACAGTGAAGTCAAGACAGATGTTATTTAAAAAGCATTTCAAAGCAAAGATGTCATACTGTTAATACTGATAAGATGAGGATACAATTATACTAAATGACTGTTTTATTTGCAGAAAATTAAAATATGTTTATATTACAGGTGTCTGCATACAAAATTCAAAATAAAAAGAAAGCAGTTTTTATCACCTACGTAGAAAATAAGGTAGCAATTGTCTACGGAAAACTACAGTGCGATAGTCCGATCGTAAAACAAGTAAAAATAGATCCACGAAACACAAATTGTGATACAGATTCACGCCACTGCTTAGCTCGTCATATTATCACGACGGTGGTCTCACCACTGGGTCTGCTAACGCACTTGTTACCCATAGCAATACAAAAAGTACTAATTTTAGAACATGGTTGGCAGAACTATGCTCATAACCCCTGTTTAACAGTTCGACACCATCTAAATTCTCGCACCACACCATGGGTGGCTTCTGTTAAAGCAACAGCACACCGGACTTAATTGCCCTTTCTTCAATTTAGGTCCAAGGCAAGACACTAGCTAGCGTTGTCGCTATCAGGTTACCGATTCTGGTGGCACCAGTCGTTTGGACACTGGCCAGACCTGAAAGATTTTTTTCTTCCAATTTCAGGCACGGTGCTCCCTCATATCCCTGAAGTATTATCGTCAAGATCCACACAGCGCGCCTAAGGCAGAATGAAGCAAAGTTTTTTACATATAAATGAATTTTTAAAGTAAAGCCTAAGTTCGTTTATTCTCCCTAACTACTACTAAGGTTGAAAGAATAATGCATATCTGGATCGATACATGCATCTGCAATTCTTCGCATATATGTATATACTTTGGGTATTGTTTTAGTTGTAAACATCATATATTCAGTCAAACAAACTTTATCGTCAATTGATGAGAACCAAGTCTAATACCATCTAAAGTTTCCCTAAAGCTAGAAGATCCGTCGAGCGAGAAAACGTTCAATTATTTATTTAATAAGAATGTTGTTTTGTTCTTTCTTAATTAAGAAGATAATTGAATCAATAGAAATTTTTTTAGAAACTTTATCTGAAATTAATTAAAACCTATAAATGGTACAAAAAGATTAACAGCATTGGTCTGCTGTACTCGGCGAATTGTTGAGTGGAGCAAAAATTAAATTAAATAGCATAGACACATAACAGTGGAACGATGCGAGTGAAAATAAGGGGTGAGTCATTTCGAGGTTCCTTACTTTTTTAAAGAAAAAAAAAAACACAGAAAATTCAAATTTAATGGAGAATGTTTATTATAATTTGAAAGAACATTCTTTGGCATTTATTTTTTGAAGATTATGTCTATCACATGTTGGCCGTTGATACTTCGCAGATGGTCCATCCGTTGAGTCCAATTTTCGATGAATCGTTCGAGCATTTCGACTGGTAACTGGCGAATGACACTCGTGAAGTTTTCCTCCAAGGCCTGAATCGAAGCGGGTTTGTCGGCATAAACTTTAGACTTTACATATCCCCACAGGAAAAAGTCAAACGGTGTGATATCACCAATCGACCGGCCCAAAACGTGAAATTATGTGCTCACCGAAATGTTCTCTCAATAAATCCATTGATTGATGCGATGTGTGGGAAGTGGCGCCGTCTTGCTGAAACCAAATGCCGCCGAGATTACGAGCTTCAATTTCAGGCATCAAATAGTCGAATATCATGGCACAATAACGGACGCCATTGACGGTTACGTTCGCACCGGCATCATTTTTAAAGAAATATGGACCGATGATTCCAACGGCCCACAAACCATTGTTTTTTCTGGATGAAGTGGCAGCTCTTGAATCTCTTCAGGTTGCTCTTCTTCCCATATGCGGCAATTTTGTTTGTTTACATACCCATTGAGACAGAAATGGGCCTCATCGCTAAACAAAATTTGCGTCGAAAACGTCGGATCTTCTTGGAACTTTTCAAGAGCCCATAGAGCGAAGCGATTCAGGCGTGATCTGTCAAAAAAAAGGCTATTGAAAAAAGTACCTCGAAATGGATCACCCTTTATAAGTAGCATTCAACTTTATAATATTCGCTTGATTTAAAAAATACATGTATTATTCAAAACTATAACTGAAATTAAAGAGGCAAATCCTTGTCAGCAATTTCATTAATTTATCAAATTTATTTTACTGCCGAACATTATGGCAATAATGTCAAGCAGTTGTTAATTAATAAATTGGCAGAGCTGAGCTGATCGCCTTTAGAATTGAATTAAAACTGCGTGTAATTAATATAATTTGTATGCTTGAAGTTTAACAAGCATATTAGAGTTTGTGTCATGCCATTTCCTTTTCTTTTGTTTTTATTTGTTTTTATAATTTGCTCACATTAAAATTAATTAATGAAAAGGCAACCCTTCATTTAAAAACAGTAAACAATAAAATATTTTAATAAAGTAATGTTCGCTTAGCAGGCACTGCTGAATCAATTAAAGTAGACAGATTGTTTACAATGCACAGTGGGGCAGAAGCTAAATATTTTGGAAATAACTCAGTTATTTGTAAAGAGCTAGGCCGCTTGATCCAAAGTTTGGCAAGAGCATAGCAGATAAGTATCTGAGCTTAAGTTTTGGCGGTGGGCACCATCCAGTTGCCATGCCATGTATACTCCAAGTTGGGTACCTCGCCCCTGCAAAATCTTTTAGAGCTTGGCATTTTTTCGCATTTTATTTGATTTTTAAAAATTACACATGTTCGTAAAGGTCTAGTTAATGCCTATAAAATTATGGTTTAACCTGTAAATTATGTTTTAAAATAAGCGAGCAATTTAAAATTAAAATTTTTGATTTTTCGATACCCTGGTCCCGTTTTTTAACAAGATTTCAAACAATTTTTAGCAAATTTTTTTTAAGTTTTAAAATTAGTGAGCAAATGGAAATTTTCAAGAAAATATCTTTTCTGAGTAAAAAACCAGACCAGATTATTGAATTTTTGTGTATTTTAGCCTAAAAATGGCCGTCAAACTTATTTTTTTTTTTAAGAAAAAAATTATCTTAATGAATATGGAAAAATTTTATATGCTTGTGTAAGCTAACAATATGTACGTACCTTTAAACCAAATTTAGTGTAAAATTGATCAACCTTGCAGAAGATGGAGGTGCTTCAATTTGACCTATTTTACATCGAAATTTTGACTTTATCCTATATGTTCTAAAATCCCAAAGCTGGGATCGCTAAAAGAATACTGCCGTAATTGCTGAAAGTATTTCATGACCCCTAGTCCATATGTCCATATAAGGTAAAAAACTAAAAAATTCCAATTTAGGGATTTTTGTCATTTATTTTGAGAATTGTGGGATTTCCTTTACCTCAATGTCGCAGATTTTTTTGGCGATTTAATTTTTGGTGACTAATTTTAAATATCCTCAGAAAATTTCAATCGGCCTACCCCTTTACAAATGGCTCAGATATTTCCAAAATATTTTGATTCTGCCCCACTGTGCAAAGTACTAAGAAACAAAACTTCGCAAGTTTATATTGAATACTGTAAGAACAGGGCAAGTACTCGTTCTTATACTTGCAACAGTTAGAAACCTGCTTTGATACAGTTGCCATTTTATTGTTTCTTTTTTGGCGACCAGATAACAAACAATCAGCTAAAAAGCTTAATTGTATTTCTCTATTTGAAGCACAACGCATCTAAAAGTTATTTTGTAGTTCACGGGTATTTAAGAGACTGGATTTACCCCAAGTAATGCGCAAATTTTTTTCTATTGATGCTGGCTCGCAAGATACAACAAAGAAACTCGTTCAAAGTTTCACTAGTGTGTGAACTTCCGTTTAACTTAATTATAATTCAAACCTTACATGAAATCTCAGCGGGTAGGCGGCAGGCACGCTGCCTCAAAGTAGGGCTCTAGCAAAGAGGATTTAAATGTAAAAATTACAGCTGCCTGTTTCTTTGTATCTGTTTCATGAGATAGAGAAAACTATCCAGCCATGCGGAACACTTAGGGGTAGTACATAAAGTATTGGGTACCGAGTATCGAGTATTTGATAATTTTTTTGATTACTCAATACACAAATGTAGTAAATTAATACTTTTAGTTTAGTATTTTTTGAAATATATTGGACGACTCGACGATAAATAGCCCTTACTATTATGTAAACGGAGGTATTGAGTACTATTGAGTATCCAACTGAAAAATATTGAGTAGTATCGAGTAACTTAAAGTAGAAGGAATTGTCAGTACTACTTAGGGATATTTAAAGAGATCAATTTCAAACTTTGGGTCGAAATCGAACTTTTAGTAGCTCACATTTAATTTTTAAGACCTAAAGGTATCTAAGTATACTCCCCAATATCCAATAGTCGATTAATCGTAGACTACAAAATCAGCGAAATTTGACTCAAAAGTCACAACTAGCACATATTTTGCCTCACATATTCAATTGTTGTTTTTTGTTTTTTCGATTAAATAATTATTCGAATATTTTTGACGATTAATCGAATAAATATTAATCGGTTAATTACTTATATAATAGTCAATATAAACAAAAACGTTATTTTATTTAATTTTAAAAGAAATACCATATATATGTCAACAATGTTGCTTCACAAAAAACCTCAACAATTGCAAATGCTAGCAATCCATAAAAAAAGAGGCGTGGCAACAAAAATTAAGTAAAATAAATGAAATTAATGGCTGTAAATTTTTAATGTGTTGGACACTATTGTGTTTATTATTAAACTGAAACAAATAAAAACTAAAATTTTTACATTTCTATTACTTTAAAAAAATATTTTGTAGCCAGAAAAGTAATAAAAAATTAATTATTGTCAAACAAGCGCTAATATAAAAATACTGTTGATAGTTGAAACTTAGTAATTAAAAGTAAGGTTGGGCAGCTCCCATCACAGATCGTGATTTTTTTTTTTTTTTTTTGTTTCATGCATGTTTGGGTGGTTGTTGACATAAAACTCAGACTTCAAATAACACAATGGTTGAGGTAACCATAATCTAAGAAAAAAATTTTGTGAATGGTTGTTGTTAAATCATATTATTATATATAAAAATAATATTGCTAGTATTGATCTTATGACAATAATAATATTGTAAATTATAACAATGATCAAGTGTTAACAATACCTTGTTTATCCATGATAAAGTAATGCTTAAAATAACTATAATTTGTTCATCACAAACTTTTAGTACCAAGGAGAACATAATATGGTTCTTGTGATTTTTTCAGCGTTCATAGAAATAAATGCACTGTTTGGCATATGCCCCTGTATTGTTAAAACCACATGTCGCTGTCATCAATAACATCCAATTCAGGAAGATGAAGAAGTCTTATAGCCCGTTCAGACTTCCACAAAATTAACTCATTTCGGCCGAAATAATGTAATTTCGCATACATTTTACCATTCCCCATTACTTAAAATTACAATAGACACGATGTTTTTATACAAAAAGCTACTTTATTTGCAACCATGAACAAATTTACAACCTTGCAAGTCCACATTTATTAGAAAAAATGTAAAAGCCAAATGACAGTCGTAAACTCCCATCTACATTAGTCATTAACATCTCTTAACAAAAGTTTTTTTTTATATGGGGTCGATGGGTTTGCGTCTCATTCTCACACTGGCTGATTGGCGTCCTCGAATGGCTGTACTACGGTAACGTTATTGGCGCATGCTTATGTAATCGTTTGGTTATCGTATATAACCTACAAATTTTAATTTAATAAGTCGGACATTGGTGGAGCACTATTAAATTCAAATTTTTACTGGAGGAGAACCATTAAACTCAAGTTTTTTTCACTGGAGGAATACCATTAAAGAAGGATTAACCGACAAATTAATAAGATTAAACCGAATTTTTTTCACCTAGAAAATGCAATAGACTGAGCTGGTTTTTAAAACTCAGTTACAAAGGAAATTTATATATAAAAATACGAGTGTTGATATATGGTAGTCTATGAAATGAATTTCAATAATTTTTTTCTTTGTGTATCATTCATTGGTGGCAGACTTAGTAGATGCGTTGAAGAGATCTTAGCAAATATTTTATCTCCAAAAATACTTATTTGATTTTAAAAATTGTTTCTGTACTAAGTGGACAAGATTTTAAATGATTAACCATTATGTCGTTGTTTAGAAAGACCCTATAATGTATCCAATCGGCCCCATCCTCTTTGCAGAAGTAAAAGGAACCAATATATATATATAAATATATATATTTAGAAGAAAATTTCATTAACATTCGCTTTCGAAACCACAGTATGGATAACGCTGCACGTTCTTACAGTCAATTATTTTTTATTACTTTTTATTATAGAACCAAACCTAGGACAGCGAATTTTTTGTTTAGTTTTGCGGTTTGTTTATTGTTCGTGTTAACAAATTAGTAAATAAATAATGTGAGTTTATTTAAACAAATAATCGTTAAAATCTACAATTATTTATAATGTTTATTTTACATTTTTATAAGTTTTTTGTAGACACGTTTTTAGCTTCCAGTTGGTCGATGACTATTGCATTTTTATTTACTAACAGGCCCTAGTCATATTTAAAATATTGTATGCCATCAGTCCGGTAGTCTACCCAACTATGCTCGTAAATTAAAGTTAGAATACAATTTTTAATTGTACTGTTTGTATAGTTGTATCAGTCATAAATTTAATTTGGAAGCAACCACATCGCAAGTCAGAAAGGTAGTATCAAATGCTTAAAACACAGATTTTCAACACATCAAGCCTTAAGTAGGGCTGCATATATACGTGATTTGCCGCTGTCGATACAAAAATAAAATGAGGTTAAAGTAAAACATGTTGAAAAGGAAGAAAACACACTCTAAAATATCTAAAATATCTACCTCATAAACGATCAGGACCATTTCAATATTTAAACTGACAAGTACTTAGTTATACTAAGGCTTATTGTAAATTGGTATCAATTTACAATAAGCCCCAATATCATCCAAATGCAAATTATCTTCAGTTAACTGACATTTTCAAAACCAATTATGGGCAGTACAAAACGCGATACTAAAAAACTAATTCCAATACCGTTTTGTACCCGCTATGAATCTAATGAACAAACTCTATCCTTCACCGTTAATCGTATTGCCAATCCGAAAACAGATAATTTCGTTCATTTTAACGAAAATGGAAAAAAGTGAATTTCATGTGCTGATTAAACTTTATTTTTAACGTCTAAAACCCTTCACCGAAACCAAAGAAAGGCTTGATAAACGCTTTGGAATGGTTTACCATCGCACCTGCACAAGTAGCGACAAACGTTTAGGTCACCCAAAATATTCGATTTAATCCATGGAATAAAATTAGACGATTTGACTTGAAACACTTCAATAAAGGGTTTGCCAATATTTAGGCGCATTCCGAATGACTTTTGCACCGTTTTGTAACTGTGGTCTAAACATTGATCCATCACAGTACACCAGAGACTAAAGAAGACTCAAAACAGTGGGTTTCGGCGAACTAATATTCGGAGCTTTTGCACGGATACAATATCTATTTAAAGCAAAAACGATTGGCGAAAAATTGTAATATTCCATTATGACAAAAATGTATGAATTGGTCTGCGAACTGCAACCACTTCTAGTATGCTCTCTGGATTTAGTATCGATCGACAATTTTTTGTTTCCTTGTATAAAGAAATGGCTGGGTGGTAAGAGATTTGGATCAAACGAAATTGCGAAATTGTCCATTTCAATGGTGGGGCTGCTTTATCCGTCTTTATGGATAGTGAAGGGGCCTTTGACAAAATCTGTTTCCGAAGTTGAGAGTTACTGAGCGTGGGGTTTACTGCTATAAAATGGATCAACGCTATGCATAGGTTTATAGGTATAAATCTTAAAAATTAGTGTTCCAAAACCCGAGCAAGAGTAGCCAGAGGTTGCCCACAAGAAGAAGTTTAGTCACCATTGATGGCATTCTTTGGAGACTGGACTCAATAGACGTCCATAAGGTTGCACGTTCTGGCACTTATAGTTGGTGGAAAGTTCATCGAGGCCATTTAAGATTACATGTGGCATATCATACGAGACATGGTGCAATGAACAGGGTCTAACCGTAAATACTATGAAATCCGACGCTATGCTGTTCACTCGAAGGATGATGGGTCCGTTTAAAAGGCAGAATTGGTTAGGGTGCCGCAGGCGTTGGACCACCTGCTGCAAAGTCGAGTGCATGGAAGAAAGATTCTCATAGCACTTGAAACCCAGTCGGTTATGAAACCTACAAGACAAGTGAACGTGTACTTTAACTTAACATTTGTTATCGGTTAATCAGGTAAAGTTGATGTGGATTGAAGGATACATACACACAGCTGGAAATTAAGTAGCAAATCAACTAGATCTGCTGTGATTTTATGTGGACCGGAACTCTTGCCTAAGACAAGAGTATGTCTAGCAATGGGTGAACTCATGAAACGTGGCAAAAAGGGTATTATATGTAGACAGGTTCGAATAGTTATCAAAAAGCACCTTGGCAGGAAGGTCAGTAAGGTGCTCAGTAAGCTGGATAACTGCGTTACTGGTAGGTCATGGAAACTTAAAGTATCATCTAGCCAAGATAAAAAATACTTACAGACAGAAGAAGATGATACACACAGACTGTGCCTGGAAGAGGCTGAGACGGCAGCGCACATTGTGTGTGAATGTCCAGCACTGGCTAACAAAAGACTTAGTAACACGGATATAAACTTGTTAGATGTGGATGCCTTGCGGGATCTAAGTCTTGGACAAATGCTAGCAATTACTAGAGACTCCGTGATGAGAGAAAATGCAGACAGTTATCAAGTCAAGAGTAAAGGCTGGGTGACTCAATGAACTTAAGATTGCCCAAAATTACAAATCGGTTGATCATAATCATTGAAAACGGTAGGGGGTCGAAATAGGAGCCATTAAGAATGCGGTGTGCTTTCATATTCCCCCGATTAATTTATATATTACTAGCTATTCACTGCGTCCTTCACTACACTCATCCACAAAAATACAATAACCATTTGAAAAAAATATGCTTAACCCCTTAACTCAAAAACTCATCCTATTCTCACGACAAAACTGTTCAGTTTATATGCCAGGTACGATGCTCACTTTTCCCATCCTAATCTGGTTTTAGTTAGACTTTGCGTATCAACACAATAATAATATTTTACTTTCTATGGGAGGTACCACTCCCACTATCCTAATCCAGTCTGTATTTTGCTAGACTATGCACATTAGTATGTGTGTTGCTTGTTTCAAGACTCTACCTATTGTAGTTCTCTAGGTACACGATATTTTTTCACTTTGTATGGGAGGTACCAAGCCCTCCGTCCCAATCCAGTCTGTCTTTTGTTAGACTATGCATATGAGGGTTACTTGAGCAAAGTTTCAACACTTAACCTAATGCAGATCTCCAGGTAGACGATAACATTGTTCACTTTGTATAGGAGGTACCACACCCATAATTTTAATCCAGCTTGTGTTCCGCTAAACTGTGTGTTACTGGTGCAAAATTGAGAAGATCCACCTATCATAATACTCTAGCTACTTAAAAAGTGGGCGTGGTAAATTTTTCTTTCTATAAAAACCTAAATGGGTTATGATGAAGATTTAAAAAAATTGGCCAAATCGGTGCAGCCGTTCTTAAGTAATGCGAACCAACGAACATTTGATTCTGTATGATTCGGGTATAGATTTCAGCGATTAAAACAAAAATGCGTTTCAACGAATACCCTGAACCGCTTAAAGCCCAATCAATTAATTCTTTGTTTATTTAAAATAGATTATTACAAAGTACAATACCTAATTATAGTTTTAAAAAGTAAAAAGATTTAATTGTGTACTTACTTCTTGACCAATTTGACCCATATCTGCGTAGCAATCAACCATTGAGTACATTGAATGAAACAAATCCAGTTACTCGAAGAAGACCCAAAGGCGAACGAAGATAAATTTTTAATTTTTAGACGCCAAAATAACACCACCAACAAGAAAAGAGGCGAGAAAAAAGTCAAACAATTCAACTAGATACAATTGATGTTGTTGCTGTTGTTTCATACGGTTGATGCTGCTGTTGCTGATGGTGATCACAAACAGAAAGAACACGTTTTTATTTCACAAAGAAAAAATAATAAAAATCGCGTGTAATGTTTTGTTTTAGTACAATAAACAGTAGTAAGTGACGTTTTTTAGTGGTTTTTATTGTTGTTGTAATTTATTCCACTGGTTGTTATTTAAGGTTGGTTTGTTGTTGCTGGTATTTGTTTGCAATGCAGCTTAAACTGGGACAAATGTGGAAATTTTATCTGTTTTCTGTTTGTGTTGTTTTGTTTTGTTTTGTTCAAACAAAATCTATTTTTATTTCTCTTTTGAATTTGTTTTCTCTTTAAGTTAAGGTTTATTTGTTTATTTGGGTTGCATCGGTGGGGGTGTTCTTTTATTTTTACGGTTTTATTTTCTAATTGTTGTTTTCACTTAAGTTTCACCATAAGTTTCCAGTTTATTTCTTGCTTTTCGTAGGGTTTGTTTTGGTTTAAAAACACTAGAAACCGGTTCCAAGTCTATTCAACCGGTTAGATTTTGTTTGTTTGCTGACTTGTTGTTCACTTTTTTGAGTTGGAGTGTTGTAGTTTGCAGTGCAATATACTGCTGCTGTTGCTGTTTTCTTTTTTATTGTGGTTGTTGCTTGTTAACTGTCAACGTCACTCTTCGTTAAATACAAAACAATCTCGAAAACACACATACACACAACCTTGGCGACCGTGAGCCCCGTATGCACACAACAATAAATTTATATTAAATGATGAAAAACAACAAAAATTAAGCTTTTATTTGTTTGTTGTGCCTGGGGGAATAAGATGTCAACGTTTGTTATCGTTAGTTGATACTGCTTGGCGTTTTTGTTGTGGCTCTCTTGCACCTATTTTCAAACGAGTTCAGTACTAACTAACTACCCACTCACTTTTCTAAGTGCTATGAATCTATCGTGTTGTTGCCGCTGCTACTGCTGCGTCGTTTGTTGCCGTTATGACTTTTTTATTTTACCTTCTTTTATCAGTGTTGTCAATCTTAGCAAAGTTGGTTCGTGATTTAAGCGTTTAAATGTATAAAACTCACGAATAATTTTCGAATTAAAACAAAAAAATTGCAAGAGAAACTCTTTATTTTGTTGTATTTCAGTATTTTTACTATTGTTGCACTTAATATTATATTTTTTATGCTTTTCACATGTAATCATTGGTATTTTACAGCGAAATTATAGTGTTTGTTGTCAAAATATTGAAACCTTGTATCTTTGGTAGGAGTTAATTTGCTATAAAATTTTGTTTTTAATTTTATTCCGGTACGATTTCTGAAATAAAAATAAAAAATTACAAAAATAAGTAAAGTTTCAAAGCAAATATCAAATAATTAATATCTATAACAAGGTAGTGCAGAAGTGAGAAAGCAATAAAACCCCTACGAGTACATGCCTTCTCAATGTTTTTTGACATTCGAACTACAAAGCAATAACAAAATGCCATGTTGTTCTTGTATTGTTGTATTTTTGTAGAGATCCCACTACCTAGCAAGATACATATATCTACCTTGATTTATAATAAAAATATATTTCACAATCATTTATGATTACAGTTTGTCAAGAATGATTTTACACATTTAAATTATAAAAAATTATATTCGTTACAAATAAAATATAATTTTTTATTTTAAGTAATAATAAAAAAAGATCAAACAAACCCTGCAATAAAACCTATAGTCTCTATACAATTTGGAAGCTATATTTCATAGAATGCATTAGTTGCTTTTCATATTTTTGCGACCTTTTTTGAATATTTAAATTTAATTTATTTCCGGATTGAGATTTTTGTATGTTAGGTAAGGTTAATCCGCTCGCCTACACAAAGCGAGTGCACTTGGAGCACATTAAGGCCCACTGTGATGCCAAGAAAACCTATACTCCAGTTCATAAAAACCACCTTGAGCCTGCGTTTTTGCATAGTCGGGCAGTCGCAGAAAATGTGTTCCCGCTTCTCATTCACACAATACGACATATGTCGAATCATACAGTTCCCCATTATGATGCTTACTAGAAGCGATATCAAATTGTATCCGAGGGTTAGTAGAGGCTTCGTCCTATTCTCTTCGATTGGGGGCCAACGAATTTTGAGCAATCTGCAAGTGGTTAGAACCAACATTGTCCCCAAACTGGCCTGACCTCATTGCATTAATGATTACGTGACTGGCTGAACTTTGAAACTTGTCTAGAAGAGAGAGGTGTACTTTAGTGTCCACCTGTTTCGACCAGACAAATGCTTCCTAGGTGTGGGTAGGCCTGATTACTTCCTCGTCTTCTTCTAAACGTCCTTTTGCATGCATAATATGCACATAGGGCTTTTCCAATCCTGTTCTCAGCATTATATTTCAACGAGAGCTTTGGGTCCAGGATTACTCCGAGGTATTTGTCCTCCCTCAACATTTTCAGATCAATGCTATCCCTTTCTGAAAGACTGAACTAAGGAATTAAATATCTTTTGGTGAAGAGAATAAGTTCAGTCTTTTCAGGATTTATTCTAAGACAGTTGTTTTTCGTCGAAGCAGCTTTTCACAAACTTGCTCATCGTTCTCCAACCTAGACTAGAGATTTTGCTTCTACCTATAGTCCTCCTCCGTATCCCGTAGAGCGTCCTGTATCGAATATAACTCACATTATTAAAAGCGCCCTCTACATCCATAAAAGCTACAAAACATACGCCTTGCTGTGCAGTGTGTTCTCTTCACTGACTGTGCCTTCTTTACTGACGGCAACTTCCCTTTAGGTATGTTTTGCTCTATAGAGGTTATTTGGCGATGGACGACCCCTGACATACGCATCCACTAGTCTCTCCAGTGTCTTCAGCACAGCCACATAAGTGTCATATATGACTAATGTTTTGAGGGGTATATAGACCAAATTTAAATTGATTTTCTTTTTTTTTTGCGATTTTAATAATTTTTACGATTTTTATGAAAATTTATCAGATTTGTTTAACGCTGACCCTTTTCCATTTATTTTGCGCGTAAGACTGCATAATATTTAACCTTACATTAAAAGTACTCGTACATATAAAATATCTTCTAATTTATGAAGGACGTAAAAAGTTTTACGATGATAAATTTACTACGAATTGAAAATCATTGTCTTTTAAACAGAACTGCAGCGCTTTCAATATTAGTAGGAACATTATTTTATTATATTACTTTGACATCAGTGTCAGTTATTAACTCGCCCACACAAGTCGTGTTTAATATTTGCGCGCATAAATAGTAACTCTTTCAAGCGAATCGAAACCAATTAAAAAAAAAATATGAATGACCCGCCAGATGATGGTGGTATAATAGAACCGCCTATATCAATCAATAAAGGAAGATTTCTTTCTGTCATATCCCCCGGTCCAAAATATTTATTAATGAGCCGTTTGAACAGTGTAAAAACTCTTACAGAAGTATCTCCCTTTTTAATAAAAAAAATCATTGACAATACTTGCGGTGGTGAAGTGGAGATGTGTAAAAAATTACTAAACGGAACAATTCTTATAAAAACTAAAAATTACACTCAAGCGAGAAATCTTATTCAATTAAAATCACTCTCTTCCAATATTGAAGTTGAATTGTCCGAACATCCATCTCTTAATTTTGCAAAAGGCCTCATTTATTCAAATGACCTTCGCGGAATTCCAGAGGACGAAATTCAAAAAGAACTCAAATCACAACGTGTATACAAAGTAAATAAAATTTTAAAAAAAATGAACAATGAATTAAAAGAAACCGGTTTATTGATAATCACATTTGCCGCTATTTCTCTCCCGTCTGAAATATCAATCGGTTATGAAAAAGTTAAAATTAGACCTTATATACCTCTTCCCCTCAAATGCAAAAACTGCTTCAGATACGGTCACTTAGCTAAGTTTTGTAATAACAAACAAACATGCTTCAACTGTTCTGAAGAGTACCATATAAAAGAAGATAATGAAATTTGCTCAAACACACAGTTATGTATCAATTGTAAAGAAAACAACAACACTAACACTAATCATTCGGCTAATGACAAATCATGCCCAATTTTTATGAAAGAAAAAGAAATACAAGCAATCATAACACCCGAAAAAATAGGTAGAAAAAATGCAATTAAAAAATACAATGAGCGTCATCACTCTGTATCAACTTACTCTTTTATAACTAAAACAAGCATTAACAGCAATAACAAAAATCTCCAATGTAACGAAAAAGAAATACCAACACTCAATCCAGAATCTCTCAACAATGTTAACTCTGCCTCTAACGATGTTAATATGCTACCACCAACCCAACCGACAACAACAAAGCGTGTAATTAAAAATTACTCTGAAGATGTTACAAATGTAGAACCATCCGATTACGATAGCACTTCATCGCAAAACTTAGACGATGAAAAAAATAATAGTTTAATTCCAAAAAATACCAAAAACCAAAAAATACCTCTAAAAGAACAAGAAATCGTTTAGCAAAAGAACTAGCAAAAAATAAGGACAATAAGCGCTCTAAAAATTCATAAAATGGCACTCCAAGTCTATAAGAATATTTGTTCATTACCGCACCTAAAAACTACACTCTAATTAAATCTAATATAATCCTCTAGTTTTGTATGACGTTGAATATTATTCAGTGGAACATAAACGGACTTAATAATAATTATAATGAACTTTTTTTAAGGCACAATGTATTGCATATGAAGCTAAAAGACCAGTTAGTGATAACGTCAATAAAGAAACCGCCAACATTTGCAAAATTATCAAAGAAGCCGCCAATACATCTATACCTCAAACACACCCAGCTCTACCCAAGAAAGTTCCTTGGTGGAACGCTCATCTTGAGAACCTTAAAAAACAAAAAAATAAATCCTGGCACACATTCAAACGAAATATGACAATTCATAACTTAATTACTTATAAGAAAAATAATGCCCTGCTAAAAAGGGAAATAAAAACCTCAAAAAAAGAGTGTATTTATAAATTTACGTCCACAATAAATCCATCTTCCAAGGCCGACAAAATATGGGCTAATATACGCCGTTTTACAGGGTACAATGTCAAACAAAATATTCACGGGATATCTTCCCAAACAAATCCCTCTGAATTAATTACTGACAGGTCCAAAATAGCGAACGAACTGGGTAAGTTCTGGTCCGACAGCTCCCTCGACTCTAACTACTCCAAAGATTTTCAAAACCAAAAACACAAAATACTGTCAAACACTACAATTCCTGAACCAAGCCCAGAGGCGCTGAACATTGAATCCAATATAAGCATCACGGAACTTAACACATCTCTTATGAAGCTAAAAGGCAAAACACCCGGAATTGACCGTATTTCATACCCCATCGTGAAGCAACTACCATTTATAATGAAACAACGTTTATTACATCTTTTTAATAATATACTGAATACAGACATACCACAACAATTTAAAACCAGCATTACTATTCCAATTTATAAAAACGGTTCTGATAAAACCTCACTCAATTCATATCGCCCCATATCGCTCAACCCTTGCCTATCCAAAGTGCTAGACAAAATTGTTGCGAACAGATTATGGTGGTTTTTAACTTCTAATAGACTGCTAGACTGCCGACAGTTTGGTTTTACTAAAGGGAAATCTACAATAGACAGTCTTTTATATATAGACCATCAAATTGGCGACTCTCTATCACATCGGAAACATTTAACAATAATATCTCTTGATTTCCAAAAAGCGTTTGATAACATTGGAGTACATACCATCATTGACCAATTAATAACCTGGAAAACTGGACCAAAAATAATTAATTACATAATTAATTTTATGAAAAACCGAAAACTCATTGTAAGAGTCGGATCACATTTCTCTAAGGTCTACCCTCTCTATAATGGAATACCGCAAGGGTCACCACTCTCTGTTGTTCTCTTCCTTATTGCCTACATCATATATCGATTTCTTTATAAATCATCTCCATTTATAAAGAAATCGATTTCACATCATATGCCGACGATTTTAACTTAATTGTTAAATCCAACAAAAATAAAAATCCCGTTATAAATTTAAATTCACTTTTTTCAAACATCGTCGAATGGGCGAAGTACTCTGGAGCAGTGTTATCTCCAACTAAATGTAAATATATTCACGTCTGTCGTAAAAATAATTGTAAATGCCAAATCATATGCGACCAAATTCAAATAACAGAAGTCACAAATTTGCGCATTTTAGGACTACATTTCAACAAAAGGTATCGTTGGAATGAACATCTAAACAGATTAGTGGAATTCTTGAACAAGCAACTAAATATAATTAAATGTCTAGCATCTCACAAGTACAACTGCAACACCAAATCCCTGATACGAATCACAAAGGATCTTATATTATCGAAAATAAATTACGCACTACCAATATATGGATATGCACCTAAATCAATCATTCGAAAACTAAACTCACTAATAAACTCTTCATTACGATATTGTCTAGGGGCTTTCCCCACCTCGCGCATAAAATCCCTATATGCAGAAGTCAATATACTACCGCTCGAAATTCAAAGGGACATACTCACAACAAAACTTTATAAATCCTTTCTTGACACTACATCACCACTAAGCAAAATCATGTCAAAAATTAATAAATGCAAAAAGATAGCAAAAATACCATCCACCATCAATAGAATTAAATATAACTGCGAAGTTCTTAACATTCCAATGTCAACAACAAATATCAAAGGGAAACATTTTCAACAATGGAGAATTAACAAGGATAGTATTAACTTATCTTTACTTCAGCACTCAAAAAGTCACAATCCTACTCTATTCCCCACGTTTTTTTAAGAAATAAAGCAAAACTTACAAAATCACACTTTCATATATACTGATGGTTCAAAAAATGAAAATGCAATAGGATATAGTGTCACAACAGAAAATTGTGTCATCGAAATAGGAAACCTACCAAACTACAGTTCTATTTTCTCAGCAGAAATAATAGCGATTACTAGAGCACTTCAACTCATTAGCAACAAAAAGGGTAAATACGCCGTATGTACCGATTCCCTTTCATCACTCAAAACAATTTTAAATTTTTCAAACAACAACATCTATACCTCCAAAATTCGTAATGAAATCATAAAAAGACAGCCGGACGTAAAACTAATCTGGGTACCCAGCCACTGTAATATCTCTGGGAACGAATATGCCGACACAGCAGCTAAGTTTTCTCTCAAGTCACCTCTTATTACAATGAACAATTACAACCCTACAGACATATATCGGTATATCAACTCGCATTACATGAGAAAAGACACCACCCTTCAAAAAACATCGGAATGGTACAGAAAACTTAATAATAGTGCAGAATCAGGTAACATCTTTGATAAAATTAAAAACACAAACAGAATGGATCTCATCAAAATCACCAGACTTCGACTAGGTCACACAAAAATTACCCATGGATGCCTTCTAAAACTCCCAATTACGCCACCGTGCAACTGTTGCGTATCATACCCGACCGATCCATCACATCTTTTGTTATCGTGTCCTTTATTTTCCACACAAAGAGCCAACATATTTAAAAACGAAGACCCGTTAAAACTATTAGCCGATCCAACTGATAAGAACATATCTATAATAGTACATTATTTAAAATCTACTAACCTTTTTCACTTTATTTAATCGTTAAAAACTATCTAATAACACAAAATAAAAAAAAAATCTGTATATTGTATGTATATATTATAGCTTTAACTTTATTGTAAACTTAACATTATACGCTTGTGAGCTGAAGGCCTTAGTTGCTATTGCTCTTATTTATAATTTATAATTGTAAGCTATTTATTTATAATTTTAATTGTAAGCTAATTCTCTTAAAATAAAAAAAAAATAAAAAATAAATATATTACTTTGAAGATGATTTAGATATTTTGAATTGTTCCTACGAAATGGGAATAAAAATCTCTTAAAAAATGTTTTCCATAAAACCACTAAAATCCTACAAAAAGCGCTAAGGCCACATATGTACAACTAGAAAAAAACTCCAATAAAATTACTTAAATTGGGACGACAAATTAAGCTCAAAAAGATAGAAATTGGAATGACGACCTTAGCTCTAGAGAATAGCACAACCCCGTAAAATAGGAGAAAGTGTCATAAAATATTAAAGTTATAAACTTGAGAAGAAACCACAAAAAATGCGCCAAAATGATAAGAGAATCGCTAACATAAATTTTAATATAAAAGTAGATAAATCTAGAAAATAGAAAAACTAACAAAAAACCACTTGTAAAACCATAACAAAACAACAACAGAAAAACACTTAATTAGGCTTACATACAATTAATATATAAGACTAGCAACCAGTTTTATAATCTTAAAGCTTAAAAATAAATTGATTAGATAGAATTTTTAGTTTAATATTAAAGAGCATATAGCCCGTGTTCAACAATAGTGTATTAACTCAAAATTTAAAAATTTCAGTTGAGATTTATATATTGATTAAGAAAAATTATTAAAGTTGAAGCGTCGCCTGAATTATCCTCAGATCATTCACCCACTAGTCCATATATTGGACCAGCAAAATATCGTGTCACCAACGACTAGCACAAGCAGTACTTATTGTTATTCTAGTTATAGTCTCAATCAGAATTATTAGCCAATAGGAAGACAGAAAATTGCAACTTTATTTTCGGGATGGCGTAACCTTGTCTTCTATCATCCTTGTCGAGCGGTTCTGGACGGAAAATTTCTTAGAGAGTGGCAGTCACACAGATCTCCTCAACTCAAAAGCAGACTTAAAGAATGCACGAAACTGCTAAGGTAGACGCTGGAATCTCGAAGAGCAGCATCCAAGAAAAACTCGACTTAACTGCAGAATCGTAAGTATTCCTTAAGAACTTCGTCTGGAGGCTGCGCAAGGTGCGATACCGAAAAAGTATATTTGAAAAGGGTTTTAACTCCAAATGTATGGACTGATATTGAAAGGGCAATAACTGTTTTAAGCTCCAAGAACGCCCCTGGATATGATGAAAGCAGTAACAAAATTTTATTGAGTGGCCCCTTATTATTATTTTTATTTCTAATGCCATTTTACGTCTTGAATAAATTTTTATTGATGGTTCTTTTATGCACGGTAGAGCAGGAGCAGGTGTATACTCAGCTGAGTTGAACTTGTTGTGTTGGAGGAATACAACTCCGCTTACCAGGCAGAATTGCTTTAGTTGCTGCATGCGTTGGATCACCTGGTGGAAAGTCGGATGAATAGAAGAAAGATTCTCATAGCACTGGGTAACCACCTATACATACTTATAATAAAATAGTAACTCATTTCCGTATGTCTGTCTGCTACTGGATGGATTTTAACAAAATTTTCTGAGGAGGTACCTTAGCATCCTGATTCCAATATAGTATACCTTTTTCCGCAAAAATATCTCATTTCCAAGAGAAAGTGGAGAAAAAACAGAGAACAAACGAAATTTTCGGTTTAAAGCTACTGAAATTTTGGGTTTAAAACTGGGTAGGCGCCAATTGAAAAAATTTTTATTTGATTTGTATTTTTACTTTGTGGAATTATATTGTTGTCTGACAATTGGTGTGGAATACTTTCAACACAAAATCGAGCAAAATATTGTCAGGGCGCCCACGACGTGGCAGGCACAGCTAGTTCAGATATAAAACGCATGAACCAAGTTAACGTATACTCTAATTTAGTGCTGGTATGTCTTTTAAAACTTAACAGATGAAGCACCAGACCAACTAGCAAAAAGAGGATTTGCTTTGAACTTCTGTGGACCAGAATCCACAGTAGCACTGGGAAATGGCCTTAGAATGGGTGAACTCACTAAATTTGAAAAGGTCAATGGAGGCTACTACATGTAGACAAGATGAAAATCGAAGATGATATATGCAGACTGTGCCTAGAAGAGACTGAGATAATAGCGCACATTGTGTGTAAATGCACAGATCAGAAACTTTTAAATGTGGATGGCATGGGGGATGCTAACAATTTCTACGCACTCTGTGATGGAAAAAAAACCAATACTTACCAGTCGATTGTCTGAAATCACTAAAGTCAAGAGTAATGGCTGGTGGTAGCACGTGACTCAATTAGGTTGCCTTTAATGACAAATCAAAAAGCAAAACCAAAACTTCGGCATATGGGGTTCAAAGACTCCACATGCGTCTGGCGCTATCATGGAACCTTAATTCTTTAAAAATGAGGCTGGTCAAACAGTGCCTGTTGCAAGTATTTGATGTAGCATCATAACAACCGACTTCTCTCTGCCTAAATTAGATGATATAGATGTAGACAACATGAGCGTGAACTGTATGGCAGTCAGCTTGCAAAATAATTCAACGACAAAAACAAACACTAGAAAAAACTTTGTTTTCTATTTAATGCAAACCTTGGATAAGTTTTGTGATACCCTTTATTTGAAAAAGTCTATGACTATAAATTATTATTTTCAGTTGCTTCTGTTATTATTTTAAATTTCTTATCACATTTTAAAAACAGAACAATAGTTTGTTGTTGTTGTTGTTCTTGTTGTTGTTGTTGTTGTTGGGTTGCTACTGTTGCTGTGTATTGTTATTTAACGAAGGAAAACAAGCATATGTAGACTGTCAGCCCCTTCCTTCATTGGGCTGGTAAGTCAGTTAGTCAATCAGCCAGCCAGTTAGTCGCTAATTTATTCACACTTAGTAACTATGTACTTATCATTAGTACCTAGTTTTTTTTTTCTTTTTTCTTTTATTTCTATTATTGATTCAATATCTGTTAGAGTGTTCGTGTTTTAAATAATTTATTAGAGATTAAGATTATTTTTTAATCAGACACTTAATGCATTAGAAATTTATTTACTCAATATGTTTAATGAATAGTAATGTCTATAAATTAATGAATTTTTAAGTTAAGTTAATATTTTTATATAAAATTTTAAAATTTTATTTAGCATAAAAGTTTAAATTGTTATTAAACATTTGGTGAATAGATATCTCGATAAATACATAGTTTTTTTAGAGATAAAATATTAACGATTAAAATGATACTAAAAAATGGGCAGTACTTTTAATTTTTACAAAACTTAACAATAGAATTTTATATGAAACCATGGTTGTAAAATGTTGAGTTGTGGTACCCTTATTTGTCAGTAGCTCTGCCGACGTTATATTACAAGTTATAATAAAAATTCATCTCGTGTGGACATCGGCTTATGAAAAATAATTATGAACTTTGCCATTTCGGTAGTGCTTTAATAGTGACACCATATTTTCAGGACAAAATGCTTCTCTCTCGAAATCATGATTGGGAATCGCACCGTTTATACGTCACATGCATGCGTCTTTTTGATTCGATTTCAAAGTCTACTACCCGATTTTGTTTTTCGCCCTTTTATGTTTCTTTGTTTTTTTTATCAATTGTAATGTAAATTTAAATTTAATTTACTTACTAATATTTATTTATATTTACACACTAGCTGTGCCCACACACGTTGTGTGCGTCCTGACAGTATTTTTGTTTTAAGACGTATTTACTTTATATAAAGGTACCCATCCCTGGATAAAATTCTAAAATTGATGTAAAATTCCAAAATCTAAAAATTATTGTAAAGCTCTGTAAAAGGTGTTTAAAATATTTAAATAACAATGTAATTTCACAAAGTAAAAATACAAATAAAATACAAATTTTATTCAATTGGCTATTTGGCGGTAAGTAATTCACATTTTTAAACATTCGTTATTTTAAAACAGCGGCATCTATTGCGCAACATTGTTTAATATATTCCGCTTTTAATTAATTTTGTCATTATTTTAAAACAGCGCTATCTGTTGCGCAACCGTGTTTAAAATATCCCGCTTTCAAAAATAAAAGATGCCTTAAAGTATGCCGTATCTTTAAATGGGTAAAAAAAATCGGCATAATTTCACTGCTTTTTCTCCGCTTTCTTTTGGAAATAAAATTTTATCCCTTACATGATGCGAAAACAAACAGAAATGCAGACAGACAGGTAATATATTATTTTATTATAATTTAGGTTTCGTTTTTCGTTTACATTTAAATTTTGGTTTGAAAGTTGGTTTAGATAAACTTGCGATTAAAATTGGAAAATGCAGAATTTTTTTTTTATCAAAATCGAGACATAGATAACGGTCGTTACATTTCAAAAGGAATTCGCGAATATCGTTACATCACTATTATTTATAATCGGTATAAATTGTAAAAATTGACTTTAAGAATTGACTTTACTCGATATTGCAGTAACCATTACCCAAAGCACGAAAACACATTTGTTTTTATCTGGGAACAAAATGACAAGCTATTAATAATAATTTCATGCACGTACATGAAATTATCCCTTCAAGACGATCATTGTCGATGTCATGTTCATGTTCAAATATCATTGTCAGAACATTTGCCAACAGAACGATGTATGCCATCAAACGTTTTATTTTTAAACCACGCTATCTATCATCTGCTGCTTAAAAGTACAAATCCAAAATATGCTAGAACATGATCAAATGTATGTTCCTTATTCTGCTGACGCGTCGCGACATATTGTTCGTGGGCAAACAAAACGATGGCTCGTCAAGTTAACAATAAAAATCTATCATTAGTTTATGATGCGGGTTCATGTTTTCGATTTTAAAATATTACTAAATATAATAATTCTTGCAAAGAAAAACGACTTCAAAACAGATAGAAGGGTACTAATTCTAAACTAAAAATGTAAGAAGTAATCTGTAAGAATTAGATTTATACCAAATAAAAGATGCGCCAAAATTAGAAGGAAAAAATAAAGACTATTTGAATGTCAAGCCTCTCCCTATTACTGTTCAAAAGTTAAGTTATTTTCACCAGCATCCGTCACAAGCCTCAGTCTATAACGGTTTCAAAGATTCGGACACTCTTTAATTTACAATTTTAAATTAAAGACCTGTTGTTATAGAGGACTTGCCCACAAAGATTCTTTGTAAATTTCAACTATCTGTCTATAACGGTTAAAAAGTTTATCCATATATATCAAATTACATGAACTATTGGAATACCCTTTACATTATAATTCCAAATATTTATACTTGTTATCATACCAGAGAATATAGTGGATATTCTGCCTAATTTTCAAGTGTTTGTGTTTAACGGTTCAAAAGATAGGGCCAAATAGATCAAATTACATAATTTATGGGGACACCCTTTTATTTCCAAATTCAAATTTTATACTTTTTGTTATAGCTGACTAGCAATACAGATTCTTTGTAAATTTCAGCGGTCTTTGTACAACTGTTCAAAAGTATGGCCATATACATCAAATTAAATGAACTATTGGAGCACCCTTTAAAATTTTGAATATTTATACATTTTATTATAACGGTCATAGTAATCGACATTCTGTCAAATTTTCAAGCTTTTGTCTATAACGGTTTAAAAGATAGGTCCCAATAGGTCAAATTACGTCACCTATGGGGACACCCTTTAAATTTTAAATTTATTTTTTTATTAATTGCTGGTGTTGGGAGCTATAGCGACACGCAATTTTTTTAAATTTTAATTTGGTGCCCTTTACGGTTCCTAATACACGTAAAAAACATGTATGATGTATGACGACACCCTTTAATTTTTAATATAATGAACTGTTTTTAAAATGGGACCAACCTGAAAGCATAACCTTTTAAATAAAGAAAAAAAAAATTTAAAATCGGTTCAGAAATGGCTAAGTTCTGCGGTTACATACATAAAAAAAGCAATATTCAGACGAATTGATAACCTTTTTCTTTTTTGAAGTCGGTTAAAAATGATAAATGATTTTAAAATAATACTAATTATAAAATATTGTGAAGAATACAACACAAGAACAAACAAGATGAATCTAATAAGATCTTTGAAAAATGTTTGAAAATCACGCTTAATAACAAATGAAAAAGAAACATTCAAACATTTTAAAGGTTTAAATTTGTGCTCGGAAGTTTGTCTTCAAAATATACAATCACATGATTAGATCGACTGTTAGGACATTGCTAGCGCTGTCAGTTCGGCCTTGCTGTTATCGACTGTTCAGCAGTTTAGTATAAATATTTTATTATTTAAATTACAAAAAAAAAAAAACAATGGCATGCGATTCATTTAAGATATTGTTTAATATAAGTGCAGACGAGAGAATGTAAATATTTTTCTAGTTTTAAACAATAAACGAGCATTTAATTTTTGTGTTCACAATAAACATCTGTTTTCTTAGCTAAATGACATTCAGGCGTTTGTTTTTAATCAACAAGTGACCCAAAACATCATAAATTATACTTATTTATTTTCAGAATTATTCAACTAAAATGTGTCAATTATATTTTTTTTACATACTGACAAAGAAAATAATATGTATGTATGTATGTATGTATGTATGTATGTATGTATGTATGTATGTATGTATGTATGTATGTATGTATGTATGTATGTATGTATGCCGTTTTAGTTTTAAATAATATTATGTAGAATTTATTTGAAAAGTAAATTATTTAAATACATTGAATTAGAACAAGAAATAATAAGAAAGAAGGAACATTTTTTATTTATTTTTTTTTTTTTTGAAGTTTTTATTTAAGAAACAATAGAAATTATAATCTACCCCTTATCATACTCCAGACCTGGATATTTTCAAGTTAAAAGCCTTAAGGTCTCATCCTACATTTTGTAAATCTCTTTGTTTGTTTGTTTTCTAAATTTCCAAAAGTGAACTGATGATATCTATACGCAAAGAAAAGCCATGGTTGTGGTATAGTCACAAGAACAACATTATGTTCTCTAGAATAAAATCAGGTTGCGATGAACAAATTTTAGTTGTTTCTATCATTACTCTTGTCACGGTAAACTTGTTTTAGTTACTGTACAATTTTTGCTAACATAACACTATTATTAGTATGTTTAGTAATAATATGATTTCATTACAACTATATAATTTAAACATATTATGTTACTTATAAATTATGGTTACCTCCACCATGTTTTTCTTTTGCGTGTATGGGCACAGTGTCTTTTTATGATGGAGCATTAGAAATCTTTATTTCTCCGAGGCAACTCTTTTAGTTATATGACTACAGTTATAGCTGTCAATCTACAATCATGACTACACATAACCTCACCTTATACGACAGTAAGGCCCTGCGTGTCTGACATATTTCTAAATACATATTCTTAAATACAAATAAAGAGAGCATAACTTTTCCTCCCAGAAATAATTAGTTGCTTTTCCCAGAGGAATTACTCTTAAAAGGGAAAATGGCGACATTGGACCTATAGGTAGCGTTTTCGGTTTGCACTTTTTTATTTTTCAATATATAATTTTTTTCAGTTCGACATGCCTTAAATATAAAAAACTTAGTAATATAGACGAAAATTACGTCAAATCAACGAATAAATTATTCAAATTGACTTCTTTTAGAGATGTTATTTGAAATAATTTGATGAATTGTTTTTTTCTTAGAATTTGTTACTACTGTTTTAACTTAATTTTCTTTTTTTTTTCTTAATTTAACATTATTTTATTTTTATAAATATTTTATAAGGGTTTATTGAAATATGTTTTTAACAAAAGATATTCTATTAATTTAAATAAATTTAGTTTATAAATCGCATATACATAGATAGATTTAAATAAAAATTAAGTTGATTTACATATTTTTGTCGTTGATATTTAACAAATTTTTTTCGTGAATATTACCTACGAAATTTGGTTCAGTGTAGAATTAAGCGATAGATAAACTACGAAAAAATGGTAATAACAAAATCAGGCTAAATAAAATCAGATTAGATCAACAAAAATGGTACTAATTTCGGAATAATCTTTTACTTTAATCTTACAAATTTATTGTTCCGTAAGATATTACAAGACATTATTGTTGAACGGTACCTTATGACAATTTTTTATTGAAATATCGTAACTGTCGCCTGTTATGTTTCTACACTAATTTATAGGGTCCTAAATTCTGTGCAAAGTAATTAGAAATTTAGTTTTGAATTGAATAATTTAATTATGGCGAGACATTTTAATTATGTATATTATTTTCAATGATCAAAACAAAAGTAAAACCTTTCTGAGTCACGTTCGCACTGCACGCCTCTTCCCATTGTGTTTATTTGAAGTTTACCCAAAATTTAAATAAACAAATAACATCAAGAAATAAACAACGAAGATAAGAAGAAATAAGAAAATAAATTAGGAATAAAATTATTTTATTTAGGCTCGGCTTGAACAGCACAACGCAATCGAAAAACAAAAAATTAGAATAAAATTATTATATGTTGTGTTATTATGTTTCAAATAGGGTTTTTATTCGAAAACAAATTATTCGATTAATCGATTTTTTTTGTAGTTCGGATTATTATCTAATTAATAGAAACAATTTTTTTATACCAATTAGAACATATTAATATTTGGATGAAATATTATTCGTCCAATAATATTCGAATAAGCGAATAAATTTTTAAGCATAATTTTTTTTTATATTTCTTATATATTTTATTTTTCTATAAGTTTACTAAAAAGAATAAAATAAATCATCAACAAAAATAAAATTAAGTTTTTAATAGATTTTTAAATAAAACCCTAAACCTAAGTAAAACAAACAAAAACAAAATGTTGATTCCATTCCTATTCATAATAATTTCTACACACGAACTAAAATTTATTTAGTTCTCGTAGCAAATCTTCGGCATTACATAACGGTTATCGAAGTTAAGTTTCCACAGTGCTTTTTCCAACATTATATTATGAATACATGCAGTTCGGACGAGAATATTGACAAAATTTGTATAATAAAGTTATCGAGGAACACCACAACAATGTATTACACTAAGCCATTTTGCCAAAGAATTTTTAGTCATTTTTTGAAAGAAAATTAAATGTTAAATGTTATTTTAACATCATGGCGAAATTTTCGCACACCATAAGAGTAACGAGAAAGTAAACGAGCAAGAAATTTAACATGTGGTAATTAAGTTTATTCGCAAGCTTTAAGGCGGGTTTTTATTTTACATTATTTTGCTTACTATATGTTTGGATTTTTAAATTATATTAAAATTTAATCACAAACAGTTTTTTACCTCTACTGAAAATTTTAAAATTTTGAGTGAATACCCTCTTGTTGATAAAGTGCGATATGTATTTTCAGTATTTGCAGTCTAATTATAGTAAGACTTGGCCAAATCTAGACGTCTTTTTCATTAAGATCTGATCATTCAAGGCTTGCCTGCTACCGAAATGTATCAAACTTCGTGAAATAGTTCGCTTAAATAATGCGGAGTTACATTTTTTTCTTTTATTATAAATCTGGACGTTAGTGGATAAGATTTTGGGTCGGGCTGTAATTTGTTTGGGTCTGTTACTACGAAGAGCGCTGCTGATAGTGTTATATTCTATTTGTTTATAAGCATTAGGCACCATTTTCACGGAATACCTGAGCTGTTCTGGCATTTCTGTAAACAGATTTAGAATTTATTTCAAATACTATTAGGCCCGATGCGACCAATGTATTGGGATACTGGTATCGATACGCCTTGTAAGATAAAAAACAAGTTTCCTTAATTGGTCCCTTTTTGGCCCTCTTGCGTCCTGAACGATTATAATCAACCGATTTGTAATTTACAGCAGCCTTTCTTTCCTACTTTCTTAACTTTATTGGTTTCAGACTGTCAACTGGTATCCGCCTTCTTTCTTGTCACGGTGCTGTGCTAGTACTGGATATTCACACACAATGTGCGCTACTGTCTCAGCCTCTTACAGGGACAGGGTTAATATTAAGTCAGCCGCTAATTTTTGCGTTTCCTTAACAAATTTCGATTCAACATGTTGTCTTATAAATTTCGAAATCTCTTAACTATCTTAATGGCATTAGATAAATAAGCAGTGGCTTTTTTAAAACATTTTTTTGTATCCCCTTCGAAGTAAAATTTTTATCGCCTTTTCTATCATTTTTCATTTCTCAGTTTTAAGTTTGACTTTGCAGACAAAATTCTTGTTCTAGTGTCTTTAGCATTAGGTTTTTCGTAAAGTATCGTGTACCGAAGTATCGCCGATATATCGGAATCGAATGCATCCCTAAGTAATTTCAACACCATAGAGTAACGATTTTGTGACTTCTTCAATAGGAGATACTGGCAGGGTAGCTCTATTTATCAAACGAAATTGATACATAAATTATGTATGTATTTAAGTATGTATGTGCATTCATACATATGTATGTATGGGTATTCGGTTTATTATTTTAACAATTAACACATTTACTCGCATTTGTTGACACTTTCCTATCATCTCGTTTGCTTTGTGATACATACTTTTGTTATTGTCATTTTTATTGTTGTAGGAATAATTCCCACTATACATACATCCATATATACATATGTACATGCATACATACTAATGTAAATGGCATGCATGTCTATACATGTTTATCATTTATCATTACTGCGAACGAAAATATCGTAGATATTTGAAATGACACATGTATTACTGTCAAAACTGTTAGTTGCTATTGTCACAATTGTTAAGTAATATGATTAATTTGTTATTGTTGTTTTTTTTTTGTGAGTTATATTGAAGTATGACAATAGGAAGAACAATAACAAATCCAATAACAACCAGCGATAAGTAATTTGTTTATAACTAACTGTGCCCGCCACTTCGTCAGCGTCCTTGCAATATTTTATTCGATTTTGCATTGAAAGCAATCCACACGTTTTTAGTGTCGCCGTAAACTATGCTGCATATCAGTTTATGTATTTTTTACTTTATGAAAAAAGTATGCATATCCGGTTAATTCAACTGCGTACTTTCACTGCTTTTTCTCCACTTTCTTTTGGAAATAAGATATTTTTGCGAAAAAAAAGTATCCAATATTGGGATCAGGGTACTTAAGTATCTCCTCACAAAATTTTGTTAAAATCCATCTAATAATTTTTACGTGATGCCAACGCAAAAGAAAAGCAGACAGACAGACGGAACTAAGTTACTATTTTATTATAAGTATGTATGTATAGATACAGACCAGGGATAGCAAATTCTTTATCATTGTGTTATTTTTGCACTTTCAAAAGAAGAAAATACCTCAACTTTATTGCCCCTGGGGGCATATTGCCTTCTAACACCATGACGGAAATTCTTGGTTGGTATATGAGGGGCACCAGTCCCCAAGGCTTATAGGGGAAGATAAAAATCTGACATCCAAATGACTCGTTCCACGGAAACCAGCAGAGAAATATCCCTCCAAATCTATGTGACCATTTATTAGTGAGGTCCTGCTAGTAGTAATTTGGTAACTGTGGTTTAAACCTAAATCTTAGGAATGCAATGCTCAACAAGGGCTTTTGTAAACACACTCTTTTCACCTTGTGATAATACCACCTTAAGAGCAACATTGACTATTTTTTTATGTTAAAAGCAACGTTCCTCTTTGTGAGTTTTAAAATAATCTTATAAACAAATCATTTTTATTTTATTTATAATTTTAAAACTCAGCAAAAAAAAGGTAATTTTTAAATTTGTGCCTTGATTATGTATCTTAGATAAGAAATTTCTCATATGAAATTATTATATTCAATTTATTTTACACAGGGTGAGCTAGAACTAATCATGAACTTTTCCATTACTCCAAAATATTCTTAAAGCATTAAACGCATAGACAACAGCGGCTACACAGCTACACGGCTACAAATGCCGTTGGCTACAATAGTCGCCGTGTAGTCAGCTAATGAATTATGTTGAAGACGACAGCTACATACGTATGTATATCAAAACTATGAATATGTTTGTAGAAATACATATTTTTCTTTTAAAACCAATACTTTTTCAAAAAATACTTTTATCATATCAAAACAAATAAAAATACATATGTATTTGCTCGAAACCTTTTAATTGTAAATAAATTTGTATTTTTAATTTTGTGACATTTTCTTCTGTCGAATAAAATAAAATTATCGCAAACAAAATTAGAAATTAGCCTAAGTTAGCTACAGCCACAACGGTGGTCGTGTAGCCATGTAGCTTTGATGTCGTCAAAATAATCGTCTTCATATAAACGTGTGTATTTTAATTTTGACAGATTGTAGTCGGTATCCTGCTGTCGTCTATATGTTTAATGCTTAAAACAAATAATGATTCGATTTATTTCAACCTGGTAAAATAGGATGACTTATGTTTTTTTATAAAATTTTTCATGGGGAAGTAGCCGTCCCCTAATCCTATACCACCAAGCTTAAATTCGAAAATGCACATTAGTCTTAAAGTAGCCTATATAAAATTTAAAAAGTGTTCAGGTGATAGTTTTCCAGATATAGTGTAGTTAATAATCATCTTTTGGCTACCCTTGAGGTAAAAATCAACAAACACAGACTCACAAATGCCTCAATAAAATATCGTTTTTCTGCAGAAGTATTTTTTAAATATGTTGTTGCTGGTGCAGTTACTAATCGAAATCGAAATCGAAAATACAAAACAGCAATTTTTCGAATTTTTTTCTGTGTTCGCATCACGTAAAAACTACTTGAATATAAATAAAATTGTGTGAGAACGTATCTTAGTACCACGATTCAAATATACGATACTTTTTACCCGCAAAAATATCTCATTTTCCATATAAAAATTAATGGAAGTACGCAATTTTATCGACTTAAAGGTACTGCAAACTTGACAGCAACTTTTTTTGTGGAAAGCTGCATATTTTAAACACTATTTACATAGCTCTACAATAATTTTAGAATTCTATATAAACCCGCTGTTCTTGAGCAGTTAATTACCCAGAGATGGGTATCTCTATATAAAGTAACTACATAAACCATATATGAAGCACTGTAAAAGTATGAGTCTTAAAATTTGGTGTGTCTTACTTTCAAAGCAAAACAAAATATTGTCAGGACGCTTATGACACGTCATTGCGATGTGGCGGGTACAGCTAGTTTCTTGTGTGCCTATTCGGAATAAGATAACATTTCGTTTTTTTTTCTTTTAGGCAAAATTTAGAATTAATGCGTGAATGCGTTTTTAATGAAATTGTAATTGTTTTTTGTGAAACTTAATTTTTTTTTTAAATTAAGATTTATCCATACAGTTTTTTTTTTTATTTTTGAACTGTTTTATGTATTGCATACAATGAAATTTATAATCAAGCTTAAGTTCGTTTTTATTCTCTCTAAGAAAGAATTAATTAAATTACAAATTAGGTGATAATATTAAAGAAAAATTGGGAAAACTTAATTTTTAGACACCAGCACGAGTGGAATGCACATTTTCTAGACAGCCACGTCCGTTATCAGCACTACTTGTATCTAATCTACTTAGGGTAGTGTTTTAGTTGTAAGCATCATCTATTTAACCAACCAAACCCAGATAAAGTGTTTTTATATTTTGGTAAAAATGTTATTTTTAGGTGAAAATTCGATTTTTTTGTGAAGTTTCGATTTCTTTCAATATTTTAGCGAAAACGTTTCAATCTTTAAGTGGATTTTCGATTTTTTTTAATTTTCTGAACTTTCTGACCAGTATATTAAAAATTTCAACAAGTTATTAAAAGGTTATTAAGTTCGCTCGTCTCCCGTGCTTTAAAGATTTCAGAACAGCCTCTGGTAAAGGACATAGATAGACTGTCCTTAGTATTCAAAACAAGAACTTATTGATCTGTCAGTGTATACGCTAGCGTTTTCGAATAAACAAGGCATCAACAAATCCAATCAAATTAATTAAGAATACATATGTATGTATGTATTTGTCTTAAACATTTTTTTTTAATTTCAATTTTATATGCTTGCTAAAGATTTTGTTTTTCTTTTCTAATCTTTTATTTGTTTCTTTTTAATCTTTTTAATCTTTATTATTGTATTTTTCATTTAGTACGCGATAAAAATTTACATACAGCCTTTGATAAGGCTGAAAACTAAAGATAAAGCAGCACACTGATCAAACTGTTACTTATGAATACAAACATCTGAATTGAGAATGTATGAAGGACAGACTTAATGATCTCAGGTTTTTTCAACAAAATGACCTGCATTTGCAGATTTGCCTATTACGTAGATTGTTTTGTACGTATTTATTTGAAGCAATTTGTTGATGACTGACTTCGCAACTTTAAACTGGCCGAACAACGTCATCTAACGGGAAAACATGCGCAAAAAATTTAAATTTTATTTTCGGGATGGCGCACAGTGAACGGTGCCCATAGTAAAAATGGAAAAAAATCGAAGGAGTTATGGCTGCATAATGATATTTTTGGCACATATCTCTCTTGGCCTACTATTTTAAAAAATGAATTAACATTTGTAGAAATCCTTTTATTTTTCCGGTGCGGAGACATTTAAATACCCAAAATTCCCCCATTTCAGTAATTATTATTTTTTTGAATTTTAATCTATCATTTCACATACAAAATGATAAGCGTGATGGTTTTTTCTATAAAATATAACCAATCTCCAATCTCATCTACTATTATGTAATTAATAATTTATTGATTATTGTTGAAAGAGCTACTTGTATTTATTGTATTTCTATTGGATGCAATTAATGGATCAGAAGAAATTAGGAGTTTATTCATTAAATCTTGATAACAATTTTCTCAGCTATTTTTTCGAGTGTGCTCAAGTCTGTTCTTTCTTAATTGTTTTGTGAAGGACAAGGTATATTTAACCAGGTGACTTCACAAGGCGGAGCTAATATTAAAAATAATTTTTTTTAAATTTTTTTTATATGGAGTTTGGCATTAATCAGGTATTTTAAGAGAGAATAAAATAGATATTACTGTCAAAATCCATATAAAAAAATTCAAAAAATTTTTTGCTGAAATTTCCTCTCCCTTACGCTATCACCTTGTTTAATATGCCTTGGTGAAGGCATTCTAAAGCATTCGCCCGTGCACTCACCTTCTACTAATTCGCCCTGGTTTAAAGCATAGCCTACTATTATCGTACATTTTCAAATATTAAAAATATCAACTGATAATTTTAATAAAAAATATCAAATAAGGATGATTTTTAAAATCATTATATTTCAAAAGTTGGCATAGAAAACACCTAAATGTTTGTATACATATTTTAGTATAGATAACAGCAAATAAGAATATTGATTCATAAAAGTAGTTTTTTGATGTGCCTATTTTTTCGGGTCCATCGAAACTGACTATTTTTTTTTTAAGTACATATTTTGGCTAAAAACTTCACAATTTTTTTACAGTGTTGTTATAAATATTTGAATTTTATGATTTTTTCATTGTTTCCGCTACATTTTTGAATAAAACAAATATAATTGCTTGCATTTTTATTGAAAAATGAATTTTTGAGATTTATTTTTCCAAACCCATTTTTTGTTACTTAAAAATTATGAAAAATTTATCAAAATAATTCGAATTTAAAAACGTGTAACTTTTTATAGGTGCAACGCACATGAAAAACCAAACCACCTCTGGAATCTTCTTTCGCATTCATCCCATATGTAAATTCGAAAGTTTTTTTTTTTTTTTTTTTGATTTTTTTCTACTAGACAGTTTACTGTGTGGCGTAACTTTGTCTTCTATCATCCTTGGTAGATGCTTTATGAAATCATATGCTACCAAGAAAGAATAATTAAAAAGTCATCTTATTACCAAAGAGACCTACGATTTCTCACTAGAAAGAACTGAAAAATACATCAGCCAAAAACTGCCGGAAACTGATTGATGCGATGAACAAACGTTCTAACGCTGTAGTTCAGCAAAAAGGCCTTACAACTAAATTACCTATTACCTATACATCTACCCCCGGGGGTTCCAATTGTCACTGCAGGAATATGGCAAATGCTTTGACGCGTTTCACTCGGGGAAAAAAGGGGCACCAGACGCTAGGGATCCTAGAGCCTAAATCTGTAAGAAAAGGTCTGTATGTTAAAACATACGGGTCCTCTTCGAGGCCTGACCAGTGCCAAAGGACTGGTACCACGGGAATCGGTGGCCCCACAGAGAGCCTATCCTCTCTGTGACCGGTTATTGGTGAGGTCCCCTTCGGGGGTACACGTGGTGGTTATGGTTTAAGATCGATTTATGTAGGTAAGGTGCAAGGTCGATCAAGTGTGCTATTGCACTCTCAACAGACGGAGTTTGGATAGTCTCCAAACCCCTAAGCAAGAGGTTATAATGTGGATCTAGGCTTGCCTTGGAAAGGCTTGCCATATTATATAAATTGCTACTCATTGTGACTGTATCACACACAAAAAGCGATTGGTGGCAATCGTAAAGTGTTGTTATACTACACAATGGGGGCGCTAGTCTACGCTTAAGTGTCACTCGGTGCTAAGACCACCGGGAGGTTAGGCCGAGTAGGCAGGTACTCACGTTAATCTTGTTCCACAATTACCTATACATATAGGGTTATCAAAGTAAATAATAAAAATCCAGAATGTTGCAATTTAGTTAATTCTAGCCAGGGTTGGAGAACTATGAAATTAGAACTGTTTATTAGTGTTAGAAAAATTATTAAATTAAAAAATTTATTGAATAAATTTTATATGAAATTGTACCAGTGTTCCACTGATGTGACGATTGTACCAAATTTCGTACAAATGTTGTTGTACGCAACACTGCAGTAAAGCCATTTTAATAATATTTTGAATTGGCGATGATTTAGTGCTGTATAGTATACTGGCGAAGGAGGGCGCTGTGCTATAAGTATACTAGTAAGAATAGGAACTAACACATATCAGGAAATCTGGGTTACGAACCCTGGCGCCTCCAACCAACATGTATGCTTAGTAGTCGCCGTGCTAGCTATCTAAGCTTCAGCACCCCGAATTAGAAATTATGTAATTTTTCTTAAAAGTCATTTCGTTGGAAAATGTTTTATTTCTGTTGCGTCCTTTTGGTATTTATTTTTTCACTTTTTTGGACTTATTTTGTCATTTGCAATTATTTGCAACTCCAAAAATATTAGAATTAATTTGTATATTCAGTTGGATGTTCTTTTTTTCCTTCTTTGGCTTTAGACATGGAAGTTATTTCACTTAGGAGTGGATTTTAAATTTCCCGGAAAACGGGGAAAAAATTATTGCACTTCTGGGCTTCCCGGGTAAAAATCATTCCGAAAGAAATTACGTTTATTTACTAAAAAAAGTATGTAAATAGTGATAGTCTTAATAAAATAAACTAGCAAAAAAAAGATTAAAAAAAATCATGGGTTCATAAAACTTTAAAACAAATAAAAAACATTAAAAAATTCAGGTAACGGATAATATGTAAGAGATAAAAAAAGATAAAAAATATTAATACCAGGCCTGTTCCAAAACATTTGTTTTTATGAAACTAAATTTAAATTTCACAAGAGGTATTTTTTCCATAGGAATTTTTAAAATCATGTGATTTAAAATCGGTTATCTAAGGGAACGTGTTTAAAGATGACTTGCTTATTTTTAAGGCATCTTTGTTGTCATTTTTATATTAAATTGCTTGGTTTACATTTAAAGAGTTCTTTTTTTAATTTATTATATTTTTGTAGAAAAATGTATGAAAATTAAAATTCCTAAAGAATGCTTATTTTGCAAAATTATGTTCTTCTCTTGTAGTTTTTTTTATGAATTTTTCCGTTTTATTAAACTATCGGAAGATTAAGTGTTTAGAAATTACATCAACGCTTGCAAAGCTTACAAAATATTGTGGGCAGCAAAATAATTTTTTAACATGCCCATTGTTGCACAGCTTTTTATACCCTTCATTCCGTCTTTCCGTGTGTAATGTCTACAATACTCATTTCCGTTTCCAGAAAGTATATAGTATATTCTTGATCCATAGAAAAATTGATTAAGCGATGTCCGTCTGTACGTGTTCGAGTTGAAATGGCATTTGCCAAAGCACCAGACGAAGTACAGCAAATTTAAACCCACCAATCTTCAAGGCATAGTTTCGAAAATTTTAGGATTGCAATTCAGCAACATCAGACGATCCTATTCGTTGCTGCGGGCAAAAAACCACGCTCACCTATTATGACTAATATTAGAAGTTATTTCGGATCACCTTTATATTTACTATCTAGTCAAATTGAAATGAAAATAATTGTATTCTGGTATAGAAAAAAAGTGGTCTAATAAATCAATGTAAATATCTTTTTATGTGATATATTTTGAAAGAGATTACCTTTTTCGGTACGATTTTGGCCGAAAACTTATATTTTCTGAAAAGGCGCGCGCAATAAACAGCATTGCAGCATCTAGAGATTGGAAAACTTGCGCATTATTGTCTCGAAGCCAAGAGAGACTGACAGTTTAAAATAGTTGGCCTAATTTTTTTTTAATATTAATGGCATTTTCATTTTAGTCATCGGCGAGCGCTACAGAGCTATAAATACGCATTTGTTTGTCTAAAGTAAAGAATACGAACTTGGATAATACAACATATCATAGAGGTCTGTTACGCAAAGAGTTCGGCATATTGTCTGCCATCTTGGCGAAGTTCCTTTATCCCTTTCGACTTTTTTGTAGGGTGTCGTTAAAAAGCGATGTTATGTGAATTATCCAGAAACGATTTACACTCTTAAGACGAATATTGTCCCAGACATTTGTGAGTTAGAACCAGAACAAGGACTTGGACTGCGATGCCACTGCAGTAGTCACACGAATGAAATCGTGATCAAAATTAATTAAGTTTATTTCATTTTATTTTATTTATAAAAACATATTTGGACCACCCGTTTTATATCGGTGAGTAGCTTTTCGATTCCCTTCGTTCCTCAAAAATGTAGTTGAGTGTCGTGGCTTTACTCTCACTTGTAGTGATTTCAGACTTATTCGACCTTATTCCTCATTCCAGTGAATCTCATATTCGCTGACATTTCTTGACATTCAAGCACAATGTTCGCTACCAATTTAGCCTATTCCAGGCACTTCTTTCATTTTCATCTTGACCAAATGATACTTAAAGTTTTTATGACCTTTCACTAAAGTCTTTATCCAACTCAATGTACCCCGATTATGTCTCAGCATATGACTGACCTTTCTACTGAGAACCTTTTTAAAAAGTTGTGTAAAGTTTAAAAGGATCTGGAATGCGCCCAAAAAATTAGGTATTTAGTTTTATTCCTGAGTAATATAATTTATTAATTTCTTATGCCTATTAAGAAAGTGTTTTAATTTTCGTCTTTTCAAACGAAGATTTCATATTTTGAACAATGAACTTTCAAAAATGTTTGCTTAAATTTTAAATTTATATTTCGCAGTTGCGATCACTTAAATTTATCTGTGTTGTAAAAGTTAGTTTTTTTTAATTTTAAATATTGTTTTCCTTCTTTATTGTTCTCCATTTTTCAAATACAATACAGCTTCACTTCATTTTGATAATTTTTATGAACTTTTTTGAGGAGACTCATGAGAATGTATGTATTCGTGTGTATGTACCCAGCGGGTAAAAAGGAATTTATTATATATCCATTATTGAAATGGATCGATTATGATCCCTTTCGAGGTTCCTTACTTGTTTAAACAAAAAAACACAGAAAATTCAAATTTAATGGAGAATGTTTATTATAATTTGAAAGAACATTCTTTGGCATTTATATTTTGGACGGATGATTCCACCGGCCCACAAACCACACCAAACCGTTGTTTTTTTTTTTTTTTTTTTTTTTTGAATGAAGTAGGAGCTCTTCAGGTTGCCCTTCGTTCCAAATGCGGCAATTTTGTTTGTTTACATACTAATTGAGCCAGAAATGGTCCTCAACGCTAAACAAAATTTGCCTCAAAAAAGTCGGAAGTTGGAAGTTTTCAAGAGCCCATAGAGCGAAGCGATTCAGGCGTAAGTCTTTCCATTATGAAATGCCAAACAATATTAAACAAAAATAACATGACAACATGACACGACTCACAAGTGATCTGTCAAAAAAAGGATATTGAAAAAAGTACCTGGAAATGGATCACCCTTTATGATTTGGAAATAGAAATATTTGTTCTTAATTTAAATATTGAAATTACTTAGGTTTTTAATAATTTAAAATGTTTTTTCTATTAGTTTTAACAATAGGTAAAATAAATAAAAATGTTTATATAAATAATACAAATGTATACATTATTTTATGCTTGAATTTTATTAATGAAATAATAAATTCTAAAATTTATTCGCAGGATACATTGAAATAATGCATTATTTTCCTAGGACACGATTCGTGTTAAGAGCAATGGATACTGGAAGCAGAATATTATACATTCTTTGTATTACATATTCATTTCTTATGGATTACCTTTTCCCGCTGGGTATTTACTCATGTATGTAGTATGTATGTATGTATTATGACTTCACTCATAAAGTTAAAATTGTCGTTACGAATTTTGGCTTAATAATTTTTTTATAATTTAAATAATAATAAAATGAAGAGATAAAAATTTCTATTTATTTAAATTCTTTTAGACACTTCCTATGAAACGTATTATTAAATACATACATATGTATGTATGCGTATAAAATGAAATAAACAAATATAACACAGTGGAACAAATAAATAACTTCTCGATTCTACTATCAAAGGGTAGTAAAACCCTATACACAATTTGGCTAAATTGAACCCTAATTTTATTTATGGGCCTCGAAAGATTCGGAAAATCAGTGGGCCCTTCATTCAAACTAGGTGATAGCGCTTTACTCTGTTTGGCAATAATTTAGCCGAGAATTCGTTTAATAAATTCTATATACATTTTATGTCAAAAAAGGTAACTTATTCCTGCACTTTTTAAAAAATAAAATAAAATTTTTTTTATTACTCTTTTTAGCATAACTCTTAAATTTTCACTAACAATATATGGGGAAATTGTAGCCAGTGTAAGCCTGAACAACTGTTGTGAACACACCCATACAAGTATGTTCGTAAAAGCTGTTCATTTTTACATTGGCTTCAACTATCCCATCTATTGTTAGTGAAAATTTAAGAGTCCCTGTAAGTTATGCTGAAAAAAAGTAAAAAAATAACTTTTCTTTCCAAACAATGTGCAGAAATAAATAATTTTTTTGATATAAAATGTATATAGAATTTATTAAACGAATCCTCTGCTACATTATTGCCGAAAAATGTTAAGCGCCATCACCTAGTTTTAATGAGATATTAGACAAAAACTGATAATACCTTTTTTGAAGGAGCCAATGATTTTTAGAATCTTTCAAGGCCCACAAATAAAAATTGGTCACCAATTCCGCCAAACTAAGTACAGGGTTTTATTACCCTTTGATAGTAGAATAGAAAATATACTGTCACTTCCTTGTATATTTTTCACTGTTGCACTGTGTAATTAGATAACATACAGTCACATTCTCAGCTCCATAAAACAACAATCAATTACGTTTTTGTTTCTTTTTGGCAAAAACTTTGCTTTCCTTTTACTCTTTTCAACTTTTTGTTAAATGTTCTACATATACTGAAACTATCACTCTGAAAACATTTAACATTTTTGCTTCTAAACCCCTCGTCTTCATTTGCTATCAACATGTCTTAACAAAACTTCATTTAAAAAAACAGTATTAATAATAATGTTTTTTTTTCATATGAATTTTGACTTTTGTTAAGAAGGCTTCACTATCCTACACAATCGTACGATTTAATCAACCAAAAATCTGACAGAATTTTGTCCTACTTTAAAAATCGTTTAAAAATGGCGTTGTAGATGCCACGCTATCATACAAAACAAGATTTTGCAACTCTGATCGCATGGAAAAAACAATATTTAATTTTGTTGAAGCATTGTGTTTTGTAGAATTTTATTACTTATAGAGTATTTTTGGCTTCTCTAAAATTAGGAAAAAGGTTTCCTGATGATCTGGCCTGAGCAACCAGTGAAATACGTATAGGGACTAGCTCTTTCCCCCAACAAATAAATTGCATTTTTATTAAAAAACGTTATGGGTAATTAGCATAATATTAAATAATTAATATTTAATGAATTTTTTCCAAAGATTATCAAATCGTACGACTTGTCAAAAAGTGTGTCACACACATACATTTCTAAGCCACACTATCATACTTTTTGAGCACACATGCATTTTTTGACATATCGTACGACTGAGTATGATAGTGAATCATGGCTTTAATGGAGACGGGGGGTAATGTTTCAATCAAATAGAGTTTTGTAAAAGTAAAGATGCAATTGAGAATGTTCGGTTCTTTAGGTGATAATAAAGGGTCCCATACACAGCACAATATTTAACACTTCATTAAAACGATAAAAAGTCTTATATCTTAAAAATAGTTAAATTTAGCGCTGACAGCGCGAATATTTTAATGATTTTATTTCGAAGAATTTGACTATTATTCAGTTATTGCATCTGGCAACTTTGATTGTAAATTTTTATATTTTAAACTAAAATATTAAAAGCATGCTTTTAGGAATTACTAAAATGTATATAAAAATACGTTTATTGTTTAGAATCCCCTTTTTATTAGGATTCCGTACACAAAAAATAAAAAAGCAACACTATTGTTTTCGCTACAATGTCTGTGTATCAGCACATTATCTCTGTAGCCGTAAAAGATTGACTCGTGAAATTATCACAAAAATTGTGTTATACCGGCCGCTATAACAACAAAAACTAAAAATTTTAGGATATTCCCATAGTAAAACATCGTACGATATATTAACATGTATAAGAAATTAAACTATAAAGGTGTGTCTATAGCAAGAGCCGCCACGCAAACCCCTAAGGGTCTGTGAGCACAAAACATCTCAACCAGAATCTCACAAAGAGAACAAAACATGTAAAAATAAGTAGCATACCAGGTTTTAAAAAGGTAGGTTTGTATCACTTTGCTAAATATTTAGCAAACCAATGCATTTTCACTTTAACCACTTTTTTTGGTTGGGGGCCTTTGTTATAGTGACGTGATTTTCACTTATATAAGAGGTGTTTCAATAAGAGCGCAGGATTTCAAAATCCTGTTAAAAAAACATGGGTTTCTGTAGCAAAGTATTGAAATATTTACTGATTTGGAAAATATACATGCATTTGGGAATTATGTATGAAATAAAAGCACATGTCGTCAATATCAATAGCTTCCAAATGAGGCACAAGAAACTGTGTTATCATAGCACGATAACTTTCGCCATTCACCGTTACTGCATTACCTCCTTCGTTTTCGAAGAAAAACGGTCCAATTATTCCTCTAGACCATAATGCTCACCATACAGTGACCCGTTGTGGAATGATGAATCATTCGTATATTTTTTAAGCCCCAAATGCGACAGTTTCGTCTATTAACGAAGCCATCGAAATGAAAATGGGCTCCATCACTGAAAATAATTTTGTTTGCAAGACCAGCAAGTTGCTCAAGAATCCAGTGAATTCTCTTCGCTGTTAATGGTCTACTGGCAATTGGATTTTGTACGCATGCAGCTTTAAATCTTTAGGGAGAATTCGCTTGAAGAGTGCTTGTTGAAATGTCCAATTCTTGTGTCCCATGGCGAATTGACGTCACTGGATTTTCTCTCACACCCTCGCGAACTGCCGTAATGTTTTGTTCTGAACGACCTCTACGAGCTCGTATCGTATGTTTCACATCACTAACAGAACCAGTAGATGAATTAGGCACAGCAGATGAATTAGGCACATTATTCATGTTTACTAACTTCCATCTGTCAACTTTTGATCTGTCACCTCATAATCACTTGACATTATGACCGTCAGACATGGCGCGCAATTCAAATCTTGCGCTCTTATTGAAATTTAGATTTTTTAAACCATAGAGCCACTTGAAATTTTTAGTGAAGGCCACTATAACATTAATTACTAAAAATGAAAGGGTGTGCCGATAGTAATTTGCTTATCACTTATATGGCCTTAGTTTTTGAACCGTAAAAGGTAGACACTTCAAATTTATACAAAGTTAAAACAATTATTCGCTATACAATAAACATAGAAACCTGCGAATAAAAAAAGTTTTTTTTTTATAAAAACGTTATTCCTCTTTTAAAGTAGCCATTCTTGCATGTTCTCAGTAAATAATAATTCATAAAACGTACTCTCGGTCAGCTGATTAGAACCTCTAAAATTTCTGTTTTTAGTAGGATATCATTTTAATGTAAAAAAACAGCAAAAAATTAAGTTTATTTCAGCCATTAATTAATGTCCCTTTTTCATAAAGAAACAAAAAATTCACTGCTTTTTTCGTCCATATGATTAGAACCGGTTGTCCAATTTTTATTAGAAATGCATTATTTTTAAATTTAATAATGGGAACTAATAATATTTTAGACAGTTAACTTGGCTGCTATCTTCGCGGATTTTTATTTATTCATGATCCACGGTCTTCAAATATTCCAAGTTCTATCTCATTCCTTAATGGTGGTATTAGTGATTCCTTATCGTCGAGTTGTCTTCCACAGTCATAAGCGTTGCGAAAAACCAACCTCTTGTATTGTCTTTAGGTCGGCAGAATATGTTGAGTGGCCAATTAAGAAGGCGAACATTTTGGTTTAAAATAAAGTCGCTTACAACTCTAGCGTTATGCAGAATCCATGGATTCGGTCCAAAAATATCATTCACTTTAAGGATGCTGATTGTAACAGAGTAGTGCAAGTTTAATAAGTCATTTTTGTACTTGATATCATAACCTCTTACATACACTGAGGGAAAAACGACGTTGCAAAATCGACAACGAATGTGGTCACTTTGATACCTTTCCGTTGTCACTTTTGTTTGACAACAGGTGTTGTCAACTTGTAAACGAACGTGGTCTAATTCAAATTAACAGTGCAATGTTGTCAAATTCCACGGGTTCTAGTAAATTGTGTTAGTTTCCTTTAATTTATCCAAACGCATTTTTTGAAATAACAATATAGAGCAATATTATATTGAAGATTGTCTCAAAACGACGGCAGAAAGTTTTAAAGGAATCACTGCCACCACTAAGTCTGCGGGGGGAGTTTAGACAGAAGATATTTGCCTTAAAAAAATAGGTAATAAAATGATTTGATTGTAAACGGCTTATTATTTTTAAGTTTATATAAATTCCCAATTCGAAATTGATGTCTGTGCTAACCAAAGTGGACCAATGGTAGAGAAATAATGAGACCACCAACAATGCATTAGCGTCATATTGCTCCAAAAAGCCGTGGAGTTTTAACCAAGGTAAGAGAAATTGCGATAGGAATTATATAGAGCATCTTGAACAATTCTATTGTGATATAATTTCAGATTTGATGACACCAATTAATGAAGCATCAAAGGAAATATGCTGATGATAATAAAAAATTGACCTGTCAGCATAACTATTAAATATTATTGTTATTATTTATAAGATAAATTTATTTTAGAATTCATTTTATTTGATATTTTGGTTCTTTTAATTAAAAAACATTTTGTGCATAAAATAAGTACAATCTTTATTTGTAAAGGAACGAACATTTAAAAATCGACATTGCCAAAGGTGTGGTGTCAATTCGATACCCTAATGGTTTCAGTTTGACAAAAATACGGTGTAAAAGTGTACATGTTCGTTGTCAATTCAACAATCCGTGTACAATTTGAGTACAAACGTGGTTGATACACTTTCGACACCGAATGTGGTCATTTTGTACACGGTTGGTGTCAGTTTTTCTCTGGGTGTACATGAATATCCCAAGTTGCATACAGTTTTAGCGGCGGTTCTTTTTTCAGTTTGTTTTTTTTTATATTATATATTTACAGTTTACAAAGGCTCCTTTCACCGTGAATATACTTGCCGGAGACCTGATGATCAAATAGAAAAGTTTGATGCGATTCTCCAGATGTTTTCTTTTCGGTTGGAGTTAGAGCCGTTGGAATCCTGTCTTCATAATTCTGGTTATAAGTTTTAAAATCTTTTAAGTATCCGATTACAGATTTGTGAATTTGCCCGATTACCCGTGCAATGGCCCGATAGGGATAAAAATATTTATAATATGAACGGAAATATATTTTTTTTTTTTTTGGAAAAGGACCTTAAAAATACTGCTGTATTAAACTTTATTATTGTTGTTGTTTTTCTAATCTTACGATAATCCACTTTCCGATGGTAGTGGAATTTTAGCTGTCGACAAAAAATTAAAAAGGATAATCGTATAATGAAAAGAGCAATTTAAGTGGTTCTAAGGATCTGATCAGGGGTGTATCTAAACGACAGTCTAGAAATGTTAAAAATATAGACACTGTCCTTGCAAATATCCTAGACTTTACGTAGTCTTTTATTTTATATGATAAGGATCTATAAGTTTTGCAGATCCTGTAGATCGGCGCTAAACTTGAACGTCTGTTGGATCAATTCATGCATTTGCACCAAGTTTTGGATATAACAGATATTTTTCTCCAGGTACATATTTTTTAAATTATCAGATATTTTTTATTTTTAGTTATTATTAATTCCTTTTCATAATAAAATATATTAAAATTTAAAATAAACTAGATTTATTTTGTAAAAAAAAAATTTGGAAAATGCACTTCCTTAATCGCATATCTTAACACTTAAATAAATACTCACACAAAATTTTTATAAGAATTAATGTATGTGCATAAATATGTATGTACATATGAACACGTTTAGATGATAGATATATCGAATTTATAAAAGATATAAAATTATTCGTAACACTTTGAATTTTTATCTACACTTGCAGACAAATACGCGCCGTAAGATTTTTCGTTTTTTTTAAATTTTATTTTCAAACTGATCACTAGCGACGAACAACAAGTCTTAAGAACCGCCGATATTATCAACAACTGAACCGATCTGAACGATGTGCACGTTCAGAATGAATATGGGCTGCCGTATGCTAAAGATTTGTAACAGAACAAAAACACAAAACGAAAACAAAAAAAACCAAAAGAAAAAACACATAAAATTCCCACACTGATTAGGCGGCATGGCATGGCACGGTGCTGGCACAACCAACAACAACCTTATGCCAACCAAAACGAATGATGTTGACTAAATTCAAAACAAAAACAATAAAATAAAGAAAATAACGAAAAAATAAAAACAAAAGTGTAGTGAAAATGCATACAAAAAAAAAACAAACAAAAATCTAATCCAAGCAGAAGTAGTCACAGCTGCCAGATTTAATTATTTATCGTCAATATGAAGATTTTTAGATAGGAAATCACCCTTTAACGATTTACTGATTTAAATCACAAATTTGTCGATTTCTAAACATAAATAAAACTGTAGTGGCCTACACTCAACTTTACCATACCCAATGGAAACAGATATTTTCATAGATATATAACATTAAGAATAAAAGTACAAAGAGTATTCGAAATTAAAAATTAATTATTTTCGGTTTGGGATGTTAAGTAAACTACCCCTTGCCCCTTTCCGGTTAAACCTAAACTTATACAGCTCTTCATCTCTATAAACCAAAGGCACATACTGAATTTCAATTTGATATGTCAATTTGTAAAGCGTTTACAATATTTTGAAGTAAATAAACTACCCCTTGCCCCTTTCCGATTATGCCCAAAATTTATTCAACTCTGCACACTCTGTACACAATAGTGGCATACAGAAGACCAAGAGTTCCTGGTCATGACCAAGAGGAAATAGCTCATGCAGTAACTGAACTACTTCACGGGCTCTATGGCAGCGTAAAAATCATCATCATCACTAATATCATAAATTTTTGGAAGAAAGAATTCGCGATATTAGGAACAACTAATAGCCTCATTTTAGAAAAAGTCAGGTTTAATAATTCCTTCAGGCTAAAATCGATACCAAAATAACATGTTGTGGAAGCATTTGTTTTTTGACAATCATATAAGGGTTATATCAAAGTTAAAACCTGCATAACATTGCAAGACCCGTTCGGATTTATGACGGTGGTGACTTTTAGTCATGAAAATATGTTGCGGAAGTAGTACTCTGTTTTTACTGTGGAAAAACATTGAAATGTTTCTGGCAACATTTTATCAAAGCTGTGTAATAAAGCAAATGTGCATTATTTCATGTGGAATTTTTTGTGGAAAAATTTGTAAAACAATGTGGTATAGTTAAAAGCAATAAAATCGTAAAATTCTTCCAAATCGCGAGATAGACACCACATTTTAAATGTCAAATTTTCCTTGTGAAAAAAAAAATATATGTTGCTCAACATTTTTCACAAATTCGAACAGAGTACTAGCTTATCTCTTGATACCTACTATGCGAAGAGGCTTTCTTTCTACTTAATTGCAGATCAGGCTTCTGGACAAATGACAAATACAATATTTAAAAAAAACGACATCAAGCTTTAGGTCACAGAATAAATCCATTCTTTAGGTGGTGGTAGACTTTGTTCCCACCAACTGACGATGAATGGTTGGAATACAATTTTCTCGTATTCTTTTATTTGAGTTTGGTTTGGTACAACTAAACACCACCCAAAGTAGATAGACGAGAAGAACGCTGAGGAAGGATGCATCGATCCATAAAATGCATTACATCCTGGTAGTATCTACATTACATTTTTCACTTATATCCTTAAAATTTTATCACCTAATTTGTGAGAAAAAAAATATTCTCTGAACTCTATTAGTATTAGAACTTAAGTCTTACTTTAACTATTCATTTACTATAATTCATTTACATATTTTATCTAAAATCTATATAAAATATTGTTATTCTATACATACATCGACGATGTTAAAAAGGGTTTGGTCTATTTTACAAAAATATAATTAACGATTTGTCACTTCTTTTATCTGGCAACTATGAAGGTGGCAGAACAACATTTTACAGCAACACAAATGACAACAAGACTTGAGTTTGAAAGAAAAAAAAAAAAACAAATATGAAACATTATTTTAAAATAACAAACAGCCAGCCGGTAAAAGATGCACTTAAAACCAACAAAAACAATGCAAAACTATTCACTTTTTAGATCAATAACAACAAGTTAGAAATATTTAGATAGAAAACTTATATCATTTTACTTACTACTATTGGCTCAGATCGAGAACAAAGCAACCAACCCAACAACATTTGACGTTAATCCCGCTCCCTTCTCCTTGACAGGTTGTTCATCGAAAATGCAAGTTTTTCGTTCATATTTTTCTCTTACTTCTGTTATTTATTGTATTTGTTGTATGGTTGAGTTTTTAAATCAAAATAAAAAACTTTAAACAGAGAATATTCGGTTGCTAGCATCTAAATAACGTCATATGCAAAAAGTAATAAAAAGATAAACTCAAAAATTAAAAGGTGCACTTAAAGGGTGTCTTATTAAAAATTTAATTGACGCATATGGCTTTTATTTTGAACTGTATTCGGCAGACACTCGGTAATTTTTACCTTCACAGCAAAAAGTATAAGATACATAATAAATCAGTCAAGTGCTAGTCAGACTCACGCACGTAGGGTTCCGTACTACATTCAGTACAACTTCAAAAAAATACAAGTTGTTAATTTTGTAACGTCTTATAGGACACCCTTTAATTTTTAATTATTTTTTATACGAGAGCATAGTACTAAATGTCGTTTGTAAATATCAAGTGTCCGCCTATAACGTTTAAAAGAGAAGGAAAAATTCCTCAAATTCGCGACAACTAGTGAATACTTTTATTCAATTTATTTTCATTACTTCTTGTTACAGTAGATATGGTAAAATATGATCTGTGAACATTTTAAGTATCAGCCTATTACTGAACTTTCTATGAAAATATCAGGAGCCTGCCTATTGCGGTTAAAAAAAATAAGGCTTAATACATGCAAACAGAATTATGTCGGAATTCCCTTTAAATTTTACTATTTGTAATAAACGACATATTAATACACCTTCTGTGAAAATGTCAAGAGTCTACCTATAATAGTTCAAAAGTTAGGCCATATAAGTACATATCACGTCACTGTGGGCAAACCCTTTAATTTTTACTATTTGTTATAGAGTTCAAAACTTAGGTCATATACATGCAAATCAAGTCACTATCGGAACACTCTTTTATTTCTAGGTTTAATTTTGTATACTTGTTTATAAAGCGAACATACATAGTTTTAATTACTATCTCCAAATTTTCAATGGTTGCCTCCTAGTTCAAGAAATAAAGACATAAACGCAAATAACACGTCACTTTTGGAACACTCTAAAAGTTTTAGTATTAGTTGCTATAGTGGCTTCAGTGAAAATTCAAAAGTCTACTCATTTTGGTTCAAAACTTAGGCAATGTAAATTACGCCACTATCGGAACACCCTTACAATTTTAGTTTTCGTTTATATAGCGAACTAAGTTATAATAACTATTTGTATATTTTAAGCGTATGCCTGCTACAGTTCAAGAAATAAAAAGAAATAATCGGAATACCCTATAAGTTTTAGTTTTTGTTGGTTTAGTTATGTATGAAATAAAACATCGTGAAAATGTCCAATATTCCATGACCGTAACGCTTAAACCAGGATGAAATTGACTTATTGGCTCTGAGGGCTACTGTGGCTTTTGGCTTACTCGCACAGACCTGCCGTTTAAGAAAATCTCTCAAGAATATGTCTAGCGTCCAAAAGAAGTTGCCAATCATCCACGGACGAATGACATCGCCAGCCCAAAATCCAAACCAAACAAAGACTTTTTCCCGATGCATTGGAGGCACTTGGATTTCATGTAGATTGGCACTGTTCAAAATACCACAATTTTGTTATGATGTACCCATTCTTGCAGAAATCGGCCCCATCGTTGAAGATAATTTTTCGATGAAATTTTTGCAATTTCGATAGATCAATTTTATCATTTGCACATCTGGTTTACAGCTACGATAATCCGTCCATGATGACTTGACAAAATAGACTGAATAAATAACAGCCAATTCAACTTAGGATGACTTAACTTCAACTAAGGATGAAATTGTCCGAGTTAATAGACCTACTAAGTACTTTAAGTAACTATTGATAATTTTCCGTACTAAATAGGTATCGGTTAAAGAACACTCATACCGATCAGAAATATTCGCATCATATTAATGCAAAGTTACATAAACATTTGACATGTTTTGCTAAAAAGTAAGGGAAATCCGAAAATGGGCCAACATTGTTATTTAATCTCACGAACTTAAGAAAACCCGTACTGATAGACAAGCTGCAGATAGATAGACAACCAATTTAATTGTTTAATTACACAGTGCAACACGGAAAAAAATAACCATATACGGACACCACTACGTGATAAAAGACCAAAAAAAGAAGACCCCTGTCTCCCAGTTTTGCCCAAAGTCCTCCAGGTTTTTTTTATGGGCCCTCCAAGATGTGGGGCATCGATGTCATTTTTTCAAAAAAATGATCATTTACTCAAGCTCATATTTTGCAAACCGTTTGAAATGTTGATATACTCTCTGAGGCAAAGTTGTATCTCTTGTCATAAAGAACAAAACTTGTTAACATATAAAATCAAAAAAACTTCACCTTCAAGGTCAAAATCGCAAAAAACTTAAAAAAATTCAATTTTTTTACCTTTTTTCCCCTGTTCAGGTCCATAGGTAGCAAACCGTTCAAAATTCAAGGAAACAATCAACTACAAAAATTAACCTAAGATCTCAATAAACAACTTTCTAGAACATATGAACTTCCTAGGAATGATTCTTAACACCGTTTAGGTAGCGCTTAAGTAGCCGAATTGAATTTAAAAATTTTCGGGAAATTTTTCACTTTTGCGGCTACCTAAGCGCTACCTAAACGGTTGAGTAAATGATCATTTTTTTGCAAAAACGCCATCGAGGCCCCACATCTTTGAGGGCCCATAAAAAAAAACTTGGAGGACTTTGGGCAAAACTGGGAGACAGAGGTCTTTTTTTTGGTCTTTTATCACGTAGTAGTGTCCGTATATGGTTATTTTGCCATGACTTAAAAAATTACACAGTGTGTTATACATGCTGAAAGAATTATAAATATGTATATCGAAAACAAGTTCGGACTTATGCTTCTAGCTACCACAGCTAAATCTGAAACAGTAAGCAACCATGAACTCAACGCTTTAAAACAAGCAATCCATCTGTTTAAGCCATTCGAGTTTGTCCTGAGGCCAGAATTATATCACTTTAAAAAAGATTAAACCCATTACAAATTGTCTAAGATTTAAGCTTTAAAACGTTCCTTCAACGACAGAACGTATCAAACATTTGCAAACCAAACTATTATGTAAGTGAATGCAGCAAAATATTTGGTATGATAGAATTCAACACAGCAGTGTTGGGAGGGCTATGCAAAAAATGTTATTAATAATGACTCTATACTTTAAACTCGTAAAAGTCCTTTATCAAAATTTCGAATTTTAGCTACGCTACGAACGCAAAGCAACTGTCCATAACCAGATGCCCCTACAGATGAGGTGGCAACATATTTTTTTAATCCTCTTTGCCTTTTGAAAGCAAATCCACTCCACACCGACTGCAATATACATACGTGAAACCATGTAATTATTTACTGCTGCTTCCTTTGGCCTTAAATTGACCGATACGAGTAAGTATTTTTTGATCGATAACTTTACGACTAAAAATATCGATACCATAGTGGTATCGTTTCATCCCTAGCTTTAACAATAAGGCCGCTATTAACTTTAAAGGTTCAGAAGCGCCTAATGGAAGACCCTTTAAGGTCGATACTTGTCTGCCTGCAGCTGTTTTGAATTCGAAGAAAGTCTATCTGTTTTGAAGTCTACATAAGAATAATATTTTATTAAAATTTTAAATTCAAAAGAAAGATTTAAAGAAGTCTAACGTTCTAACGTAAGATAGCACAAGTGCGAGTATGAGTATAAAAAAAATAGTTTTATTATAAAAATCGCCTTAAAAAATCAACACAGCAATTCGGTTTGTTGGCAACAGATGCTAAATGTTGTCACGAAAAAAATATTCAATTTTTTTAATTTGTTTGTTATATGTGATCTGCTTAAAGAATACAATATATATTCAAACAAAAATCAAAAAAAAAAAATAAAAACTGTTTTGCCTGCTGCAATTGCAAATCTGTGCTTCTAATATTGTTGACAAAGTAATTGATGATCATCATGATCATGTTGTAAAGAATTTGCAACAAAAGTAGTAATTATGTAAAATGCAATTTGTTTTAATTCTTAGAAATATAAATTGTGTATTTGAAACAATCTTAGGGCGTGAAAAAATAGGCAAATAATAATGTTTTAGAACTAAAAATTATTTATTTGAATTTGCATTTTATATATGTATGTACATATGCATGTATGTGCAAACATCGTGTTTTTTTGTATTTCTTTTTGTTTACGTTTTCCAGGAGAACAGAAATACCGCGTAGTTGCTCATGTCAACGCGTAATGCATCTGCCTAAGTTCGCATAACTCCTCCAATATGTAGTAAAATAGATGGACCTGGAAAGACTGGCTCGCAAGGTTGGACTTGACATAAATATCGAGAAAACCAGCGCCATGAGAATTAACAACAGTAGCACTGAAAAAACATCATGCGATAAGCTCAAACAATCGACTAAAAGACAGTTTCTTCGATCTAGGAAGTACGATGACTACAAATGGCGGGGCAAAATCTAATGTAGACAGCAGACTCAAGAAAGCGAGAGCAGTATTAGGACAACTTCAGTCAATATGGAAAAGATCACAATTATCAAGACGAACCAAGCTAAAATATTCACAGCATGTGTTAAGTTATGGCTTGTATGAAATGCAACAAGTGCCTTAAAATCACACGCAAAATATTCTTGCCCAACACCACAGGTAATTCCGAAGTGTGGAACATGACTGGTGACAAACCCATATTGGAGCAGATATAGAACAGGAAATAGAGGTGGATCGGTCATACTAACAGACAAAAATCCTTGTAGTAGATTACAAGAATCTCATTGGAGTAGAAGTCTCAAGACTCAAGAAACCATGTTTGACCCTGAAACACCTGGCCACTCACAATACTTCAAGAACTAACACAAGAACAAGAACTAAGTATCTAACTTGGGAAGAAGCAAAAACAACAGCGACAAACCGTGTAAGATGCAGTTGCTTTGTGAAAGCCCGATGATTCCAAGAGCAGTAATGTGGAAAAATACAAGAAGCGCAATTAATGTTTGATATTTAAATAAAAATATTCCATTTAACAGCTGTGCACGACACTTCGGCAGCAAACTCGGAATATTTTATTCGATTTTGCTTTGAAAGCAATCCACACCAACAACTTTTACATTTTTAGCGCCGCCCAAAACTATGCTGCATATCAGTTTATGTACTTTTTTTTTTTTTTTTTTTTTTTTTTTTTTTTTTTTTAAAATTTTATATACAATTATTTATTTCAACTTCTTTTCTAAATATAATATTATTATTAAGTTCTGAATATATTATTAGTTTAAATAAAATTAATTCTTTAAATATAACAGCGTTTCAATAAATTCCATTTCGTTCCACTTTTATAAATTATTATAATTATTAAATTATAAATTGTTTTTCATAATAAATCCTTATAAACCAGTGTTTCATCAAATTCCAATTCGTTTCTTAAACGTTTTAAATTTTTTTTTTTTTTTTTTTTTTTTTTTTTTTATTTTTCAGATAAATTTTATTATAAATAATAAACAATTTTACATATGTCGCCTCAGCGCCAGATTTGGCATTATAGAGGCTAGTTGGCAAAAAAAATTTACAAGATAAAATTTATATACATTTTATAACAAATTCAATTTAAATGAGTAAAATATTTAAGTATATTAAAAAGAAAATTATGGTATAAATATAGTGAATAATTATTTAGCAAATTTATCTAGAACAATTATGTTAGAAGTTCATCAACATTCTCAAGAAGATAATTCTTTAAAGAGGACTTAAACTGTGAGAGTCTTGAGGCTTGTTTTATATTGCGAGGCAAATTGTTATATTCCTTGCAACCAGAGTGTTCAATACGTTGTTTTGTTGTTTCAGACAAACAAATGGCTACTCTTAAGTTTTCTCTATTTCTTGTATTAAAAATGTTTTGATTTCGTGAGAAATGTAAAGTATGGTATCCAATACCATTGATACATTTAAAGATATAAACTAATAATTGTAGTTTGTAAAGCCCGTGAATCGGTAAAACACTAGGGAAAATTTCTCTATATAAAATAATAAAGTATGTTTATCCGGTTAGTTCAGTTCAGTTATGGTTAATGTATTTACTTTACTGCTAAAATAACTGCGTACTTTCACTGATTTTTCTACACTTTCTCTTGGATATAAAATATTTATGGGGAAAAAAAGTATCCTATATTGGAATCAGGATACTAAGGTACCTCCTCACAAAACTTTGTTAAAATCCATCCGGTAGATTTTACGTGATGCTAACGCAAAAGAAAAGCAGACAGACTGACGGAAATGAATTACTATTTTATTATAGAATCTTATTAATCTTATTTATCTTCATTGCGGGCTAATTTTAAACTTAAAATCGCTATTACTGAGTTTTGCCTTAGAAGACTTGTCAGTTTAATTCCAGCTAATTTCGCTCAAATTAGGATGCAATTTTTTTATCCCGTTAAGTTTCTAACAACTTGTGTATTTACACATGCAACTGCTATGCTCACAACTTCTTATAATTGGGTTGCCTCTAAAACGAATTTTTAGTTTGTATGGCAACTCCAAATTTATTTATTTAAAGCATACTTTTAGGACGTATTAAAAGGTTGTCATTTTAACTTTATTGTTTTTAGGGCGAAATTCATGAAAAATGTCTTTGATTTCTAAAGGTTTTATAAAACAAAAAATTTGTTTAATAAACATTTTATAAACCAATAATATTTTTTATACATAAAGCTCAAATTAACCATATTATTTAAATTTGAAAATGAATTATAAGCTATAATACACATTCTGTACAAATTTAAGTAGTCTACCTATTATGGTTCAAGACATACAGCCCTGGGACAAGCAGATAGACAGACATTGGAGCTATATTTTTAGGTGGCTCATTTTCAACGGGAAAATAGAATTTAACGTCAATATGAACATGGTATAAAAGTTTTTGTTTTTTATTTTTTTTTTTTTTTGAGAAACTTAGATTTTTGGTTACAAAATTTCAGCAGTTTGTTATTCTGCAACTTTTTGGTTAAGCTTCGATAATTTAGTTAAGTTCTGGTAAAAACATGGGAAAATTCCGAATTCAATTTGCTAGCCTCATCTAATTGAAGCCGGAGTTTCCCAAAATATTATTTTGGTATCTATGTTATTCTATAATCCTAAGTAGCACCTAATATTTAAAGGACTATATATATTCTATGTTGAAAAGAGAATGAAAGAGTGGGGAACCAAGTTCTATAATCACAAATGTATTTTTAGTGCGTAAAATATCGTGTCTGTCTTTCAATTTAAATTAAAATCTCAATTCTCAGTTGCACAAGCAACTAATTTGATTTTAATTGGTGGAATGTGAACAAAGCAACACGCATGCGTGTAGCAAAATATGTTTTCGCTATACTCACATGTAAATCAAAAAACGTGCATCACTGGTTTAAAGGCAGAAGTCTGTCTACCTTGAGCTCAGATTGTAAACACCTTATCTATACATATAATGAGACAGTAACTCATTTCCTGTCTGTCTGTCTTTCTTTTTTGTGTTAACATCACGTAACAACTACTGGATGGATTTTAACAAAATTTTTTGAGGAGGTACCTTAGTGTCCTGATTCCAATATAGGATACATTTTTCCGCAAAAAGTGCAAGAAAAAGCAGTTAAATTTCGCCTGTTTTTACCGATTAATAGGTACTGCATACTTTAAGGCATCTTTTATTTTTAAGAACGGGGTAAACACGGATGCGCAACAGATGGCGCTGTTTTAAAATAATGACAAAATGCATTGAAAGCGGGATATTTTAAACACGGTTGCGAAATATGCTGCACTATTTTAAAATAATTACAAAATATGAATTACTTACTGCCAAATAGCCAATTGAATAAAATTTGTATTTGATTTGTATTTTTCCTTTGTGTAATTACATTTTGTTATTAAAATATTTTAAACATCTTTTACAGAGCTTTATAATAATTTTTAGAATTTTTATAAATTTCAGAAGTTTATGCAGGGATGGATACCATTAAATGAAGTAAATACGTAAGAGACTTAAAATTTGGTGTGGATTACTTTCAAAGCAAATTCGAACAAAACATTGTCAGAACGCATAGAACGTGTGTCTACATAACAATACGACCCGAAAGCACACATGGTGCTTGGATATTCGGTTGTATCTTCTGCCTCAGGATCAATAACGTCAAAATAAATTCCTACGAATAATCACAGCCTCCTGATTTTAATGATCGTAAGACGAAATAATTCTTGCAAAAAAAAAACCGACTTCAAAACAGACAAACTTAAAAGCATGTTTCTTTAAGACGGTAACTATTGCGACACCCTGTAATTTCCGAATTCAAATTTTATACTAGTTATAGCGGTCGTAGCAATACAGGTTCGTTGTAAATTTCAACATTCTGTCTGTAACGGTTTTATAACAGATATAGTTATGGACATTCTGTCTAATTGTTAAGTGTTTATCAATAACTGTTTAAAAGATAGGGTCATATATATCAAATGACGTCACCTATTGGGACACCCTTTAAATTCAAATTTTAATACAAATACTTTTTAAAGAACACTTTGTAATACAGATTCTTTTTAAATTTTAACTTTGTGTCCATATACATCAAATTACATCAACTATTGGGACACCCTTTAATATCCAATTTTAAATATTTATACTTGTTGTTATTCGAGACATAGTAGTGAACATTTTGTCTATTTTTCAAGTGTTTGTCTATAACGGTTCCAAAGATGAGGACATAATGTTCAAATAACATCAATAATGGGGACACCCTTTAATTTATAGATCCAAATTTTATACTTGTTGTAATAGCGGACTAAGCAATATAGGTTCTTTGTAAATTTCAACTGTCTATCTATAACAGTTGAAAAGTTTGGCCATATATATTACTTTTACATTAACTATTGGGACACCCTTTAATTTCCAAATTCATATTTTACACTTGTTATTTTAGCGGACTTAGCAATACAAGTACTTTGTAAATTTCAACTGTCTGTCTATAAAGGTTCAAAAGTTTGGCCATATATATATCAAAATAAACCAACTAATGGGACACCCTTTAATTTCTAATTTTAAATATTTATACTTATTGTAACAGACATAGTAACGAACACTCTGTGCAACTTTCAAGTGTTTGTCTATAACGGTTCAAAAGATAGGAGAATAAAGGTGAAATTAAGTCACCTATGGGGTCACCCTTTAATTTTTAATTTTATTTTTTAATTACTTTTTGTTGTTGGGAGCTACTGTGATACGCACTTTTTTTTAATTTTAAATTGGTGACCTATAATGTTCATAATACACGTAAAAAACATGTATGTTGTATGGGGACACCCTTTAATTTTTAAAATTTTGAACTTCTTTTAAAATGGGACCAATCTGTAGCCATAACCTTTCTAATAGTGCAAAATTTTTAAAATCGGTTCAGAAATGACTGAGTTCTGCGGGCACAAACATAAAAAAAAAAAAAAGCAACATTCAGACGAATTGATAACCTCCTTCTTTTTTTGAAGTCGGTTAATAAAGACACAAAATTGCGAGCGATTATACTAGTTCATCTGTGGTCAAGTGATGCATAAATATTAAGGAATCGCAAGATCTTGAAGTTCTTCCGATAAAAATTAGTTCGATTACGATGGATTAAACATATTGTTAAAGTTTAAAAAGAAGCTATTAAGTGCCTCGGTTTTTTAAAACGGTGTGAAAGTTTTGTAGTAGTTCGACTGAATTTCAATGCCGAATGAACCTAGGTATTCCACAAAGCATCTGCTTTGTGGAATACCTATGATCCCAAAAGAAGTAACAGGAACAAATATTTCCAGCTCTATAATATATCGTAGGGACCTTAAAATTAAATGGATTAATTTCTTCTCCTTCTAACGGCCTGCAAACTAGACACGAAAGACAATTTGGGAAAGTTCTGATCTCTCTACTCTAAGTCAATTCACCTTGTTGAGTAGACGACACTTTTGGTGTCCAACAAAAAAAAACAAACGCTTTTGATAGACAAAGCCTCTAATTAAATTATGTTTTCTAGTTGTCTCTAAGGGAAGCTAGTAGTAAATAGATTCTTATAATTTTATAATGCTTGATTTTAATTTCCTGGATTTTTTAAGGTTTGCGAATTGCAAACATACAAACATTAAAACTTTGACAAAGCCATAATTTCTACTTTAAATTGTAAAATTTCCATTAGCATTTGCTGTTTTTGTATGGCTGTTTAAATATTCTTTCATCGGTTTATCATCCAAAAATAAAATATTTGTTTTTTTAACGCTGAATGCAAATTAGTTTGACACTCAACTGTTGCCTTGAATAAAAGATTTTGTTTATAATAAACAAAAACAAAATATAATAAATTTAATAAATTTGTCTTAATTTTTTTATAACCCATTAAACAATTTTTTTGTTGCTGTTCGAGATGTGTTTAAAAAATGTTAAAATTTTATATTTAAATCCTACAGCTGTTTTTAACCCATAGTTTATTTTTGGCAGCTGAAAATATGCTTTCACTCACACTTCGTTAAAAACTTGTGCGATATTGAATAAAAAATTTCATCGTTTTATGATCTTTATAAAATATTCAACTGTTCTTTTGAGGCCACGGAGAACCATTAAAATAATGCATTCTGCCACCATTATCAAACTACAAACTGAGCAACCGGAGCTCTAAGCTTTATTTATTTCATTTTTTCAAAGCTTAGAAATACCAGCCTAACTTTGAGGTGAAAAAATTAAATCAAATATATTTTTTTGTAAAAAAATTATATTTATTTCCAAAATTTCTTAAATACACCTCGTATTTTGCTTATTCAATTTAACTACCGCTTATGACAAATTGTACGACTCATCAAACCACAACATCAGGCAACAAATAACAAGAAAATAGAGGTCACAAACAACAAGTGTGTTCATGTGAAAACAATATTTTGTGGAGTACCCTACACTTGAATAAACTATCTACAAGGTATACGTCTATTTAATACAGGGTGAAGCCAAAACTAATGTCAGAACGTGAATATGCAATAAGTTTTGCAAATAGCGTCTAATGAGAACAGAGAATTAGTTGACAACAAGTAATGGAGAGATACAAATCTGAAGTAAACGAAATACTTTTTAAATTTTATTTGAGTCTGATTTTTTAGTTTAGCATTCAAGCTGGGTCCATTAGAAAGAAATGTTTCCACTTTTGGCCGAAAATATTTCTATCGCTGACACCAATGACATAGACAATTGTTGCGTTACATAGAAATAGAGAGAAAGAAGAAAATTTGGTTCCTTGGAATTTGCAAACCGTTTTCCAGTTGAATTGCTCGCTGTCGAACGAGGTTTGCCTCCCTGCGGTGGCGGCCGGTAACAGGCTCATAGTTAGGTATTGTCTCTGTTAGGAGGCTGACTAAATAAAGTCGATTAAACTCTGGATAGCTCTGATCAAATCAATCAGGACCGTGGGAATCCGACAGGTATGAACAGGTAAGGGACTTTCCCTTCCAGGCACAGTCTGCAAGTTGCGTATTCCGCGCTATTCGTTCCAAACAAACCACTTCACCTTTTGTGAGGCTTCCTTGTACATACCTGACCGATTCTCACGGTCCTGTTTGATTTGATCAGAGCTATCCACACTTTGATGGAGTTAGAGTTGCAACCACAAACATGCACATATTAAATTTATATGTTATGGTGGATCTTAGCCGTAGACGAATGTTAGCTCAACGAAGATTCCACGTTAGATTAAAGTTCTAAGTACTTATTGCTATTTCATATTCATTTAAATAAATAATACGAAAAAAACCTGAATCTCTTTGATGATAAGGAGTTACCAGTTATGGAACAGCTCCTACTTGAAAAAGGGGATTCGAAGAGAGTGACAATTATATAGATTTTCACATCTTAAAATCAGACTAAGAGAATGCACGAAACATCATAGAGAGATACTAAAATGCCGAAGAGTAGCATTTCTGAAAAATTATCTGGAAGACCTCGATTCAACTTCACAATCAGATTGTTTATTATTGCGTGCATGTAAAAACCTTAAAAGACCAGTCATACGTAGGCCTCCTCTACGAACTTCTTATAAACGCTGGGCAAGAATTGATACCGAAAAAAACATTAGGGGAAAAATGTTTTTCCTCTAATGTTTCGTCTGATATAGCTGAGTTGCCACCTGTCGTTGTTAGTGCTCCAGTCTACCTGAGATTTGTGTTACATGATATTTAAAGAAAAAATGGTTGAAGATATGGAGATTAAAGGGTTATGAATAAAATGTCTCACATAACATTCATACTGTGAGGGGACCGATGCCCATCTATTCGCATAAATAACCAAATGATAGCTCGACTTTCAGAAGTCAAATACCTTGGTATACAGATTTAAAACCCAAAAGAGACCCTGGCTTTGATACAAATAGTCACAAAATGCTACATAAAGTTCTAAAAACTATTATTTTTGTTTTTAATACCATTTGACGTCTTGCGATCCTACCTCCAGAGTGGAAGGTATCTTTGATAACTGAGAATCTAAAGATAAGAAAAGGTCACACAAAAGTAGAATTATACAGACCTATAAGTCTTTTATCAAATTTGTCGCAGCTGTTTCAGAAGACATTAATGACTAAGCTGCCCCAATTTTAAGTGAGAATCGGTTTCAGACAAAAACATTATAGGATCTAACAAACTCACAGATTAGTTAAAGTAGTTAAAAAGGCCTTTGAAGAAAGCAAATACTTCTGTGATCCATTAGATAAGGCATCACCTGAAGGTTAATATATAACTTAAAACTAAACTTTACCGAAAACTTGTATAAGCTGTTAGAAAGCTACTTAACAGATCGAAAGTTCATCCTGAAGAAGGCGACTTCTTCAGCTCACCTCAACCAATTAAAGCAGGTGTTCCCCAAGGTAGCATATTGGGACCCATTTTATACTTCTTGTACACTTCGGAAAAGGCAACTAGCAGCCGAGTTCACACATCGGTATTTGCTAACGAAACAGCTTTTTTTTAAATATTCATAAAAATCCTCAAGTATCTACATGATATTTAAAATGGTTGAAGATATGGATATTAAAGGGTTATAAATAAAAAGTTCTCACATAACATTCATACTGCGAGGGGAATAATGCCCATCTATTCGCATAAATAACCAAATGATAGCGCAACTTTCAGAAGTGAAATACTTCGCTATACATCTTGATCAGCACCTTACTTGGAAAAGCCATTCTATATGGCTTTTAGCACAAATGAAGTTAAAAGTAGTCCAACTAAACTGGCACTATATTTAAAATAAAATCTTTAAAATAAAATAAAATTTTACAAATGATCCCTTGTACAAACAAAACTTAACATTCAAAAAGAAATGGATCTCTGGAAATCATTGAGAAAAGGCAAGATTTGAAAAGTGGAGAGTTAGTGGTCTCGATATAACCCTCTGGAGGCTGTGGGCAAAATTCAAAAATATAAGTTCGATTATATCTTTTCTATAACCATGTTATATTTTAATGAAATTAGACTACCCGTTTAGAAAATCACCCACTGTGCACCAATATAAACTATAGATTTTTTAATATGTGTGTATATACCGACTAAGCTGAAGACTTTATCAGTATGTATAGCTCCATTACTTCCTGTTCGGAAGATGGATTGGAGATTAATCTTTATTCTGAAGGAGGAAAAAAGCTGTGGGCCAATATTTCTGCCATTTTCTTACTGATATACTAGAGGAATAGTAGGTCATCATCCTGCCCTAACTGAAATGGCTCGCTCAGTGCAAAACGAATGAACGAAAACAACAAAAAGTTAGTCGAGCTTAATGGCGACGATGTTATAAAATATTTTTTTTCTCAAATTCAAAGACCGCCTTCGTATGTGACCATTTCGTGTGTAGCGTATAAAAAATGCCACTTTAGTGCATTTGCAAAACCATATTACAATTTTGCAGCATTTTCATTTATTCGCTACATTTAAAACAATTTTAGATCACAAAAATAAAAAAAGCACAACAACAGCAACAGCAACAAGCTGTGTGTTTGTTATTTAGCCAGTTTTCACATAAGTTTTTTTTTCCTTTGTAGTTTTGTACAAAATCTCAACAGACAATTTGTCGCTCTTGCTTTACAAAACTAAAAAAAATTTGCTGTTTTTGTGTGTATTTGTTTGCTGTCTATCAGTCTTTTTGACGCAAGAACAAAAGGTCATTAAAACATTGCGATCAAATGAATTGAAAAAAAATCGTTGAATTATTTTTTAAATTCGCTGATAAAAATTACAAAAAAATGCAAGAAACCTTCACCGTAGAATAAATAATCATGAGTATGATTGATTTTTATTACAAAATTTCGTTGCTCTTATTTTATAGGTACAACGTTTGTTTGTTTTGTTAACTACAATTTATTTTTATACTCTCATACATACATACATATGTCATTCAACAAAGTTACACATGTACTCGTACATATGTCCGGAAATTTAAAATGCAATTATTATTAATAAATTTTTCACAAAGTGAATGAACCACAATAAATTTTTATTTAATCAGAAAGTGAGCAATAACAAAAAAAGATACAAGCAAAAGATCTAGTGTACTTCGAGGGTTGTGCGACAAGGTTAAGGGCTTTTAATTAATACAGCTGGGATTAACTATGCTCTAATGAGGAAGAAAGACGAAAATATAAACTTAGTTTCGTTTTAAAGCAACTCCAACCAATCCTCCCTGTTCGATATTCTGAGCAAACTTCTTGCTGCCATCCCGATCACAAAGCCCTCAAACGAAAGTTGGTGCAGAATGATGTTCGGTGCTGCATGAAAACTTCAAGTATCATGTAGCCCAGGAGATGATACTAGCAGACCGTGTCTGGAAGAGTCAGAGATCACGACGCATTGTGTGAATGACCAGCACTGACTAAAATAAGGCAAAAACTTATTGAATGCCATAGGGGATACAAACCTTGGATAAATTCTAGCCATTACTAGGGACTTCCTTATGGGAAAGAAGTCGACAGTCTAAAATCACTAAAATCGAGGCTTAAGACTGGTGATAGCATGTGGCTTAATGGAAGTAAAGTTGTTGTAAATTACAAGACGGGTGCCTATAATCATTGAGGACAGAAGGGTTTTAAAAAGCAGCCCATTAAACAATCGGTCTGTTTCTATGTTCCCTTTAACTACTTGTCATTGTACTTGTGATGCCGAGCGAACCACACCTCCGGATTTTGGCAAGAGTTTTCCTATGAGACCTTGTTCTCAATGCCTCTCACCAGACACTTCTAGATTACTGCTTTTGGTCAACGACTTAAGTTTTTACCTATGGAGTTCTTGCATGCATTGTAGACATTAAGATCATTTTTAATTCTCGGCTGGACTCCTGAGTATTAAGCATGGCTTACTAATTTTAATTTGCTTTACTAGTTTTAACCAGACTAAGGTAGATGGAAACCTACCATTTTATACCTTTTAGTAAAAAGAATTAATTCTTTTTTCTGGGTTTACCTTACTCAAGGTACTACCCTGCGGTGTTCATCTATCCTTCTTAACACGTTGGCGGACGCTAAAAATTTCAGGGAGCTGCAAAAAAGGCATTCCGAGTTGATAAAGCTGCTGCTAAGTATGCGAATAAAACACACCATCAAAAACCCTGAATGTTAAGATTTGCTAGTGATTTCTTAATTGCCTCTAGTTTAAGGCTCCTCTAATTTTTTTAAATAAACATATCCTAAAGTATTCCTGAAAAATGGAAAAGTTACAACTTTCCAAGCATTGATATTGTTATTAAGTAATAGGCCCTAACTTCCGCGACCTAAGGAAACATTTCTGCCTTTATGTTTACCGAACCAATTCTAGTCTACGGATAAAGCCAATAATGTTATACGATGAGAGATCACAGGTATTCCCTTAGGAATTTTGTTCCACGAGGCCTCAAGGCTGGACACCCACAAAGAACGTGTTCTGAAGCCTCATCGTGCAGCTCATAAGTAGCTTTAAGTTACTCTTATTGGGTAATAGTAACCCTTGGGTAGTACATTAAGAAAACATAATAAAACATTTTGCTTGTCTAAGACCTGTTTCAATCAAGATAGCACTTTGCTTCGACGCAGGAATCAGTTTTTTTCCTTAGCATACCTAGTGGATATGCCAATGAAGAGTTCTGGTCCTATAAATCTACGTCAGAATCCTAGGTTGTCTAAACGGTCAGCCCACTCATTGGTTGGGTGTTAAACTGTTGCGGGCACCGAGTTCATTTGGAAATGTCGCCAATCCATGCCTACCCTAGACCTTAACTCAAATGAGGTTAATGCCTTTAGCGCAGCTTCGCTGTCCCATATCTGATATATATTTATACCCTTTGTCTTTCTCCTTAAACTTTTCCGGGTACAGGCGAAGATGGCGTATACTTCTGTCTGAATTATCGTTAGATATTTTCCCATGGGAATGACCCGCTGAAAGTTTGGACCAAGAACACCTATTCCAGTTTCACCATTTTCCTGTTTGCAGCCGTCAGTAAACCAAACCTGGTCTGCTACATCATGCCATCAATTCTGGTTGTCCCAACGAATAAGGACATCAAAATTCCTGAGCCGCAAGAGGGTCGGTTGAATGTCATCAGATACCCTAAGGGTGATTCATGAAGAACCAAAGTATGTGCAGATTTCTCATTAGGTTTCCGGTTTTGTTGATGTTTTACAACATCCCTTGCTTCGTTTTCTGCAAAATAAATGTCATAAACAAATATATTGTCTCTAAGAAGGGCACCTCCTACTCTAAGGGGTTGAAAGGTTTAATCTGTTAAGTACTGGAGATTTATTGCTAGTTTTTGCTAAATACGCACTGGTCATCGCCAAGTAGAGGGGTTATATTATAAAACTAGCTGTGCCCACATACGATGTGTGCGTCCTGACAATATTTTCTTCGATTTTGATTTGTAAGTAATCCACACCAAATTTCATGACTCTTACGTTTTTACTTTATATAAAGGTACCTATCCCTAGATAAAATTCTGAAATTTATATACAATTCTAAAAATTATTGTAAATCTCTGTAAAAGGTCTTCAAAATATTTTAATAAGAATGTAATTCCAAAAAGTAGAAATACAAATCAAATACAAATTTTATTCAATTGGTTATTTGGCAGTAAGTAATTCATATTTTGTCATTATTTTAAAACAGCGCCAGCTTTTGCCCAGCCTTTCAAAAATAAAAGATGCCTTAAAGTATGCCGTACCTTTAATTCGGTAAAACAAATCGGCTCACTTTCACTGCTTTTTCTCTACTTTCTCTTGGAAATAAGATATGCGGAAGAAAAGTATTCTATATTGGAATCAGGATACTATTTTTTTTTTTTTTTAATCCACCCAGGAGTTTTTACGTGATGCGAACGTCGACAGAAAGACAATCAGACAGGAAATGAGTTACTGTTTTATATGTATGTTTTTAAGGCAAAGGTCCATAAACCACCCTTTGTTATTATTATGTTAATTTTTAGAAAAATAAAAAAAAATTCTTCGTTATTCATCACGCCTTTCTCACACACTTAAAAGCGTTTAAGTGTTTTCGAAATAAAATCATGTGATAAAATTCTACATCTGTTGACAAATTTATTTATTTGCATTTACTTAGTTTTGTTTTATTTTTTCTTTTTCTTTGAGGTTTTTATTTTCGAAATGATGCAAGTTCTTGTAGAAAACCACTCATACTTTCGACTAAATGCAACACTTTGAATAGGAATTTCAAAAATGTATCTTATTCACATTTGTTTGGCAGAAGGAATATCTGTGTAAAATAAAAGTAAATTTAACACACAAGAAACAAATGCACATCTCATCTCGTGAGTAAAAGTTTAAATTTAGAATTAAAAAAAAATTTACATAAACAACAAACTATAGAACGTTGATCTTGTTTTTTATCTGTTTTGAATTTAATTTCGTTTATGAGAAGTTGCGTAAGAAGCAAATAATTTTCTTTTAATTATTTTTATTCAGGTGTAAATTTTTGTTTTACATACAGAACAGATGTGTCATTTGTTTAAGTTATTTAAAAGATTTTATTTTTGTTTTTGAAAGTAGTCGTTAAAAGTGCGAAAAAAAATCAAAAATAATTTCGTTCTAAAAAAAATATATTAAAAATATATTTTTGTATTCACTTGGAATGCTTTCATTTTTAGGGTTCCATACCCATAGGACTATATATTGCACAGTGGTCTAAAAACATTTTATTTTGGAAATAATTCAGTAGCTGAACCACATACATTTTGTTTGAAATGTCACCAAAAGCTTATTTATAATTCAAAAATTAATATTTTTTAAATTCTAAAAATATCTACAAAAAATATGCTGACATTTTTGGACTATTTTGGCTATCAGTTTGAGAGAAAATTGGCTTACAGTTTTTTTTTTTTTTTTTTTTTGAACGACCTTAATATGGTATTTTTGACGTGGTGGACTTATTTAAGGTTTTTTTTCTACAAAATAACATCAAATAATGATAGATGCTATGCATATTATAGTTATTAGAGATACAAAGCTAGTTCAAATGACCTTCAGCAGGCTAATGCTATTGTCAATAGTTAACCAATGCTGACTGTTTATACGGCACCAGAGTACGGAAATAAACAAAACGAAACGTTTGCTTTCGTTTTGTTGCGATCTTTGCAGTGAGTAAAATAAAAATAATCAGACCGATTGTCCCAGAAAATTAATCAATAAGAAATAAATAGGTAATATAAAGAATGTATAATATTCTGCTCCTAGTATATATTGCTCTTAACACGGAGCTATTATCCTGCGAACGAATTTTAGAATTTATTATTTCAATTATAAAATTAAAGCTTAAATTAATGTATACATTTATATTATTTATAAACATATTTTTATTTATTATATTTATCAAAACTAAAAGAAAAAACATTTTAAATTAAAAATAAACCTAAGTAATTTCATTATTAAAATTAAGACAACAAATTTCTGTTTCCAAATAATTTAAAAAAATTATATTTATGTATATAATTTTACTTGCTGAATTTTTTATATTTATTAGTACTCATTTAAACATAAATTGCGTTTTAAAAAAAAGTGCTTATATAGAGGCCACATGAAGAGGATCTGAAACAATAGATATTTTTTTAACAAAATATAGCGAAAAAACACAAACAATTGTCACACGAAGAAACAGTACATTCCTTTTTCTGAAAATTTGGGAACACACGTACTATCTTTCTAAAGTTATATACACCCAATTCTGTTTATACACGGTCTTTTTATACCCTTCACCACAGGTGGAAAGGGTATATATAAGTTTGTCATTCCGTGTGTAATTTCTACAATATTCATTTCCGACCCCATAAAGTATATATATTCTGGATCCTTATACATAGAGAAGTTAATTAAGCGATTTCCGTCTGTCCGTGTTAGTGTTGTAATGTCATTTGCCAAGGCACCAGAAGAGATACAACAAATTTAAGCACACCAATCTGTCAGGCATAGTTTCGAAAATTTTGGTATTGTAATTCAGCAACATCGGATCATTCCTTTGGAGGCTGCGAGCCAAAAACCACGGCCACCTATTGTAGTGTGTGTGCACTTATACTCACTACTGCAATGTAATATAAGAACTTTTTTTATACCCTTCACCACAGGTGGAAAGGGTATATCTAAGTTTGTCATTCCGTATGTAATTTCAACAATATTCATTTCCGACCCCATAAAGTATATATATTCTGGATGCTTATTCATAGAGAAGTTGATTAAGTGTTGTCCGTCTGTCCGTGTTAGTGTTGTAATGTCATTTGCCAAGGCACCAGAAGAGATGCAAAAAATTTAAGCACACCAATCTGTCAGGCATAGTTTCGAAAATTTTGGTATTGCAATTCAGCAACATCGGATCATTCCTTTGGAGGCTGCGGGCCAAAAACCACGCTCACCTATATTTTTTTACGTTTTTTTAATTTTTTTCTGCTTTAATGATTCTGTTTTGCCTTTTTTTGTCAAATATTAGACTGCGACAGGTAGATCGCAAGGAGTGCATACAGATCTCGGGGGATCAATAACCCCCTGCGAGGGGCGATTTTTGTTTGTTTTTAGATTGGTAGGGTTTTTCTGCTTTGATTTGTATTAGAGAGCTTAATAGAAAGCAATACACATAGAGGTAGCCAATGGACCCACAGGGTACCCACTGATAAATAGGAGCAGTTAAAAGGACCCCCATGTGTCAATATGAGGAAATTTTTTTTTTGTAAGGATTTCTTTTGCTTTAGTCTGACCATTCTAACTCAATATAGATTGCAGAAAGGCCTTAAATTTAAAAAAAATTTCAATAAAAATTTTTAAAAAAAAATTAAAAAAAAAATTTAAAAAAAAATTTTTAAATTTTTTTCAAAAATATTTACAATAAAATTTACAAAGCATTTTTAAAAAGATATTTTACAGAAAAATATTCGGAAAAAAAATTTTTTTTTAAATTTTCCAAAAAATTTTCGAATCAAATTTTACAAAATATTTTTAAAAAAAATATTTTTACAAAAAATTTTTACACACAATTTTTGAAAAATTAAAACAAAAATTTCAATATTTCTTTGAAAATGAAATTTATGACGGTAACATAACATATATTTAATATTAAGAATATACATATGTATGTATATAGAGTAACATATTTTTTTAAACGCGTTTGATTTTTAAATAGATGATATCTCTGTTTTAAAAGCTATGTGCATTAAACACATAGACATCATCAGAATACCGACTACAAACTGTCAAAAATGATACGATTATTTTGAATTCAGCAAAGCTACATGGCTAAAAGGCCACCGTTGTGGCTGTCGTCAACTTAGGCTAATTTCTGTTTTATTCAACAAAAGAAAATGTCACAAAATTGTAAATTATAAATTCATATACAAACAAAAAGTTTTGGAGGAAATATTTATAATTTTTTGAAAAAGTTATTTAATTTTATAAAAGCAAAATAAGTATTTCTACAATAATGTCGGAGTTTACGATGTAGCTGTCGGCTTCAATATCATTTCAATATCATTAAGTAGCTGACAACACGGCGAAAATTGTAGCAAACGGAATTTGTTTTCATTTGTCTTCTATTTTTTTAACTCTTGAATAATGATTTTTTCTGATACGCATTTATTTAAGTAAAGAGTCAATAATATGGATAATGCTGTACATGTCTGTATAAATAAAATCACCGTGGTGAAGGGTATAGAAGATTCGGCACGGCCGAATATAGCACTTTTACTTGTTTTAGACGGATTTGATTTAACACGGTTTGAAAATATAATTTTTTTACACGATTTTCTTCCATTTAGCACGATTCAAAGCCATTTGGGCTTAGATTTTATTTGTAAAATTTAAGTTTTGCAAAATATTTTTATATAAAAAATTTAGAGGAATTCCATTTTTGTGCATACAAGCATTTTTACTTGTTAGAGCAATTGAAATGTGATAATATTTTGTGAACTATCAATGCATCTCTACAAGAAAACGACGAAAACTACAAATAAAAAACTACAACGTAAAGTCATTTGTTTAGAAAACAAAATTGAATTTTTTGCCTTCGACATTTCTTAACAAAATGTTTGGTTTAAACGAAGCTACAGTAAGAACTATAAAAAATTAAAATTCAATTAGGCAATCGTTGATTTCTGGAACGAAACTATCCATTAGGTCCATTATATCATACACTAAAGATGCAAATAAACGATGCAAATACACATTACCTATATGATTTAGTAAAATAAACATGATTTCTTGTTCATAAAAAAATTCTCGTTTTTCACTAATTTTATTAGGTTTTAGAGATAAGGAACCAATCACCTATTTTTGTATATGATCAATGTCTTTTTTTACAAGGATTTTTCTGGAACCAATCTACCGTGTAAAAACAGAATTAGGTGTATTGCATATTTAATTATATATGAATAAATGAAACACAAACTATATATTCATTTAAACGTTCTCAGTGAGAACGAAAAATAAATTGTTTTGAGAAAAAACCATTTCCAAACGTTTGCTAAATGATTTGCTTAATATGACAGAAGCTGCATTAAAGCGGTATATTATTTTTTATTAGCGGTATATATTTTTTATTGTTGCTTACTTAGACTGCAATAGTCTAAGAAGGAAAACAAAATAAAAAGAAGTTCAAGAAAGTAAATCATAAACAAAATCAGCGTTCGAAAATCTATTACTGAATAAAATACTATTTTATTCATTTTTGATTGCAATCATTTTGATTGCAATCTTTGACATAAAAAAAATTTTTTTTTGGTTTTGCTCATGTACTAAATGATTAAAAAATTTTAAAACTTATTACTTTCCATAAAACGTTTTCGAAAAGTTTTGTACGTTTTCATGCACTGCACTCACTGCACCGCAAAGATTTCTGGCAACACGTTTTACCATGAGAAAAACTGATGAGGTTTATCAGATCAAAATACGACAAGCCCTAATTGAAATTTTGTCAGATGACTTTGCTTATGAGTTTTGCCAAGGCCGATCCATTTTCCTTACAGGTGGTGGCAATGGCGAATTTACTAATTTGCTTCATTGCTCGAAATGTCAAAGTCCATACATATGTACATATATAAAAATAATGTTTACAATTTTTAATATATAGATATTGAGAATTCGAGAAACAGAGGAAATTATAAATTCCCTACCGCCACTAGCTGGTAAATGGATTCGTCTTGACATGTATGTATGTACGTATTTCACTTCAGTGGGAAATTTGACAAGTAAGATGTGAAAAACATGTTGTCTACTTGGAGCTTAAGTAAACTCGCGTTACAATTTCGTCGTTTTTTTTAATAAGTGCCATATTATTAAATAATATAGTCAATTGTAAACCAAAACCGAAATGATGTCAATCACTTGTGACATCAGTACGGATATTCAAAGTATAAATGGAAACAGTTTGTAAACATTTGTTTTTACTTTTCTTTTGACATTTTTAAAATTTCTTTAACATCAAACATATGTTCAAACAAAAAAAACATTCGTTTTAAAAAAAGGCCACTTTAATGTAAACACATTTTCCAGTTGCCTTGAACAAAACCAAACAAACAAGAGAAAAGAAATAAACTAGAAAAAAAAAGTACATCTTTAAAAATTTTAAACATAAATGTTTGAAACAATTGAGCAATAAGCAATTAAATATAATGTAAGTGTTTAAATGGTTATTTCCCCTCATACACACACAAAACGCCACATGAGTTGTGCAATTGGCACCATTTGAATTTTTTACAAGAGAGTTTTAATTCTGTAATTTAATTGAATTAATTATTGACAGCAAGACCACACATGGTTTAATTTAATTTTGTAACATTTCGAAAGCAATGAGGCAATAAACTCGTTGAGTTAATTGTTAAAAATTGTTGTTTTTATTGCTATTGTTATTTGTTTTTTTTAACGTGTAGTTCTGTCATTGAATTTATTTCAAGCGAAATTTAGATAAATCGCTTCAATATCAAAGATTTTCAGAAGTTTTTAAAATAAAATTTTAATTCTCTATGTTGTTACGTGTCGGCCTTTTTGATTTCAATTTCCTTTCTTCAAAGACAGTTTTGTCATTAAAATAATATTTAAAAAACCCCAAAAAAAAAAAATAGATAACAAACCCACAGAAAATATCAACTCTAATCAATTATTGAAATAATGAAGTTCACTAGTATCTGAATAATTTAAAACTGCCGATAGAAGTGAAAACTAATAACGCTTATAATGTAAATAATCTACCATGTAATATTTGACACTTCACATTGATAAGTTAATTTTACGGTACAACATTTGTAGCTAATGAGATTAAAAGAATCAAAAGAAATTGAATTATATTGTACTGACCTTCTCTATTCTTGTGGCGTATACACTCTCCTTCACAAGTACGGAGTATTATATGATTCGGTACAATGTTTGTGGCTACCGAAATTTAATGAACTAAGCCTTATAGTATGTAAGAATATTGTAATTTGGCTAAAATTTATTTTGTAAGCAAAAAGAAGATTATAACGGTCTGTATAAAAGCACGTGGTTGTAATTGATAAAGATAAAGTCAAATACATTAAATATCCTTAACTATTGGGACACTCTTTAATATCAAACTTTTTACTTTTTACTATGTCCGCTAGTAAAATACGTTCTGTGTAAATTTCTGTATGTAATCGTTCCAAAGATAGCGCCATATATATCAAATAACATCACCTATTGGAACACCCTTTAAATATAAAATTAAACACTTGTGATAGAGGACTTAGCCACACAGATTCTTTGTAGATTTCAACTGTCTATCTACAACGGTTCAAAAGTTTGGCCATATACATACCAGAGATCGTAGAAATGTACAAGAAATTTTAACACCTTGAAAACACTGTACACCTTCGATACATTGAAGACATTGCCTTTCTTTCGGCATGTACATCTGATATTAATGTGTGGCTATGACTGTACCTGTGTACATCTTGTGTATAGGCTTTAGCAAGCAAACACATGGGTGGGAGTTGCCATATTAGTGCTTTTTGTAACTTTTGAACTAGAGACATAAAAGTGATATTGGGTGGTTATAATATTTTCAGTATTTGCTAAAAGTAATATTGGGTATTTATAATATTTTTAGTATTTGCTTTTACAGCACACACACACATTAATCTTATGAAGTTACAAAACAAATTCAATGTTATCTTCATTTTGGTTAGAAATAACCAAAAACGGCAACGCTGCTTGCTTTTACTGCGCACACACACATTAATCTTATGAAGTTACAAAACAAATACAATGTCATCTTCACCACGAATGTGCATACGTATATAAAGTTAATTCGATGATTTTAATGTCTTCAATGTACACATTTAGATATAATGCACAGAAGTGGACACTCAAGAGTTATTCGTGTATAAAGTGAGTCATGCATACATTTTTCAATGTATTTTTTTTTCGATGTCCATTGTGTAGCTTTGTGTGTATAGAGGATAAAATTTGTACACTAAATTAATCTCTGATACATACATCAAATTACATCAACTATTGCAAACATAGTAGTAGATATTCTGTCTAACTTTCAAGTTTTTATCTATAGCAGTTCCAAGTATAGGGCCATCAATTATGGGGACACCCGTAAAATTAGCCATTTACATCAATATACATCAACTATGGGGACACCCTTTATTTTCTAGATTTAAATTTTATACCTGTCGTTGTAGCGAACTTAGTAATACAGGTTCTTTGTAAATTTCAACTCTGTCAAAGTGTGTCAAGAAATATGCCGTCGTTGGAAACAAGAATAGTGAGCAACGATAGAATAACTTTCTTAAATTAAAAAATAATAAATAAACTTGTAAAATTAAAAATAAATTAAAGAAAACAATAAAAGATTTTTAATAAGCAGACCAACAGAGTATTTTTTAAACAAGAGATACGGACACAGCCATAGGATAAGGATGTTTTTCTAAAATCAACTTTAAGGAACCACATCTATATGAGAAAACATAGAGACTGTGCAGCAAGGAACATTTAAACCAGCTCGCCAGGTAAACACTGTCCAATTTTCAAGTGTTTTTCTATAACGGTTCAAAAGATAGGGCCATATAGGTCAATTGATTTTTATTATTTTTTAAATATAGTTTTGTATTACTTATTGTTATTGGGAGCTATATATATATGTACTTTTTTTTAAATATTAAATCAGTGCCCTGTACGTTTCATAATACAGGAAAGAAACATGTATGTTGAACTTTTTATCAATGGAACCAATCCGTAAGTATGACCTCTCGAATTAAGAAGAAATTTACAAAATCTGTTTAGAATTGACTGATTTCTGCGCAAACCACCGCTCCATAGAAACCAGCGTAGTAAGGTGACGACGACGTGAGTTCAGTGATTTTTCTTCATCCAAAAACCGCCTAAAGAAGTTTTCACTTCAAAAAATTTATTAGATAAAAAAATAATTTATTTTACAAAAGCGTTTTCTAATTACATAATGGGACTACTTTTAATCAGAGACCCGAAATAACTGTTATTTTTATTTTAATATTAAATTGGATACAGAAAAAATAACTGTAAAAAATTCGGTACTGTAGTAACAATTACCAATAAACAACCACAAATAAAAACAGGTCGATAACCATTATAAAATATATATTTTTCTGTGGTCTTTTATTTTTGGCCTTCTATAACCATTATACCTAAATAACCAAAAAGTTTTTTGGTCTTCTAAAGCTGGTTGCTCAATGATTTTGGTATAGATCTTGTCAAAAACTAAAAAATAATTAATTCATTATCATTTTTATTAGGGTTCGGTACCCTAAAGGTAAAAACGTAACCCTATTGTTTTCGCTACAACGTCAGTCCGTCCGTCTGTCTAGCAGCGCCTTTTATATCTGGAAATTTTCATAGAAGATGTATAACTTTTGCCGCTATAGCAACAAATTCTAAAACTTATAGGGTGTTCACATAGAGACGTATTATTCACGTATATGTATTTATGTCTTTAACTGTAGAAGCCATACACTTAAATTTGCAGGCAGTAATTAAAACAAAATAAACCTAAAAATTAAAGGGTGTTCCGATAGTAACATGATTTGGACGTATATGGCCTTATTTTTAAACGTAAGAGGTAGACTCTTGAAAGTTTTACAGTAGATGTGTTGCCATCGCCGCTATAATAATGAAAGGGTGTTGCGCAATAACATGTTTTTCACTTATATTGCCTTATTTTTTGAACCGCAATATGTACGCTCCTGATATTTTCATATAAAGTCCTTATATTTAAACAGTAATAGGCTGACACTTAAAATTTACACATATTTAGCCAATTCACTATGTCTGCTAAATTCCTAAATCCTAAAGTGCTATTTAGGGTCAAATAGCACTACTGTTAACGACCTGTCGTATGTCAGCCATTTTTCCTTTTTTAATTTTGGTGCCAATAGAAAACATATAATAAAATCAATCATGCCAACTTTTTTAAACAAAAAACGCAGAAATATGAGTGTGGCATCACTGAATTCAATAGCACGATGAGAAAACATAGGTTTCAAAGTACTATTGTCATATAATATTTTTTAATTAGAAATACATACAACATTTTTATGACAGTCATAAATATTTATGGCAATAGGACAATAGAACACAATAGCAGACATAGTGAATTGGCTAATTATATTTTACAATATCTACTGCAATAACAAGTAACGAAAATAAATTTAATACAAATAAAAGGGTGTTCCCTAGATATCGCGAATTTGAGGATTTTCTTCTAAACGCTATAGGCAGACACTTGATATTTACACAGGGTATTTGGTACTATGCTCTAATGTACCAAAAAAATTAAAGGGTGCGCCATAACACGTAAAAAATTAACAACTTGTACTAAATATAGTACGAAACCCTACGTGTGTGAGTCTGAAACTCAGATGACTGATTTATTACCATTTGAATTAGTAGCACCCGTTGGAACCATTATAAGTATAAAACTAAATAAAATAAAAATAATAAAGGATTCAGTAAAACATTTAGAATTCCATTTAAGAAACAGTAATGAACGCAATGTTATTTCTGATAAATTGCAACGTAAGTCACTTAATATAATTTGCAGATCAGAAAAGGCTCTTTCAACGCTGACTTGTGTTAAGGATAAAATTTGCATTCGGACCTGCATCTTTAGCGAACACCAACTGCAGAAATTTTTGGCCGTTTACTAATCTGTTGACGCAACTCATGATTAAAAAAGAAATTTTGTTCGAAAAATGCGTGTTTAGATAATTCTAGTATATAGTTTTGAAAAGGTAGGTGACCAAATCTTTATTATTGGTTATAGAATACCAAAAAAAAAAAAAAATAATAAAATTTAAATGCTTATTAAAGACCTAAAAAATAAAAATAATTTATTAATAAAAATGTGGTGACATTGGATGCCATCTCTCCATTTGAGTTTTTTACTTTTTTCTAAACGCACAAACTCAATTTAGAAGAACAGCTTACCAACTCTCCACTTAGCCACTTTACCCAAAATCCTTCATATATACCTTGTGGTGGGATTGGATGCCATCTCTCCATTTGGCCACTTTAACCAAAATATTTTGGATAAAAAAAAAATTCCTTACTATTGTTCTATAAAAAAAAAATATGAATTTATGTTCATTTATCTCAGTAGGGCTTGAAATTGCTGGAATATCATTATTTGCAAAAAAAGTTGTTAAAAAATGTTACGTCATATACGTATTTAACTTCACACTTAAATATGTTTTACTTAAGTCGTTACGTCAAAAACGAATATAACTGACATATTAAACTTCACACACATAAAACATTTTATAAAATAAAATAAAAAAAAATTCAAAATATAATTGCACAAAAATTTAAATATGTATGTTATAGGCAAACAAAATTATAAAGTAAAAATATAAAACTAATTATAACAAAAAAATTCAGATAAAATTATAAAATAAAATTTTTTAAAACTGGTTGGGTTTGTGGGAGAATATTCCAAAGACGTGTCGCATATAGAAAAAACTGCCATTCTGAAACAAGATAACGATAGCATGGCATAATGATCTTTTTACTTCTAAGAGATCTGGCAAACCTAATTTTATCATAAAGATATCGAGGGATCTGTGAAACTATAATTTTATGCAAGCATATCAGAACGCGAATCTTAAGTAGGCTTTCAAAAGATACACCAAAAACTTTTGAAGAAAAATTAGAAACATGATTCATGTCTTCGTAAGCCATGACATACATACATATCTCAAAATATTGTTGTATAGGTGATTGTGTACCTTTTGCTTGCTACTCGAGTCACAGCTAGCAAAAAGTTCGCATCCATAAAGTAAGACAGGAATAAGGTAAGATTTGGAGAGCAGTTCCCTTATGTGTAAAGGTGTGTAAGACTGCGTAGTCCACAAGGACCTCAACTTAACGTAAATTTTACCTACAAATGTATTGACGTGAGACCCCCAAGTATGATTATTATTAAAGATTATACCAAGGTTGTTAGCACTGATAGCGATTTCAATTTTCTCCCCTTTAATTAAAATATCAACATTTTCATACAACTAACAGTTCTCTTATAAATTACTAAGCACTTAGACTTAAGAGGGTTCAGCAAGAGGCCGTTAACGCATACCCAGCGAACAATTTTACCTAAATCATCATTTAATCTCTCAATATTTTGTGCAATTGAATGTATTGAACTGCTGAAGTATAATTTCACGTTGGCCCGGTAAGTCATTGATATATAATGAAAAAAGAAGTGGCCCAAGAATTGAGCCTTGAGGCACTCCTCTGGATAATTTTAATGGTTGTCAATAAGCATTGTTTGCAAAAAAATTGCCAGCGATCCGCCAAATTCGATGATAAGAGTATTTCATTTGCCTTAATTTTTCTGAAGAACTGTTCTCTAGATATGATGAAATATTCTAATATGAACTCTTGTTTAACTCGTATTTGTCAAGCCCATTGAAAAACTTTATAGGAAAAGACTAAAAGCAGATTCTTATTAAGAAAGATCAATATTTCCTATCCATCTATTTTTTTTTTAAGAAGAATTTCTCTGCGCGATAGTGTAATTAATAAATAATTATTATTACTTACCTATTAGTTATTGACAAAAATTAAACAGCTGAGATTTTTCTGTAGTTTATTTCACAAACTATTTTTTGATTGCAACCTATAAAGAAAAAAAACGAATTTATAAATAACACACTGTGTAATTTTTTAAGTCATGGCAAAATAACCATATACGGACACCACTACGTGATAAAGGACCAAAAAAAAAGACCCCTGTCTCCCAGTTTTGCCCAAAGTCCTCCAGTTTTTTTTTATGGGCCCTCAAAGATGTGGGGCCTCGATGTCATTTTTGCAAAAAAAAAAATGATCATTTACTCAAGCTCATATTTTGCAAACCGTTTGGAATTTTGATATACTCTCTGAGGAAAAGTTGTAGCTCTTGTCATAAAGAACAAAAATTGTGAACATATAAAATCAAAAAAAACTTCATCTTCAAGGTCAAAATCGCAAAAACTTGAACATATAAAATCAAAAAAACTTCATCTTCAAGGTCAAAATCGCAAAAAAAATTTAAAAAATTAATTTTTTTTACCTTTTTTCCCCTGTTCAGGTCCATAGGTAGCAAACCGTTCAAAATTCAAGGAAACAATCAACTACAAAAATGAACCTAAGATCTCAATAAACAACTCACTTACGGGAGAAGGCTTTATAGTATCCCAATGTTGAAGTAAAGAAAAAACAAATGAAATTAAAAAAATTTTCGGGAAATTTTTCACTTTTGCGGCTACCTAAGCGCTACCTAAACGGTGTTAAGAATCATTCCTAGGAAGTTAATATGTTCTAGAAAGTTGTTTATTGAGATTTTTGTAGTTGATTGTCTCCTTGAATTTTGAACGGTTTGCTACCTATGGACCTGAACAGGGTAAAAAAATTGAATTTTTTAAAGTTTTTTGCGATTTTGACCTTGAAGATGAAGTTTTTTTGATTTTATATGTTCACAATTTTTGTTCTTTATGACAAGAGCTACAACTTTGCCTCAGAGAGTATATCAAAATTCCAAACGGTTTGCAAAATATGAGCTTGAGTAAATGATCATTTTTTTTGCATAAATGACATCGAGGCCCCACATCTTTGAGGGCCCATAAAAAAAACCTGGAGGACTTTGGGCAAAACTGGGAGACAGGGGTCTTTTTTAGGTCTTTTATCACGTAGTGGTGTCCGTATATGGTTATTTTTTTTCCGTGTTGCACTGTGTAATACAAGACTTATTTTATAGCATTATCACATACAAACATATGTATGGAAAAAAATTAATTAATAATCAAAAATTAATTAATAAAATTTCTTGTTGCTTTCTTCTATGCAAAAAATAGGTGCAACGTCTTTTCACATATCGAGAATAAATGCAATGCTGTGAACAATTCAGGGCTTTTTTTTCTTTTTGTAATCCTAATAATTTTGTTTGCCGACATATAACACGTAATAGCAGTCAATCCAATCGATTTTCTAGTTGAATCCGCTCCGAAGGAAGCAAGAATAGTGAAGTTGGCTAGTAGGTTATGCGGACCGTCCGCATAAAGTGAGTTTATTCGGTCACAATTCAGGCCCATTGCGATGCCTTGACGACCATCTACCGTCACAGCTTCCTATTTTGACGAAATATTTGAACCGAGTAATCACAAAGAAGGTGTTGAGCTGACTCTTTCTTTTCCTCATCCGCACAGAGCTTATGAAGCTCTCACCACAAGAGATTCTCTCACTTTCCCACACACATATGTATGTAAGTTAGCTAGTAAAGTTACGGCCACGGTTTTTACAGAAAACATCAATAAAGAACGCCCGAATTACGCTCTTAAATATTATCTTCTTTCTATCTAGTTAATCCTTTAAAGAAATATGTATGGGGTGGTTTAATTTTTAGGGCCAATCTTGAATGTGAACCACACCTAAACATCAAGTTTTTTTCTGCAATTAATTTGGCATTTCTCAAATGCAGACTCAATTTGAACAATCGAGCCATGGTCAGAATGGTGGCAAAAATGGCAACGTTGGATGATCAATTTTCGGTGAAAATCATCTTCAGTGATGAGGCACATTTTCACCTCAGTGGATTTGCAGAATTGCCGCATTTGGGCGAATGATAATCCAAGAGTGATTGTCGTAAAACCAATGCACCCACGAAGAGTGTCTATTTGGTGCGTTTTATGGGCTGGTGGCATCATCGGCTCGTATTTTTTCCAAAATGAGGCTTGTCAGGCAGTTACTGTGAATGGTGTTCGCTATCGTGAGAATTGAAAGATATGGAGGTGGACGATATGTGGTTTCAACAGGACGGTGCCACTTGCCACACAGCTAACGAAACAATGGCTCTTTTGCGCGACAAATTCAATGGCCATGTTATCTCACTTGGTGGCGATGTCAATTGGCCGCCAAGATCATGTGATTTGACTTCTTTCTTTGGGTTATTTGAAAAAAATGTGTACGTCGATAAGCCAGCAACAATTCAAGAGCTAAAGGAGGAGATAATTCATCAAATTACCGGCATAGAACCTCAATTATGCCTCAGCATTATCGAAAATTTGCGGCATCTGATGGATGTGTGCATTTGGCCGATATTTTGTTCCACACATAATTGAACCATACCAATATTATCAAAATAAAAAGAAACTACAATAATTTCATAAATAATTTGTGTTTTATTCAAAATCAACATCGGCCCTTACCAATTTAACCACCCTTTATATGGGGAAAATATTCGAGTCAAATTTTTGATTTAATTGTTCTAACTCATTGCCTTATTCAACGATCCTCGTACTTTTTTAGTTGGTAAAAGAGAAATTTTGCTGTTTTCATTTTAAACGTACGTATAAAATTGCAATTACAATCATAAAAATATGGCCACCCTATAATCATCGCAGATTTAATACCAAGCATGCAAGTACGCAATCATGTACATACATACATGCATATACAATTGTACCAAATTTGGTACAATCGAAACATCCGTGGTACACTACATAGTACACTTCATACTTTTTTGGTACAATTTCATATAAAATTGTGATGGCAAAAAACTATCAAATTGTAGAAGGACAGTAGGAAAAATAAAATCGTGGTTTATTTGTTGGTGTTTTGTTGAAGCTGTAATATTATTCTATAACATGCATACTTCTCATTGTGTTTTGTAGAATTTTATTACTTAAAGAGTATTTTTGGCTTCTCTAAAATTAGGAAAAAGGTTTCCTGGTGATCTGGCCTGAGCAACCAGTGAAATACGTATAGGAACTAGCTCTTTTCCCCCAACAAATAAATTGCATTTTTATTATAAAACGTTATGGCTAATTAGCATAATATTAAAAAATTAAAATTTATTCAATTTTTTTTTTTATTTAATTAATATTTTTTTCTTACAATAACAAACATTTCCAATTTCAAAGTTCTTTAACCCAGTCTAGAACTAAGTAAAATGCTACATTCTTGATTTAGGTTCATGATTTTTATTATTCAGTTTGATAACCGTTTCATGTATAATTAATAGGTAATTTAGCAACAAGGCCTTTTTGCTGAACTACAACGTTTGAACGTATTTGCATCGCCTTAATCCGTTTCCGCCAGTATTTGGCTGATATATTTTTCTTTTCTTTCTAGAGGGAGATAGTAAGAACTTTTTTGGTAATGTGACGACTAGTTAATTAATATTCCAAATGACTCCAACGTAGAGTATTAAGATCCGTTTACTTTGGTAGAATTTCAAGCATCTGCTGAAATACGCAGAATACCCAGCTGCTAACATGTAATACTTTTACTTATAAAATAGGTATTTTGGCAAAATAATTGTTAGTACATAAATTAGAAACGCAAAAACAGTAATTCAAGGAATCAAGGTCAACTATACCTTAGTATAATACCCTAGTATAATGATTTATTACATTTTAATGTCGAGCCAGATTTTGGTACAATTTATGCTGATTAGGTACAATTTTATCATTGGAGCGGTACAATTTATACGTTGTCAGATCCCAACACTGGTACTTATACAAATATCTAATGTTTTTGTGTTTAATAACCTGTTGTTGCTAACTTCAAATAAAAAAATTAAATTATTAATGCAAACAATCATGTTAATAAATGTACTCGTATGTGCATACATATGTATGTACATATGGGTGTATATATGTATGTGTGTATATGCTTGAATGTAAGAGCTTGAAAATGTTCATGATTGCAATATGAAAACGGTATTAATGCAAACAAAATAAAAATTACTGTTACTATGCCGTTGTTTGTTTAATTAATTTTTTTTAACTGCATAAAGAGGTTAAAAAATAGTTGTTTCTAAGAGAAAAACTTAAAGACACTAATGACGTTTTCTTTCTGGGCGATAAGCTGGAATATATGTATTTTGCTCTTTGCACTTTTTTGTGCAAAAATAGTGTGAACAAATCTTGTTTGTAAAATACAATTTAATTTACTTACATAGGTATAAGTATGTATGTATGTACAATAGGGAGCAGAAATGAGTATGTAATGGGTGATTTTTTTGAGGTTAGGATTTTCATGCATTAGTATTTGACAGATCACGTGAGATTTCAGACATGGTGCCAAAGAGAAAGATGCTCAGTATGCTTTGACATTTCATCATGAATAGACTTACTAACGAGCAACGCTTGCAAATCATTGAATTTTATTACCAAAATCAGTGTTCGGTTCGAAATGTTCAAATGTGACAAATTTTGTTCAGCGATGAGGCTCATTTCTGGTTGAATGGCTACGTAAATAAGCAAAATTGCCGCATTTGGAGTGAAGAGCAACCAGAAGCCGTTCAAGAACTGCCCATGTGGTTTGTACGCTGGTGGAATTATTGGACCGTATTTTTTCAAAGATGCTGTTGGACGCAACGTTACGGTGAATGGCGATCGCTATCGTTCGATGCTAACAAACTTTTTGTTGCCAAAAATGAAACAACTGAACTTGGTTGACATGTGGTTTCAACAAGATGGCGCTATATGCCACACAGCTCGCGATTCTATGGCCATTTTGAGGGAAAACTTCGGAGAACAATTCATCTCAAGAAATGGACCGGTAAGTTGGCCACCAAGATCATGCGATTTGACGCCTTTAGACTATTTTTTGTGGGGCTACGTCAAGTCTAAAGTCTACAGAAATAAGCCAGCAACTATTCCAGCTTTGGAAGACAACATTTCCGAAGAAATTCGGGCTATTCCGGTCGAAATGCTCGAAAAAGTTGCCCAAAATTGGACTTTCCGAATGGACCACCTAAGACGCAGCCGTGGTCAACATTTAAATGAAATTATCTTCAAAAAGTAAATGTCATGGACCAATCTAACGTTTCAAATAAAGAACCGATGAGATTTTGCAAATTTTATGCCTTTTTTTTAAAAAAAAAGTTCTCAAGCTTTAAAAAAATCACTCGTTACATGTTTGTATTTTCTGCATTTGTAGGCGCATAAAAATAGTAATAATGAAGCGGTTTAATCTTTAATTTTTTTTATTATTCAGTTGTTAACAATAATGGTTTTATAACAAAACAAAAAACTAGTACATACATATGTACATACATATGTAGGTAGGTATTCAAAGAAAAATCACAATAAAATTATAATAACTCTTATGTACTAAATTTTGCACTTTCTGGTAACTTTTAAAATATTTTGGATTTTTAGTACTTGATCCATAGCCATTTATTTTGTATTTTGCGTTTGGGCATACATTCAACCAATTTTTGTATAATTTATTTTGGATTTTTCCCGATCCTCTTTTTACAATTCACCACAAATTCTCAGCTGGATTGAGGTCGGTATTTTGCGTAAATTTTTTCAAGTCCGACATTTTCAATGATTTTAGATGTGTTTCGGGTCTCCAACCTCATATCCCAAAAATCGGGAGGATGGATAGGCAATATGTTCAAATAGTCTTCCTGGCATGGACCAACATGCCACTATGTAACACTTGACCATTTGTTTAATTTGGTGTAATTGAATTGACTCCTGCTGTTCGTGCCAATAATACTGTTCACTACCAGACTGATATCGGTTTAATTTGGACTCATCTGACCATATTACGCTCTACAAGTCATTAACAGCCCAATCTTTCTGATGCATATATGTATATCACTGCAGGTTTAGTTTTCTTCACAGCTGCGAGGTATCCAGTGTTGTTTAGCGCTCTTCTTCCTGTCCATCGTCCAACATTTTTATTTATTGCTATGGTAGCTTCCGTTTTATCAGGTAAAATTGTTAAAATTTTGTGTATTTTAGCCTAAAAATGGACGTCAATCTTTTTTTAGGAAAAAATTATCTTAACGATTATATAAAAATTTTATATCTTTACGTAAGCTAACAAAAAGTACTTTTAAACCAAATTTCATGTAAAATTGATCAACCTTGTAGAAGATGGAGGTCCTTACATTTTGCTTATTTAACATCGAAATTTTGACTTTAGCCTATATGTTCTAAAATCGGAAAAATAATACTGCTGTAATAAAGTTAAAGTTACTAACAACTATTGCTGAAAGTATTTTATGACCCCTAGCACATAAGTGAACTTTAAAAATTCCAATTTTGGGAATTTTAGACTTTAATTTAGGAATTGTGGGACTTCCTTTAGCTTAATGTTGTAGATTTTTTACTTCTTGATTTTCGTCGACTAATTACATATCCACAATATTTCATTTGAATCATTCTACTTATAAAAATTTTGTTGCATCTATTTATGTAATAAAATAGTAACTCATATCCGTCTGTCTGTCTGCTTTTCGTGATACCTGTGAGGAGATATCTAAGTATCCTGGTCATAATATAGGATACTTTTTTCCGCAAAAATATCTTAGACAGTGGCGAAAACGCAGTGAAAGTAAGCTGTTGAACTAACCGGATATGAATACTTTACTTTTTATAAAGCATATCTTAAGGCGGAACTAAAAACGCCGGTATTACTTCCGGCGAAGTAAAATAATTATAAAATGGATATGATATCTTCAAACTAATTCGCCTAAAGAACACCAGAAGCGCTTGCGAGGCTTCACTATCGCACTAATCATCTGTTTTATCTACTACTATCCCTTTCTGGTATGGATTGCTTTCAATGCAAAATCGAACAAAATATTGAAGGACGCTGACGAAGTGGCGCGCATAGCTAGTATTTAATATTTTTACTTTCCTTTTTTAGGCTAAAACACACAAAATTTTAATAATTTTGGAATTTTTAATTGAAAATCGTCTTGTGTTTACGTCAGAAAAGATATAATCTTGAAATTTGTAAAAATTAAAAAAAAAATGTTGCTGAAAATTGTTTAAAATATTTTGAAAAAAAAACTGGACCAGGGTACAGAAAAATCAAAATATTAATTTTAAATTGCTTTTGATTCGCTCGTTTTAAAACACAATTTACAGATCAAACCATCGTTTTACAGACATAAACTAGACTTTTGCTATCATGTATAATTTTTAAAAATCAAACAAAAATTCCAAAAATACCAAGATCTAAAAAAATTTGCAGCGCCGAGGTATCCAACTTTGAGAACACATAGCGCTACTCCTCGCACTTAAGCGACATAGTCATCTGCTATGCTCATGCCAAATTTTGGATCAATCGGCCTAGCCCTTTACAAATGGCTGAGTTATTTCCAAAATATTTTGATTCTGCCCCACTGTGCAGTGAATATTACCTTTAGGTGAATATAACTTTTATCTAAGTTTGCACTAGAATAATTCTTGCAATTATTGTAAAGTTAGTTATAAGACTTCAGCGATGATCTCAAGAACTGAAACCTGCTATTACTTCTACGGGTATTAGTGTACTGAAAATCCGAAATTATTCACCAAGAACTTATCACCCATTTCCAGCTTTTTTCTTGCTGCTAGTAATTTATTGAAGTGAATGTTTCTTGTGTTATAAAAGCTATTAACATCCAGAAGCATTTAACCAATTGAGTCTTCGTAACGATCCGTAAATCGATCCTGTCTACTGCAGAACTATCTCAGCTAACGACAAAATCACGCTATAATTGTTTTATACATAATTTTTAATAGCTTCATGAAAAAAAGTTTCTTAAACGTAGTCTCACTTTATTCAGCGAGTTTTCGAACATTCTTAAGCTTTCCGCAAAGAAGGATTTTGCAGACTGACATCTTTGGACTCGAATCTCTTACTGCTTTGTTTTACTCAGGGGTTATTTATTAGGAATTATAGATTACATTGATTGCCACAATCAAGAATGATAAAATGTTTTCCCGTTAGATGACGTTGTTCGGCCAATGTAAGGTTTCTTCAAATAAACACGTACAAATAAATCTAAGTAATAGGCAAAAATTGGCAACCCTGCAAGTAAACTCTCATAATTTATATTAAAAACCTTCATAACTTACAGTTATACTCTCCATCAGAATTATTAGTCAATAGGAAGACAATTTCGTGACGTGATTAGGCCGACATGCGCAGAAAATTTCATTTTCGGGATGGCGTAACCTTGTCTTCTATCATCCTTGGTCACAACAATGTCAAACAAAATTTCACCAAAAAAAAGCTTTTTGTGCATAAATATATTTGTGATACTCACACATGTTTTAATGAAAAGTTTTAATTAGACTTGGATACAAATTTAAATAAATAAAATGAAAGTAATTGAAACCTATAATTGGTACAAATTTTTTTTCTAACAATAACATTATTGTTAGGGATGGGATTGGATGGGACAAACAAATTTTCAAACTTTCTTTTACACATAATAAATAACGTTTGTCTTTTTGTGTAGCAAAATTATAATTTACCTGCAGTTTCCCCCTAGTGCAAGTTCGTGGTAGAAAAAAAAACAAAATTTAAAATAAACAACTCCAGTACTTGTTGCACTTATGTATGTATGTATGTACGTAGAGCTACATACTTACATATGTGCAACATTTTATTTAGGGTTCAACAAGTTTATTCACCTCAATTTGTTAAATTTTGTATTCGTTCGTTTGTTTGTTTATTCGTTTCTTGTTCACATTTTCAGTTAGTTGGTGCCCAGTTAGTCAGTCGTACTTTCTACAAACAGTTTGTTTGGTTTGTTTTGCCATTTAAGCGTTTTCTATTTTGTTTTCCATGTTTGCTTTCCATGTTACAAAATTTGGTTTGAGTTAAAGTTGACGTTTTGTCTTTGTGTTCTTTTTATATGTATGTGTTCAAATGTTTGATTTGTGTGCAGCTAACAGCCAAACCTCAATTAGCGCACTAACTAAACGTCAAAAATTCTGATGTGCTTTTAAATTGAAAAATCCGATTATGACAGCGCGTTAAGTTGAGAAGCTAGCTGCGTACAAATTGTCATTATTTTTTGGGGAACAATTATGAAATTTTAGTTAAAATTATCTATTGATTTATTTGATGATAGGAAAAGTAACAAAATTCCTTACATACAAAAAAGGGAAAGAAATAGTTACCAAAATATTATGACTTCAAAGCAAAGACACCCATAAAATCCCCTGAGTGTAGGTGAATACATACACAGTTAAACAAGGCTCTCACAAAGAGAACAAAATCTATACATAATAAAATAGTAACTCATTTTCTGTCTGTCTTTCTGTATGTGTTCGCATCACGTAAAAACTACTGGATGGATTTTAACAAAAGTTTGTGTGGAGGTACCTTAGTATCCTGATTCCGATATAGGATTTTTTTTCCGCAAAAATATTGTATTTCCAAGATAGGCCGATTTTTTTACCGATTTAAAGGTACTGCATACTTTAAGGCATCTTTTATATTTAAAGGCGGGATATTTTAAACACGGTTGCGCAACAGATGGCGTTGTTTTAAAATAATAAAAAGTGTAAATTGAAAGCGGGATATTTGAAAAACGGTTGCGCAATAGATGGCGCTGTTATATAATAATTACACAATCTGAATTACTTACTGCCAAATAGCCAATTGAATAGAATTTTTATTTGTTTTTTTTTACTTTGAGGAATTACATTGGTTTTTAAATATTTCAAAAATGTTTACAGAGCTTTACTATACCTTTTAAAATTTTATGTAAATTTTAGAATTTTATTCAGGAATGGATACCTTTATATAGAGTAAAGAGTCTTAAAATATGGTGCGGATTACATTCAAAGCAAAATCGAACAAAATATTGTCAGAACGCCCACAACGTGTGGTCACACCTAATATATTTTAAAATAATAAAGTGGTTAGTATAGTAAGGATGATAGAAAACAAGGTTACGCCATCCCGAAAATAATTTTGAAGGTTTTCTGCGCATGTCAGCCTAATGACGTCACGGAATTGTCTTCCTATTGGCTAATAATTCTGATTGAGATTATAACTAGAAGTTATGAGAGTTTTTAATATAAAGTGTGAGCACTGTTGCCAAGTTAAAATAAAATATAAGTGCTAAATAACTAGTTCTGGTTTAAAATTTTATTCACTCTTAATCGATTGTTACGGTGACTATGTGGTAGGTCACATGGTACTTTTTAAAACATTTACAAATTGTATCGAATACCGTAAGTAACAGCACAAAAATAATCTTATTTTTTCATGTAAACAAACAGATAGATTTATTTGTACGTACATATTTATTTGAAGCAATTAGTTGATTACACCTTTGGCAACCGTACATTGGCCGAACAACGACATCTGACGGGTAACAATGCGCATTGCGTAATCTTGTTTTAAAAAGGGGTATTTGTTTTCAATACATTGTGTTTTTCAATACATTGTGTTTTGTCGTGTTTTGTTTGATACAATTTTAAAAATGAGTCTGAATGTGATATCGAGTGGACAACCCACCTATTGGCATACTGATCGGCAAAAAATACCGGGTATTATTGATTTTGGCGTGATTAAGAAAGAGTATTCCGAGAGAAATGCTTAAATTTGAAGCGTAATTTGAATTATCCTCAAATCATTCACCCACTATTGTCTATATGTATATGGAACCAGCAAAATATTGTGTCACCAACAACTACCACAAGCTTTAATTGGTTGAAATATAGAAAGTATCTCAGTACTCACTGAAAATATACCGCTGAGAACACCAGAAGACGAGGATCAAAGTCTTGTTAATTTTGATCAAATCCTTAAATCAGCTGCCCAACATGCAACAGTAACCCGACAATCAGCTAGATACAATCAAATTTAATTTGTAGATGTCGAGCGGTTCTTGGCTGAAAAAAAGGAAAATTCGAAGAGAGTGCAATCACACTATCTCCTGAACTCAAATCTAAGCTTAAAGATTGCACGAAACGGCTAAGATAGCTTCTAGAATATCGAAAAGTAGCGTCTCTGAAAAATTACTTGGAAGACCTCGACGCAATTGCACAATCAGATTATTCATTATGGCGTGCATGTAGAAACCTTAAAAGGCCAGTCGTACGTAAGCCACCCTTGCGAACTTCTTGTGGAGACTGGGCAAGAAATGATACCGAAAAAGGTAATTTCTTTGTTGATCATTTGAAAAAGGTTTTCACTCCAAATATGTGTACTGATATAGTTGAGTTGCCACCAGTAGAGACTAGTGCCGTAGTTCCCCTAAGACTTGAATTTGGCGATATTGAAAGGGCATATTTAAACACCAAAAAACCCCTGGGGTTGATAAAACAAGTAACAAGATATTAGTTGAGTTGCCCCGTATAGGTCGCAGAATTATTCTGTTTGTTTTTAATGCCTTCTTACGTCTTACGTTCCCACAGAGTGGAAGGTTTCTTTGATTACTATGATTCCTAAACCAGGAAAAGACCACACAAAAGTAGAATCATACAGGCCTATAAGCCTTTTATCAAATATGTCAAAGTTGGTTGAGAGAATATTAATAACTAAGCTGAATCCAATTCTTAGTGCGAAAGGATGTATTCCGAACCATCAATTCGGCTTCAGAAAACAACATAGTACGATCCAACAAACACACAGATTAGTAAATGTAATTAAAACGACCTTTGAAGAAAAAAAAACTTGTCTGCGCTTTTTATCGACGTTAAAAAATATTGAAGATGCAATGTGTTTCACTTTTGGTGTAGCTGATCATATGTAATCGTAGTCTAGTAGTACAGAAATGTCATTTAAAAAAAGAAAGTAACTTTTTTATCCAGCGATTTTATCTCTATTTGGAATTTCAATTTAATTTTTATTAAACACAATAATTTAACATTACTGTTCATGACAGAGCGTTATGCACTTATTTAGGTTTGTCATTGCAGCGTTGAAACGAGGCGCTAGACAGCGTTAGCGCACTGATTTAGTCTTGTCTATAGTGTGCGGAGTTGTTATTGTCATTCATTTATCAAAAGATAAATAATTTATTAATTTTTTTTGAATCGATTAGTGGAGCAAATTATTAATATTATAATAGGTTATAGGTAGTTATTCGGTTAACCGAATGAATTAAATTGTTAACAAAGAAAAGTTTTAAGGTGCGAGATTCCCAAATTTGAGGTTATATAACGCCACCACTGGTAAGTGAATGATGTGTAGCTTTAAAACTTAAGCTAAGATACTCCTCTGCTATGGCCATGTCAAATGGATAATCGGACTATCCCTTTACAAATGGCTGAATTATTTCCAAAATAGTTTGCTTCTGCCCCACTGTGCAGTGTTAAGCAAAACTGGCAATTGATAAAGCTACGAAGGTATCTAGAAAATTCAATTTTCTTCTGTCAAGAATCGTCTCTGTGTGATCAAATCAAAGAAGTGTTTGACGATGTTCAACGACAAAATCCGGTAAAAAAAATATTCCCCGGTATTTTCAACAATCAACAGTGCTACGCACCCGATGCTATAATTAATTTATGTGTGTTGTCCCTTTTAAAATACCCTATAACAACGTCAACTGTTATCATTCAAATACAAGTAATAAAATACTTGTTTATGCATTATTATAAATAATAAAAAAAACATTAGACTATTTACATATAATTTGATTTGAATAAATTTACATTTAGACTTTTGTATCAGTGGTTGTTTGTATTTTTAGATTTTATATATTTTTATTGTTGTTGTTATTAATATTGTTATTGCTAAAATAATTCATTACAATTGACAACTTTGTTTAAAAATAAACATTTTTATAAAACCATTTTTACACGCACAAAAAATCCAAGCGGGTACAAAAATATCTACTAGACTTGTATTTGTATTTTAAAAATTATTTTCTGTAAAAACAGCTTCTGAAATAATAAAGCTGGCGTGTAAAGAAAATATAAAATAAAGAAAAAAGTTTTAAACAAACTGTGATTTAAGTTAGGCTCCCAAACGACAGTGGCAAGTATCTAATAAACATTTAATTATGCATTAACGAAATAAGTCATGGAGTAATAAACAATGGAAGAACGTGTTCGAAATATCTAAGCGTAATATGAAAATAGGCGTTTAAGAGAAAAAGCACATCGTGCCTTACGTGCTTTATTTGCTATATATATTTACATAATATTTCTTCAGAGCACACAATTGTTTCAATCAACCAGGGTTGGTTTAAAACACTAGAGCACCTTAGTACGCTCGACTAGGCTGATCGGTTCAGAAAATTGTCAAATGTGTCCAAAAGCCAGGTACATCCATTTAGAGATGTCTTAGGACGCGGGTCCTAAGACATCATCTCCGCTTGCAAAAAGAGCCAAATAAAAAAAACACATTAAATCAAAATGATGTTGAATTTTTCGCAATACGCAAAAGTTGGCTAAAATATAAAGTAATTATTTTTTAAAACTTTAATAGCAAACATTTTTATATATAAAACTAGCAGTGTTTGCGACGGTGTCTTGACAACATTTTGTTCGAATTAAACTTTAGTTTTGCATGTAATCAACACCAAATTTTAAAATTCTTACTTTTATTGCTCTGCTTTGTATAGAGGTTTCCGTGTCTGGGTAATTACTCAGGATGTTACAACATTGTTTTTATATAATATTCTAAAATTACACTATGGAACAAATTCAAGTTATGTTAGTTCGAATTTTTTTTTAATCGACCTTCCAAAAAAAGTTCGAATAACATAAAAAACCCCGCGATACGGGTTTTCTAATTTAGTCTCTATTTCCACCCCTCACTCTCAGAATCGACCTAGCTTTTGCTAACTTGAATTTGTTCCACAGTGTTATTGTAGAGTTCTGTGAATAGTGTCGAAAATTTCCCGTTTATAAAAATAAAAAGTGCTGCCAAGTTTCCAGTTTCAGTATCATTAAATAGGTCAAATTGCCCGCTTCCACCAAAAATTGCATGTGTGCTAAAAAAGTATGATAGCGTGAATTAAAAGTATATGTGTGTGACAGATTTTTTTAATAGATCTGTACGATTTTATAATCTTAAAAAAAATCATAAAATAGTATTTTTCCATGCGATCAAAGTTGAAAAATCTTGTTTTGTATGATAGTGAGGCATCTACATCGCCATTTTGAAACAAATTTTTAAGTAGGACAGAATTCTGTCAGATTTTTTTGTGATTGAATCATACGATTGTATAGGATAGTGAATCCTGACCTTAAAGGATATAACAGAATATCGTAACAGTGTTAATTGACCCCCTTTTTATAACTTTTTTACCCCTGAACACCTTACATGTATTGCGCCTCGTACAGCCACTAGTCTTTACTCTCGACTGAAGTGATTTCAGACTGGCGACTGATATCAGTCGGTTTTCTTTCTCATTACAGAGTCTTTCGTAATTGCTAGCATTAACATTTAATACTTGTCTGCCTGTTTTAGCTAGAATACTTGACATTTACACACAATTTGCGCTACGATTTTCAAATTGACCATGACCTATCACTAAAGTAGTTAACCAGCATCTTCCTGGACATCGTGCCTACGTTGTAGTGGAACAGGCCAGAGTCTTTGCTAGTAATCGAACCCGCAACCCCGGACTGATATACTAGCATACTATCTACTAGCACTACAGTGCATCTAAGTGTTGTTAAAGTACGCTTTATTATGAGACTTATAACCTGCCTGTTAAATAATTTTTATTAATTTTAAATTTAGGCAATGCCTCAACAAACAACGATTCATATATAGCAATTTAGTGTTAAAAGTCAAGACAACATAAAAAAAAACCAAAAAAACGGCACAATAAAAAGGTCAAAAACATTATGAAATGTCGAAATATGACAGATGTTAACCTAAAAACAAATTAATATGTCAATGCATGACAAGAATTGCAGCAAATATTAGACGCCAGCGAAAATATGGCAACTTCAAAGCAATACACCTTATGTTAAAAGTTATCGTACACATAAGTATAATAGCCAAGAGCAAAAATGTGTGCAATAATATCCTAGTTTTAATATGTTTCTACCTGTGGTCCTAAGCCTAATGTTAGCCAGTATGCTGGACATTTACACACGATGAACTACCTTCTCCTCCTCTTTCAGGCACAGTCTGCATGGAAGAGGCCATGACATGTCAGTAACGCAGTTAACCAGTGTAAGTTACACTTTAAGTTAGCTTACTTACATCCAACCACATTTCTTGCCATTCTGACCACGTTGTTGTAAAACAGGCCAGAATCTTTGCTCGGAATGGAACCAACCACCCCAGACTGATACGTTAACAAAACCAAAAATAATGTCAACTTAAAACACAGTAGCGGAATCCAGTGTTCGATACAAGTGGTCTTGCAAAAGTGCAAGTGCATAATATCATAGGTTTTTTGTGAAATCCAACAAAAAAATATTGTTATTGTTTTTTCTTTTCTTTATTTGAATTATATAACGCATTTGCACTTTCGCAAGAACCTTTGCATCCCGCTAGTATAAAGGAACAAAAACCTTATGAAATGTAAAAATATAACAAATAACCATATTAACCAAGAGCTAAAATAACATCCTAGTTTTAGCTATTGGCAAGTTATGAAAACCACTCTAATAGGCTTTTTACACTGATCAACATCTAACATCTACCATCAATTTGCGCAGATGTTGACATCTTTCCATAAGAATTACACAGGGCTAAAATTCAACATCTTCAAATATATAACTCTGTTTCATTTTACATCTTTCGCTTATTTTAGTGACATCACTAGAAAAATTGCAATAAAATAGATTAATTTAGTTCCATCACTGAAAAATGTCATTTATGTGCAAGACGAATTCATATCAGGTGGCAGCGCAACAGCTACAACAATACAACAACTTTGACATTCTACTAGCATATGTAAAAGAATGTATTTTTGACAAGACATTAGCAAAAAAAGGAGACCAAAAAATAATTAGCTGGGCTAACGCTCCCACCTGGTATGAATTCGCCTTGTTTATGTGGAAAAAAATATAAACCAATATTTGAACTGCTTTTTTTGAAAGTGATATAAGTCCATTTTTTCATATATTGAGATATTTAAGGGTTTGTGTTTGAATCAATTTAAAAATATTGGAAAACTTTAATCAATTCGAGTAATGTTTTTTACACTATACACCTTTTATATTTTATTATAAAATAATAAGTACTAAAATTATTTGAAAAAATACACGTTTTCTTAGCTCCACATGGACTTATAACACTTTCAAAAAATAACATATATCAAGAAATAACAACAGGAGCAAATTTAAGTCCATATTTTTTTTAGACATGAACGGTACTGAAATGAGTTTTTATGTAAAAGGTAATAGTTGAAATGAAGACATTTAAATACACGAATAACCAAATTTAATAGGAGTTTATTTCAGTTATATTAAAAATGAAAAAATGAAAATTACTTCGTTAAGATCTTTAAATATCTTTAAATCTTTCTAAAGAAAAAAATAAAAAAGATTTCTTGTTCAATGTTTCGTCTCGGCTTGTTCCTTTGGTGGATTATTCATTTTAATTGAAGTTTAATAGTGTTATTTTACGTTAGGTTTTTTAATAATCACAACAAATCTTATATGATTTATTTATTAAATAAATTAGTCAAGTGCGAGTTAGACTCACACACTTAGGGTTCCGTACTATGTTTAGTACAACTTTAAAAATTCAAGTTGTTAATTTTTTCATGTCTTATGAGTCACCCTTTAATTTTAAAATTAAAGACAATTGCATCACTGTTGGAACACCCTTTAAATTTGAGCAATTTTTGTTATAGCGGCCATGGTAATACACTATCTATAGAAATATACATGACCCTACCTATTGCGGTTCAAAAACTAAGGTAATATATGTCAAAAACATGTCACTGATGGAACACCCTTTAGATATTAGTAACTTTTGCAGCGGCCGAAGTACAACATCTAGCGTAAACATTTAAAAAAAATTTACGTACAAATCATGTCTCTGTCGGAACACCCTTTAATTTTGTTATTTGCTATGGCGGATATGGCAATTCTCTTTGTATGAATATATCAAGAGTCTACCTATTGCTATTAAAAAAACAAGTTACTATAAGTGAAAAACATGTTATTGTCAGAACACCCTTTAAGTTTTAGTAATTCTCATAACGGCCATGGCAACATATCTTCTATACAAACTGGAAGAATCTACTTATTACGGTTCAAAAAATATGTCGTTATACATGCAAAACATGTCACTGTCGAAAAACCCTTTAATTTTTTATTGTTTTTATAGGGGTCATAGTAATACACCATTTGTGAAAATTTCAAGAGACTATCTATTATGGTTAAAAAATTAGTCAATATGCATGCAAATCACGTGACTGTCGGCACATCCTTTAATTTTTACTATTTGTTATAGTGGCCATAGCAATACACATCCTGTAAAAACTTCAAGAGTCTACATATTATCGTTCAAAACCTATGCCATATACATGCAAAACACGTCACTAACGGAACACCCTTTAATTTTTAGGTTTAATATTGTATACTTGCTTAAAACGCGAACATAGTTTAAATCACTGCAAATTTTAAGTGGTTGCTTCCTATAGCTCATGAAATAAAGATATAAAGGCAAATAACAGGTCACTTTCGGAACACCTTATAATTTTTAGTAGTTCATGCTATAGTGGCCACAGTTATACGACTTCTGTGAAAATTTCAAGAGTTTACCTATTATGGTTCAAAACTTAGGCCTTATACATGCAAATCACACCACTATCGGAGCACCCTTTAATTTTTAGGTTTATTTTTTTAGACTTGTTTATAAAGCGAACTAAGTTTTAATTACTGCTTGTGTATTTTTAGTGAATTCTTCCTACAGTTGAAGAAAAAATCACATATTCGTAAATAACACTTCTCTATCGGAACACCCTATAAGATATAGTATTTCCTACTATAGCGGTCTCAGCTATACACCTTCTGTGAAAATTTCAAGAGTCTACCTATTATGGTTCAAAACTTAGGCTTTATACATGAAAATCACACCACTATCGGAACACTCTTTAATTTTTAGTTTTATTTTTTGTATAGTTGTTTATATAGTGAAATAAGTTTTAATTACTGTTTGTAAATTTCAAGTGTATCCCACCTACAGTTCACGAAATATGCACATATCCGTGAATACCACCTCTCTATCGGAACACCCTATAAGTTTTAGTATTTGTTGCTATAGCGGCAACAGCTATACATCATCTGTCAAGAGTCTACCTATTACGGTTTCAGAGATAAAAGGCGCTGACAGACGGACAGACATTGTAGCGAAAACAATAGGGTTACGTTTTTACACTTTGTGTACGAAACCCTAAAAAATCCAATGCAAATCTTAATACTCAGTTTTATAGTGTGAAACGGGCCTTAGCAATAACTGCAGCAGCGTGCACTGAAGTAGCAATAATCAATAATAATTGAAATAAGAAATTAGTTTTAATAATAATTATTAGGAATGGACTTATTCTACTTTCAAAAGAAATATTTGTACAGCAAAACTGTTTTTGCTTGTTTTATGTCAAAATAGAACTGTATTGAAATTGTTTTTATAACAATGGAAAGTCTATAGCTCATTAAAATTACCATTATCTTAGTTTTTTGGGAAATTGGATTTATACCACTTTCTGAAAAGGAGCGTCATACAAATGTCCTCTTAAATTTTTTTTACATCTTTCTCTAAAATGCTTTCTATAGCTTAAGTACTCTACACTAACAATTGGGTTTGTTCTAGCAAAGCAATAATTATTCCAATTATAAATATTTCCTGTAAAAACCAATATTTTTATTTTCTATTAGCTAAATTATACGTCTTTACTTTCAACAGTTGAGTTGATGGTAGATGTAAGAAGATGTTGCAAATGTAAACCGGTGTTTCACATTTTTAACATCTTCCATACGTTTCACTAAGATGTAAAAAGCCTATAAATTTGACAGCTCGCAAATTATTATCATATTTAAAAAGATGATGCCACCAACTTTCGACAGATTTGTTGAAGCATTTACAATACATGATTTCATTGTTTTATCCACAACTGCGCACACAACTACAAATACAAGTACATGTCCATTGCATTGCACTGAGCTACATAAAAATAAGTTTCTGTTCTAATCCGTTTATTGTTAACCAAGGTCAAGTCATAAAAAAATTAAGTAAACATTCGTACATTTGCAATTTCAGTACGCTGAATGCTAATTTACAAAAAGCTTAACAAAAGTGTATGTTAATTAAATAATGATAAAAACAAATTAAAACTTGCTTCGCGTAAGTTTATGGTAGTAAATATTACGATAACGATGCGCAGTGGTTTAAAAAGCCTTTTATTTTGAAAATAATTCAATAGCTTTGAGTCACTGAGTAGTGCTTAATTAAATTTCAATTGCAAGCAACCGGATTTTAAGCTAAGCGGTCAAATTGGATAGTTAAGCCAATTACATATGTCCCAAAATAAAATCTTAAAAATCGATTTATACATACGAAAGTTATAGAAAGTCGAATTTGCTTTTTTCAAACAAACTCAATTCATGATTTCAATATTAAATATTTACCATTTCTGTACATGAAATATAAAAATTTGTACATGAATATAAAAATAAAGTTGAAAATAAGGTTAAAAAAACCGAAACCAGTTTCCGGTTTCAAATATCCTATCACATATGTCAACATGTTATTTATAAATATTTTTAACTACATTCTTAATTAAAGCAATTAAAATATTTGATCTATAATGGGCGGCTTAATTGCGATCTCCTCTTACCCCTTGAAAGCTGACCGCTTTTAAATCATCTTCAAAACATTTCGCATACGACCGAAATTAAATTTTACTAAGACATTTTAAGTACAAATGTACAATGTTAATCTATTATTTCTACAATAAGAAATGTTTAAATCACTGTGTGGATGCCACAGTAAATTAAAACAACAAGTCGGTTGATATTTATTTATAATATTTAAAAGAAGTATAAACATGTTATTGTTTTGAAAATGAAACTAAGTTTATTTACTAAAGATTATTACACCTCCGCAAAGTATAATTTTATTATTAAAAAAATCTCTAAACGAAAAAACAAATAATTCCATCATTAATTCCAGCATTAATTTTCTAGCGAAGTTGATTTAAAATAAATTTGTTGTTATTGGCTGAATATAACAAACAAACGATAATAAAATAAGAATAAACTTTAAAAAAAATTAAAGCTTTTATTAGAAAAAAAAAAACTAGTGTGGATATGCAGTAATGCTAGGGCCCTCCTACAGCTATATACCTCTTTCAGACATCACAAAGGGAAAAAAGGGACCCAAGTCAGTCGGTTTTATGAATGCACAATAACCTAACCTAACAAAATTTTTGGTTCGTGTTTTATTTTTTGTAATCGATTAGTCGCAGCAGAATTGAGCAAGATCGATAAGGTAAACGTGGCTAGTACCTCCTAAGCAAATCAATTACTTATTTATTATTCCATGTATGAATTTAAAAAGGAAATTGTGAGTTTTAGACGAAATGAAGCAGCCATCGCGAGCGCGGTACGCAAGTTTGTGCTAAAAGTTCGTTAGACTGTCGTGCTGGTGCCCGGTGTGGTAAGGAAGACAACGACGAGAGTGTGGCTGATGTGACGGAATATGTACAACTTAATGCAAAAACTTCCCATCGATTTCAACAACCGTAATTTCATGCACCAGCATGATGCCAATTTTGCACAAAAATCACCGATTATATACTTACGACTCAGCAAAAGTTTGGACCTCACAAAAGCGGCGTTTAAGTAAAGAACAAAACTACTTCATTTGAGGATCGGAAAGCCTGCACATCATTATCGAGAAGCAATAAATCCACCAAGAGTGACAATTTAGTATATATATGACCCGGCCTATGAAAAGGTGGCTTATGATTCGAAAAAAATTTTTCCACTTTTTTTTTGGTTTCGATAGTTTTTGAAACGCTCTTTCACGTGGTGAAAACTATAAAGTCCTAACATGCTTAGAAATGTATGGTAAGACAAAGTCGATTTGGGGATTTTTTTTTTTGGGATAAAATCCCCAAAAACCTGACAACGCTGGGTCAGAAACTGGTTTGTGCTTTGCATTGAAAAAAACTTCGCTCTTTATATACACACGAACTTATCTCATTTATGCTCTTTTGCATTTTTTGGTTGCCTTTTGGGCATGACTGTTCATAATGCAAAAGAAAAACTACTAAGAAACTGACAAAATGCATTGTTTATCTTTAACAGCTACATAATTTTTCGAAATTTTTTTTTCTTTTTTGAGTCATAAGCCACCTTTTCATAGACCGGGTCACATATATATTTCAGAGTGGCCTATTTTTATTAAAAATGCTTTTGAAAACGCAACAAATTCGGCAAGCACTACAGAAAATTTACTACGATCTTTTTACACGCTGAAATGGAAGATATGAACTTGAACCTTTAGCGCCTCATGTCGCAAAGGTCGTCAAATAATCGATCTTTTGCGCACTAATTTCCGTAACCGTGTTATCAGGCGTCTTGGCGATGTAAAGTGACGGTTTGGGCGATATGAACTGCGTTTTGACTGACCGATGTTATGCGTGTAATGCAGACAGACCACTCATACCCTTAATGCTAATATCGTTCGTGAGAAAGAATTAGAAATCGTCAACAGTTTTGGAATATTAGACTAAAAGGATAAACTAGAGCGAAGCCAGCTACGTCACACGTATGAAATCTTATTATTTATATGTATATATAATAAAACTGTGTCAGGACCATTTCTATACAGGAAAATTGTGTTGCAGATAGTATTTAAACAATATGGAAAAACAATTTCTCTGTTCGCATCACGTAAAAGCTACAGGATGAATTTCAATAAAATTTTTTGGGAAGGTACCTTAGTATTTTTCTCATATCTCATTTCCAAGAGAAACTAGATATAAAACAGTGGAAGAGCGCAATGTTACTCGTTTAATAATACTGACAACTTGGCAGCACCTTTTGTGTAAACGAGAAGTTTAAGACTCTATTTACAGAACTCTGCAATAATAGATATTTATATAAAACTTATGTTGCAAATCCTGAATAATTTCTCAGAATCGGGTATCTCTATATATGTGCAGCACCATAAAGAGAGAGTCTTAGAGTTTAATTTTATTACTTTGGTTTGAAAGTAATCATGGTTACTTTCATACTTCTTGTTACATCATCCAAAATCACTGGATTTTGTTACTGCTAAAATGATGTCCAATAAAGTTTCATAATTTTCTAGAAGTGCCTAGACTTCCTCCTAATACTCTTGAGTTGAAAATTGGATTGTTATCAATTAACCACCCTACTTGCGGTAAAGAAACTGATGAAAAACACTAGCGGAATAAAAGTTTTAATGTATAAAGTGAAAAAGGTTTTGATATCACGCATCTCAAAGATAACGACTGGCAAAGTCGCAAAGACAATAAACAAATCACAAGGGCAGTCCTTGAGAGTTTGCGGCTTGCACGCCAGATCACAAAACTAGAAATCATTGCAGTGAACGAAATTAATAATTAATGGATTTTGGAAATTTAAAAAATAATAAAAAAATAAGGGCCAGTAATGCGGAACAGGTTTGTTAAGTTGAAATAAAAAAGATAAATTTGTGTAAAAAATATTTTCAACTTAAAGGTCATTTTTTATTGCTTTTTTATATATTTCTATTAAAGAAATACATAATAAACTCTTCAAACTAACAAAAAACGATTGTGTTTTTATTTTCTTTATTACAAAAGCCTATTCGTTATACTTCAATTAACCCTACAGATGTATTCGTAATAAAAACACAGAACACCAAACAAAAGTTCAAAAGTGTTGAAAAAATTCATGTGAATACAGTAGAACACAGAACAAAGGCGACATCATATATTTTTGGGGCAATAAAAAGGTGAATTTTGTGTTTTTATAATCAAGAGAAAAACCTTGAGAATAAAAATTTGTATTTAATTTTTATTGAGAAAAAAAGTTTATGAACAAAAATATGTTCTGATTGTGTTTCTTTTAAATTAATAAATAATTGGAAAACCCAAATTACTTTTTAATAGGCGCCACATTGAAAATCAAGTTTCTACCTGTTAGACAACAAAAATTTATAAAATAATTCTTGCAAAAAAAAAACTGCGAAACCGCCAGACGAGCAAAAAATAGAAACTTAAAATTAAAAAAAGCAGTAATCTGTAAGCGATAACTTAAAAAAAGAGATAAACTATATACGCCAAAAAATTAATTGTTAATTTTATGTTATGTTTAACTTTTATTGTCTATTAATTTCAAGCATTTGCCTATTAAGGCTCAAAACCATTTAATTTCAATACTATGTTATAGCGTACATAGCATTACACAAAATACATATGAATATATCGGGTGGTTAAATTTTAAGGGCCGATGTTGAATGTGAACCACACCTAAACGTCATGTTTTTTTCTCCATATAAATTTGACATTTCTCAATTTCATATTAACTAAATATGAACCATGGAAAGATACATAATCGAGCAACGCGTTAAAGTTATTCAGGCTTATTATGAAAATGGGCGTTCAAATCAAAATGCATATCGTGCACTTCGTGATTTTTTCCGTCAATTTAATCGTGCGTACAATCGTGCAAAATTGGAGCAAACCTGGTCTGTGGGAGATGTGAAAACACCAGTACATGCTCGTACATCTCTTACTACAGAAAATATGGCTGCTGTTCGCGATAGTGTGGCTAAAGAGCGCTCCAGCTCAACATTATGCATAAAGACTTGCATATAAACGCTTACTAGGTGCAATTGACTCAAGAACTAAAACCTTTTGGTGGCAAGAAATGGCAACAGTGGATGATCAATTTTCGAAGAAAATCATCTTCAGTGATGAGCTACATTTTCACCTCAGTGGATTCTTCAATAAGTAGAATTGCCGCATTTAATCAAAGAGTGACTGTTTGGAGCGGTTTATGGGCTGGCGGCATCATCGGGCCGTGTTTTTTCCAAAATGAGGCCGGTCAGGCAGTTACTGTAAGTGGAGTTCGCTATCGTGAGATGATAACGAAATTGTTACGGCCCGCATCGGAAGATATGGAAGTGGACGATATGTGGTTTCAACAGGACGGTGCCACTTGCCACACTGCTAACAAAACAATGGCTCTTTTGCGCGACAAATTCAATGGCTATGTTATCTCACGTGGTGGCGATGTCAATTGGCCGCCAAGATCATGTGATTTGACATCGTTAGACTTCTTTCTTTGGGGTTATTTGAAAGAAAAGGTGTACGTCGATAATCCAGCAACAATTCAAGAGCTAAAGGATGAAATAATTTGGCACATTAACGGCATAGAACCTCAATCAATGTCTCAGCGTCATTCTAAATTTGGAGCATCGGATTGAGGTGTGCCCCCGAGTTCGCGGCGGCCGTTTAGTCGATGTTTTGTTCCATACATAATTGAGTCATACCAATTATCAAAATAAAAAGAAATGACAAAAATATCCTAAATAATTTGTGTTTTATTCAAAATCAACCTTGGCCCTTAAAATTTAATCACCCTTTATATCAAGAGATGAGACCATATACATTCATACGTAAAATGAACATGGGGACTCCATTTAACTTTAAAATTTATTTTTTCTTATTGCATGAATCTACACTATATATACCTCAAATAGTATCAACAATGGGGAAACCCTTTAATTCTAATTTCAAATTTTATACGTGTTGTTATTTCACCTATTGGACACCTATCTTCCAATTTTCCAATTTTATACTGATTAGGGACGTAGTATTATACATTCAAGTGTCTTTTTATAACGGTTCAAAAGATTTGGCCATATACATCAAATCGCATCGACTATGGGGACACCCTATAATTTATAATTTAAAGTATTTCATTTTTTGTAATTTACGAGTGTTTGTCTATAACAGTTCAATAGATGGGGCCAACTATAGAGGTACACCCTTTAATTTTTAAGTGTATATTTTTTATTAGTTTTTGTTAGTGGGAGCTATAGTTATGGGCACTTTATTAAAATTTTAAATTGGTGACCTTTACGGTTCAAAAGACACGTAAAAGTCATGTATGTTATTTGCGGAAATCATTGAATTTTTTAAATTTTTTTAAAATGTGCCATCTCATTAAAAAAATTAAAATCGTCTCAGAAATGAAAATCAACATAACATAAACTTCTCTAGTTGTTATGTATTTTTTATTAGGGTTCCGTACACAAAGTGTAAAAACGTAACCCTATTGTTTTCGCTACAATGTCTGTCCGTCTGTCCGTCTGTCAGCGCCTTTTATCTCTGAAACCGTAATAGGTAGACTCTTGCAATTTTCACAGATGATGTATATCTGTTGCCGCTATAGCAACAAATACTAAAACTTATAGGATGTTCCAATAGAGAGGTGTTATTCACGAGTATGTGCATATTTCGTGAACTGTAGGTGGGATACACTTGAAATTTACAAACATTAATTAAAACTTAGTTCACTATATAAACAACCATAAAAAACAAAACTAAAAATTAAAGGGTGTTCCGATAGTGGTGTGATTTGCATGTATAAGTCCTAAGTTTTGAACCATAATAGGTAGACTCTTGAAATTTTCACAGAAGGCGTATAACTCCGGCCAATATAGCAACAAATACCAAAACATAGAGGGTGTGCCGAAAGTGACGAGTTATTTACCTGTATATCTTTATTTCTTGAGCTATAGGAAGCAACCACTTAAAATTTGCAGTGATTTAAACTATGTTCGCGTTATAAGCAAGTATACATATTAAACCTAAAAATTAACGGGTGTTCCGTTAGTGACGTGATTTGTATGTGCATATGGCATAGGTTTTGAACGATAATAGGTAGAATCTTGAAGTTTTTACAGGATGAGTATTACTATGGCCACTATAACAAATAGTAAAAATTAAAGGGTTGCCGACAGTGACTTAATTTACATGCACATTGACTAATTATTTAACCATAATAGATAGACTCTTGAAATTTTCACAAAGGTGTATTACTATGACCCCTAAAAAAACAATAAAAATTTAAAAGATTTTGTCGACAGTGACGTGTTTTGCATGTATAACGACATATTTTTTGAACCGTAATAAGTAGACTCTTCCAGTTTGTATAGAAAATATGATGCCATGGCCGTTATGACAATTACTAAATATTAAAGGGGTGTTCTAACAGTTACATGTTTTTCTTGTAACTTATTTTTTTAATAGTAACTAGCGGGCCCGTTGCCTGCTTCGCACGGCAAAACAAAATAAGAAAAGAAACACACTTGTTTTTAATAAAGTTGGTTTTGTTCCCTATTATTCAACTTTTAATTCTAGTTTCTTACAATCTTAGACTATGTATCACTTAAACTATCTTAGAGTTCTTTCGAGGACAACATTTTTGGTTTTGCCATGAGTTGTTGTGTAGATAAAGAGAACTGAAGGCTTGCCAACACGTGAGCACGAAACATATAACTGGCCGTGTGAAAAGCAAGGATATTCTAAATCAATTCCACACAATTCCAACGATTGCCCTTGCGCTTTATTTATTGTAATAGCAAATGCAAGACGTATTGGAAACTGTAGTCTTTTGAATTCAAAAGGTAAACCTGATGGAATCATTGGAATTCATGGAATCAATACATCTTCACCTTTAAACTTCCCCTTTAAAATTGTTGCTTCGATCAAATTATTCATGACCTTTTTAACCGCTAATCTTGTCACATTGCATAATCGTGGTTGATTTATATTTCGAAGCATAATAATGGGAGCACCCACTTTCAATTGTAAACGATGAGGTGGAAATCCGGGTAAATCCAATGAATTCAAAAATTCTGTCGGATAATTAACAGCGTCGTCTTGATTCGTAACCGTGTCAACTGATGGATATGTTACAACCTCGCCAGGAACATGGGTTAAAATGTCTGCATTCATTTGACCAACGTCTTTATTTTTAGCGGCCAGTATAGCTCTTTCAGCTAACCAATTATGATTGCGATAATTTTCTGCAATATTTGGAAAAACACTTGACACCAATTCTTCTTTTGTCGGTGCAATATTACTAAACAAAATTGGAAGAGTATATTAAACACAACAAACACTCACGTGGGTTTGCGGGATCTACCATTTTTAAATTAATAGAGTATCCATCTTCACCCCGACAAAACAAAATTGGGTACAAAATCGATTATGATAAGATCAATCACCAATGACGTCCAAAGAGAAAAGAGAAATGATAACAAATTGCTATTTGCATCTCCAATACACAAACGACCAAAATGTATTCAATACTAATTAATGCTGTATGCGGTACAAAAAATGCCTGCGGCAAAAATACAGTCACTTCACATACGCACCGCACACACATGCGTTATCGGATTTCAACCAAACTTTATATGAACCATATATGGGTCACTGCCTACGTAGTGTATAAGTTTGGTTGAAATCGCACGACGCGTTTATGATTAGTTCGGCGACGTACATATACGGACTTATTTTTATATATATAGATAGAAGATAGGTAGACTCTTGATATATTCATAGAAAGAGAATTGCCATGGCCGCCATAGCAAATAACAAAATTAAAAGGTGTTCCGACAGAGACATGATTTGTACGTAAATAGCCTTATTTTTTGAACCGTAATAGATAGACTCTTTAAATGTTTACAGTAGATGTTGTACTTCGGCCGCTGTAACAATTACTAATATCTAAAGGGTTTTCCATCAGTGACATGTTTTTCACGTATATTACCTTATTTTTTGAACCGCAATAGGTAGGCGCATGTATATTTCTATAGATAGTGTATTACCATGGCCGCTATAACAAAAATTGCTCAAATTTAAAGGGTGTTCCAACAGTGATGCAATTATGACTTTAATTTTAAAATTAAAGGGTGACACATAAGACATGAAAAAAGTAACAACTTGAATTTTTAAAGTTGTACTAAACATAGTACGGAACCCTAAGTGTGTGAGTCTAACTCGCACTTGACTAATTTATTTATTTACTAGCGGCGTCTGCAAGAGCAATAATAATACACGTTGTTCTCAGAGCGCAAAATTCCAAGTTCCTCGGTTCAAGACAATAATTATTTACTGTAAATACGAGGTACGTCCTCACTGGGTTGAACCCAGCTAGTTTTTTTTTACACGACCATGAGGGGGTTACTCGTATATAGTTTTAAAACTTTACCTCTTATAGTTCCCAAGTTACGTAATGATAAATATTTACCTTGGATGAATGTTACCACAACTACCGTTCAAATTCTAGAAATTGGTAGTTTCTATTCCATATCGCTTAATATCTACACCAGCAACATAATTTTAAAAAAATATTTCATATACTGAAACGGTTCTGTTAAATTGTGATTGTATGTATAGATATAGCTAATCTTTGAAACACAGTGCCCGCTACGTCATTAGCGTCCTGGCAATATTTTAAAAGTAATCAACACCAAATTTTAAGCCTTACTATTATAATGCTCCAGATATGATTTCTATATTTACTTTATATGTGTGGCAATAATTGCTTAAGTAGACTTACGCAAAATTTAAGTTATTGACACCTTTGTAATCTTCGTACTCCGGATGTGCAAAGTTTAAGTTATTTTTTATAATTTTTCAGGAAGTTATAGCAAAATTACTTTCTATTTTTTTTTTTCAATGTCTAATCGCATTTGGAAAAATGCTTAAGAAACTACAAGATATTTTTCCAAAACATAAGAACTTCTTTCACAACTTAATAATTGTAACGCCTGCTTACTTTTGGTATATACATACATAACATTTTTTTCCAAAACATACTTTTGCCTTTCATATGTAAAGTTTAAAGATAATCTATTTTTTAGATCCTACAAAACATAAAAATCAGACTTAACCACTTTTTCCTTATTGCCGCAGATATAGAAATACCCATCCCTGGGTAATTATTCAGGATGTTGCAACATAAGTTTTATATAAAATTCCATTATTTTAGAGTTCTGTAGATAATGTCTAAAATTGTCCGCTTACAAAAGTAAAAGGTGCTGCCAAGTTTTCAGTATCATCAAATCGATAAAATTGCGTACTTTCATTTTTTTATCTCTATTTTCACTTGGAAACAAGAAATATTTACGGGAAAAAATTGTCCAATATTTGAACCGAGTTACTAAGGTACCATCCTATATAATTTTATTAAAATTCATCGGTTACGTGATGCGAACACATGCAGACCAAACTTACAAAAATGTATGGTTTATATTCAAATTTTCAAAATTATTTCGTGTACACACACGGTCCTGTTTTAGTTTTATTATATGTATGTATGTATGCATGTATGAATGCATGTATGAATGTATGTATGTATGTATGTATGTATGTATGTATGTATGTATGTATGTATGTATGTATGTATGTCTGGATATACTATCTAGATTGACTTTATTTGTTTGCAAATAAGAATCATTCAATCATTTGTTAAAACATTTATTAATTTCTTTGTTGTCGACAGGCTGCATGCTATAGATTATTTATTAATTTATTTGTTTAAATCAATAAAAAAACTTCAAGTGAATCAATTCGGGTGTATGTGTCTGTCTGATAAATACAACAAAATTATATCAACCTACATACTTAGTGGCAACAACACGTAGTATCAATCCATATAAAAGCATTTGAAATAAAAAACTCGTATAAGTAAAAGTGTAAAAAAATAAACAAAAATTTGCGGCGCGTGCAGCTCTCTGTTTTAGATAACGTATGTACATACTTATGATAATTATAATAATTTATTGTTTACTATTTTCATTTTATACAAAAACATTCTCATATTTACATAAGTTTGAATTTGTTTGAAATTTGAGGGATGTCGGCCAGAATATTACGACACTAGGTCTAAAAAATGAGTTCTAAAAATTTAAACCAAATCGGACAACGTTTTCTGGGCATCGAGGTCAAAGTTCAGATATAAGCAAATTTTACTGTTTACTCGTATATGAAATAAATTTGTAAAAATCGTTGATTTTATACATGAGAATTATTTATTTTAACGACAAGGACAATAAAACGGATTGATTGGAAATTAACCCTGGTAAGTCATTTGGGTTCAATTGATCCTCCAATTTATATTATCGCTAATTTCGTTATTCGGTGAATATTAAGAGCCATCTATATCCCAAATGATTTAACTATAATTTATATTATAAACAACAACCATTATTTCTAAGTTTATTTAAATTAACAGATTTTAATGATAAATTTTAAAGCCTATTAAGTTTTCAAAATAAAAGTTTTGAAGATACACATACATATATCACAGCTAATCAGGGTCCCCAGATATTTTTTGGATTCCATCCCCAATTTGAAAATTTTCATCCCCAAAATTCCCCCAAAAAAATTTAATTGTTCCAAAATTTAAACTACCGCATAAATACATTAAGATGTATAATTGTATTGTAATAAAATTGTACAGTTTCATTGACTTTTTACCTCGCCATTTTTAGGGATGGATTAAAAGGGATACAACAAATTTCTATAGACTGATTGGTAGAGCACCTTATCTATCAGTTTGGGGGGTTGCTGGTTTTGAATCTCACCAAAGGTGTTTTATGCAGAGCAGCAAACTAGTTTTGCAATTTATTTAATTTTTTATTCGTTTATTTGCTGGTAGTTGGTATGCAAAGTGTGGTCTAAAAGCAAAGTCGTTTCTGCGGCATCATGAACTTTTGCCCAAATTATCCGAGGTTGCTTCTACTTTTTAATGGCATTTTTCTTAATTGTGATTTATATATGTTTGTCTCTTAAAACACTGTTATTTACTGCTGGTTGTAGTATTTTCATTATCGAACTAATTTCTGTTATCGATTGTAACACACAAATTTTGAAAAATATAAGAATTGTGCAATACATTTTTCAATTCTTTCTTAAAATCGTAAGCAAGATCCATTTCAATAAATGAACTTTTGTTGCTTAAATAAATTTCGTTACGTCTTTTTTATCTTTATTTATCAGTCATACTTTAAAATTTAAAAAACAAACAAACAATTAAAATAATCCAAAAAGTATATGAATTGAAAATAAGAATCCCCTAAAAATTCCAAAAATATTAAAGTTATCATCAACGAATTCCCCAATCCCTAAACCAAATTTTGAATCCCCATTTGCAAATAAAAATCCCCGATTTGGGGATAAATCCCCTAATCTGACAACACTGTGCTGAGCTAATTTGAATCGCGTTTAGTTGTGTGAATTACCGGGAAGTGGTTTTTAGTAATTTTTTGTGATCTTAAGGAAAAATATATCCCTACATATAATAAACAGTAACTGGCTGTATTTCTGTCTGTATTCGCAGCACGTAAAAACTAGATTTTAACAATATTTTGTGAGGAGGTACTTTAGTATCCTGATTATAACATAGAATACTTCTTTTCCACAAAAATATCTTATTTCCAAGAGAAAGTGAAGGAAAAAACAGTGAAACAGTACACCGATTTTTTTACCGATTTAAAGGTACTATATACTTTAAAGAATCTTTTATTTTTGAAAGCGGGATATTTTAAACACGGTTGCACAACAGATAACGCTATTCTAAAATAATGAAAATATGAATTACTGCCAAATAGCCAATTGAATAAAATTTGTATTTGATTTGTATTTTCACTTTGTGGAATTACATTGTTATTAAAATTTTTTAAACACCTTTTACAGAGTCTTACGATAATTTTTAGAATTTTTGAATTATATATAAATTTAAGAATTTTATCCTGGGATGGGTACCTCTATATAAATTAAATCGAACAAAATATTGTCAGGACGCACACAACGTGTGTGGGCACAGCTAGTCTAATATATAATGCCTTTATTAAGAGAAGAAATCGTTTTAAATGGTTACCCAAAACATCAAACTTCCATGAATGGGAGATTGCCTGAAAGTTTTTTTTAATGATATGAGGACAACAAAATAAAGTCCAAGCAAGGATAGTGCTAATCTTCTGGCAATAGAGTGTTCAATTATTTGGGAAAAGGCCCGCATTCCCGTGCAAGACTTAAATAAAATTGCAAACAAATTATTGAGCCTGTACGAGGAATAGAATAAATTAAAAAATATAAATAGACCGTCGGACATTTATATAAGCAGAAGAGTACAGCCGATCTCTTTGATATTGATATTATGATGCATTGGAACTCTTAGACATAGAAGAAGATAAACTTTTTTTATTAAAACAAAGAATGAAAGGATATCACGGTTGCATGTTCGACGTAGACATTATTCTAAATAAGAAAGAAAACAGAAAACAAGAAGAGTTGGGAAAAAGACCAAGAGAGGAGCTACCATCAATTTCAAATAACTTAACAGTGACATTATTAATTTTATCATACAGTATGATTGAATTTTCTGAATCTAAAAGATCTGTTACATCCACATATGTTCTCCAAAGGCAAAACCAAGCAAACAAGTCCTGTTAACGCCCAGACTAGCTGCAGTTTTTGACAAATTAAAAATAAGCCAGAGATATGCTGTAGTTTTATTGGTTGCAACTATTGATGTCTGTCCACAGAAAAATATTCCTGTTAACGCCCAGACTAGCTGCAGTTTTTGACAAATTAAAACTAAGCCAGAGATATGCTGTAGTTTTATTGGTTGCAACTATTGATGTCAGGGGTCTTAAGCCATCCAGTTATATTTTAAATCGATCATCTATAAGTCAGCAAAGAGCACAGTTAAGAAAAATACAGAGTGAAAAAATTATAGAAAAGTTCAGTGCAAATGATCAACCTTTGACAATACATTGGGATACAAAGCTGTTATCAACAATTACGGGTAAACTAGAAGATAGATTGGCTGTAATTGCTTCGACTCCAGGCTTAGATCAAATTAAATATTTATATCCCCGACTGGAATTGATATTTCTTCTACAATTTTTGAAGCGTTGGAAAGTAAAACGAGAGCGTTTGTTTTTAATACGACATCATCAAACACTGGTCGATTCAAAGATGCATGTAAGCTTTTGGAGAGGGAAATTAGAAGAGACATTTTGTTTTTAGGATGCAGACACCACATATTTAAAATTGTATTAGCAGCACTTTTTACAGAGGCAAATGTTGAACTTTCCACTGGACCGGAATTTATTTTATTAAAAAAATTTAAAAAACAAACGCTTACCCAAGAGTCGTTGAAATTTTAGGTGATAATATCATTGGCGTAAAAAGGCCACCTCAGTAATATAAACAACTTTACTACATATTTATTTTCAGAATATTATTCTTAATATCCAAATATTTATACCTCAGCCACATTATGAATAATATAATTCCATGGATTTTATTGACTATTACTGGCCTGACGACCGCGTTGGGGCAACCTGCACTCTTGGAATCATTTGTGCAGTGTCCCCATAGTGTTTGTCAAGCCTTGAGAATAAAGTTGAATTGACAGTTATTGCGCTGGTAATATAATATGTCGAGGACTTATTAAACTGACCTTATACAATCATTTATTAAAAAAAATATAAACAAAATTTATAAATTACTAGCTGTGCCCACACACGTTGTGTGCATCCTGGCAATATTTTGTTCGACTTTGCTTTGAAAGTAATCCACACCAAACTTTAAGACTCTTAGGTATTTACATTATATAAAGGTACCCATCCCTGGGTAAAATTCTAAAATTTATATTAAATTCTAAAAATTATTGTAAAGCTCTGTAAAAGACAGACAGGAAATGAGTTATACATTATTTTAAAACAGCGCCACCTGTTGCGCAACATTACTTCAAATATACTGCTTTCAAAAATAACAGTTGCCTTAAAGTATGCAGTACTTTTAAATCGGTAAAAAATCCTTGCTGCTCACGTAATGGCAAAAAGATATAATAAATTGTAAATAAAAGTATATTTGAAAGGTTTATTTCATTATTGCCAAAACTATGGCAAAATCCCTAAGTGAAATTTCTTTGGAATCTAAAAAACGATTAAGTGTATAAATCTTTCAATCAATCTTTTGGGATGCTATAGGAATTCAGTTTTGGAAAATTGATGTTAACCTAAAATGATAACTCTGATTTTTACGGAATGTATTTCCTCTTGGCTAAGTTTGGTACTCGGCTATTAAAATGGAAATATTGGATTAGCGAAAGTTGGCTTAAAATAGCAAAAAATGGACGATAAAACTCTCAAAGGAGGAATGTGTATAATATATTTCGGAACATTGGGTTTTCTCGGTGTAAAAACGTGGCACCATTTAGCCATTGGGAGTAGTTGATGAATTAAAATGATAGATTGAAATTAAAATTTCTATTCAGTTTGCTGGTAGATTCGATCCGAGCATTATACATAAATGAATCACAATATGAATTTCTTTTTATTTCAACAATTCTTTGAAGAGATGATATGGTGTGTCAGGCTTAAGGGATGTCAATTACAGTTAGTAATTAATTACACATGCAATTACGCATTTAATTGTAATTGAAATTTTTCAATTACAATCACATTCAACTATTTGTAATTGAGATTTTTTCAATTACATATTACATGTAATTTGAATTGAAGAATTACAATGACAATTACGTGTAATTTGCAACTAAAAAATTCCAATTACATTTACATGTAACTATAATTGAAAAAATTAATTTATAATTACTTAATGAATTAAATGTTAAGAATTTAATTTTGTTCAATTTCAAGTAATGTTTATTCCCAATTACAATTATGTACTTGTAATTTTTATTTGATAATTTCTAATTACAATTACCTGTAATGTGTAATTTAAAATGTTCAATTACAAATTACAAGTAGTTGTAAATGATGTTTGTCCTTGATTTAAATTACAATTTCTTGTAGTGTGTAATTGAGAATATGAAATTACACATTACCTGTATTTTTAATTGTAATTGAAATTCAATTGAATTCTTCCATGTCTGTTGCATGTTGTTTAAGTTTAGCCAGCAAACGGCACCTTAAAGCTCTAAACGAAGCAATATGTATGAAAAATGACCTAAATGCTATGCGCTTTAGTTTATGATTCATAAAAATATAAATTTTTTAAAAAAAGCAAACTGTTTTTAGTTCAAACTTTGCGTGATTTTTGGGACGTCCCTTTTAATATTCATAGTTTTTAATACTCAAGATTATTTTATACATAAAAGTTTTAATTCGAAAAACACAAATGCAATATTAGTTTAAAAAATAACTAAAAAAACTTTCTCTTGTTACTTAGAAGAAAGATACATAATATTAGAGACAGCCGTCTTACTTTTATTTAATTTTCATATTTACATAATTTTAGCTCTTCTGGATGAACGGAGAGAAAAATAAAACGTTTTCACTCAAACAATAAGTTCTTTATTTTTTCAAAAGTGTCTTTTTTAGCTTAACATCCATCAACCACAGATTCTTCATATTTTTGTATCCCAAAGTAAGATTTTGTGGTTTAAGAAATTAAATTTATATATATATAATAAAGCTGCTGAGAGTACATACATATTTAAGTTAAACTTACTCAACTCGCCCAAAAAATTCTATAAGCTGTTAAAAAAATTTTAACTGGTTCATATTTAATACAATCAATGTTGGAGTTAATTTTTTTCGGACCAGCACTCAGGAGATGACCCCTACTCAAGCAATGCATTGTGCCAGAAATAGGAAATTAGGTTAAGGGACGAGGGAAAGAGGGAGTAGTGTTTGTGCACATTCGATTAAAATTTTCCAACATTGAAAGTGACAGGAAAGACCTCTGGAGGTAGTTTATTCCCCATACGAACCGTTCTGCTAAAATATGAATTTTCCCTGTAATGCGTAGTGCGATTTAACATGCGGGTATCGGGAACAAATTCCCTAACTTCATTAGGGCGCATACCACTGTAGTAACGATAAAACGGCGATGCTCCTGTGAATCAATAGAGTTGGATCCCCAACTCTATTGATTCACCAATGAGCTTCTTGGCCCTTTCTTGTACTCGGTCGAGCAGCTCCAAAATAGACTTTAGGGCGCGGGCCCATACATGAGAGTTGTATTCCATTTTCGACCGGATATAGGTAGTATAAATAGTAAGAAGATCGGATGGAGTGAAGTATCTTTTACACCGTTTCAGGAAACCGAGGCAGTTGAAAGCTTCTTTAGAGACATGAAAAATGTGTTTAGTCCATCGAACATCACACTAGATTTTCATGCCAAGAACATCAAGAGCTTGCGATTCCTTAATATCTATATCACACATAATAACAGCAACATTGAGTCTTACGGACATTAAAATATATGCTATTCACACGACCCCATTCGGATATTGTTGTAAGATCGTGATTGAGCGTATCAAATATGCTTTACCTTTTCGACCGCACCTCCAACTGGTTCGGTCTATTACTAAATGAATACGAATGGCAAATGATGCTTTCATCTGCGAAAGAGTAGATAGGGTTGAAAGAATGTAATTTAGAAAAAGAAGAAATTGGGTAGGAGAAAGAACAGAGCCTTGTCGAACTCCTGAATTAATCGTAAACTCGTTTGATGAAATCCCATCTATAACAACCGGTTTAGTGCGATTTCTGAGAAAATTCGATATAAATCGAGAGAAGTTATCACTGACACCAAAAGCAATAATTTTTGACAAAAATGAATCATGCATTTCAGTTCTGCTAAAACCTTTTTAACCGCTCGCGCATGAAAGAATATATTCGGCATAGTAACGGATACTCTGTCGAGTTCGGGTGGTGGTTGACTGCTTTCCTTAAGGTAGTATTTTGTGACCAAATTTAACCCATTATGTGTATAAAGATAAATATGTTGAATTAAACACGTTTTTGAAAAAATATAGCATGCGATTAAAAAGTTTTTCCATACATTTAGTACTGAGAGAAAATTTTCCCAATTCAATTTGGATAAAGTGTTATCATAGTTATGTAGTATATTTTGATGTCTTCTTTTAACACTAAATTTGATTTTATGAGATGAAAGGATTTTGGACACCGTGGGTATTTCTTTTAGAGAACTCATATATGTACTCACCACAAAACCTACCACATTTCAAAATGTTTTAAGAGAAAAGAAATCTTATAGGTATAGATACAGAAATTTTTACCAAGTGACATTTTCAAAATTTTATTAATCTTTTCTTAAATTCATTTTGAAATAAGTATTACTGAAATTCTCCAAAATTCAGTCGAGTTTTTTTATTTCAAACTCATTTCAATACGTTTTGTTATGGAGTACGAAATAAATAAGCCAAGCCCTACCACCGTACAGTATTTAACTTCACATTAAAAAAAAGCATAAACAAAAGTATTATAAATAACGAGCCTGTATTGTCCAAATTTCCGTATTAGTTTTTAGTTTTATTAGTTAATGCACTTACATACATATTAAATCTGTATTTTGGGTGCTATTAAACAGCTAATTATTTATAGAGATTATAATTGTGATGGATCAATTTTGGTACACATTTTTATTAATGATACATAATTTATAACGTGCATATAAGAGTATAAGTGAAATATTTCAATGCATAAAAGCGGGATATGCATACAAGCTTAGGGCATCAAAAGGAAACTTGTTTATGTTGACTAGCCTATCTATAGTTGTTAAATGTTTAGGACCAGTGGGCATATAAGCGGCAAACACTGTAGTACATAGTAAACAATTGCTCAATGATTAATTCCACATCTGAAATAATTACCTATATATTAGCACTATACCATTAATTCAGAGGTACCACACAACTCTGTTCGTTCTCCTATCCTAATTCTTTTTTTCTAAATGTTCTGTTTTGTCAAACTTTTACCCCTATCTACTCTTACGCATAGAAGTGTGTTCAAAAATGATGATTCATCTGTTATTGCGGGTGATATAAATAAAGCGCTCGATATTCTTGACATGAAAATGTAGTGGAACGTTCGATGGGCTAAACACATTTTTTTAGCCTCTAAATAAGCTTGCAAAAGATACTTCATGCCATCAGATCTTCTTACCGACGCAAATTGGAGTTTTTGATGTCAAAAGTGTAAACTAATTCATGGTAACTTTCCTGTTTGCAATTTTCAATCTGTTTTGCTGAATATTACTTAGATAGAGCAAGCTTTCATTTAGGCAAAAAAAAATGATGGAATAGGACTGGGGGAAAGGGTTCCTCCCATACGAAGTATTTAATAATAATGTGGTTTCTAGAAAGCTATAACACTAAGAGTCTTCAAATTTAAATTGGATGAAAAAGTGAAACGGTAGGTGCAGGGGAAGGGGTACTTCCCATATTAAGTGAATAATAATTATGTTCCAAATTGCAAATTATTTGGAGGTATTTATCCTCGTTTTCAATTTCAGTTTAAAGAAGTAAAATTTATACATTTTTCATGCAATTTTATTTGTTTTCCATTTTTTATTATTAAAAAAAACTATGTGTAATATTAAAAAGAATAGAATATAAAAAAAAAAATATATTATTTAAACATCTCTATTCCTGTACAATTCGCACATATAATATTACTAACCCGAGGTTGAAGGTTCCATTATTATATTTTTAATTTTCACTTCAGAAAGCACCGAAAACTAATTCTTAAAACACCAACAATATAAATTTATATTGCACGCAAGACAAACGTCGATTAATTTCAAATTTGAAAAAATTGTATATAAAAGTAGGTATTTCAACCACGGTATTTGTCATAAATAAAAATCACCAACTTTAATTTTTCAATTAAATCCCATTTTTAGTATCAAAAACTCCTATCTGCGGCACCCCAAAGTCTATTTTGGAGCTGCTCGACGGCGTACAGGAGAGGTCCAAGAAGCTCATAGATGACAGTAAGCCATCCAACTCAATTGACTCATTGGCAATATGTGAATTTCACTTTTTTATCGTTACTACAATAGTATGTGCTCTAATGAAATGAGCAAACTTGTTCCCGATAACCGCAAGTCTTTGCATAAACCACGCCTTTCGTTCAGAACCCATCCCTTTGTAATCGATTGACCGATAAATCGCGCTACACAATACAGGGAAAATGCATTTTTAGCAAAACAGTTCACATGTGGTATAAACTCCCTGCAGTGGTCTTTTCTGTTAATGTCAATGTAGAAAAATTCAAATCGAATATCCTATTACTCTCTATTTCCCATAACCAAATTTCTTAGTTCTTATATACTGACAATGCAATGCATGATCAAGGATCAACTTCTGAGTTCTGTTCCAAATTCAAAAAAAAAAACTTAAACTTAGAGCCAAATCAATGAAATTAGTATTTGTTGCCTGAGGTTTTTTTAGTCAAAAAAATATATTGCTGCAGTTCTTAAGAACCCCAAGTCCAGATTACAATTTTCAAATACACACTTCGTCATTCAAAAATAGAATTTCATCAACACTAAACCATTAACGAAAATACGCTTTCGCAGATGGTGTTATCAGTGCCAAAAATCACTCAATAGACTTAGGGAACTAGGACTTAGAACAAGGGCAATCAATTGACTTTCGGAACTTGTCTTGCCTCTTTTTAAGCTAAAGGAGGTACTTTGTTAAAACTTCCCCATGCTTGTTGTATGATTTTTAAAGATGTATCGACTTACCCTCGTACTTTGCATAGAAAAAGATTTTTATGGAAAATTTCCTATATTTATTTTGATAAAATTGTCTTTTACATTCACAATTTTTTATTTAATTTTTGTTTTGCTTATCTGTTCAGTAAAACTCAAGCTACGGAAACAATACCCACTGAATGAAAAAACATTTTTTTTTATTTTTATTTTGGTGGAATTAATAAGTTGTTTACCAAAAATTAAATGAATAAAAAAATCCAACCGAGAGAAAAAAACGGCCGCCTAAGAATCAAACAGCAACAACGAAAACAAACAACAATATTTTTTTTTATTTATTTTGTTTCTTTTTGCCTTCACTAATTTTAGCACTTTTTGTTTTTATATTACTTTCTTTAAAAATTAGGTATAAGAAAATAATGTTACTTTGTTTCCTAAAATCACTTTAAACAAAATTAAATTTTAAATTATTTATTATTTTAAGACGTTAAAAAAAAAGTTGGATTTAATTTTATGTTTTGTTTGAAATTTCATTAGTGTTTTTCATTTCATAAAAATTAAAACTTAAACTTAATTAAACAAAAATATTATTTAAAACAAACAACTCGTTCTTACATTCAATTGTTGTCATTTCTTTTAATAACAAATAACTATTTTGTGTAAGCAATTAAACTTGAAAGAAAACAAAATAAATTTCAATAAAAACGAAAATGTAACACAACACGTTCTATAACCGGCCGTAACTAAACTTAAACTGAAATGTTGTTTTGTATAAATTATTATTTATTTATTTTTTTTTTTTTTTTTTTTTTTTGTTTAGTTTGTTTTCTTATTTTTTCATACAGACCTCCTCTCTACACAACAACAAAAACAACACCAGTATTCTAAATAAAAAAAAATTATCAACCAACAACAACAGTCAAGTCTGTACGGTTCGGTTTGGTTCAGAAGTGTTTGTTGGCTCCAATGTTACCGTTGATAAATTTCGAAGTGTGTCACATCGCTTAAAACAAAACCACTATAAAGGGTGATTTCATTTGGGCATCCACATTAAATTATTTAGAAAACTATAATTTTTACAAAGAACTGTTAATAAATATCTTGGAGCACGGTAGTACGCTAGGCTTCTATTATATTATTAATGTAGGGAGATATCGACGCAGGCCGCATCCTTAATGGGTCCCTTTCGATCTCCTTCCGTCCTCAATGATTATAGGTAACTGATTTGCAATTTACGGCAACCTTAGTTTCATTGAGTCACGTGTCTTTACTATTGACTTATGTTATTTCAGACTGTGCACTGGTAAATGGCAACCTTCTTTCTCATCAAGGAGTCTCTAATAATTGCTAGCATTTGTCAAGGCTTACATCCTCCAGGGCATACATTATTCTTATCTCTCAGTCTGCAAGTATCATCTTCCTCTATGCTCCTTTTCAGGCTTAGTGGATTCACTCATTGTAGGACCTTCGCTATCTGTCTGTTGCTTCATTCCCAGCTGTGACTAGGTGTCTTTTAACCCACATCAACGTTACCTTATTAACCGAGGCACATCTGTTCAGCTTTAAAACACAATATATCACTACTTTACGTACACGTTCACTTCTTTCATGCGTTTTATAACCGACTGGTTGCCAAGTGCAAAAAGAACTTTTCTTCCTTGCACTCGAGTTTATAGATACCTGATAAAGGAATACGTACTCCCCCAAACGCATACTACAGGACAGATTCAGCTCACCTGACTATACACCTGTTTCTGCTCTACCGTCCATTACAGAACCTTCAGTAAAAACGCACTCATTGTTTAGAAGGTCTTCCGAAATAAGTATCCCATGAAGCTAAAAGTCTGTAATTTGGAATACAAGTAAGTAACCAGAAAACTTTGAAAATGAGAAAATTTTATCTAGAGTAGCCTCCACGGCACTTCTGGTGATAAATTTAAACTTTAAAAAATGTGGATAAAAAACTACGAAAAGGAGATCGGCACAAGAACTTAAATGGGGAAAATAACAAAATTTCGGCCATCAAATCTAATGGTATCAAGATGAGGACCACTTGGTCCAAAACCTTTCACTACTATTGTATTGTACCAAGCAAGAACTTGGTTTTCAATTTGTTTTCAGTACTTTTCACGGTACGATCAAGGGAGCTTTATGGTGTGGCGGCTCTCTATTCTCCTTTCATGAAGAAGGTTCATTAGGTTACCTAAAGTTCACGCTTTGCAGATATAAGGTATTAAAGTTACGCTATCTAAAAATTGAGAAAACAGTCGAGAATTTTTAACACTCTTGGAAATTATTCTAAAACATCGCGGTGTATTCTAAATAACTGTGAAATGTTCGGGAATATTCTGAAACGTTCGATTGCAGTTTCCTGGAATATTTTGGAATATTTCGATGTAAAAGCATTGATGTCTTTTTTTGTATGGGTGACTACTAATTAGTAGGTGTCAGCTTTTCACTTAGATGCGAAAATGAAATGCGACGAGTGTTTAAAGTTTGTTTTTTGTAAAAAAGTTTATTAGTTTTAAATTTTATGCAATGTCCGAAAGTAATCGAGGTCGTTCCAGTTCTGAAACAAAATATGACTTGAGAACATACTTGATCGAACCAGTTACCCCAGCTAGTATTCAAAAACAAAATCCTCTTTAGTTTATTAGAATAATGCGTGGGAGAATTTATTGGCCAAACGGCTGTCCCGACCTATGTGTTGACGTAATACGAATGTTATAAATTTGAATTACATTTTGCCAGATGCGATTATATCTGCTGATAAGTTGCAGCTGAAAACGTCTATTTCAAACCAAAATGTTCACCATGTTCACATCTTCAATATTTAAGAGCTCACACAATTGACTTTATTAACGAAGTATGGGTAAAATAGATAATTAGATTACATGGCACCACTCATTAAAGAACCATTTGTCTTGGATTTTGCGATTATATCCCAAATGCGAAAGTTTTACCTAATTACAATTAAAATACATCACTTACACGTCTTGTTGATGTATTTATTCGATAAACAAATGGTGATATTAATATTCAGTGGACTTCAACTCTTAAGTGATTTAGATATATTTGCGTGGTAATGTAAATTCTTTGTCATATCTCGCTTCATCGACCACACTTTCCCAAACTCAGTCAATATTCTTTTCTGAACGACATGGCTTATCATGCAGGAGTGTTTTCGTGCTAGAGACTGACACAGTTTATCCGAACATATAGTCCAAATTGTGAGCTTATGAAGTTAATCATATAAATGTGTGATTTTTATATAATTCGCTTGGGTAATTTTAACACGTTCTGTATTCTGTTAGGATACCTAAAATAAAAATTTAAAAACTCTAATGCTTAGAAGACATACATATGAGACTGTCATGTGAAAACTCATCTTGTATTACCCTTTGTCAAATTTTTAGATTTTTTTTATGCGTATGTTTTAATAACTAATAAAAACACATTTATTTGATAGGGTTTCACACATACACAAACACTCATATTCGCAAGAGCAATTGGAATACAAACACTAACAATAAAATATATATAATATATAAATCATGTATAAAAACTTATTTTAACGATAGTTCAAGTGTTTGTGCAAAAGTAAACTGTTGTATCTGATTGTTATATTTAACTTAAATTGTACAATAAAGATATCTTTTCCTGAGTTTTTAAAGTTTATTAACAAAAGCGATTACGTTTTGCGTTTAATCTAACAAAAGCTTTAACTAAGAGATTATTATGTAAAATTATGTATGCCAAGCCTTAAAAAATTTTAAGGTGCGAAGTTTCCAACTTTGAGGCCACATAGCGCCACCAAATAAGTAAATGATGCTCAGCTTCAAGACTTAAGCTCAGATACTCCTGTGCTATTCTCGTGTCAATTTTGGATCAATCGGAATAGCCCGTGGTATACTCTCCACCAATTTCTGTACAATTTCCTTTGGAATATTCTTCCATTTATGTGCTGATTGGTACTCTCACAACCGCCTCTTCACGATTGACCTGGCCACTGCATTAATTGAAAATTTTGCTCACCAGGATCACCATCCTGCTGAAAAATTCCTTCTTCTGCAGGATAGGCGCTCTTATCTAAAAAATCGGGAAGACGAATCTGCAAAATTCTCAAATAGTCTTCTTTCTTCATTATATTGCAGTGGTTCAAGGTCCCACCACGTAAATTAACCCCATACCATGACGTTTCCCACTTAAAAAAAAATTGTCAAGCTATCCTTAGGTCGCTTTCTCTGTGTGCGGTCACATATGCACAGCTAAACAAGTAAAAGTTTTATTAAACATAACTATCGAAAAAAGTTTTAAACTTCATATTTTAATCAAAAATCTTAAATATTGTTGTTGCTAAACTATAAATAATAGGTATTTAAAAATATGAATAAATGCACCTAAGCCAGTTATTATATTGATAAACTCTGAAATTAGTTTAAAAAATAAAAATAAAATCTTAAAATAAAATTTTAATTTTCTTATTCATTATGCTATTTCTTGATATATTAATCCAATTCAAAAAAAGTCAATAACATAATACATATGTATATTAATGTCACAACGGTAACGCTGAATTGCTTGTTTACTGAGTCCATGCATAGATGTTTGTACATGCATATGTAGAAATGGGATTGTTATTATTTTGGCTCGTTCCACTGTTGTTGTTGTTGGTGTTCATCCAATCTTTGTCGCTAATGGATGTTTGTGTGTGTACTGCTTTCTAAGTGTGTATTGAGCTGTTGTTTTTCTTATTTGTTGACTTTTTTAGTACAAGTAGCGGAGGTTACGAAAGCGGTCATAAAAGTTGTTTAACCCTAAATAACACCTAATGCACCCTACAAGAAATTAATGATCGAAACTCAAATCAAAAGATCGGTCTTGTCACTGTGTTTTATATTTCTACAAGAGAGGGGAAAAGTTTCTCACGTGTAAGTAGAAAATATTCTCCACACAATTAAGTAAATCATGAAGACGAATTAGTGTATTAAAGAATATGCTAAGCTTGATACACTTATGTCACAAATCGCCAATACGATTTAATAGTAAAATGAGTCAAACTGTTACCTACCAGCAGCAGATCGACCTTCGTGATGGTGAAAAATATGTGCCCATTTCATTCAAACAGAACAGAAAGATGGCTTACATAAGGATACTAGACAACTAAAGTACCTTATATGGATCTACATACATCTTGTCAAGACGCCATAGGATGTGTTATCTCAAGTTCTTGTAGCTCAAGTTCTTGTAGCTCAAGTTCTTGTAGCGAAATAACTTTTAAGATTGAGTTTGAAAAGAAAAACAGAAGAATAGATTATTTTTAATGCACAGATGTATCTATGTATGCGTGTATATGTACGCTTGTTGTTGTTGTTCGTTTAGTTTGTTTATAATCGAGTGAGCTCTGCATCATTAACGAAAGGCAAACCATGATAACAAAACACAATCACATCATAGACGTAGACGTATACTATGTTGAACTACCCATATGATCTAAGAATTGGAAAAAAACATTCAGTAAAGTGAAGTATTCCTTAAAAAAATATTCGAAAAAATAATTAAGTTTTATAATTCTTGATAGTTTAATCACGAAAAAATATGACTTTGTCTGAAAACAGTTTAAGTGGATATAAAAAATTATTATAAGAATCATATCAAGGACTAACTTTTCGAAGTACCTGTATGAATATTGCTTTGATTTAATTTATTAATCAAAAAATTACCCTTAATGATAGCGGTAGGAAAGTAACTTACCTAAAATAATGATTTCAAAAGCTCAAACACCCACCTATGAAATATAATAAAATTTTATAAATAGACTCACACACGTAGGGTTCCGTACAACTTTAAAAACACAAGTTGTTAATTTGTTCACGTATTAGGGGGCACCCTTTCATTTTTAATTACTTTCTGTACTAGAGCATAGTACTAAATACCCAGTGTAAATATCAAATGTCTGCCTATTACGTTTAGAAGAGAAGGCAAATTTCTAAAATTCGCGACATTTAGTGCACACCCTTTTATTTTTATTAAATTTATTTTCGTTACTTGTTGTTACAGTAGATATTGAAAAATATAATATCCGTAAACTTTATATTTATATAAGACCTTTCTATGAAAAAAAATAAGGCATTATACGTGAAAAACGTGTCACTGTCGGAACACCTCAATATACATCTTATGTACAAATTTCAAGAGTCTACCAATTATATTATTTAAAATAGGTTATATACGTGCAAATCATTATACTCTCGGAATACCCTATAATTTTTACTATTTGTTAAAGTCCATATTAATACAAATTCTGTAAAAATTAAAAAATTCTACCTACTATAGTTCAAATGCCATATCACGTCACTGTTTAAATACCCTTTAATTTTAACTATTTGTTATAGTGGCCATAATTATACACCTCCTGTAAAAATTTCAAGAGTCTACCTATTATCGTTAAAAACTTAGGCCATACACATGCAAATCACGTCACTTTTGGAACACGATTTAATATTTAGGTTTAATTTTGTATACATACTTGTTTATAAAGCGAACATAATTTAATTACAGTGTGTAAATTTTAAGTGGTTGCCTATATAGCTATAGCTCAAGAAATAAAGACATAAACGCAAATAACACGTCACTTTTGGAACACCCTATAAGTTTCAGTATATGTTGCTAAAGCGCCCACACTTATACACCTTCTGTATTTTAAGAGTCTACCTATGGTTTAAAACTTAGGTCATATACATGTAAATCATGCCACTATTGGAACACCCTTTAATTTTAAGGCTTATTTTTATACTTATTTATATAGCGAACATAATTTAATTACAGTGTGTAAATTTTAAGTGGTTGCCTCCTACAGTTCAAGAAATAAATACATTCACGTGAATAACACGCCTCTATCGGCAACAGTTATACACCTTCTTTAAAAATCTCAAGAGTCTTCCTATTATGGTTCCAGAGATAAAAGGCGCTGACAGATGGACGGACAGACATTGTAGCAAAAACAATAGGGTTACATTTTTACCCTTTGGGTACGGAACCCTAAAAATGATTTCAATTGAATATACGAAGAAGGCTGAAGACGGATGTACCGATCCAGAAAAAATACATAACAAAAAAATACGTTCTGTTGGTGTCTAATTTTTCCTTATCTATTTATAATAAAGAACTTAAGCCTAATTAATCAAATTATTTTTATCTCCTTAAATAGTTCTTCCCGAAAAATTTTTACAAAAAAGATTTGAAAAATGTTCTTAAAAAATCCTGGTTAAGTGGGTTTGCAATGAAAATATGGAATCACAAAAACATAAATTAATATGGCACAATTATAAATATATTCTACAGTGTATGACATAAGTATACGGACTTTAGCAAATTATATTCTACGGACTTTAGCAAATTATATTCTACAAATACATATTTGAATTTACCGCCATTTGCGCAATAAGGTGTAAGCATTCCGAAAATTGAAACTAACAGCTGACAGTTGAGGTTTAGTAAAAAAAATGGAGGAAAATATGTACCTATGCATTAAAACTTTGAAAAATTCTGGGAAAATAATCATATTAATAGAAAATATCGCATTTAGGGTTCAGAGAACTGAAATGATTGTCGAAAAACAAATGCTTCTGGAACGTATCACTATTAGTATTTCCTCAGCTCTGCGGCTGATAATGCGATCTTCAAAAACAGGGCGCAAAACATCGAGTGTAGCTTCGGCAGTGTGGCACCTAGCGCCGTCCTGTTGAAACCAAATGTTGCCAATATCCTCCTCTTTAATTTTTGTGAACAAAAATTCGTTCAACATGGCCCGATAACTATCGCCATTGATTGTAACGGCTACTCCTTGCTCATTTTCGAAGAAAATAGCCCAATTATGCCTCTGGACCAAAATCCGCACCAAACAGTGACTCGTTTTGGGTGCATCGGCTTTTCAATGTATGCGTGCGGGTTTTCTGTGCCCCAAATGCGAAAATTTTGCTTGTTTACATACCCGCCAAGATCAAAATGAGCTTCATCTGAAAAGATGATTTTTTTGACAAAATCGGCATCTTCTGTAAGTCAATATTTCCCAGCGTTTTTCAAGCGTATACACAACCATATTCGTTCAGCGGAAGGATACAACTAATTATCTGTCCAATCAGACATAAGCTAAGTGTTACCATTCACGAAATAAGCACTAGTTGAAAAAAAACGTTAGATAGCGGACCCTTTATATCAAAAATTGCGTTCAAGTTTCTAGATATTTACAAGGTTTTTTTCAAAACTAGCGGATTAATTATAAAAATGTATGGGACCTACTCATTTTTCCGTTATCTATTACAGAATTCTTTATCTATACATATAACAAAACAGTAACTCATTTCCTGTCTGTCTTTCTGTTTGTGCTCGCATCACGTTACAACTACTGGTTGGATTTTAACAACATTTTTTTGAGGATGTACCTGAGTATCCTGATTTCAATATAGGATATCTTATTTCCAAGAGAAAGCGGAGAAAAAGCAGTGAAAGTTCGCCCATTTTTTTACCAATTTAAATGTACTGCATACTTTAAGACATCTTTTATTTCTGAAAGCCGAATATTATTAAAACTGTTGCGCAACAGATGGCACTGTTTTAAAATAATGACAATATATAAATTGAAAGCAGGATATTTTAACCACGGTTACGCAATAGATGGCGTTGTTTTAAAGAACATAATGACAAAATATGTATAAAATTTGTATTTGATTTGTGGAATTACATTATTAAAATATTTTAAACACATTTTTCAGAGCCTTAAAATAATTTTTTATAATTTTATATAAATTTTATAAATTCATCCAGGGATGGGTACCTTTATATAAAGTTAATACGTAAGAGTCTTCAAATTTGGTGTGGATTACTTTCAAAGCAAAATCTAACAAAATATTGTCAGGACACACACAACGTGTGTGAGCACAGCTAGTATTGCATAAAACTGATGTTGCAACATCCTTAGTTGTTATCCAGAGTCAGGTACGTTTATATAAAGTAAATATGTATATAGACCATATCTGCATCACTATGTAAAGTAAAAGTTTTAAATTTCGTGTGTGTTACTTTAAAACCAAAGGCAAATTCGCACAAAATATTTTCAGAAATTTAATGTTAAAATATTTTGACTGAAGGGTTGCAATAATAATTTAAGTAATATTCCCTTTACATAACAAAATAATCAACTGGAATTAAAAAAAATAAAATATTCGTTTATAAAACATCGGTTATTTAACAGCTAATTTTACTTCAGTAGAAGAAGATTTTTAGGTATGTCTTCCTACGCATCTAAATATCTCTGTTTATTGTCTAGATTTACATCCAATTCTAGTTTAAAATAGATTTTAAGAGCAGTGTAAATGGGATATAAAACTACATACTTTATAAAACTTTATAATTTGATAAAAAAAAATTGTTACGTTTTATTTTGAAGTTCGAAAACTTGCGTTAGACACTGTATATATACTGTATATACTTATATACTTCAATTTGATAATGTAGAATAAGAGAAAGACTTTTAAACACAATGGTGTTGAAGAGGCAAAATATTGCTTTAGTAAAATTTTATTATTCTGGATGAAAATAGATTATATAAGTGAATAACCTTATTTATAAAAGTAAACGACTCACTTAAGTACATATGTAAATAAGAAGTATATGAACCGCTTTTAAACAAAAACAAAGATTCACAACCAATTAAGAGAATTCTATAAGAAATTATGTTACAGGACATTATTTTGAATTACATACATATGTAGGTATATAAATACACATACTATTGTCCGTGTAAAATAATACCTTCTTACGATGCCACAACATGTAATTGCCGGTAAATATTTATAAATCTTCAAATTTTAATAAAAAATCGTCAAATGTTTTATGGTGTTTTTTTTTAAAGACTCCGTCCTAATCAAAATAAAGTAAATAAGATCGAAGGGTTAATTTTATTTTTCAATTATAATTATAAATTTAAAATTGTCTTTTAAATAAAAAAAACTTATACCTAGTTATAAAACCGATGCTACTTTTTTCTGATTCCTTGATCAAATTCTTGAAACAATGGGAGTCGCAATGACAGTTTTGTGAAAATATGATAATAAATTAAATATCGAAATATATCGATGAGTTAAAAATTTAATCTATTATTTAATTTAAAACTAGTTTAATATTTGTATTACTGGTTTTTAAAAATTACACAAATAATTTTAGGCCATTTTAAAATCACTAAGAAAATGTTTAAAGGCTTTTCCGAAAGCGTTTAGAAAAGGGCAATTTTAAACAAAATCCCTTAAACCGTAATATTTTTTTAACTTCGCTCTTTGGCAAAAAATGTAAAAAAACAGAAGCGGATACATATGTATCTATGTATGTATTTTCTTCGGTGATAAAGCATACATTTGTAGTGCTTAAGATATTTTATAACTAAATAGCAGTGCTGCCACGTCGTCGGCGTGCTGACAATATTTTTTTCGATTTTGCTTTGGAAGTAATCGACATAAATTTTTTAGACTATTATTTATGGTCCTTTAGATACGGATTATGTATTTACTTTATATAGAGGTGCCCATCCCTGGATAATTAACCAAGATTTAACAACATACGAATTATATGAAATTCTAAAATTTATATACAATTTTATTTGAATTTTATTTGAACTATTTTTAAATGAATAATCTTGTAAGCCTAAATAATTGGCTTAAGTTCTTAATTATAAAGAGATAAAAAAATTAGACATTTTCTAGACAGCTACGTCCGCTATCAGCACTCATCGTATCTATCTACTAGGTAGTTTCAATTGTTATTAATTTTCTATTTAAACAAACTTATGAAAGAAATAGGATATGAGAAATTTTAATTTTTATATTATACTTTATAGGAGATAGAGCTTTTTGAAATTGTTTTACACTTTTAAACACTATTTCTTTTTACATTATACTACCAAGCAAACATTTTTCTTTATGTTTATTCTCTTTATATATTTTCTTTTATTTGAAAATGGTAAGCTAAAATTTTCCGTTTACAAAAATATAAGGTACCGCCAAGTTTCCGGTACATTTTTTCCTATTAAATCTTTATATTCTCTTGTAAATGTGATATTTTTACTGGGAAATTATATCCTATATTTGAACCGAGGTAATAAGGTACGTTCTTACAAAATTTTATTAAAATTCAACAAGTAGCTTTTACGTTATGCCTGTCGGGCAGACAATCTAAAATTTCAAAAATTAGAATAAAAGCTGTTCCTATAGTTAAAGAAATTTGATTTATATAACCATTTTTGAATCGTTCTAGACAGATACTAAATATTTACACAGAGCAACTATTACTATGTATGTTATAACGACAAGTATAAAACAACAAATTAAAGGGTTGTTGGATAGGAAATTGAAAGTACATAGTATGTGCTATATACACTATAACAGCAAGTATTGAAATTAAATAATTGTCCCCATAAAAGACGGATTTTGGTTCTTGTCCGAACACGATCAGCAGATCGGGGAAAACATGTAATCATTTAATTCAAAATTGGATGCGGACCAATGGAGTAAATCAAAAATGGATGAGGACTAATCGGTCCTGCACCATTTACAAAGGGTTCTTAAAAAGACATTGCATTACTTCGCAAAGGTCAAGTTAAACGCAAGTATCTTAAGGCAAGCGCAAAGACCCTCAAATAGTTTGACATTTGTATCGGACACTAGGTGTTACATAAAGGCATGGACTTAAGTAAAGCAGGTAGTTGTGTGTGGACAGCTCACTTTGGTCCAATATTTTGATCCCTTTGTGTTACCTGCAAATAGAAGAAAAAAAAAAGATAGATAAGTAAGAGATAAAGAGATTCAAGTAAAGGGTGGGAGCAGGCAGACAGGCACAGATGAGTGGAATAAAGAAATAGAGAGTTAAGTAACTACGCCTCGCGAAGTGAGAGTGGATTAGAAAACCAACCCCCACTCCTCAGAAATTTATTGGTTTCATTATTGGTTCCAATATTGAAACATTATTGGTTCCAATAATGAAACACCAAAAAGGCTCTTTCTCATCTTGGCAGATTCTGAAAATTTCATTGTAAGGTTGGCCCATCATACTCGCATGGGCTCCAAATAGGCAGTGACTGTTGCTATTAAGTCAAGTAGCTTTATTTTCGGCATAAGAAATAATTAAGCCGTTTTCTTCTGGTCTAGTGAGGGCCGTCGTTCTCGTAGTTGAAGAAGTGGAATCATTAGACCATCTACCTAAGCCAGATCGTATAGAGCACAGCTTATGCGGTGCCCAAAGGCCGATAGGTTAATGCCACAATAGATGTCTATGGCGCTATCATGGAGTAAAGACCCCTTCTTTGCCAGTTCACCGCAACTCAGTTGCCAAAGTTAGTTTCATGTCCCCGCATCCAGGAAAAGATTTGATGTGCTATACACACCTTTGAGGGACACCATAACGACTTTACTGTCGGTACAAAACCGATATTCTGTGTTACTTTTGCCAGTTTGTCGCCTTCTTCATAGCAGATATTCCTGATTGTAAGACATTGCAGTAATTTGAGAGTCTGAAACGTATTTTAGACTCCTCCCCCAATTCTTGTTCCCCTTTTGAAGCCATCTGTATAAACACAGGTTTTTGAGGTGGAGGAGAGCAACCCTCCGTCTTCTGATGGATCTCGGGGTGTAATAATCTATGAGTCCAGGAATAGCACTCTAGAGTAGTATTGGTTTGATTGCCATTTCATGTAACCAATTCACACACCTTGGGCTAATTCTCCATGTCGTGTTGATAGCTTTAGACACTCTAGACTGGATGTTTAATTTCCAGAACAATCTAAAATTATGCCTAGGTATTTTGCACTATTAGCTAGATTGAGTGATGTGGCTGGGATCTTGTATTTCCGTTTTATTCGGATTGCCACTTAGCCCATGCTGTTCCCCTCAGTGCCATCTCCAATCTTTGTCCGATTGATATTATTAAAGGCTCCTTCAATATCAATGAAGGCTACCATAATGTAGTTTTTATGCTCTAGGGACTTTTCTATGTAGCCCACGACCCAATGCAGTGCCGTCTTAACAGATTTTCCCTTTCCGTATGCGTGTAGAGATGGCGAAAGGAAATTCTTATCGATGGTTATCCTTATGTAACTTTTTATAAATGTCTAAAATGTTTAGAGTAAAAAGGATGTTAGGCTGATGGCCAATTGGTTGGACAAAATCGCTGAGAGGGCAGAAGCAGCATCTGAAAAGCGAGACATAAAATTCTTATATGATTTAACCAAAGAAATATGCGGAAAAAAGTCACTTCAATCGCGACCTATCCAGGTCAAGGATGGAAATCTTTTAACATCCATTAAAGACCAAGTGCAGCGATTTAAGGAACACTTCTCTGAAGTTCTAAATATTCCGACCGTTTCGCTCCCGACACCCACCCTGACTCTGGAAGATAACATGACCACACGAAACATATCGCTTTTGTCACAACCACCACAATACAGTGAAATTATAAAAGCCATAGAATCAATGAAGAACAACAAATCATCAGGAGTTGATAACATCTCAGCTGAAAAGTTAAAAGTCTGCCCCACAACCACAGCTCGACTCCTACGTCCTCTCTCTTCATTTAAATTTGGGAGACAGAAAAGCTTTCGGAAGAATGGTTGAAGGGGATATTGGTCACGATCCCAAAAAAATGTGATCTTAGTCAATGTCGAAACTACAGGGGTATTATGTTACTGCCAATTCCGTCCTAAGCAAAATTCTACTAAATCGTGTAAATCAAAAGCTAGACTCAACTATCCGCAGACTACAGGCAGGATTCCGAACAAACCGCTCGTTTGTCGACCATATAAATACATTAAGAATAATAATAGAACAATCCGTGGAGTTCAGAAACGCTTTCCAACTTTTATTCGTTGATTATAGCACAGTATTCGACAGCATAAACAGAGACTGCATATAGAATGCTTTAACACAGAGGGATCATCAGAGTTTAACACCATTTCTGGCGTTAGGCAGGGCTGCCTTATGTCTCCTATATTATTCCTAATAGTACTAGACGATGTTTTAACTCGGACTTTAAATGGAAAAAATCGTGACGAAAGCACTTGAAAAAAAGTTTTAAATATTCGTTAACAAGTGCCTGAAGAAGATTTTGAAGATCTGGTGGCCAAATACCATATCCAACAAGTTGCTGTTTGAGAGATGCAACCAGATCGCAATACACGCCGAAATTAAAAAGAGATAATGGAATTGGATTGGTCATACCTTGCGAATACCTTCAACGGAAATATGTAGACAGGCTCTAGAATGGAACCCCCAAGGTAACAGAAAATGAGAAAAGCCAAAACATACATGGAGACGAACTATCGAGAGTGATATGAAACAAGTGGGGTACAATTTCAACCGTGCAAAAGTCACTGCTCGAGATAAAAGAAAATGGCGAAACTATGTTGAGGCCCTATGCTCCACTGGGAGTTAAACGAATTAAGAAGAAGAAGAATACGTTTTACAAATACATATGTAAATATTTCATAAATTCGGCGTTAACAAAATTTGTAAATTAAATAACAAATTATTAATAAAAAAAATGTATAAATTAGTTTTTATTTATCTTATCGGCAGCACATACATATGTACATACATATGGATCAAAATATTATTGATTTATAAACAATATAAAACAATAGCAATAACAATTGGGTGCATAACAATCTAAATAATTAAAACAGCAACAGCAATAAATACTAAAATTAATAACGATAACAGAGTACTAGTGGTGGAAGTGTTTTTCGAATAATAGAAAACTGATAACAAATGACCGATATTATAAAAATAAAACAGATCTTTTCCACTCTCATGCCAACCAGAGAACGAGGGTTGTCAGATATAGCGATTTTACGCCAAACGTGGCGATCTAATTTTTATTCGGCAACATGGCGACATTTTGGCGATTAAGGCATGTTAAAATAAATAACGAAGACATTAAAGCTAAAAGATTAACAGCCTGTTTTTAGAAAACTTCATATGCAAAACGAAACCAGACGACAAATACACAATTACGTAGTGGTTTCTCTTTGTACAACGCGTTTTTTCGGTTGACTTGCGTCATGTCCAAGGCGAATTCATACCAGGTGGAGTCGATAGCCCAGCTGATTGTTTTTTGCTCTCGTTTTTTTGCTAATGTCTTGTCAAAAAATACATGGTTTCATATCTGCTAATCTAATGTCAAAGTTGTTATTTTTGTTGTAGTTGTTGTCCTACTGCTCACACGTGGTATGAATTCTCCTTGGTCATGTCACATTCACATCAACACTGTGTTCAATCACAGTATTGCCAATCTGCTAATAATGGTTTTTTGGTATTGTTTTCCATATAAAATTATTTTGTTTACCAAAAACAATGGCAACCCTTCTTAGGTAAACAAAACACATTTGTCAAACAGATATACATACATAGGTATTTTAGAAAAACTATTGAGTGAAAATATTGTTATAAAATAAACGAAATGAACTGGATAGTTGTCATCTTCTTGCTGGAAAGTTAATTTATTAATTGAGCCCTTGATTTTGAAAGTGGTATAAGTCAAAATTTTTTAAAATCTAGTTTATCTGGCCATTTCATATCAAATCCTAATAAAATAATATAATCTGAAGTAATTCGCAGTATGCCATGAAAATTAAGTTGTTAAATTGAGTTTATATTTTGGTTGGTAAACAAAATACTGTACCTGTACATTTTAATAGTGGTATAAGTCAGTCTGTTTTCAAAGTTTGTCAAAATAATTGTTAGTCATGTCTTCAGATAGCGGTTCAGGTATGATCAGGTAATCCTATTAATGTAAAAATGCACTATTTATAGTTTATTTTAGACATTATAGGCGAAGAAGTTATGCTCCCAAGAAATAGCAACGAATAAGACTAAAATAGTCTTCCGATGAATCAGTTCATACTTTCACAGAGAAATCAGGAAACAGAAACTAAAATTAAAAAATCGAATTATTTATACATCCCTAAGCATTATTACATTTTAATAGAATTATATAAAAAGAAAAATCCATTTATGGTAGAACAAATGGCTAAGAAAGATTTAATTTCGATGAAACAACGGGGAGAATCAACAACTAATAGAAATTGAGAAGCTGAGTCAGCCAAAAATACAATGGAATATATTCAAAGAAGTTTCGTAAAACTTCTTTGGATTACAATTCCGAATTCAAAGTGTTAGACCTTTCACCTAAAAGAGAATGGCCAAGAATATACGAAAATATTGATTTACTTCCATTATACACATAAATATTAAAAAATAAATTACTTAGTTACAATGTATTGAGTTTGAATAAAATATTAATTTCTAATAATTTTTTTTTTTTTAAATAGCTATAAATTTCACAGTAATAATAAATATTTATTTGTTGGCATTATTTAATATTCAAAATATTTTATTCCACAATACAAAAATATTTTTTAATCCTTTAAAATGCAAACCTCTTAATATCTCGAAACAAGAAATATATGACTTATACCACTTTCATAATCAAGGGCTCAATTATATTATAAAAATACAATAAAAACATTTACCTTTTCTCGTCGCAACCTGACACGTCTGCAAGGTCCTGCAGCCTCGGGCTGCCAAGAAGAGCCGCCCTTTCAGCGGATAGGGCTGGGCAATGACAGAGGCGATGCTTCACCGTTTCTTCTTCCTCCTCGTCCAGGCAAATTCTGCAGAAGTCATTATATGGGAGATTCAATCTCCTAGCGTGGACACCCATGGCGCAGTGCCCAGTCAGCACAGCCACAATTGTGGACATTAGTCCTCGAGGGGTTCGCAGTAGGCTTGCAATCATACTGAGGCCACAAAAGCCTCGAAATAGCGCAGGGGACCTCGTTTGACCATCTGGTCTGCGCGGCCCCTAATAGCTCGAGCTGAAAGTTGCCTTTACAGCAACTAATCGGGACGCCTACTAGTTGATCTATCTCCTGATCCCTAAGGTAGGTTCCAGATCTAGCAAGTTCGTCCACAGTTACGTTTCCGGGTACCCACCCCTATGTGCCCCGGTACCCAAAAGAGTTCCAGGTTGGAATGTGTCGCCGGATATCTTGGTCATATATTCTGTAGTACTTCAGCCAGTTTACCGCTCTTTTTATGACTGAAATTTCGGCCTGAACAACACTGCACTGATTTTGCAGCCTAAACTTCATCCTAGTTTGAAAACGAGGGAAGAAGACACCTCCCCCTACACCTTTGTCCGTCCTAGATCCGTCTGTATAAACCTCAAGAACATCTTCTTGCTGGCATGCATGCGCCAACATAGAGGACGTGCCGGACATTGATACTCCGAATCTTCTGGTTGACATGGGTGAAGGTAAGCAGTAATCTATATTCCCAGGAATAGTCGAAACACTTCCCAAAACAGTCGCATGGCCGAAGCTAGTCGGTCTCCATGCCCATGTTGCACTGAGTCGTATTGCCGAATTCATGGCCATTAGATCAGCTGGAATTCATGGCCATTAGATCAGCTGGAAGCCAGTGTAACATGGTAAAAAGAGCCTTTGATGGCGTAGTGCGCATGGCACCAGTAATCATTAAAGCTGAGGTTCGCAGTATTTTGGTAACTATACTGCAGTATGTAGGTTTGCCTAGTGAAGGCAAAGCGCTCCATACATTAATATGGCCTTAATTTCTGTGTTAAAAAGCCAGTAGGCGTTTTTAGGATTGACGTCCCAGTTTCTACCTATGGCTTTCTTACAAGTGTAAAGGGTTATTGAATCCTTATTTGCCCTAAATTGAATATTAGGGTTCCATGACAGTTTGGAGTCTAGGATAACATCTAGATACTTCGCCCTGTCCGATAACTTAAGCTCCACATCGTTTAGGAGGGGTAGCGAAAAAAGGGGTATCTTGTTTCTTCTGGTGAATAACACAAGATCCATTTTCTGAGCATTAACGCTAAGACCACTTTCAGTACTCCACCTACTAATTTGTCCAAGCGCTGATTGCAGACGTTGAGAGATAGTGTCAAGGTGTTTTCCCGATTCTGCCACCGCAACATCATCCGCGTATGCCACAGTTCTGAACATCATGGAGTCCAGTTCCGTAAACAGCATATTTATGACAAGGTGTCCCTCGATTAGCTATCCTATAAATTGTAGCCTGCCCCATTTTGGAGATGATGACCCTATAGGTCAAGAGATTCCAAACGAAGCTAATAATCGACTTACTTACATTCAGTCTCTCCAGAGCCTTTAAAATGGTCTTCGGTTTCACATTGTTGAAAGCTCCTTCTATGTCTAAAAAAGCCACCAATGCATACTCCTTATGCTCCAGAGATTTCTCAATAACCCCTACGAGCATATGAAGTGCCGTCTCAACCCATCTACCTTTGGTGTATGCATGTTGAGATGTGGAGAGTCGGTTCGGATTAATCGTTGTTCTCAAATGGAGATCGATTATACGTTCCAATGTTTTTAAGAGGAAGGAAGATAGGTTAATAGGTCTGAAGTCCTTCGGTGAGGTGTGCGAGGCCTTTCCCCCTTTTGGGATGAAGACCACGGAGCACCTGGTCCACAGTTCCAGAATGTACGACCATGAAAGACACGCCGTATAAATCCCAACTAACCATGGTATAATGATATCCGCATTGTGCTGAAGATCAGCAGGTATGATGCCATCTGGACCCGGAGATTTGAATGGGTCAAAGCTCTTCAAAGCCCACATAAGTCCTTCCCCATTGATTGGTATTGGGGCTTGTGTGTAGCATTCGGAGCCGGTCCTGTGCTCTTCGCTTAGGGGAGTGCATCCAGGAAAGTTCGTGTCTATGAGTACCTCGAGGGTCTCGTGTCCGCTAGTAGTCAAGTTTCCACATGGTTTCTTAATAAAACTCGGGACAACAGAAGTCACTGATAAGATTTTGCGAAGACGACTAATCTCAGAAGATCCCTCCACGCCGCTACAGAAGGATTTCCAGGACACCGCCTTCGCATTTCTCACCAAGTTCTTAAATCAGTTCACTGAGGACTTATAAGCTGACCAGTTTTCTAGTCTTTTTGTCTCATTGAAAAGTCTGCGTAAGGCTTTGCGGGCCCTCGCTATATAAGAGTTCCACCAGGGTGGCTTACGCCTTCCACGACAGACATTTACTCTGCATGATTCCGATGTCGCTACATCGAACGCGTTTATCAAGGCGCCCACTGCGACATCAATATATTGTCGATTATTAATAATTCGGGAGAAATTCTGAGATGATATACCGTTGTAGCGCCCAGTCTGTTTTCCTTCTGTTACATCAGAATTCAATGTACCTGTGATCAGAAAATGAGCAGTCATTTGAAACCCTCCATAATCTGACCAGACCTGAATGCATAGTGCTCACTAGCGTTACATCAAGAACCTCCCTTCTATTTACAAACAAAAGTGGGTTCTGACCCAATATTTACTACATCTAATTTGTTACAAAGAAGGAAATCAAAGACACACTCACCCCTTGCGTTGCAATCCGAGCTACCCCATACGACATGGTGTGCGTTGGCGTCTGCTCCAATAATCAGCGGCAGATTGAGTCTGCCCGCCATTTCAGTGATATCGCGAACCTTAGCTGGTTGAGATTCGCATTCATGGGCCATGTAGCTGGAGACGATAATGATGGTACCAGATTTCTCCCAGGCAGCTGTTACCGCATCTTCATCACTGAAATCAGAAAGAATGAAGATATTCAAGTCGCTTTTGGCCACTATGCACGATCTGATCTTACCTGGACCATTCGTGTATAGTAGCTTATAGCCTTTAACACCAAGCCCGCAAACCCTGCCTTGATAGAGCCAGGGTTCTTGGACTAATACAAGCTCCTCCCCTCTCTCAGCTATGCGGAGGAGCAGTGCAGCCGAAGCTGCTTTAGAATGGTGGAGATTTACTTGCGTCATCTTCACCATCTTTATTGGTGGATACGATTGTGACGTTGGCGTCCTCTTGGTCAGAGTCCAAGAGGGCGTCCTCGTCAACTACCTCGTCAATTCTCTCAAAGAATTCACCCACAAACTCGGAGTTTGAGAGTGTCTCCTCTTGAGAGGTTAGACTGGTAGTCTCCTCGTGTGCCACGTCTACCGGAGTAGGATCGCCTTCTCTCTGAACCAGGTTTACCTTATCGTCTCCTCGGTAGACACGCAGAAGGATCGTTTCGAAACCGTAATAGATCCTTCAGGTTCGGAAACCTTGGCTACCTTCCAGTCACCGGTTGGCAGTTCAGGATTTCCTATCTGAATGAGATCCATTATCTCCTTTGCTTTAAACAGCTCGTCGGGTATCCTGGCAGTGGCTCTAGGTCGGCGTGGAATCTCATTAAGAGAGACCACGTCGAGTCTAGAGGCCTTCCAAAAGAGCGACAGCCAGCTTTAGAAGCATACTCCCTTCAGTTTTTTCCGCACCACCTCCCAGTTTGTATGGGAGATGAAGAAATCCGCGTCGTTTCGGTCAATGACAGCACGAACGAGGTTGCCTTTGGCTACTTCGCTGAAGCTTCTGTCCATCGACCTATGTTTAGAACGCTTAGTATCGGGCTGTTGGTTCTGTACATTCACCTCCTCCTCCGACCTCTGCCACTTAGATGCGTCAGTGGACTTAGGGGGAGGTTGATGAGAAAAGCTAAAGCCCATTTAAGAGAGGTTGATTCCTCCTTAGACAGTGACTCAACTGGCTTTTTACCAAGTCGGTCAGGTGGGACGTGCCGTGTTGGTCTATTTAAAATGCCTTATGTGGCATGGAGCGCAGTTTTGGAACCCGAAGACTTGTTCGCATTTCCTCCACTGGCGGGGGGAGGTGAGACAGTGGAACCCGAAATCTTGTTCGCAGTTCCGTAGGGCCTGTTTCACAATGACGACAAAGTTCGTTCTTTCTTACAATTATATTTAAAACAAATTCAAAAATTTTGTTTTTGTTTGGAACTTACTTGTACGAAATGACAAATTCTTTCGACATTGTGAAACTGCCAGTAAGTTAATTTTCTTAAAATTTTAAAATATTAATTTTACTTTAATTGCATATTTTTAAAAATATTAAAAGAAATAAAAAGAGTAGTTAAAATAAAAAAATGAAACATTTAACATTTACACTTTTGTTGAGCAGATGCGATATAATCTAAATTAAATATTAGTCCAAAACTCCTCATATTTCGAAAATAGATTTTTCATGTCTAACATCCATAAATTGGATAGCAAGATATTAAAGAATTACACTTATCTGTGTCCATGGGCATGGGCACGAGACCTAGCATACTCTCAGCCAATAAGAAGCAAATAGGGTAATCATTAACGACTCATGGATAAAATCAAAAAACTGAACATGCCTACTTGTAACACGGCTATAAATAATGAAATTGGTACAATTAATAGTTTTTTGCGTTTATTAAATGAGTAACAGTTGACATTTAAAATAGTTCTCAACATGAAACATGGGAACTTATTTGAATTGAACCAAATGAGTCATTGGTGTACCATTGTACTGCTCAAGTTTAAATTCTACCAAAAATGGTACAATTGTACCAACTTTACCAACTCTGGTGTGAGCAATATAAACATGTTGAGCAAGGCGAATTCATACCAGGTGGAGTCGATAGCCCAGCAGATTTTTTTTTTTTGCTTTCGTTTTTTTTTGCTAATGTCTTGTCAAAAAATACATTGTTTCATATCTGCTAATCTAATGTCAAAGTTGTTGTTTTGTTGTAGTTGTTGTCCTACTGCTCACACCTGGTATGAATTCGCCTTGCATGTTGAGTATATCAGTACCAAGGCGAATTCATACCAGGTGGAGTCGATAGCCCAGCTGATTGTTTTTTGCTCTCGTTTTTTTGCTAATGTCTTGTCAAAAAATACATTATTTCATATCTGCTAATCTAATGTCAAAGTTGTTGTTTTGTTGTAGTTGTTGTCCTACTGCTCACACCTGGTATGAATTCGCCTTGATCAGTACATAGCCTGATTCGTAAAGTAGCTCTGGGTGGAGGAACACGTGCGCGCGTCATTGTCGTTATCGTTTAAAGTCAATCAGGCCGTTCTTGTTGATAGGCATACGAGTGGTGTACGTCTCACTCTCACACTGGGTGATTGGCTTCCACGATTAGCTGTACTGTAGTACAGTTAATTGGTGGGTGCTTTAATCAGCCTCGTGCAATCGTTCTGGTTATCGTGTATAGCCTGAATATTACAAGGAAAATTAATAAACGAAAAATAAACTTAAAATAATGAAAATACAATACATATAAATTAATTTAAAAACAATATTATAAACTAAAGAAAAAACATAAAGAAAAACAATAAAATATAAATAAATATAACATAAATTAAGTAAAGGCTTCACTATGGACTTATAGTCTCCAGAAGTCTTTTTTCCATCACACTGCCATTGCAGGTTGAATGGCATAGTTAAGAAGAAGAAGAATAAGTACATAGCCTGTTTCAACGAAATTTTAAACATTAGTCATTACCATGTCTTAACAAATAATGTTTAATTATGTTTAATTAACAAATAATGTTTAATTATTAATAATAATTTTTTTTTTATATGAAGTTTAACCAAAACAAAGCTTTTGAAATACTTTCTTTCCTGATTTAATATCCGTCAACAAAGTACTCATTGTGTCACTCCTTTCCGTCGGTACTCCTTACCGTCGGTTGAATACGACAAAGTATAACGTATGACGGATGACCCGTCCTTGGAAACTAAGAAATTTCTTAAATGATCACTCACAAATGAAAAATCTGATAAATAAAAAATATATACATATGTAAAATCATTTATGTAAAACAGCTTAATGAGAAGAAGCTAATTTATCACCAATCACATATGAATAATTTGGATATTTCTTGTTTTTCACTGTTCATGTATGAATGCTAAAAAACCTAACAGTTACACACATTCGGGTGCGATCATAGACAGAAAGCTTTGATTTGTTCGTTTATGAGCGTGAAAAATAAAGGTAAAATTTTAGAAATCTCATTAGGGAGAAATAAATTTTTAAAGGCCTTTAATCGCCTCGACTATTATATTAAGGCCCTGTTTTTATAAAATGAATTATTATGTTCTTTCGTCAAAAAAACGAAAGAAAACTCATTTACATTATAGTATGTTTAATGTGAGTGACAAAAAAGAGCTTTAAATTTTTTAATTTATTTTTGGTTTACACTCAAAATATTTTTACAATAACTGAATGTAGTTTATTAAAAAAATAAAAAAGTAAAATTATTTCTAAACGAATAAACAAATCTAAATGAAGAGAAACAAATTATTTAACTAATTTTAACGTTTATTTTCAAATCAAACTACACGTAAAAACTGATTTTACGTTGCATTTAACTTTTTCAGTTATTTTCTTTATTACTTGAAATATATCTGACTAAAAATAAAGGAAATATGTTTATATTTACGTAATTTTTAGATATTTTCTTAAAGTAAAAATAGCAAAAATGACGAAAATATCATTAATTTTAATGATATTAATTTTAACTTGCATTGGATTGGCATTTAAAAAAACAAATGCAAAATCAGTAATTCCAACGGAACGTGCAGTTTATTTTTTGCAAGTTTAAATTAAAGAAAAAACATTTTTTACGAATTTTATTCGGTTAATTTTTTAACTTATAAAAAATATAAAAATCATTCTGGTTTAACTGCATTTTCAATTTTTTTATTTTTTCAGTTGATTTAACGCTTTCTATACTTCAGAATAAAAAAAAAACGAAAATTTTTAAATGTTTTATAAATACAAAATTTAAAGCTTTATCGTTTGAATACGAAACCTACATCTATGTAAAAAGGTTTTGTTTTATAAAAACAGGCCCTAAATCAATAAAGCTACCTAAACAAAATAACCTTTGAAAATTGTAATACCTTGGCAACCCCTTTTTCGAAAACACTGAACATACTTGATACTGACAATTGTTGTTTATCAAATTGTAACAGATGTTTTGTAGCAACATGTCTAAAGTGTTTTTATTAATTTTCTATTTCCAAATAAACTGTGTACCGGCTTCATTTTTATAAGTTCCGTGGGCAGTTATGGCGCCACCATCCGTTAAGCCCCCAACGGCTATAGCTCGCGCAGCAGCCAGCAAACGTAATAATAGTGAAAACTTTTTACGAACAATTTATAGAAAATATATAAATTGGCAATATGTAAAATATCTAATATTCGACCCTTCTGCTTTGCCCATTGCAACCGTCTTCATCTTATTGGGTGAATTGGTTTTAAATATTTTGATTATAAATAGTGTGTCGTATACGGAAATCGATTGGAAGGCTTATATGCAGGAGTGCGAAGGATTTTTAAATGGCACTACAAACTATGCACTACTGAAAGGTATTTATCTAGTCCAATAATATTTCTTTTTTTCATCCTAATTTGGTATCGAGGTTGTTTTTAGCTTGTTCTATTTTTGTTTACCTATTAGTCAACAATGTTGATGATGAGATAGTGTTGCTACAACAAATTCAAGTAGTATGTATATAAACATGCTTTTTGCCGAATCTAACGTGATTGAACACCAAGCTGAAGATTTGAAAATTACCAGTTGGTAGTAATTTTAGTCTTCATCTATTTGGTGTCATATTGTTCAATAACATAACGATAAAAAAAATCCAAATTCTGTGATATTTGGACTATTATCCATCATAACTTCGTTGATATAAACGGTGCAGTTCAGAAATAAACTAATTCGAAATGTTGTTTTTATAATAAAAAAGATTATTTAATTTTGGGATTACTTTTAAAATTATTAACAAACATGTAATCTCTGCAGTAAAGTTCAGATTGACCGCATGTGTTAGCGACTATTTAAGCTGATGTGTAGAAAGAGACACGGTCTTGTTATAGGCAATTGTCGTCTGTAATGCCCTTTTTGATATGTAAATCTTCGATGTCCGCATTTGATTTGGTTACACAAAATTTGTTTTCACATCCAATCCATTCCAATCCATTAAACGTAATACACGTAACAGCATTTCTTGGCATTATCTTCAGAAGATACAAGCAAATTAGTCTGCTGGCCACAAGACACACCAAAGGGTTACTCTTTAAGAATTCTGCATTATAAAAATGTTTTCACTATTCCAAAATGTGGCAATTTCATCATTGAATAAAATTTTTTCGAAAGCTCCTCTTTGTTCTCACACATTCATTCCATCTGAGTATGAGCTTGATGATATTTCATTTTTTTCTAATAAATTTATATTTAAGTGATAAAATTAAAGGCAATAAAATTAAAATTTTGATTTAAGAAGTAAAAAGTAGTCTCAAAATATAAAATCTTAGTGGCTGCTTTAGGATTTACCTCTGTACATAAATGTATAAAGATATACTGAGCATATATAATTTTAAGTCGTAAAATTATTGTTCATCCTTTTAGAGGAAATCAAACTAACAGTAATAGTCGTACATCATTTAGCACGCTGTCGCATTTGTATAAAACGAAATTAAAATTTTTATTTTGTGTTTTTAAATTTATACTCGCATACTAGTATACTTAAACGCTCACGATTTACATTGTCAAATTTAATATCCAAACAACACTCCTGACTTTGACAAAATTCTTGTAATACTACATATCGTCGCGTTTATTCTTAAACCACGTAAGCGCCAAGAAGTCGTTTTTCAGAAAACAAAAAAAAAAAATTAATAACTTCTTTAATACGGGTTTCAAAATAATTTTTTTTTGCAAAACATGGCTGTGCGACTCTCTGAAGGGTATACCAACTTTTTTTTTTTAATTTGTTACTTACAATTAATTGTAGCCAAATCTGTCGCTTACTTGGTTTTGGCGCAAACAGCAAATTTCTGTGTGTAAATAAACATTTATTTTTGTATATATCAAAAAAAACTTTCAACTTTACTAAAAATGCTCCAATTAGTCTGCAACTTTCATGATTTTTTTAATCTTAAACACAAAAAACGTAGTGGTTGAGTCTTTAACATTTCCAACTTGAAATATAAAAACCATTATATTTTGCATGCAAATGTCATTTGTATGGCGCTTACGAGGTTTTGAAAATGGATTTATTTATTTTTCATACAAACTTGTTAAGATGAGAATGTAGTCTGGTGGCAAATGTTATTTACACCATAAAAACCAAAAAAGACAATTTCGAAAAAATGTCGCTTACTTGGTTTAAGAAGAAACGCGACGATATATAACAGATTATATTTTAAGATATTTATCGATATTCATGAAAATAGAAAATAAAAATGTAATGCATTTAAAATAAAATATTATTTATTTTTTAATAGCAAATAAAAGGGTACAAAACATGTGATTTTTATCAGATTTATTTAAGGAGTTGTGGCTTTCTAAACTTACATAACTGTAGATCGATAGGCAATTTTTTTGAAGATAATTGACTTCTTTCAAATATCTACACAGCAACATATTTTCTGCGTTTGAACATGTTGCTGACATTATTTAATTAAAATGAGAAAGATTTACGTTAGAAGTACCTACAGCTTTAACATTCTTAGCAAATGTTTGTTTAACAAAAGCTTTAATAATTAATAGTCCATGTTTCTTTTTATTTAAAGTTATTTTTAATATAAAATAACAAACAATTATGACGTAACATATTTCTTGGTTTTTGCCTTTTCATACATTTTAAACATTTATGAAATAAGGATCAAACTTAGCTGCAAGCCATTTGTTCTACAAACTGCTTGCTAATTCTTATGAGCCGGATAGAAAGAAAAAAATACATCAAAATTTAACTAAATATTATCAAAAAGACAGCTATATAATTAAAATATTTAATTAAACATGGATTTCAGTTTTGAAAATATTCCAGAATCTTTTTTATCATTCTCGTCATTAAAAGATTGAGTTGACGAAGACGTTGACTCAGCTTTACCTTTTGTGGAATTTTGTGCAGCGCTTGAACTATAATTAAGAAATATTAAAGTTAATATTGACATTGAATGCTATTTGAAAAAAATTAAAAATTTGATAATACATTACGTTGCTTTCTTGCTGCCATCTTGCCGATTTGCTAAGCCATGTATTGAACCTGGTGTATTTGTTTCCAATTCGGCATATCGCAGTAACACTTCTTTTTGTTCTTTTGTAAGATTTTTAGGAATTTCTATTTTAATATTTACATAGTGATCACCATGACCATGAGAGTTTACTCGCTTAAGACCTTTGCCTCTGAGGAAAATCTTGTGGTGTGAAGAAGTGCCTGGTTCAATATTAATCCATTGATCTTCATAGACACCTTCAACGCGTATAGTACCACCCAACACAGCCTGTGACAGGGATATTGTCGCAATGGTGTGAACATCAGCTCCCTCACGTTTAAAGTATTTACTGGGCTCTACGCGAAAGGTAATAAAAAGTTCTTTTTTACCCACCTGCATTCGCACAGTTTGGCCATTCTCTATACCAGCCGGTACAGGTACAGTAACTTTTCTTCTTTGTACAGTTTGACCTTTACCCTCACATTCGGCACAGGGATATTTAATGTATTGACGGGTGCCTTGGCAGTAGCGACAAGTGGAACGCATTACAAATGGTCCTGTTGATATAGTTTCCATACCTGTGCCATTGCAATATTGACATTTGCCTGGTTTTGTACCCGGCTCACATTTGCTACCATTGCATTTGTTGCAAGTGTCCACTACATTAACATTGATATCTTTGTTGACTCCTCGTGCAGCTTGGGAGAATGTGAGATCCATCACCATTTCTTGGGATCGACCAAAACCATACTGTGACTCGGCAAAATCATCGAAAGAATTTGAGCGGAAATTTCCTTCACCAAATATTTTGCGAAATAGTTCCTCTGGGTCTATGGTGGATCTAAACTGCCAATTTTGGGAAAAACCTTGTGGACCATTGCCGCCAAATCCCCCTCCTCCCTGACGGCCCATACTCTCCGAAGTTTGTCCATATGTATCATACTCCCGTCTTTTCGTATCATCACTCAAGACTTCGTATGCCTCGGAAACTTCCTGAAATTTACGGCTGGCATCGGGATCGTCTTTATTTGTGTCAGGGTGATACTTTTTAGCCAACTGATAGTAGGCCTTTTTTATTTCTTTGGCAGAGGCATTTTTTGCCACTCCCAGCATTTGGTAATAGTCCTTGGCATTTAATCTTTGTGAGGTATAAAAGTTACGTTGTATTCGGATTTTCTGATGACTGTGCTGTTGTTGTTGATTTGGTTCTAGCTGCTTTTGTAATATGAATTTTCCTGTTATTGAACTTAGGCCGGTCAGCGATTTTATGTTTTGTTTGGTGCATCTAAAATTTTCAATTGCTAGCAGGGGTTGTTGTGTTACACTTTTAATAGATACTTTTCGTAAAATATACTGATTTAGGCGATTACACGTTATCATTTTCACATTAATTTTTCGTTTAACACACAATTCTTCAATACAAAACTCTATCACACAACTTACAGCTGATGAAATGCCGTAACTCCCATGCTGCTTCTGGCGAAAAAACGAGAAAATGTCAAAATCAAACATTCACAATAGCGAAGGCCGTTGTTACACAACATATTAACCTATTGTGAGCAGTTGAAACCAGTTACAAAACAGGTTTGAAATGAGATTTAATTTTTTTTGTTTTGTTGTGATATTATCCAATATATCCAAGAATATTAATTAAGTTCAGCTACAGAAGTAAAGCTGCTCCAAGTTATTTTGATAACCAGCATTTATACTTCTTATGCAAGGGTTTGATTACAAGTTTTTGAATGATGTTCTTTTGTTTGATAACTTTTCAATTCATTAGTGCTTCCAAATTAAAAAAATAAATTTTACTTTGGTCACTTTTTAACATTTATAATATTTTTGAATTATTTTTTATACTTTCAGGCGACACAGGACCCTTGGTTTATCCCGCTGCCTTTGTATACATATATTCAGCGTTTTACTTCCTAACATCACATGGACAAAATATACGCTTAGCTCAACATGGGTTTGGCTTAATCTATTTACTTCAAATGTGGCTTGTATTACGTCTCTATGCCAAGAGTCGCAAATTGCCTCCATATGTTTTAATACTAAGTGCCTTTACCTCCTATCGCATACATTCAATTTATGTACTGCGGCTGTTCAATGATCCAGTGGCCATACTTTTTCTGTATGCTGCTCTTAATTTATTTATAGATCGCCGTTGGACCTGGGGAAGTATATGTTTCAGTTTGGGCGTGGGCTGTAAAATGAATATTTTACTATTTGCTCCTGCTCTTTTGCTGTTTTACTTAATTAATTTGGGCTTTGTAAAGACCATTATCCAGTTAGCCATCTGTGGTATATTGCAACTATTATTGGGTCTACCATTTTTACTGACCTACCCATTGCAGTATTTAAAAGGAAGTTTTGATTTGGAGCGTGTGTTTGAACATACATGGACCGTTAACTATAGATTTTTGCAAAGGGAATATTTTGAAAATAAATATTTTCACTTGGGCCTTTTAGTACTACACCTCCTATTATTGATTGTATTTCTAAAACCTGCAATGCTATTCTTTAAAAACTATGCGCGCCTTAGAGAGTTGCAATGTCAACTACAGCCGCAGCTGGATCAGCAAAACAAAAAATTAAAAGAAAACAAATATAAAAAGCCCAAAAAATCAGCCAAATATGTTGAAAAGGACTCCGCAGAGGAAGAAACACTAACAGCTGAGCAAGAAGCTTTTCTTCATAGCTTCGAAAAAGGTTTACAAAACTCTACCGGTCTCAAGAGAACTCTAGAACCGCAACAAAATGCAAACGCTATAGATTCGAATACCAAAACAAATAAAGTTTCTATCCACTTCGATCAATGCACACAATTGGCTTTATTACCCTTTTTCCTCTGCAATTTTATTGGAGTTTTATGTGCTCGTTCTTTACACTATCAATTCTATGTTTGGTACTTCCATTCATTGCCATACTTGACCTGGTCTACGAACTACTCCTTGGGATTGCGTTACCTTCTATTAGGACTAATAGAATTTTGTTGGAATACTTATCCTAGCACAAATTTCACCAGTTATGTTTTACATTTGTGTCATTTTGTTATTTTATTTGGAGTGGGCCGCAATATGCTTAAAACTTTGAATCAAAGTACTGTCATTCGTAAAGAACAAGACTTAAATGGTGTTCAGAAGCAATCAATTAACGGTTCAAGGTCCCATACCAAATCGAAGACTAAGAAACAGTAAAAAATCAATCAATCAATCAATTTTTTTGTTAAATAATAAAACTTATTGTAAATAAGTTCTAAATGATAATTTCAATAAAATTTTCTAAGCAATATTAACAATTAATAATAAATACACACACAAATAAAAATAAAATATTAATAACTGATGTTTAAATTATTTCTGAGAATTAATGCAGAATAACTTTACATTTAGCATACACTTGATTTTGTCCTGTTCTTTAAATCAAATAATTTAGTAATTTTTGGTGTGATTTTCAGTTTATAAATTAGCTGGTTTTTTTTTGTTGTTTTTTTTTTAATACATAAAGCGAGCGTAAATTGATGAGCCTGGGCCATAAAACAAAATCAGTATAGGAATTCGTCGTGTCAGAAAGTTATTTGCAGGACTATAAGATTTTGTTACTTTGTTAGCTGTTGTAATCTTTTTCTATCGTACGATTTCTCATATGTTTGGGCCATATAGTGGGCCTGTTTACAGATTTCGTATGGTGTTCCCTCATGCTTTTGATCTTTAGGTGTGTCGGTATTAGTTTATATTTATTCCACATATCTCCAGGATTTTCCTTAGACACTTGTTGAGTTGATATAGAGGATAATCCCCAGCTGATAAAAGGTACCTAGGGCTTTAGATGTCCTGCTTAAAATGTCATTAGAAGCACCGCCGTGTACTAAAATGACACTTTCAAGGTAGTTGAAGGAGTTGATATTTTCAATTATATCATCACCCGCTTTAAAATTTATGCTTGGGTCAGTACTTTATCGTCTTCTTCTTCCCTATTTATTTTTATTAATTACACGTAGTCTATCGTCCGGAACAATAAGGAAAGGTAAGGGCGAGATGAGGCAATCTTCACGCACCCCAGAAATTGTGTCGATGTATATCATAATTACTTATTTTACTGACAGTTTAACAGTTCCCAAAATTGAAATGTAATATTCAAACAATTTATTTTAAAAATAAGAAGCAGTGATTTGAAATCACAATCTCAAGGACGAAAATTTTTAATTTTTTTTATATGGATTTACACCTTTTTCCCATAAATGGTAGGTTAACTGTTAAACATCTTATAAAAAAATTTCGACTCTCCGAGGTGAGGCTACCTGATAAATGTGCCTAGCGGAAAGCGAGTAGGTAATACAAAGAATGTATAATATTACGCTTCCAGTATTCATTAGTCTTAACACGGCGCATGTCCTAGGAAAGTAATGCATTACTTCAATGTATCCTGGGAACGAATTTTAGAATTCATTATTTCTAATGCATATAAAATAATGTATGCATTCATATTATTTATATACACATTTTTATTTATTATTAAAACTTGTAGAAAAAAAAACATTTTAAATTATTGAAAACCTATTTAGGTTCAATATTAAAATAAAGAAAAAATATTTCTATTTCCAAATAATAGGTATAATAAATTTTTATTTATATAATTTTACTTGCTAATCTTTATTAGTACACGTTTAAATATAATCTGCCTTTTAAATAAAGAATTTGCAAAAAAAGAGGTCACATCAAGACGATGTTAAAGAAATCTTTTTTTTTTTCAACAAAATATAGGCCACAACACAACAATTGTCACACGAAGAAACAGTACATTATTTCTTCTGAAAAATTTGGAATATACGTGATAATATATATGTACTTTTTGTGTCGGTTGATTCTACCTTCTCTATTTTGCTTTCCAAAATAATATATTACATATTTAATTATATATGTAATAAATTTCTCTTAACTACCTGTCAAGGCTCATTTTTAAAAGGTAAATTAACTAGGAGCAGCCTAAATATTAAGGAAAAAATTTAAAATCATTTTATATGCAGTTTGACATTTTCCCCTTAAAATTATTCTATTAAATGTCAAACTCCATAAAAAATTTAAATATTCCTGTTGTGACTTTAATAAATTTGGGGTGTAGACCTTTTATGTAATTTCAAATCTTTTTGATACAGTTATTTTCAGAACATGTATGACAAAACAGCCTCTTAACCAACTGTTTTAAAATGACGTGATTTAAAAATAAATGTATAAAAGACTTTTTATGTAACTTCAAATCACTTTGATGCAAAGTGTTTTCCAGAACAAGCCTGTATGTATGTATATTGCTTAAAGCTTAACTAAAATTTATATAAAACACACGGTTGTTATATGCGTACACCCCTTACTATTTAACTTTTTTTATTTTGATTATTTATTGTTGTCGCGGTCATAGTAGTACATCTGTAAAAATCTGTGGGTGTATTTCTATTACGCTATAAAAGATACAGCCTTGTGGCATATGGACACACATCAATTAATAGAGATCCGTTTTCAATCATTTCGTACGGAATACTGAAAACAATAATTAGGGAAAATATAGCGAAAAATATGTATATCACCTTTACCCATTTTAAAGTCCTAACTATTCATAGTAGATCGATGAAGAGCAAATAAATCATATTGGCTTCACATTGATCAGAAAAATATTAATTAATTTCTACATAGACAAACTGCTTTAAATTATAATTAATTTTATAAGTCTTTATTTTTAGCCATTTTTCTAGTGTTGAAATAATGGTAACTTTTGTTTTTTAGAATATTTAATTGGTTTCAATTTTTTACATTTAAAAACCAAAGTTAGGTAATAAAAGTTTATCCTAAACAATTTAAGAAGATTTGAAAAACTACCAACTAGTTGTACAAAAAATTCAATTATGCTTAACTTAAGATCTAAATAATTTATAAGTAGAAAACGCTTTAATATAAAAACTAAACAAAGATTAAAGATATAAAAAATGGAAATAACGCTTGATCTATATAAGACAACAACGTTTGTTAAAACAAAATAAAAAATAAGAAGAAAAAATATTTATATGAAAATAAGTTAACTTAGTAAAAAGAAAAACAACTAAAACCTAAATTATAATTCTAAATCACTCTATGCATGCGGTAGCCGATGAAGGCGTTGATTGGATGCTAGTCAAATTTGGGTTTGTTACGTTGCTAGATGAGGGTGCATTAGGATTACGAGAACTAACCGTAACGGGAGACAAAGGCCTAATTTCCCCCACATCGACCGTATTTAATGAGGATGTCTGCTGTTGTTTGGGCGAGTAGGTTGATGAATTTTGTGATTGAACACTAAAGAACCGAAGAAGGGTATTTTCGCTATTTCTTCGACTGGAGGTGGGAGTGCGCGGTTGGTGCAGATTATGTGAAGACGAAGAGGGCGAAGACACATGATTTTGTGACAATCGTCTTCGTGGGGTATTAGACCTAGGACTGCTCTCTGACTGACGAAGACTTTGCAAGCGAGTCGAAGATACTTGTGTTACTGTACCAGTCGTTCCTCCACTAGTTACTTCACTTGCGTTACTTGTAAAGGAAAGATGGTGGTGTTCTTGCATTTTTTCTGTCAATGAGGTCCCTCTACAGGATGACATCAGTTTTTGTTTTCGAATTTTGGTTAGCCAATCGACTTTGTCTTTCAGTTTGCGTTTTGGTGACATGATACCCAAATGTGGTGCTTCACCGTCTAACACATAATTTGGTAAATTTGATGTAGGTGAAAAAATAATTTTAGAGAAATTTTGTTGTGCAGATGTTTGGCCGGACTGAACACTTGTGGATGGCGGAGAAGTAAATGAAGCTGCTGAAAGATTTATTGCTAAATCTGGTCGCCTTTCTGTTAATGGTGAGTGAGTATTACCGTTATTAACATTTTTAGTTGCATTTATGGTCATACTTGATGGTGGAGTTTGCTGATTATTTTCTTGGTTTGAATCATTATTCAGCAAGTTTTCGTGATGTGCTGAAGGACTTGTAGTATTGCCATTAATATTAGTACTACATTCTTCTGGTATACTAGACAACTGTTTAAATATACTTCTTGAAGCAAAAGCGGTTACAGAAGTTGAAGAGTCTCTAGCCGAATTGGAAGAACAGGGACTAAAAAGTCTACGTCCTCGAGTTTCTAAAATTTTTAATCTCTTAGGTTCGTGTAATTCCATATCTCCACTATCATCACCATTTGAATTTGTGAAAGAACAGCCCAACATTTCTAAGAAGCTTCTTTTCGTTGATACCTTTTCCACACTATTGGGTGTTCTTTCATTTTGTTCCACCAGCCTCTTCAAAGATCTAGGGGTACTTTCTAAATCTCTAAGATTATATTTATGAATAGATGCTGGTGTATTGTTTGGTTTTGAAAATTTTCTAACATATTCTGCCTGGCCACGATAATTTTCAGCTATTTCCGAAGCTGTTAACTTCTCCTTTCCTATGCGCCATATTTTGTGTCTAGCATCGTCACTACAAGTAACAATGGGTCGATCGTGAGTAGAGCCCCATGCAACACATGTCACCTCCACTGTATGGCCCGATAAGCTGACAAGCGGTTCATCCGGAAAGTCCAAATTCCAAATATAGGCTTTCTCATCCGAACTGCCACTCAGCAAATATTTTCCATCTGGACTAAGGCATGATTTTATATAAAAGGTACTATTTAAGAGGCCACGATAACGTGCTAAGGGCTTTGGTGAATATGAATGTAAATTATAACAGTAAATTGTATTGTCCATACAATTGGCAAAAAGGCGGCAACCAGAATCATCTACTATCAAATTCGTGAAACCTTTAAATGTGGATGTGCCAGCATAAGGTAAACTATGTTTTGGATGTGGCTCTTTTTTGTAGGTACTGTAGTTGCGTCGTAAATCCCAAACTTTAATAATACCATCACCAGCTCCGCAAGATATTAAAGTGTTTTCATCCTTAAAAAGAACAAAATTAAATAAAATGCACTGGTTAAAAAATTATCTATCATTCTTTCTTATTACATGATAGACCGCTTCTTACCTGAAAAGCTAAACCTGTTATACTGCTTGATGTAGTGTTCGGTGGCATTTTTGGGGTACGGGAACGTTTTTTCTGAGATACAGGCGTACCCGGTCCACCAACATGACCACTATATATACAATTATCTGCTCTAGGGGTCATATCTAGATTTAATTTAGCTCTAGTGTCCCAAATAATAATAGCACCATCTCTACCACCAGTGGCAAATACTGAAGAATCATTTTTACGGAAAGCTGCCGTTTTTACAGAACGTGTATGTCCCACGAATGGCCGTATACCTACTATCTCGTTATTCGTTACTTCCCAAAGGCGAGCTGTATGATCACCTGAAGCAGATATAAAACGCATTTGTCCCGGTGCCCATTCTAAGTCAAAAACAGCGTTATAATGGCATTGCGGTGCTGTTAAAGCCTTTTCTTCCCCTTCGTAATTGCGTTGTGTAGTGTCTTGCAGGGCAATTTTGCCGTCTTCGTTAGCGATGGCCAGTATATGACGATAACCCTCACAACTAGCAAATTTCGCAGCGAATATAGGTGGTTCAGGGTTAAAATCTGAACTGTAATTTGATGGTAAAATGCCACGCCAACTATCCTCTTTTGCCACACATAAACGTCTAAAAGCAAAGTCATAGCCCAGGTCATTTGCTGTAATGTATTAAATTTAACAATTAAATAATGTTAGGTCAGCTATTTTTTTTACAATTTAAAGAAATTTTATCGTATTTATTAAAAAAATTTTGCCCTTATATTTCCCGCCTAGTAAATATTAAAAGGGGGAGTTTTGGAGCCAAATTGTTTATTGAGCGCCAATATTCTTTGTTGTTGTTTTCAACAAGCCCCCAAAGTATCTTGATATTTGTTATATTTAAGTACTAACAAAACCTGTGCTTGGTTTTTTCCTTTCTTTTCTTTGTGCAATACTTACAAGTTCCCTGTTGTCTACCGAAATACTCTTGTACATAATTTAATGTTGTTTTCATGATTTTTTATATAATTTCTTTAAATTTCAACACAAGATTCATATTCACTTCTAAGGGCAGTTCAAGAAAATTTTGAATGAATAAAAATCTAAAAACAACACAAAATACGTCTGACAGTTGTTTGCGTAGTAAAAAATTCGCGCTTTGTCAAATTGTTCAAGGAAGATCAGTGCCAGTGGTGGCAACAAAAAGCGTCAAATTTCACGTGTTTTTTACAAATAGTTTTGTTCAAATAGCAGGGTTCAGAATTTTTCATTTATGAAATATAAAAATCAACCTTCATGATATTTGTCATAAATAAAAAATTTAAAATTTTATATATTTTGTTTTCTCGCTCATAAACGAACAACAAAAAATGTTCTGCTATGTTCATATGTACATGAATGCGTGAACCTGTTTGTTCATACATTCATGAAGAGTGAACAACAAGAATTATCCAAGAACAACGAACATTTGGATTTAATTCACGAATTTGCGCTAACCAATATAAGGTCTTAATTTTATTCCCAGCAACCTAGTTTTCTTTGATAATAGTTAACTTATAGGCTTTTTACACTGATCAACATCTACCATCAATTTGCGAAGATGTTGACATCTTTCCATTAGAATTACACAGGTCTAAAATTCAACATCTTTTAACATCTTCACAAGGTGTGCATAACTTAGGTTGTTCCATTTTACATCTTTCGAATATTTTAGTGTCATCTCTTGAAAAATGGCAATAAACTAGATTAATTTAGTGGCATCACCGGAAAAATGGCATTTATGTGGAAAAAATATAAACCAATATTTATTTAAAAATAAGCAAAATACGAATTTACACTAACATTTTTTTACAAATTCTTTATCTAAAATGCTTTCTATAACTTTATAACTCTACATTAACACTTGGGTTTGTTGTAGCAAAGCAACAATTATTCCAATTATAAGTTATGCGTACTTACTTTTCAGTTTTTGACAGTTGATGTAAGATGTTGCAAATGTAAACCGATGTTTGAATTTTTAACATCTTCCAGATGTTTCACTAAGATGTTGGGCAGTGTAAAAAGCCTATTAGCGTTTACTTTTGCAATACTGTCATGACAATAAAAGAATAGCTATTGGTTGTCAAAAATGTTGACAATTGTCTCCGTAGTATAGGGGTCCAGACAATAATTAGGACAATTCATTTAAATTTTTAATTTTTTTCTGTACACAAAAATTTTAGTTATTGTCGACATACGTCAAATCACTGATTTGATTTGTCCTTTTGAATTTTTTTCTGTACACAAAATTTTTAATTATTGTTTTCATAATATTCAAAACAGCATTTGAAACTATTGAAAAGGTATGAATGAATTAGGGAAAAAGAGTGTATGTTTTGATAATGTCTTAACAGCATTGTCAATTGCAAACGCAGTGTAAAAGGTAAGAATTATTATTCGAGCGACTGTTCACCCTGACTGCTGCAAAGTCTGGCAATTTTTATGGAATAAAAGCCTTGGCATCACTTTTCCGTGTTCTACGCGGACAACATTTGAAAAAAGTATTATTTATCTCACGGATTATAGATTTTAGTTTGTTAATTCTTAAATCACAGATTGTTAGTCTATGCTATAAGTAGAAAATATGACTATTGAGGATGACATTGAAGCGTTTCGTGTGTGGGCCACAAAACTTGGTTGTCCGCCCGATGCAATGCCAAGCGAAGATGCTTTAAAATCGTAAGTTTAAGTCAATCTAGATCTCCCAACATAATAATAATGTTACAAATTTTGTCTCTAGCGTTTTTAAATCACGCCAAAGGGATACCTTTTGCAATTTAATGCGTCGTGTTTGTCCACGCCAGGAAGTCCAAGACGTTAAGGAGAATATAATAATACATAAAGTTGAAAAAATAAAAGGCCGTGTCTTGTCGGTAAGAAAATGTAGGAATATTGGTTGATTCGTCATTTTTCCTCGATTAACAACGCAATTTTGTACATAACTCTTTAACATTTAATTTAATGGGTAACTCAGGCTCTGGCTAGTTAAAACAATAAGAAAATAGTAATTTCCCACTTTACGGCACTGCATTAAGTGGGGCGAAACTTGTCCTTATAGGTATATCTACAGTATATGATTAAACATTGAGGGGAAGGAGGCTACTACTCTAAAATTCCTATGCTCGTACCAGGACTAGTTTCTGAGTAAGCGACAGACTACTCAGTCCAAAATCGTATTTTAAAGAAGATCAACGAATGAAAAAAAAAATTGAAATACATAAATGCAAAACTACGTAATTAACTGAAATTTGGAAATCTATTTTTTATACCCTTCACCACAGGTGGAAAGGGTATATATAAGTTTGTCATTCCGTGTGTAATACCTACAATATTCATTTCCGACCCCATAAAGTATATATATTCTGGATCCTTATACATAGAGAAGTTGATTAAGCGATGTCCGTCTGTCCGTCTGTCCGTCTGTCCGTGTTAGTGTGGTAATGTCATTTGCCAAGGCACCAGAAAAGATAGGAGCATGGAGTGCATACAGATCTCGGGGGATCAATAACCCCCTGCGAGGGGCGATTTTTGTTTGTTTTTAGATTGGTAGGGTTTTTCTGCTTTGATTTGTATTAGTGACCTTAATAGAAAGCAATACACATAGAGGTAGCCAATGGACCCACAGGGTACCCACTGATAAATAGGAGCAGTTAAAGGGACCCCCCATGTGTCAATATGAGGAAATTTTTTTTTGTAAGGATTTTTTTTTGCTTTAGTCTGACCATTCTAACTCAATATAGACTGCAGAAAGGTCCTAAATTTAACAAAAAAAAAATTTAAAAAAAAAATTTGAAAATTTTAATTATTATTCGTCGAACTGTTTATGTATTACATAGAATGAAATTTAAAATCAAGCTTAAGTTCGTTTTTATTCTCTCTAAGAAAGAATTAATTAAATTACAAATTAGGTGATAATATTAAAGAAAAATTGGGAAAATTTAATTTTTAGACACCAGCACGAGTGGAATGCACATTTTCTAGACAGCCACGTCCGTCATCAGCACTACTTGTATCTAATCTACTTAGGGTAGTGTTTTAGTTGTAAGCATCATCTATTTAACCAACCAAACCCAGAATAAAGGAATACGAGAAATTTTTAAAAAAATATTTTTACAAAAAATTTTTAAAAAAATATTTTGACAAAAAATTTTTACACACAATTTTCGAAAAATTAAAACAAAAATTTCAATATTTCTTTGAAAATGAAAATCATGACTGTAACATAACATATATTTAATATTAAGAATATAAATATGTATGTATGTATGTGTGTATATAGAGTAACTTAGTTTTTTAAATGCGTTTGATTTTTAAATAGATGATATCTCTGTTTTAAAACCTAGGTGCATTAAACACATAGACATCATCAGGATACCGACTACAAACTGTCAAAAATAAAACGATTATTTTGAAGTCAGCAAAGCTACATGGCTACACGGCCACCGTTGAGGTTGTCGTCAACTTAGACTAATTTCTAATTTATTCAACAGAAGAAAATGTCACAAAATTGTAAATTACAAATTCATATTCAAACAAAAAGTATTGGAGGAAATATTTATAATTTTTTGAAAAAGTAATTTTATTTTATAAAAGCAAAATAAGTATTTCTACAACAATGTCAGAGTTTACGATGTAGCTGTCGGCTTCAATATCATTAAGTAGCTGACAACACGGCGACAATTGTAGCAAACGGAATTTGTCTTCTATTTCTTTAACTCATGAATAATGATTTTTTCTTATACGACTTTATTTAAGTAAAGAGTCAAAATGGATAATGTACATGTATGTATAAATAAAATCACCGTGGTGAAGGGTATAGAAGATTCGGCACGGCCGAATATAGCACTTTTACTTGTTTTTTATTGATTGTGATTACTAAATAGCCTATTCTGCGATACTTTTTTGCGTACACTACATGGATGGGGGTAGTGCACTAATTATACAATCCACTTAAACTTAGTGATATTACAAAATTATTGCATTAATTTTGTTGCAGCCTCATTCAACATTAGTGATAGAGATTTAACAAACGGGAACACATCCAGTTTACGGACGCATCAAAAAATTTAATTTTTCTTAAAATTAAATTTTACACACAATGCGCAGGCTACTTTTTTTAAATTTTGATGATGTGTAGGTAAATTAGATTTAAGTTTTTCCTCAGGAAAGAACTTCCGACAACAGCAGACCTGTTACAACAACAACAGTACACTATTAGTACACTTTTTTTAAATACATGCCCCTTTTGTACATTATTTTTCTCAGGATTGATCACTTTTTTCAGTATTTCCATAATAATTAGAAGAAAAAATTATATAAGAGCTAACTTAGCATAAAAATCCTGTTGAAAACTATTATTATTATTATTGGAAGATAAATACTTGATTTAAGAGTGTTCATATGAACATAAATGTAGTCCTGCCTTTAAATATTGTTTTTATTAATGCATTTTGCTATGTTATCAAATCCATTATATGTGCACACTATTTTTGCATAAAAATAATGATCTCTGTAATTATGATGCGTATTAGAATTATCAATCTCATTTTTTAAATATCTTTTAAAAGAATTAAAAATCAGTGGAATATTACTATAAGTATATAATCATATTTTTTTCTGTAAATAGAACTATATACATATGTAAGTTGCGTTTTTTTTTTCATTTCACCCAACGATATAAATACATATCGCACTTGATTAACAAGAGGGTATTAACTTAAAATTTTAAAAACTTAAGCAGAGACAAAAATTTGTTTGTGGTTATATTTGAAGATAATTGGAAAATCCGAACCTATTAGAGTAAGCAAATTCCATCTGAAAATATATTTATGTTCTTTGTTTTTAGACTGCAATTTTTGCCAAATAAATCTATTTTTTGAGTTATCATTTTCTGAAACTTCTCGATAATGAAATTTTAATAAAGTTTCAATTTTTTTCCAACAAAAGGGTATTAGTTCGAAAAAATAACTTATCTTACCTTGTAGTGATATTCTATAAACAAGAATAAGTTTTCTTATTTTCAGATATACTATTACGAGTAGTCTTTTTTAAATATATGTTCAAGTTATTTTTTTTCGCAAGCAAGCACTTTTCTCTAGTTTTTCGTGTAGAATTAGATAGTGAAGTATATTGTTACGTTTTTACTTAACGTTGGGTTCTTTCAATTACAAAAATAAAAACATATTAATTTTACTGTAAGTCACTTTGTGTTTTATACTTAGTACGTTTTTTTCTTCCATCAACCACTTCCTGAATTTCTATGGGCGAAAAACTCCTTCAACTTACTAATGATGGATTGAAAACGTCATTCGCATCCGAACTGAACAAATTTGTAGAGCTATACATTGAGCTTTACGTTGGTCTAGACTCAATCACCAAACAAAAGTTACTTATAACAACGTTGCTAGATACATATACTTATATTTAATCGAAATAGATATAGCAGTATATCGAACTATTCTAAACAAATCTACAACATATCTTTTGATAACTTGTTACCGTACCGTGTACTTCTCCTTTTGCATAAGATCATTTATAAGAAACAACCTGAATATCTTCTCCAAGGAATAACATTTTCGAGATCAAATCCCTCGATTAAAACTCAACACTATACGATATAATAAACAAGTATCTGAGAGTCATTTCTTCCTAATTACAATTCAGCTACGGAACCAGCTTCCCCCTCATATTCAATTGTTAGGCAATACAAATCAGTTTAAAAATTATATTTTTAACCACATGACCTAAAAGTACTTACATAGATATAGATTTTTTTTTTAATTTTTCTCTCAAATACTTTCAAAATAATGTCAACCAATTTTAATATCTTATTTATGTTATTGTTACAGTAATTTTTATTTTATTTCTTATATTTAAAATAATTTTTTTCTATGTTTTGCAATTTTTATTAATTTTTTGTGCTCAAAATGTCTAACTGTTATATACGATAATTATTTCTTGTGTTGTATTTTGATAAATTAAATAAATAAATAAATAATTTTTATTGCCACTGTGTATATCCTCTAAACGCAAGGACACAGAATTGTTTGTCAGTGCAATATATGTAAAATCACATAATTTATTATATGTATTTAAATATTTTCATTATTACTGCAATAAGCAACCGATTTCGTTATCAGCTAGTAATTATTTTAAAGGAAATGTATTATAAACAAGATGTCATAAAAATGGTTATAAGTAAAAAAGGATTAAATTATTTCATGAAAAAAGTCACAGTTAGAAAAAAGTGTGAACTATTTTATCATAAAAAGAGTCTAATTTCGAATTAAAATTATAGTGTAAAACGAATTTTATTAACAAAATAGTATGTATCAACTTAAAATACAACCAACTTAAAATATAACGATTTGATTATTTTAAACTTGAAAAGAAGCTCAAATCAAAATAATACATTTTTTATAAAAATTTACGATGTATTTTTGATTTAACTTTGGTATTAACTGAAAATAATACCTTTTTATTGATATAAAGGTACTCAATAAACTATCACGAAAATGGTCTCAGATATGGGTTTCGAGATGAAAGAGTACATAATAAGAATACGTTGAAATTTTTATAGTAGATAGATAGATACTGAAGTTATTAGTTGATTTCTTGCAAAAATTGAAATTTTAAAAATTTTGAGTTATTACCCTCTTGCTGATCAAGTGCGATATGTAACTGCAAAAAGATATATTAAACGGGAATAGAGGAAATAAAACAAATTATACTTTTTTCCGGATAAGATTGTCCATAGAGTGATTGTTCACGGCGATTTAGGCAGGTTAGTATACCAGTGATAAAATTTTTTTTATTTATTTATTCATTCATTTATTCAAGAACCTAGCCATAATGCCATAAGTGGTCTTTTTTACTACTATTTTAATAACTACTAAAAAATATTTGTATATTAAAAAGAACAGATAGGTATATAAAAAGAAATAAATAAGTGTAGGGAAATAGTTTTCTTAAACAGTCAAAACTGACAAGGATCAGACAAACGCGTATTGGTGTGGTAGAGATGGCGTAAATATACGAAGTTGCATTTAAGCCACCCGTAAGTTTTTTTTTTTATATATAAACTGAATATAAATCAGTGGAACTTTTTTTCTTAAAAAAATCATGAAGCTGTAAGGGTTACTATTTAAATTTTAAGTAAAAAGGTAATATTGATTTTTTTTAAATACAATTAGCATAAAAATTATCATCATCAATTACTTATTTAATTATTGTGCAGCTATTATGCTAACTTTAAAATGAATATTATTTTTTTTTAAATTTTATAGTTCTAAACTCGAAAAATTCCAATAAAATTATTTATGTAGTGATACTTATTGAAATTAATTTACTTTGCTAAAGCTCGCCGAACGAGAGTTTCTACCTCAAGAAATGCAGATGCATCTAAAAGTTGAAGATCTCAAAAAGAAGAAAACGGATTTACTTAAAATTCTTGATGAACGAAAAACGGAATATGAAGTGCTGGCCGCTTCCATTAAAGCAAAAAGTAAGTAAAAAAAAGTAAACAAACCAAATTATTACAACTCTTTTTATTTTGCTACGAAAGATATTCAAAAAATAAATTTGGAAAACAAATGTGATGTCTTAGAAGCAAAAGTTCATATTTTAGATCTCAAGTCCAAGGCATTGAATAAAGAAATTAAAAGAGAAGAGGAGAATAGAGAAAAGATTAGAGCCACAATGCCAGTGCTCTTAACAAATGAAAATAATAGTGAAAGTAATGCTACAGAGGGTGTTAATAAAGCCGTTAAAGAACTAGAGGCTTTTTATACATTTTGTGAGAACAACAATAATAGTATGTTAGAAAACACATGTTAATACATTCCATATCAACATAATAGATTTTTTATTTTAAAGCACAAGAATTGCAAGAAGCAAAAAACAATTTATGGACTAATTTGCGTAGAATTTTCAACAATATACCTGTCTACCACATCTTCAATGCCATTATGCGCCTTAAGGAGGAGCAACTGCAATATATCATGTCACTAAACAAATCCACCACTAATGAATCTCATATAACTAGCATTTCTAATAATCGTGATTCTTTGTCAAATTTTACATACAATTTTATGAAAGCTAAAACGAGTTTTATAAGTCTGGTGGGTAAATATTTATCCGCATGCCAAGAACGTAAACTTTTGGAAAACCAGTATATTAAAGCATTTAATGAATTTGAAGAAAAACTTCTAGAAAAAGTCAAAATATTTAATGCTGATTCAGATTCAGAACAAAATGAAGCTATTATGCGTAATTATGTCATAGAATACTATTCAATGAATTTTACTAAAGGAGAAAATGAATATTTAACACAACAAATTGAAATGCTCAAATCGGAAATAGATAATTCTAAAAAACACTTGGAAAATCATGAAGTAAGTTTATTATTTTTAAGATTTTGTAAGTAACAAATTTATACGAAATGTAAAATATTTTTAAAGTAAAAGAATAATTCTAAACTACTGGTCCAGTCGAGACAAAATTTATATCAGCATATTATAGAAGTATTCGTGCTGAACTGCGCTGCTTTTTTAATTTTAATTTTAAAAAGTTTTCATTATTATGTCTATGTAAAACTCTATGTCGATCCCAATAAGTAGGTCAGAAATGGCTGATTTGTGTCCAAAATAATTTAATTGTGTCGTTTTTAAATTAGGGTTTGAGGATTAGATTTTGGATAAAAATTAAACTATATTATTTGTTTGGTCTTTATTTAATCTGGTTCATAGTAAATACGCATGGACTTTTTCATCTTTAACCGGCATGTAACAATTGATTATTTCTAAAAATATTAAAATATACCATGCGATAAAAAAGTTTTTTCAGTTATCCAGCTTAAGGCACTTCTATTATATCTGAGAACCTTACCAGCCTTTCTGCAAAGGGGATATTTGGGCAGTTTTTGAGCTTGTCTACATGTAGTAGCCTCCCTCCAGTTTTTCAGGTCTAGTGAGTTCACCCATTGTAGGACCTTCGCTCGCATTATGCCATTACCCAGCGCTACTCTGGGTTCTGGTCCACAAAAATTTGCAGCAGATCCCCCTTTTGCTACTTGGTCTGCTGCTTCATTCTCGGCTGTGTCTATGTATCCCTTAAACCACATCAATGTTACTTCATTAACCGAGGCCATCTGTTAAGAGCAACGGGAACATTTCTTCCATGCACCCGACTTGCGCATGCAGCAGCCTGATAAACTCCTGCTCTACCGTCCATAAGAGAACCATTAGTAATAATGCTTATGTCGTGCTCCATACACTCATTGCCTTCCGCAAAGAGTGTCCGATGCAGTCTGTCGTCTATTTTACTTCTACTTCAGCGTTCTATTAGGATTTGAGCTTCCCTAACCTCCTTTCTAACTAGGTTTCGATATTTGGCTGTACTTTGAGATGCTTTTGGCCACCAAACCACAGATGCCTAAGTTCTTATGGGTGTAACTTCAGTAAGCAGCCTTTGGCCAGGTTTCCCAATTACGGCCACAAACTCGTTTACACTGATACACGATCCTTTTTGCTTTCCGTATCTTCATTTCATTATGTTCGTTCCAGTTAAGTTCCATATTTAGAGTAATGCCTAGATAATGACACAATGATTTCCGATGCGAAAAGCATTAAGAAACCAACCTCTATACTCTTCCTCTTTACGCGACTCTGACAAATTCATGCAGCGCGGTGTCAGAAAATCTACCTGCTCTAAAAGTATATCGGTATCTATTCAGGGACATATCTGTACAGTTCCTTTTACCCGGTTTGGGATGAAAAACCACATTAGTTTTCCTCGAAGCTGCAAGGATATATACCCTCACTAGACATACCGTCTAACAGGAGTCCATAAGGACCAACCTGTTATTTGATTTGACGCTACGCTATGCAGATAAATCACAAACGACTGAATAAGGGAATATACGAAGCATTATTGCTGAAATATAGCTTGATTTACTGCGAAGGGTGTGTAAAAATTGGACCTGCAGATTATGACATTTTTTTCCCTAGCCGTGGCGGCCACATGCTCGAAATCATATTTAAATTTAGATTGGACAAAGTGTGACCGCAGTTTGTTAGTAAAATATATTTCTTCCTTTTCCATTAGGTTTGATTCCCTGAGACGAAATGGTTTAGACGCAGTAGCAATATCCCTCGATAGAACACAATCACTAGAAATTTTCACTATATTCCATTTTCCAAATTTTATAAAAATATTATATACTTTATTAGTATAATCTATTTATATCGACATATTTATCTTAACACATATAAAAACTATTTAAATAAATAATTTTAGGTCCTTTTGGGTTCAATCAAACAAGTTTATGGTCAAATAAGTTCTTCAGTCAATCGCTTACAATACGATATGATGCAACTATCACAAATCAAAGACAAAATAATTTATTCTAAAAATATTATGAAACATCAACTGGAAGATTTAGAAGCAACAAAAAATGCAAAATCAAAATTTATACCTACTAAGTTAACACTCAACAATAATCATTCGCTATTGGGTGTTGATAGCTTTGAGATGAGTAACGACAATGTTTTTTGTAGTACAAAATTAGATTTTGATTCTACTGCATCCCCTTTGAATCATTCAATATCGACACGACGCATTTTTGGAGCTGGTGATGTTACATTAATGCCTCAGGCACAAAGTAAAATATTAACACCCCACACCTTGGAATTAAATACATTTTGTGACTTATCATTGGACCATTTGTCTTGTATAAGCAAAGAATGGTAAATATACATATACAAACATTAAAACATAAATATGCTATTCATACATAGTGTAACACATATACATACATATACACATACTATTTATATGCAAACACCATTTTGTTTTATATTTTCATTTTAATCACATAACATTTTGTTTATTTTTTTTTTTTTTATCCCTTAACAACAGTGCATTTTATTTATCTCCAAATCCCTTAATAATCGAATCACGTGAACTCACTTCGACTATTCAGTTAGCTCCAGGCCATTTATTAACTCCCTTTGGTGCTTTACAGGAAGTCCGTAATCGTATTTTGTGGGCGGATATAATTGCACAACATTCAAATGATTTGAAGATAAATTTGGACACATTTCTGGGTATAGATTTTAATTACTTTCAAAATTTATTGTGTGATACAACCAATTTTGCTACTAAACATTTGATTATTTGTTCTGAGATTTTATTGTTGCTAATTGAATTTTATTCTTTTACTTTCCATTTCAGTTGATCCACAAGCATTTCAAGAACGTGCTAAACAGCAGCATGATCGCATTATAGAAATATTAGATAAAATTGATGTTTGTTCGATAAATTCCTTACGTAATTTGCAAAAGTTGACAAAAATTTATGATTTTCTAATTGAAAATCCTCTACGCCACTTTATACCCTCTACAAAAACGTTTAACAATCAATCATATGCTGATTATGAAGCTGAACTTCTCATGTATATTCGCATGGCCACAACTGGAAATTCCATTAAGTAAATTGTTCGCAAGTATTTGAAGTGCTACAATTGGCATGCTAATTTTAAGGGAATGTATTTTTGTTATGATGAGTGTTTTATTTGATATTTAATGACGAAGCAGCGCGCAGTTTCCATTGCAAGGAGAGAAAAAGACATTTATTGAATTTGGTTTATGATAGTTAAATAATATTGAATTTTATTTAATGATGCTTGTGTGCCATTAAAATATTTCTTTAAATATATACATTATTACATATAAATATTAGTTTTTGATTTGGAAAATTCCTTGTAGGCAGTTTATGTACCTATAATGATTCTAATAAAAGTAGTAGAATTTCATAAAATGAAAAAAAAACAAGAGTGCTATATTCGGCCATGCCGAATCTTATATACCCTTCAACATAGTAATGTTAAATATTCCCTAACTCTGTTATGTTTACCAATATCACAATAATATACATTCGGTTTTTGTAAAAATTATATCGAAATTTTTTGTAAAAATTTTATCATATTTTTGTTTTAATTTTATCGAAAATTTTATTTAAAATTTTTTTGTAAAAATTTTATTCGAAATTTTGTTGAAAATTTCTTGTAATAATTTTATCGAAAATTTTTTGTAAAAATTTAACGAAAATTTTAGTTAAAACTTTATTGGAAATTTTTTGTAAAATTTTATTGAAAATTTTTTTTAAAGTTTACAGATTTTTTTTTGAAAAGTTAGGACCTTCCTTGTAAGGACCTTCCTTATTGACTGCTCCTGGTTTCCAGTGAACACCCTGTGGGTATATCATTTATCTCTAAGTGTATTGCTTTCTATAAAGGCCTTTAATACAAATCGAAGCAGAATAACCCTACCAACCTAAAAACAAAAACAAAAATTGCCCCTCGCAGGGTGTTGATAAAACCCCGAGATCTGTATGCACTCCATGCGATCTACTGGCCGCGGTCTAATATTTATTTAACAAATAAAAGCAAAGGAGAATCATTACAACCCAAAAAAAAAAAAAAATTAAAAAAACGAGAAAAAATATAGTTGGGGTGGTTTTTTGCTCACAGCCTCGAATGGAATGGTCTGATGATGTTGAATTCCATTAGCGAAATCTTAGAAACTATGCCTGAGAAAAAGGTATGTTCATCAGAGGTAAGGGTAAGAATTCGTTCCGTTTGTAAAGGTATATAAAGCGCCTTTCAAACAAAGTGTGTGTAAGATATCAAAAAAAATTCACTATATCGGTGGTCAGTTAACTACACCTCAATGTGAAATGACCATTTTGCAAATGTCCACCGCTTTAATAGTCGCTGTGGTTTATGGCTTTTTCGCATAAAACTGCGGCTTGAAAATTACAAAAAACCACAAGAAAAAGTCAAATCGCACGATCTCGATGGTGAATTCACATCACTTCCACGTGAGATAATCATGCCACTTAAATCGCTCGTGTAAAATGTCCAATGCTTTGCGGCTCGTATACCCGTCCTGTTGAAACTACATGCTGTTGGATAATTGATGCGAAAAGAACTTGGCAGTCATAGACCTATAGCGCTCGCCGTTGTCGGTCTTTCTAAAACAAAAACAAAAAAACAATGGACCGATAACGCCACAAGCCTAAAATCCATACCAAAATGACTTTATCCGGATACACTCGACGTTACATCATGGTATTCTTCCAAATTCCACAATTATGTTTTTTGACATCCCAATCATTCAGTAAAGGGTCTCATAGCTGAAACTAATTTTTCTATAAAAATGATCAAATGATAAATTTAATAAAACAATTAATTGTATCATTTGCACGTGTTGTTAAACGGAGAATCCGTTCATGGTGATTCAGCAAAACAGACTAAATAAATGACAGCCAATTCGACTGGTGCAGCTTAAACGTAACAAGTTCCTACTGGGCCGAGTTATTCCATTTGTTATTGTAAGAGTTAAATAGGGTATTTATCTATGATCCTTGCCCTGAATAGTCGATTTAGTATGTACGAGTATATCTGTGTGCATTGTTACTGAATGGATTTTTCGATTGTGTATCTTTCCATGGTTTAAATTGAGTTAGTCTGAAATTGAGAAATGTCAAATTAAATGAAAAAAAAACTTGACGTTTAGGTGTGGTTCACATTCAACATTGGCCCTTAAAATTTAACCACCCGATATATACCCTATTTAACTCTATATATGTATTTAATCATTTAATTGCCAGTGGAACATAGGGCCGCAACAAATGTTTTTTATGGTACTTTATCATTACACATTACACTTGCTCATGCAACTCGTTCTGAATTTGCCGTCTTCAAGTGTTTGCAGGTCTGCCAGGTTTCCTAGAACCTTGGGGGTTATATTCGACGGACTATCTAGTTATATTGTTAGCTGGCTTTCTTATTGTGTGTTCTGGCCAACCAAATATTCTAAGTGTATGCCTGGGGCAACGGTTTACAAAGACGTGCATAGTACTTATTTCGCGACTCGATATACATATGTATTCCTTTTTTCGCAGCACTTAAAAACCTTGACTTTAGTGTGACTTGAGATATTTTGCGACCACCAGAATTTGTTGAGCTTACTATAAGCTTGCCTTACAAAATCTATTCTGAATATCTTCTTTGCTGCCCCCACTTTTTGAGACTATACTCCCCAGATAGCAAAAGTTTTCAACATCATCAATGCGTTGCCCCGTAAGTTGGAAGGTTGTGTTGCATGCTGAAATTATGCGCATTGATTTGGTTATGTTGATATTAATTTGTAAGCCAGCTTTATCTGCCCGTGTAGCAAAAACAGTCGATATAATTGTGCTATTGATAGTTATAAAAATTAGCTTAAAATGACAGAAGTATAGGCCTGAAAACGGCGGGTGGTTCTCTTCCCCCTTTTCTCATTTTGTTTCAAGTCGTAGTTTTTTGCTTTGGTGTTAGGAAAATTCAGAGAGAAACAAAAAATATTCACCCCTATCACACGGTTGCCAGATTAGGGGATTTTCCCCAGATTTAGGGGAGAATTTTGGGGTTAAAAAATATTTAGGGTGTTTTTTTTGGGGATTTTTTATGTTTTACCAGATGCTTAATTAGTCTATTCCATTTTTATAACCAATAAATTAAAATTATGTAACAATCGGCTTTCTGATAGGTTCTTCTAAACTATTTAAACAACGTATTAGAAAGCTAATTTTTTTGTTATGCGTGTAGTATGTCATGAAAAAACAACAAAATTCGTACATATGTAAGTAACGAACTCTAATTTTAAGAATACTCTTACAACAACACAAGAAACATTCCACTGGTAAAATTAAACAGGCCTTCTCACTTCAGGCCTTCTATAATACATGCTTAGACCTTCTCTCGGATACGATCCTCACTCTTGTGTGCCTTCCAAAGAAGGCATTTTAGAATGCCTTGGCTCTTCTAAAAGATCCTGTATACAAATACATAATTTTCTATTTGTACATTTCTTTTTTATAAAACATAGAAGTTCATTGAATTGCCTTTATCTATTTCATTGCTGCTTGAAATTGAGATGCTTCGATAGATTGATTGACAGTGCGTCTCGAGGTTAACGGTTCGAATCATAAAATTTTTAATATTTCAATTAAAAATAAATTAAAAATGCTTAAAATTAGAAAACAGCAGAAGGCCTTGTGCTTCAAAAGAAGAAGTATAGAGCCCTTCTAGAAGGCCCTGATACTCCTTCTTTTTATCACTGCATATATTTATATACACATACATATGTATATTTATAATACATACTATAAGTTAGTCATTACTTTTGTAATTTCTACAACATTCATTTCTAGAACCTTATTAGTAGGGAAGTCGACTCAGCGGTTTTCGTAAGTCTGTAATCGGGTTGACATCAGTTTTACCAAGGCTCCAAAAAAGCTAAAACAAATTTAAATTCACCAATCTGTCAGGCATAGTTTCTATTGAAATTTGTCATGTCGGTCAATGATGCCAATCTAAGCGCCGGATGAAGAACCACGCCTAACATTTCTTTTTTTTTACATAATTTCAAGTTAGGTTGGGTTTGATTTTCCCGGTTGCTTTGATTTTCCTTACCTTTTTTGCGAACGGACCTCCGAGACAACAGGCACATCGGGAGGGGAGGGACAATCTTTTCTTTGCTTTTAAAGTTGGTTTGTTTTTTAATTTGCAGTGATATTTCCAGAGGGCGATGGGCAAAGTAATAATTTTTTATAGTTTTTATCCTTTTTTGCTTTTGCCTGATCATTCAACGACTAATGATTACAGGGCGGCCCTATGAACTCCATTGTGGTGGGTGTTCTTCGAGTTCCATCCCCATTCCATTTTCATCCCCAAAAAAATTAAACTATGCCCAAAATACCTCACTAAAAAGGGTAATATTTTCATTTAAATTAATACGTAAATACTCGTAATTTAATTATACTGTAGTTAATTTCAGTTAAAAAGTATAGTGTGTATTAGTTAGCGAAGTATTTAAGTTGATTGAGGTTTTACCTCACCCTTTTATTTGGTTCAGGTTCAGGCAAAAACGGATTTTCCCTCTAATGTGTAGTGTGATTCCCTAAAATCGACCACAAATGGATGGGCTCTTAATGAAAAGCCTAGCAAATCAGTATCTGCATTTGGCTTACTACGCCAGGTACTAAATGCTTCCTCTCATGATCTGATTGCGTTCTTGCAATTCTGATTTAACCAAGACTTGGTTTTAATCGATATTTGCGTCTTACTATTTATCCCCGGTGCACTTCGCTACACCCATCCACAAAAAATACAATAACCACTTGGAAGAAAAGTACGACTAACCCTTAACTCGAAACGCACGACAAAACTGTTTTAGTTTATATGCAAGGTACGACGCCCACTTTTCCCATACAATCTGTTTTTTGCTACACTATGCGTAAGAATACGATAATATTTTACTTTTTTTGGAGCTACCACTCCCACTATTCTAATTCAGATTATGCACATTACTACTTTCAAGACTCTACATATTGTAGTTCTCTAGGTAGACAAAAATTATTCCAGTCCCAATCCAGTCTTGCGCTTAACTATTTTTATTAATAAGGGGGTTACTGGTGCCAATTTTTTAAAAACATTACCTATTGCAGATCGCCTTTTAGGCGATAATAATTGCTCACATTTTATGGTATGTACCACGCCCACTATTCGAATCCAGCCTGTTTCGCTAAACTATTTATATTAATAAGGGGCTTACCACATTAGGAAACTTAGAAAAAGAACAATAGAAACAATAATAAAATTACAATACTTTAAAAAGTATATGAAGGCGAAATAAAATCCCCAAAAAATTCCCCTAACATTCCCAAAATATTGAAACTATATATCTTCAAACAATTTTCCAATCCTCATAAGTAAGTAACAATCCCCGATTTGGGCATAAATACCCTAATCTGACAGCACTGGGTAATGGGCCATTTTCGGACGAAGCTATATTGGGTTTAGTTATGAAATTTCATGTGAAAGTAATTTCAACAAATGAATTCCGTTATACTATCGGCGTTTTCACATATTATGTCAAAGTTAATACTTCGTAAGTTTGTCATAGGCGCTAGACAAAGTTAGCTTAGCGCGTTGATTTAGGTTTTTATGACTTGAAGTTGGAAACCCTGAAAAAATTAACAATAAAAACTAACAATCTGCATTTTTTTGAAATTTTATTTAAAATCATTTTTGTATCAAATTGAGGCATACACATTTTATTTAAAGATTTTTCGTTAATGTTTTTTTATTTACACCCAGTTGGTATGGGATCCTTTATAAACTTACAATTTAATTTTTAATAATTATTTAAATTTTTATATAAAAAACTACACATACATATACACATACATTTAGTTTTATTTTATTTTTTTTTTTTATTTATACGCAATAATTTTATAAAATATTTTTTGTTTTAATTTCTAAAGAGTTTCGGTTTGCGTACTTACAGCTAACAAAGATGGGGGTGGATGACAATATCAGATACTATAAATTGACATTATTTTTTTTAAATATGGAAACTACATTCTAGAGTCTTATTATGTAAAAATAAAATAAAAATGTTAAATGAAAATACTTTATAAATTATTAAATAAATATAAAATATTTTCAAAATTAATTTTTAATTATAGCTGCGAAAAAGGTTACCAGAAATATTAATTATTGTTTTGTAATGAAAATGATTTTTGTTGTTCGAGGTTTAAAATATTTTTTTCTAGTCCTATCTGGACTTTGCAGTCAAGAATATTTAAACGGGAAAAAGATAGTAATGGGTCCATTCATTGTGTTCAAGCAATCGTATACATTAACGGACGGGTTAAGGGTTAATAATAATTCGCTTTTGTTTTATTAACAAAAAACTTTATTTTTCTTTTTTTAACTTAAAAAAATGGACGTATAAAAAGAAGGAAAATCTTAAATTTTTAATTTTGTGATAAAAAACAATGATTATGTTTTGGAATGTTTTTGAGTTGTGTTGAAAATTTTCGTCAATTAAGAAACTTTTTGATAAACTAAATAATTTTTCTTTTTTTGTTTTATATGTTTTTTTTTTTCAAATTTATTTGCATGTTAAAATGGTATTTAACATTTCAATCACTGGCTGGCTACACCTTTAGGATGAAGGGCACCGCTTATCTAGCATATAAAGCAGTTAAAAGCATAGCTAACGTTGCCAGCGATGTGGCAGCAACATGCTCGGCGTCACCATAATACGCTTGACCACATGCTGGTGGACATACGGGAATAACAGTCTCAAACAGATTGACACGAGCCTGAGCTTCACCCAACTTATTAACAGCCTTGCACACATAATCACCGTATTGACGTTTTTCAATCGTAATGACACGTAGTGTAGAATCGGTGTATTCGTCGGCAGTGGCGAAATGTGAAATGCTGTAATGTTGATTGTTTGACAATTGGATGTCATCCTTGAGCCAGACAATAGCTGGTGGTGGGTAGGCTTCAATGTGACACTCCAAATCCATATCGTATTGTAAGGCTTGGCCTAAACGAGGACGGGGTACTGTAATGACAGGAGCAAATTCAACTTCCAAGTTGATGTTGCGACGATCGCCAACAGATACACCATTATCCGCTACACAATAGTAGGTACCACGATCCTCTTTCTTAACCGATTTGATTTTTAAAATATTTCCTACATAGGTGGCGCTATCTGTAAGTAGAAAGAAAAAAGTCGATATCAGAAATTAGTTCAATAATTAATCTTTAATTCTATATATATAAACAGGATATGTGTATGTATGTAACGTATGTACTCCAAAACGGCTAGGCCGATTTTGATGAAATTTTCAGGGAATCTTCAGAATATTCAGGCGGGTGACACTGTGAAGTCTGATTTTTGATTTTCGTTCTGCAGGCTGAGGGGCGTGGCAAAATCCTATTTTCATATTGCTCCACCAATGACATATATGTACATATATTTATTTTTTTTTTAAAGCCGTTCGCATGTTTTTCAAAACGAGAAATCAAACTCTTAAATCGGTTATGTAGTTCCGAAGATATTTACAAAAAATCTATGTTAATAATGATCCAATATCAAAATTTTAAAACTTTCGAAATGTTGCATTCAAAAATCCCAGTTTTTGATTTATTTACAAAATATTTGATGAAGAACAAGCTGTCAATTATCCCACTAAATTTTTGAATTCATTGGAACCACCTGGAATGTCACCGCATGTACCGACATTAAAGCTTGGAAGTAATAAATAAATATAATTTCCAATTTGCCATAAATACATGCGTTTCTTTTTTGATTGAGCCCATATCTACACCATATGTAAGTTATTCTGTAAAAAAAACTTTATGATAGGTATTCCATGGATTTTTATTTAAAGACCGTAAATTTCGTTAACAGCTCAATTTAAATAGTGTGGTAATGCAACAGTAATGTTTGCTTAGGGCCAGCAACGCGGACCGGGTCAGCTAAAATTTAATATTTCCCCTCCGTAGTGAGGCTACCTGATTAATATGCCTTGCATATGTATGTACGAGTATATAAAATTTTCGAAAACAATTGTACCGTTTTATAAATATTAAAATATGAGTTTGTTATGTCCCAAGGCGAATTAATTTTTTTAGGTGATTGAACCGTACGATTTTGTAAAACACCGTATTTCATAACCATATTTTATAATCTTTGAATTGATTAAAAGACAATTTTATATTATCTAAGTGCATTTAAGGCAAGATTAATTACTGTTTGAAGTGTATATGTATATAGATGAATGTTAGCAGCAACGACTGATCCTTGAGCCAGTTTTACATTTTCTGTTTAGACGGGTTAGAGGGTAACGACACTATGTAATTTTGGGTTAAGCGAGAATAAAAAGTAATTTGTTTTCTTTTCAACAACCAGACTTAATACGAAAATATTTTAGAAAAGCTTAAAACTTCAATCGATCTTAATCATAGGTGTATGGGGTGCAAATCCGTAGGCCTATTAGGGCATTGAAACAAATGCACAGTGTCATGACGGCTTTATAGATAGGCTGGGCAGCGCTTTAAAGTCCCGGTAACTATACGCTCACGGTAGTAGTTAAAAATACTGCACCATCCAGCTCTTAATTGTGCTTAGGTAGATATTGTTCGCCAGGGAACACGCTTATCATTGCTGGTGGTGTTCATTTAGGACCTTTTAATCATATATGTATGTAAATTTTTTTAAAAAAAGTTTTGTTTAGAATATATTTGTTTAATAAGTTTCCATTTGTGAATTTAAAAATAAAAACACAAACAAATAAAGCGCGACATTTTACACTTGCTCATTTTCTGTTTGTGTAAAAATCAACTCTGTGTCAAAATGTAATGCTTTCAATTTTGATTTTACGTACGCTTTTTAATAAAAAAAAAACTTAATCTTTTCCTTGCATTATACAGGCCAGATAATCTTATGGAAAATCATAAAAAATGTACATAAAGCCTGCCTCTTATCGATGTTGAATAGTTTCTATTTCAAACTGAACTTCCATTCCTCGCCTTTTTAAAAATCAAGACTATTCCACTTAAAAGAGTGTTCTGTTAAGATTTGAAGTGTTGTTTACACATGCAATGACAACTAACCTTCATTTTGAAATTGAACATAAAATTCAAGTGCAATTTTTTATGGTCAAGTGTTTGTAAGTTCTGTTTTTTGGAATTTTTATTAAACTTTAAACAACAAGTTTGTCATCAAGCGATTTAATGTCGCTCTATGAACTGTTTAAGTGCTTCGTTTATGTGCAAACCCCTGGTACTTCATACCTATAATAGTTTTCAATATATTGATATTAATTTTGTGGCTTTTATTTTCTGTAAGGGTGAATAGTTTTATGTCAAAAATCAATGCAATTTATTATGATCTGTTTTTCTGCGGTAAATTTTAGATTAAGAATTTAATTGTTGCACGATGGAGGAAAACAGCTTTGTAAACAATAACAACGTTAATGACCTTTTAGTTCACTGCATCTTGCAGGAAAAATTTATGAAAGTACTCTGCACTGCCTGCCTGCTGCTCTTTAATACAAAAACATTGTTGTACTTGTAAAGTACTCATACTAGTGCAAGTACTTACTATTGTATATTTGTGCAAAAATAGCAGAAAACCATAAAAAGGGAAACGCAAAAGATGAATGGGCCTGCTGCGAAAACAGCTGCATCATGGAAAGAAATATGCAATTTAACTAATATGTGGGGAGTAACCTACCATAATTTGCTACTTTTTTTCTATTAACTTTTGTTGCTTTGTTGAGTTTAACAAAAATAGGAAAAACCTCAGGGTCTTATTAAGAAAATTTATGAGTTAAAAATATTTTTCTTGTGTAAAATAATTTTGTTTAAATCCGCTTTAATCGTTATATTTTTACAAATGGCTTATTTGATTTAAAACGTTTGCCAGCATTACAGTAGTAGAGAATGCCATAATGTTGGCACAATTTAATGTTACACAAACGGTAGAGCAGGAGCAGGTGTTTAATCAGCTGAGCTGAACCTGTCCTGTAGTCTACGTTTACGGAGAACCATACATAATTGCTTGGGTTGCTGCACGCGTTGAATTACCTTTTGGAAACTCGGGTGCATGAAAGCAAGGTTCTCATTGTACTTGAAAACCAGCAAATGCAGGGGGCAAGTTTACTCTAAACTGGTGCTAAAATTTTTTTAAATCTAAACACATGTGCCTTGGTTAATAAGGTAACGTTAATATCAGTGAAAGGACACATAGGAACAGCTGGGAATGATACATCACACCAACTAGCAAAAAAGGGATCTGCTGTGAATTCTTGTCGTCCAAAACCCAGAGTAGCACTGGGAAACAGAATAATTTGAGCGAAGGTCATACAATGGGCTAACTCATTAAATCTGGAAAAGTGAAGGGAGGCTACTACATGTTGACATGCTTGAATGGAGCTCAAAGAGCCCCTTGGCAGGAAGGCCGGAAAGGTGCTCGAATGATGCTCAAAGAGCCCTTTGCAGGAATGTTAGTAAGTTGCTCAGATATAATAGAAGTACCTTAAGCTGAATAACTGCGTTAGTGGCAGGTCATGGAAACTTCAAGTACCATCTAGCCTAGATAAAAATCTAAAAATGTGATACATGCAGACTGCGGCTAAAAGAGGCTGAGACAGTAGCGCTCATTATCTGTAAATGTCTAGCACTGGCTAACATAAGACTTAGTTGTTTCATATGCATACATTAACTGCAAAGAAAAAATCCGTGACAGAATTAGAGAAAATGATTTTTAGAAATTTTATTGCTCTGATGCGTATCAGAATCATCTATGATATACGGATAAGATAACAATAGTTCTAGAAATTTAGGTTAATTAATATTATTTCGTCAAAATTTTATCTTTTTCAATAAAATCTTTACAAGTAGTGTCAGCAGGACGAAAATAGAGACTTTTTACAAATTTTATTTCTTTTCATCCTTTTTCTTTTGATTTAGAAACAATTATATTTCCAGACCTTTAAGACTTTCGAAAAAAAGGAAAAAACGAATTAAAATTCTTCAAAGTACGAAACAAAATCTATGTCTATACATACATATAATAAAACAGTAACTCATTTCCTGTCTGTGTTCGCATCACGTAAAAACTACTGAGTGGATGTTAACAAAATTTTGTGAGGTAAAAATATCTTGATTCCAAGAGAAAGTGGAGAAAAAGCAGTGAAATTAAGCCGATTTTTTACCGATTTAAAGGTATACTTTAAGGCATAAAATTTATCATAAATGAACATAAAAGAATTTTCTGCCTACGATCGCACATGCAAAAGAAAGAAATTAAGAAAACATTTTGTTACTGTATTCGCCGGAAGATGCACAATACAAAATAGGTGCGTACCTTTATGTATGCGAATCCTTAGCGAACATTTTCAACGATCTTTTCATTTCTGAAAAATTAACAAAATTGTAAATTCTCAAATATATGCACTTGCGTGAATATTCACTTTTGAAGAGAAAGAGAAAAATAAATCATCGCATTCATAAATGAAAAAACACCAAATATTTTGTAGTCTCTCACACATGTATGAGAAGATGCAGCTAAAAAATAAAATGTACACATTCATACATGAATGAACAGTGGGTGAACATTTCGGTACTCTGGTTTACAGTTAAAAAAGTATATATGCATGTATGTATATATTTAAAAAGAACATTTTCCGCTATTACTTCAGACACACACACGTCTTATACATACGTACAGAATACCTATATGAATATGTTTTGGTAAGTGAATAACGAGTTATTTTCTTCTTATTTATAAAAATATACTTGAAATGAGGTTATGTGTACTACACATACTTACATACATATGTATGTATATATGTATGCATAAAACAACATCAAAATGATGCAACCTAGCATTTAACGAGTTCATAACCTAAAGTTTTTCTCTTCACTCTTCATATTTTTATACATACAATTCGTAAACCCTAAAAACCGGAAGTGTATTAACTATAAATAAAAAAAAAACTAAAATAATGAGTAACACAGAGTTGCCAGCATTGTAATTATCTTAACGTATGTATGTATGTATGAGTGTGTTTGTGAAGGTTAATTCGTATACAATCTACATATATTTTACCAGGAAAACAACATAATAAGTATATATATATATACATATATTCATATATATATGTTGATATGTATGTATAATTAATATACTAGAGCAAGGGAATAAATAATATGATATGCGAAGGAATAAAAAGGTGCACATGTTAAACAATTGAAGCGTATAGATAAAAATTAAATTGCTAACGAGGGCTATATAAACAGTTTTTACAATAAATTTTATTTCACAGATACTAAAAACAATCCTTTTAATATTTCTAAAAGCCAAGAGATTAATTGCAACCATTTGAAAGGCTGGAATAGCCTAAGAGGTTAATATAAACGGTTATCATTAAATGAGTTTTATAAATACATACATATGTAAATATGTATGTACATATGTACATATGTATGTATGTATATGGTTTAATTTCAAATGTATATCGTAGAAATTGTTTTTTAAATTTGGCTCTTTAAGAAGCAGCACCTGCTTAGTGAAAACTCGATTAATTAAAAAAATTCAGCTTTTAGGCTTTACCTATTTAAAAAATGTGCCCTACAATTAAAAGCACATGCAAAATAAAGGGTGTTTTTTATAGAGGTATAGAACTTTAAGTTGCAATAAAACAACGATGGATTATTCGATTGACATGAATTTTATTTATCCGAAAGATAATCTTGTGGCATTACATTTTAAATATGATTTCTGGCATATGACCGCCACGGTTGGCGCGGATGTAGTCCAATCTGGACGTCCAATTTTCGATGACTTTTTCCAACATTTGTGGCAGTATATCGGCAATAACACGGCGAATGTTGTCTTCCAAATGTTCAAGCGTTTGTGGCTTATCCGCATAGACCAATGACTTTACATAGCCCCACAGAAAGTAGTCTAGTGGTGTTAAATCACAAGATCTTGGAGACCAATTCACAGGTCCAAAACGTGAAATTAGGCGTTCACCAAACGTGTCTTTCAATAAATCTATTGTGGCACGAGCTGTGTGACATGTTGCGCCGTCTTGTTGAAACCACGTCTCCTGGACATCATGGTTATTCAATTCAGGAATGAAAGTTAGTAATCATGGCTCTATACCGATCACCATTGACTGTAACGTTCTGGCCACCATCGTTTTTGAAAAAGTACAGACCAATGATTCCACCAGCTCATAAAGCGCACCAAACAGTCAGTTTTTCTGGATATAACGATGTTTCGACATACACTTGAGGATTACCTTCACTCCAAATGCGGCAGTTTTCTTTGTTGACGTAGCCATTCAACCAGAAGTGCGCTTCATCGCTAAACAAAATTCGCTTATGAAAATCGGGAACAACGGTAATCTCGTTTTGGGCCCTATTTGCACTATTTGCAAGCGTTGTTCAGGCGTGAGTCTATTAATGATCAATTGCCAAACCGAACTAAGAATAAATCACTTGTTAAATCGGTCGCCATCTTGAAAAGTAATGCCAACTTAAAGTTCTATACCTCTATAAAAAACACCCTTTATATTAAATTATACTGTAAGGTATATATAGCAGATTTAAGGAAATTAATTTTTCTCTAATTTCGCCAAAAAGTTTTTAATATTTCCTTCATCATTCTTTTTTATAAATTATAATAATGTTGCTAAAGCAATAATCTTTCCACACCACCACCTGCTAAAGACTTCTTTTCAAGAAGATTTAAATTCGAAATGACGAAGAGTCGCTCATTTAATGAGCGAACTCTCTGCGCTTGTACAGGTGGTTTAAAAAAGAAAAACCATCCGCCTGCTAGAGATCAGCGAGAACTTTCTTAACAAGAAGTTTTTATTTGGAATAATAGCGGATCATACTCCTAAAGAACGAACACTCTGCGTTTAAATGGATGGTTCTGAAAGGAAAACAATAGTTAGGACAAAGTTTACATACAATAAAAATTGTAATAAAGATAATTTAAGATTTCCAAATGGATGCTGTGTTTTACAGCGACATTAGAATACCGACAGCAAAGCCCTAATATGGTTCCACATTAAGTCTATTCAAGCCATGCTGGCCAGTCGGCGAAAAATTTAGTTGTAACATAAAAAAAAATTATTTTATTTTTATTTTTTCAAAATTGTTACCTATACCCCTTGTAAGTAAGAATTGCAGCGACAAAAGTTGCATAATGTAAAAGGGAACTAACTTATTTTTTTTTTCAGTCAGTCTTTTTACAGACAGGTTATAGTACTCTAGGTATACGATAATAAATTTTCATTTTGTATCGGAGATCCCACGCCTACTGTTCCAGTCCAGCATGTTTTTCCTAGATTATGCACATTAATAAGAGCGTTACTTGTGCAAAACTTCAAGACTCTATCTATTACAGTTCTCTACGTACACGATAATAAATTTGAACCATACATGGGAGTACCACACCCACTTTTCCAATCCAGCCAAGTTTTGGTTACACTACGTTATTAAGAGCACAAAATTTAAGGATTACAGTTCTTAAGTAACATGATGAATTAACTTTGTATAGGAAGTGACACGCCCACTTTCAATTAAAAAATATGTACCAATTTTTTACCCAATTTTCAGGAAGATTGGTTAACCAGTGTAGGTACCTATGTATATCTTAAAGGTTCCGAATATATGTTTCTTTATAATTTCGCTATTACCCAAAAAGTTATAACGTTTATTTTAAAATTAATTTTCATGAGTCCCTCGTATGTACATGCGAATACGTGCCTAAACCTAAGTAAACATTTACTTTAATTAATGTTTGCAATTTAGGTTCTATGCACAAAAATCCTGTTGTTATTAATTGTGTATTAAAAGGTAAAATAAACCCTCATCAACTTCGTTATATTTTTCTCTTTTTTCCGATTCGATTGTATTGAAAAATTGATCCTGATGTGCAATTAATTTATTGTTATAGGTAAAATGTGCACAGTTCAATAACTTTTCAAAATGTATTCTTTCATATACCTACTCATTGCTTAAGTACTCTATGGGTCTAGTATATTGTTGCTATTTCGTTGGAGGGTGTAGAAAAGAAAAATCCTTGTTGCCAGTATTATTTTATTATATGGAGTTAAATAATGCGGGTGAAAATGGAAATTGCTGCATAAACATTAATTGCTTTTGGGTAATGAAATCATAAAAAATTTAAGTTTCAAATTCTTTTGTTTAAAATTAATGTTTACATGATGCTTAGACAAACAGTATTTCCCTTTAAAGACGAATTGAAATAAATTAAATTCTAAGAGTATGTACACATCATACATACATGTACATCCAAAGTATAACGGTTTACAGCTTATTTTATGCAGTGCATTCTATTCACTACAGACAGCAAAAACTTCCGAATACCTTGTATAGCAGAGTAGATTTATAACCTATTTTCGAAAGCAGGAATAGGTTCAAAGAAAATAGCTAAAACTAACGTAAATTCTTCTAGAGAACAAAAAATCATCGAGTGTTTAATACATGGAAATTTTGTGTTTTTCAGGTTTGCGGGTTTGCAGTTAAAGAGCTGTAAACGGTTAATCACCGTGTTTTCGCTTACGAGAGTTTTATTTGAAATAATAACTCGATCACGACATTTCAGCGTGAATTTCATCGCTTCAACAGCTCTCACGAAACCTCAAAACAATTAGTGTGATGGACAGAAGTCAACCGGGTACATTACGAACAATTCGAACTCCTGAAAATGTGGAAATTGCTAGACAAGCCATTTCTAAAGTGTAACGCTAATCGTGGCCTGAACTAGGAGAATGAAGGATGTAATTTTCTACACTAGATTTTTTAAAATGTTATATACAAACCCCGTTCAGTTGTTGACAACTGAAAAGGTTAGTCAAGTTTGTGTGTTTTGACTTAAAAAAAAAAATGGATCAAAGAATATGTATTAAATTTTGCTTTAAAAGTGGAATAAATTCAAAAAGTGTTTATAAGTGGTATAAGCGCTTTACAGAAGGCCTAGAAGATGTTGATGACGATGAGCGTCCTGGAGCTGCAACAAGTGAAGAAAACATTGAAACAGTGAAACAAAATTGTTTTGGAAAATCCTCGAATCACTATTTGGGAAGTTTCTGATGATGTTGGCATATCAATCGGCTCATGCCATGTAATGTTCTCGAATGTTTTGGGCATGAAAAGTGTGGCAATGAAGTTTGTTCCAAAATTGCCAAATTTTGAGCAAAAGTAACGTCGAATTAGTATCGCTCAGGAGTTGTTTAATACGTCAACGGGTCTTAGCTGGTGACGGTATATGGATATGACGTCTAAACCAAAATCATCCCAATAGATGATTGACCAGAAATTAAAAGTAAAAAATCGAAGAACCCACACAAACGTGACTAACCTTTTCAGTTGTAAACAACAAACTACAAATCCAAATTGGCTGATAATGCCCACGTATGACTAACACATGTGTACCAATTTAACAAAAAAAAAAAAAAAAATCGATAAACGAATGTACACAGACCGCGAAAATTCAAAAATACCCTTTTCTCTTGAACAGACCTCGTACTTATGTAAAGACGAATCTGAATCTGTAAATATTTTTTTAGAAAATATAATGATTTTCGGGTAAGAAATTGAAAACGATCGTTCTGAAAATGAATTATTTTTGAACCAATAATTAATATTTGGATTTAAATTGAATACTAGAAGATAAAACTTAAATAATAATCAAGAATTTAGATAAAAATATGTTAACAAAATAGTTTATCACAAACTTGTTCGCTATTGAAAGCCGTTTGACCTTTCTGAGTCACCCTGTATAACAGCACGCATTGTATGATGCCGCTACCGCATGATACGGGGGCTACTCATAAAGGGGCGCCAAATGGTCCACAAAACAAGAAATTGCGGAATAATTTTTATTATAATTCATGTCTGGAAAATATATTTATGTAATAAAAATGGAACACTAATAGTCTAAATCGAATTGCAATAATATATTCATAATAGAAATGGCAAGTATTTTTTTTTTTGCTGCAGGGCTGACTCAACCCGTACCTGTCAGCCATTTCTTATGGCAACTACGCTAAATGGTTGCATAAATTATCTCTGAACAAATTTGTTAAGTGTTCAAAACTAAAAAAAAATTAAGAAATAGACAATATACAATTTTTACTACTATTTATAGTATTATAGCTAGAGATGTTGGTATTTCCACAGAAATTGAAATTTCTCCATCAAGAAATATGTACACGATTAAGTGACCTTAATTTAAATTTTAGATTTCTACTAGAAGTTGAAAATTTATTAAAAAGGAATAATGTTGATAACGACCTTGAAAAAAATTTTAAACATTTGGATGAATTTTATAATACAATAGTAAAGAAATGCTATTTCAAAGTAGAAAAGGAATTGAACCTAAAACTACAAATATAATTTTTTACTTTTATACGTAGTCTCGTATGGAGAAGATATTTTTCCACACCTGAGTAGCTTCCTTTGAATTTATTTATTTATTAGTTTGCGAGTATATTTTACATAAAGGTTTTGTGCCCCGGGTGCGAGTTAAGCTTGCTACGCCACTGACTGATCTTTGTCTTTGAAATCATAACATTTTTAATTCCATTCATGAGCATACATGTATGCACTGCATCAAATAAGCTGTGAGCCACTGCATAAATTTCTAGCTACTGGGTGCAAAAACGAATTCAAATCATGCTGGTTCTAAAACTCTTCACCGCTCATCTCCCCTCTAGATCATCTTAAGTATGTTAAAAAACAAAAGTCGAAACTGTCTATATGTTAAGTTTTAAGTGACATTTCATTAAGTAATTGAAGTTGTTTTATCAAAAAAAAAAAAAAAAATGTTAAGTATTTTCTATGCATGCAGTCTGCGGCATCATGAACACACATGAATCATCAAGAACGTGACTTATTTCTCTATGACTGAGTGGAAATAAAATCTTCGTAAATAGAGTCGATTTCAATTGCATTAAATTATTTTTTTAATACATTTTTCTGTATTTGTCATTCATTTATTTTGTAATTACATTAAGATGTTCTTATATTTCAAACTTTAAGGCTTAGAACTGTATGGAAAGTAGTAGAGAGAAAAGAGTCAGACGATGTTATTTGTCACAGTTATAAAAATAAATTATTTAGGGCTCATCAAAATTTTTTTCCAAACTCTTTAGCTAGAGAAAATTTCTATTGCAATATCAAAAACTCAGAAACTTTTATTTGGTATTTTACTTTGCAGAAGTTATTATTTTTTTATTTATAATAAAATAGTTACTTTTTTTATTGAAATTAAATTTAATTAGTGAATATTGATGGCTTTTTTATTTAGAATTAGGAATAGCGCGGAATTGAAAAAAATAGAGGCATAACGACTATTTAAATACATATGTACATATCTCTTAATGCTATTTTTTAATTTTAAAATATTTGAGACATACATAATTATAAGGGCCATATTAATAAGAATGATTTTGCCTTCCTATTGGAAAAGGAAGATTATACTACAAAACAGTGCTCACACTTTATGTAAAAGGAATTTCAGAATTTTTATAAAATTTTAAAAAGTGACTAATTTCTAGCCACTGTGTCTAAAATCCTCTACCTTAGAGAATCAAACCTAGAGAAAAAAATTAGTACAATACTAACAAAATTTGGCCAGTCTCCATCCAAATTGAATTTAAGAAATTTTTATAAAACTTTTTTGAGGGATATTTTTATTAAAAATATTTATTTATTTATTAACAATATATCTTATAAAATAAATTTACAAACAAAGGCCCCGGGTAACTAGACCATAAGCGCCTTTATTGCAAAAAATTAAGTTTAAGATTGAACAACAAAACAGAAAAATGGATAACGAAAAATTTCAAAGAAAAACAATTTAAATATCTACAATAATATGAATATTAAGGCTTCTTTTAATTATCTTTAAGTTTTCTTCTATATTAGAATCAAGCGCCATCTCTAGTGGTTGATATATCTTGGAAAGCTGGCATTCAGTAAAAATATGTAGTATAGAGAGAAATATGTACGTTGTAGTGGGAACATTTATCATAACACTGTCTTATCATAATACTGTTTGGAGTTGAGTTTATCCACTCGTAAACGAGCAAGCATTATACAATTTTAAGAAATTCTTGAGAAAAGTTTTAAACTTCGGGATATTGAAAAGGCAATAACTGATTTAAACTCCAAGAAAGCTCCTGGCATTGATAAAACCAGTAATTTGAATTGCCCCGTATAGTCTGAAAAATTATTCTTTTTGTTTTTAATGCCATTTTGCGTCTTGAGTACTTTCCTACAGAGTGGAAGATTTCTTTGATTACTATGATACCTAAGCCTGGAAAAGACCACACCAAGGTTGAATCATACAGACCTATAAGCCTTTTATCAAACATATCAAAGCTGTTTGAGAGAATATTTATAATTAAGTTGTACCCAATTCTGAGCGCGAAAGGATGTATTCCGAACCATCAATTTGGCTTCAGAAACCAGCACAGTACGATCCAACAGACACACAGATTAGTAAATGTAATTAAAAGACCTTGAAAGAAAACCAATACGTTGTGCACTTTTTATCGACGTTTCTCAAGCATTCGACAAGGTATGGCACGAAAGCCGTATATAAAAGTTAAAGCTGAACTTGTCCAAAAACTTCTATAAGCTCATAAAAAATTATGAAACTGATCATCTCAGGTAATTAAAGAAAGAGTTCTACAAGGTAGTATTTTGGGACCCATTTTATACTTGCTGTACACATCCGAAATGTCAACTAGCAATCCAGTACACACATCAACATTTGCTGATGACACAGCTTTTTTAAGTATTCATGAAAGCGCCCAAGTAACATCACCACATTTACAAGACCACATAATCAATTTGAAAAAATGGTTGAAGGAATGGAAAATAAAGGTGAATGAACAAAACTGCACTCATATAACTTTCACACTGCGTAGGGACTTATGCCCCCCTCTTCGCAAAAGTAACTAAATGATACCTCAGCTGTCAGACGTCAAATACCTTCGTATACATCTTGATTGTAGCCTTTCTTGGAAAAGTCACATAGAATCCAAGTTAACACAAATTAAGTTAAAAGCAGTCCAACTAAACTGGCTTATTAGCAGAAACTATACCCTCAGCTTAGATTGCAAACTTCTACTGTAAAAGTCGATCCTTATACCAAAATTTGGTGTTATTAGATAAAATTATGCCTCAGCTGGCAATGTTGAAAAAATTCAAAGGCGCCAAAATAAGATTCTACGAATGACCACAGTTGTTCCCTGGTATATCAAAAACTCTAATATCCACAAAGATCTAAACGTTCCAACTGTTAAATCAGAAATAACGAGACATGCGGTAACGTATTTAAAAAGGCTTGAAACTTATTCAAATCATTTCTTAATGCTCCTCGTTATATTCGACTAAAAAGAAGATACTGCTTTTCTTGGCCGTACATTAAAGGGATGACCCGTAAATGATTGCAACAATCGTGGATCATAATTACTTTTAGTCTTCCACTGGCTGGACTTATTAAGTATATTTATTTTTATTTTAGACTTAAGATATGAGTAATTATTGTTAGTTAAAATATATTGAAGATACAATAAATAAAATATGAAAAAAATATAGTTGCGTTATTGGTGAGCTGTTAGTTGTTACTATTGATGGTGGGGTGTTTAAAAACTTTCAGTAATATCTCGAACTTCCTCAGATCATCATCAATGTTTTCGTTAAAATAGTCATTTGTTGAAAACGTTGTTATTAATAAAGAAAGAGTCATATTCAGAACAGGCATATGACTTAGAATTATCGGTAGTTGTTGTGGAGTTTGATTGCTTAGATTTTGAGATTTTTGTGAATAAGTGGTTTGTATTGGCCTAAGTTTTTCCTGGATTTTGGGGAATTGATGCTGATATTGTTTATATTTTTGGTTAAACTGTTTGCTTTCCGTATGTTTTCTGTATGTTTTCTAACGGTTTGTATGATGTTGTTTTGATTTTCCACATCTCTAAATTTGCCTTGTAATTCCTATTTTGAATTATTGACGTTTGTAGGTAAGGAAGTACTTGCTTTTTGTGTGTATGTTGGATTAGCATTTAGGCGACCGATGGGTAATCATTAAATATCTTCCAAGCTTAATGGCCAAACTAATAAAAATAGTTTTGGGGCATTAAAGAACAACAACTATCAACCAAATTTAATTTAATAGGTTGCTCTATAATTTTTGTATCAACATTTTTTATTGATGTTCGCAGTCGAAGTAAAAATAGACTGTACTGACACAAGGGGCGTGGTCACTTTCATTCAACGAAATATTCGCAGTTGAACTAAGATCATAAGAATTAAAACTAAAAATCATAAGAAATGGGTGGGAGTGCCCATTCTCATACAAAGCAAAAAATATTTATTGTATCTATCAGAGGCATTTTAACATTATGTGGGTAGTTAGACCAAAAATAACAGGATTGGAACAGTAGACGTATCACTTTCATTCATATTAAAATTTTCTATTCGAATTGAAAATGTGATGGTTTGGAACAGAACATACTGTTCTCATGTTTTCAATCGCTCAAATTCGAAACAAATATTGGTCAAAGTATATATATAGGACTAAGACCAGAACTTTTTTGGTGAGGCTTATGACAAGAGAATTGTAATAGGCAAAGCTTTGGAATATTCCTAATACAATTCTCTTCGTAATGTGCATAGTCCGGCAAAAAAGGCAAAATTTCAACAGTCTGGCATCGTCGGTCCAATACAAAGTAAATATTGGTCAACTTATGTATATAAAGAGAACTATAACTAAATTTTTTTGCTAAGATGTATAGCAAAATAATTATAATAAACAGAGCTTTGTTATTTTGCGTAATTCTCTTCGTAATATGCGTAATCCGGCTAATTGCAACAGTGGTATGCGATTACAACAGTGTGCGTAGCATAGATCATAAAATGTATCATCGTGTATCTACTTATAACAAAGACCCCCAACCAAAAAAAGTGGTTAAAATCAAAATGCATTGGTTTGCTAAATATTTAGCAAAGCGACACAAATCTACCTTGTTGAAAGCTCGCATGCTACTAATTTAAAATTTGTACATGTTTTTTTCTCTTTGTGAGATTCTCGTTGAGATTGTGTATGTGCTTACAGACCTTTGCGTGAAAGAAGGAGAACCTTGGAATTCAATGCGAACAGTTCTGTTCTGAGTATTTCGGCAAAACAACGGCCGAAATAGGACTAGTGGTGGTGACATCATATGTATATACAAGGTAAATATTTTTGGAGGTGAACTTTGACATTTTTTTATTTGCATAGTTGAGAATGGTTTAGGTACCTTTCATACAAAGTAAATATTTATATATAATATATAATATATAATAAATATATATTTATATTTCATTACAACGAAGCACATATATATAAAACTCTTACATGCACTATAGGAATGTACATTAAAGATTCAACCAAATTTTAACCTCTTCTGCTACAAATAATTATAACCATTATCGACACAAAGTCATCGACAATTGCCGTGTCAGAGAAGCATTTAAATATTATGAGTACCCTGCGGTAAAACTAAAAAGGCCTTCTCACTTCAGGCCTTCAATGAGGTCTGAAGAAGGACTTTTCTTTTATTTCTAAAAGTTCTACTACACTTAGGTGTTTATTTATCTTTGGCCATGTAGAATTTTCCTTTAGGAGTATATAATTTTCAAGCTAATAAGGCCTAAATGTGTTTTTATGTAAATAAAAAACGAGTTTTATTACATATTTCCCCAACGTTTCGTGAATTTTATGTTCACTTTCTCAAGGGGTCGTAATATGAACTTGGATTACATTAGTATTAATAACAATACTTTTACAAATAACGATAACAAACAAACTACACATTTCTACTTCCATTTTCTTAGAAGGAAAGCGTGATGTTAGATATCTCGTTTTGTATGGAAAAAATTAAGAAAAAATCAACACAATTTTGAGAAACAGCAAATGTTCATTTAATTGCCATTTATGCAATTGAGCGCCTATTGCCACCTATTGTCTGGGGGTTGCGAGTTCGATTCCCAAAGAATTAAAAAAAAATACATACATAAAATAAATTTAAAATATTTAATAAAATAATACTGTTTAAAAAATATTTGAGTATAAAATGTGATTAGAAGTAATTGAGCCTACTAAAAAAGGAGTAAAGAGGCCTTCTAGAATGCCTTCGCACTGCTCCTTTTTACCGCTGGTTAATGTAGTGCAAAGTACTTGTGTCAAACCAACATGTGTTAAATGAATAATAGTGAAATGAACACCTAAACAACTCAGGACACTCACATACATACTTGTACATACAGATAGGCAGAAAAGAATATAGTAAGAGTCTATTGATTGCAGAAAAAAATAAGGAATACAGGAACATAATATTACAGCAATTTTGCATGTCATGTAAATATTACAAACGTAATGAAACAAGAAAGTAAGAAAATAAAACAAAAATTAAGAAATGCGTGCAAAATTACAGGAAATTAGTAAAGAACTGGTAGACGACAACTCAGCATATAGAGACACTGTTGTTGTTGTTGTTGTTACGTGTTGTCTGGAGAGCAACAAAAACAGGATACAATACTAAAAAACCCCAAAGGAAAATATGTTTAACCAACAGCAAAAAAAAAACTGAAACTTAAAAAAAATCACAAAATTGTGGAGACAATTACATTAACGTTATAACGACTAACGACTAACGGTGATGGCGATGACGATGATGGTGATTGGTCGCTATACATTTAAGAAAAAATAAAACAAGAATAAATAGCAAAAACAAAACGTGTGGTGGTATTTCTTTCCCCTTGAGGAGGAAATTGTTTATTTATTTGAAGTGCAAAAAAATAAGGGTTTCAAATTTAAATTTAAAAATAAAATATGGCGTAGATTGTTTATGAACTTTCTTTTTTGGTGGTTATTATAATTGTTTATGTAAAACAATTTTACCTGTTGTTGTTTCTTCGTTGAACCATGTGTTGTGAGAAAATAAATGTTTGTTCCACTGAGTGATCTCAACCACTTAAAATTAATGACAGTTTATTGCCTTTTTAGAAACCAAAAACCAAATTACAAAAAAATGTAACAAACCATAAAAACACTTATTTTTGTTACCTTTTTTGTAAAACAAATAATGAAAAAAACTGTAATAAAAACATAGTTTTTACGATTGTGTCGTTACGATGGTTCCAAATACACACATTTTATTAGAAATGAAATAAACCATCCCTTAGAATAATAAATGTTTATATATTGTGTTACTAAAAACGAAAGAATTTGGTTTAAACCTGTTTATTGAAAACTCATTTAAGGTGCGTTAGACAAAGGAAACAAGTTGAAAGGTTAAAATTGATCCTTCTTCAAAGGTTGGTGTTTATTTTTCGTAAAATTTATATCACTTGTCTGTCATTCTACTTTTAAAACTGTCTGGAAATGCAATTTCATTATCTTTTGTTGTAAGACTAAAGATTTTATTGTTTTAAGGAAGGTTGCTTTCAACATATTGCGTTTTCGATTTTTTGTACTTAAGCATTTTATCATAGTTCTTCTCCTCGCATATTTACACGCATATGCTACACAAGCAATTTAGTTTTATATTTTCGACAGAAATGGTTTTATTGTTAGATATTGTTTACATTATCTGATTTAACCGTGTTACTAATTTTGTATCAGGGAATTCTCCATTTGTTTAAATAAAAACTGAATTTGTAGATTAAACATACATCATATTAGCCATTTTGAGAAATATCAAGCCGACCTATTTTTTCGTACAAACACTGGGTAAATACCTCCAAAATACTCTCCCAAAAACAAAAAAAAAATAGTTATTTTCTTAATAATTCACCACGTCAAATAGTCCATATTGTTACAATTATCTAATATATAATGGCGTCCATTATCCCTTCACAGCTCTTGAGTATTAATGGACTCCACCAGTTTTCTTCTTAACCGTTAATCAATTTAAAATTACAGTTTTTTATATTGAATATTTTAATTTTATTAGTCGAACTAATTATTAACATGCAGATGCAATTTGAATGTCAGGCTTATTACGAATTAGGTTATTAATGAAAATGTATTACTCTCTGGTAGTGTTTTTTCTTTAAAGTTACACACCAAATTTCCAATAAAAAAATATTCTTTCAACTTGAAGAGAATATAACGAACTTCAAAATTTCATCCGCAGCATAGTTTTTCTTTAGAATTTGGTACACTGCAAGACAGTAATTAGTTAAAAGCATAAAAAATATGTAGTACTCCAACTCATTTAACAAAAATGTACAATATTTTTAAGAGAAGTAACACTCAGGGAATTAATGCCTATCAGTGTTGGGATCTGATGTTTAAATTGTTCCGCATCAATTATAAAATTGTACCAAATACCAATTGTACCAATTTGTCACTAAGTAAAAAACAAACAAATAAAACATGCATACAGAAGCTCGATATTAAAATATCAAAACTTTTATATACTTTATTTTCCAGCAAGTGCTTGAAATCCGATAGAGTGTGCCTGGAGTTATTTGGACGAATTAAGAAAGAGTCATCTAATTACTAAAAAAAAGATCTTTCGATTTCTCACTAGAAAGAATTTAAAATTATATCAGCAGAATACTGCCGGAAACTAATTGAGGCGAAGCAAAAAAGTTGAAACGCTGTAGTTCACCATAAGACCTTGCAACTTAATAACCTTTTATTTATACAGAAAAGGGTTATCAAATAATAATACAAATAATAATAAATAATAAAAATCCTAAACATAAAACAAGAATTTTGGAATTAAGTTAGTTCTAGACAGGGTTGGAGAATTATGAACTTATGTGCAGTTTCTGTATTACAGACGAGCGATTCGTCTAGAAAATTTGTATGAAAATTTGTATGAGTGATTCCTACACAAATTTTTTAGACGATCCGCTCGCCTGTAGTACAGAAATCGCACATTAGAAATTGTTATTAGTATCAAGAGTAAAAAAGATATTAATTGAATAAATTTTATATAAAATTGTTTAGAAAGGGATTGGAGTAGATAAGGCAAATGATTAGAATAGATAGTAAAGTTTTACTTTCGGCAACACAGCAATTGTACGTTATATTTATTTTTAGAACAGCGCTGCAGTGCCTCTAACCCATCTTATTTAATTATTTTGCTTCGCAACCGTAGTAATTGGTTGGTTGGCTGGGTATCGAACTCATGACCATGCTTTAGTAGTCAACGTGTTAATTACATGAGCTACAGAACCCTCAAATTGAAGTATATATGTAAACCTAGTTGACAATATAAATAAATTAATATGGTTACTGGAACAAATCTTAAAAAACAACCTTAACATGATACGATTATACAAGGCTTACCATTAGCCAAAGCGAAAACGAGACCATAAAACTCACGAAGGAAAAGAAATAACACAAGGCTTTACAGCACTTAAAGAAAAATGGCAATGCTTTACTACAGTACAGGGGGCTCTGCAATGTTTAATAGTCCTTTGATTCTTAACAAGTTCTTAAATAAAAACAAAACAATTTCAAAAAGAGTGAGTCTTGCCTTGGCAATCGTATGCGCTAGACGTGTTTTATAAATTTTCGCTCTTATTAAAATTAAAAACAAAAAAATTGCAAAACGTTCGTCTGCTTCTCTCGATGAAGTCCCTATGTCTTCATCAAAGTTACAAAAAACGGAGTCCAGGATAAATTTCTGGACTCCTCTACAAGTTTTTGATAAAGATGATGATAATGAAACTGAAATGGACAGTGAAAAAAGTCAAAAAAGCCAAACAGTCAAAATATCTCCTATTAAAGTTCTAACTCAAAATACTGAAGATATTATAAAATTATTGAACAAAAAAGGTGTATCAAAATACCTCATTAAAAAAATGTCTATTGGTTTAAAAATTATTTGTGAAACAATTGAAACGTATAATCTAATATTAACAATTTTACGGGAAAGTAATTGCCAATTTTTTACGCATGAAAGCAAAAACAATAAACCTTTCAAAGTTATTCTTCATGGTCTCGACTGCAAAACAGATACACAAGTAAAATCTGAACTTATTTCTCTCGGTCTAGAGTGTACTGAAGTCAAGTTAATTAAAAGAAATCTTCATAATTATGTTGATACAATTTACATCGTTTATTTTAAAAACGGTACTATAAAGATGATTGATCTCAGAAAAAATGTAAAATCTCTTTTTCGTACAATAATTAAGTGGGAATATCAACGTAAAATAAAAAACAAACCAGTTCAATGCAGAAAATGCCAAATGTTCGGTCATGGTGAGAGGCGCTGTAATGTTAAGGCGCGATGTGCAAATTGTGCAGAAAAACATAAAACTCTTGATTGTAAATCAGACAATAAAATTCAATGTGCCAATTGTGGGAATAATCACAAATCAACTGATCCATCATGCCCAAGTCGCTCTGCGTATATTCAAATGAGAGAAAAAGTTTCGAATCGCTCTAATCGCTCTCAGAGAACAGTCAATCCCAATCAGTTCAACCTGAGCAATAATTTGGCTAATTTTCCACATCTTGTTAGTAACAACAACATTCAACTAAATACACCACACCAAAAAGTCCAACTGAGTTGGAGAGCTAATAATAATAGTAATCATGCTGAAACAACTCACCCTCATTCCTACAACAATACTATTAATAATTCAGCTACTAAAAATCAACAAAATGATTATTTCTCTGAGGAGGAATTTATGAATCTCACAATGGAATTAATTACTAAGCTGAGTGCTTGTAAAAATAAACAAGAACAATTTGGTGTAATTACTCAACTAGCTATTAAGTTTGTCTATAAAAATGTATAAAAAATGGCTTTGTCAAATAAAAAAATAGTTTTTTGGAATTGCAGAAGTATTCGTAACAAAATTTCTGAATTCGTTAATTTTTTAAATACTTATGATATAGATATTTGCCTATTGAGTGATACTTGGCTTACTCAATCAAATACTCTATATCATCCAAATTATTCGTGTGTAAGAGAAGACCGTATCAATCAAAACGGTGGTGGTGTTGCCATACTTGTTAAGAAAACAATTACCTTTACAATAATTCCCAAAATTAATACTGATGTAATCGAGAATGTGGGTATTAAAATAAATACTAGTCGGAACTCATATCTTAATATTTTTAGTGTATATTTTCCCGGAGGACAAAATGATAGTGCTCTAAGGTCTAAATATAAAAGCGATTTACGAAAATTTTTAAATACTAACAATGAGTATCTTATATGTGGGGATTTGAACTCGCGACATAGAAACTGGAACTGTCTGCGTGCTAATCAATGGGGAAATATTCTTAATGATTTCACGAATTATTTTCCTGTATCTGTTTTATTTCCAAATTCTCACACTTATATTCCTGCTGCGTCAAATTGCAATCCATATACGCTTGATTTAATTCTAACTAACATTCCTCAATTTATTTCCAACCCTCTTACTATTAATGACTTAAGCTCTGATCACCTACCAGTATCATTTAATTTGTCCACAACTTCTCCAATAGTAGAAAACCTAGTTTATAATTTTGAGCGTGCCGATTGGAATAAATATAAAAACGTTTTGTCAAATTCTTTACGCAATATTGTAACTGATTCTATATCAAGTACAACAGATGTCATAGATAATAATGTTAAACATTTTACTAGTTCTTTGTTGGATGCTGTTAGACAGTCGGTTCCAAAGATTTCACCAAAAACTAATTTTATGAAACTACCTGAATATATTTTACGTCTAATCAAACTAAGGAATCAATTTCGTAGGGAATGGGTGAGATACAGACAAACTTATTATTTCAATTTAATGAAAAAATACTCAATTCTTATTCGCAATGAAATACAGTTATTCAGGAATCGACAGTGGAATAACAAATTAAGTTCACTGGACAAAGGATCAAAGCCTTTCTGGAACGTAACAAAAATTTTAAAGAATAAGACAAATAAATGTCATTCTTTATTAACGTCGGATGGTACCTTAATTTCAGATGAAGACAAGGCAAATGCTTTTGCAAAGACTTTTGAGCTTAATCATAGGGTTTCTGAGCAATTAGGATCAATTAATCATACTAATATGGTTAATCAGGTGATTGATAATTTTAATACCCTTGACATTATTACTCCTTCCACAGAACAAATCACTGATAGCGAGGTTCAGATTATTATAGGTGATCTTAAAATTAGAAAATCTTGTGGTCTTGATGAAATAAATAACCAAATGTTAAAAAATCTACCTAGGATTGCTGTTCGCTTTCTAACCAACATATACAACTCTTGTTTGGTCTTGCAGTACTTTCCAAATACTTGGAAAACTGCTAAAGTTATACCTATTCCCAAACCTGGCAAAATGTCTAATAAACCCGAAAACTACAGGCCTATAAGTTTATTAAGTAGTCTGGGAAAAATTCTTGAAAAAATCGTAAGTGAGAAAATTTTGCACGTTCTAAACACTAACAATATTTTTCCTGACGAACAATTCGGTTTCAGAAGATCTCACTCAACTATACATCAGGTCAAAAGAATTTGTAATGATATCAAAAATGGGTTGGTATCAAAAAAGTCGACCGCGCTGGTACTACTTGATGTTGAAAAAGCATTTGACTCAGTTTGGCACTGTGGCTTATTCTATAAAATGATCCAATTTAACTTCCCTTTATTCCTGGTAAAGTTAGTCAAATACTTTTTGTGTGAAAGAAATTTTTGTGTTTCTGTAGGTAATTGTTTTTCCGACTTGAACAGTATTCCAGCAGGCGTGCCGCAGGGCTCTGTTCTTGGACCAATTTTGTACAATATTTATTGCGCTGACATGCCCTTAATTAGTCCGTGTAAATTTGCCGCTTATGCCGATGATTTGGCAATTTACTATACTCATGAACTCAGTCAGAACATACTGACTGAAATTCAACGCTCATTGTATCGATTGGAGGAGTACTACTGTAAATGGAAGATTAAAATTAATCCTAATAAGACGCAAGCAACTTTTTTTACAAGAAAAAGGAAACATTGTTATCTACCTACGAACAATCTTACTCTTTCGGGCTGCAGCATTAATTGGTCCAATGATATAAAATATCTAGGAATTTGCTTAGATACTAAATTAACTTTTAATGCTCACATAAGTCATTTAATTGATAAAGTCAATAAATATAAAATAATATTATACCCACTTATTAACAGAAATTCTCTTCTTAGTAATTCTAATAAAATATTAATAGTTAAAACAATTTTTCAGGCTATAATATTCTATGGTTGTCCTGTGTGGGGTAACTGTGCTAAAACCCACATTAAACGCCTTCAAATAGCACAAAACAAAATTTTGAAAATGGCTCTAAAATTACCATGGCATTTTTCTACCGCAAGATTACATCTTATTAGCAACACCAAAACCGTCGCAGAAGGTATTCGAACCTTTAATTCTCGTTTTGAAACAAAATGTGGATTTTCTGAAAATCCACTAATTTGTGAACTCTACTAACATTTATGTTACTTGTTATACATTTTTTTTAATTATTATCATAATGAACAATTTATGTATTTTGTTTGTTTTGTTTTTTTTCTCTTTCTTCATATTGAAGGTTTTTGTTAATAGTTTTTCTTCAGAATTATAAATTAAAACATATATTTATATAACTTTCTTCCCGAAACTTGTTAATATTTAAGATATAAGGCAAAGCCATTTCTGTGCAATATTTGTTTCCTTAGTATGTAAGTAATTTTGTAACTTTCTATTAAATAAAATAAATTAATAAATTAATAATTTCAAAAAGAGCAATAAATAGAACAAACATGATTCTATTAATTTTTTTAAAATTACTACTTATTTATAGTGTATCAATCTTTATACATATAATTTTTATTATAGTTTATTATAATTGTTCTAATGAAGTTAGTTTTGAAATTGAGAAGGATAACAGAGCAAGGCAATTTTAACAACACTATGGTAAAGGATGTATAAGATTCGGCATGGCCGAATATAGCATTCATACTTGTTTTTTCTTTGATTGATTACAAATAAGAAATACAGCTGATTGTTTACATTTTTCTTTAAATGTCTTACAAAGAAAAATATTTAATTCTTAAAAAACACATGTACATAAATAACTACTTATGTGTATTTATTTAATTAAAAACAATTAAGGAGTTCTTATGTTGAATCATAAATTTTATCTTATACATAAAACATACAACATATTTGATTTCATTTTCGAATTTTTATACATAATTTGAATAACATCATCTTGATTAATGGGAAATACCAAGTTTCTATAATAAAACCTACAACACTTGTGATCTTTCATTGTACAAACATATGTATATGTGTATTTACTCGTATGTGTGTACATATGTATGTACAGTATATCAAGAAATTCTTTTGACACTATAAAATTTTGATCATAGTTTGCCTTTAAAATATTATGTTTATTTTTAAGTATAAATAATTTATTAATCGATAACTTTCCAAAAGTTAAAATTTTATCGGAGTGTAAGAAGTTTTTCGTTATTATAATTAAGCTAAAAATAACCTTTAACTGTCACTTACTTTAAAGGCAAGTTATAGTAACGAGCCTTACCCTCGAAAAGCTACTTATGTCTTCGATAAAGTTCTAACTTTAGCTATTGGCAAGTTATAATAATGGATCTAAATATTTTACATTGTACATTCCAAAAATAACTCGAAAACGTGTTCTGGGACGATGAAAAGTTTTTTAATATGGTAGCCCTCTATCCCTCAACTTTTATATTAATGTAGGGGAGATATCGAATCAGACAACTTTCATAATGGGTCCCTTTTCCATAGTTTAGTATTCCCCATCCATTAAAAAGTTCCCATTTATCTGAAGGGCGAGCTTTTAAAGGTTTTTACTTCTAAAATTTCTAGAATAGTCAAAAAAAATTATCAATCAAACATTTACATATATATAATATTTTGGAATGATCAAATGTTTATTGCAGATTCGATCTGTCAACTGGTTTATAAAATCACGTTTTTCATAAATTTTGAATTGTACCAGTTTATGATTAAGTGTGTGATATGTATACATATTATGTATATTGCCCTTTCTAAATCCAGAACATGCGAGAGTAATCGAAAGTATTCTACAACATTCCATAATTTGCTAAATGTTCGGAAATATCCCGAAACCTTCCAGATTCCATATATGGCTAAACGGTTGAACCAATTTTAATGAAATTTAAAGCGGCAACTGGCTATGCCTTTTTAAAACACAAAAACAAGGCGGGGCATTTGTATATGAAATGATTTTAATGATTTAATTTATATATGTATATGCTTACCTAGAAGGTGGGAGTCTCTTTCTCCCACCTTCTAGATAAACATATATGTAAGAATATAATTTTTATTAAGTTGAACCGATTTACATTAAATTTGAAACATAGATGTAATATTCTTTTCTAAACTACCCAACTAATTTAAAAATTGCTCTCTTTTAGTACTCTAGTTGACAGAATGGACTCGATAGGTGGCGATATTCTAGAGATCTAACTAAATGTCCGGAACCACTTATTTAATTTCCAATATTGTTTCTTTTGTGCTTAAAAATATCAAAAAACCATTAAAAAAATAAAATATTAATTATATGAATTTTATTTGAACTATTTTTGAATTAATAAATTAATTATTTAGGCTTATGTTCTTAATTATAAAGAACATAAGCCTGATAATAAAAAATTATTGGTTTTTGTAAAGACAACAAGTTTAGGCACGAAAACATTTGAAAGAAAATATTTAGTTTGTTAGCATATTACGGGTGGGGAAAAGATATTAGTTTTTTTGTTCTGTACTCCGCGATAAGATTTTTTTTATGATTAAATTTGTTGGCATTTGTCTTGCTTTTAGAGAGATTGGCTTTAAAAATAATAACAATAATAATGGAATCTTGCCGACAACATGTTCGACTGTGTGAACGCGAATAAAACACAAAAGATAATTATATACAAAGAAGTTCTTCAACTCGATACTTTTTTTTACCAATGTCATCGTATTAGTTAAAACGTTCTCTTGGCAGTCAATATTAAAGCAAAAATGTTACACATAAAATTACGCCATCCGAATGGTTTTCCTATTTAAAATACACAGGTTTTGTGTTGACATATCATCGCGTTTCTTCTTAAACCACTTATTAAACCACTTAAGCTCCAAGAAATCATTTTTCAGAAAACGAAAAAAACTTAATAACTTCTTTCAAAACAATTGTTTTGCCTAAAATAGCGTGCAACTATCTGAAGAGTGTAGAAACTTTTTTTGAAAACAAAATTTGTTGCTTCCAATTAACTGTAGCCAAATATGTCGCTTACGTGGTTTTGGCCCAAACAGCAAATTGCAATTTTCAGTGTGTAAATTAATATTTATTCTTATATTTATAAAGAAAAACTTTTAACTTTACCAAAAACGCTCCTATTGTGGCAAATGTTATTTTCTACCATAAAATCCAATAAAGTCAATTTTGAAACTTTTTTGAATAGCTTTAATGTGGTTTAAGATGAAACGCATATGATATGAGGGGAATTTCGCAACCTTGTTTCATAATTCTTGTATAAAAGTATATGCGTTGGTTTGTGTTATTCTTTCTTCGTTATTACGATCATTATACCACTTTTTCTGTTATAACCCTTTTTAGATTAAGTATAATCAATTGGAAAAAATAAAATATATTGTAAAAAATAGCGAATGTATGCAAACATTGAGATTAAAATATATTTTTATTCATTGTATAAATAATTTATGGACAGACTGTCTGGATTTAAATTTCGTTATTTATTTCTGTGAAATACAACTTCCACAGCCTAGTGGAGGGCGAAAAGTCAACGAAATTCGTTTATTAAAAATACCAATATAAATTGGCGGTCATCGAAAACATTATTTTCTACTTTTAATGAGAATAAAACGTTAATTAATACAATATGTTGTTGTTGTTGTCGATAACGAAAATTGTGGTGTGTTGTGTTAAACAGTAGCAAAAGCTTTACTCCCAGTCCACACCCAATTATGGTTAAAAAACCTTAAAGAACATCTGTCTTTTTTTTCATTTAAATACAAGTAACAATTTTAAATTTGTAATTAAAAATTTAAGCACGTTTAAGTTATTTGCTGAAAAAACACCCCATTTTATAGTCTTTTGTGTTTTTTTAAGGCAACAATAAAGTTTTGCTTGAAAGCATTTATTTATTTAATCACTAAAATGTGACTACATGGAGTAACTTTCTTTCTGTTCATTGCTGGTAATTATGCATATTGAAATAGAAATATAAATGGTTAGATTGCGGTAGTTCCATTACAATTTTTAAATTATTTTTTTTTTTTTATTCTATATGATTTTCTACCACAGTAACGCTTCGTTACTTGTATAAATTTAAATAAAAAGTAACAAACATTAGATACTTATGTATGTAAGTATGTATGTACCCGCAGGTATGTTTAATTTATCACTGTTGTAATATTCTCAGGTTGAAAAAGCTAATACATAGTTACGTTTGCACGATTTTCGAAAATTTTTTAATAAAATCAAAAATGTCAATGAAATCTGTACAAAAATATAAATTTAAAAATAAGGCCAAATTCCTATCCAAACAATTCTCTCATTTAAAATTTAAGGTCGGTTATGTAAATGTCAAATGTGGTTATGTAAATGGCAGCGTTAAAACTATAGCCTGATGCACTACCCTAGATAATAATATTTCCCACTAAACCAAAGCTTTCGATTTTTTCTTAAGTCAGACTTGTCGTAAGGAATTCGTTAAGACATTTTGGTAGTTTGTCGGAAATCAGATTTGTCGTAACGAATTCGGTAAGAAATTTCGGTAGTTTGTCTGAAAACTGAAAAAATAACGAATTTGTTAAGACATTTCGGTTGTTTGTCTGTACAAATAAAAAAAATATATAAAACTTTGATTTATATGTAAGAAAATAAAAATCAAAATTGTTTAAATAAAAGAGAATAATAGTAAATACGAAAAATTGAAAAAATACATGCAAGATGGACAATTGAAATCAAATTGATTACGGTAAAGTATTGCCTTGAATACCAAATCTTTAACTAATCATTATACTCACTTTCACAGAACGAAGTATTAGTTTATACGGGGATACTCACAGAAAACAAAACATTGCGATTTCTTACCTACATGTCGTTGCGATTTCGTACCTACAATTCGTAACGACATATCGTTACGATTTTGTAACTATATATCGTAACGATTTCGTAACTACGTATCGCTGCGAAGTCGTGTCAACCCTTTCATATAAAAATCGTTACGATTTCGGTAATATTTCGGTTCCGAAATCGGAAGATTTTGTCGAAGAGTCGTTACGAATTCTTTACGAAATCGGAACAATAGGTTTGGTGGGTTGTTTTAGATTACTCTCTACTGAGACCTAAATGTACATATGTATGTATATCTATGTATATTGTATTGCGCTTAGTCACAGAAACCTACTTTAATATCAATGTCCAGTACTCTAGTCATAGTAAAAGTGTCAAAAATATTAATGAGCAGTCAGTCAGAATATACATGTGACCGCGCAAATAGGAAGGGACGTGGCACAATGGGGCAGAATCAAAATATTTCGGAAATAATTCAGCCATTTGTAAAGAGCTAGGCCGATTGATCCAAAATGCGTATAGCAGAGGATTATCTGAGCTTAAGTTTTGACGGTGGGCACCATCCACTTGCCAGGGGTGACGCTATGTATTCTCAAAGTTGGGTACCTCGCAGCTGCAAATTTTTTAGTTTTTGGCATTTCCTCAATTTTTGTTTGATTTTCAAAAATGGTCTTAAAGGACTAGTTAATACCTACAAAGTGATATACATATGTATTAATCTTTATATTATCTTTTAAAATGAGCGAGTTATAAGCAATTTAAAATTACAATTTTTCATTTTTCGATTCCCATCGTCCGGTTTTTTATAAAATAAGCAGTACCATTTTCGCAATCGATTTTCCAGTAAATGTTACTCCAATTTAAAAAATATCGGTCAACCTACCCTTAGGTCCCTTTCTCTGTGCGGAGTGACATTCATGTGACAAAAATATGCAACTCTTACACCTGTATATCTTTAGAAAACTTTTGAACTTCTCCTATAGGGTTACCTGTTTGTAGTGTAGTGTCTGTTTGTAGCAACCTTTTATGATAAAAGAAAATAAATGGGCGTAAAAACAGAGCGAATGGGCCGTATAATAGCGTTGGGTGGGCAATTAAGTTTTGCATTGGTGTCATGAACAATTTTTTTTAGTGTATAGTGGATGCAATTGAACTTTATGTTTATTTTTAGAACAGCGTTGCAACGCATTATGTTGAAGCTAGTGCATATAACCATTTTATTAATTATTTTACTTTGAGACCACTTAGTGCTATATGGTAATACCGGCGAAGGAGAGCGCTGTGATATGTACTATTGTGAATAGAATTAATGCATATTAGAAAAATCGACGTGACTTTAGTACTCAACCTGCTACCTACATTGCTGTTTTATCAATTTTAATTGGTAATTATATAATTGCATTACATTTTCATTACCATTGGTAAAAACAATTGAATTAGTAGCATTAAATTGTAGTTCAAATATTTTGGCCGTTTTAATTATTTCGAATAATGTCAATGAAAATTCAATGCCAATGAAAAAAATGATTGATTTGGCGATATAAATCTTAATTAAATTAAATCAAATAAAACAGTTCAGTAGTACAGACAATTATTTTTTATTTAGGTTTACCGATATATTGGTATCGGCGATATTGTCGATACAACGATACTTTAAAAATTTTGAACTATGAAATTATATACAGATTGTTACGGTACAGGCATTAAAGTGTTTGCTACAACCAAGAGTTGCAGTAAAAGTTTGTCTTCAAACATTGACGAGTGTATTATGATGCAAGAGGCGTTGCTACAAAGTCGAAGAGGCTACAAAGTCAAATATCTGAGGCCATTTCATTAGCTAGCAGTCTTAGAAAATTATTAGAAAACATGATAAATCCCGATTTTTTAAAAGTAAAAATTACAGGCTGACACTTAGTAGTGGCTCTTAAAAAATGTTTGTTTGTTTTTTGTTAACAAAAGCGTAAAGAATGTTTATACTGCAAATTCGTTTCTTTATCTCCTTAAATTTACGCTTAATGATTTCTTCTTTTTTCTCTGGTTATGAAGAAAAACAATAACGATGCTTTTAAATTAAGCAAGCCTTGTTAAATTTGTCTCGACTTCTGGTGTTTTTGCATAAAAAGTAAATTAAAGAAAAAAAAACACATCCTGATGCACACAGGAATAGAAACAACAAAAACCAGAAAAAAATAATGTCACAGGATATGTGTAAAGGATAATAATAATAATAAAAAAAAACAACAAACAACTTATTTCACATAAAACGTGCAAACATCGTGAAAATTGTGCAAAACCAACAACAATAACAAAAAATGGCATAAAATAACAACTCCCCTTAAGAGCGAGGTGTTTGTCAAACTCAACTCAACATGCCAGGAAAGATTTTGACATTTTTTCTTCTGGCAGGAAAGTAACATAAAGGGTAAAGGGTAAAGGAAGAGAAGAAATAAGAACAAATACATATTCGAACATAAAATCCAATTAAGAAAGCAGTAATGACTGAGTTTTAAGGAATTTTTTTTATAATTTCTGACTCAAGAATTAAAAAAAAAATGAGAAAATTTTCACTTTTTTTGAACTTTGGAAATTATGTCGTTGAGTTTGGGTGTAATAAAAGCGCGTTTTAGAATTGATTTTTGTTTTAAATTCGTACATGGTGTTATTTTGTGTGGCGAAAAAGACGGGACCTTGCTTGGTCTTCTTGTACATATGTACATATGTATGGCTACATTTATGGGAAATATGAGTGGTATGTACATATATGTATGTATACCTTTTGTGCTTTTACTTCTACTGATATTCTTTTGTGTTTATGGTTTTGCCGTTTGCTTTTTTTTTGTACTTGACGTAGTTGTCGTTTTTGTATATTATAGCATATCGAGCATATAACAAGCTCTTGAGACATGTGAATGCACCCACTTTTGGTGTTGTTATAAAGGTTGTGTTTTTCTTTTAATTTGTTCTTTATAATTTCCAATGCATATGAGATTTGCATGTGCAACATTATTTAAATTTTTTCTTATAAAATATATTTAATGGGATTCTGCAGAAATTTATTTAGCCTCACGACAAATCAAATGCTGTGGCATTTTTTTTATTATTATTTTGTTTAATTAAATTAGTAAAGGAATTTGTTGGGATGCATTAAGACTTTAAGAGTGAGTTTCTAATAACGCTACAATTGTTGCAGTAACTTGTAGGTATTTCTAAAATAAGAAATTTGTTCGAAAATTTGAATTTGGAGTTCGAAATTTTCAAATTATAAAAAAAAAACATTTATTTATTTATCTACAAAATATTTTACAAATTAATTTATAAAATATAGTATAAGGGCGCCGGTTACAAGACCATGTGCACTCGTATTATTATATTAATTAATAATAAAAAGGAAAAGTTGTAAAAAAACATATTTTTCAATTTGAAAAAAAAAAGATTTTGAAATATTAATTAAAACAAAATTTTTATAAATTCGATTTAAGTTTTCGGCTTCTAACTAACATCGAGAATTCCAAGGCGAATCTATATAAGGTGGCACAAGGTAGTATATTTATTTTACTAGGTACTGGCATCCCTACAACAAATACAAGAACAACATGGCATGGAAAATTGAGAAGGCGTGTATTCGTTTTATTGCTTTCTCACTTCTACACTATAAAATTTCTGAACACATACAACTTTTGACATGTCGAACTACTAATTCAGCTGGGCGGACGCCACTACCTAGTAAGATAAATAAACCTTGAGGTGGCATAGCCGCGTAAACAAATCCAACAGCAAAAAACACCTACATACATGCATTTTGTTGTGGGTTAAATGTACGGTAGACGAAAAAACACTAATTAAAATAGCACATCAACAACTAAAAACACTTATTCCTTAATTTTTTTTTTGTAATTTTTTGTTATTCTCGATATTTGAAAATAATGAATTTTTTTCCCAAGTTTAAAAAAATTAACGAATCTTTGACAGTTGTTTTGCACATAAAAAAGTAAAGAAAAAAATTTACTTCGGCATGCTGCCACCTAATAAAATGAATTCGCCTTGGACAATTCTTAAGAATTTGCGAAATACGGCTTTGACTGACTAAAAGTATTTTTTTGTTAATTAATTTTATTAACTCTAACTCATATGTTAAATTTCGAATACAGTAACAGGGTAGTTGTTATCCGCGGAATTGACTAGCGCGGATACTGCGTATAATCGAATTTCGCGGATAGGCCGCAAAATTGCCGGTGACGGTTAAAAAAAGACTAAAGGTCCTAAACAACAACGTACATTATTATAGTTAATTATTTTATTATTTATGATGACTTTTATTTATTTATTAAATATAACAATGCTAATTGCATTGTATTCTAACACAATTTACCGAGCATAGTAACAAAGACCTCCACTCGTTGAATTGAATCACCCAGAGTCTTTGGTGACTTTTGTTATATTAAAGTACATACGAGTAATTAGGAAACTTATTTCCGTATTTATAAAATAATTCTAAATTTAAAAAACTGTTTTATGTATACATATATTTTCTATTTTTATACGCGCCGTGGATAATCCAACCGAATTGGATAGACCACTCGCAGATAATTGAGAGTTTCCTCGAACATACATAAGTATGTATGTACATATGTAAATGTATGTACAGTAAGTAAAAATTTACCATTATTTTGGCTAAAAACTAACATTTTCCATTTGTCAAACGTGAAAACACTATACTGTTTTTATAGGTTTGTAAAGCTATAAACTTAATTTTGGTCGATTTTTTAATTGCTTTCAGTTATTAGAAAAGATTTCAAAAGTATTCCATTCAAACGAAGAAACTCAAACGTAAATTGTTTAAACATTTTAATATTCCTTGATAAAAAATGTTGTTTATTGTTTTTCATTTTTAACATTTTGTAAAAGACCTTAAGACGAACAAAATCTTCTCAATATTCTGCTTTTATATACAAAATGAAATAATTTTGTGTTGTGGATTTGATTTTATGATTCTACATTACATTGTAGCTAGCTTATAGTTAGGTCCATAAAAGTTAACTTAAAGTGTGTTATATCCGTAGTCAACTACTGGATTGTTTGTGGGGATAAAACAGATTCAATTAATTTCAATTAATTCTTAAGCAAACTCTAAAATATGACCATATAATGTAAAATGGAGTTACACTAGTTATAAAGAAAACGACATGTTAGTTAAGAAAGTGTTAGAAAAATTATACACATGTATATTTTAAACTCCGAATTAAATTGTATTATTTATTTTTTTATATAAAGGTATCCATTCCTGGATAAAATTATAAAATTTATATAAAATTCTAGAATTCATATAAAATTTTAAAATTCTAAAAATTATTTTAAAGCTCTGTAAAAGACAGACAGTAAATGATTTACTCATCAGCAGCGCCATCTGTTGCGCAAAATTGCATAAAATATACTACTTTAAAAAATAAAAGATGGCTTAAAGTAAAGCAGTACCTTTAAATCGGTAAAAAATCGGAATACTTTCACTGTTCTCCACTTTGGAAATAAGTATCCTATATTGGAATCAGGATTGTAAGGTACCTCCTTACAAAATTTTGTTGAAATCTATCCAGTAGTTTTTACGTGATCCGAACACAAAGAAAAATACAGACAGGCAGACAATGAGGGTTTTTTGGTCTTTAACCATAAATTTACTCCATTTTAATTTTTCCAGGGTGGTTATAATCTACTGTCTACGAAAGTGTCAAAAATATTTTGGTAAATCATAAACAAATATGTATATGACTGTACACTACTGTTACAATTGCTATTAATGGCGGTTACTTTGCTGTAAAGGATTATTATAATTAAATGAAAATTCGTTACAATTACCATAGAATTTTGAGTCTATTAAAAAAAATTAAAAACCAAAAAAGGAAGCGCAATCTAATGGTTAAGGATTTTGATACGTTTCTGTACCTTAAAAAACAACCAATCACAAGATTATTAGAAACTTACCCCTGCTCATAAATCTAGTAGATAATCCTGTTTAACAAAAAATGAAAAAGGTTTATAAAATTAACCCCGAAAACTGTTCTCTTTGTTGACAAGGGAAGGAATAACTACGAGTATTGCAAATGCAATTAGGCTTAAAACTAATGATATGTAGCATGGACGTGTATCAAATATTAATCCTGCTCAAATGCTTCAATATGTTTTTCAAAACTTCATATTAATAATACAAATCATTTGTATTTAGAGACCTAAGTAAACATGATGCTAAAGCCTTAAAATAAATAATCAACTAAATAAAAAATATGTAAATAAATCATGCATGTGTTATTACGACTGACTGACTATACAATATTGGTTTGCGCTTCTGAGCGTCTCTTCTTCTGATGGTCTCGTTTAGTTTGGTTAATATGAAACGATTTTTCTAACACTATTGTGTCAAAATACACAGCCTGGAAAATAAAAGTTATTAAATAAAAACTTTCCTAAAAAAAAACAATGTTTACTATATTTGTTTAGTGCAAAATAATGTTTTTATGTTGAACCTAAATAGAAAAAAAAAAAAGAAAAAATGGTAGAAAATGTTTCAAATAATAAAATATCTAAGTATACCTGGAGCAAAATAAATAACCACAAATACATATAGAAAACGTGCATAAAATTACATACAGTACGCGAAATAATTAAACTGGACAATGGGTACACTCATGGTAATGTCATATCATAAAGTGAATTGTCTACCATTTTGTTAGAAATGAAAAAATGAACCCTGTTTATGTGACCTTATGTTGAAAATATTGTGTGGTTTAAATGATTGCGTCTTTTGAATTGGTGCTCGCAAAAATTCTGGCTTCAAATTGGTGACCACTTCTTCAGTTTTAACTTTAAACACTTGCACGAGTTGTGGCAAATCAAGGTTTTAAAAAGCTCTAGATGAATGAGCCCTGCTTCGCGTCCTAATCAGGAGATCACTTGGCCCAAATAAATAGCAGTGACAATAATTGTCCGATTTTGTTGTCGACTAATTCTCTATCAGTCTAAAGCATAGATGTCAATGCGCAATGAAAATTGATGCCGTTTGCAAAAATGTAGGCACATTCATATTATGACATTACCTTTGGGCCACCCGTCACATATATTTAAGAAAATTATTCAGCATGAGCTTCGAATTCGTTTGGTAAAAACTGTTTTTTAATCTATTATAAGTAAACACTGTTACAAAACACAGTAATATTTAAATTAAGGTTGGAATAATAAAATTGCCTTGGAATAAAAGATATTTTCTTGAAAAAAATTGTTTGGTTTAGTTATTTTGTTTGATATCACAATATAATGGGTGATCCATTTCTAGGTACTTTTTTCAATAGCCTTTTTTGAAAGAAAGTTATCGTGCCATGATAACCGACTATTTGATGCCTGAAATTGAAGCTCGTGATCTCGGCGACATTTGGTTTCAGCAAGACGGCCACTTACCACACATCGCATCAATCAGTGGATTTATTGAGAGAACATTTCGGTGAGCACATAATTTCATGTTTTGGGCCGGTCGATTGGTCACCAAGATGGTGTAATATCACACCGTTAGACTTTTTCCTGTGGGGATATGTAGAGTCTAAAGTTTATGCGGACAAACCCGTTTCGATTCAGGCCTTGAAGGCCTGACACGCGTGTCATTCGCCAGTTACCAGTCGAAATGCTCGAACGAGTCATCGAAAATCGGACTCAACGGATGGACCATTTGCGACGTTGCAACGGCCAACATTTGATAGACATAATCTTCAAAAAATAAATGCCAAAGAATGTTCTTTCAAATGATAATAAACATTCTCCATTAAATTTGAATTTTCTGAGTTTTTTTCTTTAAACAATTAGGGAACCTCGAAATGGATCACCCCTTATAAATTTCATATTTGTTGCGTTTTCAAGACCAAATTCATCAAAAACGCAACTTCTAGGGAAGACCCTTTCATTTTTATTAATTTTATTTTTGATACTTGGTGTAATAGTAGTTATTGTTAAATATGTATACTCCATGTAAATGTACGGGTCAAAACCAAAGCCATATACGTAAAATTGAGCCACTACACTTTAAATTTTAGGTTTATTCTATTTGTTTTCAAACTCTGTATAAATTTAAAGTGTCTGCCTATAACGGTTCAAAAATTAAAGCCATATACTTGAAAATTACGTCGCTATCGGAACACCCTTTAATTTTTAGTATTTGTTTTTATAGAAATCATAGTAATACACCTTCTTTGAAAATTTCGAGAGTGTACCTTTAATGGTTCAAAAGTAAGGCCACATAAGTGAAACTCAGATGACTGTCGTAACACCCTTTTTAGGGTTCCGTACACAAAGTGTAAAAACGAAACCCTATTGTTTTCGCTACAATGTCTGTCCGTCTGTCCGTCTGTCAGCGCCTTTTATCTCTGGAACCGTAATAGGTAGACTCTTGAAATTTTCACAGATGATGTATAGTTGTTGCCGCTATAGCAACAAATACTAAAACTTATAGGGTGTTCCAATAGAGAGGTGTTATTTACGAAAATGTGTTTATTTCTTGAACTGTAGGAGGGATACACTTGAAATTTACAAACAGTTATTAAAACTTAGTTCACTATATAAACAAGTATAAAAAAATAAAACTAAAAATTAAAGGGTGTTCCGATAGTGGTGTGAAATGCATGTATAAGGCATAAGTTTTGAACCATAATAGGTAGACTCTTGAAATTTTCACAGAAGGTGTATAGCGATGGCCGCTATAATAACAAAAATTAAAATTTATATGGTGTTCCGATAGAGAGGTGTTATTCACGAATATGTGTTTATTTCTTGAACTGTAGGAGGCATACACTAAAAATTTACAAACTGTAATAAAAACTTAGTTCGCCTTATATACAAGTCTAAAAAATAAACCTAAAAATTAAAGGGTGTTCCGATAATGGTGTTAATTTTGATTTATACGGGCTAAGTTTTGAATCATAATAGGTAGAATCTTGAAATTTTTACAAAAGGAGTATAATTTTGGCCGATATAGCAACAAATAATAGAATTTATAGGGTGTTCCGATAGAGAGGTGTTATTCACAAATATGTGTTTATTTCTTGAGCTGTAGGAGGCATACACTAAAAATATGTAAGCAGTAATTAAAACTTAGTTCGCTATATAAACAAGTATAAAAAAATAAACCTAAAAATTAAAGGGTGTTCCGATAGTAGTGTGATTTGCATGTATAAGGCCTAAGTTTTGAACCGTAATAGCTAGGTGCTTGAAATTTTCACAGAAAGTATATAACTGTGACCGCTATACTAGCAAATACTAAAACTTATAGGGTGTTCCGATAGAGAGGTGTTATTCACGAATATGTGATTATTTCTTGAACTGTAGGAGGAATTCACTAAAAATATACAAGCAATAAATTAAAATTAGTTCGCTATATAAACAAGTCTGAAAAAAATAAACCTAAAAATTAAAGGGTGTTCCGATAGTTGAGTGATTTGCATGTATAAGGCCTAAGTTTTGAACCATAATAGGTAGACTTTTGAAAATTTTACCAAAGGTGTATAACTATGGCCGCTATAGCAAAAAATATTAAAACTTATAGGGTGTTCCGATAGAGAGGTGTTATTTACGAATATGTGTTTATTTCTTACAAACAGTAATTAAAACTTAGTTCGCTTTATAAACAAGTCTAAAAAAATAAACCTAAAAATTAAAGGGTGTTCCGATAGTGGTGTGCTTTGTATGTGTAAGGCCTAAGTTTTGAACCATAATAGGTAGACTCTTGAAAATTTTACCAAAAGTGTATTACTGCGGCCACAATAGCAAAATATACTAAAACGTAGGGTGTTCCAAAAGTGACGTGTTATTTACGTTTATGTTTTTTTTGAGCTGTAAGAGGAAACCACTTACAATTTGCAGACTGTAATTTAAACTATGTTTGTTTTATAAACAAGTATATAAAATTGAACTTAAATATTAAAGGGTGTTCCAATAGTGACGTGATTTGCATGTATATATCCTAAGTTTTGAATGAATAGGTGGAATCTTGGAATTTTTACAGGAGGTGTATAACTGTGTCCACTATAACAAATAATAAAAATTAAAGGGTTTTCCGCCAGTGACGTGATTTGCATGTATAAAGCCTTATTTCTTGAACCGTAACAGGTAAACTCTTGAAATTTTGTACAGAAGATGTGTTGCCACGGCCGATAAGACAATTACTAAAAATTAAAGGGTGTTCCGACAGTGACATGTTTTTCACTTATAGTGACTTATTTTGTAATCGCAATAAGTAGACTCTTAATATATTTATAGAAAGGAAGTAGGCATGGCCACAATAATGAATAATAAAATTAAAGGGTGTTCCGAAAGTGACAAGATTTTATAACCGTAATAGATATCCTCTTGAAATGTTTACAGTAGATGTGTTACTTCGGCCGCTATAACAAATACTTAAAATTGAAGTGTGTCCATTAGTAACATGTTTTTCACGAATATTACCTTATTTTTTTTAAACCACAATATATAGGCTCCTGATATTTTAATAGAAAGTGTATTACCATGGCCGCTATAAAATCAATTACATATATAAATTTAAAGGGTGTTCTAATTATAATGCAATTTTCGCGAATATTACTTTAATTTTAAAATTTAAGGGTGTCCCATAAGACATAAAGAAATAAACAACTGGAATTTTTAAATTATACTGAACATAGTACGGAACCCTACGTGTGTGAGTCTAACTCGCACTTGACTAATTTATTTAGTACTTGTTTTTATAACGGCCAAAGTAATACAACTTTTGTAAAAATTTCAAAAGGATACCTTTACGGTAGATAGAGGTCGCAGCAGATAAAAGGACAGTCAGATAGATATTGTAGCGATAACAATAAGGTTATTTTTTACCCTTTAGTGCGGATTCTTAAAAAGATCATATAATTTTATAAAATAAATGAACTTAATTACAACAATTTTTTTAAATATTAAAAAAATTAAATGTATAGTACAATTTTTTGGCGTACTGTGCAACTACAACAGTTCTTTAATGTTTGCAATAATCAGTCAAGAACTAAAACGAGCTGAACTGAACGGAACGGAATGAGAAAAACTGTACTAGAGTTTACTCAACTTTACGTGCAACTTTAAAGGGTTCCTTATGTTTAATGTGTTGGTATAATTTCTTTTTCTAGCCTTTGTTTTTGTTTACAACAAACAAACAAAAAAAACACCGACAACAAAAATTTAAAATAATATTTCTGTATACAGAACATCAATGATACGGCGATATGTTTGTTGCCATTGTACCATTCTGTTTTAGTTTTATTTCTATCACTATTTTGTATTTAGTGTTCTTTTTTTATTTGCACAATATTTTAATACCTGTTTCTTAACTTGGTTTTTCTTCAAAAAACTTTTTTATTTTGTTGTGTCTCGCCTTAAAACCTTCCCAACAACGACCGTTACTTTAAGTACTCAAGTTTTTTTTCATTCTAGGCTTTTTTACTTTTATTTTTTTATGTTTTAGCGATTTTCCATTTAACCTAAGCAACCGTAACTAAACGAGTTTTGTTTAGTGCTTTTTGACAGGCAGCTTTAAGCATATAATTTGAAGCTGCCAGATATATATGTACATATGTATGTATGCAAGTATATTTTTATGAGAAAAAACTTTGTCATGTAATCAAAGGTTTGCATTATTACCAGTGTGACCAGGTCTAAAAGAATTTTGCAGCTAAATCCGACTTAAAATAATACTAAAAAAGATTCCAAAGTGCTAAAAAATAATGCTAAAATTTTGAATTTATTTTTTAATTTATATATCCTTTATAAAGTATTTATCTGTCATAAATTCCCTTTAAAAAGAATAGGAGTACAATACTTAACAAAAAAAAAACAAATATATTTTTGTATTTAAATACAAATAAGGCAACCCATATATGCAAAGGGGATATTTTTCGCTCCCCTCGCATTTTCAGTTAATTTGAGGTAAAATAAAAAATACGATATGTATATTTCGTTTTCTGAAGGATAAACTGTCCAGGCCCCTTACAATTAAGTGGTAAAAAGTTCCCTACAATTCCAATTATTCCAATAATGACATACTGCATTTTTCTAAAATCTAAAGAGTTTACACCTTACAAGTTTATTAAAAGTATTTCGTAGTAACTTTTTGTTACAGTAATCTATACATATAATAAACTAGTAACTCATTTCCTGTTGTCTGCCTGTTTTTCTTTTTCTGTGTTCGCATTACATAAAAACTACTGGATGGATTTTATAAATAGAGGTACCCTAGTATCCTGATTCCCATAAGGAATATTTTTTCCGCAAAAATATCTTATTTTCAAGAGAAAGTGTTGAAAATCTATGAAAGTACGCCGATTTTTTTTACCGATTTAAAGGTATTGCATACTTTAAGACATCTTTTATTATTGAAAGCATTATATTTTAAGAAATTTTGCGCAACAGATAGCGTTGTTTTAAAATAATGAGTAATTCATTTCCTGTCTGTCTTTTACAGAGCTTTACAATAATTTTTAGAATTTTATATAAATTTTGGAATTTTATTTTAGTAGGGACGAAACCCTTTATAATATAAGTAAATACATAAATCACAACAGAAGCACTAAAAAAGTGTATTGGTGGAGTGCTTTCAAAGCAAGGTCGAACAAAATATTGTAAGGACGCTAACGAAGTAGCGCGCACAGCTAGTTGTTAAACAAATGAATTTTCAAAAAGTTACAAATTAAATTAAGTTTAAAACAACTTAAAAACTAATCGATTAATCATATACTTTTTAAGTTTTATTCGATTAATCGGTAAAATATAATGTTTAGTTACTATCGAACCGATTCACTAACACTTACAAAATATAAATAATCGAATTGTGTACTTTTTAGGGTTTTACTATTAAAAGAGTTGAATAACATTGTAGACCTAAGTTAGTTTTTTATCATTAAGACATAAAAAGGAGGAAATTAAAAAAAAAAAGTCTGGTTCATATATTAAATCAGTGCTAAATGTTCTATAGCATGATGATAAGTATTCGTATTTACATACTTTCAAAAATAAATGAGATACTAAAAGATCGTTTTCAAGGTAAAGTTTTAATTAAACTACTAAAAATCTACTGACGTTCTACCATGGGTTAAACGTTTTTATAAATGAAATATTTGTCCTTTTCCTTTCAGTTCAAGAATTACTGATAAGTGAAGAAACACATTTTTATTACTGCTTTTTAAGACCGGTCAGGCCCGGTTTAAAATTGACTTGAAAATCAAACCAATTTGTACTTTAAAGCAGTATTAATTATAAGACTATTTATGTAAAAAAATATTTTATTTAAAAATTAAACACATCGTCGAATTAATGTTCTTCCTCAGCTTCCGAAAATCGGTCGAAATATCATTATTTTTTAATGAAATCATTAGTAAGTCTAAAGTAGCGAATTATTAGTATTTAATAGTATCTACCTAATAAATGTAACTTAACTAAAAGTAACTTATTACAAGAGAAGCCAAATCACTAAATGGAATGTCACGTAATACATTTTGATATTCGTATATATTTATTCAGAACTGAACAGTTGAACTCACGTTTATCCATTCATATGAACTTAGTTTGCGGCTAAACTAAAAAAATAATGCTAAATTAAGCTGCAAAAATGCCAAAATGGCCACATTGATTATACATACTTTGCTACATATAAAAGCGTAATATTTAGCTTTTTAAAACAATATTTTTACTTTATTTAACGAATACTCCTTTGGCTTTTAAGGGGAGGGGCTTCAATTATTGAATTATATTTGTTATAAAATATCATAAAATCTTTGCCCTTCCATCTGAGGAAAATATTGTTATATTTGACATCTTGTTATTTTGCCAAATTATGGTTAAAGTCATAGAATACAGTTATTCATGATAAAAATTGTCCACTATATCAGCAAATACCAGTAATTTAGTTAGTTAGAGAATTTGAAGCAAATCCAATTAAGGCAAAATCAATTAAGGCATAAAAAAGAAACAAGATTTCCGTCATGGACATAGAAAAAAAATTGTAAGGATATCGTGCAGAAATGCCTGAAATGTGAACACTGTAATACCATCTGTAAATGTAAGTTTGGTATTTACAGATGGTTCCAAGACGAACACGGGGACAGGATCTGAGAAAATAAAGTTTCAGAAGGCCTTAAACAGACACAGGAACTGGATCGGGATATTCTCTAATGGTCTTTATTATTGTCTCTCGCTTAGGCTAGATGCAGATTTTGGCTGAATTTGGCCAATGTTAGAGGGCATACGAATACGATCCGAAAATTGGCAAAAGGGCTCGCAGTTTGTTCATGACTACCACTTTCAGATTCTTTTGGTCCATTATTCGATAGTGGCGTTTCTGGGCTTTGGAGGTAAAATTTGATATCGCTCTTAGAAGGCATCATTACGGATTATTGTATAATTTGTAATATCGGAGCGTATGGGAATCTCTCTAAAGCTATTTGCATTAACAACTTTTCCACGACTGCACGGCTCTGTATCATAGGCTGTGAAATATTTGGAAAAACGATTTTTTCAGGACTTGAAACGTTTTAGGGATTTTGTAAGATTTTTAAAAACCTGGAGGTGATTCTTACAGGCCGAAGAAACCGAAGAAGGTATTCTTAGCGGCATAACAATAGGCCGTATTTAATGCCGTATTTAGTAATTTTAGAAGCTTTTGGACCTACTATAAAATGTTTTCGCAACATTAACGGACATCTTATTGCGAAAGCGGACCTCCAGACTACTATATTCTCCTCACATTGCATTCTCTAACTATCATTCGATTCAATCAATTACACTCGTCCTGTTTAACCTGTATTTTTGTTTAAGAAACTCTACCATGAAGAATACTCCATCCGGAAACTCTATAAAGTTTTTTCTCGGTGTATGTGTCTGGTTATTGGGTTGTTGATGTTTCTGTTGGTGTTGTTAATGCTTATTATTAAATATTATACTAAAATTTCTTATTTTCCAATTGACTTCATTTAACTAACATACTCGTCTAAAAAATTGATATTCCTTGCAAATTCTTTTAATATATAAACAGTTTTGTTTAAAATTCCGTAAAATTTATTCAAATTTTATTAACTTTTGAAATTGATTCTAAAGAATTTTTTTGAAAAAACTCCCCTTTTTTCGTATAAACAAACTAAATAAAACAGTTGCATATTGTTTAATTTGTTTATGCATTATTGAGTTTTGAAGACTGTAAATTGCTTATTAAAAAACGAAATTTGTTAAAATTTACATAAAATAGCTTAAGCATTTCAAGCGAACTTTAAACCTAAGGGTGACTTTTTGGAAACGGAAATAATATAATATTTGCTGTAAAATATTATAAAAATGTCGCTTAAAATAAAGTATAAATAAATAAAAATTCAAACAAAGCGAACGAAATAATTTTTTTTTTTTCAAAATTGCAGAAATTGTAAAGAATCGCATTCACATTCAATCGCCGTAACAGATTGAAACAGTTAGGCAGCACCAATAGAGTTAATATCTGTTGGGTTTCCGGACACGTTGGGGTAAAAAGCAATGAAAAGGAAGACAAGCTGGCATGAAGGAGAACAAGTATAACCATGGGAGGACTGGAACCTTTTTGTGGTCTTGGATCCAATAGAATCAGAGAAAATCTGGATGGATACCAAGATTATCAGGGGTTAACCTCTTCCGATTAGGTCATGTGAAGCCAGAAACTAGGACATTTGACCAAAATCGCTTTAAAGCTCTCTCAGGACACTGGCGTGCTCAGAGCCCATTGCAGGTTGAGGAAAACACTAAACAGGCTAAGCATTAAGGGCAGAAGTCGATTATTTGATTACGACTAGGAAACTTCAGAGCAAATTGGAAGTATTGTGATGTTTTATGCCACAACAGATACAATCATCTGGGCAAGCACCTACGGGAAGATGGGGATCTTAAAATACTAGAACCTGAACCTCCTCAGCTGAGCAGATCACACAATATATTTTTGTCCTGTTTTTCCGTTATTATTTTATAATTCTAATGTTCTATTTTAAAGGTCCTTTTCCCAAGCAAAGATTCTATAACAAGATAATGCTCCTATACATAATGCCGGAGTTGTAAAAGAATTTATTTCAAACCATAATGTTCGGCCTCTTTTCAACCATCCAACCATAATTGAAAGTGTTTTGGGTTGGCTTTCCTGCAAAATTTATGAAGGAAAAAGACGATTCGACGATAAGGAATCACTCGTTCAAGATTTATTTGGCTTTACGTCTTTTTATGATTCAATAAAAAACCATATATTTTATATTATTTTAACAATATAACATAGATTTAACAAAGTCACTGCACATTGAGGTTAATTTATTTAAGAGGCCTCATCGGACCTTATTCTTTTGGGGACACCATGGGTAACACAGTTAGTGTGGCTGCTGAGCGATACATAACCTCGATTAGCTTGGGTTAAAATAAAATTTTCCGTGGAATCCATACATCAGGTATAAATGGGGAATATGAAACCAATTTTCTTCACCCTAGGGTTCCCAAATATCTGTGATTTTATTTTTCATAATATTTAATAAACCATAATTGACAGCCATGTGTAAAGCTATCCACCTCTCTGCCTACGCCAATGACCTAAATATTATAGTTAAATCCAAGGAAAAATATCTGGTACTACATATAAATAAACTCTTTTGTAATATCGATAACTAGTGTCAGTAGTCCGGAGCTACATTATCGCCTACAAAATGTAAATATCTTTACATTTCCAAAAAAGATAAATTGTCATTGCACAATTCAATAATGCAATTTTTATATAGAAGAATTTCTTACTCTAAGATTACTGGGGCTCTACCTTAACAAAAAAATACAACTGGAAAGATCATATTTCTTTTTTAACTTCCTCTTTAACCAGCCGGCTTAACGTAATTAAATGACATTTTTATCAAAAAGAAAAAGAGATATTTTAATATCAAAGATATTTAAAACAATTGTCTTTGATAAGTTCTGACCTCCTAACCATATTGCACAAAAATTGTTTCGAGCAAAGAGAATACCAAGAATTCCGTCAAGTCAAGTTCAAGTTATTAGTTCTTTTGATTCCGGGTCACTGCAACATAAAGGAAAATGATTTTGCCGATCAAACAGCCAAAAGCTCAAAAATGGCCTCCATTTATACCTGCTCTAACTTAGATCGTAGTGATCTAAATAATTGCATTTATGCTCATTATAAGGCAAAGGACAGAAATCACAATAAATGATCTTACTTATTTACAAGCTAATAGAGTGGACTTAGTAAAATTTACTCGACTTAGACTTCTTCTTCTTAGTATATGTCCGTGATCTCCTGGGAGATTAAATATATTTCCTGGTGTTTGATTCATATTTGTTTTGACTGTTCGTCAGGATTCCTGTACTGCTTGTAAGCAAGTCCTTAGCGACTAAGCACGGGCGTGTACTTCCTGGAAGTTTTTGGGTGCTACCGTTGACTTTTGCAGTTCATCCACTACTATCCCTTTTGCCTAATCCTGCCATAATGGGTTTTGCATTTCATTGGTTCCTGTAGAGCCTACTACATAACCTTCCATGTCCTATCCATCACCCGCTGCTTGTACGGGATGCTTATTCACCATATTCGCAACTATCCCCACTATGGGGCCATGTCACCATCCGCAACCTGTGACCCGTCCAGTAGCTGGCAGCTCAGCTTCCCCGGAGGTCTCAATTAAGCGAACTGGACTTAGATTGGTCACACGAAAATAACACAAGGACACTTACTTAACATATGCAACAATTCCTATTGTAACTGGAGTTCAATTCATTCCAATCCACTCCATGGTAGAATGTCCTAAATTTAACGAACGCAAATTTCCAGAACACCAACCCATTTTTATTACTATTGAATCCCTCTTCTAACAATATCCAGAAAATTTCCCAGTTTCTTAAGAAAATTTATCTATTTGATCAAATTTAGTTTATACTTTAAACCTTAATAAACTAAGTAATTAAATACAATTTTACATACATACATATACATACATATGTATATGGTAACGAGCTGTAGGCCTAATATGTCATTGCTCTTTATATTAAAATTTAATTTTAATTATTTTGTTAATAATATATGAAAAAAACTATGCTTTCCACAAACCCATGCTTGGGTTAAAATATATCTTCCGCATAAGAATATCGTCAAATTTTATGGTAGTTGTAATTTAGTTTGTGTTTGACATCCAATTAAAGCAGAGGATGTCACAAGCGCAACCATGGTTATGGGTATCAAAATAGAAAGAGTCTTTCGGGATAGGCATGATTTCGCAAAATTCAACAGAAGTATAGTTATTTGACGAGTGTATATTTAGGTACAGCCATTTTAATTTTATCAGCTGTTTTCAGTTATCAATGCAAATGGTCTTGCAGAAGTCCAAATGCTTAATATTATAGCTTTTTGGGAAAATCTAACAACAAAATCCATATTGTTTTTGTTAAATTTGAATGATATAACGCATTTGCACTTTCGCAAGACAATTTGCATCAAACACTGAATACCGCTATTGTTTCGTTCGTTCGTTCGTTCGTACAAATATGCAAACTATGCTCAATTTGGCAGTGACACACAAATTGAATGCATTACAAACGTACCCAATATTTTTTATATTTTATATAGATTAACCATACAAAGTTTAATAGTGATGACCTTACATTTATCTGTCTCAAACAAAACCCCATTTAATGACTAATAGATTTTTAAAACCATACATCGATGCGCCACAGATGTTAACTGCTGTTGTTGATTCATACAACAGAATTTCTCACTTACTTGACTCTTTAAGACATTTTGTTTTTATTAACAACAATTTTGCATTGTCTACAATTTCACAGTTCATAGAGCACGTGAACAAACCTCTACTATATGTACATATGTATGTATGTGAGTAAAATTCAAAACAAAAAATTAAATAATTCCATCCAGGAAAGTATAAAAACAACTGCAGTTTTAGAAGTTTACGTGTTACACTTGAACAACAATAACACAAAAAGGGTAAACAGCAGGAAAAGAATTCGAGGCATGAGAGGTAAAAATATTTTTTGTTTTTTGTTTTTTTTTTGTGAATTACCTTGTTCATTAAGTATTTTTTTGTCTTGAAATAAAAAATAAAGAGAAACAAACAATAAAATTGATTTTGTTTGCCGTTAATTACAGTTATTTGTACGAGTATTGTTTTGTTATATATAATTGCGATTATGTGCAATTACAAGTGTGTGTGAATTTCAATATGTGTTTCGACTTTTTTTTGGGAATTTGTAACCCTGAAACCTTGATACAGTTATTTTTTAGGTGCATACAAACATACAACCTATAAACTATTATGTATGCACTTTTTGTTGTGTTTTTTTTTTCTACAAACAGAGAGACCCTTTTAATTGTACCAAAGAGTTTTAACTAGTTTTTGTTAGCAAGCTGCCCTAAGCAGCAGAATTAAGGCTGAAGAAGAGGTTAAGTTTTTTTTTAAGGGGAGTTTGCATTTAAGTTCAAGCAATGTTTGCAAACTCTGCATGTTTGTTTATTTTTCACACAATAGTCGTCAACAGTCGTCTCATCTGCAATTGTAACAGCGTTTGTCGGGCGTTTTCTCGGTGTTTTGTTACTTTATTATTAGTACCTTGTAATTTATATAGGTATGTATAGTATATTTTTTGTTATTTTGTTATTTTTTTATTTTCATTTGTTTTTGTGTTGCTCATGCCGCCATACAAAATATGTTTTTAATGTTCATATAGAGAATATTCGTTAAAGACCATTGTTTGTTTTAGCAAAAAGATGACATTTGGAAGAGACGAAAAAACGTGTGTATAGTAAGTACCGTAACACATCAACGCTAGATACATAGGTAAATACGGTAAAATAAATATGGGCTTTATGTAGCTTAAGTAACGAATCCTTTTTGTTACGGATTCGTTATGGGTGTTTTGTTTGGATTTGTTTACATTAGTTGCAAACTGTTTGCATTTACCGTGCCAGCTTTCACAAAAAAAGATTCTAAATATGTATGTATGTACTTTGGTGCTGTTGTTTTTCTTATTCATTTTAATGCATTTTTTTTAATGTGCTAGTATTCGATTTACTGTGTTTTAAAGTAAAGTCTAAGGCAGTAATTCTCAAAGTTTTCGTTAGATAAAAAATAAGCCTGAAGTAGTTCAAAGCAATTGTTGTCCCAGTTTAGACGGGCGAAAATTTTAAAGAAAAACATTTTGAATTCTCTTTTGTTTTTTCATTTGCGTTCAAACGAGCGAACATTTTGTCGGAAACATTTTATTATTATTGAAGCAAATTTCAAAAGGCAAATGTCAACAAAGCGTGTCGCCGAGTACCGAACACAAAAACGATACTCTTTTTCCCACCAGTAATATGCTACCAAACTAAATGTTTCCGTGTCTAAACTCAGACTGCACTTTATTTAAAACTAGCTGTACCCGCCTCGTCGTAGGTGCCCTGACTATATTTTGTTCGATTTTGCTTTGAAAGTAATCTACACCAAATTTTAAGACTTACTTTTATAGTGCTTCAGCTGTGGTGACAACAATTCTATAATTGATAATTTTCAAAAAAATAATTAATGTGCACGTTGCTGACAATATTTTATTTGAATTTGCCTTTTGTTCGAAAATAATCCACAGCAAATTTTATGACTATTTACATTAATCGTGCTATGATATATATATTTACTTTGTATATAGGTATCCGTCTCTGGGTAATTACTTACGATGTTGCTTCATAGGTTGTATATAAAATTCTATTACATACATATGTAATCCGTGCTTAAAAATTTAGAAGTTTGAAATAACAATAACATAAATTAATTTATGACTTGTGTTTAGTAGTAGAGGTGTGCTTAATGTGACAGATGATTTTTTTGTTTTATCACAAATCGATTCCTTAATAATTAAAAAACATCGAAAAAGTAAAATTAAAAAAAATATTTTATGAAGAAATATTTTTTATATAATTTTATTAAAATATATAGGTATTTATAAATAAAGATAACAGAAGTAAAATCTTGTTCTCTTAACTCTCAACGACAATATGTAGATGTATAAAATAAAATGCATTATCAGGAGTTTCAACTAATTTTTATCATTGTAATTGATGTATTTATGTATTGATACCAAAAAGTTTTCTTCTTCCTTCTTTTAGTTTACTTCTTCAACCATCTGTTCCTAACCTCTTCTATATTTTTATGAAAATAAAAAAAAAACATTGGGAAATGTTTGGGATTCACTGTCTTGATACTCGCAATATACAGCTGTGTTCAATATAATAGGAGTGTTTCTTATTAATATTCATATTTATAAGTAAAAGTTAAACGTTTTAGGAAACCTTGCGATATTTTAATAGTAATTTTAATAGAATGCAAGAAAGAAAATTCAAAATAAAGTATTAAAAAATAATTTGCATATAGTAGAATATGTTAGTTGATCTAAAAATAGAAGTGCGAATAAGTTTAAAAGAATTTTTTAGGCTTTAAAAAAGTTATTCAAAAAATTTTTAAGTAATTTTTAATATAATTTTGTGCTTAGTAGGGCGAGGTAAACATTTTCGAAAAAAATTATTTGAATTAAGAATTATCGAAAAAAAAGGAAATTTTTCAAAGAAATCTGGCAATACTCTGATCAAATGATCGCTAACGCTTTAATGTTTATAAAGAATGACCAAACACGTAACCATAAGCACAAAATATCGTTTATGGACGACCGTCTTATAGTACGATACTGTAAAATGCAAACATAATGAGTGGAATATGCCACTAAAGATTTGCGGAACTTGGCAAAACAATAGTTTCGGGACATTATCATTGAGGCTATATCGTGGCCTACGCAAACCTTTCGAACATTTGTGATAGAACGTTAGGAAATATGTGGTGGCGTTAAAACATTGTTAGAAGCTTGTAGATATGCGACAAATTATAAATTACGTAAATAATTGGAAATTATTTTTTACTTTTTATCTATTAGTATATCGCCGTGCCATAATACTGCTATTATTTGGAACAATAAATTTTAATTAAATTTTTTATTTAAGTCAGAACTTAATTTTTAAACACACTCAAAAAGGACATCAATACGTCTGTTGCAAACAAATGAAATTTTTAACCCTGCTATTTTTTGGAACCCAACTGTACTTCATACATATATGTACATATGTATATTGTTTTTCTTTTTATTGTGTTGTATACATTGTCTTCGTTGTTTTAATATTTTATGTGATTTCAGTATATGGATAACAACTGGGTATATGGCCATACACCACCCAATATCTTTGCTTAAGCACATTTTCAAGATGCGGAAGCAAATTGCGCGTGCTAAAGTTGTCGAATCCTCAAACGTATCGACGTCGTTAAGACTTTGGTAGACCTGTACTTCACAAATGCAAGTATGGGGAGGAAGAAGGGTTTCTTTTTATTATTTTTGTTTACACTACAAAACATCCTTCCTTCCTTCCTTTCTTGTGGACACACCATCCAATATGGAAATGCCATTTCTTATTGTTTGTTAAAAAAAAATTACATGTAAAGTGTGAATTTTGCCATTAAAAAAGGATGTAACTGACTTTATTTTAGCTTTCGCTTTGTGTGTTGCAATAAAGATGGTCGGGGAAAAAGAAACATTTGATTGAGATGCTTTTTGCTTTTTTTGTTGTTCCTTCGTTTTGCTTTGTTGTTGATAATGGGTTGATGGATTTAGCGGCAACAGCAACAGAGCTCTTATTTAAGTGTTAATCCTGCATATTTTAACGGTTGTTGATCGTTTTTCGTTTTCTTATTTAAATTTTGATATTATTGTCAAGATAATCAGTGTAAAGTCATTTTGGAGATATTTCCATTAATTGTGTATAAAGTGAGGGGATTTATCTATCATCTTTGTAGTTGTTTTATATTATCATGGGAGTTCATAGAAACAAGTGGTGTTTATTTTTTAAGTTTAAATGATATTAGTGTCGTTTTTTTACTTTTATTAGGTTATTGATTTATTTATTTGTTAAGATAAACTTTGTCTTAAAAATTGTTTTCTTATTTAACTTTTAGTTTTATTTTGCTTTAATTTCTATTGTTATTAAGACAGCTTGTAACCTTAGTCTGTTAAGCTTATTAGAAGAAAAGTTAAGTACATGCTTAATGCCTGGGGACCATAAAAGAACATACTTATGGCGTCCTTAAACACCAAGAGTACCTTACTTTTGCGGAAAAATCTTAAGGTGAATGAGTGAATTCAGTAAAATGACAATAATATACTATTGTTTTGAGACAGGTATTTATGTAGGTAGTAAAAGGTACATTCATACATATATAAATAATTTCCTTTTTCAATTTACATTTAAAACAATACTCAGGTTTTTTTTAAATATGTAGGGAGTTCACAAGCTGTTCTATCGTGACATTTATTTCATAATATTTTAACATTTTATAAAATAGTGAAAAATAAAAGCAGGTTAGCGATGTTTATTGTGCTGTCATCTTCGATATTTTTTTTTGTAATTTGCTATAAGTGTCAATATGTGACCGCGCACTGAAAAAGGGACCCAAGGGTAGATTGAGCTAATTGAATGAAAAATTAGTTTTTTAGTGTGTAATTTGAGTACCGAAAAAATTAAAAATCAGTTATAATTGGTAATTTCGGAATCATAACAGGTGTGTTAAAAGCATTTACACTCCTAAAAAGTATTGAAGAAATGGTAAACTTTAAAAGGCTCTCCTGTAAACTTTACTATTTTACCTTTATATCCCTTTCTAATTGCTCGGTCACATGTGTTTTTAACTGGCTTTAAAATAGAAAAAAATTCAACTAGAACTCTATCATTTCTAAACTGATTTTGAAAGTTAAAGCAAACAAAAAATTAAAAATTGAAGTGTCTCCTAATATACTTATGCTTTTTACGCATCTTTTAAGCTGTAAACCCAAGACATCTTATATTTTCGCAGTAGTCCTCAATCAATACATACATACATACATCTAAAAATAGTAACTCATTTCCTGTCTGCTTTTCTTGTGCGTTCGCATCACGTAAAAACTACTGGATGGATTTTAACAAAATGTTAGTGTCCTGATCCCTGATCCCTGGAGAAAAAGCAGTGAAAAATGCAATTTCCGGTTTAAAGATACTGAACTTTTCGGTTTAAAACTAGGATATTTTCAAAACGGTTATATTTTCTTTTTGAAAGCGGGATATTGTGCAACAGATGGCACCAGTTGAATAAAATTTGAATTTGATTTGTATTTTTACTTTGTGGAATACAGTTTTCTCGTATTCCTTTCTCTAAGTTTGGTTGGTTAAATAGATGATGCTTACAACTAAAACACTACCCTAAGTTGATAAATACGAAGAGTGCTGATGATGGCCGTAGCTGGCTAGAAAATTTGCATCCGCTCTGCTCGTGTCTTAAAATTTAATTTTACCAATTTTTCTTTAATATTATCACCTAATTTGTAATTTAAATTATTCTTTCTCAGAGAGAATAAAAACGAACTTAAGATTGACTACAAAATTCATATGTATGTATGTAATATAAATTGTTTGACAAATAAAATTAAAATTTTCCTTTTTAGAATTTTTTATAAATTTAAGAATTTTATCCAGGGATGGGTACCTTTATATAAAATAAATACATAAACCATAACTGAAGCACTATAAAGATAAGAGTCTCTAAATTGGTGTGGAATACTTTCAAAGCAAAATATTGTCAGGACGCCCGCGACGTGGCGGGCACAGCTAGTACTATAATAAAACTAAAAAGACCGTGTATGTACATGAAATATTGTTTGAAAATTTTGTTGCTGGTGTAGATATTAATCGATAAGGAATACAAAATCTGATCTTGTAAAAACTACTGGAAGAATTTTAGTAAAATTGTGTATGGAGGTGTCTTAGTACCTCGGTTCAAATATAGGATACCTTTCAACAGAAAATAGTTTGTAAACGAGAAGCTTCGATTTGAAGTCGGTTTTTTGCTAGAATTATTATTTATTTAACATGAATTATTTTAAATATTTACACTTGTTTTGGCCTTTTTGCAAATATTTATTTTTATAAAACATCAAGGTATTATTCTAATTTAATAATATTTTTCGCGTTTATGTTTGCATAGCACACTTAACTATAAGGAGTTGTTCTCAACAAACAAATTTTTATATTTCCAACATAAAACATATGACAACTTGTTAGTTCCCCAGTTATTGGAGTAGAGCATAAGTCTCCGTCGTTTTGTATCATAAATTATGCATTTATTGGGGAAAATAACATAAAGTTTTTCATCTTTCTGACATCGAGCTATTCAACAACTCAAATATTCAAAATATGTTGATGAGCATTATTATGCATTGTCCTTGAGTAATCGGCCCCAATCTCAGGAATTGAGTTCACTAATGGTTTCCTGCGGTTTTAACAACTCTAAGACGATCCTATCAAATCAAAAACAGTTTTCATCTATGAATATTCTTCTTGCTAGTCGATATTAAAGCTTGGCGATATTTAGTGTTATCGTAGTGGATTCAATGTTCATTCCCAGCGAAAAGAAAAAAAAAAACAATTTTAAACAATATGAAAATTCTTATTGATTTGACTTCACTTTTATCTTTTTGTTTTAAAGAGGATAAAAAAATATTTGCTTAAGGACATGATTCACTGTAATACTCAGTCGTTCGATGTGTCAAAAATGTCCTGTGTGCTCAAAAATCATTATAGTGGGGATTAGACGAATATGTGTGTGATTTGACAATCTAGAAAATAATCATTAAATTGTGTGGCATCTACAATGCCATTTTGAAATTACTTTTCAACAGGATAGAATTCTGTCAGATTGTTTGTGATTAAATTGCATGATTGCGTAGGATAGTGAATCCTGGTCTTTGTGTGTAGATTTCTTTAAATAAAAAAAATAATAACAAGTTCCCTCAAATGACCCTCATTCAGCTAAAAACTAGATATTTACACACACATATGTATATAAATGTTTGTACCAATTCTAACCTGTCCATAACTTAGTGGTCAAATGACGAATAATTATCTTCTAAAAATATTTCTTGAGATTTCCTAAAATATTAAAATAAATGTTTTTTTAACTTTTAAATAAAATCTTTAAAACTAATGAGAGAAAATTGTCTAAGCCATAGTAAATTATAGTTTTAAAAAGAATGAGAGTACAAAAAATCGCTAATTAACTTTTGCTTAGCAGGTAACAGGTTTTGTTAACCTGTACACTACCTGTTTTCCAGAACTATTAGAAAGAAAGAAACGTCATGGTATACAGAGCACAAAAGATCGAATGTAGAAATTGTAAAGAAAACAATATAGTATAATAGCAGGATTACGTCTATACAAATAACAAAGACAAAAATAACGTTTACACCTGTTGGCCCATTGTTAAAGCAAACGATGAAAAAGAAAATTGTTAAAAATTTAAGAAACTTAAAAACTCTAAAGGTTGCCTTGACAGGAAGATAACACTAACAAAATAAATTTTCATCGTCATTTGCAATGGATAAATGTGCGTCTACAGCAATTGTAGTTTAAATTTAATTAAAAGATAAATTAATGTAATGAAAATAGCTTTTGTTTTCATTTTCACATTTCGAACGGAGTGTTGGTCTCTCTTTCTGTCTCTGATGCCATACGAAAGTGCTATTGAGCTTAAAAACAGAAGGAAAAAATTAACCACGAAATGTTAATAAATGTTTTTTAACTATTCAATTAACAAAAAAATCGACCCAAGCTTCTTCGATGTAAGGAATTGAGGAAACATTGGCTATTATTCTGCTTATCGCCTTCTGTGATAAGTTTTATGGAAATAAAATCTTGTGTTTTAAACAAAAATAGCAAATTTATTTTGCTTTATTTTGTTTTTGAAATGTGCAATAATAAATACAATTTAATTTATAATTTGATCGTACTTAGTTCCAAGGCAATGGGAGAAGAATGGTAAAAAACGCAATATTTTTAAAAAGCAAAAAAACGTACAATAAATGTAATAAAAATTATTAAATTAAATTACTATTAACAAAATTGGATTTATTAGGTATATCCCGGAAAAGTTTAAACTGGCTAATGTCTTATTTAACATGTAGAAAACAAAATGTTCCATTCAACATGAGTACGTCTAAGAACATTGATGTTCTATCCGGTGTTCGGCAAGGCAGTCATCTCGGACCTCTTCTTTTTTTGCTGTTTATAAATGACCTTCCGAAAGTTATCAACTTTTCCCACATTTTAATATATGCTGACGATGTAAAAAGTTTTTATAGCTTCAAACAATATGTTGATCATGCTTATCTTCAAAGTGATCTTAACAACTTCTTTTTATGGTGCAAAAATAATTTAAGGGAGCTAAATCTAAAAAAATGTAAATGTATGTGATTTTTTAGAAATAGTTGTATAGCTGTTAACTACTCATTGGGAGGACATCAGCTGGATTTAGTCGAAACTTTCTTGGATCTTGGAATTTTACTTGATTCTAAATTAAACTTCGTTGCACACATTACTATAACTGTCAATAAGGCTAAAGGTGTTTTTGCATTTATAAAAAGGTGGGCAAAAGAATTCTCTGATCCTTATATTACCAAGCGACTTTACGTTTTATTGGTCAGACCTGTTTTGAATTATGAATCAATCGTATGGGATCCTTATTACAATATTTATTGCCAATATATTGAGTCAGTGTAAAAACAGTTTTTGCTTTTCTGTTTACGTGATCTTCATTGGAATCCTGGAATAAATCTCCCTTTATATTCAAGAAGACTTTCGTTAATAAAACTAACTGCGCTAGCAAGCCGTCGCACTATGCTAAATGTTTCTTGTATGTTAAACCTTATAAATGGTAATGTTTGCTGTGAATTTCTGTTGAGTAATATATAATTTAATGTTCCGTGTCGCAATACTCGTCATTATAAACCTCTTTTTGTTAAATTGTTTAAAACTAATTATGACCTAGCTGATCCTTTTACGCGTATATGTCGTCAATTTAATCTTTTGTATAATTTTGTTGATTTTTTTGTAAATGTAAAAGTAATTCCACATAATATCATTGTTTTTTTTTTAAATTCCTAATTTAACTTTTTAATTTTTTTTCTTCTTAAGATTAAGTTAATATGTATTTTAAATTGTCTGTAAGGATTGTATCCATAGACTCATATTAAAAAAAAAAAAGTTTTTAAGTATTTTTTAAAATATTTTTTATCAGCTTATAATTTCTCTTAAAAAAATATACCCATGTTCATATTATTTAGAGATTTAAGCTCCTATGGATTAATCCAACCTAATGTGAGAATTTTAGTTTCTAAAGTTTTTTTTTTTTATTTAAACAAAAAATAGGATGGATGTCTTTTACATTTTGCGATTAAATATTATCAATAAAATTAAGTAAATTTAATAAAATAATTTCGGTGTGTCGATTCCAATTTTTCTTATAGTACAGACATGAAAAGGATGTATAAAAGGGCAAACAATAGTTGGAGAAAGTCTTGGATTTCCACGTCTTGGGTTACTCAAAACGAGATAAATCTAGGCCAAAAAAGCTAAATCGGCATCACTGGTTGAAGAAGTGTTTTTATATACGAAATTTCTTTACAAATGTTGTTTATAAATGTTGAAAATCAGCAACACAGAACCGATTTGTTTATTATAAATAATATTAATATAAAATTTGTATATTAACGGAAAAATCGATTGAATATTTAACCTTTTTAGGTCCATTATTATAACTTGCCAATAGCTAAAGATAGGATTTCGTTGGAGCGATAAATAGTTTTTCGTTATTATAAGTAAGCTAAAACCAACCTTTAACTATCATGTACTTTAAGGACAAGTTATAGTAATGTGCAATATCCTCGCCATTGTAACTAAAAACTACTTATCGCTTCAACAAAATCCTAACTTTAGCTATTGGCAGGTAATAATAATGAGGCCCATTAGGTTAAATATTCAATCAAAATTATTTACATTAAAGAAGTTAGGCTGAACTAGCTTATTAAGAAATTTCGAAATAATTTTTGTTTTTCGAACTTTGTGAAGACGAGAACGAACAAAGGTTCGATTGTGTATGTTTTTGATGGACACTTAAACACATTTTCGCTCTCTTGCGGTTTTGTAATTAATTTTCGTAAAAAAGAATTCTTAATTTTTTAAGTATTGTCTTAGTTATTTGCTTCAAAAATTCGTCAATGCGAATGTCGAAATAATTTGCATATTGTAAAGGCATGCCATCCCTAGAAAATATATGATTTTTATGTACCTCATTTAACAACACTATTTCTGTTGTTTTGCTCTTATAGTTTTCAACTTCCTTTGTACAAACGGACTCAATGAGAAGTTCTGTTTATGATTTTTAAAATTTTTAGCTGAAAATGTGATTTTTAGCGAAACGAGAATCTTTTAGCGAAATTTCGAGACTGATTTTTGGTAAAAATTTTATGAATGTGTGATATTTTGATAAAATTTCGTTTGTCTAGTAAAGTTTAACTTTTTCAGTAATGTAGATTTTTAATGAATTTTCGGTTTTCGATAAAACAATAATAACATACGAACAAATGAAACTAACAACAACATTGGAAAAACGTATATGGTGCCTACATACTACACTGATTGGAAATGCGCTAGGCTATCAGTCATAGCCATGCGGATTCGATTCCCGATTCAGACAAGCCAGGAAATTTACCGCTAGTGTTATCTCTGAAGAAGACAAATTTTGCAGGATATCCTGCAATATATTGGAATATTCCAATAGGAAACCATTCGAAACTATTCCTGATGGATTGGTGAACATAATTTTTCGATGGCTACATACTTTGGAGCCTTAGTAATAATAATTTCAACTCGATTATATGATTCCCTATGCACAAGAATCCATTGTATAATTAAAACTAAAATATATGTATATTTTTTTTATTTATTAACGATTATATAAAACAGTAAATTTAAATAATATAATTATACGAGTACGAGCATCTAGGCCTTCAATTCCGGTTTAAATTTATCTTTAACAAATATACAATTTTGCATTTAAAAAAAAACAAAGTAATGAACTAGGAAAATGGTAGAACCAAAAATTTCAAATATTTCTTGAGTAAATAGCTGACAACTAACCAATATGTAATCAACAGTTTGTGGGGTATTACAACTATTACATATAGGGTTGTCTTGATATTAAGTACTGATGAGTGTATGTACCCAGCAAAATTTTTACGCACAACTTCTATCGGAAGAACTTCTTAAATGCATTATTTTGTAGCTTTATTCGCTACTCGCTGCATTACTTAAAAGCTATTTAATAACTACTTCCTTAAAATAAATTATATTACTCATTATTTTCTTGTATAAAATAAGGTTTTCCGATACAGTTGGTGTAACTTTTAACTTTTTCCAGTAAAATTCAAAAATAAAATATAAATTTACTGTTGATTGTAGTTTTGTTACTTTGTGTTAAATTGCTTTGTTATAATTCTTATTAAGTCAAAATAATTTTTCAACTTAAAGGTATCTTTAGCTTATCTAAAAATTGGGTAAAGGTTTCCTGATGAGCTAAATTAAGAACTTGGTAATAGAGCAAAATGGCAATAGAGACAAGTTTGACCCACAACAATCAATTTGTAAATTTATAATAACTTGTGTTAATAGCCCGCTATTAAATTAAATTTAACTCTAGTTGTAGTTGTGAGAAGTAAGAATTTATTTCAAAATTTCAAAAAAATATTATTACTCATAATTTTTGTTGTGGAAAATGACAGAGCATTTTGCGGAATAAAAAAGAACAGTATGTATATGCAATTTTAAGCCATGAATGAATAAATTCAAAACAATTGTTTATTATTTTCTATTGAAATCGGACTGTAGAAGTTTTGAACACTAGTGCTGGCAATCTCTACTACTTTCCAATACTCGATACAACTCAATACTTTTTAATTGGGTACTCAATATTACTAAATAATTTCGTTTACATACTAGCAGCGAACATTTATCGTTGTAGTTGTCAAATATTTTTATGAAATTATTTCTAAAAATACTACCATAAAAGTATCGATTAACTACTTTTGTGTATTGAATACCCAAAAAAATGATCGAGTACTCGGAACCCACTTTGCCAGCACTAATAAACACTTCCAAAGATGATTATTATATTAATTATGTTCCTCAAATCATTAACAAATAACAAAACTTTGGTACAAAAATAAAATTAATTCGATCAAACTTTACTAAGAAATAAATGTTTAATGAAATATTTTTTTAACAAAGAATAATATATTATATTTCTAGTACTTATTTAATTATGCCTGTATTTTTATCTCATGCAAGACGTTATAAAAGTATATTCAAGTTAGTGCAATTTTGAGTCTTAATGTTCATCTCTGGTTTAAGCCAAGCTTTTGCAAAACAAACTGGTTTAGAGAGCCATACGATATTTGAGTAATTTTTTGAGAGTATTAACACAATTATTATTTGTTGTTTGTGAGGGTGAGTGACTCAACTTGAAAAGGCTAAAAAATACACAATTTTTTTGCAGTGTTGCCAATGACATACAAACCTACATATAACATAAGACATGAGAAGTATGAAAGTTTTGATGTGATTGAAACTTAAAATAAGTTCTGGCAATGAATTAAATACAAATTAATATACTAAAGCTGGATTCTTCCATTTTATTCGGACAAAATTTTTGTGAGAACAAAAATTTTTTTTCCTGAGAGTTTTCTACATCACGATTCACCAATTTCGAAAAATTTTCCCGGACAAACAAAGCTGCCGTATGAGTACATATATAAACAAGTCATATTAATTTTACAAAGTGGCAACAAACAGCAAGTGAATAAAAATAAAATATTGGAGTGAAATTGTATATTTTTTTATTATTTTAACATTTTGCTCATTAAACATATATTATTAATGAAAGTTTTTTCTATTAATGGCTGTTAAAATAAAAACAAAAATGGAAAAAAGAATTGGAGTAAAAGACATATTAAAGTAAAGAACAGCAATGGGTTACTATCACGCATTGGTTCCTGAGATGTGCCTAAATGATTTAAAATCCTTTGTTAATTTTCATCGCACGTATGCCCCTACGATTGCTTACGTTCGATTCTAATAGCGTTAACTATTGCCGTCCAAATGAGAGAATTATCAAACTACATATAAAAAAAATTTTGTCCGGACAAATTGGGTGAATCCAGCTTAAGGCCCACTACATTAAGTTAGGATTTTGTCGAAGAGATTAGTAGTTTTTCGTTATTATAAGTAAGCTAAAAATAAATTGTCATAACTGTCATACACTTTAAAGGCAAGTTCTAGTAACGAGGCTTGCCTTCTTATTATAATAAAAAACTCTGAGATAAATTCCTAATTTTAGCTACTGCCAATTTATAATAATAGGCCTAAGTAATACAAATTAACCAAAACAAACACATAAAAAAAATAAACACATTCATCAGCAAAGTTATGAGATCAATTTTTCTTAACACTCGTTAAAAAATGAGTCTGGGCCTTGATTTCTGACATTTTTAAAATGTGAATTATTTGATTTATTTTTTATTTATTTAAACATGTAATTAATTTCGAAGGCATATTACTTAGGGGTCTAATCCGCGTTTTCGATATCGAGTATTATCTCTCGTAGTTTTTCATTTTAGTATCATCGAATAAAAGTATTTACGATACTTTCATTCGAAAAATAAAAATAATTTTTACACAAAAATTATTATTTTTATAAAAAAATCATTAACATTTAAAATTGTTATAAATTTGACAACATAAATCTAATCCATTTACTAGTAGAAATATTAATAAATTCTTGAAAAAACTTATATTCAATTTCCCTTAAGAATTTGATATGATAGAAGCAAATGTTATACTTTCAACTTTAATTGTAAAAACATATCTATTTTGATCACAGTCACACAGGTTAAAAATTTACGAATTTTGAAGACAAAACTTAACACAGGTTAAGAAAGTTGATCAAATCGAGAACAGAAACATTAATAAAATTAAAAAAGTAAACATTCGATGATTACGGCCTTATATTTTTAACCATAATTAACAGAGACTTGACGTTGACACTAAGACACAATGACCATATAATAATGCAAAATTGCAAAATATTATTAAAAATAAATTTATACTTGTTTTATTCCATCAAAAATGTTTTAAGGTGCTGACTTATAAGTGGATTTTAAGATTGAAAAACCGCTAAATAACCACATTGTTTATTAATTATTCAGTGCTTGTTTCTTTCCCACAAAGCCCCATACTTAGTTTCTCTTGCCAATAAATTTGTAAAAAAAACTTATGCATGGGAAATTGTTCATTGTTCTTATTTTACTTACCAGTTGGTAAAATAGCATTGTTTTCCCGACGCCAAGTTATTGATGGTGTTGGATAGCCACTGGCATAACATTCCATTTGCACTTCACTACCTTCACTTGCCACTAAAGATTGTGTTGAATTATCGGAAATAACGGGAGGACGTCGTACCGACAATTTTACATCAGCTGTAACTTTGTGAACCACCGAAATAACCACCTGACAGGTGTAGGTGCCAGCGTCAGTTTCTTGTATATCTTTTATCTGCAGCTTATAGGTTGATGAGTTGGGATCGTAACGCAATGAAAAGCGGGAATCTTTTATGACCAGCGTAGAGCCAGTTGATAAGAATACCGAATCGCCATCAGTTTTTGTCCATATAACCGAATATTCTTTGGCATATTGAACGGAACAGTCGAATTCTACCGTCCCTCCAATATCCTTGATCTGCTCTTGGGTTATATAGGAGATTGTTGGTGTTCTTTGAGCTTGCGCGCTTTTAAAAGTCAACGTTGTCATCAATATCGCAAAATATGTAAAAATTTGTGTGAAAGTGATTTGTGAACAAACCGGATTTCTTCTACTCGTAAACATTTTGTGTGTATGTGTTTATAATTTTTACTTTTTATTGTTATATAAATAAATAATTAAAATTGTATTTTTGAAATTTAATTGTTGTTTCGCTTTTATTTATTTTCTTTATTTATTGATTAAGCTCACCACACCCTAAACTTAGGAGAATTGATCGTTTGTCTTGATTAAAAACGCTTAATAATTTAATGATTTATCTTGGAAACTTTTTTCTTTACGTTTATCTTTTAAGCTTTGTTGTTTCTTGGAGAGTCAATTTAAAACTAGTAGTTCTATAAACTTTATTTCGTTGTTGCCTCGCGTGTTCGAAAAAAAACGATTAATGTGATCTCCTCGAATAATAGAAGAAATACATATACAATGTAAGAAGGAAGACACACTGATCAGTGATGTTAGTTAATTATGGTTCCTCTCTTTTTGAAGATTTAATTTACACTAAAACTCTACACTTGACTTTTTTCTTTCCCCGTATTTTTTCGTTCTAGTTTTCTTCTATAAATTCTCTACTTTAAGCCAAGTTTTACTAAAGCTCTGTCTGTTTTACGATTCAAACACTCTCTCTTTTCAACCGTTACTCCAATTTATAGCCAAGTACACTCACGTTCTCAATCAACTCACACAAACAGAAACCAAATCCCAACCGAACACAATGTTAAAAAACGTCTTTACACGTCGAACGTTGCTTAGCGAATGATTTGTATTGATGTTGTTGTGGTCTAACAAAGCTAACGTTAAAATTTTGTTTAAATTAAAGATGGCGCTCAATTGTGTGTACAAATGCAAATTTGTGTGCGTGTGCATAAGTGTGAGAGCAATTGTTTGTAAATGTATGAGTAGAATGCACTTTAATACAGGTAACACGGTTGGAAAATTAGAGTGACCAGCTAACTTTAAACAAAACTAAAACTTCAAGCTTAAACAGGTACTTTGACTTCCAGGAAGTATTCCTCCTTTTTAAATCTACAATACTTTAATAGTTTATGATGTTGTTATAAATAAACAAACATAATTTCTAGGTAACAATTTGTGTTCTAGTCATAAAAACTAAATTTATCATATTTTTTCGATGAAAAACAGAAATTTACCTCTTGACCCTTTTTAATACACTTGTTTATTTTTTCTCTTAGGTAGTTTTCTTTAATGGATACATACTCACTCGTATGTTTGTACGGGAATTTACAATATTAGCGTTTTTAAATATTTTTCCTAATTTACGTGAATGTACATATGGGCATTTGCATGCTCACGGAAGTTGCAATTACATGAAGGATACTTTTGTTTGCCAATATCTATTCACTAGATTAGCCTTTTTATATATTTTTCCTTGTTTACTAGAATATTCCTATTACAAGTTGTTTGAATGTACACATGTATGGGCATTTCCATGGTCACATACGTTTCAATGACATTCGTTCAAATTTTTGTTTAGAAAGTAAATAGTTGCTTTATTTAGTAAGAAGAGAATAAAGCAATCGAACTGCATGGTTCTAAAATATAAGCAACTAACGTGGGTTACGTGTTGTGACCAAAGTAGAAATAGGTTTTTTTATTTATTAGCTTGATTTTATTGATCAAATATTTTTAATATGATTATGAAAAAAAAGAAATATTAATTTTCTTTTGCAACCCATAGAGTGCTACCGGATGTGAGAGACATTTTAGCAATTAGTTTTAAATTCTCTTTTATTATTTATGAAATTAAAAAAATATATTCGTCCATGTTCTATATTTCATGATAATTTTACAAATTTTGAGTGTTTTAAAAAACACTCAAAATAATGAAATCGAATTTTTTAGTGTTCTACATCCCACATGATTTTTTATTATTACGAGATTTTTATTTTTTTTTATAGAAACATATAGTTAAGATAAAACTTTAATGAAAACATTTCATATTTTTATTAATAGTTATTTTAATGTCTGAACAAAGTTTTGCTTAAAAACTTAATTCTTTTTCATTCCACAAACATTCGAAGTTAAACAAAAAAAATATTCGGAGGTAAAATAAATAACAGCTAAAAAAATCAAATTAAATCCGATTAAAATTGCTCAGATTCGATTCATAGAAGATAACATAAATATCATTTTATATAAAACCAAGAAAATTTTGCAATATATGTTTTTCGTCACTTAGCAAAATTGTCTTTGTTTAGGGATATATGCGATTCCGATTTATCAGCGATATTTTAGGCTTGTCGATAAAACCATCGATTATCAAGTAGACTTAATTTCGTTTATTCTCTCTAACTACTCAATAGGGTTAAAATAATATTTTTACCAATTAGGTGATTACTTAAAAAAATAAATTATATTTTAGACAATATAAGAATATAATGCATTTTCTTCAGCATTCTTTGCATCTATCTACTTTGGGTAGTGCTTGATTATAAACATCATCATCACTCAGAAAATGGAATACGAGAAATTTTATTCTAATCATCCATTGCTAGTGGTTAGATTCAGTTAAAACGAAGTTTACCACTCCCTAATGCTTTACTCTTGATTATATGTTTTTCTTTAATCGTTACCACCTTGTATTTGCTTCAGCCAATCCTTGTAGCAATGAAAGCAACTTGAAACTTTTGTTTTCATTTTGCCCCAGCATTATGTTTTACTGTACTTCGTTTTTTAAACAAAAATTTTATAAATATTGAATCTGAATATTAATAATCTCATAGGCTGCAGTTTTCTATAATAATAATTTATTTATTAAAATTTAAAAATTTAAATTCAGAATCCGTATCGGGGATATTTTTAATTAAGTATCGGTGTCGTATCGGCAAAAAGATGTTACTTCTTCTTTCCTACATTTGTTATCAATCCTTTCTGTGGAAATGCCCATACTTTCTTTCATGAAAATTTAAAATACGAGTCATTATTTTACACGAAGGTGTTAAATTACTTTTAGTTTTGTCACTAAAAATTAGATGCGAACATAAAATACTCTCAAATTTGTGATTAGTTATGCATTCCTGCATATTAAAAGAATAAATACATTTTCGGATTATGGATCAGTATGTAGGTTTAAATAATTGCTAAAAGAAAGGCTGATAACACTGCGTTACAGACTAAAAAATAATAATAATTTATGTATGTACATATGTATCTAGTTATAGCATATTTTAAGTTTAAAAGATAAAACTTCGTTTTTTGTTAAAAACTTCATTTAAGTGATTTAAAAATAAGACAACGGAAAATACTACGTTTTTCATCACACTAAAGGTACGGGCACATTAGGCAAATGTTTGCCTTAAAATTGTTTGCCGGTATTTGAAGAAAATTTTTTCAAAGCTATAAGATATTTGTTTTGTGATCACACTAAGCACATTTATTTGCATATTTTTTGTTTTTTTTTTTTTGTTCAAACAGGGGCGAATAGATATTTGGAAACATGTTTGCCGTGTGGTCACATTAGAGCAAATATTAAGCTAAGAAAAATATTTGATTAAACTGTCGCATACAAAATTACAAACAGTCACAACTCAAAATTCAGAAATGTTCAGGAGAGTTAAAAAGAGTTTTTAAAAACATGGTTGTAATGGTTTTAAGCAACAAAAAATAGTAATAACGGTATTCGAAATATAACGAAATTTCCGTCTCAGCCTTTTCCAGGCACAGTCTGCAAGTAACATCTTCTTCAATTTCCATCTTTACTAGATGATACTTGAAGTTTCCATGACCAGGCACAAACGCAGTTATCCAGCTTAAGGTACTTATATTGTATTGAGTACCTTACTGGCCGTCCTGCCCATGAGCTCTGATCCCTCCACCTTTTCAGGATTAATGAGTAAACCCATTGTAGCACCTCAGTTGGCATTACCCTGCGCTACCCTGGGATCTGGTCAACAGAAATTCACAGCAGATCTCCCTTTAGCTAGTTGGTTTACTGCTTGATTCTGTTAAGTTTTAAAACACATTCCAGCACTAGTTTGGAGTACACAGGCAGGTGAGCCTCATGCGTTTTATAACCGACTGGTGATCAAGTGCGATGAGAACCCCTCTTCCCTGCACCCGGCTTTTCAGCAGGTGATCCAACTCATGCAGCTACCCAACCCTGGTAAACGGAGACGTACTCTCCCAAACGCAGACTACAGGACAAGTTCAGCTCAGCTGAGTATACTTCCGCTCCTGCTCTACCGTCCATAAGAAAACCATCAGTAAAAATGCTGATGTAGTTCTCCATACACTCATTTGGTATAACGCCTTTCGCAATGAGTGCCAGCTGCAGTCTTTCGACTATTATTCTTCTTGTCATGCGCTCCATCGGCATTCCAGCTTCCCTAACTTCCTTACTAACTAAGTCCAGGATGCTCGATGCATTATGCACGATGTTCGGCCCGGAACACTCTTTAATTTTTAATTAAAATTATAAGAAAATCACGCCTCTATTGGAACAATCTATAATTTTGAACTTCATTTTATTATTTGTTGTAGCGGCCAAACAATACAACTTCTTTAAAAACTTAACGCATTAAACTATTAATCTTTAAGAGAAAAGAGAGATCTGTAACAGACGGACAGACAGACATTGTAGCAATATTAAAGGTTATGTTCTTAGCCTTTAGGCACGGAACCCTAGAAACAGTGTGTTATCATATGTATTTATATTTTATTTGTTAATAATAAAATTTTAAAAGCAATAAAATCTGCTGAAATCAATTATTGTTTGCCCCTGTTTGCTCTTACAAAAACTTTGTAAGAACTAATAATTATTTGCCCAAAAAACATTGGAAACATTTTTGTTCGCCTATAACTACTAATTATTTATGGTTAATGTATTATGGCTCCTTTTGGTTGTCGCCTTCACTAATCTATCTTGGTATCCACAAAGTGGATGTTAAGCTACTTTCCTAGTTTCCGCCCGATGGCTCTGTACTGATTTTTCTTTTTTTTATATGGCACTGATCAGTTATCGACCAGTGCCTCCAAAATATGAAATAAGAAGTAAAAAAATTTTGTTTAAATACCCGTTTTCCAAGGATAATGAAGGGAAATTCGCAGTTCCGTTTCCTCTTGGAAGACTTTCCGGGCTGGCACAAAATAAATTCTATTTAAAACCAAATTTATTTTTAATATTGGTTTTTTTATACATTTTAATTTCTACGACATTTACTTGTTCTTTGTAAGGATTTTATTTAAACACGACGTTGAAGGATTTTATTTAAGTTTACTATTAATGATTAATCCAAAGGAGCTTCTTCACTGAATTAAAGCCAATTTAAAAAAAACCGCTCGCTACAATTGTACGAAAATTTAAAAATCTAAAAATTATTTAGGTAAAAGTTTAAAATTGAAAAGGTTATTTATAAATAAAAAAAAGATTAAAAACAAAAGCAAAAAAAATTGTTAATAATACGGATGTTAAATATTATTAAATATAAGAGTAGATTTTAAGATTTATTTTATAGTTTTGATACGAACATTTTTTTATCATTTTTCTAACTGAAATAAAATTTATGTTAAGTGTTTGTCTAGTTTAAGTTGTATCTATACATATAATAAAATAGTAACTCATTTCCATCTGTTTATCTGTCTGCTTTTCATTTGTGTTCTCGTCACGTAAAAACTACTGGATAGGTTTTAACAAAAATTTTGTGAGGAGGTACCTTAGTAGCCAGGTCCCAATATAGATTACTTTTTTTCCTCAAAAATATGTTATTTCCAAGAGAAAAAGTAGTGAAAAACACAATTTCCGGTATAAAGGTACTGAAATTTTCGGTTTAGATCTGAATTATTTTCAACACGATTATATTTTCAACTCACCTTTTTATTTTTGTATTTTCGGCTTAAAACTAGGATATCTTTAACTCGGTTATTTTTCAGCTATTGTGCAACAGATGGCGCCAGCTGAATTGTATTGTATTTGATCTTTACTTTGCGAAATTGCATTGTTATTAAAATATTTTAAACATATCTTACAGAGATTTACAATAATTTTTAGAATTTTATAATTTATTACAATATTGTCAGGACGCCCACGGCGTGGCGGGCACAGCTAGTCGTTAATAAAAATATGTAATTGTATTTAAGAAAAAATTTAGTATGACTGCTTAATTTGTTTTCGAAGGATTTTGGCACAGTGGGTCGAGCTGGAAGATATGGCCTAGTGGAAAATAGGGTAAGAGCTGGTAGTGGAACATTTAAAAGGGTTCATTCCAAATGATGTTAATGACTACGGTTGGAAGGGTTGCGTTTGTGGGAGTTTTACCTTTCCCACATTATAATTGTCTGTGATAAGTTCAGTTCAGTTGAGTTTAGTTTTCTTAGAATGTTTGTGATTGTTAGGTTTTTTGTTATTGTACGGTCCTTTGGTTAGGTGTTTGCGGGTTGAGTTCCCACGCCGAGGAAATGAGCTAGCCGAGGAGGCATGTCTAACCCCCTAAAAATTAACAGCCGAGGATTTCATAACAGTTGTTAAAAAATAATATCATTTTGTTGACATTTGTTAAGTGAAATTTATTTTATTCACAATATTGCATTTTTTTTTTTGTATTTAGGGTATGAAAATTTTCAGTACAAAATAATAATTATCCAAAATTAGTATTCAATTCAACGTTTTTCGCACATAAATATATTAGCAATAAAAATTATATTCTTATTTAAAAACAAAAGAAATATTTAGTTTTAACATCTAAAATTGATTGTAAAAAATATATTTCTTTTACAAAACATTTTATACAACTACTAGTGTATTTTACCCGGCGTTGACTAGGTCCACCCTTAGAGCCCTTCTAAATGCTTGCGAAATGATTAACCATTTTTGGTTTTGCCCACCCTGTAGGTTCACTCTCAACAGAGGAGAAACAATTATAGTTTCGCGACAAAGCATTTGCATACATCTCAACAACAGCATCACATATCGGGTTCAACCAATCGAGGAGGTGATTAAGGAAAAGAAAAAAGTAATACATACCTATGATATGATACAATGTAGGTGTATAGCAAGTGAAAAATCGAATGGTCAGCGCACAAATAAAATGACGATCGAAGCAACGACTGAAAAGATTCAGCACACCATTCTAATTAAAAATACAGAATGTCATTATACACATAAGACATTACGATAGATGGTTTGGTAACTTTTTAAGTGACAACAAAAAGTCATAATATGGAAAATTGAGGGCATTTTTTGATATTTGTATGGGAATATATAGAACAATGTAAATGCCCTATCTCCGGAACCACTGGACCGATTTCATGCAAACTTCACACAAACCATCTACATACCATCCCCAACATACCCGTTTCCGCAGTTAGTGGTGACATCAAAGTGTACACTTCTTCTTATATATATAGATTTGCACTTTAGTTGTTGTGAGAAAATAATTTTAAAAACCAACTCTTATACAAATTTGCCTACCAACACATTCTTAGACTTAGGTTTTTGACAAAAGACTTAGGTTTTTGACATTTCAGTTGGCTCTCTAAGTATGTGTAATCTATGGGTAAAACTATCAGAACAGCTGTTTTTTGTCCGAAAATGTCAAACTTTGTATATAAGAAGCTGTGTTCGTGTACTTAAAGATTAGTAATTATTTGTTAAATGAGGAACATCTTTAAATTCTGCTGCTTTTACTTAACTTGTTTGTTTGTAAGTCCCAGTTGAGACGGGTGAACATTTGGAAGAAAAACATTTTGTCGGGCACACTTTATTAATTATTGAAGCAAATGTCAAGAAAGCGTGTCGCCGAGTACCGATCACAAAAAAGGTTACTCTCTTCCCCACCCGTAATATGCTACCAAATAAAAATGTTTTCCTTCCAAATATTTCCATGTTTAACCCTTTCACCTTTCGGTGTTTTTGTCTTTTTACTTTGGATGTGTGTATTTTTACAGTTACAGAGTTAACAGTTATTAACATTTTTGCTATTTTTATTCAAACACGGACACATTAGAAGTCGAAAGTTGTTATCGGTAGCAATTTGATTAGTTTTGTTCTAAACGGGTTGTTAAAATTGCCTTCTTAATTATTTTAAACCTGATGACAGTGGGATATTACGTTCAGCTTCACCTAATAATAGTACTGATGATACGGATAAGGAAGTAGAAATGCGATCATTGGTAGTCAGCACTCATGCATTGAAATATTCGGTGTTAGGCGCATTGGATTATGATAGTATTCCGGTTGTTTTTATGTTATGACTTGTAAAGGGTGTTTTTTTATAGAGGTATAGAACTTCAAGTTGGCATTACTTTTCAAGATGGCGACCGATTTAACAGCTGTCAAGTGATAGTTTGATTTGGCAATTCATCATGAAAAGACTCACGCCTGAACAACGCTTGCAAATAGTGCAATTTTGGTCCAAAACGAGATTACCATTGTTCCCGATTTTCATAAGCGAATTTTGTTTAGCGATGAACCGCACTTCTAGTTGAATGGCTACGTCAACAAACAAAACAGCCGCATTTAGAGTGAAGGTAATCCTCAAGTGTATGTCGAAACACCGTTACATCCAGAAAAACTGACTGTTTAGTGCGCTTTATGGGCTGGTGGAATCATTGGTCAGTACTTTTTCAAAGACGATGGTGGCCAGAACGTTACAGTCAATGGTGATCGGTATAGAGCCATGATTACTAACTTTTTCATTCCTGAATTGAATAACCATGATGTCCAGGAGATGTGGTTTCAACAAGACGGCGCAACATGTCACACAGCCAGTCGTGGCGGTCATATGCCAGAAATTATATTTAAAATGTAATGCCACAAGATTATCTTTCGGATAAATAAAATTCATGTCAATCGAATAATCCATCGTTGTTTTATTGCAACTTAAAGTTCTATACCTCCATAAAAAACACCCTTTACTAGTGCCCAACAAGAACAGCTTTAAAAACTAAACTTAAGCAAATTTAGTCTTAAACAACATGAATTATTGGAGATTGGTCTTTATAAACTTTAACTTAACAAAACTTAATTTTAAATATCATTCCTGACATTAAAAAAATATCTAAAATTACTCGTTATTTTACTTCTATGTCCGGAATATTAAATATTTAAAACATTCTCTTAAAAATATTTTTTCTTACCTTCAATTTATTTTCATAATTTAATGTACATATATCAATTTTATTTTTAAAATAATGTTTTATTATACTGAATAATTTGTCATAGAAGAGTTAGCGAACACACCTCATGTTCTACTTATTTTTTACAAGGCGAATCCATAACAAGTGATTGCAGTGGCGAAAATGCTCATCATGTGTTTGAAATGTGATATTCAATATAAAAAAATTACAGTCGTAAAGTAGCTCTGGGTCGGGGAACACGTGCGTGCGTCATTGTCATTATCGCTTAAAGTCAATCAGGCCGTCCTTGTTGCTCGGCCTTCGAGTGGTTTGCGTCTCGTTCTCACACTGGCTGATTGGCGTCCTCGAATAGCTGTACTACGGTACTTTTATTGGTGGTTGTTTAATCAGCCACGTGTAATCGTTTGGTTATCGTTTATAACCTATAAATTTTAATTTCAATAAGTCGGACATTGGTGGAGCACCATTTTAAAAAACTCAACTGTTAACTGGAGGAGCACCATTAAACTCAATTTTTAACTGGAGGAGTACCAATAAACTCAAGATTTTCACTGGAGGAGCACCATTAAACTCTCATTAATTTTACCTAGCTGAATTTGGAGTCTCACTTCCTATACGAAGGTATAGGTCGCTCTGCAGATTTTGGAGGAAGCTACGGCAATCATACCCTGGCGCTTTGGTTTCGTACCTTTGCCATTTACCAATTTCTTTTTGGACAGAATCCAAAAAAAAAAAATTATAAAAAATTGTTTTTATATATGGAGTTTGACACTTGACGCAGCGAAAATAGATGAATTCGCCCGTTCAATCCCCTAGTAATAATTCGGCTTGTTAAGTTAATAAAAGTTACACCAAAATATCTGCTCAGCCATTCCAAGTTTCGTACGGGACACTTTAACCATTTGTTCAAGTAAGGCCAAGCTTTAAAAACTGAACATAGTTTTCCTTAAACACTGTAACCAATTACTTATATTCTATATAAGTTATAACTGTATTTTGCCCTAACTTAAGAGACTTTTCTAGTTTTGATTAATTCGAAATTATCCAATTGAAATGTGGTTCCGTATGGGACACCTCAGGGCAATCTCAACTTACAAATCAACTTTTTACTGCAAAATTCTGTGAATATTTTTGTAATTCAGTTTTCAAATTGTTATAATTACCAGAGATCGTAAGGTTTATAAGTTTTATATTAAACAAAATACTTTTTAATGATTATTTTTCAATTTTTAATTTTTGCTTGAAAAGTAACTGTTAATTTTCAAGTCTTATTTTTTGCTTGAAACATAATAGTTATTTTTTAAGATTTATGTTTAGCTCGAAAAATAATAGTTATTTTTCAAGTTTAATTTTTTGCTTAGAAATTAATGATTATTTATTAAATTTTATTTTTTTTTTTTTCTTAGAAAATAAATCAATTAATATGGGTTCTAGGCGTAAAATTCTCCGAAAATCTATATATGCACATTTGGATAAATTAATTTTAATTACTAAGCAAAAAAATTAAACTTCAAAAATAACCATAACCACCGTGTCATCAAACAGTTTTTGTATAGCACTGTCTGTACTTAAGTATATGTATATATGTACATATATTTTTACTTTTCTACTTTTATTCCTAAGATATGAGCACTTATTTTTGTGAAGAACAAAAAAAATATTTATTGAACAAACAAGAGATAGTTTATTAAATTTTACTAAAAGGAAAAAATAAAAATAAAAAAGAGGGCTTAAATCTAGTTTAGCGAAGCTGCTCCAATTCAAAAAAAAAAAAATTATGCCGGGTGATGGAGAATTGAAAAATAATAAAAAAAAGTGTAAAATAAAAAACTTGGCGGTCGCCCTTACTTTCCGAGTTATGGGCCTCTGAACTTTTCATATGAAACTGTGATTGTGTACTACATTTTTGAACAATTTAGGTCAATATGGGTATCAATTTAAAGCGTTTGGAAATAACTATCAGGTGGTGCTAAAATTAAAAACATAAATTAAACCATTTAGAACCGATGAGATTTTTTGACGAAAATTTATGCCGGTGTTGGTCATACCATAGCGGAGAAGAACCTTGCGTCCTGTCGAAGGCCGGTTATGCAGAAAAACTTTAGTAAGCGAAGCCGGTGTTGGTTATATCATAGAGGAGAAAATGCTAGCGCAGGAAACTTTAGTATGCGAATCCGGTGTTGCTTATACCATAGACGAGAAAATCCTTGCGCCGGGCGCCGGGCGCTCTTAATTGCCTAAATTTTTTCAAAATAATTACCTCCTATCGAAAAATATTTCCAAAAGCTTTAAAATGATATCCATATTAACCTAATTTGATCAAAAATGTAGTGTAAAATCATGGTCATATGAAAAGTTCAGAGGCCTATAACTCGGAAAATAAGGGGGACCGCCAATTGTTTCATTTTACCCATTTTATATTATTTTTCATTTCTCTTTCACCCTGGATAATTTTTTTTTTTCTGATCGGAGCAGCTTCGCTAAAGTAGATTTGTTCCAAAAAAGTACCAGTAAAATAAACACAAACGAATTTAACAAATAATAAAAGAAATTGCCTCCACAGCAGCGTAACAAAAAACGAAAGCTAATGTATATTTTTTCTCATATTCGTACCATGCTTTAAATTCAAAATTGAGTGTGAATTTTCCGTTTCTTAAACCCTCTCAGTGTTGGTAAACGTTCAGATTTTATTAAACTTTTTTGAAGCACTCTGTTGTTATTACGTAAAGCAAAAATTAAACAACAACTTACTAAATTTGATAACAATTAGAACAACAAGTACTGCCATGTATATCGCTATTAGTTTATTACACTTTTAACTTATTTGTTTTATAATAGATTCATATAATAAATTAAAATATTAGTTTTTAAAAGATTTAAAAAATGGCTGCTGTGGAACGCTTTGATATAGAAAAAGTTGCACAAATATTTCAAGACAGTTTACGAGATGATGATGACGTTTCAATGGATCATTACCTAAAGGCCTACGAGGAAATAAACAAGTAATTTTTCTTTATTTCTTTAACTTTCTTTGTTCTAATGGTGTTGACATTAAAATGCAATTTTTCTCTTGATTTTACAATTTGCAGTTACTAATTATAGAATTTTTGAACTTACATATCGCACCCTAAATACAAAAGGGTCACAACTCGAAATTTTCCAAAACTGACTTTGTTCCATAAATTAATTCAGTGTACATATGTACATATCTCTAACTACCAAGGCATATTTAACAAGGTGATAGCGTAGTCACCTGGTTAAATATGCCTTGCTAACTACTGCAAAAATTTCTTTCATATCACTATCTTCTTTAACTGGAAAAATTCAGTTATGTCTATTTTTATGTTAAGTGTGTTGCTTCTGCACGATGAACTAAAAAAATTATTTTTAGTCATAAATCAAAATTTTATTTTCGCAAACATAATATAAAATTGAAAAAAGTATAGCAGAACCTTCTTCAATATTGAATTTTTTCATAATAGAACAATATTTTCTTTAAATATTACAATCATTTTTACATAATCAGTTTTTGGCTCTCCTCAAAATTTTGGTATTTTGAGTTGTGACACTTTTGTATTTAGGTTGCAATAAGTATGCACCGGTTTTCGAAATTTTGAAGTTCGATTATATTAGTCATGAATTCAAATATTGATTTTTTTTATTGAAAATACTTAATTGTGTAGATATACAATTGTTCAACTGATGAAGGATATAAAAATTTAAATTTTTATACTGTCACCGATTTTTACATTTAAATAAAGCACACTAAAGTTAATTAATCAATAGTTGATTTTAATAAATGATTAATTATTAAATCAAAACAAATTTTTCTTCAACGCGCCCGAGGACTTAAAGAGTGTTTAATTAAAACATATTAATTTTTAGTGTTCAATAACTAGGTACATATATATATTTTACTATTTTTTAATATCTACAATAACACATTTTCAATGTTCAATTTAAAACGTCTATATTATTTTAATGCAATACTATTTATAAGTATCATTTTACCTTTTTTAAACAAAATTGTGTATTTTAACAGATTTTTTTACAACTGCATTTATTACCCTTTTCACATCACATTTGAAATTAACTCTTAGCCATTTTGTATAAAACATTCTCCTTTTCAATGTTCAATTGAAAATTGTTTTATAGCAATGCTATTTATGAGTACTCTTTTACTTGTTTTTTTGACATTCCCGAAAATGCTTATTGTAAAACAGATTTTTTAAACCCACAATTATTATCCTTTTTCACACGTAATAAAATCTTGTTTAAAATCGGGCGGTAAGTAATAAAAACCATAATTTACAAATAACTGCGTTTTTCAAACTTATACAGCAAACGCAATTTTGTTTACTATATATATAGGTTAAGTTGCAAAATATTGTCAACTCCAGCCAGTAGTGCAGCATCAGAGAGAGTGGTTTCTGTTGCTAGGCAACTGCTATCAGAAAAAAGGACGAATATGTCATCAAGCTCCAAAACTTCTAAACACAATTTCTTGTTGCTCATTTTTTTTACCATTTGTTGGTGCCAAATGGTAAAAAGCTGCCGTAAACACTAGGTTCTTATTTGCAGCTTTTGGTCATGTCCAGAAACGACGGTTAGCTTGAAAACAATGTTTTATGTTCTAATTTTGTTTAGTTTTTCTGTATGTAGTTTTTATTCATTTGTTGTAAATCCTTCTTTATTTCTTTTCGTCAAATGTATGTAAAATTTATTTGTTAATTTTTCGTGTAGATTTTTTATTTCGATGTCGATATTCAATTCATTCAAACAATTTAGGTTATACACGATAACCCAAGCGATTACACGTGGCTGATTAATGCAAGCACGAATTAACTGTACCACGGTACAGCTAACCGTGGAAGCCAATCAGCCAGTACGAGAGGGAGACGCAAACCACTTGAAGACCGAGCAACAAGGACGGCCTGATTGACCTTAAACGATAATGACAATGACGCGCGAACGTGTTCCTCAATCCAAAGCTACTTTACGACTCCCGCTGTAAATTTGCATAGACAACTAAAATTGTGACACATGTGATAAGTGTTGTAAATTGTAATCGCAATTTCAAATATACAACACTGAAATAATTAATGTTGTGAACGATAATCGGGGCCTTAGTTTTTGTCTGTTGTGTCTTTAAATAAATATGGTATTTAATTTATAAGAACATTTTCGAAAATCTTTGCTAAATGAATTTGCTAATTGAATATAAAATTTGTATGTCTTAATTTATGTATGTACAGACATACATATACATATAATAACGTAAAATTTTGTTAATGAAACCGAATTATATTTTTCCAGATTCTTTAGTTTATTGGGTTCTGTTTTTGGTTTTGTTAGCAGTGATGTGAAATCGAAAATCGAAATTTTAACATTATTTCGAAATGAAACGGATATTGAAAAAGCAGAAAAATTTGTCACAATTAAAACGATGATGTTACATGAAAAGGAGACAAATTTATTACAAAATACTAAATATGTTTCCGGCAGTCGTACACTATTGCGTTTACATAGAGGTCTTGGTAAGTACGAGCTAATTTTCACGATTACATTTTAGCTTGGTTTAGTTTATTTGTATTATTCATTTGTAATTTGCAAGCCTAATTGGCCAATATTCATATACGAGTATAACTTTAAATACGATAATTTACAAGAATTCTAAACATAGAAACATTTTCTTCTGTCCCAATTGACTTAATTCTATGAGTATGTTTCTGTGAGTAGAGTATGTTTTATTGAAGTGTCTTAAGTTTAAAGGTAATGAGTTAAAAGAACGTATGACTCTCACTTGATGCGATCGCTCTAGCCAGGATTAATTACGTGGCATAACAAGTTGATTACATCTTGCAGACTTCGTAAAAGTAAAGACCCTTAATAAAATATAGGGTTACAAATGACCGAGTAAAAATGCAGTAACAAATGTATTTTAATAAAATCTAGACTTAAAGATTGCACGAAACGACTAAGACAGCTGCTAGAATCTCGAAGAGTAGCATCTCTGAAAAATTACTTGGAAGACCTCGACGCAACTGCTCAATCAGGCAATAGCAGATTTAAACACCAAAAAAGTCCCTGGCGTTGATATAACAAGTAACAAGATGTTAGTTGAGTTGCCCCGTATAGGTCGCAGAATTATTCTGTTTGTTTTTAATGCCATCTTACGTCTTGAGTACTTTCCCACAGAGTGGAAGGTCTCTTTGATAACTATGATTCCTAAACCAGGAAAATACCACACAAAGGTAGAATCATACAGACCTATAAGCCTTTTATCAAACGTGTCAAAGTTATTTGAGAGAATATTAATAACTAAGCTGAATCCAATTCTTAGCGCGAAAGGATGCATTCCGAACCATCAATTCGGCTTCAGAAAACAACATAGTACGATCCAACAAACACACAGATTAGTAAATGTAATTAAAACGACCTTTGAAGAAAAAAAATACTGTTCTGCGCTCTTTATCGACGTTTCTCAAGCATTCGATAAGGTTTGGCACGAAGGCCTAATATTTAAGCTAAAGCTGAACTTGCCCGAAAACTTGTATAAGCTCTTAAAAGATTATTTAACGAATCGCAAGTTTTTATTAAAAGAAGGTGACTTTTTAAGCTCGCCACAGCTCATTGAAGCCGGAGTTCCCCAAGGCAGTATTTTGGGACCAATTTTATATTTACTGTACACATCGGATATGCCAATTAGCACCCTAGTCCACACATCAACTTTTGCAGATGACACAGCTTTTTTAAGTATTCATGAAAGTGCCCAAGAAGCATCACAACTTTTACAAGACCACATACTCAATTTGGAAAAATGGCTAGAAAAATGGAGAATAAAAGTGAATGAACAAAAATGCACTCACATAACTTTCACACTGCGCAGGGACTCATGCCCTCCTATTCGCATAAATAACCAAATGATACCACAGCTTTCAGACGTTAAATACCTGGGTATACATCTTGACCGTCGCCTTACTTGGAAAAACCACATTGACTTCAAGTTAACACAAATGAAACTAAAAGCAGTACAACTAAATTGGCTTATTGGCAGAAACTCCACCCTGAGCTTAGATTGTAAACTTCTACTGTACAAGTCGGTCCTCAAACCAATTTGGTGTTATGGGATTCAGTTATGGGGCACTGCCTCAGCTAGCAATGTAGAAAAAATTCAAAGGCGCCAAAATAAGATTTTACGTATTATTACATCTGCTCCCTGGTATATAAAAAATTCGAACATCCACAAAGACCTAAACATGCCATCAGTTAAAGCAGAAATAGCGAAACATGCAGTCACATATCTAAAGAGGCTTGAATCTCATCCAAACCCTTTGGCGCGTAACATGCTGAATGAACCTGGTTACATTCGACTAAAAAGAAGAGATACTGCTTTTCTTGGCCGTACATTAGAGGGATGACCCGCTAATGATTTCAAAATCCGTGAAACAAACATTATTTTTGTCTAGCACTGGCTAGACTTAAAAAGAATATTTGATTTTAGACTTAAGATACGAGTAATTATTGTTAGTTCAAAAATATTGAAGATACAATAAATAAATGATGAAAAAAAAAAATTTAATAAAATCTAATGATGTTCCCAAGAAACGTTTCACATATTACGACACATGTGATAAAAATTTAAAAGAGATACCACAAACATATAATTGCGCACTCTTGTTAAAAATTAATAATATGTAAGAATTTTACTGTAAAAACAAGCGGAGCCCTAATCAAAATATCATATAGTTATATAGCAATACAAATGACGAAGACTTTATCCAGAATCCACTCGATTGTCACCGTCATTAACCAAAGCGTTATGCATACACACATTTAACAAATCTGTACACTGTTGAGATCCGAAATTTTTAGTTGATCCATAGGGAAAAGTAGTAGGGTGTTTTGTAAAATGTACGATTTTCGGCATTAGAAATTAGATAGAAGGCAGAAAATGCGATTGACAGCTATGCTATTGGTGAAAAATCAGCATTTGTTTTAAAGAAAGCTGAAATTACTTTTTCTGAAACTGCTCCATAATTTAAATTTTTAAATAATTTTCCAAGGTATATTTATTTTACTAGATAATGTTGTCCGCCCAGCTGTTTTCGTAGTTCGACATGTCAAAAGTTGTATGTGTTCAGAAATTTTATAGTGTAGAAGTGAGAAAGCAATAAAATACATACGCGCCTTCTCAATTTTCTTCTATGTTTTTTGACATTTCGAACTACAAAGCAACAACAAAATGTCATGTTCTTGTATTATTGTATTTGTTGTAGGGACGCCACTACCTAGTAAAAAAATATACCTTTAATTTTTCATTATCTGATTGATTGTTGACTGTGTTGCCATATTGAAATAGCTAAATTCATGTTAATTTTCATTATCATTATCATTCTTAATTCAAATCATAGATTACATAGATGGCCAACTCTCCAAATGTCAAAAATGTGGCTATAAATGTCTTCACACATACGGGTACGATGTGAATTCAACACACAAAGGGGAGTAAATTTTTTACCTACCATAAGATTACGCGATATATCGTTTTTTGTAATCAAAATTCATTCAGAATTTAATGTATTTCCAAGTTTTTAATAAAAAATAAATTTAATTTTGTTGACATTTGTGAGGTGAAATTTATTTCCAGTATTGTATTGTACAGTATTGTATTTTTATGTCTTTTAGGGGATGAACATTTTCAATGCAAAATAATAATTATTTAAAATTACTATTTATTATAACGTTTTTCGCACATAAATATAATAGCAAAAATACAAAACTATATTTTTATATAAAAGCAAAAGAAATATTTAATTTAAAAATATAAAATTTAACATCTGATGCTTACAATTAAACTCTACCCAAAGTAGATAGATGCGAAGAATGCCGATGACGGACGACCATTCTGCTAGCGTCTAAAAATAAAATTTTCTCATTTTTTCTTTAAAATTAATCACCTAATTTGTAATTAATATTCTTTTAACTTAGAGAGCGTTATATTCTCTCTAGAAGTTAAGTCTAGGTTAGGTTAGGTTAAGCAGGCAGCTTGTATAGAGGAGGAGAAAGAGAATGAAATAGCTCACTTGGGTCCATTATGTTGGTCCCTTTGTGATACCTGCAGATAAGAGGAGGGATAGACAGAGAAAATAGAAAACAAAATTAGACTGAGAAATTAGAGAAAGAAGTGAAAGGAGTGAGAAATTAGAGAAAGAAGTGGATAGAAGGTGGGAAGGTGCTAGCCGTGAAGGCACTATTGGACGTGACATATGTTGATAAGCAACTATGTCACTTCAGTTGGGAGAGGGTTAGAAAACCAACCAGAGTTCCTTAAAAAGGAGTTAATCCTGATTGGTTCCAGAGATGAAACACACGAGAGGCTTTCAAAACATCGTCGTCCCAAGTATTGTAGGCGACAGAGTTCTAATGCAGGGCAATGACAGAGGAAGTGTTCAACCGTTTCCTCCTCTTCTTCATCCTGGCAACTTCTACAGAAGTCATTATAGGGGATACCCATCCTGCTTGCATGGGCTCCAAATAAGCAATGCCCAGTGACTATTGCTATTAAGTCGCGTATCTGCATTTTCTGCAGCCGAAATAGCGAGACCGTTTTCTTTTGGTCCAAGTTAAGTCTAACTTCTAAAAATTAATTTGTATGTTAATAAGTACTGTTCGTCTAATTAAAATTTAAATATTCAAGAAGATAAATAATTCCAAAACAATTTTTTTAAAGAAGTCGAATTTAGAAAAATTAAATAAACAACTCACAAGTCACTGTGAAACATTGATACCAACTAAATAATACATAATGGAAAGAATATGTGAAAACAAATGTTCGAAAATTTACCTCATACAATGTACTTAAGTGTTTTATACGGTAGAATATTGAATACACAAACGCAAATACACAGAAAAAAATAATACTTATATCCAATGATCTTTTTCATAAATGTTATGAATCGAAAATGACTTTTTTTCCCAGACTTTTTTCATTCAAGTTATGAACTTTGTTATAAATAATATGAACTGAACATAAAGTTGTTTTAAAAGTATATTCCTATTGTATATGAAAGTTATTCATAACATAAATGATTAAAAATTAGGAATATATTCATAAATTTTAAGAACTTTTTCACTTATATAATGAAATTATTTAGGGTTACAAATCTTTTATATATTCGCAATAAAAGGCAATTTTTGTATTTAATAAGGGTTATTTATTATGTTAACTGAACGATATTGTTATTTAAAATAAGAAGCAAAAGTTAAAAGTAAAATGTGAAGGCATTAAAGAAAAAAAGAACTAAATACTCTAACGTTAAAGCTTAATCTAGCCATTTTTCACTTCATTTTTAAGAATGGCTATTTTTGGACTTGTTTTTGAACGTTTTAATTAAAAAAACTTCAATAAAAATCCGAAATGATTCGACTTCTTGTTGTTTAAAAAAAACAACTTGATTTTATCATCAGGTGTTACATGTGTTTTTCCTATTATTGCAAATGTGTTTTGGGAATCATTTACTGTACAATTTTATTATTTATTATTTTTTATTGGATTATTTTGCCATTTTCCAAAGAAATTTGAATTAAACCAGGTTTAAGTAAGTAATGCAAACACCACAATAGAATTCAATTTTTTGAATCTGCAATTTCACAAATTCAATTTTAATATAATATTGATAAATATTTATATAGAAAATGTAACTTTACCGCCAGATGTGTGGAAGTCAATATTTTGAAAGATATGGAAACTATTTCTTTGCTTGGGAAGTTTCCAACTCAAAACTTGTTCTAGTTTTTCGAAATATAATGTCCATTTCGGAACGAAGACACATTCTCCTGTTTTTATAGTAAAATCTATTTGTGTCTATGGAAATACATATGTATATAAATTAATTATTATTATTACTCATATTATATTTACCAATCTAAATTCTGACGGTTTTATGTATTCAGGTCAAAGCGTAAGTATTTCTGACAGACCTTTTTCATATATTTCCTTAAATCTAAGTTAGCTACATTTTATCTAGTAATTTTCAAATTCTTCAACATTTAATATATCATATTTCAAAACTTGTCTCCTTGATTCTGCGGATGCCTCTGGATCTTTAAGCATACATATACAGGCATGTCACAAATTCCGTTCGGAATTGAAATGATTCCGTAGCTACCATTCCGATCGGAATGAATATAGAAAACAATCACCCATGTTCCAGAGCTATTTTTCGTTCGGAAGTGGAATTGATTCCGTATTTTGCTTCTATAGAAAACGTAAAACGAAAAATTTTTTCAGAATAAAACCACTTTCAATTTGCTATGTGGAATTGATATTTTATAGCAATTTATAGCCATTTAAACGATTCAGAACATCTTTTCATTAGTAATGGATATTATTCTGGAACATACCTTATTACTCTACGAAGCACAGTGGTCAAAAATCCATACATTTTTATACGTGTTTTTTCCTGTTTTGTAGGTAAGACTTTGGTATTTAATAAATCGAATGATAAAAAAATGTTATGGAGAATTTTGTCAAACAAATGCCAAACTTTGGTACATATTTTGAGAAGTGGTTATGGTTACCGATTTCAAAGTTATATTACTCTATAAAGTAAATATCAGAGTACCTCGGGACCGAAAATATTACTGGTCTATTTTAAGGTTATCATAGCAAACAGGATGGTCCAAAATGTACTTTACAGAGGTATCAGATACAGAGGTATCTTGTTAAAATTTCCAGACAGTTCTGTGGGAATATCGGGTAAAAAATATAACTAGGGACCCAACACCCAAGAATACGATTTGATAAAAAGTTTTTGTCTTTAGATTTCTATTAAGAAGGCCGAAATACTTCAAAAAGCAACGTTGCAAAGATGTTCAGAAAATAAATGATTTTACAAAACCTGTCTAATTAATTTGTGCAGAAAATATTGGACCTTGGGTCAGAAAAAATGGACCTTGGAGTATAGGAGTGTAGGGGAGGGTTCGGGATACAAAGTGGTGAAAAATGTATTTCTTAAATTTTTATTAGCTTTCAAAACATCTATTTTTTGTTTTGTCACATTCGTTCTAATGTTTCAATATGTAATACATAAAAAGTGGTGTTGTTTTTTTCCATTTACTAAAACCGAACGGAATCTATAGAAGCTAAAACCATTCCGATCGAAATGATAGCTACGAAATCATTTCAATTTCGAACGAAATGTCTGAATTGCTTGAATAAATAAATTTTTTGAAAGTCAAAAAAATATTTGTGTTGTTAAATCAGAAAAACATAACAAAAATGACCGAAATATCTTTAATAACAGCAGTAAATTTATAAAATACGTCGCAGAATTTTAATAAAATGATTTCCTGAATAGTTTAAACGGCTAAAAATATCAATTCCACATTGCAAATAGCAAGGGGTTTCATTCCGAAATTTTTTTCGTTTTACATTTTCTAGAGAAGCAAAGTACGGAATCAATTCCACTTCCGAACGGAATTTAGCTCTGTAACATGGCTGATAATGTAATTTAATAAGATAAATATTAAATAGTTACAATAAATTTAAGGTTGCTCCATGTAAGGTTGCTGCATGTGGTTTCATCCAAAATATGAACCTTCTATTATTGTGCACATATTATATTAGAAAACTATGCATATAGTCGACAGGTAATAAAATTCCCTCCGATTTGTTTGGTATTTGTATTTCAGTACCCATGATGTTGTCATCGTTCATTGATGTATAAGTTTATATTCGGAATCGAATAAATCAAATAAACTACTAATTCGATTTATCTCACTTAACACGTCTTGATTGTTACTTAAATTTCCAGCAAAGCAAAATCTTATAATCTTTTGATCGACTTCATTGAATGGTGTTAACAACTGTCTCTTTATATTATTCTGTATTTCATTAACATCGTGTCTTGAGACATTTTTTTTTAGAAGCTCCAATCAAAACTTAAGACGTTTTTGTTCCAATTTTGATAGATCTTGTCTTATAACAAATAAGGCATCGCTTGCCTCTTAGGCAAAATTTTTGCTTGTGTTGAAGGCACACTTGCAGGTTGTGGCACGTTTTAGTGTTCCTCTCACCACGAGGATGCCATACATGAGCAGGTAAGACAAAAACTCACCAATTGTTTTAAGGTTATGCACTCTTTTAAGATGCAAAATTACACCACTTACATTTGCACATATTTTTTTCACACAAAGCACTTCATTGTGCTAATTTTGAAATTTTCAAATTAACTTTTTTTTAATAAATAAAATAAACGCGGTGTAAGAAAATTTCTAAAAATTAAAATATGTAAATATATATTTTTTGGTAAAGAAAATTTTCAATAAATTTTTTTACAAATTTATTCATGCCACTTCGATATTTTAAATGAAGTAGTAAAACAACATATTCATACTATTTATGAAATAATTCATATTTTTTAAAAACAAAAAATTATGAAATCAGTTCATACTATTTATGTTCAAACTTTTTTCTGTGTAGTGTTTGTGATCTTTCTACACAACGAGAATACTGTACTGAACAAACTCAATATAAAGATCAAAACATTTAATTGTGTTTTGTTTTTCGTGCGCAAACAACAAACTTCGTTGTGTTTGGTTCAGCGCATTATTCTTAATGTATAGTTTGTGCATTTTGTCTTAGTATTTGTTTAGGTGTTTATTTTAAACTGCTTAACATATGCACACAAAAAACACCACAGATCGCTAAAACATAATGTAGAACCACTGTAGAGTTTTGGTCACACTTGCCCACTGTGTTGGTCACGTTATGTCACAAAAATATGTTATTGCAATTCCCAATATCATAAACAAAGAAAATTATTGACCTACAAATAGTGTCGGAGCGAGGGATCAAATTGCAATAAACAAAAATCAACAAAATGCTGACAGAAATAACTGACTACACCAAAGTCAAAATACAAACATATAATTAGATCATAAGAATAAGTATGTTAAGAATTTAGACTTAAGAAATGATATAAATAGTCATAGATTTGGTTAAGAAAGGACAGAAATAAATAATCAATGAACACGGCAGGTCTGCCGGAAAAATATTATTATTTTATTTCTCCTATTATAAACTGCGGCTTTTTAGCCATACACTTTGTGGCGTGCTCGCCTTAAAATAAGCAACACTATAAGCTATACCCACACGTTCATCAAATGGCGATCCTGCCAGGAGTCAATCTAAATATCCTCAATTATAATCTTCCAAAATCAGAATCCTGATATTCTAACTAGTACAATCCTGCCCTCCCGCTCATGTAGTTTATTTTAGAAGATTCCTGCTACCGATCCTACCAAATGTCATTCCTCATTGAAGATACGATCACCAGTTAAATGCGATTTCGCAAAATACGTATCCGACGAATACATTCCAGAAAATTCAACAACTGAAGACTAACCGCAGTATACTCCAACACCGAGAACAGCCAGCCCACGACCACTTACCATTGAAGAATATCGGCAACGCCAGGCAAAAAGAGTTAAGACACCCATTGAGAAACCACCACAAAAAAAGGAAAGTCAGAGGCGGACGAAAAGTTAAATTGAGGCAGAAAGCAGCAGAATTACATAGAGTACTAGTAATCACAACGGACAAAAAGCTAAAAGCAGAATTAAAAAACAACCAGGAGATATAAAAAGGCAACAATGGGAAATGAAAAATCCAAAAACTAGGAAATAATAGTAACGAACAATAATGATAGCACCAATAAAATAAACATCAACCAGAAAACGATACAATATATATGTATGTCTATTAATTCTACTATTATTCTTAGTAATAACAAAACTCCATAAAATGTATAAGAAATTTTTAAATAATAGATTAAAAGAACGAATTTTATTAACAACTAACAGTAGAGTCTAAGAAAATTTTATGTTATACGTAAAACTATAAAATAAAACAAAATATATACAATGACAAATGGAAGAAATATACATATAAACGTACAAATTCTATAATAACTAACGCAAAGAAATCACTAACAAGAAGATATACGAACGAAACTAAAAGAATAGAACTTCAGGAATTAGATGACAAATCTATAGAAATACTAGGAAATGAAGTAGTGACTGAACAACAAAGACGATTACATACCTTAAAATTTAGAGAATACAAAGAAAGGGCACTAGAAATATTACAGAGCCACGAAGATAAATTAAGAATTGAAGCATTAGAAGAACAACTAGAAACTTACACCACGACTGACGAAAATTTCAATACGACGGAATTGGCATCAATTTCAAAATTGTTGACCATTTTTTATGGTACAAGAAATGAATTAAATCCATTTATAGCGAATATTGAAATTCTTAAAGACTACCTACAAATAACAAAATACTTCATTTTTCAATTTCGTATATAAAACTAAAATGTCAAATAAAGTACAAACAAATTTAAGGCAAACGACAATACCCACTAATATTGAAACATTAATTTCAACTCTTAAGAAAACCTATAGACTTAAGAAATCACCAAATGTTATTTTAAATGAACTGACGACAATTAAACAATTTGACACGATACGGAAATTTGCAGACAAGGTAGAAGCCTTAACCTTAAGAATTGAATGAAATCCAGATAAATGCATTAGGACATAAATGCATTAGGATAAATGCATAGGGACATAATAAGTAAGACAAATGCGGTAATAGCATTTAACTCCTTCAAGAATGGATTGAAAAACCAAGATGTGATTAGAACAATAGAAGCCAGCAGGGTAAAAAATCTTAACGAGGCTATAGACATAGTTATCGAAACCTCCACTGACTTAAGACAGAACCAAGTAATGTTCCAAACAGTAAGAAATAGGAATAACAACTACCAACGCAATGAGAACAACTATAATCAAAACAGTAGAAACAATAACTATTTCAGACATAACAACAGCAATAACAATAGGACTAGTAATTTTAACGGTAATGGTTCCAATTCGGACAGGAATTATAATAGAATGAACAGGTACGCAGGTAATAACAACCGAAATAACTATAGAAATAGTAACAGTTATAAGAATGACAATAACTATAACAACAATAACAACTATAGGAATAACAATAACCACAACAATAGTAATAACTATCAGAACAGCAATTACAACCGCAATAGGGGTAATACGCATGACAACAATAACAGAACACGACGAGTTAATTATGTAGAGAGCGACCAGGGAAACTCCCATGGACCGGAGACCACAGAATACAGAGGTACTCCGGAAGAAAATCAGTAATCTGAAGAACTATATTTAGCATTTCATCGGGCCTAAATCACAAAAATATGTTATTGCAATTCCCAATATCATAAACAAAGAAAATTATTGACCTACAAATAGTGTCGGAGCGAGGGATCAAATTGCAATAAACAAAAATCAACAAAATGCTGACAGAAATAACTGATTACACAAAGTCAAAATACAAACAAATAATTAGATCATAAGATTAAGTATGTTAGGAATTTAGACTTAAGAAATCAAGGTATATTTATTTTACTAGGTAGTGGCATCCCTACAACAAATACAAGAACAACATGGCATTTTGTTGTTGCTTTGTAGTTCGAAATGTCAAAAAACATATAAGAAAATTGAGAAGGCGTGTATGTGTTTTATTGTTTTCTCACTTCTACACTATAAAATTTCTGAACACATACAACTTTTCACATGTCGAACTCAGTGTTTAAAAAACTGCAGTTAATTTCATTTCGATTGCTTGTGCTTCTGCTTATGCTTATAAAAAAATCGACAGTCACAGTCGAAGCAGAAGCAAAAACCAACTTGTAAAAATTTTAATTTTGCTTACGGCAGCAGTCGAAGTAAAAATCTTTCATATGCTTTGCTTTTGCTTTTGATAAGTTCGCAAGCATAAGCAGAAGCAGTTTCCTTGCTTTTGTAAGTCGAAAACAGTTACAGCTCAAAAAGCAAAACAGTCGAAGAAGCAAAACAGTCGAAGAAGCAACAGTCGAAGAAGCAAAACAGTTACAGCTCAAAAAGCAAAACAGTCGCACTTGAAAAAGCAAAACAGTCGTACTTGAAAAGCAAAACAGTCGTACTTGAAGAAGCAAAACAGTCGCAGTTGAAGAAGCAAAACAGTCGTACTTGAAGAAGCAAAACTTACAACTGATGAAGCAAAAACTACTTTGCTTATTAAGTTTTAAGCAGCAATAATCAACTGCAAAAAGGAGCAGATAATCAATTTGTCTGTTGCTTTTTCATATTTTAAAGAAATTAATTATTGTTTTATATTCTTAATTTTATTATTTTAATTTATTATATTTTGTTTTATCTTTACGAAAATTAGATAAAATTTAAATAAAGGTTATTTTTCATTTTTTTTTTTTAATATACAAAAATAGCGGTTTTAATTACCAATTTTAGGGTAGATCAGTTGCAAAGCAATAAATGGATGGAAATTAGTTTTAAGAGTTTTAAATGCAAAAAAATTAAGTAAAATAATTTTGTTTTATGGTTGAAAAAACCCCTACACAAACGGCGCTTGTGACAGTAAAGGGTACTTCTAAATAAGCGCTATTAAATTTTGTGATTTCTCTACCTGTTGTTCATAAATACTGAATATGTTACATTTTTTAATAAGAACTGCTTGTACGGAATTTTCACAACATATGTACATTTGCTAAAATTTGTGACTATTTTTCAATTCTAAGAATCTTAAGAACACTAATTCAATTTTTCATTAACTCAAAATTTTACAAACAAAATTTGTGCGGGATTTTCGCAACCATAAAATTTCCATACGTTACCATTTATTGCTTTTTTACTCTATCATAAAACAATATCATTAAAATTTGGTTAACTCATTTAAAATTAAACTCTTTTGTATTTACTAATGTAAAACATTGTGATTTGTTTTTAGTGAATATGTTTTTACTATGTCCACTATAAAAACAAGCAAACAACTAGAAGCAAAAGGGTGACTTCATTCATAATGAATATTCATTATAAGAGATATATCTTTTGAGTCGTTATAGAAATATATTTGAAATTTTAACAAAGTGGATATTTAAAATCAGATATGTATAGTAAAAGCGTGCCCTTATAGGCGATGTTATTTCCTGTATACCTTTTGAACCGTTACATGCTAATATTTACAATTTTGAACCATAATAGGCAGAAATTTACGCACAGATTTACTAAAGGGTGTACCATATTACCGACTTTAAAATTTTTAGTTTTAGTCGATTATGTTACAGGTTTTCTTTTTTCAAAAATCATTGGTTTGGCTTCTTATCTTGCTGCCTGGTCAACGATATCGCGAGAATTCGATCTTTCGGACATTTACATGTAAAACAAAATTTGAATTTTGTTTTTGTTTTAAATGTAAGTGTGCGAATTCGCGAATGCGTGTGACATCACAGGTCAGGTAGTTACTGTTTTTTTGTTTTTTGTCTTTAAAAAAATTTTAAGGGCATTGCAGATATGTATATATATATGTAGATTGCATTTAAAAAATTAGTTTATTCTGATCTATTAACATAATAACTATGGCGCCTAAAAATGAAATTTGGAACTATTTCGAAAACTTTGAAAATGAGGGTTTAGCTATGTGTAAAAAATGTAAAAACAAGCTAAAAAATAATCGGTTATCAAATTTAAAAACGCATTTACTTAAATTGCACAAGATTAATTTAAATGAAGAACAAGCTGAAGCAGAATTGCCTATTTGTTCAAGAAGTGTTGCGAAAACAATTAGAAAAAAGAAAATTAAAATTGAAGTAAATAAAAAGCAATTTTTGAGATCATACATCGGATTGGTAACAGAAGACTGCATTTCCTTCAATATATTAAATTCACCAAATATGCGAAATATCGTTGATCCAATTTGTGATGGACTAAGAGATGTAGATGGAAAAAAAATTACATTGAATGCGTCAACCTGTAAAAAAACCTTAAAAACCGTGGCGGATAGCATAAAATTGCAAATCACCAATGAATTGAAAAACAAGTTGTTATCGTTGAAAATAGACAGTGCTACGCGGCTTTCAAGAAATATGTTTGGTGTAAGTGCGCAGTTTGTTAATGCAGTAAAAATAAAATCTATTGTTTTGGGAATGGTAGAATTAAAAGGAGTTGGTTCAAGCACAGCCAAAAATCTTGCCGCCGAAGTTTTCAATGTGCTAAAGCGATATGACATCAATTTGAACCAAATAGTTTCCATAACAACAGATAACGGTGCAAACATGCTAAAAGCTACAAACATTTTGTCATATGTTTGCGAAGAAAATGATGGAGAGTGCGATGAACTGTGCACTAACGATGATTATTTAAAAAAAATTTCCCTTGTAGAAAAAGTTCCAAGCGTGCTTCTTGGAAATATACAAGTTTGCCGCTGCGTTGCACATACAACCCAGCTCGTTGCTCTTGATGTTGTCAAATCTTCAGACATTCTTAAATATCTATGGAATTGTCGAAATCTTGCAAAATACATCCGAAAAACGACAAATGGCTATCGGGAAATATTTGAGCTCAAACAATTGAAAATGCCTCAACTTGATTGCCCGACCAGATGGGGATCAACGTATATTATGTTGCAAGACTTATTAGCAGCTAAAGATGTGCTTGTTAAAATTGAATCAATTAAAAATAAATCCCAAGATGAGAATTTCGAAGTAGATCCATCATTATGGGATTTTATCGAATGCTATTGCACAGTTTTTACTCCCTTGCAAAAATCAATGAAAAAATTTCAAGAGGAACAACTGCACTATAGCAGCTTTTATGCGCAGTGGCTAAAATTAAAAATTTTAACCGAAAAAATTGTCAACGGCTCTAACCAGGAACTTATAACAACAATTGGAAACGAGATCTTGAAATCTATAGAAAAACGATCGGAAATATTATTTAATAATAAATTCTTAATTTCATGTTTGTTTCTGGATCCGCGTTTTCAACATATTCTAACAGTAAAACAAAAACTGGATGCAATTCTGCATCTCAAAGTAATTTGGGATAGAATCCAAGAAATGAAATCTACTGAACCCCCATGCTCCACACCAAGTTCGGCTTCAGATCCATCTGTTGACCATTTTTATGATGAGGAGGATGAACTCTTGTATGAGTATTTGAAAAAAGGAGTTGAAAAAGAAATCAACAGTATGTTCAGTGTACATTCAAAAATAGAAAATCTTCAACTTCCCTTCCAAAATATTGACATAGGTGTGCTTAAGTTTTGGAAAGAAAAACAACACACGGACCCAGAATTGTACGCAATAAGTAGCGTTTGTTTTGGGGTACCACCAACTCAGGTAAATATAAATTAATATATAAAGTAATATACAATTAATATACAATTAATTCCATTTATAATAGGTCACGATTGAGCGAGCATTTTCGACGCTGAGGCTGGTACTAACTGACTACCGTAATCGACTAAGTCAAGAGGCACTTGAAAATATTTTACTTGTTAAATTAAACCCAGGTTTTTTAGACACAGCAATAGAATCGTTGCCTTTATTTGAAGATGAAGAGGAAGATGAATAGTATATTTTTTATTAATATTTTTACATACATTTATGCATATTTACATAGAAAAAATTTTATTTTCTGTATTATTATTTTTATGAAATAAAATAAAATACTTTATTCCTTCTGTGTTTAATAGTCAAACAAAATGTTTAAAAAAACTAAAAAAAATAGCAATTTTCTTTTTAAAGCCCAGTACGACTGTTTTGCTTTTCAAGTACGACTGTTTTGCTTTTTCAAGTGCGACTGTTTTGCTTTTTGAGCTGTAACTGTTTTGCTTCTTCGACTGTTGCTTCTTCGACTGTTTTGCTTCTTCGACTGTTTTGCTTTTTGAGCTGTAACTGTTTTCGACTTACAAAAGCAAGGAAACTGCTTCTGCTTATGCTTGCGAACTTATCAAAAGCAAAAGCAAAGCATATGAAAGATTTTTACTTCGACTGCTGCCGTAAGCAAAATTAAAATTTTTACAAGTTGGTTTTTGCTTCTGCTTCGACTGTGACTGTCGATTTTGTTTATAAGCATAAGCAGCAGCAATCGTTTGTTTTAAAAAGTAAGGAGAAGCAAAAGCAGTGAAAAGTAAAAATTTTACGACTTTTGCTGCTTCGACTTAAGTTTTTTAAACACTGGTCGAACTACTAAATCAGCTGGGCGGACGACACTACCTAGTAAGATAAATATACCTTGTAAGAAATGATATAAATAGTCATAGATTTGGTTAAGAAAGGACAGAAATAAATAATAATGAACACGGCAGGTCTGCCGGAAAAATATTATTTTATTTCTCAGATTATAAACTGCGGCTTTTTAGCCATACACTTTGTGCCCACACGTTCATCACACCACAACCACTCCAATTGTACTATTTTATGATGAAAATGAGAACGCTATATACATGTTTTAACAAAATTCAAACTTCATATAAAAAAAACAGTATTAAAAATAATGTTTTTTTATGAAGTTTGACTTTTGTTAACGCATATTAATAAAAAATGGGCAGACAGACGAGATTTGTATAGATAGTAATGCAACACACACTCTACCTCTTCAACCCCTTGCCTACAAATCTCATCTGCCTGCCCATTTTCTTTCCTATTGTAAAAGAGGTATAAGCAAGCGAGGTTGAGTCCTCTTTTTAACATATTATAGAGTAGTGTTGTAATCCTCCGATATGTAAGTTATGAGCAGAGAGGACAAATTACCTTTTTTGCCTTTTTTGCAATTCGAACTTTTCAGCCTTTTTTTGTGGTTTCGAAACTTTTTGACTTATCTCATATTCATGTTTTTATATCATATTCATAAATGTTGATTGCCAATGTAAAGTTTTTACAATTTTAATTAATAGCGTGCTATTAACCCAAATTATAATTTCATTGAAATTGATTACTATGGGGAAAGCTAGTTTCTATGGCCATTTCACTAATTGCTTAATTTAGCTCATCAGGAAACCTTAACTCAAATTTTTGATAAGCTGATGATACCTTTAAGTTGAATTTTTTTTTTTTAACTAAATAAGAATGAAGTCAAAGCAATTTAACATATAATATTATTATTTTAATTTTATCAACGATCAAACGAAACAATAATAACCAACAGTGAGTTTATATTTTCTTACTTTATTTCTACACTGCCTACACTAAAATTAAATTGTGATTGTTTGATAAAAGCCTTGATACCAGCATATTAATTTAGATGTGTTTTATTTACCGTATGAAAAACCCGTTTTAAAAGAAAATGTCAAAACAAAGCGAAAACGTAGTGTTTTTAATGATTTTTGTGTCCTCTCTAGTTATGAGATATATTTTCTAAAAATAAGAAAAATTACCTTTTAAGTGATTTACACATGCCAAGCTTACATAGGTTTATAAAACAAAATTTACCTTGAAATTAATTTTAATTTAATTTTTTTTCTCTTTTTTCAGAATTTGTGTACGAATTTCTTAATCGATTAACTGGATTGTGTGAAAGTGATAAAGTTTATGGTTGTTGTAAAACCGCCTATGAAACTACGTTGGCCAAATATCATCCTTGGGTGGTACGCAAGGGAGCGTTAGTTGCTATGTACGCTCTGCCCACACAAGGTGAACTGTTAAAACGTGTTTGCTGCAATGTTGATCGTGTAACAGATTTGCTACCAGAAATGTTAAAAAATACCAAATTAGTCTATGATCGCACACAGGATCTATATACACTTTATGATCTGCATCATCTATCTTAATTGTTTAAGATACATATGTATGTATGTATTGCAACTTAAAAAAAACACTTTTAAAAGTGTTTAGATGAAAAACTTTTAGCCTGCTTTTATATATATTTTTCATTGTTAATTAAGACATAATCAGTATTCAATGCAGCTTTTTTATTTTTTTTTTGTTTTGTGTAAGTGCTATTGTTTTACCAATTTTACATTCCCTTAGTAATTACTTATGTCAATGATCTACACTACTTGCCTTGTAATGTTAACTTAAAATTGCTAAGGCATATCTTTATATAAATAGATACATAAATATTAACGAAAATAAAATTTTTCTTTAAATTTAAAATGTTATTTAAAATAAACTTGATTAAATTTTATTTATTGAATGAAAAAGCTTTTCTGTAAACTTCTGTTTTTAAGATGTACTGTACAAGAAATGGGTTGTGATTATTTTCGCTTAATTAGTATTTAAATACTTTTAAATTATTGCTTTGCCAATTTAAGATTTTTTGTTAACTACTACTTACAAATGGCAAAAGGCATTTGCAGATGCAATTTTTTAGATAAGAACATATTTTACATATAGAGAAGGAGAGATATTGTTAGAAAAGAGCGAGTGGTAACTCTACTAATTTGTCTGACATATGTAGAACGTTAATGGAAACTACAAAATATATATATATAGGCAACCGAAATTTAATTTACGGCAATCTTACTCTCATGGAGTCATGTGCTACTACCAGCCTGTAATCTTGACTTCAGTGATTTCAGACTGTTGTTCCAGAAATGGCACATCCACTCGGTGACCCAGAGGGTCCATTATGATTCCCTTCAGCTAACTAAAAAATTAAGAAAACAAAAACGAAAAAGGGAGACATATGTATATGAGTACTGTTACCTATCACTCAGCCACCCGATTTCCATGATAAAGCCAACAACATCATTGATTTTACAACGTGCGATGTCGATGTAATACCGGGCAGTGACACATGATATGCTCCACAGTTTCCAACTCATCGTCCTCGCACATCCTACAAAAGTCCGATGTACCGCCGACCCATTTGCTAATTCTTACCCTACTGGTGCAGTGATCACACCTACCACGACTCTCAGAACTTTCTTGTCTAAACCCAGAAGTAACTTGGTTTTGTAGCATTCAGTCTGGGCCAAATTTCCCGTGAGAATCTTCGTTATCAATGGCTTTAGACGAAGTAGTTACTTCCAAATATTTATCAGTCTCTAATACATTGTTATCACTTTTCGAATTACATATTATTTTTGAAAAAACACATTTAAAGTCTCTGCTAATAGTTAATTTGTTGGTACTTGTATCAACAAAACGTAACCCTTTGCTGTCTTCATCACAACCCACATATGTAAGGAGTTTTGAATTGTTATAAAATTTCTTCCTACTAAGGGTACTAGGATTAAGCTTTTGAGCCATATATATGTGTATTTTTAATATTAGGCTTTTTTTCTTCCCATCTTTCATATGGAGTACAAGATATAGCACTAGTGACAATTCGATTTTGTAAGTAATTAGAGTACATAACAGCTTCTCCCCAACAAGATTTTGGTAAATTGGCTTCTGCCAAAAGATATCTAGCCTTTTCAACTAGATAGCGATTCTTTCTTTCAGCTACTCCGTTTTGTTGAGGACAGTAAGGAACACTAAATTGAGTCATGATACCATAATTTTTTAGAAATTCGAAAAACTTTTTGGATTTATATTCAGTTCCATTATCAGATCTTATACATTTCGGAAACTTTCCAAATTTGTTTCTTACCATTTCTACATACATACATTTTCGTTTTATCGAAAACTTCGGATTTATCATGTAGCAAATATATAACAGTATACCGGCTATAACCGTCAATGAATGTCAAAAAATACCTTTTCTTTCCTGGGGTTATATTTTGCATAGGCCCACAGACATCCGAATGAATTAGATCAAGAACTGTTTTGGACTTACATGCAGCTTTTTTCGGAAACGGAGTCTTTGTTAATTTACATTTAGCACAAACCTCGCATATTTTTTGAACACCACAATCTATAATTTTAAAATCTTTATTAAGCTTACCAGATGCCATATTCTGTAATTCTCGTAGCTAATTCTATCGCTAAAATTTTAAAAATGCACAAACAAATTGTGTTGTTGTAAGAATACTCGTAATATGTTGGTGCATTTTTAGAATTTTAGCGATAGATTTAGCTAAGAGAATTACAGAATATGGCACCAGATTGCATAATCTTGATAACGTTAATGTCCAACATTTACTTTTTCGTGCCATGATTTATCGAGATTTACAAATTCATTTTCATTGCTACAAATATGACAGGTAGCAGCAGAGTCGACAACCCACATACATTTTTCTCCATTTAAAACAAAACACAAATTATTTTCTTTATTTTTAGAAACTTTAACTTTTTGATGCTTATCATTTTTAAATTTCCAGCAATCTTTACGTATATGACCGACTCCGCGACAATAGTGGCACACAATAGTTTTGGTGTTATTCTTTTTAAATTTTTTCGTAGTTTTTAAAATTGTATCTTCAACCGAATTTCTCCTCTTGTGCTTTTCGAACTCTTCCAATAGTTTATTTTCAACAATGGTCATAGTGAGTTCCTTTTCAACTCTTACTTCAAGTGCTGTTATTAGAGTATCGTATACGGCAGGTAGACTACTAAGTAGCATAGAAATTATCCAAGACTACGAAATTTATAAATTTAAGTTATCATGAAGCAAAGTGATTGCAATCTACAAAATAATAGCTTTATTTGAGTAATATGTTTGTCCATATTTTCTCCAGGATGCAGTTTTAATCCACAAATCGATCTCATTAATTTAACTTTGTTACTAAGGATTGACTTTTCATGGTATGCTTTAAGAACATTCCAGGCATCTTTAACATATTTACAGTTGGCAATATGGAATACTTCTGTTTCATCAACAGCCAAACCTATTAAAATAATTGCTTCATTATCACGATCCTTCCAATTTTCGTTAGGATTTTCAGGGTTATCTTTTTCAATTACATCCCATGCCTTCTCCTTCTTCAGCAATTATTTCATACGATACTTCCATATTTCATAATTTTCCCGATTGAGTTTTGTTATTACCAATTTGGTGTCAGCCATTCCGCAAAAAAAATTTCCAAGGTTTACAAAATCAGTAGTCACAATTCGCTACACAGTCGGAATTCAGGCAATAAAAGTAATACTTTTAATCTTTATAACAAACGCGAATCTCACACAAATTTTAATTATAGAAGGCCCATAACCTATTAAAAAAATGTGGTTTATTTAAATATTTTATTTTTGAAAATTTAATTATTTTTAGTCGAACTGTTTATGTATTACATACAATGAAATTTTATAATCAAGCTTAAGTTCGTTTTTATTCTCTCTAAGAAAGAATTAATTAAATTACAAATTAGGTGATAATATTAAAGAAAAATTGGGAAATTTAATTTTTAGACACCAGCACGAGCGGAATGCACATTTTCTAGACAGCCACTTCCGTCATCAGCACTCTTGTATCTAATCTACTAGGGTAGTGTTTTAGTTGTAAGCACCATCTATTTAACCAACCAAACCCAGATAAAGGAATACGAGAAAACTTGACACTTGATTTGACACTGCGACCTTTCAAGGCCTCAAGTGCTTCTTGGCTGTCGACGTTCAGAGTGACATTTCCCCTTTCTAAAACTTGTCCAGGCTCCAGCTCTGTGGACATCACCTCTGACTGGAACACACTACATTCATCTGGTAGTCTGTAGGACATGCGTGTTCTAGTTCCCATAATGTGGACACCAGCACCGGTGCCCACTTCCATATTTGAACCATCTGTGAACATCGCTACCCCGTCGTACAGTTTATCACAGTATCCTACTGTAATTAAACTTAATGAAGTAGAATCTTTGTGTGTCCTATGTTACTCGACCTGACCAACCCTTATTCAAAAAGTCTAATCAAACTTCTCGCCGCCATTTCGACCACAAAGCCCTCAATGGGGAGTAGGTGCAAAATGATGTCCAAAACTGCTTGAGGAGTATTTCACCTCGCACCTGTGATGCCATCTGGACCTTGGCAAGAGTTTTCCTATGTGACTCCGTTCTCAATACTTCCCAGCAAGCAGCACATCCGTATGAAAAAATGGGTCTTACAATCGACGTGTAAATCCAATTTACAACCTTTGGTCGTAGTACCAAGTTGTTACCTAAGGGGTTCTTACAGTCGTAGTTGGCATTAAGAACCTTCTTCAGTCTCTCCTGAATGTTCCTAATCCAGATTAATATACTATCTAGATATACTCCTGGGTATTTTAGGCGATCTGAAACCTACCACCTTGTATCTCCTGGTAAAAAAAAACTGAGTTTTTTCCCGTTAACCCCCAATCCCTTGCTCGAGGCCCCGAAAGAGAGTTATCCAAGCGCAGCTTGCATGACTTCACTGATAGTGGACAGAAATTTCTGCTCTACCAGTATCACCACGTCGCCTTCTTTCTCATCACGCAGTCTCTAGTAATTGCTAGCATTTGTTTAAGGCTCAGGTTCTCCATGCCATCCACATTTAACAAGCTTCTAGCAGTGATTTTATGCTAGCCAGTGCCGGACATTCACACACTATATGCGCTGCCGTTTCGGCCTCTTCCACAGTCTTCGGTTTTCATCTTGGCTAGTTGATATTTGAAGTTCCACGACCTGTCACCAACGAATTTATCCAGCTTACTCGTCTTCCTGCCCGTGGGCTCTTTGAGCACCATTTGAGCCTACCTACACGTAGTGTCTCCCTCCACCTTTTTAGTCCAGTGCAAAGAAAACCTTTAAAGGGAGACGTACTCCCCCAAACGCAGACTACTGGACAAGTTCAGCTTAGCTTAGTATACACCTGCTCCTGCTCTACCGTCCATAAGACACCCATCAGTAATTTTACTGATGGTTCTCTCAGATGTCGTTTTCCATATACTCATTATGTATAACACCTTCCGCAATGAGTCTCCGATGCAGTCTTTTGACTATCTTTCTTCTAGTCTTGCATTCAATCGGTTTTTGAGTTTCCCTAACATCCTTACCAACTAGGTCAAGGACGCTCTTCTGCCCGATGTTCGGCACACAGCTATGCCAAACGGCATCGCTCTTAATACACAAAGCTGCCATTGCAGCCCTTGACATAATGAATAAGTTCAACGGCCAGTAAATCCCGACATTGTCTCAATAGCCTGTGTTGGAGCAGTGCACATTGTGCTACTGCTTTACGCCACCAAACCACACATTCGTAAGTTATTATGGGTCGTCTCATCATTGTGTAAATCCAGTATGCAGCCTTTGTCGAGATTCCCCATTTACGGATACAATCTCGTTTACACTGCTGCAAGATCTTTTTTGCTTTCCGTATCTTCATTTCAATATGTTCGTTTCAGGTAAGTTCCTTATCCAGAGTAATGCATAGATAGTTCGCCTTCCTTGGCAAACTGATTTCCGATCCGAAAAGCATTAAGGATCCAACCTCTGTACCCTTCCTCCTTCGAGGAAAGAGCAAAGCGTCTGATTTGCTCAAAGGTTATATGAACATAAGAATATTTGTGGAATTAATATTTGACATTATCTTCATGCAGTAATCTATTTACTCGTATCTGACTCAAAATTCTAAAAAATGGTGTTTTTATTTCGCCCACCCTTATGAATAAGTTTGAAATATTCGAAAGATCAATTTCACGATCTTGTGTAGGTAAATAAGTGTATTGTTCAATGATTTAAATAATTTCAAAATATAATAATTTATAAAGAATCAAAAGTGATATTATTAAACATGATATTGTATTATAACTGCATGATAATGTGATTCTTTAAAAAATAATTGGGCTGTAACACACCTTATTTGTCGGATCTTAGCTTACAAAATCAAATCATTGATTTCAACTTGGCTAATTCTTTACCAGAAAAGTATTCTTAAAGAAAACTTTAAGCCCGGAAAAGTTTTCTTAAAAAGCTTTCATAGAGGTTAGGATACCCAGGCAGCCGTGCTTATGCAGCTCACTTGGGCCAAAGAAAAGGGAAAAAAGAAGGGCCAAAGATAGAATGAAAGAAAAGTAGTAAGATGTAATGATAGGGAAGAGTACGGGTAAAGACGGATACAGATAGGCAGACAGACGAGAGGAGAGATGGTTGCCATAGAGGGCACATTGGCCAAGACAAGCAATCGGTGAATTATCTATGCCACGCCAAGTGGGAGTGGGTTGGAGAACCAACTGCAGCTCCTCAGAAAGGAATTAATACTGTTTGGTTCCAATAATGAAAAGAAGGGCTCTCGAAATACAGTTTGCCAAGTTGTTGAAGACGTTGGTATTCCAGTTCAGGACATAAGCAGGTGTTCGACCGTTTCCGCATCTTGACAACTTCTGCCAAAGTCGTTATAGGGGAGGTCCATTCTTGCATGAGTTCCAAATAAACAATGCCTAGTTACCGTTGCTATCAAGTCACGTAGCTGCATTTTCGGCATCTGAAGTAGCAAAGTCGTTCTTTTCTGATCTAGCAAGGGCCAGATCGTCCTTGCCAGAGCCAGATCAGTAAGAGCACTGCTTATTCAATGCCTGCAAACAGAGAGGGGAATTCCAAAATAGACATCAATGACGCTATCATGAAGCAAAGTTCCCTTTTTTGCCAGCTCATCAGCAACACAGTTATCAAAGGTAGTCCCATGTCCCCGCACCCATTTAAAGGTGACCTTATGAATTATCATTCTCATTTGATGTGCTAAACTCACCTTTTAGGGACATGATAGCGGATTTACTGTCGGTACAAAACCAGATATCCCTATTCGATATTCTGTAATATCTTAGCCAGTTTGCCATTTTTCTGGTAGCAAATATTTCTACTTGTAGCACACTACAGCCATTTGGGGGTCTGAAACACATTTTGATTTGAAATTTCTCTAGAGGTTAATTTTTATTTTTTTTTTTTTTTATTCTGTCCACAAAATTGGTAAATGGCAAAGGTACGAGACCAAAGCGCGAGGGTACGATTGCCTTAGCTTCCTCCAAAAACTGCAGCGCGACCTATACCTTCGTATAGGAAGTGAGACTCCAAATTCAGCTAGGTAAAATTTATAAGAGTTTAATGGTGCTCCTCCAGTGAAAATCTTGAGTTTATTGGTTCTCCTCCAGTTAAAAATTGAGTTTAATGGTGCTCCTCCAGTTAACAGTTGAGTTTTTAAAATGGTGCTCCACCACCGACTTCTTGTAATTAAAATTTCTAGGTTATATACGATAACCAAACGATTACACGCGGCTGATTAAGCAACCACCAATAACAGTACCGTAGTACAGCTATTAGAGGACGCCAATCAGCCAGTGTGAGAACGAGACGCAAACCACTCGAAGGCCGAACAACAAGCACGGCCTGATTGACTTTAAGCGATAATGACAATGACGCACGTACGTGTTCTAAAACCCAGAGCTACTTTACGACTGAGTTTTAGTTTTTCAGTATTATTTAAATGTTCTTACTTAATTGTGATTAAAATATGGTAGCACCACAAAATATCTAAACAATTGCAGACAATTTTGCAGTAAATAGCCGTTTATCAAAAGAGTTCATTGTCAATACTTAAAATGTACATCAAAACAAATAAATATAATTTTTTATTTTTGTAGAAAATGTACATAGAAATACTACCACTGGACACACATTTCTTTACCCCCCGTCTACATTAGACATGTCTTAACAAAAGTCAAACTTCAAAAAACATTATTTTTAATACTGTTTCTTTTTCATATGAAGTTTGACTTTTGTTACCTACCTGATAAAAATTTGTCGTGATAAAAGTCAAAGTTCATATAAAAAAACCCAGTATTAACAACTAAAAGTGCTATATTCGGCCGTGCCGAATCTTCTATACTCTTCACCACGGTGATTTTATTTATACAGACATGTACAGCATTATCCATATTGTTGACTCTTTACTTAAATTCAGTCGTATGAGAAAAATTCATTATTCATGCTTTAAAGAAATAGAAGACAAATGAAAACAAATTCCGTTGACTACAATTGTCGCCGTTGTCAGCTACTTAATGATATTGAAGACGACAGCAACATCGTAAACTCTGACATTGTTGTATAAATACTTATTCTGCTTTTATAAAATTAAATAACTTTTTCAAAAAACTATAAATATTTCCTCCAAAAATGTTTGTTTGTATATGAATTTGTAATTTACAATTTTGTGACATTTTCTTTTGTTGTTAAAATAGGAATTAGCCTAAGTTGATGACAGCCACAACGGTGGTCGTGTAGCCATGTAGCTATACTGGCTTGAAAATAATCGTTTTCCTATAAACGTGTGTATTTTATTTTTACCAGTGGGTACCCTGTGGGTCCCTTGGCTAACTTTATGTGAATTGCTTTCTATTAAGGTCTCTAATACAAATCAAAGCAGAAAAAACCTACCAATCTAAAAACAAACAAATATTGCACCTCACAGGGGGTTCTTGATCCCCCGAGATCTGTATGCACTCCTTGCGATATACCTGTCGCAGTCTAATATTTATTTGACAAAAAAAGGTAAAACAGAATCATTAAAGCCGAAAAAAATAAAAAACACGTAAAAAAAAATACGTGAAATGAATATTGTAGAAATTACACACGGAATAACAAACTTAGATATATGGGTATGTTCTGTAATCCGAAACCGACCAAAATTGAATCCGAATGAAATTTTAAATAAAAAACATTTTGATATTATTTTTTATACATTTGATTAAAGACCATTCACATAACTTACTTTATTGCTAATGTTTTAAAATAATAGGCGCAACTAAGTTATATTTTTCTTTAAAAATTTATTCGATTTCAATTTCACTCGGTTTCGGTTTACAGAACATACCCGATCCACCTGTGGTGAAGGGTATAAAAATAAGTTACTCTATATACACACATACATACATATGTATGTATATTCTTAATATTAAATATATGTTATGTTACAGTCATGATTTTCATTTTCAAAGAAATATTGAAATTTTTGATTTTAATTTGATTTTTAATTTTTCGAAAATTGTTTATAAAAATATTTTGTAAAAATTGTTGGGAAAATTTAAAAAATAATTTTTTTCTAATATTTTTCTGTAAAATATCTTTTTGAAAATGTTTTTAATTTAGGACTTTTCTGCAATCTATATTGAGTTAGAATGGTGAGACTAAAGCAAAAAGAAATCCTTACAAAAAAAATTTCTTCATATTGACCCCCCACGTGCCTTTTAACTGCTCCTATTTACCAGTGGGTACCCTGTGGGTCCCTTGGCTACCTCTATGTGTATTCCTTTCTATTAAGGTCTCTAATACCAATCAAAGCAGAAAAACCCTACCAATCTAAAAACAAACAAAAATTGCCCCTCGCAGGGGGTTATTGATCCCCCGAGATCTGTATGCACTCCTTGCGATCTACCTGTCGCAGTCTAATATATATTTGACAAAAAAAGGCAAAACAGAATCATTAAAGCCGAAAAAATTAAAAAAAAACGTGAAAAAAATATAGGTGGGCGTGGTTTTTGGTCCGCAGCCTCCAAAAGAATGATCCGATGTTGCTGAATTGCAATACCAAAATTTTCGAAACTATGCCTGACAGATTGGTGTGCTTAAATTTTTTGTATCTCTTCTGGTGCCTTGGCAAATGACATTACAACACTAACACGGACAGACGGACAACGCTTAATCAACTTCTCTATGAATAAGCATCCAGAATATATATACTTTATGGGGTCGGAAATGAATATTGTTGAAATTACACACGGAATGACAAACTTAGATATACCCTTTCCACCTGTGGTGAAGGGTATAAAAAAAGTTCTTATATTACATTGCAGTAGTGAGTATAAGTGCACACACACTACAATAGGTGGCCGTGGTTTTTGGGTCGCAGCCTCCAAAGGAATGATCCGATGTTGCTGAATTACAATACCAAAATTTTCGAAACTATGCCTGACAGATTGGTGTGCTTAAATTTTTTGTATCTCTTCTGGTGCCTTGGCAAATGACATTACAACACTAATACGGACAGACGAAAATCGCTTAATTAACTTCTCTATGTATAAGGATCCGGAATATATATACTTTATGGGGTCGGAAATGAATATTGTAGAACTTACACACGGAATGACAAACTTAGATATACACCTGTGGTGAAGGGTAGAAAAATAAAGTTTTTTTAATATGAAGTTTGACTTTTCTCAAGACAAATTTTTATCAGGTATAGACACTAGGTTAAGACATGTTGATAGCAAACGAAGACTGGGGTTTAATCATGGACAAAATCAAGCTGATAAAAACATAGTATGTTTATGTATAAAACTTAAATACAAGGTCAAAAATTGGAGTTAAGTATTAGATTTAAGATTATTGTACGTTTATAAGAAATATACCCTCACGATACTGTTAGCCTCGGGAGAAAGTGCATTTTCTTTTAATTAAAAAATATAATAATGAAAAAATCATTAACAGTTAGGTTTGGTTCTGTTTACCACAAAGTATCTCTTTGCTGTTTACTACATACACATTTTTTAAGACATTACATCAAAATCTTAAATATTACATAGTTAATTATTGTTTAAAAAAAGGCTCAATAAAAATAACTTTAACTTACAGATACGGTGCTGTTACGAGTTTACTATATGTATTGTATAAAACATTATGTGGAATACAGAATTTTCGAGTGTAAGATGACATTCCACTCGGAATTCTGAACGGACTATTAAAAAAAACTAATAAACCATCTAAAAGGCTTCGAACGTTACGTTACGTCTTTTTTAAATTTAGATTTCCGACTTTATATCATAACTTTCCAAGGCACACAGTGGTCCCCTTTCATATAAAGCCCGGCATTAAATACTTGTAGTTATCCTAGATCAATGAAATTTAGTGAATTTGTGTTTTTTGATATTAGAAAGCTTTGCTGAAAATATGAACAAAATCAGCCCACAAATACGCCCACTTCCCATACGAAGTGAACTATAAAGTGGAACATTTTCTATAAAAATAAATCTAGAATCATGAAAATTGCATAAGAAGCTTTAAATTAACTTATTCTTTCTAGATATCAAATATGAAAAAAATCTGCCTACAAACACGCCCACTTTCCATACAAGTTCAACGTAGAAATCAGTTATTTCGGCTAATTTCATAGTTATAGAAATCCAAAAACCAACGAATTTAAAATAAAAAAAATTTTAAAATCAATTTTTTATAATTTTTAATCACATAATAAGTTTTTAACATCTTCATGCATTTCTAAATATTTTTTTTAGGCTTTGAACGTAATTTATTTATGTAAGGATCCGAAGAAGCTAATAAATGATTCATCACGTCTACATTTGTAGACACCCTATCACATTTTCGAGCATGATGCAAGCGGTATTTTTTGTAATCCTTGTTCCGAGCTTCTTGGGCTTCTTCCGATAACATTCCTATAGGCAGGATCGCTGCTGCTATTATTTTACAGCCATGGACTAGCACTTTGTGTACCGAAATTGGCATATAGTACCAGCTGTACAAAGAAATATATAACTGTGCAGTGTCCATACAATAATCATGGAATTTTTTACTATCGATTGGCTCATTACAATTAATTGTAGCCAATATTATTTTAAAACGATGAATTAGGTTTTCATCAACCCCTACAATTTCAGCAGTTATGCGCGGATTTTCAAAAAATCGTCTAGATGTATTACCATCATTTGTGCTGCCTACACCTTGTTTCACTACGTCAACATTTATTCCCAAAACAGCTTTCAAATTTCTTTGGATATTTCGCTTTTCTTCTTCCATTGCAGTTCTTGAATTTGCGTTTGTTCGCCAAGCTTTGAAATGCTTTCTATATGCAATATGTAAAATGCATTCCATAAATTTAATTCTCGCGTGAAGTGGAGAAATGCCAAATTTAAGTGCGTCTTCTGACTCAGTCTTTGTTTTTAAAATTTCCAAATCGTTCATTTCCGTAGGCTTAGCATTGCAAATGAAGCATACAGCCATGGATGAAGTCTGTGTTAATGTACTTGCAATTTTTCCATCAATCATGGTCAATAAAAGTGTATGGCTAATACTAAAAATTTTGTTATGAACTTCCACTACAGTGTTTACTAAATTTGCAATTTCATCTTCCACTCTCTTGACTTCCTCATTGATGACAATCGCCGTTTCCTTCACGAATTCAAATTTAATTGGACGGCAAAGTCTGGTGGAAGATGGTCTGGAATTTTTCCAACACACCAACGATGAATCATGTTTTTTAATTAAATTTAACGGCACAAGTGAAGTTAAGAACATACCTGTTAAATAATAATTAGTAATTGTAAGTATTACTGAATACATAATTAAAAAAAAATAAATTTATATGTTTTAAATTACTAATTAAGAACCTGATTATATTTTTCAAAAGTGTAATTCTTTTTAATTATTTTAATAGTTATTAATGAGAAATTGAAAATATATAAATTAATTTTTTTAATCACTAGGATAAAAAACATACTTTTATCTGTTGTATTTTCATCTGTGAATTTTTGTTGATATTCACTATGACCAGAAGAACCATCACATCCCCATTTCGAAATTAATTTCAAGTCATTAGGCATATCACGGATTTCACTTAGCGGTTTTGACTTCAAAATTCTTTCTGCCGTATGATCTAACAAATCTTGAAGATCGACTTGACTTAAATTTTCTTTAACTTTAATGTTCTGTGGATAACATTCTTTTTTTGCAAGTAACACCTGGTGATTAAAACAAGTTTAATAATAATAATAACGCAACTTACTTTGTAAAACAAAACAAGAGAAAACAACACACACAATAAATGTTTTGAACAATACACAGAACATTAGATACTCTACGACGATTTTTAATACAAAACATTAAAACACATTCTATTAAAAGAACCTTTTTATATGACGGAAAAATGTTAATATTAAGCTCCTTCGTTGCATTCCTCACTATTTCGTACTGAAATTTTGACAAATTTGCATCAAGAATAATGCTAAGCGCTTTTTCTGGTGTTAACTTTGTCAACGTGTTATCACCTTTATCAATTTTCTTTGCAGCTGACGTTATCAGCTCCGCAGAGGTATTGGCACACAATTGTTGCACTTTATAACGCTTCGATCTTTCTTGAGAGTCCTCAAAGGTCATAACAGGACGACCACGCGTGGCCACGCTTTACTTTATTGGAACAGCTCGGTTCCTCAATATCCACATAATCTTCACCAAAAGAGTACATACTACAGGACAGCCAATTATCATTTTTCTCCAAAAACCTTGACTTCTTATTTAATACACTTTTCAATTTAGATTTGAATCTAGGCACAAATGTTTTCACTAAAAATCTTTTAAAAGAATCTATTTTATCCCGTGAGATATTGCTGTAATTTGTTGAAATAACATCAACAACAACATCAATATCGCTATCACAATCAAATAAAATGTCAACGATTTCTCGATATGATAATTGTAAACTATTCATATTTTAATATTTATTTTACACTTGATAATATTCAAAACACTTGCACTTGTATATAGAAATAAATTTGCATAATTAATATAAATAGAGAGTCAAGTGCAATAGAGATAACAGAACAGCTGATTAGCTTGCACATGTAATCAACAAAATAAATAAATAAATTTGAATAACTCTTGATAAATTTAACTAAATAAATTAAACTAAAATATATATATATATATCTATCAAAACAAAACAAAACAAAAAAAAAAATGTACGCATATTGTATTTCTGCATAGAACAAAAACAAAACAAAACAAGAACTAAGCAAGAAACAACAACAACAACTAAGCGAAGAACAAAGCATGTATGCAATCATTGCAATGCTTACTACAAAGTACTACGCATATGCACATTTTTAGCCGCTCATTTTTTGGTTTTTTGTTAATATTTTTAAATGGCCATGCAATGTCTCACTTTTTTTTTTTGCATTGTTTAGGTGAGACTTCAGGCTTTAATTCCATATAGACTTCCAGGGTGCGCTTGTCTGCGCAAGGAAGATGCAGTCCAATGAAGTTGATGAATGTTCTTTTTTTTGGACCAAAAATATATCGATAAAAAAAATTTTTTTTTTTTTCAATATTTTAAAATTTTTTTTTCATAAATCTTATCTATGACATCTCTTTTAATAAAAAAAAAATACTCAAAGTTACATACGTGTCGTACTTTAACAGTATAAACCCTTTAAATATAACATACATAAATATCATATTCCAAACATTTTCGCATTGCTTGACTTTGAGTGGCTCTGGACAGTAAAGTAAACAAAATATCGGCCTAATATTTTAGAAACACGATATTCAAGGTGTATTTTCTTAAATTATGAAAAATCATCAAGATCGGAGAACATTTAAAAATGGAATTATTGCCGCCGCGGCACCATTGTGAGGCATGTTCAAGGTATATTATGAATTCACTTTGACAACTTTCCAACACTGTACATTTTCTAAAATGTCATTTGAACGACATTGTTGTTTTTGCGTAAATAAAAATATAAATAGAAAGTCATAACAAAACGAATTTAAGAAAAACCGGAAAGGTGGGTTTGTGTGTTTTTTAAGAAAATCTAAATACTATAATTAAAACAAGTATTTTTGAATTTGCATAATAAAATTATTAAATTTAAATTAATTCTCCTTTGCGAAGCCAAAATTCTAGAAAAACTATTTAAGTAGTTTTGTATTTGAGACAAAAGGCAAATAAAATGAGCAAATACACAAGCAAATATCTAGAAGACAAACTAACCGAACAACTTGAAGCACAATATGTTAAAGCCATAGATGAATCAGATGGTTGTGGTGGCAAGTTTAGTGTGACAATTGTATCCGACCAGTTTAAAGGTAAAACACTATTGCAAAAGCATCGTTTGGTTAATACAGCATTAGCGGAAGAACTTAAAGAAATACACGCCTTCTCGCAAAAATCCTACACACCAGAAGAGTGGGAGAAAGTGAAGCAGCAACCGTAAAAAAATAACTACAAGGAAATTTACGAATAAAAAAAATAAAAATATTGAAGTTGGTTCATTTTTTTAATGTTAAAAAAGGGAAAATAGTGTTTTTTGTTATTAATCATAACGAAGAGTTCGTACATATGTAAATGTTTAGCCAATGAAAGACATTAACACAATGGGTTGTAGAGAAATAAAAAGTTAAAAATTGCAATTCTACAAAGTATTAATATACCTATACATATGTACATATTATGTAGCTTCAAGTCCTTAATCCTTTTTTTTAGCTTTTAATATAAAGGATGTGTTTCGTATGCTTTTTTAGAATTATAGAGCTTTAATTATAAATATAAGCACATAAGTAACAGCTAAATTACACGATGACCTTTTTCAAGAATCAGTTTCATGAAACCGGTTTTGTTATGGATGATGTAGAGAGATAAGGAAAAACAAAGTTCAAACAGAATTGAAGAAATTTCTTGAGACGATTTTATGGTGTAAGTTACGTATAAGACTTCTTTAAGGTGAGATTTAAAAAAAATGTTTCAATATAACAGTACCTTACATTTAATACCTATGGGTATTTTTAAGCTTCAACAATACGTGATATATGATCTAGTGAAATTGTTAATCTAATGCAATGAAATTAGACACATACATAGGTATGTATGTATGCTTTGAGTCCCAAATTTTCGGGAAAATAAGCTAGAAACTGACTACGATATACCATATAGTTGAAACCCCCTTCCTTCTCCTATTCAAAGGACGAAAATTTTGAAAAACTATAGAGTTCAGATCTTGACACTGTAGAGTTTAAATTTATTTTACGCAGCCAAAAGATACTGTAGTAAGCAAAGCAATCTGTTGACATAGATTTTAACATACTGTCTATCAGTATATATATGGTTTTAGTTTTGAAACTAAAGCTCTATAACTCGTAATAAAATAGCTTTAAAGCTCAATACGTTAAAAAATATTTAAAAAAAACGCGACTTGGAGCTACGGAATATGCGTTTCAGTGTTATTATATTAAATTATTTTATAAGTTTAAGAAATGAAATACTTTTTTGTTTTAAATTTAATTCACGCAATTTTAATTTAACTATTTTTATCTTTACGAACCAATGTGCAATAGCTAGTTGTAAAATGAGTTTTTGTGTTTGTTCGAAGTTGTACAAATGAACAAAAACAATAATCAACAGCGCAAAGAAAGTGAAAGTGTTTGAAATACAAAACCCAGAGCTTACAAATAAACAGCATAAACAAAAAAACTCACACAGTATTAAGTCAAGCTTTAAACTAAAACGATACCATAGTGAGTTGTTTAAGTAAAAACAAAAAATATTCAAATCAGCCTTTTTACATTTTTTTAAAATTATAGGTATTTTGAATTTGGAAATAAATCAATTGTCTTGCTTGACCCCAGTGTGCACTTTTTGCAACAATAATTTTCTATTCAGCACAATACATCATCTTAGATAAAATACGCTTTTTAATATTCCATTGGAGTTGACTTTGTTTTCATCAAATTACATAATGTTAAAATTTCAAGTGAAGTCACCAGGCAAGATAATTTTACATGGTGAACATGCAGTAGTTTATCACAAGCCAGCATTGGCTGCTGTAGTAGGTTTGGGTACAACATTAAGGTTTACAGCGGCTGAAAATGGCAAACGAGTTGTTACGATACAATTAGATGCTTTAAATACAAATTTCGAAATACAAGTTGATTCATTTAACAAGTTCCTTAAACAATGCCGTTCGAAATTCCCTCAAGAAACATTCGAAAGTGGTGCCCAATTGCTGGAAGAAGTGCGTACAGAACTTAACAAACAACATGAGGAATTATTGGATCAGGGTTCGCCAAAAAGGCAACAAACTCAAAAGGCATTTTTGTCAATATACTATCTTTTGGCTGGAGCCATATTGTCGTCACCTAAAATGGAATTGGAATTAACACAAGCCTTTACGATTAACATAGACACCGAACTCAATATAGGCGCCGGTTTGGGTAGCTCTGCCTCTTATGGAGCAGCTTTGGCTGCTGCATTTCTACTTTATGCTAATCATTTTAATTTAAACTCTTATAACGAACCACAAAATCAAGCATTAATTTCAAACTGGGCCTATGAATCGGAACGCGTAATGCATGGGACACCCTCAGGAATAGATAACACCGTTTGCACCTATGGTGGCATGTTGCGTTTTGTTAAGGGTCAAGGCTTCCAAACTCTTAAAATACAAAGACCTCTACACATTCTACTGGTAGATAGTAAAATTAAAAGATCTACTGCCGATATTGTAGCTAAGGTTCGTCATCTGTGGGAACAATTCCCCGAAGTTATCAATTCGATTTGGAATGCCTGTGAAGCTTTAGTTAACGATGCTATTCCTTTGTACGAAAACTTCGGAAATGGCCAAGACGACAGTGAGAAGTTTGAAAAACTTGAACGCTTATTTCAAATCAATAATGATCTGATGAAAGCCATTGGCGTTACTCATCCCAAATTAGAACAAATTTTCTCTATTGCCTTTAAGAGGGGATTTTTCAGTAAAATAACTGGAGCTGGTGCCGGTGGCTATGTGATTGTTTTATTGCCTGAAAACTATGCCAGTAACGAGGTGTATTGGAAATTAAAAGAAGAACTTGAAGCAGCTGGTTTTGGTGTTTTTGCAACCACAGCTGGCGGAGAGGGTTTGCGTATGGAGCAATTGTAAAATGTAAAAAATAAATTTTCAATAAATAAGAAAAAACTTTGTTTGTATGATTAATCATTTTGATTATTATTGTATATTTTATATTATTTACTAATGCTATTTGTGGATATTTTCAATGTATTTAAATTTATAATAAATTTTTGTTTAAACTTAAGAACAAGTTAAGTATGTCGGATTTGTGTAAAATATAAGCCCAACAAAGTAGTCAAAGAATGAATTCTCCCTGCCAATTAGTCTGAAACGAAAGAAACAGTCGATAAAAGAAATCAATTATTGTTTTCAACTAACGAGAAATTGTAAATTATAAGTGTGCTTAAAGACAGTTTTGCAACTTCAGTAAATACATATTTTTTTAATTCGTTTTTATCAAAACCAAACATGATTCGGTGTTTTGTTTTTCATTATAATATTCTTGTGTTAAATTTGTAAGTAGAAGCAAAATAATTTTTAAATAATAAGAATTAAATTCCAAATTTATTAAATAATTTTAGTATGGGGATTTTAATATCTCCAGCATGTATAAATCTTATGATCTGTGAGGTCTTTCAAGCATACAAATTGAATCATTCGTTTACAAATGTTAGCAATATTAGTATTAAAAAACATACCTTTTTTATTGTTAGAATATTCATGTCGTTTAACGTTGGCTTGTATCTCTTGGTTTGTAAGGAATACCACGACTTTTCATTTCTCTTAATGTGGCTTGAGGCAAATTACCCGATACCGAAATAGCATAAACGCCCCTAGAAAATCGACCTATAAATATAAAAATGTAAAACAGTAAAGGCTTGAAATAATCACAGAAAACTCACCTATTCTTTGCCACTTAGCCACCCAAGAATCCTCGGGACTCATTAAGGCAATAATACCATCGAAATTATTGCTAGTATGATCATAGACATTGTCTTTATTATTTTTCATGCGCAAAAAATCATCACAATTATCGCATCCATCATATTCAAATTGATCAAAGGACTGCAAACAAAAAAAGTGTTTGAAAAGCGAACTTAAAATAAAGCGGAGCATCTTTTAAGACCATAAAGTATTAAGTTGGTAAAAGTTAAAAATATTTTTGGGTTGATAGGTATTTGAAATTACAGAATATTGCACATCAAACGTTAAGTTTTAAATATGTATGTATATTTTTCAAAGTTTAATGCATGAACATAGAAAGTCTGCTCCAACGGAGGTTATAAATTTTAAAAGTAATGGAGTTCCGATTGTTGCTTACACAAGGCTCAGCTTAATGATCTTCTACGCTAGGATTTTACAGGCTTCGCATGTCTAATTTTTTGTGTAGCAGAGGTAAAATTTTTTTTCGAAAAGATCTCTTAACAGACATAGGCCCATTATTATAACTTCTCAATAGCTAAAGTTAGGATTTTGTCGGAGCGATAAGTTGTTTGTGATTATTATAAGTAAGATAAAAATATCCTTTAACTATCAGGTACATCAAAGGCAAGTTATAGTAACGAGCCTTGCCCTGTTATTATAACGTTATCGCTCCGACATAATCCTAACTTTAGTTATTGGCAAGTTATAATAATGGGACATAACTTAAATAAAATGTTTACCTTTACCAAGGAACACACTAAACATGCCCTCAGGCCACGTAAATCTTTGGGGATTGTATCAAATGACATAGTTATTCTCCGAAGTCTATTACTGCGAGTTTGTTTTTTAATATTAAAGCAATTACAAGACAAATTATATTTTATTCAAGTAACAGAATTTGTGTAACAAATTTTCTTTGCAAAATGTTTTATTTTGAACAGTGTTGCTAAAACTTTTATGTGACAAACAATTGGTGTAAATCAGTGTTGACAAATTCAGTACCAAGGCATATATAGTTAAATATGCCTTGTTCAGTACTACTTTTTCATGATAAATATAGCGTAGTACCAGCGTTGTCAACTTGGTGCGTTTCGCACCATTTTGTGTGCTTTTTCAATTTTTTTGTGCGAAAATTTCACGAGTTGGTGCGTGGTGCGCTTTTTTTTTAATTTTTGGTGGCACCAACCAAGGCGAATTCATTTGCCATGGCACCAACAGTGCAAAATATTCATAGTCATTTTTACAGACCATAATAAGAACAACCAGTAATGATGTTTAAGACATACCAAATCATATGCACAAAGTAAAACGGTATTGTTGTTGTATTAATTTGTGTTATGTTAAAAAAAAAAGAAACATTTCACTGTAAGGAATTTGCTATCCCTACAAAACACATTGGTTTTCCCATTCAACTGTTAGGCAAAAGACCTGCGAACAAATATATCAGTTAATAAATACTGATAATGAGTATCCTGATAATACTTATAAAGAGTTCCATTGATTGCAGACACTCGTTGGCTTTTAATAGAAAAGTCAAAGCAATTTTAAAAATATGGCTTGAATTAAAAACGCTATTTAATACATTTCCAACATCTCAACAATATTTTTTATACCCTTCACCACAGGTGGAAAGGGTATATATAAGTTTGTCATTCCGTGTGTAATTTCTATAATATTCATTACCGACCCCATAAAGTATATATATTTTGGATCCTTATATATAGAGAAGTTGATTAAGCGATGTCCGTCTGTCCGTGTTAGTGTGGTAATGCCATTTGCCAAGGCACCAGAAGAGATACAAAAAATTTAAGCACACCAATCTGTCAGGCATAGTTTCGAAAATTTTGGTATTGCAATTCATCAACATCGGATCATTCCTTTGGAGGCTACGGGCCAAAAACCACGCCCACCTATATTTTTTTTACGTTTTTTTTTAATTTTTTTCGGCTTTAATGATTCTGTTTTCCTTTTTTGTCAAATAAATATTAGAGTGTGACAGGTAGATCGCAAGGAGTGCATACAGATCTCGGGGGATCAATAACCCCCTGCGAGGGGCGATTTTTGTTTGTTTTTAGATTGGTAGGGTTTTTCTGCTTTGATTTGTATTAGAGACCTTAATAGAAAGCAATACGCATAGAGGTAGTCAATGGACCCACAGGGTACCCACTGACAAATAGGAGCAGTTAAAAGGACCCCCCATGTGTCAATATGATAAAATTTTACAAAAAATTTTTAAAAAAATATTTTTACAAAAAATTTTTACACACAATTTTCGAAAAATTAAAACAAAAATTTCAATATTTCTTTGAAAATGAAAATCATGACTGTAACATAATATATAAGAATATACATATGTATGTATGTGTGTATATAGAGTAACATATTTTTTAAATGCGATTGATTTTTTTAAATGCGTTTGATTTTTAAATAGATGATATCTCTGTTTTAAAACCTAGGTGCATTAAACACATAGACTTCATCAGGATACCGACTACAAAATGTCAAAAATAAAACGATTATTTTGAAGTCAGCTAAGCTACATGGCTACACGGCCACCGTTGTGGCTGTCGTCAACTTAGACTAATTTCTATTTTATTCAACAGAAGAAAATGTCACAAAATTGTAAATTACAAATTCATATTCAAACAAAAAGTATTGGAGGAAATATTTATAATTTTTTGAAAAAGTTATTTTATTTTATAAAAGCAAAATAAGTATTTCTACAACAATGTCAGAGTTTACGATGTAGCTGTCGGCTTCAATATCATTAAGTAGCTGACAACACGGCGACAATTGTAGCAAACGGAATTTGTCTTCTATTTCTTTAACTCATGAATAATGATTTTTTTCTCAACAATATGGATAATGCTGTACATGTCTGTATAAATAAAATCACCGTGGTGAAGGGTATAGAAGATTCGGCACGGCCGAATATAGCACTTTTACTTGTTATTTAACCAACTAAAAAATATATACAATGATGATATTAATTATGTTTACTTAGTATATTTATCCGAAATTTTAAAAGAGGCACAACGTGTTAATCTCGCATTTGAATCAAAAAATGCCGACAAGACTAAATTATTTGATGCCTTGCACAATCTCTTAAAAATTTTGATATCCAAACTAACTGAGCCTGATATTAAATTCGATTTTTTAACAGGTGATATCAACACATCGTTTTATATTTGTTATTTGGGTTTTAAGTTTAAAGAAGCTTGCGCATTAAAGAAAATAAGCAAAGAAAGATATATCAAAGACTTGTTGTAAATTCACAAAAAAAATTAGTTGAAAAGATTCGGGTGAGACTGTCTTCTAATGTTGAAATTTTACAAAAAATTAACGTTTTAAACGTAAAAAATGTTTTATCTTATTGCAAAAATGATATCATGCCATTAGCAGTACAATTTGCATCCGATATCGAAATATTGTCTAGTATTGAAAACGGATGGCGAATGGTTTACCTTATGCAATGGAAAAATATTGATTCAACATTAGAATTTTGGACTGAAGTTAAATGTTATTGTTTTTTGTTAAACTATGTATATTGTGAATGATCGCTGATTTCTATTTAAAAAGTTGTGTATGCAATATATGAAATAAAAAAAATTATTATCTAGTACAACTGAATACAAACATATATGTTTAGTTTTTTTTTATTTTTGTTAAGTTTTATGATTTAATTTAGTTTTTTTAAACCTTTAACTTTAAGGCCCATTATTATAACTTGCCTTTAGCTAAAGTTAGGATTTTGTTGGAGCGATAAGTAGTTTTTCATTACAATAATGAGGATAATGCTCATTGCTATAACTTGTCCTTATAGTACGTGATTAAATGTAGTTTTTAGCTTACTTTTAATAACGAAAAACTATTTATCGCTAATTAATTCATTCAAGATTTTAAATAAAAAAAATTTTAAAACTTGGTGCGTTTTCTCTTAAATGGTGCGTTTTGAAATTTCAAAGTTGACAACGCTGCGTAGTACCCCCGCTCATAGCTGCCAGAATTGACGATTTATCGTTATTTTAACGATTTGAAATATTTGTTGCTGGTGCAGTTAGTAATCGAAATGGAATACAAAACAGCAATTTTAAGAATTTTTAGTCTGTCCGTATGTATGTATGTCTATCTATCTGTGTTCGAATCACGTAAAAACTACTGGATGAAGTTTAATAAAATTTTGTGCGGAGGTAAATTAGTATCTCGTTGCAAATATGGAGCAAAATTATCTAAAGGTACTGCAAACTTGACAGCACCTTTTTTTAATCTTAGAATTTTATATAAAGCCTGAGTACCTCACAGCTAGTTACTTATTATTGTGTTAATTTTTATAGGTATATAGCTATGTGATCAGATATTATCAAGACTTGATTTTGAAGTTCTAGGCCAAATTAATCTATTTAATATTATTAATGTCTTGCATTTAAAAGTGTACGGTATTTTTGTTATTTGTTTTTGTTACTTTTTACCAAAAAAAAAACAAAATTAAACATAAGAACGTTGAAGATATTGTTGTTGCCTCCCGTGGGCACAACATGAAAAAAGACAAGCGCATGTTAGTCAGCTAAAAGTATTAAGTGTGCAAATTGCAAAGGGTCGCACAAGGCAATGTCGCCTGAATGTCCCAGCAGGCAGATATATAAACAAATACGTCAACGAGTTCAACCTAAGAGCATCAGGCAAAAACAAATTTGATTTAGTAATGGGAAAAATTACAACAATAATTTTCCAAATACGTTAAACCAGAGCAGTGCTGCCCCAGCCACATCAAGAATGAGTAATCAACCTTTTACTCTCATGTTTGATAATGTCAACAGTTCAAACAATCTGTTTTCTTTTGAAGAATTAAAAATCTCACATTTGAGCTAATTTCCAATCTCAAGAACTGTAAGTCCCATGAAGAGCAATTTCAGGTTGTAACCAATCTTGCTCGCAAATTTTTGTACCAATGAATAACTCAATCAAGTTAGTATCATGGAATGCACGTAGTATTTGCACAAAACAAGACGAATTATTTTACTTTTTGGAGAAAAACCAAGTTGATCTACATATGTTTAATTTGTGAAACTTGGTTAAATAACAATTTATCAATAAAACACAAAAATTATTGCTGCTACAGATACGATCGGCAAACTAGTGGAGGAGGAGGAGTAGCCATATTAATCAGAAAAAATATTAAACATCAGATTTTACCAGATAAAAACACATATGTTATTGAAAATATTGGCGTTAGAATAAATTGTGGAAATGATTTTATCGACATATATTCCTGTTATTTTTCTGGAGGAGCAGCTGGAACAAGAAGGACGAAAATAAATAATTTCAAATCTGATCTTCGTAAATTAACTGAAGTACAAATTTAAAAGAAGTACATTTTAGGTGGAGACCTGAACTGTAGACATAGTTATTGGGGGTGTGTTAGAAGTAATTCCTGGGGAAACATGTTATATAACAAACTTCAGTTAAACCAAACCCAATGGGCATTTTCTCATGAGTTCACATATATTCCTTCGGGTCCAAATAAACAACCGTCAACTTTGGATATTTTTGACCAACATTTTAACAAACATGTCAGCAGTAAAAGTGATTAACGACTTGGGATCAGATCATCTACCTATTAAAAGCAACGTAAACATGGACTATAAGGAAGCAGACAATTCGTTTGTCGATTACAACAAAGCTAACTGGAAATTGTACCGCAAATTTATAAATGCCAACTTACCAGTACTAGTAAATTACGCCGACATAAACAACTCTATTCAAATTGACAACCTGATTAATATATTTAATGGTGTAGTTAAAACAACTATAGATAATTCTGTTCCTAAACAACACATATCCCCAACAACCAAGCCATTGCATAATAATATCATAATATTAATTCAAATGTGAAACATTTTTAAACGAAATTGGAAAAGGTTTAGAGACACCAACGATCGCGCAGCATTGTCGCGCTTAAATAAAAGCATAAAAAAAAATTAATAAAACACAGAAACATTTTGTGGAATTCAAGGCTTTTATAAAATGCAGGATAAATCTATGCCTGCATTTTGGAAAGTTGCAAAAATATTAAGAAAAAGATCTAATTATGTTCCCACATTGAAACACAACAACATGGTTTACCAAACTCATTTATAAAAGGCTGAAGCACTGGCCCAAACTTTTATTGCCAACAACAGCTCTTCCGCGCATCTTAGCGACCCAATCACTATCTCTGAAGTTGACGATACAGTATCACAAATCAGCAATATGTCTGTTACTCCATCTACTGCATATTTTACTACGAAAGAAAAAGTGAAATCCCTGATAAGGAATCTTAAAAATAAAAAATCTCCCGGAATTAACAATAAATGTTTAAAAAACTAACTAGCAAAGGATTAATATACCTGACAACCATATACAACGCTTGCCTAAATTTGTGCTATTTTCCTTCTACGTAGAACATTTCGAAAACCATTCCAATACTTAAGCCAAACAAACCTGCAGTGTCTCCCGTATCGTACAGACCAATAAGGCTACTGTCATCATTAAGTAAAATTTTAGAAAAAATTGTAAAGGAAAAAATTATTACTTTCAGCAAAGAAAATAACATCTTACCACCGCAATAATTTGGTTTTAGAAGTGAACATAATACTTCTCAACCGTTATTAAAAATTAGAAACCTGGTCAAAACAAACTTTATCATGGGCAAATCCACTGGTATGGTATTAATTGATGTAAAATCCGCTTTTGATTCCGTTTGGCACAACGGGCTTATATTCAAACTCAAAAAATTTAGTTTTCCACTTAAAATAATAAAAATTATAAAAGATTTCTTACACAACAGGCATTTCAATGTTTATTTAGGCAATACATCGTCTCAACAAATTAAGATTTTAGCTGGCTGCCCACAAGGACTGCAGATATTCCAGAACTTCAAAATTGTATGTTGTCTATATTTGCACTGCAATACTAAGCTCGCACGTCTATTCAACTGCTATAATTTCCAACCTTCAATCTGCTCTTACGGATCTAAGACAATATTTCAAGAAATGGAAAATAGCTATAAATCCGGAAAAAACGCAAGCAATATATTTTACAAGGAAGCGTAAGGATTGCTTTGTACCCCAAAGTTTACTACGTTTTATGGAAATCGACATACCTTGGGACAACAAAGTGAAATATCTAGGTGTCATTCTAGACACCAAAATAAATTTTACGTGTCACATTTCACACATCGTTAACAAAATCAACAAATTGATAATAATGTTATATCCTCTAATAAATAGAAGCTCTAAGTTAAATATTGAAAACAAAAAGCTTAACCCCCATCTTCATTTGCTATCAACATGTCTTAACAAAAGTCAAACTTCATATAAAAAAAAACATTATTTTTTCGAAAATATCAATTCTATTTACATTTGACTTAAATGGTAAAGAGTTTAGGAACTCTGTTTCTTTTCAAGTTAGAAATTGATTTTGACATGGTAATGTATACAAATTTACTGAATTTTAATGGTTTACAAGGGAGGAAAAATATTTACAAAAACCTTTTTACAGCAATTAAGATAAAAAATTTACTATACTACGGATAAAATTATGCTGAAACAAGTTCATTAATATGTTTCAGCGTAATTTAAGTAGTATAGTAAATTTTTTATGTTTCGCTAGTATCAACGCCAAAAAATAAAATGTGAAATTAATTTGCGTTAATTTATAGTAAATATGTACATATTATGTATGTTTATATTATTTTAGCATTTTAACGAGTATGAAAACCAGACTTATTTTGCAAAAATTTATTTTCAAAATATTCAAAAGCCATTACAACGACAAATAAAAACGTTCTTGTCGACAAAATAAACAACTCAAAAATTATGTCCGTTTATTTAACGACAATAGACTTGTCAACAATATCAGCTGATTTCAAACAATAACGAGTATTGTTAAAAAGTGTTGCTGCAGTCGTAAAGTAGCTCTGGGTCGGGGAACACGTGCGTGCGTCACTGTCGTTATCGCTTAAAGTCAATCAGGCCGTCCTTGTTGCTCGGCCTTCGAGTGGTTTGCGTCTCGTTCTCACACTGGCTGATTGGCGTCCTCGAATAGCTGTACTACGGTACTGTTATTGGTGGTTGTTTAATCAGCCACGTGTAATCGTTCGGTTATCGTTTATAACCTATAAATTTTAATTTCAATAAGTCGGACATTGGTGGAGCACCATTTTAAAAAACTCAACTGTTAACTGGAGGAGCACCATTAAACTCAATTTTTAACTGGAAGAGTACCAATAAACTCAAGATTTTCACTGGAGGAGCACCATTAAACTCTCATTAATTTTACCTAGCTTACCTTCCTATACGAAGGTATAGGTCGTTATGCAGATTTTGGAGGAAGCTAAGGCAATCATAACCTGGCGCTTTGGTTTCGTACCTTTGCCATTTACCAATTTTTTGGGCAGAATCCAAAAAAAAAGTGTTGCTGCGTAGCAAAATCGATTATTTTGTTGTTTAATTTTTTTTTAACGATTCGATATTCTTTTAAACGGGTTAGTGAATTGAACTACTGGTTTTGTCTTAATTAAAAAATGTTTTATTGATAAAAAAGCGTTTGACGTTTTTATGACGATTTCAAAAAGCTAATTTGAATTTGAAATCAAAAAGCTGATTTTTTTGCCTAACAGCTGTTCACTTTTTTGGTTGCAAAATAAAAGTGCGCTAAGATAGTGTCGACGAAATAGCGTCGATTTTTTTAAAATGCGGGGGAAAATAAAGCAGTCAAGTGTGAGTCAGACTCAGACACGTAGGTTTCCGTACTATGATCAGTACAACAGTAAAAGTACAAGTTGTTACTGGTTTCACTTCTAATGAACCACTATTTAATTTTTAATTATTTTTTATACTAGAGCATAGTACTTAACACCCTGCCAAATTCCTCAAATTCGCGACATATAGAAACACCCTTTTATTTTTTATAATTTTTTTTTCGTTACTTGTTATCGAAGACATTGTTAAATAAAATGTGTGTACATTTTAAGATCAGAGCAAAATTGTCTGTTTAACTATTCAGTAACTGTCGTATCGGCCGTGGCAACAAATTTTCTGTAAAAATTTCAAGGCTCTACCTATTACCTATTATTATATTCAAGTCATATACGTGCAAGTGTGTTATGATTAAAAAAATAAGGCAATATATGTGGAACACCCTTTAATTTCAAGAGTCTACCTATTACGGATCAAAAGATAAGGCCATATAGGTTCAAATCATGTCACTTTCGGATTACCCTTTAATTTTTACTACTTGTTATAAGGGCATATTAATACACCTTTTATGAAAATTTCAAGAGTTTACCTATTATAGTTCAAATACCCTTTAATTTTTGGTATTTGTTATAGAGGCCAGAGTAATACACCTCCTGTAAAAATTTCAAAAGTCTACCTATTATTGTTCAAAACTAAGGCTATATACATGCAAATCACGTCACTATCGGAGCACCCTTAAATTTTTTATTTTAATTTTGTATACTTGTGTATGAAGCGATTATAGCTTTAATTTCTGTCTGCAAAAGTGGTTGCCAGCTCAAAAAAATAAAGAGATAAACGCAATAACACGGTACTATCATAACACCCTATAAGTCTTATAGCCGGTTCAGGCTGCATCGAAATAAACTCGAGAGCTCAGCTGACTATATTTTGCCTCCATCTGCCAGTGTCAAAATGTACTAACATTTTTTTTTTTGACAGCCAAAAATGATTTATACAAAAACAAAATGTAATTAAATTTTATTAATTATACACAAAATTTCTCAAAAATTTAACGTTTATTTTAAAATTAATATAGTGGCAATGTAACATGGTTATGCGGTGGAAATTATGGTTGAAGATTTTATGAATAGGGGGCAACATGTTAGAGCTGGCAAACAATAGATAGTTCTGTTTCCATTGGACTATCGATAGTTTTTGTTAGATAGCGATACTATCGTCGAAATTCGATACAGTACTAAGTAGATTTATAGAACAAAGCTAGTGAAATAAAAGTATGTGTCTTATACCATGTTTCCAAGACAAAACGAAGCACTTGCTTTGCTCTCTGAGTCATGATTGCGAATCACGCCCTTTTAACAACGCATACGTGCTTCGTCTTGTTTGGAATTAAAAATGTATTGCACGATTTTGTTTTTTACCACTTGATATATTTGTGTTTGTGTTTTACTTATCAATTTTCAGTTGTCTTTTAATTATTTGTTTATTTATTTAGATATAAATAACACTTGAGTATGAATATTGGGCTCCGTGGAAACGTGCTAATACGTTATTTCTTGTATAAATGCAACTTTGTATCCGAAAGAATGATAAGCAAATCAGGAACCATTATTTCAGATAGAAGATATAGCTTAAAACCAAAAAATGTAAATTGTTTAGTCCAGCTGATATATTAGCACAGTAATTACTAGCCCACCAGTGCACCCGATAAGTTCGTCTTTGTAACAAAATTATTAGGTAACTCGATAATTATAAACAAAACTGGGTGCCTCGGTAGGCTAGTAGGTAGTGTGCTAGTCTATAAGTCTGGGGGTTGTGGGTTCGATTCCCACCAAGGACTCTGGGTATTTTACTACAACGAGTGAAGGTCTTCGTTACTATGCTCGGTAAATTAAGTTAGAATATAATTTGTAATTTTATTGTAACATTTAATAAATAAATAAAAAAATAAACATATTTTTATGAACAAAATTATTGGAGTGACTACTACACACGACAATTTCGATAAAGTATTTTTAATAAAAATATGTTTAAATATATATACATATGAAATTTGCAGTCAAGCTTAAGTTCGTTTTATTCTCTCGAAGCAAAAATAATTTAAATTACAAATTAGGTGATATTATTAAAGAAAAATTGGTAAAATTAATTTTTAGACACCAGTAGAGCGGAATGCATATTTTCTAGACAGCTACGTCTGTCATCATACGTAATTTAATTTATTCTTTCTTAGAGAGAACAAAACGGACTTTCTTACAAATTTCATTGTATGAAAAAATAAACGCTAATATTGTCTTAAATTTATTTAAATCAAATATGAAACTTTTAAAACTATAGTTATTATTATTATTTGTGATAAAAACAGCTTCTAAAGTATCACAAATTTTTTAAAATCCCTAAAAACTTTTTAAAAATTTAAATTCGATCCACTACAATTCAGTCGATAAACAAATTAGGCATCATTTCATGTTTAGTTTAATTGACTGGCGCTTTAAAGAATAGTTTTATCGAAAAAAAGAAATGAAACAATACATGGCCAAAATGAAAATATATAAATTTTTCGTGATCATCAATTTTAGATATTAAAAAAAAATTGTAAACCAGTGTTAGTCAAACTTAACTTCAAATTTGCGATGTAGTACAGTCCATTTACAGGTTAGGGCTAATTATAGAGGTTTTTAAATCAGTCATTTTTAAATATAGTTGAATAACTATTTTTTCTTCTGGTCAAATATTTGCTTTTATATAATACTTTGACTCGATGTACGTTTTATTTGAATTTTTCCATATTTTAAAGGGTAAAAGGAAAAATTTTATTCCTCAAAACTGTTTATAAGAATGAAAAGAGCTATGTTAGCTCTTTTTTTTGAAAAGGTGCTAAAGGAAAAACTTTCCCGTAAGAGGTAGCCAAAAAGAGCTAAAAATAGCGCGAAAATTTTTTTAATACTGATTTTTTTTTATATGAAGTTTGACTTTTGTTAAGACATGTTAATGACTAAACCCCCGTCTTCGTTTGCTATCAACATGTCTTAACAAATGTCAAACTTCATATAAAAAAAGCAGTATTAAAAGTAAAAAATAAAAATAATGTCTTTTTTTTTATGTCAAGTATGACTTTTGTTAACGCATGTTAATGTCTAATGGAAACGAGGGGTAATGTATACGGTGGTTAACATAGAGCCAACATCCACACATGAAATATTTCCTGAACTGGTTGCATGCAATTTTTGTTTGTTGGCAAGATGTGTAGAGAAGCGAGCACAATAAAAAATGGCATGGTTTGAATTTTTAAGGGATTTTTTGACACTTTGTGCAATTTTCGTTCGTTCAGAGTTGATTTTAAAAAATGAAATTGTTTGGCTTAATTATGTATACATTTCGGTATAATTTTATTAATTTCTTGTAAAATTTCATTCTTTGTTTTACTAATTTTTATTTATTTTGTATTTTAGTACGAGCGCATATATTTTTAGAAATAACGCACAAACAATAAAAATTTTTTTTTTTTTTTTTTTTTTTTTTTAATAAAAGTCTTTATTTACAAGTTTAAAATATAAAAGGTACAGAGGTATGAGATTTTACTATAAGTACTACAACAATAAGAGTCTTATAATTAAATTTACAAAACTAATAACAATAAATATACAGCCTTAAGGAAAATAGCTCACAAAAACCTTTTTGATCTCTATGGAAGTTATAAAGAAATTTGTTTGGATAATCACTAATACATTCATTCTTAACGAACGAATCTTAGTGATTACCTTGTAAATTCCTTATTGATTCAAAGTTTGACAGTCTGCATTTTTCATTAAATGTCAGTGTCAGTTCTCTAGTGAAATCGTTTATCATCTTGTGTCCAAAGTTACTGTGAAGTAAATTTGTCGGATACCTACGAGGAAGATTATGAATTATTTTCAAATTCTTGTTTTGTATAATCTGAAGCTTTTTGGTATGAGTTTTCGCAGTTTTATGAAACCATACTTGACAGCTGTAACTCATAATTGGTCGAATGCACATTTTATATAACAATATTTTGTTTTTCATATTCAATTTAGATCTTCTGTTGAGTATGGGAAACAATGCCCGACCACACTTTATAGCTTTTTCACAAATTTGGTTGACATGTTGCTTAAATGTTAGTTTTTTATCCATTATAATGCCCAAATACTTGATTTCTGACTTTATAGGTATAACATTCCCACGGCACAACATAGATTGAGAAGGTATGCGTTTTGGCGACTTATTATATGGAAAAATAATGGCCTGTGTTTTATCATCATTGACCTTTATTTTCCATTTATTAAAATATTTTTGGCTTGAATTTAAGCTCTCTTGCATTTTCCTAACTAATGAATTAGATACCTTACCGCTGCAAATGAAAGCACTATCGTCTGCATAAAATGCTGCTTCCTGATTCCTGCGTAGAGTGATATCTGACGTATATAACGAATAAAGCGTAGGTGACAAAACGGAACCTTGCGGTAGACCTGCGAGTATATGTTTTTCATCTGATGAGATGCGCTCCACGAAAACTACAAATGAACGTTGGTCTAAAAAGCTTTGTATGATTTTTTGTAAATATAAAGGAAAACTAAAAGAGTTAAGTTTATACAATAGGCCATTATGCCATACTGTATCGAAAGCCTTTTCAATGTCAAGAAATATAATACCTGTACTTCTACGATTTCTTTTATTATTCTCAATAATATTAACCACTCGTTTGATTTGATGTACCGTAGAGTGCTCTCTTCGGAATCCAAACTGCTGCTGATGTATAATGTTATTCTGTTCTGAGAACTCTACGATTCTTTTGTGGATTATTTTTTCAAAGACTTTATCCAACAAGCTCAAAATGCTTATTGGCCTATAGCTGGAAGGCAATTTAGGATCTTTTCCAGTTTTGAAAATAGGTATAACTCTGGCCTTTTTAAATATCATGGGGAAATGACCATTTCTCAAGCAGTAATTAAATAGTTTGCTCAAAGTTTCAAAAAAGTAATCGGGCATATTTTTTAAAATAATGCTGTTAATTCCGTCTAAACCTGGGGCTTTGTTATTTTTTAAACAAAAAACAAATGTCTTTACCTCTACTGCATCTGTGAATTCAAAATTGTCACTGTCAGCGAGATTTACATTGTTAAGTTCCTGCACATAATTTAGAACCACATTATCTAAAGGTGATGAATTGTTGTTGGTGATATTATTGTTGCATCTAAAAACTTCCGCAATGGCATTTGCTTTTGCTTCACCGGTACTTAAAAATTCCCCATTTATATTTAGATCGGGGATTGCAGAATTTCTACCTTTTAAAGCTTTTGTTAGTTTCCAAAACTTTTTAGAGCCGGAAGGCAGTTTGGAAATGAATTTAGCCCACGCTTCATTTCTATCCCTTTTCAAATGAAAATCAATTAATTGATTCAACTGTTTTAAAATGCTGATTAGTTGAGTTCTGTAAGTAGGATCTCTACATCTTTTAAGTTTACGGTTATACTTGTTCCTCTGAGTAATCAGCATTTTAGACGTATTTGAAATTTCCCTCTGCCAAGGATTTTTCTGGCCAATTGGAATCTTGGAAAAGGCTTCTTTAACTATACTAACTAATTTATTTAATGACGAGTCTAGGTTTATATTGTTAAGCTCTATTTGTCCGATATTATGATTCTTAATTTCATTCTCGACCCAGTATTTAATTGCAGGCCAATCAGCCTGATTATACAACGGAACTGTAACAAAGTGATTTTGTGGTGTTCCAAAAATGTAACAAGATATTGGGGTGTGATCAGACTGTAAAATATTTGGATGTGACTGTAACTGCGAAAATGAAATGTTAGAGTTAGTAAGTAAAATATCAACCGTGGATGGTTGGACTGGAATTATATTTTGGCCGAATCTAGTATGTGTATCCGGATGATATACATAATAACTTGAACTTAAGTGATGTCTGTACAGTTCTTTGCCAGCTGAATTGTTTGAAATACAATTCCAACTCACATGTTGTGCATTCAAATCACCAAAAATAAAATAGTCACTAAACGAATTGGTAAGAAGTTCTAAGTCAGTTTTAAAATTAGAAGTGTAAACAGGATTATAAGCAGAGATAAAACTTACGGGACGTCCACTTATTTTAACTTCCACAGAGATATTTTCTATGGTTATTGTTTTAATCTTTGGTAACAACTTATGATCTATGTAATTTTTAACCGCTATAAGCACACCCCCACCATGTGTTTGACGGTCTTCTCTGTATATTTTGTAGCCTCCAAATTTTAACCTATGATACGGCTTCAGGAACGTTTCGTTAAGAAGTAAAATATCTATATTTTTCTCATGGAGAACTTTTTCGAGCTGTGCAGCTGCTGACTCAGTTGTTATGCCTTGAGCATTCCAGTGCATAACGTATACATTTTGACTACCCATGATTTTATATAGCATGCTTGAGCATCATGCCAAGCACTCTTAATTTGTCAAATTTATTTCGACATTTTTCTAGTGCATCCACAGCACTAAAGAAGATTTCTAACAGTCTGTCGTTAGATAAGTCATCATCGTTGTTGCTGTCGCGGGGTCTGTTTTTCGAAACCTCAGAGTACAAACTTTTCCTTTGGAAGGTGTGCTCTCGTGAATCAGTTGGTTGACTCTGACTTGACAGGTGTGGGAACTCAGTCTCATCATACACATGATTAATTCTCGACTTGTTGAAATTAGGTCTAGACTTAGAAGTTAATCGTAGGCGCATTTCTAAATAATCTTTACGGCAAGGGCATTTAGGATCGTCGGACCTGTGATTCGAATTTCTTAAGTTCTTTTGGCTACAGTTGTGGCATTTATAAACAACATTACTCCCTTGAGTGTTTTTGGCCAATACACACTCAGTCTGGTCGTGATTGCCAGCACAAACTGCGCAGACGATAACTCTATTGCAGTTTTTAGCTCCATGTCCGTACATAGAGCACTTCGTACATTGCGTAGGCCCTTTATTCCCTTTAAGAGGTCTTCTCCAATAAACAGCAATATTGCAAAAGTACTTTATTTTCATAATATCATTTTTTGACACTTCTTGTTTGTTAAACTCAATCAAGTATATAGCGTCATCAGCTGTAGTCCTTTTGGTTACGATTTCTTTGACACTTACTGGGATTATGTTGTGCATTTTAATCAATTCCTCCTTTAAAAGTTTTGCGTCTGTTCTTGGCAAACCAAATAACACTAACTTAAAGTGCTTTACGTCTTTAACTTCGTGTGTATAAAAACTGTACTTCAGTTCACTCAGCTTTTTTAACGCAGCTTCATACAGGACCATTGTATTGCATGTAACCTTAGTTCCAATTGTCATTCTCTTGAAGAAGTACTCCTCACCAAGTATTTCCCAAACTTTTGAGAAACTGTGACACGAGTCTACCACTATTGGTGGAACCCTTTCTTTGACGGCTCTTGCCTCTTCTTCTTCTTCATTTGCTAGCAAATGAAACCTGTTACTAGGGCCAGGATCAATCCTTATCGTCTTAAATTTGGGACTATTCCCAAAGTATTCTCGCTTCTGGCTAGCCATATTGGAAGCGATTTAAAGGAAAAATTAAATTTTAAAGAAAAATCACACACGAGCAAAAAATAACACGTTGTTTACAACTCAAGGCAATGTTGCCAGATGTGAAACAATAAAAATTAAGAATATGAAATCAAAAGAAAATGTACAAAACAAATTCAAGCCGATTGCATGAAAAATTTCATCATAAGAATGTGCCATGACATTCGCTGCAACTTTAAGAACATGAAAAAAATGGCATGAAAAAATGGCATCGTATAAATTCGGACATAGTGTCTACAACTGGTTAATATGTGAAGAACTCTTAAACTCAGGCAATGGAAACAAGAAATTGTAAAATTCTCATGAAATTGCATTACTAGTTGGTAGTTGTGCAGTAAACGACAAACATATACTTTTATGTTTATAAATAATGCAGCGATTTCGCAAATATTTCTTTAATGAAGTAAAATTTTATAGTTTTTATTTAAATTACTTAAATTTTGCACAACTTCGTCTTCTTACAAATAAATTTTTAATGGTAGCATATACATATTTGTAATTGTGTGCGTTTATTTGTTTTGATGAGATCTCTCATGAAAACGCTCTCATAAATTTCACAGCTAATTTCATGAAATTCTTTTGATGAGATCTCTCATGAAAACGCTCTCATCATAAAATTTCACGGCATTGCAACCAAATTCAATCTCTGGGATTGAATTTGACGTTTGTTGAGAGAAATATCTCAGATCTCATCTCAAGTGTGGACGATATGTTAGCAAAAGCTGTTGTTTGAAAAATTCCACAAGAAATAATTCCCAGTTGTTGATTTCGCAGTTTAAGTAAAATGTTGCCAGAAATATTTCAACGTTTTTCCATAGTAAAAACGAGTATACAAAAATTTGATGATGGATCGATATTGAAAGAAAACTATCGATAGTCAGTCAAAATTAAACTATCGATACTATCGATTGTTTTGCACCAGAACTTTACTTGCTCCAAACAAGAAATATTTGATTAAAATATTTCTTATTAAAGAAAGTATAAAAGTCATGATTATTTTACATCGCTTTTCCCACATTTCACAACGTCTTCAATTAATTACACGTTTATATGCTAAAAAAGCCGTTACCAGAATCGATGTCAACATGAAGCAAATTCATCAAGAAACGTTACGTTATATATGTCCACACGCCAGCATCAAAATAGATTCCGATATTTACCTAAAAGTAGTTTCAGCTGATCCACACAAATATCCAAGTGGCGATGCTTTTATAGCAGAACTACATGGAGGTCCGGTAAAAAATTGTACTGCTACTATGGAGATAAAAGTGAGTGATGATGAACGGAATGTGGAAGTTGTATTGAGAAAATTAACTGAATCTACAGATTTTCATTGCGAGTTAGCAGTTCCTGTAAAGGCAGCTCTTGACATTAACGCACGACATGCGGCGACAGTACAGAATACATACGGTGATGAATTGAAAGTTAGAGCGGTAAAATTTATAAACACAAAAAATGTTCGTGCGGAAAAAATACAATTATTGAGTTCCGAAGGAGATATTAAATGTCAGGGAATACTCCTGGGAAAAGAGTCTTCAGTGGAAGCTCAAAATAAAGGGGTGAGTATAGTGAAGATAAAAAGCTAGTGGCTTAAAAAGAGAATAAAACAAATTTAAATTCATATCACAAACAAAAAATTATTTCGGTTTTGTATGTTTTTAATATACCTATTTAGAATATAATTTTGGATAAACTGCAAGGTAATACTATTATATGCAAAACTAATCAAGGAAATATAACTTTGAACTCTAGTTATGTGGAATCATCACAATTTCTAACCGACTCTGGAAGTTTGGATTTAAAGAATGTACACAAAACTGCTGCTGTTTATATTCATCAAAAGGGAAATCTTAAAATGAGTTAGTGAATCAATTTTAGTCGATAAATTAATAAACAAAAAACTAAAACAAAATTTATGTTTACAAAAACTATTTACTAAAATAAATCTTTCATAATATTTGTTTTCCCCATAAGCTGGTGTTAATGGTAACCTAAAGGTTTCGATCAATGAGGGAACCATGAACCTACAATTATCCGAATTACAAGGTACAAATGTTATAGATGCTAACAACCTTACATCTTCCATTATTTATATTTCCGACAATATTGAGAAGAGTACCTTATTAGATGTTAGTTTATTTGATGACACAAATAAGTCCAGTATTAGCTTGGATGACACTTTGGAGCATTTATCATTAGCTTTAGCAGAAAATAAGCAGCAATTTAAATGGAATTTAGATCAAAAGCTACCAACTAAACTGAAGGTAGTCAGTAAAAGTTCATTGACTTTAGGAAAATCATCTTGGATGGATACGATGCGTTTGCAAATGGGCGTAAGCAAACCTGATAAATAAATCGCTAAATGTATATGTATTTTTAAGTGTACTGTTAATAAATAAATATTCTATAAATGTTTATCTACATATTTAAAAAGTTATTTGCTTTTAGTATTATTATAAAGATGAAATTGCAGGATGTCGCCTTAATATTTCCCCTTCTAAATTTTTTAAATATGGATTTTGACAGTTAAACATACAAATCATGGCACTAGTGCTGGTAATTTCTACTACTTTCAATTACTCGATACAACTCAATACTTTTCATTTGGGTACTCAATAGTAAGCAATACTTCGGTTTACATACTAGCAGAAGAAATTTATCGTCGTAGTTGTCAAATATTTTTATAAATTTATTTCTAAAAATACTACCGTAAAAGTATCGATTAACTACTTTTGTGTATTGAGTACCCAAAAAAATGATCAAGTATCGAGTACATTCATCAGGTAACCTTATTACAAAGGGGAAATACTAAGGCAAGGCACATTCATCAGGTAACCTCACTAGGAAGGGGAAATATTATGGCGAACATTTTTAAATTTTTTTTATATGTAGTTTGATAGTTCAACTTCCATTTAAGGGAAAAAATTGTAAGTTTAATTGTCAAAATCCATATAAAAAAATTTATTATTTTCGCCTCAATATTTCCCCTCAGTAGTGAGGCTACCTGATTAATATGCCTTGTACTAAGGCGAACATTTTTAAATTTCTTTTACAAAGTAGCCTCACTACTGAGGGGAAATATTAACGCGAAAAAAATAATTTGTTTTTTTATGGATTTTGACAGTTAAACAATTTTTTCCCTTAAATGGATGTAGAACTGTCAAACTCCACATAAAAAATTTCGATTTAATATTTCCCCCTCCTAGTGCGGTTACCTGATGAATGTGCATTTTTTCTTTTATATGGAGTTTGATAGTAGAACTTCCATTTAAGGGGGAAAATTGTAAATTTAACTTTCAAAATTAAAAATGTTCGCCTTAATACTTTCCCTCCGTATTGAGGCTACCTGAAAATGTGCCTTGATTACACCTAATGCAAATTTAACAGGAATCCTCCCTCTCTACCAAATCACATTACTTATTGGAATAATAATAATAACAAAAATATACTGCTTTAAATCTGACAACGAATCGAAAATGTATTGTAATTGTTTGAATATATGTATATGTATGTATGAATGTATTTAATTATTAATCATATTAATTCTGTTTCACAAATAATTATTTCAAAGATAAATTATTATCATCCACAGCTTCTTTAAATTTTAAATAGCAGTTTTTCATATATTCTGTTTCAAATGGCTCTTGAAATGATGTTAACAACTTCTCACTATATTTCCTTGGACACGCTGAAATATATTGCTTAAGTATTTCTTTGTCAGCTTTTAAAATTATATAGTAAAGAGAATTTAATATTAAAGTGTAGGATATTTGATGGTCAATTTCGTTATCGTCTTCATCTGTTTCAAAATCATTACCAGATGATTTCTGAAGCTGTTTTTCTTGTTCCTTGTCAACTTCGTAAAGAAATTTTAGCAAGTGCTTTACTATTTCAAAGTCGATAGGTTTTGGTAAAACCTGGAAATTAACAGTTTTTATTTTAAGATCTGTTTATTTTAAATATATAGATACAACACCATCATTTACCCTTAAGACATCGTTTAATGTTTCCAAAACATCTTGCTCATATTGCTGCCAATTTGTTATGTTATTTACTTCTGCCATGGGTTTTAATATATCTTTAAAGCATTTTAATATATTATCATTGCTGGATTCGTATGCATCTCTCGATAGTTGCTGATATTGTGTTAATATGCTATGTATATTGCAAAATGTTTGTTTAGCTTTATGTATACTCTCTGGAATTTCGGCAGCTTCATAAAAATCGTGTTTGTGCTCTCCTTCTTTAACCAAGGTGCGAAAAGCCTCTACGGTGCTTTCTATTACTTCTGGCTGTACAAACAAATTCTCAAAACTAATCTTGCTTGTTTTATGTAAACTTTTGTCATTATCTGTGTCCATCGATAGCTTGAGAACAAAAAATTTGGCTAATATGGCATTAAGCGTCTCCAGTGTTTGTAAAATAAGAGAATTATTGGCAGCATTATTTAGAATAAAACATATATTTTCTACAAATTTATCAGCCTTTAGAATAATGGTATACCATTTCTCTATATGATTTTCAGACATTTTTACGAATACCACCGCTAAAAGGCGCATTAACTGTTCGAGGGTTAAAGAATCCATACAAGATGTTAAGTCTAATAGTATTTCAATCACTTCTTTTTTCTCGGCCAAAAGATTTCTTGTCTGCTGGATATTACACATATTTCCTAGTATACCAACTAAAATCTCAGTTAATCGCTTGTCTTCTGAATTTTTTATAATACCACCAAATAGCTCTAAAATATCATGATCCAATAAATATTTAACAATATCTTCTTCTAAGGTCATATCCCAGAGAGAACATAAATCTCTTTCGACATCTTCCTCCTCCTGCAGATCTTTGTCTAGTTGTCCCAGTTTAAGCAGTGTATTTAATACAAAACGTTCACTGTATAGCGTTTCACCAATTGCATCGCCTTTTAAACGCTCCAGTTCATTTTCCAGACATTCATTTTCAGCGAGAGTGGGATTGTATGAAGCCAGTTCGGATGAATTTGTATCAAGCGCGCTGTCCGTGTTTTGTGTAATGATTTTATTTTCTGTAACAATTGAACTTTTATCACCGTTGACCGACATTTTTTACAAAAGTTATATTTATTGCAAAAATAAACAAAACAAAAAGTTGACCGTCAAAAGTTACTCACAATAAATGATTAGCTTGACGGGAACTTCAACATCTGTGAATGGTTGAAAACCATTGTATAACGGTAATATATACGGTGTTACGATAAAAAACTAATAATTCAGTAAAGGGCATTTCACACTATAATACAAGTATTAATACTTTTGAGGAAAATGCAACCCTGACATGATGAGTTGTTATTGCTTTTTGAAAAAGTGGGAACAGAGATTAGATTAGGATTGCATTTTATTCAAAAGTATTAATACTTGTATGTGTGAAACGCTCTTAACATTTTATTTACAAAATACATAAAGTTGGAGAAAAATGCAATCGTATGTTGAAGGTACATAACACAAGGTAACGTGGAAAAGCAAACCTAACACCCAGTCTAGTAGATTTGAGCAAGACATAAAGATAACGCCAACAGAGCAACGGTATTAATTTGTTTATGTAATGTTCTGATTGAACATAATTTTCTGTTCTCCGTCAAAGTTAGTTGAATTCTTACATAGGTATACAACTAGGTTTAACTTTGACATAATATGTGATTTGTTGAAATTACTCTTACCCCCGTCACCATTAGACATAAACATGTCTTAACAAAAGTCAAACTTCATATAAAAACATTATTTTGAATGCTGGTTTTTAGGGTTCCATACCTAAAGGTAAAAACGTTACCCTATTGTTTTCGCTACAATGTCTATCAGCGCCTTTTATCTCTGGAACCGTAATAGGTAGATGCTTGAAATTTTCAGAGAAGGTGTATAACTGTGGCCTCTATAGTAGCAAATACTAAAACTTATAGGGTGTTCTGATAGAGAGGTGTTATTCACGAATATGTGCTTATTTGCAAGCAGTAATTAAAACTTGGTTCGCTATATAAACAAGTCTAAAAAAATAAACCTAGTAATTAAAGTGTGAACAGATAGACTCTTGAAATTTCACAAATTGTGTATTACTATGATAGGGGTCTGTAAAAAAACAGTAAAAATTAAAGGGTTTTCCGACAGTGACGTGATTTGCATGTATAACGCCTTATTTTTTGAACCGTAATAGGTAGACTCCTATAAATTGCACAGAAGATGCATTGTGTTGCCACGGCCGCTATGACTATTACTAATAATTTGCACGTGACTTATTTTTTAATCGTAAAAGAGAGACAATGAAATTTATAGTCAAGCTTAAGTTCGTTTTTATTCTCTCTAAGAAAGAATTAATAAATTACAAATTTAATTAATTCAATTTAATTAATTCTTTAATATTATCACCTAATTTGTAATTTAATTAATTCTTTCTTAGAGAGAATAAAAACGAACTTAAGCTTGACTATAAATTGTATGTAATACATAAATAGTTCGACTAATAATAATTACAAAATTTTCGTATTTTTGAAACGTAATAGATAGATTCTTGAAATGTTTACAGTCGATTTTGTTCTTCGGCCGCTACAACAATTACTAATGACTAAAGGGTGGTCCATCAGTGACATGTTTTTCACGTATATTACTTTGTTTTTTGAACCGCAATAGGTAGCTGCCTGATATTTTTATAAAATGTGTATTACCATGGCCACTATGACAAAAATTACTAAAATTTAAAGGGTGTTCCAATAGTGATGCAATTTTTGTGAATATGACTTTAATTTTAAAATTAAAGGTTGCCCCACCCTACATGTATGAGTCTAACTCGCACTTGACTGATTTATTTATATGAAGTTTGACTTCTGTTAAGACATGTTAATGACTAATGTCAATGTCAATCAAGCAATGGGAAAACGTACTCATGCAATTCTCATGAAATTTCATTAAACCCCCGCACTGTGGTCAATATTTTGAGATAGCGGCCAAAACTCCTTTTGGTTTTTGTTCTCCGATTTTAAAGTTATTAGACTCATATGAAAGTAGACAGTAGTAAACCTCGGGAGCCAAAAAATTAGAACTCTATTTCAACTATTTCACTGAGAACAGGGTGGTCCAAAATGGGCTTTTTCAGAATTTAGTAAATTTATGATATATTTAGTTAATTTTTAAAGTTTAAGTGATCATAACTTTTTTGTTTTTCAAGATTTTTGGTTGAAATAAATTTTCTGTTGTAACTTAACTTATTTGCTATTACTGGTAAAAAATTGAAGCTCTACTGTTTTCAGAACAATTCAAATATTTTTTTTAAAAAAGGTCAAATTACTCGGAAATTTCCTACTTCATAGAGCACAACTCCTGTGAGTCAAGCTGAGTCAAAACACAAATTTACTATTTTGTAGTCCTAACTCTCCCTTACATTCCTATATATACATGTCCATGCATCGGGACTGCACTTTTTGAGCTACAGCAATTTTTCTGACCCAAGGTAAGATATTCGGTACAAATGCACGTCATATTTTTTGAGAAGTTATTTGTATGTGAAAGTTGCTATTATGCATATATTTTGATGAAATTTTGTACAAGAGTTCTTATTGACCCAAAAAATAATTCTGTTGAAATTAGGAGAAGTTGGCCCATATTTGGACCCAGTCCACATAGAAGGGTGTATCAAAATTTTGATAAAAATGACAATAGAACCCTCCAATTATGTGATATCTGGCAATTCATTTGGAAAAGGTAAAAAATGATTTTATTGCCATCTAATATTACACAACTTAAATACCTGAAAATTGCAAATAAATTTAAAACCAATGGAAATAACTGGTAAAACCAAGTACCTGTTATATTATGTTTCAAAGAGGTAAAAAAGATCATGTTGAAACTTCGAGCAATAGTATATTAATCCATGCATTCATTTTTTTCTTCATTATTGTTTAAACAATGGCTAAATTCAGTTATAGTGTTCTATCTGATATATATTTTGAACGGAAAGATGAAAACGACATTATTTTACATATAATGAATAATCCATTCTTCAAAATATGCGACAAACAAGAAATTAAAACTCATAACTTAAAAATAAAAAACTTTTTAAATACTTTAAGAAAACGGTACAATCAATGTTCCAGTAACAAGAAATTGTTTTACTCACGCAATCAAGAATGGCTAAGAAATAAACTTATTTTTAAAAAGCCATCAGTAACTACCACGGAAACTGGAAAAGGTGGTCGACCAGCAAAGCCAATTGATAATTGTAGTGAAAGATCACGAAGACGCAAGCTTAAACATATCAATGAAGAAGTTTCTTGTAGCATCATAAAGGATTCATTTCTGCATCAAATTCAACCATCGAAAACTAAAAAGAGTAAAATTGCTATCATTGAAAAAATAGTGGAAGCAAGCCCCAGACGCACAAAAAGGATTTTAGAAAGTATGCCGACACCAACTGAAGAAAATAAATTTACTCCAGAAGAAGCATTTGCACTATTTTTGGATTTGAAAATGACTAAAAACCAATATACAGAATTGCGGAAGCGAACCAATGAAAAAAATTGTCGAATTTTTCCATCATATCGAGATATAGTTTCTTCCAAAAAAGATTGCTTACCTTCACCAACTGCTATTAGTGTAACTTGAAGTTCAGCAGAAATAAAATTGCAGGATTTTCTTGAACACACTGCAGAACGATTATTAAAGACATTTGATGCTGACTATTTAAAGAAGTTTAAAAATTGCAGCATGACTTTAATTTCTAAATGGCCAGAAACAATACAAACAATGTAATGCGGAAAATTCATCAGATGCCAATTTATTCATGATTTCTTTCGTTCCATTACGTTTAACAAAAACTTATATTGGTTCAGAGCAGTCAACTAGTAGAGCTACAGAGATGTATGGAAGAATGAAATTCCCTCGTCAAAAAAATTTTGTAGACCAATAAAGTTTGCTTACAAAAAAGAAACTAAAGATGTCATAACTGAAGAAGTTGGCAAAATAAGAGAAGAAATTAAAGAACTTCAACCAGTGATATTAGAATTTAATGACCAATGCATCGAAGTTAACTTTAAAATGTCACTTACAATGATCGATGGAAAAGTTGCACAAGCTTTAACCGAAACAAAGTCTTCGTCAAGCTGCACCATATGCCAAAAAACATCAAGTCAATTGAGCCAACCACCAACACAAGACGATAGTTTTAATGAAGCATATGAATTTGGAATGTCACCTCTTCATGCTAGAATTCGTTTTATGGAGCATATTCTTAAATTGGGATACGATTTGGAATTTGGCCCGTTAGGCCTAATTTTAGTATAAATTTTTATTAAAACATTTAAATAAAATATATGTGCACTTTAAATCAATAGTAAAAGTTTACTTAAAATTTTATCGATGTTGTGTTCTGTATATAATATATCCAAATGGTATTGATATTGTTGGGAATTTCAGTGTTATTTTTCAGTTTAATCCTCACAAGAATTAGCTTTCTTCCAAAAAACCAACCTTTGGCCCCTGTGAATATTGAGACTAAATAAATGTCAGGGGCCAAATGTTGGCATTTTCTGACCAAAATTAAGTTTAGGAATAATAAATAAGTATTGGTTGTAAAATACGATTGAAGAAAATGTCAATGTTGAAATGTCAAAATATTCTTTTACATGGAAACTCAACAAAAAATTAAAATGCATTTTTAACTCCACATTACTTACGTTCCTATCAGTCGATTTTTACGTTTGAACACGCAAATTGAAGCTTAAAGTCCCTTCTATTGAACAAAACAAATTGCGTAAAAAATACCAATCCGGTCAAAAGTTATAGAGTTTTGACCACTATCTCGCGAAATTGACCACTGTGCACCGTCTACATTAGTCATTAACATGTGTTAACAAAAGTCAAACTACATATGTATATAAAAAAAACATTATTAAAAATAATAAAACAGTATTAAAAATAATGTTTTTTTTTTATATGAAGTTTGACTTTTGTTGAGGCATGTTAATGTTCAATAGAGACGGGGGATTACAGAATTGCAGAAAACATCAAATTTCTTTGTTGGTGTGTTTTTCTATATGCATAGATGAGCGTTTATTTGACAGCTCATTTTATGAAATTGTTTTGATGAGATCTTTCATGAAAACGCAATCATAAATCTCGTGACACTGCAATTTATGTCTGTGTAACAAAATTACTTAAATTTATATAATCATATATCGTCGCGTTTATTCTTAAACCACGTAAGCGCCAAAAAGTCGTTTTTCAGAAACCGAAAAAAAACTCTTTTTTTTTTTTAATAAAAGTCTTTATTTACAAGTTTAAAATATAAAAGGTACAGAGGTATGAGATTTTACTATAAGTACTACAACAATAAGAGTCTTATAATTAAATTTACAAAACTAATAACAATAAATATACAGCCTTAAGGAAAATAGCTCACAAAAACCTTTTTGATCTCTATGGAAGTTATAAAGAAATTTGTTTGGATAATCACTAATACATTCATTCTTAACGAACGAATCTTAGTGATTACCTTGTAAATTCCTTATTGATTCAAAGTTTGACAGTCTGCATTTTTCATTAAATGTCAGTGTCAGTTCTCTAGTGAAATCGTTTATCATCTTGTGTCCAAAGTTACTGTGAAGTAAATTTGTCGGATACCTACGAGGAAGATTATGAATTATTTTCAAATTTTTGTTTTGTATTATCTGAAGCTTTTTGGTATGAGTTTTCGCAGTTTTATGAAACCATACTTGACAGCTGTAACTCATAATTGGTCGAATGCACATTTTATATAACAATATTTTGTTTTTCATATTCAATTTAGATCGTCTGTTGAGTATGGGAAACAATGCCCGACCACACTTTATAGCTTTTTCACAAATTTGGTTGACATGTTGCTTAAATGTTAGTTTTTTATCCATTATAATGCCCAAATACTTGATTTCTGACTTTATAGGTATAACATTCCCACGGCCCAACATAGATTGAGAAGGTATGCGTTTTGGTGACTTATTATATGGAAAAATAATGGCCTGTGTTTTATCATCATTGACCTTTATTTTCCATTTATTAAAATATTTTTGGCTTGAATTTAAGCTCTCTTGCATTTTCCTAAAGCTGTGTTTACATTATGTGTACAAGTCATATGGAATGTCAGATTTTCCATATGAAAACTATACACATAATGTAAAACTCTTGAAACATAACATATGTTATTTTCCTATGTGCAATAACATGTGTTAGTTTTTTATTTAGAGCACGCTCTATTTGATGTGTAAAACTATATGACAACAGCTGTTTTCAGTGATGTTCACTTTTATTTTCAAAAATTCCGCTCATACATTTTTATCATGGATTAAAGGAGTCAAAAATTAACCAATATCTTTATTCTAACTTTTGTTAGTATGTAATTTAATGTTCGCAGATTTATATCGATACCTCATAGATGATATTAATAATAAAGTTATGTAATCTAATATACATACATACATACTGTGTAAACTGTAATATTACCTAATTAACAACTTTGGACCGTAGGACAAAAAAAAAATGCTATTGAGGTATTGTGGGTATCGAAACTGCTACAAATTACTTAATTAAGCCGTTGCTTTTGAAAACGAGAGAACTCCGTTTTGTGAAAATAAAATGAATAAAACCTAAATCTTATTACAAATTAACATAATTTTATGTTTTTAATCCATGTTGAATAGTACTATTTTTTATATTGCAATACATTCAGAAGCATTATTGGAATTTAGCAATCATACTGCAACTATGGTGAAAAATTTTCGCTATGTAACTTAAGAAATATAAGATTGTAATTTCTTTGTTTCTTTTTTCACTTTCTACTTTAAAATTAAATATAATTTTAGTTTTTTTTTGCTTTTTGTTTTACTGCACCAACGAAGAATGAAATGATATTGAAATAAAATATATAAGTAAAAAAACTATTCAATATTTTTGGTATTATAATTACATTCCAGTAAAAGAAAATCAACATTTTCATCGAACACTTTACCAAAACCTTTTTTTCAGATAAAATGGATAACTATTATTGCATATTAAACTTCCGTGCAATAAGACCACAAAAAATATAAAATAAGCCTATTACGGCTTGTGAATTTTTGTAACGCCATTCAAATGCAAATCATTAAATATAATAAAATGGATTTCTCTCATTTTCAAAAGCAACTGCTCAATTATATAAAAGAAATTTAATTATTTTCTATTGTCATAAGAATTAGGATAAAAATATTTTATTCCAAGGAAAAAAAGAGTGAAAATAAATTGACATTAACATCATCAAAATTATTCATTTAATTGTTACTGATATATGTACATAGTTCAAATGATATTAATTATTACTTATTGTATTATTTATTATAATTATTTTTTGTTTTGATATAATTTCTTTCTTATAAATTGATTTCTGTACTGTTGTAGAAGCTCCCAAATGATAACACAAAACGGTAGTTCTTTGCATAGTTGACATCACTAGCGGGTTTCTTATAAAATAAAATGGCGGCAAAAATATGCAAAATTGCCTAATAACTTATTACAGCAATTCCCAATAAAGCTATTATTAGTTTTATTATATAGCCTAATAATTTAAAAAAATAATTCATCTATACCACACTTTAAAGACCAGCTGTTTTAAAGATTTGATTTTTGTTTTCAACAACAGGAGGTTATGTCATATGTACGTAACATGTGTACGTTTGAACACAAAAATTATAAACCATATGTAAAACACTGATTTTGACATACACATGAAATTCCATATGGATAGCAATTTTGACAGTACATATGACTTGTACACTCAATGTAAACACACCTTAACTAATGAATTAGATACCTTACCGCTGCAAATGAAAGCACTATCGTCTGCATAAAATGCTGCTTCCTGATTCCTGCGTAGAGTGATATCTGACGTGTATAACGAATAAAGCGTAGGTGACAAAACGGAACCTTGCGGTAGACCTGCGAGTATATGTTTTTCATCTGATGAGATGCGCTCCACGAAAACAACAAACGAACGTTGGTCTAAAAAGCTTTGTATGATTTTTTGTAAATATAAAGGAAAACTAAAAGAGTTAAGTTTATACAATAGGCCATTATGCCATACTGTTTCGAAAGCCTTTTCAATGTCAAGAAATATAATACCTGTACTTCTACGATTTCTTTTATTATTCTCAATAATATTAACCACTCGTTTGATTTGATGTACCGTAGAGTGCTCTCTTCGGAATCCAAACTGCTGCTGATGTATAATGTTATTCTGTTCTGAGAACTCTACGATTCTTTTCTGGATTATTTTTTCAAAGACTTTATCCAACAAGCTTAAAATGCTTATTGGCCTATAGCTGGAAGGCAATTTTGGATCTTTTCCAGTTTTGAAAATAGGTATAACCCTGGCCTTTTTAAATATCATGGGGAAATGACCATTTCTCAAGCAGTAATTAAATAGTTTGCTCAAAGTTTCAAAAAAGTAATCGGGCATATTTTTTAAAATAATGCTGTTAATTCCGTCTAAACCTGGGACTTTGTTATTTTTTAAAGAAAAAACAAATGTCTTTACCTCTACTGCATCTGTGAATTCAAAATTGTCACTGTCAGCGAGATTTACATTGTTAAGTTCCTGCACATAATTTAGAACCACATTATCTAAAGGTGATGAATTGTTGTTGGTGATATTATTGTTGCATCTAAAAACTTCCGCAATGGCATTTGCTTTTGCTTCACCGGTACTTAAAACTTCCCATTTATATTTAGATCGGGGATTGCAGAATTTCTACCTTTTAAAGCTTTTGTTAGTTTCCAAAACTTTTTAGAGCCGGAAGGCAGTTTGGAAATGAATTTAGCCCACGCTTCATTTCTATCCCTTTTCAAATGAAAATTAATTAAGTGATTCAACTGTTTTAAAATGCTGATTAGTTGAGTTCTGTAACTAGGATCTCTACATCTTTTAAGTTTACGGTTATACTTGTTCATCTGAGTAATCAGCATTTTAGACGTATTTGAAATTTCCCTCTGCCAAGGATTTTTCTGGCCAATTGGAATCTTGGAAAAAGCTTCTTTAACTATACTAACTAATTTATTTAATGACGAATCTAGGTTTATATTGTTAAACTCTATTTATCCGATATTATGATTCTTAATTTCATTCTCGACCCAGTATTTACTTGCTGGCCAATCAGCCTGATTATACAACGGAACTGTAACAAAGTGATTTTGTGGTGTTCCAAAAATGTAACAAGATATTGGGATGTGATCAGACTGTAAAATATTTGGATGTGACTGTAACTGCGAAAATGAAATGTTAGAGTTAGTAAGTAAAATATCAACCGTGGATGGTTGGACTGGAATTATATTTTGGCCGAATCTAGTATGGGTATCCGGATGATATACATAATAACTTGAACTTAAGTGATGTCTGTACAGTTCTTTGCCAGCTGAATTGTTTGAAATACAATTCCAACTCACATGTTGTGCATTCAAATCACCAAAAATAAAATAGTCACTAAACGAATTGGTAAGAAGTTCTAAGTCAGTTTTAAAATTAGAAGTGTAAACTGGATTATAAGCAGAGATAAAACTTACGGGACGTCCACTTATTTTAACTTCCACAGAGATATTTTATATGGTTATTGTTTTAATCTTTGGTAACAACTTATGATCTATGTAATTTTTAACCGCTATAAGCACACCCCCACCATGTGTTTGACGGTCTTCTCTGTATATTTTGTAGCCTCCAAATTTTAACCTAGGATACGGCTTCAGGAACGTTTCGTTAAGAAGTAGAATATCAATATTTTTCTCATGGAGAACTTTTTCGAGCTGTGCAGCTGCTGACTCAGTTGTTATGCCTTGAGCATTCCAGTGCATAACGTATATATTTTGACTACCCATGATTTTATATAGCATGCTTGAGCATCATGCCAAGCACTCTTAATTTGTCAAATTTATTTCGACATTTTTCTAGTGCATCCAGCACTAAAGAAGATTTCTAACAATCTCTCGTTAGATAAGTCATCATCGTTGTTGCTGTCGCGGGGTCTGTTTTTCGAAACCTCAGAGTACAAACTTTTCCTTTGAAAGGTGTGCACTCGTGAATCAGTTGGTTGACTCTGACTTGACAGGTGTGGGAACTCAGTCTCATCATACACATGATTAATTCTCGACTTGTTGAAATTAGGTCTAGACCTAGAAGTTAATCATAGGCGCATTTCTAAATAATCTTTACGGCAAGGGCACTTAGGATCGTCGGACCTGTGATTCGAGTTTCTTAAGTTCTTTTGGCTACAGTTGTGGCATTTATAAACAACATTACTCCCTTGAGTGTTTTTGGCCAATACACACTCAGTCTGGTCGTGATTGCCAGCACAAACTGCGCAGACGATAACTCTATTGCAGTTTTTAGCTCCATGTCCGTACATAGAGCACTTCGTACATTGCGTAGGCCCTTTATTCCCTTTAAGAGGTCTTCTCCAGTAAACAGCAATATTGCAAAAGTACTTTATTTTCATAATATCATTTTTTGACACTTCTTGTTTGTTAAACTCAATCAAGTATATAGCGTCATCAGCTGTAGTCCTTTTGGTTACGATTTCTTTGACACTTACTGGGTTTATGTTGTGCATTTTAACCAATTCCTCCTTTAAAAGCCTTGCGTCTGTTCTTGGCAAACCAAATAACACTAACTTAAAGTGCTTTACGTCTTTAACTTCGTGTGTATAAAAACTGTACTTCAGTTCACTCAGCTTTTTTAACGCAGCTTCATACAGAACCATTGTATTGCATGTAACCTTAGTTCCAATTGTCATTCTCTTGAAGAAGTACTCCTCACCAAGTATTTCCCAAACTTTTGAGAAACTGTGACACGAGTTTACCACTATTGGTGGAACCCTTTCTTTGACTGCTCTTGACTCTTCTTCTTCTTCATTTGCTAGCAAATGAAACCTGTTACTAGGGCCAGGATCAATCCTTATCGTCTTAAATTTGGGACTATTCCCAAAGTAATCTCGCTTCTGGCTAGCCATATTGGAAGCGATTTAAAGGAAAAATTAAATTTTCAAGAAAAATCACACACGAGCAAAAAATAACACGTTGTTTACAACTCAAGGCAATGTTGCCAGATGACGAAAAAACTTAATAACTTCTTTAATATGGGTTTCAAAACATTTTTTTTTTTACAAAACATGGCTGTGTGACTCTCTGAAGGGTATAGAAACTTTTTTTTTTTTTAATTTGTTACTTACAATTAATTGTAGCCAAATCTGTCGCTTACGTGGTTTTGGCGCAATCAGCAAATCGCAAATTCCTGTGTGTAAATTAACATTTATATTTATATTTATCAAAAAAAAAATTTTTAAAAATTTTAAAAATTAATTTTTTTATTTTTCATACAAACTTGTTAAGATAAGAATGTAGTCTGGTGGCAAATGTTATTTTCTACCATAAAAACCAAGAATGTCAATTTCGAAAAAATAACGCTTAAGTAGTTTAAGAAGAAACGATATACCCTTTATTTAATTCTTATAATAGTGAATACCCATAATATTACGTTATTAACATGTTAATGCATTAACAAGGTATATTTATTCTAGGTAGTCGTATCCCTACAACAAATACAGCAATACAAGAACAACATCGCATTTTGTTGTTGCTTTGTATTTCGAAATGTCAAAAAACATAGAAGAAAATTGAGAAGGGGTGTAAGTGTTTTATTGCTTTCTCACTTTTGACATGTCGAACTACTAAATCAACTGGGCGGATGACACTACTTAGTAAGATAAATATACCTTGGACATTAACATTTATTTTTAATACTTTTTTATATGAAGTTTGACTTTTGTTAAGACATGTTGAAAGTAAATGATGACAGGGTTTAGAACTGAACTGGAATGGTTTATTAAGGTCAATTACTGCACTTTGTTGTCATTGGCAAAAAGACCAATTATTTTGTATTAATTTAATTTTGTTAAGTAAGCAATTTTATTTTATAATTTAGTATAAATAGTTTAATAAATGTCATAAATTTTTTTCAGTAAGATAATTATTACAAGTGTCTGTGGTTTTATTTATTTTCTCCGCCTTCTCTTTCAAGTTTAAAATGCTTAAAGAGAACAAAAATGTATGCAAATTAGTGTCAGTCCCAATTTATGTGTTTGGTCTGAATTTCCACTAATGTTGCATTAAATATTTGGTGACCCCTAGTTCCGAAGCCATTTTGTATAAAGTTTTGAGTTTCCCCCTACCAGTGTTAAGGAACTCTTAAAAATACAGAAAGAAAAGCTCGTGAACGCGCAACCGCTGCAAACGGACAACAGTCAAACAATTGGCACCAATAAACATTTGGTGACCCCAAGTTCATTTTCCCCACACCACTGCACGTATCTTAAGGACACATCCATCAACGCGTTTTTTGACCGTCAAGTCTACATATAATCGCGAAGAATTCCTTTCGAAGACGGGTGCAGCTATACCAGTAGTGCGATTCACTATTCAATTTTAACGATTAAAAAATATAACAACAAAACGAAAGACTTTGCTATTCAAAAATGCTTTTTAATAACATTTGATGTTGTTATAAATCAGCTGTTTTTCTTAACAAGTCGAGTATTGTTTATCAAAATATCAAAAGATAAAGTCGGTCATTAGATGTATAATGTAAAATCTAAAATATTCTAACCCCCATATTAATAAAAAATAAATTATATTCGAAATCTATTTTAGAACTAATTTTTCATACAAAAGTTTTTATAAATATTTAAGATTTTAAATATTTTTTATTTTTTATAAATATGGGGGTTAATATTTATTTTTGTTTGTATTTTTCATTAATTAACCATAGGTTAGTAAATCGCAAATGCGTTAGTGCAAGCAAAAAACATGTTGATATATTTAACAAGTGTTAGATCGTTAAAAGTTAGTGAATTGCACTACAGGACTCGGGCAACCGGAAGTCAACTGTTGAATATTTTAATAAACGTGCTCAACGAATTACTATGGAGCCAATTCGAAGATCTTGATGATAAGTTCCGATTACTAGATGTTGCATGTTTAAATCCGTTATTGCCTTTTCAATATCACCATTTAAATCTTATCGGCACTGCAGCACTACCCTCGACAATTGGCAGCTCAACTATATCAGTCGATATGTTTGGGGTAAAAACCCTTTTCAAATATACAGCAAATAAATTTCCTTTTTCGGTATAACTCCGTACCCAGCCTCCAGCTGAAGTTCGCAAGGGAGGCTTACGTAAGACTGGCCTTTTAAGGTTTCTACAAGCACGCCATAATAAATAATTTGATTGAGGAGTTGCGTCTAGGTCTCCCAAATAGTTTTGCAGGGATGCTACTCTTCAAGATTCCAGAATCTCTCTTAGCCGGTTCGCGAATTATTTAAGTCTGCTTTTGAGTTGAGGAGATGTGATTGCCATTCTCTACGAATTTTTTCAGCCAAGAGCCGTTCGATATCTGCAGAATAAATTTGATTGCATCTAGCTAGTTGTCGGGTTATTTTTGCAGATTGGGCACTTGATTTGAGGTTTTGGTCAAAATATAATAAGACTCCGCTCTACGTCTTCAGGTGTTCTTAGCGGGATGTTTTCCGAACAATGAGGCTTGTGCTAGTCGTTGGTGATAGTGGGTGAATGATCTGAGGATAATTCAAGTGACTCTTCAGCTTTAATCATTTCTGGCGAAATGCCCTTAATTACGCCAAAATCAATAACATCAGGTATTTTTTGTCGATCAGTATGCCAATAGGTGGGTTGTCCATTCGATATCACATTCAGACGCATTTTTGAAATTGTGTAAAAAAAAAAAAATACGACCTTTTGGAGTTATTAGGCGTGATCCCCAAAACGTATGTTTAGCGTTGTAGTCGCCTGATGCTATGAAACAGGGACCTAGTGATTTGTAGAAGTCGCTATACTGACTTTCCGATATTTGAAATCTAGGAGGTGAATAAATGGAAGAAATAACTAAGCTTTGATGAAATTCTTCAAGTCAGATATTTGTTGCTTGAAGGCAATCCTCACAAAAAGCACGCAGTAAATAATGTTGGATTCGGGCCTTAGTAAGTATTGCCAAGCCTCCACATGCTCTTCCACGGGTGTCCTTAGTATCATATAAAATATAGCCATTGATTTTAAAAAAGCTATTTGTTGTTAATACCGTGTTTCCACTACAGCCTTTATTCGTAATTCGCTCTCTCTTTGTAATTCAACCCCCACTTACAAACTGAATTACTTAATTCGTCACACAAATTTTTGAGAGCGAGTTATCTCATTTGTACGTAATTCAGTTTGAATTACCTTCTGAATTACAAGGAAATCAGTGTATTCTCTAATTTTTATCGGAACTTTATCGAAATAGTTGTCAAAATGAAAAAAGAGCAAAGAAAAATTAAATTGAAACAAAATAAAAAAAAAAATTTACCTTTAAAAGTAAAATTCGATTAAGTCTATAAAATGAAAAATAGAAAAATGTAATGAAAAATACAAATTGTTTTTTTTTTATTGCATTGTAACATTGTAATATAAACGCAAGTATGTCATCGAATGCGTGAATGCATATTACATGAGAAATTTTAGAAAAGGATAGTTATATTAAAATTTCATTACAGATTATTCTTGAGTGAATGCTTTTAGATTTTTTACTAATGTAGAATTTGCTGTATGAAAAATCCCATAATTTTTTTTGGATCACAAGTGTTTATAGTATAGTTTAAGTACAGGAGAATTTTAGCAGATTATTGTATTTCTCTTTCCGCTATTTCTACAGAAGGATGTAGACCTCCTTAACTTTGTGATCCAACCGGTAAAGATTGAGTTAAATTATTGAAATTAAATTGTTAACTTTGATTCACGTGGATTTGTCCACTATACGTTAGCGTTTTGTTCACTAATTACGGTCTTGATTCAGGCAAATAGCTGTGTCCATTTACTAAAATTTAATTTCAATTGCATTAGCCCTTATTTGTGTTTTCGTTTTTTCTTAGCAGGAAAGTATTAGTGAATATTAGTTATTATTGACCATTTATTATTAAAATAATTTAATAATTTTTAAAAATTTTAATTAAGAAAATTCGATTTTAACAAAGTGGAGTTAGTCACTTCTTGCTCAACTGCAACAAATAAAAAAATTTGTCAACAAAAAAATATTTAAAATAAATGTAAATAAATTTTCTCTACAACAAAAAGCAAATGTCCAATCGAATTAAGAATGTGTAGTGGAAACGGGGTAATTCAAAGTGCGAATGAAGTAATTCAAGTTGTAGTGGAAACATGGCATAAGTGTGTCTTAGAAATCAGCATGACATCAATTTGTTGATTCTTGAGGAAGTATTCGTGTTCATTTTTATGTTGGCGTAAGCCGTTTGCGTTCCAGAAACATATTTTTAAACAATTCAAGGTTTGTTTAGTACCGCCTGCAAAATCATAGATTGCATGCGTACCATTTCTTGCATCATGCTGCTCATAAAGCTCATAAAACTGTTTAACGAATGCACTAATGTCTCGATGCTTGCTTCGAGACGATTATAGTTACCAGATGGTGTTTGTTCTAAGTGCAAATTTGGAGTAGAATTCGTTGTCGGTGTTGCTTTATGACTGAAATATAATTGGTTTTTAACATATCCGCGTATGAAACATGTTGGGTTGTTGGTTGGGCTAACTGAGGATAATGAGCATTTGCTCGATATTGCGGGTGCTTAGCAGGAGTATTTAATTTTTGGGTGGTTTTTCTTACCATGAAAAAAACTGGACAGCCTCTGTAGTTAGCAGTGATTTTCACCGCAATTGCTACATTTTTTAACTTTCGAGTCATCCCTTGCTTTATCGCATTGGGCGGAACAATGTAACTCTCCACACACAAAATTTGCTAGTACCGAAGCCAGAAATCAGGATAAAACTTGATTCTATTTTATTCTTTATTTTATCAAAAGGTTCCCAACTTTGGAGGCTCATCCACAACCTCCCCCTCGACATAGAAAGCCGACAACATTTTTCTGGACACTGCTTTGCCTGTGTGAAATTTAGTGATTCACTACTTAACGAATTATTTTCAAAATAAAAAAAGGTTACGAACTTTTATATCGAACCCTACAAGAAACTGGTGACAGAAAATAACACATAAACAAGAAATAAAGATCACCCACAGAATGTTGTTGTTACATACAAAATTATTGCATACTAGCTGTGCCCGCCACTTCGTCAGCTTTATTGCAATATTTTGTTTCATTTTGCTTTGAAAACAATCCATACCAAAGACCCTTACTTTACTTTATATAAAGGTTCTCATCCTTACTAAAATAACTGCTGCCTTAAACTCTGCATATCGCTTATTGCTTCAGTTATGGTATTTACTTTATATTTATGGATATAAAGGCACACATACTCACAGACAGACAGATAGGAAATGAGTTACTATTTTATTATATGTATAGATTTCTTTTCAGAGCTTTTAAATATTAAATTCTTATTTCATAACAATATTTATATTGATAGGATACACTGAACAATCAGAAGTTTACATCATAATAGTCTCCGTGCCCGGATGGTAAAATCCCTTCTGATCTCCAATACGACTTAGATGGAGTAACAACATGGCGTTTATCATTATACCAAGCTTGTCTTTCCCGGTCTTATATTTGAAACCCTTGGGAAAAATGCACTGTGATCTTGAGGCAAAGCTAAATATCCTTTTTACTTAAAGCATTAGAGAGACTTATCGAAATTCACATGAGAATGGCAATTGTATGCAAGAAATCCATAGGCCTAACTTTGGGAATCAACCCAAGGAATGTGAATTGGTTGCTTGAGGTGGTAATTGAACCTTATTGCTCTATGGAGTTACTGTCTGGTGGAAGGCACGGGATACATCACAATAGAAGTCATCGGATCGGCGCCTACGAAGACACTTTTTGCCATGCCCCATCGCTCTCTACATTAATATAATATAGAGCTTCATTAAGTTCGAAAAATGTAGTATAGAAAGTCAGTACTTCCATTTGACATTAGGTATTCTATCTGTTAAGGTATAGATAGAATTTTAAAAAGGGGAAAAAATAAATTCAAGTCTTAATAAACTTAAGTCTATGGTTATAGCTTGTCCTTTTATTTTTAAAGTTTATGACTTCACAGATAAATCATCACCATAAATGTCAATAAATACATATTTACATACGTTTATTAATTTTTTCATTTGCATTAATACGATTCAAATAATTTTGCATTAAGAGTATTAAAATCATTTTCGCAGGCCATTTTCATACAAATAGTTTATATTTTCTTCCAATATTTTTAAAATCTTTTTACTTTACTATCGCAGTATAAGGTAAAGTATAGTAATAATGAAAAAAATCGAGGTCGAGATTTTGACGTTTAGAGGTCTCCTGAATCCATTTTGACTGGGTGGGTGTGTATGCAACTATTTTTGTGGAGTTTGTACAGGTCATACCGTTTGACATATTAAAATGAAATTTAGAGTATGTGCCTTTGGTATATGGAGATGTAGAGCTGTATAGTTTTTGGGCATAATCGGGAGGGGGCAAGGGGTAGTTTCCTTACCCCCAAATTTTGTGAACGCTCTACAAGTCATACCGTATGACATATTAACATGAAAGTTAGTATGTAGCTTTGGTTTATGGAGATGAAAAGCTGTATAAATTTTGGGCCTAATCGGGAACGGGCAAGGGGTAGTTTGCTTACTCCCAAATTTTGTAAACGCTCTACAGGTCGTAGCGTATGATATATCAAAATGAAATTCAGTATGTGCCTTTGGTTTCTGGAGATGAAGAGCTGTATAAATTTTGGCCATAATCAAGGGGCAAGGGGTAGTTTACCTAACACCCCAAGTCGAAAATATATTTTTTTTCGATTCGAATATACTTTGAACTTTTATTCTTTATGTAATATATCCATAAAAATATCTGTTTCCATTTGGTATGGTAAAGTTGAGTGTAGGCCACTCCAGTTTTATTATTCTACTGAATATCAATTTCCATATAACCATCAGCATGAGTCAGATGTTTGGCCTCCAAGTGTGAATTTTCTTCTACTATGAAGTTGGCACCAATCAAACAATTTTTCAATTTCGTACCTTTCTTAACTACAGCTTTTGGACCAATAATACAATTATCTATGTTACAGCTAAAAAAGAAAGAAAATTTGATTGAAAATGTTAGCATTTATAAGGGAACACATTTTTAACTTACCCTTCTTCCACGACTGCAAAGGACATTATTATTGATTTGTTAATAATATTTTTGGGACTAATGAAACAATTGGGGCCAAAAACACTGAAATTTAACGAAGTTTTTTCCGACAATTTTGCATTATCGGCCACAGCTATTTCTTTAGTTTGTGTAGAACTGACAACAGCATTTGTTGAAATTAAAGGTATTTCCTGGCCGCCATTTAGCAATGGCCAAATAGTAGAAAGCTGTTTAAGTAGATATTGTTATAAAATTAAACTTTAGTTTGTATTAGAAAAATTGTAAAAACCTTTTGATTTGCGGCAAAAAATAATAAAGTTGTATTTACTCTTACTCCAATTGTTTCTTTGGGAGCCTCCAACGCATAACATCTTAATAAATCTCCGTGATATAGAGGTTTCGTCTTGTTATCGTTATAAAGAGTAGTCTTTAAAATTTGTTGAACTAAAGTTGAGTTGGGAATGAACTGAGGAATAATAAAAACGCAAAAATATGAAATAATCCTGAAAATAATCAGGTCAAGTTCGAAAAAAAGTTTAAAAATATTGCGCCCACAGATATATGGTCTAAACCTGATATATTTGGTGCTACCGAAAAAAAAAACTTAAGATATACGTGGTGTAACTAACTTTTTGTAGTTTTAAAGTGAAAAACTATTTGGACGGAACGGGTTTCATTTTTTTAAGTATTTTTTTTTGTCTAAATCATTTTATCGATTTATAAAAAATATGAAACAAATTTGTTTAAAAATGTTTTTTTTTTTATATAATTTTTATTATAATTTATTCATCTTTATATTATATTTGCACAAATAAGTTTAAAAAATCCGAAGATACATATGGTTTATGGTTTTTAGTTTTAAGGATTCCGTACCCAAAGGTATGGTACACTCTTGAAATTTTCACGAAATATGTATTACTATGTATTACTTATAGGGTGTTCCGAAAGAGAAGTGTTATTTGCTTATACGTCTTTATTTCTTGAACTGTAGGCGTAGTACACTTAAAACTTACACACAGTAATTAAAACTGCATATGTTCGCTATGTAAAATGTATAAAAAATAAACCTAAAAATCAAACGGCGTTCCGACAGTGAAGTTATTTGCATAAATATTTCCTATTTTTTTAACCATATGACAGAATGTGTATTACTATGGCCCCTATAACAAATAGTAATCACTAAAGGGTGTTTCGACAGAGAAATGTTCTTCACGTATATTGCCTTAGTTTTTGAACCACAATAATTAAGCTCTTGATATTTTCATAGAAGGTGTATTACCATGGCTGCTGTAACAACAATTACTAAAATTTAAAGGGTGTTCCGATAGCGATGCGATTTTCACGAGTGTGACTTTAATTTTTTAAAAGAACGTAAAGACTGTGTAATATTATATCCGCTATAGCAAAAAATAAAAAATAGAGGGTTTTGCGAAAGTGACACAAATTAAGGTGGATATGTATAGTTTTATTTTGGAACCGGAATGAGAATACACTTTAAATCTACAAAAAGTATGTATAATTTGATTATAGAGATCAAGTACAAAAATAAAGCTAGTAACAATTAGTATCAACTTTAAGTTACTGAACAGACCTATTATTTAGAGCATATTATTAGCAGCATACTTTTAGGATTTAATGAGATTTAAATAAAAAATACATTTCTACCCATAATGTTTTAGGAGATTTAGCCGTGTGACATACGTTTAGACATCCGAGCAATATTAACAGGGTGACGTTTACACCGTTTGCAAACGGATCTCTAAAGATATAAAAATAGCTCTAATCAAACAATAATTTAACAAAGGACAAAACTATGTTAAAAGTAAATTTAAAAAAAAAAATAGTTTGATGTTCATTATATTTTATATTACATATATCCCATTCCTATAAAAAACCGGTTAAGTTGAAGAGCGTGAATACTTACCCCAAAAATATCTTCGTCTTGCTTAGTGCTAATACCAAATTCTGATTGTGTGTCCGAAACATGATTAGTATTGTTGCCACTTACTGTAGCTTTGGACATTTGTTTTTTAACTAAGTAAGGCAAAAATTCTCCTTTCAAAGTGGAGAAGTGTTCTTTCTGTAACAAAAAAATTTAATATTTTTTTCTGTAAAATCTTGAGGAAAACTATACCTTTTGCAAAAAATCCAGCACCCATTTCTTGACTACATAAATATGTGAGTCAAGAAGACGCGAGTAAATCGTCATTTTTCCATTCTTGCGTAAAAGATGAGCATTTACATTCATTACCTCTTCAAAATCACTAGCTGAAGCCAAAAATAATAAACGCCTTGTTTCAGGATGTATGCCAATTAAATCTCTTTCAGGTTTGTGTTTAGTTTTTGGTCCGGGCAGTGTTACATCTGCTTCAAAACCACTTTTAAATAAAAGTGCCGTCAGAGCAGCATCATGTTGGCGAAACTTATTGATTAAAGGATACAATGAAACATTGGAAATAATATCACAACTTAAAACCAAAAAATCGGATTGAATTTTATCGTGTATATAACGTAAGCTGTCAGCAGTGCCAAAATCACTATCCGCGGGTATATTTACAAAGTCCAGTTTCATTTTTAAGGATAAACGTTCCAATGTCAGTTGAATTTCTGAACGTTCGTTTTCCAAAACCACAATTATTGTTTCTGTTGCAAATTAAAATAAGTTTAACTCTTAGAATATAAAAAACCTCGGCTGGCACACCAAAGCAAAACAATTTTTTTGGTATTGGAAAGATTTTGAAATCACCTCTAGAAATATTGTATTATCGTATACATACTTATTTACATACATATGTATATTGAGAACGGAAGTGTTTACTAAGCTTGAGAACCTTAATTAAACAAAGCTTATGTTTGATGTACTCAGAAGAAAAAATTATCTCTGAATACCACGTTTAAAATTCCTTTTTTTGATGTGCCGTTCCAAACCAGATTTTTTTCTAACCATTACCTTGGAAATTGTGTTGTTGCAACAGGTTCAAAGGATACCATATAAGAGGGTAGGGTCCTATTGGGAGCAAACATTTTGGAGTATTTCCCAGTACTTCAGGCAATCGTGTACCCCTGCCTGCTGCTAAAATAACCACTTGAAATTCTTGAGTTACCATTTTTATATTGATTTAGTATGGATGTTTCAGTTTTTATTAAGAAATTTATTATTTTTTGGGTTCTGTTTTCACATGCGCTACGTTTGTGTTTACGTCAGCTGTTTTCATTATTAAGTTTTAATATGTTTGAATCATGCTGTAGTTTGCAATAAATAGGAACAAGGTGTTACCAAGGCGTCTTTATATAAGGTGACATCGCCGCGACAACATATACAACACCAAAATACACCCAAATGCATTTTGTTTTTGGTTAAATGTACGACAGACGCCAAAAGCACTAATTGTATATCACATTCAACAACCAAAAAAATTTCTTCCTTACCTTTTCTGGTAGTATTTTGTATTTTTTTTATTCTTGAAATAATTTTTTAAATAATTATAATTTTATTTTCTTTTTCAAATTAAAAAAAATAATAAACGATTTTTTGACAGTTGCCATGCACAAAAAAGTAAAGCAAAAAACAAGGTATATTTATTTTACTAGGTAGTGGCATCCCTACAACAAATACAACAATATAGGAACAACATGGCATTTTCTTGTTGATTTTTAGTTCGAAATGTCAAAAAAACATATAAGAAAAACATATATAAAATTTATGAACACATACAACTGTTGACATGTCGAACTACTAAATCAACTGGGCGGACGACACTACCTAGTAAGATAAATATACCTTGGCAAAAAATAAACTTCGTCGTGATGCCACCTGTTAAAATAGACGCGCCTTGGGTGTTACGAGCAGTATATAAATGGAAAATACTTCGTTTATTACCCCCCGAGTCGTAAAGTAGCTTTGGATTGAGGAACACGTTCGCGCGTCATTGTCATTATCGTTTAAGGTCAACCAGGCCGTCCTTGTTGCTCGGTCTTCAAGTGGTTTGCGTCTCCCTCTCGCACTGGCTGATTGGCTTCCACGGTTAGCTGTACCGTTGTACAGTTAATTCGTGCTTGCATTAATCAGCCACGTGTAATCGCTTGGGTTATCGTGTATAACCTAAATTGTTTGAATAAATTGAAAATCGACATCGAAATAAAGAATCTACACGAAAAATTAACAAATAAATTTTACATACATTTGACGAAAAGAAATAAAGAACGATTTACAACAAATGAATAAAAACTACATACAGAAAAACCAAAAAAAATTAGAACATAAAACATTGTTTTCAACCTAACCGTCATTTCTGGACATGACCAAAAGCTGCAAATAAGAACCTAGTGTTTACGGCAGCTTTTTACTATTTGGCACCAACATTGTTGCTTCAATTGAACTCGTTCGTTCGCGAACTATACAACTTTAATTAGGAAATTAATTATTGATTTTGGGTATTGTAATTGCTACTAGAAAATTAAAGATTCCTTACAATAATCAATTCTTGGTTCATATTTGTGCTTAAAGGATTTTTTGGGAAAGGATTTTTTTTCTGTTTTTTTTTCATAGCTAGTAGCAAAAAGGACAAACAACTAGATAACAAAATATAAAAAAAGATAAAAATAAAAAACATACAGTCCAACTTAATTTCGTTTTATTTGCTCTAAAGCCTAGTACTCTGTTCGAATTTGTGAAAAATGTTGAGCAACATTTATTATTTCACAAGGAAAATTTGACATTTAAAATGTGGTGTCTATTTCGCGATTTGGAAGAATTTTAATATTTTTTTGCTTTTAAAGGTGTGTTTACATTGAGTGTACAAGTCATATGTACTCCCAAAATTGCTATCCATATGGAATTTCATGTGTATGTCAAATCAGTGTTTTACACATGGTTTATAATTTTTTGTGTTTAAACGTACATATGACATAACCTCCTGTTATTAAAAACAAAAAACCAATTTTAAAAACAGCTGGTCTTCAAAGTGTGGTTTAGATGGATTATTTTTTTAAATTATTAGACTATATAATAAAACTAATAATATTAGCTTTATTGGAACTTGCTGTAATAAGTTATTAGCCAATTTTGCATATTTTTGCCGCCATTTCATTTTATTATAAGCCCGCTAGTGATGTCAACTATGCAAAGAACTACCATTTTGTGTTATCATTTGGGAGCTTCTACAACACTACAGAAATCAATTTGTAAGGCCTGGTACTTTGTTCAGTTTTTCATGCGGAATGCTGTCAAACTACATACATAAAAAATTTGTATGAAAAAGTCATGAAAAAATGTTGCTGAAGTAGTACTCTGTTTTTGCTGTGAAAAAAAACATTGAAATGTTTCTGGCAACATTTTATCAAAGCTGTGAAATAAAGCAAATGGGGATTATTTCATGTTGTTTTTCAAACAACAACTGATCACCTGGCTTTTGTTAACACTTGTAAAACAATGTGGTATACTTAAAAGCAACAAAATCAAAAATGTCAAATTTTCCTTGTGAAATAATAAATGTTGCTCAACATTTTTCACAAATTCGAACAGAGTACTAGGCTTAAGAGAGAAATTATATAAAAACAAGAAATAATTATAATAAATAATACAATAAGTATTAATTAATATCATTTGAACTATGTAATGTCAATTTATTTTCGCTCTTTTTTATTAGGAATAAAATATTTTTTATCCTAATTCTTATGACAATAGCCGTTGCTTCTGAAAATGAAAGAACTCCATTTTATTTTATGATTTGCATTTGAATGACGTTTAAAAATCACAAGCCGTAATAGACTTATTATTTTGTGGTCTTATTGCATGTAAGTTTAATAAGGTTTTGGTATGCGCCAATGTAGTTGTCTCATTTTCAAGGGTAATGTTTGATGAAAACGTTGATTTTCTTTTACTGGAATGTAATTATAATTCCAAAAATTGAATAGTTAATTTACTTACATACGAGGTATGATTAAAAAATAACCGTCATTTTCAATTTTCGCCATAAAAGGGTTAGTCGTGTTTTGGTGTGTTCTTCGATTTTTCACTATTTCAAAAAATGGATCAAAGAAATGTGCAAGGACATTATGGACAGTTATGACCTTTTTAAGCAAATCTGGATCGTCGTTAACGATGTTCAATATCTCCTGAGCGATGTCCATGCGTAGTTTTTTTTGCTCAAAATTTAGCAATTTTAGAACTATCTTCGCTGCCGCACGTTTTTTGTGCTTAAAACATCCGTAAAAATTGCTTGGCATGAAACGAGCGATATCATCAGCAACCTCTCTTATAGTGATTCGACGATTATCCAAAATCATTTTCTTCACTGCTTCAATGTTTTCATCGGTTGTTGACGTGCTCGGGCGACCAAGACGAGCATCGTCATTGACATCTTCTCGGCCTTTCTTAAACCGTTTATACCACAATTGAACTTGTGTTCTGCTCATAGTAGACTCGCCAAACGCCAAAGTCAACATTTCAAATGTCCTTGCACATTTAATTTCATTTTTTACACAAAACTTAATACAGTTTCTTTGATCCATTTTTTGAAATAGTACAAAATCGAAGAGCATACCAAAACACGACTAACCTTTTTATCTGTCAAAAACAAACTGACAATCCAAAATGGCTGATATTGTCAACATAAATAACAGACATTTGTACCAACGTTAAAAATGCGAAAATCGAACATACGTACCTCACGAAAATTGAAAATAAAGGTTATTTTTTTATCATACCTCGTATATGCATATTTTATTTCAATATCATTTGATTCTTCTTTGGTATAGTAAAACAAAAAACCAAAAAAAAAACTAAAATTATATTTAATTTTAAAGTAAAAAGTGGAAAAAGAAAGAAAGAAATTGCATTAGTTACTTATATTTTCTAGGTTACATAGCGAAGATTTTTCACCATAGTTGCAGTATGATTGGTAAATTCTGATAATGCTTCTTAATATATTGCAATATAAAAAATAGAACTATTCAACATAGATTAAGAACATAAAATTTTGTTAATTTGTAATAAGATTTAGGTTTTATTCATTTTTTTTCGCAAAATGGAGTTCTCTCATTTTCAAAAGCAACGGCGCAATTAAGTGATTTGCAGCAGTTTCGATACCCACAATACCTCAATAACATTTTTTTGTCCTACGGTCCAAAGTTGTTAATTAGGTATTATTACAGTTTACACAGTTACCGTCTTAAAAAAATTTAAAAAATAATGCACTATAGTAAAGTAAAATTTTAATTTAATTCAGTCTTTCTTAGTACCGGTAATATAGATAAGCACACCTTGCCTTTTATCACTATACATTTATGAAATTGTGTTCTCAAATTTTATTAAAATCGAGTCATTCGTATAAAAATGTCCCTTATACTCTCCTGGCCCTAGTTTTGAAAACAGACATGTCCCAATGGACCCACAAAAAATAAAGATCTGTCTATGTTTTAAATATTATTAAATTCGATTTGGCCGTGATTGACGTACAAATAATCAAACTTGCTAATATATATAATATATATAATATATGTATCTATATTAGATTACATAACTTTATTATTAATATCACCTATGAGGTAACGATATAAATCTTCGAACATTAAGTTACTAACAAAAGTTAGAATAAAGATATTGGTTCATTTTAAACTCCTTAAATTCATGATAAAAATGTATGAGCGGAATTTTTGAAAATAAAAGTATACATCACTGAAAACAGCTGTTGTCATATAGTTTTACATATCAAATAGAGCGTGCTTTAAATAAAAAATTAACATATGTTATTGCACATAGGTAAATAACTTACGTTATGTTTCAAGAGGTTTACACTATATTTATAGTTTTACATATGGAAAATTTGACATTCCATATGACTTGTACACTCAATGTAAACCCACCTTAATTATCACAAAATAACTATGTATGTTAAATATACCACATTGTTTCACAAAATTTTGCACAAAAAATTCAAAATTAAATAAGGCCCAAGGCGAATTCATACCAGGTGGAGTCGATAGCCCAGCTGATTGTTTTTTGTTCTCGTTTTTTGCTAATGTCTTGTCAAAAATACATTGTTTCATATCTGCTAATCTAATGTCAAAGTTGTTGTTTTGTTGTAGTTGTTGTCGTACTGCTCACACCTGGTATAAATTCGCCTTGATAATACCCATTTGCTTTATTTCACAGCTTTGGTAAAATGTTGCCAGAAACATTTCAACGTTTTTCCACAGTAAAAACAGAGTACTACTTCTGCAACATTTTTTCATGACTTTTTCATACAAATTTTTTATGTATGTAGTTTGACAACATTCCGCATGAAAACCCGAACAGAGTACCAGGCTTAAAAACAGAGTACATTTTTTCATGACTTTTTCATACAAATTTTTTATGTATGTAGTTTGACAGCATTCCGCATGAAAAACTGAACAGAGTACCAGGCTAAAGAAAAAAACAATATATATATAAATATATGAATAAATAGAAGTAAAAATTCAAATAAAACTATCAAAAACAAGAGAGAAGCATTGGGTAGTGGTAGACTTCGTTCTCACCAGCTGACAATAGATGATTCAATGGGATTTTTTTCGAATTCCTTTATCTGAGTTTGTTTGGTTGAATAAATCATATTTACAATTATGTATATAGTTTATAGATGCGCAAAATGCTGAAGACGAACTGAGCTGTCCAGAAAATGCTTTACATTTTGCTAGTGTCTAAAATAATTTTTTCCCATTTTTTCTTAACTTAAAAATAAATTTTAATAAGAAATAATAAAATATAAATTCAATTATTTCCAGTTTTATAATAAACGTACGAACATTTTTATTAAGAGATTTTTTAACGACTTCGTTTAGAATTTATTTCACAATAAATGTGTATTTAATATAAATATACATACATATATATGTACATATGTATATGATATAAGCTATTATTTAATTCTTTAGTAACTCATTAGTACCTACTCTGTTCGAATTTGTAAAAAATGTTGAGTAACATTTATGTGCGGTTTCTGTATTACAGGCGAGTGGCTCGTCTAGAAAATTTGTATGAAAAACACTTAATTTTTTGAGTGATTCCTATATAAATTTTTTAAACGAGCCGCTCGGCTGTAATACAGAAACTGCACTTTAATATTTCATGAGGAAAAATTGACATTTAAAATGTGGTGTCTATCTCGCGTTTTTAAAGAATTTTACGATTTTATTGCTTAAATAAATTTACATATCACATAAATATACATATCACATTGTTTAAAAAAATTTTCGATAAGAAATTTTACAAAAAATTTCACATGAAATAATGCACATTTGTTTTATTTCACAGCTTTGGTAAAATGTTGCCAGAAACATTTCAATGTTTTTCTACAGTAAAAACAGAGTACTACTTCTGCAACATTTTTTCATGACTTTTCCATACAAATTTTGTATGTATGTAGTAGTAGTACATAGCATTCCGCATGTAAAACTGTGCAGAGACCGGGCCAAGGCGAATTCATACCAGGTGTGAGCAGTAGGACAACAACTACAACAAAACAACAACTTTGACATTAGATTAGCAGATATGAAACAATGTATTTTTTGACAAGACATTAGCCAAAAAACGAGAGAAAAAAACAATCAGCTGGGCTATCGACTCCACCTGGTATGAATTCGCCTTGGACCAGGCTTAAAGCCTAGTACTCTGTTCGAATTTGTGAAAAATGTTGAGCTACATTTATTATTTCACAAGGAAAATTTGACATTTAAAATGTGGTGTCTATCTCGCGATTTGTAAGAATTTTACGATTTTGTTGCTTTTCAGTATACCACATTGTTTTACAAATGTTAACTAAAGCCAGGTGATCAGCTGTTGTTTGAAAAATTCCGCATGAAATAATGCCGCTTTGCTTTATTTCACAGCTTTGATAAAATGTTGCCAGAAACATTTCAATGTTTTTCCACAGCAAAAACAGAGTACTACTTCTGCAACATTTTTTCATGACTTTTGCATACCAATTTTTTATGTATGTAGTTTGACAGCATTCCGCATGAAAAACTGAACAGAGTACCAGGCTTTAGATAAAAAACTTTTAACCCTTTTACCATTTTATTTTTGTTTTGAACAAATTTTTCTGGTTGCTTAATTTCTTTTCAGCGATGACGAGTATACTCGACGAAAATAGAGTAAAACTTTTTTGCTGTAAAATTAACTACTTGTGACAAAAAATCAAGCTTCCTAGTACTCTGTTTGAATTTGTGAAAAATGTTGAGCAACATTTATTATTTCACAAGGAAAATTTGACATATTTGAATTCTATTTTTTACAAGCACAAGGTCTATTTTATAAAAATTTTTTAATTTTTATTCTCAATATTTCATTATTGCACAGCTTTGGTAAAATGTTGCCAGAAACATTTCAATGTTTTTCTACAGTAAATGCAGACATTTTTTTATGACTTTTTCATAGAAATGAACCAGGTAAATGGGCTTTACCTGGTTCCTGTTGTTGAATAATATTGAGTTTATGTGTTTTCTGTGAGTACCCCCGTATAAGCTAGAATTTCGTTCTCTAGAAGTTAAGTGAATATAATAATAAGTTAATGATATTTTTGTTATTCAAGGCAACCGTAATCAATTCGATTTTAATTATCGGGTACCTACATATGAGTATTCAGCTGTTAATGTTAATATTTTTCTTAAAAATTTCTAAATCTACTTGTAAAACAACTTCTATTGCTAATTTATTATTTTTTACTCAGACGACTACCTATACTTCTATTGTTTTGCGGCTATTAGCTTACATTCGTTTTGTGCTTTTGCTTAAATGTAGTTAAAAGAATAATTTTTAATAAATTATATGAAACGGCAGGTTTGCGAGAAGCTTCATGTGGTTACTAAGAACTTTAGATGATTAATTTCTATAGGCAACTGTGGGGAAAGCACCATGCAACTAGTAGCATTCGAGTGAAGTTATGAGTCGATTATGGATGGCAGCCCAACTTCAGCTGTGTTGTCAGTTGCCGAAATTTTATTAAGCATGGCAACTGGCAAGTTTTTTCACAGATTTTTTTATATGGATTTTGACAGTTAAACTTACAATTTTTCTCCTTAAATGGAAGTTGAACTATCAAACTCCGTATAAAAAAAATTTATAATTTTCGTCTTAATATTTCCCCTTCGTAGTGAGGTTACCTGATGAATGTGCCTTGTATTTATTTCTTTAAATTGTGGATTTCAAACCCAATAGGATTTCAAACTTCAGCAGTACTTTTAGCATTTAATATAAGAAAAGGAAAATAATCAACCCGTTGCGTTTTGAAAATAATCATTTTATTTTTTATTTACTTTAAATTACTTTTTTCTTGCTTATTTATTAAAAACTTTTTAATTGTTTATATTTATTTCCAGTTGCTAGAGTGTTAAAGCATCATTATCGATAACTTTATGGCAACTGAAAAAAGTTGCCATACATAATACCAATTTATTCGCCAATCGTGTTGCCTTTTGACAACGCAACTAAAGTTCGGGTTTCATCCATAATCGACCTATTAACCTTGTATTGGACCAATAATTTTAAAAGTGTTCTAAATGTGTCTTTAAAATTTTACATGGTACAATAATATCTAATAACCTCATGTCATATAAGAAGAGACACTGTGAGTCAAAGATGACACACATTTTAACAGCACAACCAGGAAAAGTGCAATACATATGTTGTATGCTTAATGCAACATACATATGTTGTGTGCTTATCCCGAGATTCAGCGGTTCACATATATATTTTATAAAAATAGCATAACTACACTAAAAAGTCTTTTTTAATTTAAATAATTAAAACTAAAAAATAACCCAAACAAATCTGCATAAAGAATTGGGTAAAATTTTATATGACAAGTAACAAAGTATTGAGTGCTTTACGCCGTTTTTGGAAATTTTTTGAAATGAAAATTATCTAAAATGTTTTAATGAATTATTGCCATATTTGAGCAATTTTTATTCGCACTTATTCTATTTGGCGACGGCGATTTCGTCGTCACTTTTGAGACGACATCACTTTCTATTGACGTCAACATCAATTTGATTATACATAATTTGGTATTTCCTAATGCTCTTATTACAACATCGACGGCTTACTGATAACACTGGTCTGTAGAGAAATATTCTTTTAAAAAATTTAATATTTTAAAAGAATTTGATTCAAGCTTTTTTCTATCACGTCGAGATTTTCCATTTCTTCAACTAATTTTCCGAATTGGTTTTCGCTAATTAAATCTTTTCTATTTTGAATTTTTTCGGTCTTCATTCGTTTATAAAAACCAAGGCGACGAAATCGTCGTCGATATAACAAAATTTCAACATCACATATTCCTAGAAAATACGAAATAAAATCAAAAAGTCATGGATAAATGTTGATGTCGACAAAGGGAATACCAATTTAATTTAGTGAAACGTCGTGGACACAATACGACAATTAGGGGTGAATTATCAAGACATTCATCAATAAGAGTGTAAAAACAAATATTTATGTCCTAAAAACTATCTAAGTGTGTAGTTACTTAGTTTACCTTAAACTACCTAATTGTCAACATTAAAGATTTATTAGAATTAAAAATATAAAAAAATACCAATGCCCTTAGTATCAGTATTTATATTTTTATATTATTTTCTCAATACAACAGTGTATCTATAAAAGTTTAGGGAAATCATAATCTATGACAAGTTTTATTTCTCGAGGGTGCTGTAGCACGTTGACTACTAAGCAATGGTCACGAGTTCAAATCTCAGCCGTGGCAACATCAATTTTTCTGATATGTATTAATTTTTCTTTATAATAATGCATATCACAGCGCCCTCCTTCGCCAGTATTACCATATAACACTAAATCGCCGGCGAAGTAAAATAATTATAAATTGGGTATGCTAGCTTCAAACTAATTCGCCTAAATAATATCAGAGGCGCTGCAATACTGTTCTAAAAATAATCATAACGTGCAATTGCAGTGTTGCCAGAATCGAAGCTTTACTATCACTAACCATCTGTCTTATCTACTACTATCCCTTTCCAAAGGAAGTGCCACAGTTTATGTAGGCATTAACTGCCTGAGTGGTACTTCTCTTTAAAAAAAAGTTGTATTATTAAACCAACAAAGTACGTTTTTATTTTATGTTATTTATATAAATTGCACACTTTTTTAAAATAATTTCCCAAATAATTATTTCTCGTTTTTATTTGTGGCAATGCTTTTTTTCCTGTTTACATAAAAACATACTTTAATAATTCCGGCAAACTTCAAACATTTTTGAAATGGAATTACCTTGTATTATTATATCATGGTTGCCAATTTGGCAACTAAAATTAACAAGTTTTAGTTGCCAGTCGCCATACGTAATGCAATTTCGGCAACTGACAACGCAACTACGGTTGGGTTGCCAATCATAATCGACCTATTATTTTAAAGTAAAAACACATACCGGTACATACATTTCTTTTTATTTATTTATATTAAAAAAAAATCAAAACTACTAGAATCGGAAACTTAAATATAAAAACATTAAATATAAGTAGATCTCGTATTTATTTAGTTTTTTTGTTGTATGGGACTATTCGCGCAATTATTTTGTTGTTAATAGAAATTATATTAAACTTAACAAGACTAAAAGAGTGGCGTAGTATTTAATGTACTTTTAAAGCAAAAAAGTAACGTACAATACAAAAAAAAAATATATGAAAATTATTACAATATAATTTCTTTCTACAAGCGATAAATTAAATATATCAAGTATAAATTTTAAATAAAAATAGAAGCTTTTCAAATAAAATTTAACAAGCATGAACATAACATGAGGAAACAATTAAAATGAGGAGAAGAAATTGTTCGGAATGAAACCTTAAATACGTTTATTAATTATAAAAGGTTAAAGGTGAAGCAAGGCCTCTGTCTCTATCATCGCTTTCCGAAATTTTCTCTTTTCTATTTTCTCTCGTACAAATACTCATCCTCGTAGTAACGCGGTGTTGTGCTGGGAATAAAGAATTGGGGACGTCTTTGTTGTAATGAAATATTAATCTCTTCGGGTGTACGATACACCTGTTGTTGATTCTGTTGCAAGTGTTGCAATTGTGGTGTGGCGGTAAAGAAACGATATGGCAATGGTGTTACAGTGGGTGCTGATACTTGATTACGTATTTGTTGAATTTGTGGTTGGATATGAGGCTGAATGGTAGTTATTGGCAATGGTTTGCGGTAGACTGTGGTTTGTTGGGGTTGCGAGATTTGTTGCTGTTGAACAGGTTGATGACGTACAAGTTGTTGTTGCTGTGGCACAGATTGTGATCGTTGATATTGTGGCTGCTGTTGTTGTTGCTGTTGTGGTACATGTTGTTGCTGTTGATGGAAACCAACTTGTAGCTGCGAGAAAAGAAAATTATAAATGTAAAAATTGATTTTAATGATTTTCATATTGCATCAACTTACAGGTTGTCTGTGATGTTGAACACGTGGTCTGGGTATCTCCTCCTCATCCTCATAACGATCATTCTCATAGTAGCTCTCAGGATAATAACGTTCCGAATAACGTAATGTTACATTGGGTTTACTTTGATGTTCTTGCAAATTCACTGGCTTGTACAAGTACTCATTGACAATGTGATATTTGGATGATTGTTGGCAAATATTATCATTTGAAGGTGGCATACAAATCAAATGTATCTGATGGAAGGTAAAACCTTCAGGACAGATCCAAGAGTGACGTTGATTTTCCTGACAATAGTGGAAGACTTCGCAGTTGAGGGTATCATCAGCGTAGTAACTAAAAAGGAGAGGAATAAAGATATTAAATTTATTATTGTCAAAGTGTCATATTAGGAGTACTTTACAGGAAATGAAGAAGATACTTGTAATTTATAACTGTCTTTATAATGCAATTGCTTAAGCTAGTTGAACTTTTATAGTAATCTTCTATCTTCAATTTATTTTATTAATAGTCATCTCCAAGGAATCATAAAGTATGGAGAATAGGGTTATGGATGGAATTGCACATTAGGTAAATGGCCGCCTATGGCTTTGCTGACACATACTAACTATGTATGTCGTCTACATTAATATTTTTCAATTTAGGCAGTATTATGTACTCGTATTATGTCGTCTTTCAGATTTAATAAACTGAGCGAATAAACCTTCAATGTAAATGAAGTATAGCGACACAGAAATATTTACCTTGATTTCTTTAAGAAATACATGGTTTACTTCAATTTGAGCAGATTTTCTAACTTCAAAGAATGGAAAGTTATACTTGTAGTAGACGGAAGACATTATATCATTAGTCTCAGGCTCAAGAGTGAGTGAAAGCGGAATCTTTCTGAAGCATTGATTAATAATTGTTAAATCAATTGTAAAGTTTGAATACGATTGAGGTAGGGTAAATCCAAATGCCGCAGATCCAAATATGTATATTGAAATTTAGAAAATTTCCATACATTTGGATCGGCAAAAACTGTATTACACAAATAAAAGGATCATTCGAAGTACATTAAATAAGATTTAGTCAAAGAAAAATTATTACAATATCATATCAAGTGGTAGAATTCTACAAAAAAAAAAAAAAAAAATAATAATATAAAAAAATATTTTTCATGTTATTATACCCCACTTAAGCCTGGTACTCTGTTCAGTTTTACATGCGGTCAAACTAGATACATAAAAAATTTGTATGAAGAAGTCATCAAAAAATGTTGCAGGAGTAGTACACTGTTTTAACTGTGGAAAAACATTGAAATGTTTCTGGCAACATTTTACCAAAGCTGTGAAATAAAGCAAATGAGCATTATTTAATTTTTTTGTTGAGTGGACGCAAAAATAATGCAAAATACAACAAAATAATTTAATTTAATAGAGTAAAATTTCTCTATTTTAAAAAAAGATTTTTTCGTGTTTTCTTTTCTGATTTAATATCCGTCAACAAAGTACTCATTGTGTCAACCTCTTCCGTTGTAAGTTTGATTTCAATTGAGAGCTTTAAAGTATAACGTATGACGGATTCTATGTGCCCCGGCTTTGAAGTCTTTTAACTCACGTCAAAAGTTAAAAGTTGCCCAGCTTTTGTACTTTGCGTTGACGAAGACGTAGTGATTGTGACAACACTCATTAGAAAAGCTGTATTTCAACTTTCTTGTACGTTGAAAAAGACGACGTATAACGTATAACGGATTCTATGTGCCCCGGCCTTCATTCTGTCAACCTCTTCCGTTGTTACTTTTTTTTCAATTGAGAGCTTTACAGTATAACGTATGATGGATTCTATGTGCCTTGGCCTATAAGCCGTCATACGTCATACTTTAAAGCTCTCAATTTAAATCAAAGTAACAACGGAAGAGGTTGACACAATGAGTACTTTGTAGACAGATATTAAATCAGAAAAAAAAACACTTAAAAAGCTCTTTTGTACATTTCACTCTATTAAATTAAATTATTTTGTTGTATTTTGTTTTATTTTTGCTGCCAATCAACACAAAAATTTAATTTTGAGAGAGAGAAACAAAGATAAACCAATTTATAGCTTTAAAAGTACGTCAAAAGTTGGCCAACTTTTGTACTTTGCGTTGACGGAGACGTACTGATTGTGAAACTCATTAGAAAAGCTGTATTTAAACTTTCTTGTACGTTTAAAAAGACGACGTATAATGTATGAGGGATTATATGTGCCCCGGCCTTTAAGTACGTTATACGTCGTCTTTTTCAACGTACAGAAAGTTGAAATACAAGTTTTCTTATGAGCGTTGTCACAATCAGAATGTCTCCGTCAAGGCAAAGTAAGAAAGTTGGGAAACTTTTAACTTTTGATGTATGTACGTTGAGAGCAGTTAAGAGCTATAAATTGGTTTCTCTCGATCAAAATAAAATTTTTGTGTTGAGTGGCAGCAAAAAAAAAAAAAATAAAATTAGAGTGGCCCACACTCAACTTTACCATACACAATGGAAACAGTTACATATTTTTATGGATATATTACATAAAGAATAACATCTCAAAGTATATTCGAATCGAAAAATTAACTATTTTCAGTTTGGGGTGTTAAGTAAACTACCCCTTGCCCCTTCTCGATTATGCCCAAAACTTATACAGCTCTTCATCTTCATAAACCATAGGCACATACTGAATTTCAGTTTGATATGTCATACGGTATGACCAGTAGAGCGTTTACAAAATTATGGAGTAAGTAAACTACCCCTTGCCCCTTCCCGCTTATGCCCAAAACTTACACAGCTCTTTATCTCCATATACCAAAGGCACATACTAAATTTCCTTTTAATATACCACACGGTATGACCTGTAGAGCGTTCACAAAATTTGGGGGTAAGAAAACTACCCCTTGTTCTCTCCCGATTATGCTCAAAAGCTATACAGCTCTTCATCTTCATATACCAAAGGCACATACTAAATTTCATTTTGATATGTAAAACGGTATGTCCTGTAAAAACTCCACAAAAATAGTGGCAATTATGTTCAAGGCTTTTGCGGAACCTTAAGATGTGGTTTTATCACAATAAAACTTTGTAGAATAACTTCTCACATAAAAAGACTAATTTTAATCACTATTAAAACGGGTAATACAAAACATTATTTTTTGCCCTACACCAACGTTCCAGCCTACTGTACAGGTTTACATCTAAGCATTATCATTATGGCAGATCTCTTTAGCTTTGACTAGACGTGGGCTTTTTATTATTTCTTTACTCAGTTGTTAATTTTAGCAACATCCAAACAAGGCGTGGACATAACTTTCTTTGAATCGGATTCACCGGCAATATTTGTTGGTTTGCCTATGATTTAATTGAAAAATATCCAAGTCACTTTATTGCGTAAATTGTATCCATCTACCGATAGCTTTTCAACACACAATTTTTCATGCAAAATTGTTATCACTAAACCATGGGACGTTTATTCACTAACTCTTCGATCACCTAAAACTATATCGTGGATTTAATCAATTAGAAAGCTACTGACTTAATTGGATAACCTGAGCGGGTTTAACATTTGAGGATGTAAAGCGACGTTTATGAAATCGTTAATTTAAAGTCGTAGGTAGTGTTTATGCCAGGTGTATCGTGTTTTGTAAGTTAATGAGTTAAAGAGTTAAAGTTAAAAAGTTTGTTGAGTTTATGTTTCCAATAAAGAAACTTTTGTTTCTAACAATTAAAAGTCAAAAAATCTGAATAATTAAGTTTCCTAAAAACTTGCCAGCCGTTTTTAAATATTTGGCATTTTTTAGAAAAAAAAAATAAAATCAAGAATCTGAAAAGCTAAGAACCTGAAGAATGCTTTTGTTGTCTTTCGTGTGTTGTTTTCTATGATGTTCATGATCTGTATGTATAAACTTCCTAATCCATGCAATATAAATGCCAACCACTGCTCTAAAACCCTAACTTGGGGATACACGTTCAGCTTCTGCCCTCGAATTTTCAATACACTTACACTTTTTTACTAACACATTAATACTTTTATAAATTGAATGGAACTTGCTTGCAATTTTCTGTCAAGAAAACAGCTGATTGCAATTCTTGTCAACAATTGTTGCTATTCTCTTGACGATGACATCTTAAAAAATAAAATTGCTTTCCAGTTGCGTGCAGTACTAGTAAAAAAAAAAATGAAAGAAATATTTTACGTGTGGCTGTAGTGTAATATCAAATACGACAATTGTACGTTCAGCATGTTAAGGCATGTTCGTTGTTACTGTTTTTATTTTTTAATGCGCTTTTAACATAAGTACGTACATACGCGTACTGTATAAATCGATAGTTGTTGAAGTTAAAGTACTGCAAGTGTTCAGGCCTTTATTACTATGTAAAACTTATTTTTCTATTAACACGTTATAACCTTAATTCAACAACTTACCCAGTAGTTTTACCATTGCAAGCAAATTTCGATTGCGCCAACAACAATGATAGCCTATCAGGCTCTTCTTCCTCCTCCTCAGTCTCTTCTTCGCTTGACTGCTTTTGCTTAGAATTTGCTTTTACGTTTTGATAATTTTGTTGTTGTTGTTTACGAGTTTGATATTGTTGCCGTGGGGGCTCTTCTTGATCTTCCTCCGATTGACTATAGTCATAGAGGGGTTGTTGTTGCTGTTGCTGCAGATGATGTTGCTGGTGCTGTCTGTAGGCTAAGTGTGTTTGCGCTTGAGTTTCGAAAACATCATCGCCATCATCATCACTGGCGGCATCTATGGAACGTGATTGGAAGCCTTGTGGCTTGGCAGTAGTAGCTGAGGCTGTTACGCTTGTAGTGGCTGCCGTCTGACTAAAGCCCACAAAACATGCCAAGGAGACTAGTAGGAAATAATTGTAACTGTAAATAGAAACGCAATAAGAAAATAAATTTAATAAAATATCAAACGTAAATTACAGAGATGGGCATTTTGTATAAGAAATATTGAATGTCAACCAAGTTTAATCGTGATTTGTTTCTTAATTGTTTTATTTTTTTAACATTTTATTAAGGTTTTGGAGAAAGGTTAATTTAAACACTGATGAATAGTTTCTAAAGTTTATTATTTTTTTGCAGAATTTTCTTTAATGTGGGATTTGTACATTTCCTTTTTTAAGGTTAAGATACAAACGCTAAGTGTGAAAATATCATTTTGGATTATTCTCTGTTTTTGAAGCTATCACGGCATATTACATCATCAATGAAATCATATATTTTATGTTTAATTTATTATTTAACAAAGTACATGTTCCATCTGTTCGTCATACGTTACCCAACGTCGTTTTCAAGGCACAACTAAGTTGTAATACAGGTTTACTTATGCGCGTTGTCCCAATCAGTACATCTCAGTCAACGCAAAGTAACTTTTAACGTACGCTGAGTAGTTTGATAGCTAGCATTTGTTTTGTTTTGATTTTGATTTTTGTGTTGTGTGACGGCAAAAATAAAATAAAATACAGCACAATAAATAAAATAAATAAATTAAATAAAGTTATTTCCTTGCTAATTTAATATCCGTCAACAAAGTACTCATTGTGCCAACCTCTTCCGTTGTTACCTTGATGTCAGTTGAAGACGGCTACGTATTACTACGACGGTGTCTATGTGCCCCGACCTTTCCTTAAATGTTTTTGGTGGTTTATTTTGTTAAAATGCAGTAAACTGCGGTGCAAGAAGAGGAGACTTTTTTAACTATGTAGATCATAAATAATAATAATTAGAAATACATTTTTTTTGCAATATAGTCGAAATGCTCGGCAGCTGACAAATTATTAAGTTCGCAGTATAAATAATTTAGCGGACATAGAAAAACTCTGTAAAAGTAACTAAATCCACGCTAGAAGAGCATATCGTCGCGTTTATTCTTAAAACACGTAAGCGCCAAAAAGTCGTTTTTCAGAAAACGAAAAAAAAAACTTAATAACTTCTTTAGTATGGGTTTCAAAACAATTTTTTTTACAAAACATGGCTGTGTGACTCTCTGAAGGGTAGAGAAACTTTTGTTTTTTTTTAATTTTTTCTTACAATTAATTGTAGCCAAATCTGTCGCTTACGTGGTTTTGGCGCAACCAACAAATTGCAAATTTCTGTGTGTAAATTAACATTTATTTTTGTATTTATCAAAGAAAAAACTTTTAACTTTACTAAAAATGCTCCAATTGGCCTGAAACTTTCTTGATTTTTTTTTATTCTTAAACACAAAAAACTTAGTGGTTGCGTCTTTAACATTTCCAACTTGAAATATTAAAACCATTATATTTTGCATGCAAATGTCATTTGTATGGCACTTAGGAGGTTTTGAAAACGGATTTTTTATTTTTCATACAAACTTGTTAAGATGAGAATGTAGTCTGGTGGCAAATGTTATTTTCTACCATAAAAACCAAAAAAGTCAATTTCGAAAAAATGACGCTTACGTGGTTTAAGAAGAAACGCGACGATATGTCATATAATTACAAGGCCAAAAGAAGCTTTTCCGCTAGTATTAATCCCTGGATATTAATCGAGTTACTAGCTTTATGTGAAGCTCTGACCAGGTAAACATTTCTTAACTGTGGAATAAACAATGAAGAAGTGAAAAAGTGGCGAAATCTGCCCAAGAAGGTATAGAGGCATAATTTTTTACAATGCAACCCTTAACTAGCTTTGGATAAGTGAAGTAACGACTTCGGAAGAGGTAGGATCTCAAAAAGGCCTTCTAGGGAAGGAAAAAATCTCTATGTAGAAGTTTTTCTGTGACCCTAAAACCAGAATTTTTCGAATTTATAAATACCTATAAAAGAAAGAAAAAAAGAAATAAAGACGATAAGAGAACTAAGAAACACTTGGCTTAGGAAAAGCTAAATAGCTGCTCTCGTGGCAGGATGCGGCAATTCAAAATATTATGTGAGCAAGAGTTATTTTGTAAATATGCTTTGTAAGGCGGCGAAACTTGATTGGTTGACATTAAGTTGGGGGCCACAACATCTTGGACCTTAGCCCTAAAAGCTAAAGATTCTGCGTATTCACTAATGATAAAGGAGATCGAAAAATTCCAATCGAGAGCAGAAATTATTTAAGCCGAAAGCCAATGTAAACGGTTGTGCATCAATGAGTAATGTACAACGAGGTCGACAACTTCTAGATGCGACCTATAAATGGCTTAGAAACAAGACAGTTTAAAAAGGAACCCGAAGGATTCGTGATTTTCAGGTCTCTGTTAATCATTTTCCTTGTTTATTGCAGCTAAATTAGAGTGATTACAATATGGTTCAATGTAATGCATTCTTAGATCATCTCATTTGAAAAAAATTATTGTTTTGCGACAAATATTCGTGGTATAACAAATAAAATATCTACGTCTGTGTTCTCCACTTTGATTGATTTTATGGTCCTGCCCAAAAATATTCTAGTGTTAAATTAGGTTATGTTAAAAAGGGTTGTGCCAGAAATGACACATCCACTCGCAGCCCCGGAGGGTGCATTGTTAATCCAGCTAACTCAAAAAAAAAAAAAAAAAAAAAAATAACTAAGAAAAGGAAAGGAAAAAGGTATACCTATATCAGTACTGCTCAGCCACCCGTTTTCCTTGATGGAGCTGATGACATCTCCGATTTTACACCGCGCGATATCGAAGAGCGCATCGAGAAATCTCTCACCAGCTATCTAAGTCTGCGGCATTGTAAGTGACATACGATATACTCCACGGTTTCCAACTACTCCTTCAATTCACACATCTTACAAAAATCCGATGTACCGACGACCCATTTGCTGACTCTTGCCCTACTGGCGCAATGATGATCACACCTATCACGACTCTTAGAACTTTCCTGTCTAAACCCAGAAGTAACTTAGTTTTCGCAGTGTGGGCCAAATTGCCCGTGAGAATCTGCAATTCCCCTTACTTCCCAAGGTTGGTTCTCTTTAGAACCCAGTCGGACATAATCCTATGGTAGTGGTTAATTGGTGACTTAACCGATTCTACCTGCACTGTGTTATTTCCCTCCGAACCTAATCTTGCAAGTTTGTCAGCGATTTCGTTACCCTCAACAATGAGCCGCGACCCAACACAATCTAACCCTATGTTTGTCCGTCAGTATATCGATAGCCTTTTTGCATTCGCCTACCAGCCTTGATTTGACACTGTGTCCATTCAAGGCTTTAAGTGCCGCTTGGCTGTCGACGTACCGAGTGACCTCTTCCCCTTCTAAAACTTGTACAGACACCAGTTCTGTGTCTTTGAAAACCGCCTTCACCTGTCCCTAAAACACAATACATTCATCTGGTAGTCTGTACGACATGTGTGTTCTAGTTCCCAGAACCAGAACCGGTGCCAGCTTCCTTCTTTGATGTCGTAGTGTTAAGCGCACCATGTTTACATCTTTTCTTTCTGGTTATATTTGGAGTACTCCTGGTCCTCTAGGGACCACACCTTCAATGCGTGCTTCGACTATATGCTATGATAAGTTTCGGTTATCAACCAATGAAATCAATACGACATTGCAGACAATCAAGATCGATCTAACTTAAATGGCTTAAACAGTTCGGATATTTTAATGAAAATTACTTTTTTATTGCATTCGCTCCTGCCAAAAAGATCCGAAAAGAAGAAAGTATAAACTTTGTTTTGGTAGGGTTTACAAATTATGGATTTTTATAGGGGAATACTGAAGCAAAGAACTACTGTTTATAGCATCAGTTATAAAAGTGTATGTTTCTAACAAAATCTCTTAAATAAAGCATTTGATTTACAACCATGGGGGAAGTGCACTAACAAATGATTTGTCACGTTATATGCACCGGTTCGAGTTTTCAGTTAACATAGCGATGTTCTAGGAATGAATCAATTGCCTCTGTTTAGTTTCATTAGTATAATGCTAGCCTAGTTCTAGAAATATTGTTTATTTAAAAAAATTTTTTTAATCAGTTACTACACACTTTATGTTCAAAGAAACACTCACAAAATTTTATAGCACAGTTTTGTTGTTCTCATACAGATACTTAAAAATTACTTTGTAGGGGAAGACACGTTTATCTCCCATTACAATTTCAGACTACTACTTGAACTTACGCTTTATTTTTAGAGTGAGCTACATCGAATTTGAAAAGACAATTGTAGTTCTTTAGATTTAAGGTAATTTATAACATCTTTATATGGGAATGTTCTGCCCTCACCACTTTTACCTACAAGCTTTTACTCAAATACTCACGTTATTCAGAGAAGAAAATAGAAACAAAAATATATGGTTCGCAATAATGATTCAGAGAGTAAATGAAGTGCTTCGTTTTGTCGTGGAAAAATGGTATTAAAGTGTCGTATATTCGCTTAGAAAGTGTCACTATTTGAGTTCTCTAAATGCAGGAAAATTAAGAATTATTGTTTATAGGGAGGAGGTACCATGTAATAACTGGACGTTATTATCACAGTAGCCTTTGTCAAATTTAGAGAGTATAACTATTGTAATTCTTTAGATATAAAGTAATTAATAATTACTTTGTATGGGGAGTACCCGTCACCCTGTAGTACGCAGGTCAGTCTTTGAGAGGTCTATGTTAAATTTAGATTGTGCCACTATTTTAGTTCTCTGTATATAGAATAATTAAAAAACATTTTGTATGAGCAGTATTTATTCCCTAGTCCTATACCATAAGCTTCTACTCTAAAACGCACGTCTGAGAGAAGCTAATGTCATATTAAGATTGTGTTAGGTTAGGTTGCACAGGTCGCCGGTTTTGTAGATTAAATCCGACTCTTTTTTTTCATATTTTATTTATTGTATCTTCACTATATTTAAACTTACAATAATTACTCAAATCTTAAGTCTAAAATAAAAATTAAATATACTTAATAAGTCCAGCCAGTGCTAGACAAAATTAATATATGTTTCACGATTGTTGAAATCATTTACGGGTCATCCCTCTAATGTACGGCCAAGAAAGGCAGTATTACTTCTTTTTTAACCGACTTCAAAAAAAGAAGGAGGTTATCAATTCGTCTTAATGTTGCTTTTTTTTATGTTTGTGCCCGCAGAACTCAGCCATTTCTGAACCGATTTTAAAAATTTTTTCTTTATTTAAAAGGTGATGCTTACATCACCAGTTCATTATTTTAAAAATTAAAGGGTGTCCCCATACAAAATACATGTTTTTTCGTTTATTAAGAACTCTAAAGGGCACCAGTTTAAAATTTTAAAAAATTGGGTATCACTATAGCTCCCACCAACAAAAAGTAATAAAAAAATAAACTTAAAATTTAAAGGATGTCCCCATAGGTGACGTAATTTGACCTTTACGGTCCTATCTTTTGAACCGTTAAAGACAAAACCTTGAAAGTCTGACAGAATGTCGATTACTATGACCCTTATAATAAAAAGGATAAATATTCCAAATTAAAAATTAAAGGGTGCTCCAATAGTTCATTAAATTTGTTGTATATGCCCCATACTTTTGAACAGTTGTACAAAGAACCTTTATTACTAAATCCGCTATAACAAATGGTATAAAATTTTAATTTCTAAATAAAAGGGTGTCCCAATAGTTAATGTAATTTTATGTATGTGGCCAAACTTTTGAACCGTTATAGACAGACAGCTGAAATTTACAAGGAACCTGTATTGATAAGTCCGCTATAAAAGGTATATAATTTGAATTTAGAAATTAAAGAGTGTTCCTATAATTGATGTAATTTGACCTATATGACCCTATCTTTTGAACCGTTATATACAAACACTTGAAAATTAGGCAGAATTTCCACTACTTTGTTTGGTATACTAGCAATTATAAACATTTAGAGTTATGAATTAAAGGGTGTCCCAATAGTTCAGTAATTTATTGTATATGACTAAACCTTTAAACCGTTATAGACACACAGTTGAAATTTACAAAAAATCTATGTGGTCAAGTCCTCTATGACAATAGGTCTTTAATTTAAAATTGTAAATTAAAGGGTGTCCCAATAGGTGATGTTATTTGATTTATGTTGCCCTATCTTTGAAAGCGTTATAGACAGACATTTAATATTTACGCAGAACGTATATTACTATGTCCGCTATAGTAAAAAGTATAAAGTTGGAAATTAAAGGGTGTACCTAAAGTTAATGATATTTATATCTATATGACCTTATCTTTTGAACGCTTAAAGATAAACATTTAAAATTTTAACAAAGCTAATATAACTATGTCCACAGTAAAAAATACAAAAAACTTAAAGATTGTCCTCATAGCTGACGTAATTTGACTTATATGGACTAGTCTTTTGAACCGTTATAGATAGAGACTTATGGAAATGAGAGAGTGTTCCTATAGTTAATGAAATTTGATGTATGCCTTATCTTTTGAGCCGTTTTAGATAGACAACTGAAATTTACACATAATGTGTAGTACTATGATCACTATTACAGCTATAAAAATTAAAAATTAAACGGTGTCCCCATAAAAGACGGATGTTGGTGAAAATAGCTTAACTTTTGAACAGTAATAGGGAAATGCTTGAATTTCACATAGTCTTTACTTCTTTTCCTGCTAATTTTGACGAATTTTGTTTATATTTTATTTGGTTTATATATAGTTCTTACAGATTACTTATTACATATTATTAGTTTAGAACTCGTACCCAACTATCTGTTTTGAAGTCGGTTTTTTATTTGCAAGAATTATAGAAGAATGTAACCTGGAGTATTAAAAATGTTACGCGCCAATGGATTTGGATGAGTTTCAAGCTTCTTCAAATACGTTACCGCATGTTTCGCTATTTCTAATTTAACTGTTGGCACGTTTAGATCTCTGTGGATATAAGAGTTTTTGATATACCAGGGTGCCTTTGAATTTTTTCAAAATTGCTAGCTGCGGCAGTGCCCCAAATTGAATCCCATAATACCTTTTATAGTAGAAGTTGTACTGAAGCAGTTTGCAATCTAAGCTGAGGGTAGAGTTTTTGCCAATAAGCCAGCTTAGTTGGACTGCTTTTAACTTCAATTGTATTAACTTGGATTCTATGTGGCTTTTCTAAGTAAGGCGAAGATCAAGATGTATATCGATGTATTTGACGTCTGAAAGCTAAGGTATCATTTGGTTATTTATGCAAATTGGGTGGCAGTGTGTAAATTATATGAGTGCATTTTTGTTCATTCACCATTTATTCAACCATTTGTCCAAATTGATTATGTGGTCTTGTAAAAGTTGTAATGCTACTTGGGAGCTTTCATGAATACTTAAAAAAGCTGTGTCATCAGCAAATGTTGATGGGTGCACTTGATTGCTAGTTGACATGTTGGATGTAAACAGCAAGTATAAAATGGGTCCCAAAATACCACCTTGTCGAACTGCGGCTTTAATGAGCTTAGGTGAGCTTAGGTATCTCCTTCTTTTAGTATGAGCTTTCGATCAGTTAAATAAATTTTTATATTTTTATAACTTGTATATAAGTCGAATGCTTGAGGAACGTCGATAAAAAGTGAACAACAGTATTTTGTTCCTCAAAGATCTTTTTAATTACATTTACTAATGTGTGTGTTTGTCGGATTGCACTATGTTGTTTTCTGAAGCCAAATTAATGGTTCGGAATACATCCTTTCGCGCTCAGAAATGGGTTGAACTTGGGTTCTTGTGGTCCCTTTGTGATGCCTGATAAGCAGAAAGATGCCGATCCACACTTGGTCCAGTGAAAAGCCGTCACGAAGACCGGATAAATGCGTTTATCTTAGAATAATGACAGAGAAGGTTATTCGCCGTCTATTCCTTCTTTTCGTCCTGACAAGTTCTACAGAAGTCATTACATGGGAGATTTAATCACAGAATCTGGACACCAATGACGCAGTACCCTGTCAGCTTAGCCACTAGTTTGCCTATTTGTCCTCAAGGGATTTCTAGCAGGCATGCAGTATTCTTGCAGTCATACTGAGGCCATAGAAACCTCGAAATCATAAAGGTGAACTCGTTAGACCATCTCTTCTGCACTGGCTCCAATAGTACATGCTGAAAGTTGTCTTTAGCGGGACTACGACTAGTTATTCTATCTTTGATCCCTAAGGCAGGTTCCATATATAGCAAGTTCGTCCGCATCCAAAAAATTTATAGGTTGGAATAGCTTGTAATCTAATGTGGAGATGTCCGGAATTCGCGAACCAATCTGGATGTCGTATGGACGGCCCATAAGAAGTTTTTGAAGCTTTGCTGTCGGTATAAATTCGGATATCTTTGACATATATTCTGTTGTACCTCAACCAGCTGCCGCCCTTTTTATGGCTAAAATTTCGGCCTAAGATGGTGTAACGATTGTGATTCTCTAGATATTGGACAATTAATAATAATTATTTTATGTATGTATATGGGGTACCCGTCCTATATAGCGGAGCTTTTACTAGAAACAGCACGTTAGTCATAGAATAGTCTATGTCAAATTGAGAGGGTGTTACTATTTGACTTCTCTAGAAATAAGATAAGTCATAACTTCTTTGTAGAGAGATAACCATTCAGTTAAAAATCCTTACACTGCAGTGTAGGGTGATAAATTTTGTGATAACTGTCCCATTGTGCACACATTGTTGAAGCTTCTTCAATTTATGTCATTTTTCCTCTTAAAACAAAAACTTCACTTGCCATCAATGAAACATCTTTATGATATGGGAAAATTCCTCAACGAAATAAAATAAAATTGGAAAAAAATCAACTACAACAACAATAACAACTACAGTTACAAAACAACAAAATAATAGAAAAGTGCGCGGGAAAATTTATGTCATTGGTTTTTATTTCGCTGTGTACTCACTTATACGAGATGATTACACAGTCATATGAAAATTGCTTTTATGTATTACAAGTAATTCACATAGCTCCCTTCCTCCTCCCTGTAAAGTTGAGTTCCCCTTTTTCGATCATGTAAAGTTCGGTTTTGTTAGAAAAATTATTTAAAGCTGTGAAGATGAAACAAATAAAAGAAGTCAAACAAAAATGTTGCTGTTGTAGTGTTTTGAAGTTATTGTTGTATGTTTGTTGTCTTGAGTTTTTTGATGTTGTTGTAATACAACGATTATATGCCTTTGCTTTTGTTTTTGGTATTGGTGTCTTTTCAGCATTTGTCAGCCTCTCAAAGTCATAGTCGCTATGACTACTTTACTTCTTCTTCTTCTTTACGTTTTATTGTAGTTTATTTTATATTATTTTTCTGAAGTCATTTTTGCAATATTATGCAATAGTTAATAGTAGTTCGTCAGTCAGTTAGTCTGTTAGTCAGTCAGTCAGTCAGCCATTCAGTATGTTTTGTTTTTGATTTCATTGTTATTATTTTAAGTTTCATTGTTGTGGTTTTTTTTTGTTGTTCTTGTCGGCATTTTGTTTGGGCAGGTCATAGAAATAAGAAGAAGCATCACAAATATTGCTACGAAAGAAAGCCACAATTTGTTCATTTTCTTATTTATGTATGTATGTATGTATGTATGTATGTATGTATGTATGTATGTAAGTATGTATGTATGTATGTATGTATGTATGTATGTATGTATGTATGTATGTATGTATGTATGTATGTATGTATGTATGTATGTATGTATGTATGTATGTATGTATGTATGTATGTATGTATGTATGTATGTATGTATGTATGTATGTATGTATGTATGTATGTATGTATGTATGTATGTATGTATGTATGTATGTATGTATGTATGTATGTATGTATGTATGTATGTATGTATGTATGTATGTATGTATGTATGTATGTATGTATTTCTGAAATATTTTTAGTTTAATTTGCTTAACTTAGTGTCATATACATTACAGAGGTTATTTCTTAAATTAAATTAAACTTGATACGTATTAATTATTTAGCAAGAAGGTTTTTTAATTATTTTGGAATTTAAAACCTCCACAATTGTGTGTGAAATACGACATGTATTTATTGGCCAAAAATTGTGATTTAGAATATCAAGTGCTTGTCTTATTGCAATGGATATTGTTTTTAGGGGCTGCGCATTTTTGGTTCAATGAAAAATTTATCAACTTTTGGTGTTAAGAGTTAATTTGATATTTAATTTGATTGTAATAAATATAATTATTATAAAAAACTAATTAAAAGTTGAAGTTTTCACATATAATTGCATTAAGCATTAAACACATAGACAACAGCGACTACACCGCTACACGGCTACTATTGCCGTTGGCTACAATCGTCGCAGTGTAGTCAGCTACTGAACTATGTTGAAGACGACAGCTACACACTTCAAATCTATGAAAATATTGCAGAAATACATATTTAACTTATAAAAAATTACTTTTTAAATAAATACTTTTATATCAAAACTAAAAATATATATGTTTGCTCAAAACCTTTTGATTTTAAATGAATTTGTATTTTTAATTTTGTGACATTTTGTTCTGTTAAATAAAATAAAATTGTCGCAAACAAAAATAGAAATTAGCCTATGTTAGATACAGCCACAACGGTGGACGTGTAGCCATGTAGCTACGATGTCGTCAAAATAATCGTCTTCATATAAACGTGTGAATTTTAATTTTGACAGGTTGTAGTCGATATCCTGCTGTCGTCTATGTGTTTAATGCTTTAAGATGAATGGTGAGAAAGAAAATAAAAAAAATTAGGCGGTGCATATTGGGTTAAATACATCCGTTTCATAAAAATAATTTGAGATTTATTTAAAATACTTTTTCAACTTTAATTTTTACGATTTTTTGTTCAACTTTGCACAGTGGCAAAACGAGCGAACGAACAAAATGGAAAAAATTTAAATATTTCAAAATTTACATATGAAGTTTTGAGGTAAGGCTCAAATTCGATTTATTGTCTCTAAGTTGAAACTTTCAACTTTTCACAAATTAGAAGATTGATTTTAAAGAAAAATGGGAAAAACTTAATTTACGCGCTACAACCATATTTAGCATTCTTCGCATCTATCTTCTTTGATTGCTGTTTAGTTGTTAATATCATCAACGAAACAAAGTTAATAGGATACGAGAAAATTGTCTTAAATCATTTATTGTCATTTGATGAGAAGGAAATCTACCACCAACAAAAGCTTTCCTCCTCCTGTTTCATGTTTTTATCTCCATATTTACCATTTGTTTGTATAATAAATAGTTTGTATAATAAATTTAAATATTCAGAATTTCAGAATTTCAAAATTTTCAACTAAAAAACAATTAATACAAAAAATAAAAATAAATGATCTAAATGGCATTTCTAAGCTTTTAGACGATTTATAAATTTTTATTAAATGAAAAAATTCAAAAACAAAAGGATTGACAAATCTACATCTCACAATCATTAAAAGTACATTGGGAAATTCTTAAAAATGATTTTTTTTCCAAATTCGATTGCTTATATATTTTAAGCCTAAAAAACAAGTTTAATTTTTTTAAATGAAGATTCGTGATTACAGAAATACTGGGTACAAGTTTAGACTGCATGCAAATGGGCCTATAATAAGTCTCTTCTTCTTTGTGGGCTAATTTGATATTCGAATGTATGCGATCATACAATTATATCAAATTATTATTATATTATATCAAATTATATACTTTTTTTATATATATGTGACCCGGCCTATGAAAAGGTGGCTTATGACTCAAAATCAAAATTTCGAAAAATTAGCTGTTAAAGATAAACAATGCATTTCGTCAGTTTCTTAGTAGTTTTTCTTTTGGATTATGAACAGTCATGCCCAAAAGGCAACCAAAAAATGCAAAAGAGCATAAATGAGATAAGCTCCATTTATTCTGGATTTTCAATAAAATTCTGTTTTTCTTTAATTTGTGCTCTTCTTTCTCTACATTTTTAGTACACTTCTAAGCAAGTTAGGACTTTCTAGTTTTCACCACGTGAAAGAGCGTTTCAAAAACTATCAAACCAAAAAAAAAAAATGGAAAATTTTTTTTGAGTCATAAGCCACCTTTTCATAGGCCGGGTCACGTATATAAAAAAAGTTGCATTGTGTTAGTAATTGATGTTCTCTGGAATGCGTGAACCGATTTGGTTTCTAAAAACTTAATATGAAAGGTGACGTCAATACCAAGCTTTTTTTTATGTACAAACGGTCTCTGTATGTGTATTGGTGATTAAGTGAAAAATATTATCGCGTACCTAGAGAACTCCATTAGATATAGTCTTGAACATTTGCACAAGTAACCCTCATACTAATGTGCATAGTGTAGCAAAATACAGACTGGATAAGAATACTGGGAGTGGCACATCCCATTAAAAGTAAAAAATTGTTATCGTGTTAATACGCAAAAAACAAGCTGGAAGGGAACATTTTTGACTTGAGAATAGCGTGCGTTTTCGCGTTAAAGGTTGGTCATACTTTTTTTCCATGTGTTTATTGTATTTTTTGTAGATGTACAGTAGAAATTATTAACAATTCTTTCTAAAATGTATATATATTTTGCCGCATTTCAAAGATTTGCCGTATAAAATATATAGAAGATTTTTTATCCAAGACTTCTCCTTTCTGCCTCTGGTACGCCGGCCTATAATTGTCGTATTCAGGTTTGCAGTAGCTTATATTTTCCATTTCGCATGATGTATCCTAAGTATGCCTTTTTCCGTTTCTTAATGACAGATACAATTTCTCTTCTTTGGCTCATTTTTGTCAGTACTTCGAGATTTATTACGTGCGTAATCCAAGGTATTTTAGTACTTTTCTATAGACCCACATTTCAAAGGCTTGTAGTCTTTTATATCAGCAGCTTTAATAGTCCAGACTTCTACAGCGTAAAGTAAGACTAACCATATATAAAATTTAATGAATCGTACTTTTTCCTCAATGTTTATTTAATGGTTGGTCAGAACTTTTTATATTTAAAAAAGGCATCTCTTGCCATTTCTATCTGGGATCTTACTTCTGTCGAGCGATCCCACTGATCATTAATTAGGTCCCCAAGGAATTTAAAATTTTGTACTCTATCGACATATGAGTTTTTTTTGTGTTGCATCATTGTGTAGTTTTTTCTTACTAACAATCATTAATTTTGTTTTATGAGTGTTAATTTTAAGACCATACGATTCGCTTCATTTACCAGTTTTTAAAGTCCGGATATATTGGCCGTTGTTAATAAAAGCCCATCCCTTCTTTGAAGCAAACTGATTTGCTCCCATAACTGGTTCACATTTTAGGTAAATTTTATATTTTCTTAGAAATATTATAAGAGCGTGGCTCATTAAACTAATATGAAAGGTAGCCCAAAAAAAAAAAAGAAATGAAAAATTGCACAAAAAAGAATAGTGGAAACTTGGCCCAAAAATTGTGAAAAATACCCAAATATAAATAAATAATAAGCTCATAGTTATTATAGTTTTCTTTTTAAATAAAAATGTATAAAAATATCAATAGTTTCACTTTCACTAAAGCATTGATATTGGTTTAATTCATCGAGGAAGCTTCGAAGTTGTGATCAAAATCTTTTAGAAACCTTTTTCTTTTCTTTCCAGTTAAATATATTGTTACTAATGTACGCAAATATATTATTGTTGTATGCGTTCTGAGATTTTTTAATCATTAAAATAAATATAGAAGAAAATACGTGTGAACAAAAAAAAAAAAAAAAAAAAAAAAAAACAATATAAAAAAGGTAAAAATAGTTTGCTAATATGAGTCGATATATTTAAGTATTGTGATAGAAGTGTTTGTTGTTAAAATTTAGAATTAGGCGCGCCGCTGGAAATTTTTTTTAAATATAAAAAATCGCGTGATCATTTTGCATGCATCAAAATTTGTATATTTTTATAGAACAAAGGCCACTTTTCTGTGTAATATCTTTGATACAAATAAAAAATATTTCCATTCACAGACGAAGGTCTTCTATTACGAAAATCGTCTTCGCCTTCCCGATTTTGTCCAAAATTTACACAACTCTTTATCTTCAAATACCAATGGCACATACAAAATCTCTTTTTAATATGTCATACAGTATGATCTGTAGAGCGTTCACAAAATATTTGGGAAGCCGGGCATGTTAGTCGAGTACAGAAAAAAAATTATAAAATTGTTCAACATTTTTTGAAAACTTTAAAGTTTTTCAGTGAACCGGGTTAGCCAATTGTTTAATTGAGATAAAATTTAATGAACAATCGAATGGAAGCGGTCCAACCCCCCAAAGTGTTTCTGAGGTTGAAAAATCCGTTTTTCAGTATGTAATTTGAGTACCGGAAAAAATAAAAAATCGTTCATAATCGGTGATTTTGAAGTCATAACAGGTATGTTAGCAGCATTTACACTCGAAAAAATAAAACGTTGAAGAATTTACTTTTTTGCCCTTAAGTTTCTTTCGTTTTGTGCAGTCACATATGTATGTATATGTTTAATAAATACAATTAACATAAAAGTTTATTTCATATTTTTATTAAAGTTTTTAATTACAAACTGAATTTAAACCACAATTAACAAACATCAACATGATCTAAATAAATTTCTTTATTACACTTGCATTGTTAATGGTATGCGAAACAAAAGACTTAAGACATAAACTTTGTAATGTTTTTATTATTGTTTTGTGTTTGTGTTTTTGTATTTTATATTTGCTTTTTACTTCCCATGTCTGACAACAACAAATACCGTTCATATCTTATATTATTTCTCACAGTTATATTTAATAATAAAATTAAATAAATTTACAATAAAAAAACTCTTCTCGTTAGCGATCGTCATCACTTTTACTTTAATACTACAAGTCGCATTACAAGTCGTTGTTTGTTGTCTTGTGGTAAACCATTGGAGTTGACCTTTTAAAATTGACAAAACAAATGCGTTACAAAGTGAAATATGTTTGCTACTTTATGTGGTAGTTACATGTGCATACACATATGCACATAAATATAAATGCACATAAATATGTACACATGTCTTTATGGAAGAAGACACTCGTACTTTTTTAATAAACGACTTTAAATCACATGATGTGACTTTTTTTTAGTTTAACAGTAAAATACAAAAAATTAAACATTTTTTGTTTTTAAATTTAATAACAAATTTTTAAACTGTTCTTTTGACATTTTCATGAGAAAATCACTTAATTGTCCTCTCTTAAAAACTATTGATGCAAGTTTTGTCCATGTAGTGGTTGAAGTGGACTTTTATTGAAGCTCAGAAAACTTGTGGATCTTTCTAGTATACTGGTCTATTGTATATTTCCTTATCTGAGACCTTCTCATGCTACAACCCTCAAGTTTATGTGTCTTCCAAAGAATACCTTTAATATGGCCTTGATTCTCCCTTCTAGTACACAACCCACTTTATGGAATGCTGCTTGCCATTTAAATGCCTCAATAGACCTAGCAATCAGTCGCTAAAAATTTGAAATATTTAAATTAAAAAATGCTTAATAAAATAAGAAAAGCAGTTAATAATATTGCCAACAAAAAAAAAATATTTTTCCTTAGCTTTCAACCTTGTGAAACCTTGGAAACTTTGTGCCTCCAGAAGAAGGAGCAAGGAGGGCTTCATACTCTTGGGATCATATTATTAACAATAATATAGGCACAGTTTTATGTTTTACAAAATAACACATTAATTCTCGGTGCCTTTACACACACAAAAATCATGTTCGTTGTTGTTCCATATTTTTTTCATACAACTCATACTTAGACGTATTGATTTCACCAGGTGGGAACAATACATCAGCTGATTATATTTACTCCTCTTTTTGGAACTACTGTTTTGCGAAAATGTATTATTTTATGTATGCTAACAAGATATCAAATCAGCCTCCCGGAAAAGAATATTTTAGATGTTTTTTCCAGTCTATAAAACGAATTTGCAATTTGGCAGTATTTATAAATTTAACGTATACGTAGTAAGTACAGCATAGAATAGAGTTAGCAATCAGCGATCCAAAGTAGTTTGTTCGTTTTACAGAAAAAAATTTGTTTACCAATCATAGGTTTTAATTAGATTCATATACAAATTTAGTTAAATATTTAATTGGTTCAATTACACAGTGCATCTATTATCAAAGGGTGGTAAAATCCTACACTCAATAGTTATATAAGAAAATTGATGCCACTATAAAACTGAATAGATACGAATACAATCTGAACGTATCTAGGCACCTTAAATACCACTTTCTACCTTAAAACAGCAGCTTTTACTAACCTATATATTTCTTGAATTTGAACCTTGTTTGTTATTGTAATTCTTGGGTTTTTTGTTGTTTTGTTGAAATAAAATTCTTAAATAAATACTCAGTAAATTTATTTAATTTATTTATCTAACAATAATTATTCATACCTTCAATCTAAAATAAAATTAAATATACTTGTTAAGCCCATATAGTCCTAGACAAGAATTGATTGTTTCACGTGATCTAAATGAGCAATTTAGAGTTCAACTTTGGCTACAATTTTCCCATACACTGTTAGTGAAAATTTAAGAATCTCAGTAAGTTATGGTGAAAAAAGTCAAAAAAAGCAATTTTGTAATTTTATTATTCAAAAAAAGTACAGGAATAAATAATTTTTTGACATAACATGTTAATAGAATTTATTAAACGAATCCTCTGCTACATTATTGCCGAACAAAGTAAAGCGCTATCACCTAGCTTGAATGAGATATTCGACAAAAACTGATGACACTTTTCTTGAAGGGCCCACTGGTTTTTCGAACCTTTCGTGGCCCATAAATAAAAATTTATAACAAATTTTGCCAAACTGAGTATAGGGTTTTACTAACCTTTGATAGTAAAATCGAACCAATCCTGTCACTTCCTTGTATTTTTTTACTGTTGCGACTTAACCAAGTTATACAAATTCATTTATTGAACAGATTTGGCAACCCTTACATTGGACAAACTACGCCATCTTATGGGAAATCATATGCATGAATCTTTTACTTTGCAATTAAAACACCCAACGAAGAAGTAAAACGTAACAATATGTTTGTTGTACGTAAATACGTTTATATAACTCTACAAACATACTTACATATACATAAACATATGTATACCAGCAAACTAGCTGAGTTCATATAATGTTTGTTATAAAATTTTTTATTGGTAAAAAAATTATAGTATTATTTTAATTTTTGGCAAAATAGGTATAAACAATTAATATTTTTAATTATTAAATTATCTTAACTCGATAAATACATATATATTTTTTTAATTTAACTTCTAACTCACAAATAAAAATTTTTAATTGATTTATTTTATTTTATTTTTTAATTAAATACAGAATTGAATTAATTAAAAAATTAAATTTGTATCTGTAACTAATTAAAACCTTTAATTGCTGCAAAAACTTTATTCTGTGTAGGTAGTAAAGAGATGCTATTTCTCAAATGCCTATAATATGCTAACTATGCAAGATTAAGGCATGTTTAGACGATAATACTTTTGATTTTGTTTTTTAGAAAACTAGTTTTTATTTGCAAAAATAAAAATCGGTCAGCACTTAAAAAGATAAGGTCAAATACCGTTTTTTTCTTTTCTTTATATGCACATCTCGTGAAGAGATGTTGATTTGAAACCTTTTAAATTCTTATGATTGATCAATGTAAAAGTAAAAAGGCTTTTAAGTAGCAAATGTAAGAATGTTTTTTTGCGATGCATTTTTAGTGTTTTTTTTTAATCTGATACAAATATGGGAATTGTCTAGGGAATTCCGCATCAAAACTTTTAGTCCTATACTCTTTCAATATGTCCTTCTCTACATTGCACAGTGGGGCAGAATCAATTGATTCTAAATTTAAAATGCTCACAACATTTTAAAATTTTTGATTTTTCGATACCATGGTTCAGTTTTTTCAAAATATATAGGGTGGTTAAATTTTAAGGGCCGATGTTGAATGTGAACCACACTTAAACGTCAAGTTTTTCCCTGCATTTAATTTGACATTTCTCAATTCCAGACTAACTCAATTTCATTCCAAATGTCGTCAATGGTCAGAATGGTGGCAAGAAATGGCAACAGTGGATGATCAATTTTCGAAGAAAATCATCTTCAGTGATGAGGCACATTTTCACCTCAGTGAATTCGTCAATAAGGAGAATTGCCGCATTTGCGCCAATGATAATCCAAGAGTGATTGTCGAAAAACCAATGCAACCACAAATAGTGACTGTTTGGTGCGGTTTATGGGCTGGCGGCATCATCCTAAATGAGGTCGGTCAGGCAGATAATGTGAATGGTGTTCGCTATCGTGAGATGATAACGAAATTTTTATGGCCCGAGTTAGAATATATGGATGTGGACGATATGTGGTTTCAACAGGATGGTGCCACTTGCCACACAGCTAATGAAACAATGGCTCTTTTGTGCGACAAATTCTATGACCGTGTTATCAAGAGCTAAAGGATTTTTTTGTTGAACAAGATTAACGTGAGTACCTGCCTACTCGGCCTAACCTCGGGGTGGTCTTACCACCGAGTGAAACTTAGGCGTAGACTAGCGCCCCCATTGTGTAGTATAACAACACTTTACGATTGCCACCAATCGCTTTTTGTGTGTGATACAGTCACAATGAGTAGCAATTTATATAATATGGCAAGCCTTTCCAAAGCAAGCCTAGATCCACATTATAACCTCTTGCTTAGGGGTTTGCAGACTATCCAAACTCCGTCTGTTGAGAGTGCAACAGCACACTTGATCGACCTTGCACCTTACCTACTTAATCGATCTTAAACCACAACCACCACGTGTACCCCCGAAGGGGACCTCACCAATAACCGGTCACAGAGAGGATAGGCTCTCTGTGGGGCCACCGATTCCCGTGGTACCAGTCCTTTGGGCACTGGTCGGGCATCGAAGAGAACCCGTGATTTTTACTCACAGACCTTTTCCTCCAGATTTAGGCCCTAGCGTCTGGTACCACTATTTTCCCCGAGTAAACCGAGTCAAAGCATTTGCCATTCCTGCAGTGACAATTGGAACCCCCGGGGGGAAAGAGCTAAAGGATGAGATAAATCGGCACATTAACGGCATAGAACCTCAATTATGCCTCAGCGTTATCGAAGATTTGGAGCATCGGTTGGCGGTGTGCCGCCGAGGTCGCGGCGACCATTTTGCCGATTTGTTATTCCATACATAACTGAACCATACCAATATTATCAAAATAAAAAGAAATTAAAATAATTTCCTAAATAATTTGTGTTTCATTTAAAAACATTTTCGGCCCTTAAAATGTAACCACCCTTTATTAAACAATACACATATTTAACATTTTTTTTTAAATTTTTTCCCATAGTTAGAGAGCAAAATTTTCAATATTGTGGAAAAATTTCAAGATTATATCCTTTCTGAGTTAAAAACTAGACGATTTTCAATTTAAAAATTTAAAAATGATTGAATTTTTATGTATTTTAGCGTAAAAATGGCCGACAAACTTATTTTTTTATAAAGAAAATTTTATATTTGTATGTAAGATAACAATATGTACTTTTAAACCAAATTTCATGTAAAATTTATCAATCTGGTAGAAGAGAGCGGAAATTCAATTTAACCTATTTTACATAGAAATTTTGACCTTAGCCTATATGTTCTGAAATCCCAAAGCTGGGATCGAAAAAAGAATACTCCAGTAATAATGCTATATATACCTCCAACTATTGCTGAAAGTATTTCTTATGTGGACTTTATGGACAAAATACTAAAAAATTCCAATTTTGGGATTTTTGGCATTTATTTTGGGAATTGTGGGATTTCCTTCATCTAACTGTTGCAGATTTTTTGCGATTTGATTACTACAGAAAATTTCATTTGAATTTTGGATTATTCGGAATAGCCCTTGAAAAATGATTGAGTTATTTCCAAAATATTCTGATTTTGCCCCACTGTGCATTGGACAGCTGGTTCAGAAATAAACATATTTTTATTCAGCTTCACTGTGCAGCTTCTGAATTTTTATTTATATTAATTTTTTATTATATTCATTTCGTAAAAAGCCGCTACAATTTACACAATAAATTATCTGTGAGCATTTTTTAAATTTTTTGCCATATTTTGACCATTGGATACGTGTTATTAAATATTTCTTCGTATGTTTTCAACGGCTTTAAACGTTTGTCTAGCAGTTGTAAGTAATAAATTTTTGTAAGTAGCATTTATTATTATGTTTTCATTTTTACTATCAAAATGTGCAATGCAATGTCTACTTTCTTAAAATATTGCCTCTGTTTTGTTTGGAATGTTTCCTAATATGATCCAATTTTTCATCAACATCATTTCAATGTTGTTTTCATTTTTTGTGTGTAAAATTTCGCTTTAATTATGAAGTGTATGCCATGAAAAAAAATCCATTTAATCGATGCTTTGGAAACGAATTTGTTTGCTTTTGCTCCACTTTGCTTTAGCTGTCAACTGTTTTCGTATTTTAGTTCAAATAGCCACACAAATATTTCCCAAAAATGGATTAAACTAAACATTTTCAAATATTGCATAAAAACGCATACAGGTTTATTCACTTTTTTCCAAATTTTAAGTTTGAAATTTCACACAAGGAAATATTTTTTATTTGTTTCTCTTTTGCTGATGAAGCCGGTTTTTGGTAGAGTAACTACTTTGCAAAAAGTAGATCAGCAGGTTGTGTCCCACTTTTTATGGGTGTTTACGAGTAACTTTTATTTTCGTTTGCGAGAGTGTGTTAATTTTGAATCCTAAAACTTCCTGATTCATAAATTTTGTTTAGACAGTTTTAATTTAGTATTTCTACACTCATGCTTAGTTGATTAGAACCACATGAATTTCTTTTTTAAGTGGGCCATATCTTTTTAAATTTCTTGTCTAAAACTGAAATTACATTGAGTATTTCTTTTAAGATTACAAAAATATCAACAACAAAAAATAAAAATTGTTTCAATAGTATTTTAAATTTCAATTTTCCTAAAGAAGTAAAAACAAAAAAGTTTCCTTCATATGATTAGGAACATTTATTTAATTTTAGTTAAAAAATCCAATGTTTTAAAATTTTTAATTGATAACATTGTTACGCGTTTACTTTACGCTGGGTTCTTTTAATTGAAAAATAAATACACACCGGTATTAATTTTACTGTAAGACACTTTATTTATTAAGTTTTGAATAACTTTTAAATTGACATCACTGTTAAAAATACACAAACTGTTTAACATTCTCTTACGAACACGACAACTGATCTCTTAGACGTTTAAAACAATACTGCCATGTCGCTCGAAGCCATGAATTATATTTATAGGCGACCAAAAACGCCTAGAATGTTTCATACTAGAAAGATTTGACAGGTTCTTTTTTATTCTTGCATTTATCTACATACATGTGTATATCTCTGGTGTTTTCTGTAGTTATGAATATACGAGTGTACATTTCTGCTTAGGGAGGGCATGAGTTCATACTTGTATTAATGTGCATGCGTGTATATGCTACTCTTTTTAAGTTTGTTTTTTATGAATGTTTGCATATGGGGTATTTCTAGGGAGATCGAGAACAATAACTAATAAATGCATAGCGATGTTTTTTGTTATTTTTTTCATTAATTATTGTTAAGAAAATAGACCATGAATGTTGTTAATATATACAAAATTATTGTGTACTAGCTGTGCCCGCCACTTCGTGAGCGTCCTTGCAATCCACACCAAAAACGCTTAATTTTTTAGTTCCGCCCTAAAATATACTTCAGTTATGGTTATGTGTTTACTATAGTGTCATCTGTTAGTGGCTAGTGCTTCAGTTATGGCTTATGTATTTACTTTAATACTAAAATAACTGCGTACTTTCACTGCTTTTTCTCTACACTTTCTCTTGGAAATAAGATATTTTTGCGGAAAAAAAGTAGAATCCTATATTGGAATCAGGATACTAAGGTACCTCCTCACAAACTTTTGTTAAATTTCATCCAGTTGTTTTTACATGATGCGAACACAAAAGAAAAATAGACAGACAGACGAAAATGAGTTCCAATTTCATTAAATGTATAGGTTTTTTTTTTCAGAGCTTTTAACAAATAAATTCTTCTTTCGTAACAATACAACGTGCCTTCAAATAATCAAATAAAAAATCTCATTTCATTGTGGTCAATTAAGAAGACTAACGTTTTGGTTCGAAACAAATTCTTTTATAACTTTTAAAAGCATCAGCTTGTTTCAGCATCGCTTAAATCGGTCCATAAATAGCATTTTCTTTAGGGCAACAATAGGGACCGTAACATTTAAAAAAATTCTCATTCAGAGGGCTTCTCTTTATACATAGCTGCACCGACATATACATAGCTACACAACTACAAACGCTGTTAGCTACAATTGTCGCTGTATGGTCAGCTATTTATTTATATTGAAGACAACAGCTAGATGGTAAGCTCTGATATTATTGTAGAAATCCATATTTTACTTTTTTACCTTTTTCAAATAATTTTTGCAAAAAAGCCGACTTCAAAACAGGTAGACGGGCATAATATCTTAACTAAAAATTTAAAATTTAGTAATACGTAAGCTCTAACTTAAAGAAAGTTAAACCATATACGCCAAAATCACCTATACAGTTGGTCACCCTTTAAGGCCAGGATTCACTAACCAACATATTCGTATGATTCAATCACAAAAAATACGGCAGAATTCTGTCCTACTTAAATAAATGTTTCAAAATAGCGTTGTAGGTGTCACACTATAAAACAAAAAGAACTCTGATCGCATGGAAAACAATATTTTATGAATTTTTTCATAATATTATCAAATCGAACCAAAAACGTATTTTACGGCGACAAATAAAGACCTAAAAGTTTAACGTCATTTGCTGTTAAGCATACCATTGTGCAGAGTCCCAACAGTATTTAGCAAACCTTTAAGGCGTTTTAAACTGTATTTGGAGTCTTGGTCTTGTATACCTAAGAATAATTCGGCATTTCGTAATTTTATTTAAATGTAAAAAATATTTCTATGATGTTGCAGGCGGTACTAAACAAACCATGAACTGTTTAAAAATATGTTTCTGGAACGCAAACGGCTTACGCCAACCTAAAAATGAACTTGAATACTTCCTCAAGAACCAACAAATTGATGTCATGCTGATTTCCGAGACACACTTAACAACAAATAGCCTTTTTAAAATCAATGGCTATATTTTATATGACACTAAGGACCCCCATGGAAGAGCATGTGGAGGCTCGGCAATACTTATTAAGGCCCGAATCAAACATTATTTACTGCGTGATTTTTGTGAGAATTACCTTCAAGCAACAAATATCTGTCTTGAAGTATTTCATCAAAGCTTAGTTATTTCTTCGATTTATTCACCTCCTAGATTTCAAATATCAGAAAGTCAGTATAGCGACTTCTACAAATCACTAGGTCCCTGTTTCATAGCATCAGGCGACTACAACGCTAAACATACGTTTTGGGGATCACGCCTAATAACTCCAAAAGGTCGTGTTTTGTTTGACACAATTTCAAAAATGCGTCTGAATGTGATATCGAATGGACAACCCACCTATTGGCATACTGATCGACAAAAAATACCGGATGTTATTGATTTTGGCGTAATTAAGGGCATTCCGATAGAAATGATTAAAGCTGAAGAGTCACTTGAATTATGCTCAGATCATTCACCCACTATCGTCTATATATGGGACAAACAAAACATCATATCACCAACGACTAGCACAAGCATTAATTGGTCGAAATATAGAAAGTATCTTAGTACTCATTGTTCGGAAAACATCCCGCTAAGAACACCTAAAGACATAGAGCGGAGTCTTATTGATTTTGACCAAAACCTCAAATCAGCTGCCCAACATTCAACAATAACCCGACAATTAGCTAGATACAATCAGATATCGAACGGAACTTGGCTGAAAAAAGAAAAATTCGTAGAGAATAGCAATCACAGAGATCTCCTCAACTCAAAAGCAGACTTAAAGAATGCACGAACCGGCTAAGAGACATGCTGGAATCTCGAAGAGTAGCATCCCTGAAAAACTATTTGGGAGACCTAGACGCAACTCCTCAATCAGATTATTCGTTATGGCGTGCTTGTAGAAACCTTAAAAGGCCAGTCTTACGTAAGCCTCCCTTGCGAACTTCAGCTGGAGGCTGGGTAAGGAGTGATACCGAAAAAGGAAATTTATTTGCTGGAAATTTGAAAAAGGTTTTTACCCCAAATATATCGACCGATATAGTTGAGTTGCCTGTTGTCGAGGCTAGTGCTGCAGTCCCGATAAGATTTGAATTTGGTGATCTTGAAAAGGCAATAACGGATTTAAACACCAAAAAAGCCACTGGCGTTGATAAAACCAGTAACAAGATGTTAATTGAGCTGCCCCGTATAGCTCGCAGAATCGTTCTTTTTATTTTTAATGCCATTTTACGTCTTGAGTACTTTCCCTCAGATTGGAAGGTGTCCTTGATTACCAAATCAGGAAAAGACCACACAAAAATTGAGTCATACAGACCAATAAGCCTTTTGTCAAATATGTCAAAGCTGTTTGAGAGGATGTTAATAACTAAGCTTAACCCTATTCTAAGCGACAAAGGATGTATTCCAAACCATCAATTCGGCTTCAGGAAAAAACATAGTACGATCGAACAAACTCACATGTTAGTCAATGTTGTTAAGAAGACTTTTGAAGAGAGAAAATTCTGCTCTGCGACGTTTGATAAGGTATGGCATGAAGGCCTAATATATAAGCTAAAACTGAATTTGCCCATAAACCTATAAGCTGCTAGATAGTTATTTAACCGAACGAAACTTTATTGTGAAAGAAGGAGATTTTTTGAGCTCACCCCAGCCAGTCGAAGCCGTAGTTCCCCAAGGTAGTATATTGGGGCCCTTTTTATACTTATTGTATACTTCAGACATGCCAACTAGTAACCGAGTTCACACATGGACATTTGCTGACGACACAGCTTTTTTGAGCATTCACGAAAGACCCGAAGTAGCATCACGATATTTACAAGACCACATATCCAATTTAGAAAAATGGTTGAAGAAATGGAGAATAAAAGTGAATGAACAAAAATGTACTCACATAACCTTCACACTGCGTAGAGAATCTTGCCCCCCTATTCTGATAAATAACCAAACGATACCCCAGCTTTCAGACGTCAAATATCTCGGCATACATCTTGACCGGCGCCTTACATGGAAATGGCACATAGAAACAAAGATAACACAAATGAAGTTAAAAGCAGTCCAACTAAACTGGCTTATTGGCAGAAATTCTACTCTAGCTTTAGATTGCAAACTTTTATTGTGTGCAAGTCAATTCTAAAATCAATATGGTGTTATGGAATTCAATTATGGGGCACTGCCTCAGCTACCAACGTAGAAAAAATTCAAAGGCGCCAAAACAAGATTCTTCGTATAATTACATCTGCTCCTTGGTATATAAAAAACTCGAACATCCATAAAGATCTAAACGTGCCAACAGTTAAAGCGGAAATAGCGAAACTTGCCATAAGTTATTTAAAGCTTGAAACTCATCCTAATCCATTGGCCCGTAACATACTAACTGAACCTGGTTACATTCGACTAAGAAGGAGGGACACTGCTTCTCTCATCCGTACATCAGAGGGATAACCCGCAAATTACAATAACCGTGAAACATTCATTTTTTTTGTCCAGCACTGGTTGGACTTAACATGTATATTTTTTTTTAGACTTATATATGAGTAATTATTGATAGTTCAATTATATTGAAGATACAATAAATAAAAAATTGCGAAAAAAAATATTTCAGCAACGAAATAAAATGCTTAACCACGTTTTAAAATACTACTTTAAGTCAAATGCCAACTGTAAAGTAACCTCAGTTCCACTGTACATTTTATTTAAATACATGCACAACAATAACTACTGTCAATTGAAACTGAATCATTCGTCTGGCAAATAATGCATCCTTGATTTTCTCTTCCACAGTAGGCCAATTATACGCTTGTGTTACTTTTAACAATAAAAATTACTATACTTTACCTTATACTACGTGTGGTAAAGTAAAAAACATTGAAATTATCTAGCCATCATTTTTTAGGAAATAAAAATATGTCACACACCTTTGCTGCTCTTTAACCTTTAATTAAAAACATTTAAGTTTTTAATTACGTCAAACTAAAACAAAAGTGGCCAAGTAATCTGGGAATGACTTTATTTGTTGCAATCTTCATGACAAACGGACATTCGTTCGTATGGTTTTAAATGACTGTAATTTGTTGTGTTTTTCGTTAAAGTTTTGTTGTTTGCAGTTATTTTTAGAGTCGTTTCTTTTCGGTTGGTTGTGCCTATAATTGAGCTGTTCACCATCATTATCCACATTTATATTTTTCTTGTTGTTGTTTTAGCTTTTCTTTTTCGTTGTTTTTTTTTTGTCACAAAAATTCCATAACAATTTAAGGTCACTGTAATTGTAATTGTTATGTTGGTTCATTATTACGACTCATTCAATTTTGTTTTTAATTATAAACATTATTGTTATTGTAATTGTGGTTGTTTTTTCTTCGAAACATAAAAGTGGTTTACCACTTTTTTATTTGTTTATCAATTACCTCGATTATTTATATTTTTAGGTTGTTTTTAAATTCTGATGAAGTCGATAATCTTTAATAGCCTGTGGCTATCCTGAATATGTGTTTTTTTGCAGGAAAAACAATGATTCAGATATTAATACCAGCACCGTCAATTCCAATGATTTAAATCTATCACCAAGGTTACATAGAGAAAAATATCAGTGATATCGGTTGCGTTGATTGGAAGATTACCATGTGGCATTGCACTATAGGAAATTTTACCATTTTTTTGGCCAAAATTAATTACAGGCAAAAGGCAGGACCAATTTGAATGATTTTTTTGACCTGACTTTTGGAAGACTATTAAGAGGGAGGGAGGGATCTTTAAAGTTTTGCATACACTCAAAAAAAAAAAAACGTTAGTAAAGTTATTTAAAAAATTAACTAAGAATTAATTCCAAAGGGGTTTCCAGGGTTATATGTTTCCGTATCCAAGATTTTGTAGATCTTTAATATATTCTCTAGTGTTCTGAAATGTTTTTTTTTAATTTTTTTTTCGAGTGTACTCTTACTTTTAAAGATAGCAGTAGAAATTAAGCTTACCAATTTTAATAAGTAACAAACAAAGTTATGTTTTAAATGGATTTTATTCAAAAATTTGATTTTCGAGTTCCAATTCGTCAACTACGTTGTGTTTCTCTCGCTATGTATTGAATAACTCTGAATTTAACACGCAGTAGTGACCTGGAAAAATACGTTTTTTATAAAATTTTGCAGATATCCGCAGTTAAAATTTATAAAATTGTCCTAGAGAAATATGTGATAAAGTAACAGTCAGTCAATTCTTTCGAAAAATTTAAACAGAGATGATTACTTTATTATTGTTTTTTATATTCATGCAAAAAAAATACACTAAAAAAATTTTAATTTTAACTTTTGGTCAAAAAAATGGGTAAAATTTCCTATAGTGCATTGGTCCAAATATAAATATCTTTTTAAATCATGTGTTACTTATCTTTCCGAAATATTAACTATCAATCAGCATCATTCTAGAGCTAACAAACAGTCGATAATACTATTGATAGTTTCCATTAAGTTATCGATAGTTTTTTTTTTGATAGCGGTACTATCGTCGTTATATCGTTTATAGAACAACGCTAATCAGATGTCGTTTATAAAATTATATGTCTAACGTTATTTTTTGTATAACTGAAACTTTCAGAGTATCCGAAAGAATATAAACAATCAAGGGACCATTATTTCAGATAGAAAATCTAGCTTAAAACCAAAATATGTATGTATGATGATCTATTTTTTTCTCATTTACTTAATAAAATTACAAATTATATTCTAACTTAATTTACCGAGCATAAAAATGCAGACATTCACTCATTGTAGTGAGGCAAGGAATCGAACCTACAATCCCAGACTGATATTATCTATCTATTATCTATTATCCCACCAGGGCCCCCGATAAAAAAATATTGAGTAACTATTTTTATGAATAAAATTATTGGAGAGACTACTACGACCAACAATTTCAATATAGTGCATTTTTTATGAACATATTATTTATTAAAAATAGATCTCATTATTAGGTTTTTTGTTTTAAATTAAAAAAAAAAAAAACAAAAATATCAAACCAAATTTAGTTCGATAATTTTTCTATTATTAAAGAAAATTAATTTAATAATTCATAAAAGAATTCGATACTTTCGATAGTATTGATAGTTTTTCAACTAACTATCGAATATGGTAACTATCGATAGTTTGCCAGCTCTACATCATACCCACACGGATCAAAATTAAGGCCCAACTATAATATGCATAAGCTGGCTTAAGCTAATGTCAAAAAATGAACGAAAAGTCTGTCAAATGCTTAAGCAACTTATTGAAGACTTTTAGGTGGCTACAATGTACTTACATGAATCTAAAAATTATTATGACACAGTTGCACATTTGTTTTATTAGTACTTTTGAAAAATAATAATTTTTTCTGAATAAATATAATTTCTTAACAAAAAGGTGTTAAATAAACATATTTTATATACCTAATGCCATTCATATACAAATTAATAATTATTTTTAATAGTTTTAAGAAAATTTCGAAAGAAACATTTAAAATTTTTTGTTGTTTTGGTAATTTTGGCCAAAAGTACTAAAAAATACAGCGGTGTGCATCACTCAACCCATAAACAATAAAATGCTCTTTCTTTTTATTACAATTATTATAAAATGCCTCCCTTTTTTCTTATAGAAACTTCTTTTTTAAACATTTTATATTAAATTTAGATATAATTTGTTCACTTTCGTCCTCCATTTCAATTTTTATGAATGTACATTCACATGTAAAACACAAAGCACAAACAGCTGTTTCCGTACGGAATGTGCGATCGGTTTCGGACTTTGCTTAAGCAAATGACATTCGACGAAACTCAACGAAAAGTATTGTTAAGTACATTATAGTTTGCCACATATGAATTACATGTAATTGTACAGTTGCTTAAGTTGGCTTAAGCTAGCTTATGCATATTATAGTTGGGCCTTTAGTCTTTTTGCGTTGAATGCGGTAAAATTCGATATCTGATAAGTTTGCAATATTAACTTGTCGGATATCGAATTTTACCGATAAAATATTTTTTCTGACGAGGCGCATTCCCATCTTAGTGGCTATGTCAGCAAACAAAAGAGACGTATCTGGGATTCGGAAAACTCGCACGCTATTTTCGAAAAGCAATGCATCTACAGAGAGTAATATTTTGATGTGGATTATAGAGTGATGAATTATTAGCCATTTTTTTTTTCGAAAATACTGCTGGAAATGCCGTTTTAGTCAACGGCGAGCCAGTACCATTCAGTATGGCTTGCAGTACCATTCAGTATACTTAAAATTATACAAATTTATCTTAATTCATATTCATTTTTCAGCAATACAAATTGTTAGTTGAGTTAGCTTGTTTCCGCTATTTGGCTAAATATTTAACCTAAATTTGCAATCAATTGTCACAGTTGCATAATTTAAATAAAAGCAGGAAAATATAAGTTCAAAACATTCGTTTATAAATTATTATGCAATTGTTTCCATTGCCAGAAATAAATTTATACAATTACTGTCAGGACCAGACAACTAATTAGAGAAATTAGTCATGTTATGAAACACATAAATAAATTTTAATTTTAATTTAATTGCGCACTTAACATTAACAATAATAAAAAGAGTAAAAATCAATTAAACAGTTTAAACATGATTTAATTTCTTTTAACAATTTGCCATAAAAAACCAATTGTTCATAATAGTAGACATTATGGTAATTAATGGCGTTAGACCGAGAGGGGCGGCAGCAAAAGTAAAAGTTGGCTTTAAATATTCAATCACTCATGATGACCTCAATTTAGAAATGGATAAAATGCCAACGAATGCATATTTAATAACATCAGCGTGGTAAGTGAACTGAATGATGTTTATATTTTTAATAAAAAAACTGCTATTTCCTTAATGCGTTGCCGATAAGAAATTTATAGTTATGATTAATTAAAAACGGAATCAATTTTAAACAAAATAAAATAAAATTACTTAATAAGAAATCAGTCTCACACACGTAGGATTCCGTACAAGGTTCAATTTATAACTCTAAAGGAACAATATTTTTTGTTCAGAGTACAAAAATAAACAAAAAGAAACGTTTGCTTTCGTTTTGTTTTTAATCGACTTCAAAAAGGAAGGAGGTTATCAATTCGTCTGAATGTTTTTTATGTATGTAACCGCAGAACTCAGCCATTTCTGAACCGATTTTAACATTTTTTTCTTTATTTGAAAGGTTATGCTTTCAGTTTAGTCCCGTTTAAAAAACAGTTCATTATACTAAAAATTAAAGGTTGTCGCCATATAACATACATGTTTTTTACGTGTATTAAGAACCGTAAAGGGAAACAAATTAAAATTTTAAAAAATTGCGTGTCACTATAGCTCCCAACAGTAGAAACTAATAAAAAAATAAATTTTAAATTTAAAGGGTGACCCCAAAGGTGACGTAATTGGACCTATATGGGCCTATCTTTTGAACCGTTATAGACAAAACCTTGAAAATTTTCCAGAATGGCGATTACTATGACCGTTACAATAAAATGTATAAATATTAAAAATTTTAAATTAAAGAGTGCTCCAATAGATCCTTTAATTTGAAGTATATGGCCATACTATTGAACAGTTGTACACAGACCGCTGAAATTTACAAAGTACCTGTATTGCTAAGTCCGCTATAGCAAAAAGTATAAAATTTGAATTTCGAAATAAAAGGGTGACCCAATAGTTAATGTAGTTCTATGTATGTGGCCAAACTTTTGAAACGTTATAGACAGACAGCTGAAATTTACAATTAACTTGTATTACAAAGTCCACTATAGCAAGTATACAATTTGAATTTATAAATTAAAGGGTGTCCCCATAAATTATGTAATTTGATCTATATGGCCCTATCTTTTGAACCGTTAAACACAAACACTTGAAAATTAGGCAGAATGTCCACTATAAATATTTGGAATTATAATGTAAAGGGTATCCCAATAGTTGATGTAATTTAATATATATAGCCAAACTTTTGAACCGTTAGACAGATAGTTGAAATTTACAGAGAATCTTTGTGGCAAGGTCTTCTATAACAACAGGTCTTGAGTCTTGACATTCACATAGTCTTTATTTTTCCCCTCTAATTTTGACGCATCTTTTATTTGGATTAAATCTAATTCTTACAGATTACTTCTTACATTTTTAGTTTATAATTGGTGCCCTTCTATCTGTTTTGAAGTCGATTTTTTTTGCAAGAATTGCGATCTTTGCAGTTAGAAGAACAAAAACAAAACAGATACAATGAGAACAATTGTGCCATTTAGTTTTGCGTCGTTCATTAACACAAACTATACATTCATTAAAATGTACGTTTTGAGAAAAAACATTTCACAAACGTTTGCTAAGTAATTTGCTCGTTATAATAGACAATGTATGGATACAATTTTGAGAAATATTGAAAGACAGCTTTTTAAATATTTTTTTTTGCTGCTTATTAAAATGCAATAGTATAAAAATAAAAATAAAATTAAATTAATTTAAGAAAATAAATCATAAACAAAATCAAGTTTGCGCACTTTGTCATTCGAACGAATTTGTTTCGCTGATGCTCAAAACGATTAAAAAATTTGAGGCAGTTTGTATCTTAGCATGACACGTTTGCGAAAAGTTTTGTTTGTTTTTATACATTGTTTCATTTTTTCACTACTATTATATGGTAACCTTTATTTTTTAAGATAAGTACAACCAGATCGTTAACTTTTAATAATTTTTTATACTTGCTATGATAACGAGCACAGTACTGCAAAAATTTTAATTTACTATAAGGTTCAAAAGATGAGGCCATTAATGTCATCAAAGTCCCAAGTTCTGGACTTTATTTTTGAAAATTGCTGTTATAGTTGACACTGTGAAACAAACTCTGTAAATTTAAAGAGTCTGCTTATTTCGGTTCAAATATAAGGTCATATACCTAAAATCGCGTCACTATCGAAACACCCTTTAATTTTCGCTTTTTACACTTGTTGTTATAGTGAACAATTATTTTACATACTCTTCCTAGAATGCTCTATCTATAATTCGTACAGCAACACACTTTAATTTGATTTATTTTATATTTGTTTTCATAGCGGTCATAATCGAAATTATCGTAACACCCTCTCATTTTTACTATTTTTTTATATTTTCTATTATAGAGAGTATGATTTTTATACTCTCTGTAAATTTCAAGTCTCCTCGTATTCATGTTAAAAATAAAAAAACATGGTTGAGGTAACCATAATCTAAGAGTTACATGTTATGGTTGAATTATATGGTTATATTCCAACCAATTTATTTTAAACCATAATAATAATATTGTTGGCATTGGAATATATTTTTGTTTTACAGAAAAATAACATTGTAAAATACAACCATAATTATGTTTATAATATAAACATTCTGTAATATAATGTGAAACATGTAAATGGTTATATGTGACATCGTATGAATATATTTATAAATAATCGTCAGTTGCTGAGGAACAACAAATATAAGGTGGTAAACATTAAAGTAAAAATATTCAACAAGAGGGAAGCTTAAGGTAGTGGTAGACTTCGTTCTCACCAACTGCCGATTGATAATTGAATACAAGTTTTCTCGTATTCCTTTATCTGGGTTTGGTTGGTTAAAAAGATGATGCTTACAACTAAAACACTATCCTAAGTAGATAGATACGATGGCGGACGTAGCTGTCTAGAAAATGTGCATTCCGCTTTGCTGGTGTCTAAAAATTCAATTTTCCCAATTTTTCTTTAATATTATCACCTAAATTGTAATTTAATTAATTCTTTCTTAGAGAGAAAAAAAAAACGAAATTAAGCTTGACTATAAATTTCATTGTATATTGTAATACATAAATAGTTCGACTAATAATAATTTCAAAATTTTCAATATTATTAATAATAATATATTATGGTTATAAACATAATTTTATTTTTAAATTAAAAAAAAAATTATTTGTGGTTCGAATTTTAATATGGTTCAAATCAACCATGTTGCGTTTTGTGTGCGTATAAACATTAAATGGTTAACTGTTAATAAAAACTTGTTTATAGTTACCAAAATATTGTTTAAAATTACTATAATTTGTTCACAGCAAACATGAATTGTTACAGAGAACATAGTGTGGTCTTTGCGTGTACGTGAAAATCACGTCTTTATCAGAATATCAAATGGGCTATCGCCTCCATCTGGTATTAATTCGTCTTGGTTTGGAGCAAGGCGATTTTATACCAGGTGGAAGCTGACTGTTTTTTGCTCTCCTTTTTTTGGTAATGTCTTGTCAAAAATACATTGTTTTATATCTGCTAGTAGAATGTCAAAGTTGTTTTGTTATAGTTGTTGCCGTACTGCTCACAACTGATATGAATTCGCCTTGGTTTGGTTTGACATTACATTATGGATAGACTTACACCAGATCAACGCTTGCAAATGGACTGAAGCACAAATTGATTTTGATTTTCCATTCAAAATTTTGTTCTCCGATTAAGCCCATTTAGGTTGAATGGATACGTAAATAAGCAGAACTGACGCATTCTTTTTTTATAATTTTTACACAATTAGCTGGCATTAATCTCGCTGACATGTGGTGCCACATGCCACACAGCGCGCGCTGCAATTGATTTACTCAAATAAACTTTTGATGAAAGAATACTTTGGTTTTATGTAATGTCACTTATCTACTTCGGTAATCCAGACACAATTGAACACCTGAAAATCAACATTCTAGGAGTTATTGTTGAAATATGGTAGCAAGTGTTGCGAGAATTTTGTGAAAATTAGTTTTCCAGATTGCTCCTTGTACGGGCCAGCATAATGTCATAAAATTTTCTATCCAATAAAACCTATTTCATTGATATTCAAAATATATTTCTTTGTTTTATTATGATTTAAACTTGTGTAACTCATATAGTAACACCATATAGTACTATAATAGAGGTTATACAGCCTTCTAGGTAAGTAAGTAATTGTATGTATTGTTTTGTGAAATAAGACAAACCATGAAAAATAAACAGTGTTTGTTTGAAAATTAATAAAAAACCAACAATTCATTTTATTCTAAATAAATGCCGAAAACTTCTTGCGATATGATCGCTTTTTATTCAACCTTGCAGAAAACCACAAAGCAAAAAAATCACAGCTTGCCTTGTGATTAATAAAAAGTAATTCAGAAAACAAAACAAAAAGCGATTGAACTAAAAACTAAAAGAACGATGTTCGAGTACATAGTTGATTTTTGAACTATGAACTAAAATGAGCGCTCGTTCACTTACCCGTAAATAAACTATTTGGCACAAGTCTAGCTAAAAGCAGTGCAAATAATTTGTCTTACTAGCAGAAACTCAACCTTAAGGTTAGATTGCAAACTTCCACTTTATAGTTCGCTCCTTAAGATAAGATATGGCGTTACGGTATTCAGTAATAGGTACTGCCTCAACTTCGAACTTAAAAAAAATCAAAGGCGTCAAAACAAGATTCTACGAATGATTACAGCCGCTCTATGGTACATTACAAATTCGAACATTCCAAAAGATCTAAATGATGAAAAGGTCAGTTTAACAGTTCTTAACATTAATAAGTCTCCTAGGCCTGATGTTATTCCAGCACTGGTTTTCAAGAAGCGCTTTACGTCGGTAGTGCGACTGCTATCGACTCTTTTGTGCACTTAGTTTCATGCTTGTACCAGTAATCGCGCTAAAAAGGGAAAGGCTAAGAACTTTGGAAAGTACCACCCAATTGCAATATGTTTACGGTTTCTCTTGGTCGAACATCAGAGCGATTACCCGCAAAGGGTTTTATTTTAGTCTAGTCAATTCCCTGAATTGATGATGTGATTAATGTAATAACTGATACTTCCTTTACAATTAAATCGTTCTATTTAAATTTTTTAGTTGTTTTATTTTTGAGTTTTTTTTTTTATTTTGTTACTTAATAGAGTTTGTTTCTCATTCCATTTGATTCACCTCAAAACATAAGCTTGTCCGTTAATTCTAAATACACAATTATGTGGTAAGCAAAACTAAGGTCAAGATAACCTTAGCCGTTGTAAAGTTTTAGGGTGGTGACAGATGGTACATCTGTTCTGTGCATTTGGGTTACACGAAACTAAAGCCAAACAATTTCTGTGATGTGGCTTTTTGCCAATATTTTAGAAATGCCAACATAAAAGTAAACGGTACTTTGGGTACGCAATTCTATAGGTTTATAAGTTAATACAGTTGTTTTGCAATGTTTAGGGTAGCCGTTTGCTACAAATTTACGTGTCTCAATTAGCACAGCAGATGCAATGAGCAGGTGTTATTCCACAACTGCAGCCCATATATAGACAAAGCTTTCTCGCCTTATTTTTAACCTGACTTCTGATATTAACCGCTCCCTACATTTCTATAGTTTTCTAAAACTTCTCATTCATTCTCTTTAGCATGTTTTACTCTAAATTTTTTCGCCTTTTTATTTTTGTTTCGTTATGGATTTTTTACAAATTTGTTGTCACAAGTAATAAAGGGGCAAAGCTTTTGTACAACAATTTGTACCCAAGTCTTGAGAAGAAAACGCTTACGATATAGCAATTTTATTCACTCTTACGACGCTTTTACCTTTTATCTTAACTTGGGTTGTGTACCGCTAACGATGTACAGTGGGGGATTAAGGCAAAAAAAAAAAAAAAAAATGGAAATAAAACTGTAGTTTCTAAACGGTTTGCTCGCTGGCATTAAAACTTTACATAGTTAGAGTGTAATCGAGCATAAGATTTATATTTAAAACTTATAATGCGGCGCCATGATAATATATAGTAGGAGACAAAGTATATTTTTATCAAGTAGATGCAAATCTACAACAAGTACAACATTAGAACATTAACAGGCATTTTGTTTTAGTGAAAAATACAATACAGGGATGGCAAAGTGGTACAATAGTAAATTTTTGTAATATAATTCTTGCAAAAAAAGTGACTATAAAACAAATATATGTGCATCAATTTTAAACTAAAAATTTAAAAGGAAGTAATCTGTAAGAAATAGTACTCAAATCAAATACTTCTATACTTGTTGCTCTAATAATACCCTTTATTTTTTTACAGTTATTATTATTGACACAGAAATAAAAAGTAACGGTTCCAAAGATATGGCCATATAGGTTAAACAATATCACCTAGGGGACACCCTTTAATGTACAATTTTAAATAAAACACTTATTTTAAAGGACAGATTCTTTGTAAATTTTAAATGTCTGTCTAAAACGGTTCAAAAGTTTGGCCATATGCATCAATTTACATCAACTATTGAGACACCCTTTAAAATTTTAAATATTTATAAATGTTATTATACGGGACATAGTAGTGGAGATTCTGTCTAATTTTCAAGTGTTTGTCTATAACGGTTCAAAAGATAGGGCTAGATAGGTTAATTTATATCAATTATGGGGACACCCTTTAGTTTCCAAATTTAAATTATATACTTGATGTTATAAAGGACTTAGATATACAGGTTATTTGTAAATTTCAACCGTCTCTCTGTTACGGTTCAAAAGTTTGGCAATATATATCAAATTACATCAACTATGGGGACACCCTTTAACTTTTAATTATAAATATTTTATTTCTGATTATAAATATTGGATATTCTGTCCAATTTTAAAGTGATAGTCTACAATGGTTCAAATGGTTCATATATTTAAATTGATGAAACATATGGGGACACCCTTTAATTTTTAAGTTTATTTTTTTTATTAATTTCTATTATTGGCAGCTATAGTGATATGCAGTTTTTTTAAATTTTAAAAGGGTGCGCTTTACGGTTCATAATACACGTAAAAAACACGTATTAGAAAAGAAATGCTTACAGATTGGGACCAATCTGTAAGCATTTCTTTTCTAATAAAGGAAATTTTTTTAAAATCGGTTCAGAAATAACTGAATTCTGCGGGCACAACATAAAAAAGAAGTTGGTTAAAAAAACATAAACTTAAACTTTTACTAAATAATAATAAAAAAGTATAACTCGAAGGCTAAAAAATAATTAAATAGATAAAAATTTAGGTAAACCAATAAGCAAATAGTAAACAAATAAAAAATAAACAAATACACTTAAAAAATATTCTATAAATAATTTATTTTTAAATAGTACACTTTAAAGTAAAAAAAGTACCTTAAAAAGTACTACAATAAGTACATTAAAAGTAACTTTGAAAAAAAAATTCATTAAAACGTACATTCAAAAACAATTTAAAAGTCCCTTTAAAAGAGCACATTTTCACAAGTGCCCATTTTAATAGGTACCTTTATAAAGAACCTTTAAAAATGCCTTTTTCAAAAAGTGCCGCTTAAAAAAGTATTGTTAAAAAAGAACCTTTAAAACTAAATTAAAAAATTGGTATTAAAAGTTTTGCATTTAGGAAAATACGTTTTAAAAAGTATCTTTGAAAAACTTTCCATAAAAAAGTACTTACAAAAACACCTCAAGATGGCTTTAGAAAAGTACCTCTCTTAAAAAAGCAGCCTTTAATAAGTACTTATTTTAAATACTACCTTCAAAAAGAACCCGTAAGAATACTTTCAAAAGTATTATTTACAAAAAGTGCCTCTTAAAAGAGTGTTGTTAAAAAACCTTAAAAAAGTTGAGGGTTAATAGTTTTATATTTATAAAAGTACCTTGAGGAAAATCATTTTAAAAAGTTTCTTAAAAAATATCTTTGAAAACGTTCCTTAAAAAAGATTTTTCAAAAAGACCTTAAAATGTCTTTAGAAAAGTCAGTATCTTTAAACGAGCAACTTTTATCAAGTGCCTTTTTAAAAAGTACCTTTGAAAAGAACCTTTAAAATTACTTTCAAAAGTGCTTTAAAATAAGTGTTGTGAAAAAAACTTAAAAAATAATTTAAAAATGGTTCATTAAAAGGTTTACATTTACTAAAGTATTTTTAGGAAAATACATTTTAAAAAGTGCCTTAAAAAGTATATTTAAAAAAGGTTCCTTAAAAAAGTACTTTCTAAAACACCTTAAACTTTCTTTAGAAAAATTACTCTATTTAAAAAACCACCCTTTACCAGTACATTTTTCAAAAGGCACTTTCGAAAAGACTCTCTTTTAAAACTACATTTTACAAGAAGTGCCTCTTAAAACAGCGTTGTTAAAAAAACCTTCAAAAATAAATTAAAAAAGTGGCATTAAGAGTTTTACATTTAGGAAAATAGATTTTAAAAAGTATCTTTGAAATATTTCCATAAAAAAGTTTGTACAAAAATACCTTAAAATGGCTTTAGAAAAGTACCTCTCTTAAAAAAGCGGCATTTAACAAGTACCTCTTTTAAATGGTACCTCTAAAAAGAACCTTTAAAAATACTTTCAAAAGTACTTTTTACAAAGAGTGCCTCTTAAAGAGTGTTGTTAAAAAACCCTAAAAAATATTTAAAAAATGGGTCATTAAAAGTTTTACATTTATAAAAGTACTTTTAGGAAAATATATTTTAAAAAGTACCTTTAAAAATATCTTTGTAAAAGTTCCTTAAAAAGCAGTTTCAAACGCACCTTAAAATGGGTTTAAAAAAGTGTCTCTCTTTAAAAAGGCACCCTTTAACAAGTACCTCTTGTAAAAGGTACCTTTGAATAGAACTTTTGAAATTGCTTTTAGCAAGTAAAATTAACAAAAATTCTTCTTAAACAAGTGTTGTGAAAAAAGAATCTTAAAAAACAATTTAAAAACGGCCATTAAAAGTATTATAAAATACTTTTTGAAAAGAAACATAAGATAACAAAATTTAATAACTTTTTTTTTTTAAATATAAAAAAACAACTTTGTTTTTACATTTAAAAAGATATTTTTTTGTAAGACCTTGAACATAGAGCTGCAATTAGTTTTTCATTGTAAGAAACGAAATGCCGTCATACCTCTTTGATATTATTTTATTTTTATTTTGAGTTTCTAATAAAATTGATTGAAAAATAAATAAAACTTGGTTGAAATTGTAGAAAAATTACCGAAAGAAAATTATGTAATAAAGAAACATTTTTTACATTTTTGTTAAAATTTTCTTAAAGCTGGCTGAATAAAGATAAAACAAGTAAAAACAAAAACCAAACTTTGATGGTGCAACCAACAAGAAGCCTGTAGATGTTTCTTATTACTAACTTAAACATAGATTCATTTATACAGACATCAATTTTATAAACTAAAAGTTAGTGTGTCGTTGGTGGTTGTGTTGCATTTGTAACCATAACAGGCGTTGTCTGTGCTGCAATTGCGGCAGTTTTCTGTTGTTTCTGTGTTTTTTCATTTCAATTTAAAGTGTTGTGATTTTCGTTTAATATAGAGATACAATAAAACCAGGCGTGTACGCAATACAAAACACATAACTTTACTGGCATCTAGATACTTTATTTAATTTATAAGAAATTCATTCATTCATTCATCTAGTATGTCGCTCACTCAGTTAGCTACTCATTCAATACTAGATTCACATGTTTTAGTTTGAAAGTGAATGGCTAGCTCGAATTTCAAAAACTGAAAATAAACAAATAAAAAACAAAAACTACTTTTTCTACTTTTACACTGGCACTAAGTGGCCACGTAAAGCCATGATATAAATTGTTGGCCGAAAACTGCAAATGTTATAGATTTTTTTGCGCATAATTGAAATACGATCAGGCGATTATACATTCACTCAAACATATTATATGATATGCAAAATACAAGTAATCAAAATACGAGTAATAATGTAAAAAAATATATACATTTTTAATAAAAAACACTTCAGCGTGCGTTATTTTGAATCAGCTCAGCATGTTGCTTAAGTCTTTTGTTTTTTTTTTGATTTAGTAAATAAAAAAAAAACGCAATACTTCTTACAATTGTTAATGGAATGGGGTGTATGAAATTGAAATACTGAAAAATCGCAGTATTGCGATTGTTTGATACTTTATTGTATTCATATAAATATAATAATAAACTGATTGATATTTTTCCATTTTCAGCCTATATTTTCTTTGTTTTGTGAATGATAATAATGATATAGTTATCAGATCCTTTTTTTAACTAATGAAAGTCTATAACAAATATTTTCAAATAGTGATTAATTTTTATTTCAGTTTTAGAAATAAAGAATGACCTACTTTTTACAAGGCTTAAAGTAATCTTGATTGTAGTTTAATTTATATTATTAATTTTTTTAATAAATAAACTTCTTTTTAAGTGTCAAAGTTGTATACACTTATAGATTTATTTATGCAATAATTTATTTAACGTGAACGAGCCTATACGAAAAAGATTAAAATAATTAATAGCAGAACTTAGTAATAATCTAATTTTATTTATATCAAACTGATTTTACAGTTCCGTACCCAAAGGGCGAAAACGTAACCCTATTGTTTTCGCTACAATGTCTGTCTGGGCTATGAAATTCTTTTAGGAGTTGTAGCTAAGGGATGAAGCTTTAAAAATCTGTTTATTCGTTCAATTCGTGCTTTGTATTCGTAGGAATTTTACAATAGTTCATAAATATGGTTTCAAAATTGCGCATGTTTGGATTGGGCTGAAGGAACAACGGTTACAATTTTTGAAAAAATTTTTTTATTTTATTTTATTTGCATTGGCTATAGGGTGCCTTTAAAATAGTTAAAAAAATGCTATTATCGAAGTAAGTTAAATTTATAGAAGCGAAAACGCTATATTAGCTTTTTTTAACGAACCAAGTTGTCAGCACAAAACTTAATGATATTTTATTAAAAATGCAGCCAATGTCCAAAAATAACAATCTGATCATAAATAAGTTTTTCACGTCAAAAATACTAAGTTAAGGTTGTCCAAAAATTAAAATAAAAATATTTTAAGACGATTTTTCCCCAAAGTAATAAAGATAACCCTTCGGCTTCTGGGTATGCCGAACATCTCCAATTCCGAAAATACCACAATCACTTAATGTACACAGAAGACATTTTTGCTCACCAATTAAAGGCTTTAATTAAAGTTCAATTGATTTTTGAATTTAATTTTAAAACAGAACAAGAATATTTCCTAATTGTGCAAATAATTGAATCAATTAATTATTTAATTAAATTTTAATCTGAAACTAATTAAAACCTTTAAAAATATTTTTTTCTATGTAGAAGAGTTTTTGTTTTGATTCAAAAATTTAAAATAAAAGTAAAGAATAAAACAAATTTATATTTTATGGTCCCAGGCCGAAGTGTCCTACATTTCGCACAAGATCATTCAAATTAGACGGTTTTAAGAAGAATAGGGCAGTAACCAGAGTCATCAGAGAAACAAATCTTTAACTTTTAGCACTTCATCTCTGGTAGGATGTACTAATGCATCATTGAGATATATTATTTCATTCTTATATTTTCTCATAAATCCTTCCTTTGCCGCCATACAAAAGTATCAATAACTTTCATGATTTTGAGGTTCACATCAAATCATTGGTATAATAAATGGCATGATTTTTTATAACAAAATTTGTTTCTTTCATCGATAGAGTTTATCGTTAAAGTTTGGTTAGATTAATTAATTAGGGAAGTGGTTGTTTGCCGTTGCGCCACAAATGTAGCGTCCAGAGTCTACTTACGGATCCACAAACCTTAAGTTAAAACAGAGATTCTATCCCATCGCTGGGTTAATTAAATACAATCACCCCTATTCTATTCGGCGTCGTCAACATAATACTACGACATTTTGTGGTATTTCCTTTGTCGACATCAACATTTATCGATGACTGTTTATTTGTATTTTGTAAGAAAATTTGACGTCGAAATTTTGTCGTGTCAACGCCTATTTTTCGCCTTGGTTTTTATAAACGAATGAAGAGCCACAAAATTCAAAATGGAAAATATTTCAGTAACAAGTTTAAAAGTTAGTTTAAGAAATGGATATTATATAAATTAACAAAAGTTTGACTACAGGTCTAGTGGGGCTAGAAATTTAGGGTAAACTCAGATATATTTATTCACTTAGTTGTGAATAAAATCAAGATTTCATCAAAATCAAGGCAAAAATCGATTCATTTGTAATAGCTGTGCCCGTCACTTCCTGGGTACGATTTTAAGACTCTTACTTTTATTGTTTAGATATAGGTACCCATCCCTGGATACAATTCTATAATTTATAAGAAGTAGAGTTCTGTAAATAGTGCTGTCAAGTTTGCAGTACATTTAAATTGCTAAAATTGCGTACTCTTACTACTTTTGATCTGAATTATTATTTTCTCTTGGAAATGAATAAAAATTCCAAGGTACCTCCTCACAATATTGTAATAAAATTCATCTAGTAGTTTTTACGTAATGCGAACACAGACAAACGAATTGACAGACAGATATTGCTGTTTTTCGATTACTAACTGCCGCAGCAACATCATTTTCAAAAAATATTTCATGTATAGAAGTGGTCATCTTACAGTTTTATTATATTTTATTAAATTTTTAATTTTTTTTTTTTAAATTTTCAAAACGTCTTTTTTTATTTTTGCATGAAAATTTTTTGGTGTTAGAAAAAAAGAAGACGATTTAATAAAAAGTTTTTGTCTTTAGATTTGTATGAAGAAGGCCGAAATACTTCAAAAGGGATGCAGATTTTTTTTTTTTAACTTTTGTATTCATATATTTTGCACATAATATCTGACCGTGGGACAGAAAAGTTGTTCTGGTGCACACGGCCGCAACCTAGTGCACATGTAATGAGGTATCGAATTGTAGGGCAGGGTTCGGACTACAAAATGGTTCAAGACTATTTTGAACATGATTTCATGGATAGGAATTATGCGCTATTAAGTAGGAAATTTTAGCGCAATATAGAACTTCTTTTAAAAAAGTTCAAACATTTCTGAAAACACACAAAAAGTTAATTGTTTGCAACAAAATCTCTAAAAAAAAGTCATTTAAAAATTAATATTTTCTAAATTTTTTTTTTAATTTTAGAAAATACCGATAAAGTGTATTTTGGATCACCTTGTTCGCAGTGATATAGTTGAAATTACTTTGAAATGAGTAATATCTTTGTAATCGGTAACCATAAAAAAAGTTTTGGCCGCCTTTTCAAAATATTTGCCACAGTGCGAATCCAAATAGAATAAAGCTAAATATAGTTAATTTAGCTCTGTAAATCATTTCCGTCTGTCTGACTGTCTGTACTGCCTTTCTTTTGTTTTCGCATCACGTAAAAACTACTAGATGGATTTTAACACAATTTTGTGAGGAGGTACCTTTGCATCCTGACTCCAATAGAGGGTACTTTTTTTTTCGCAAAAATATCTTCTTTCCAAAAGAAAGTGGTGAAAAAGCAATGCAAGTGCGCAGTTATTTTAGTAGCAAAGTAAATACACAAATTATAACTGAAGCACTAACCACTAACAGATGTTGTTCCCACGACCATTGGATCTTCGCTCTGGAACGACCCGGGTCACACTCGGCCAAAGAAATTTCAACTCAGCAACAGCTGTACCAACCGAAGGTTTTTTCCTCAGAGCTGTTACAACAACAGATGGCGCTGTTTTATAAAGTAAATAAATACATAACCATAACTGGAGCATATTTTAAGGCGGCACTAAAAAGTAAGGGTTTATGGTGTGGATTGCTTTCAAAGTAAAATCGAACAAAATATTGCAAGGATGCTCACGAAGTGTCGGTCACTAGCTAGTTAACAATAAAATAATTTGATACAATACAAAATTTAATAAATATATAGACATCAATGCAAATGCACCAATACATGTTCATTTTTAGCATTTCCCTTGTTGGCGACGCCTGGTTTAAAGTATAAAATATATCACGTTGGACTCGAGAAAAGCCTTTTAAATGATACATACACCCAGCCAAATCTAACAACATTCATTATTATAATCTCTCTAAAGTAGCTGTTAAGCCCCTTAAAATAGTTAATATAATTTTGATAACTAAATAAAGTACGAGTATGTTTTATTAAAAATAAAAATTAAAAAATATTCATTTAAAAAAATTAATAAATGAATCTGACTTCAACAACGACTTGAAGATATTTTTAATGCGATAAAAATACGTTTATTACTTTATTTTTATATTAAATCGTATAAGAGATTTAATTGAAAAAAAAAATAAGTAGTAAACTTATTTAGTTTAGTTTGTTTTATTTTTTGAAGCAGTTAAAGCATTTACAAAAATCAAATTTAACACTTCGATGATTTCTTAACAAGTTGTTCAATTAAATTAATTATTTAATGAGAAAAATATTAGCAGTTCAAACGCATTTTTTAAGTTGTTTTATTAATTCAACTGGTTTAATTAATTGAAGCAGAAACTTTATAATTATTGTTTTTATTGTTATTGTGATAAATGTTGAGAGATGAAACTAATATATTTTGTAAAATATTTATTAAAGGAATGAGATAAAAAAAATAAAACATGTTTAACAGCTAATTGCAATTGTTTATGGTTCAATCTTGTGTTAGAGATTGCTATTCGCTTATTTAATGTTGTTTTGTTTTAATAAAAATAACTTTTAAACAAAACATTTCTGTAACCTTGACATATGCCAATGAAAAGGTTTTCTTATTTAACACGAGCTTACGATGCTATTGTTCTTTTTTTTGCATTTCATTCAGAAACTAATTACAAAATTATAGGAACTAGGTGTGGGTTCTCGCCTGAGAACCAGTAGTAGTGTAGATATGACTCACAGGTAATTGAGATAAAAATGTTAATAATTTGTTTAAGAATATGTAAAGTTTAAATAAAAACACTGTTAGAAATATTCATCATAACGCTGATGTTATTTAAATTTAATACTATGACAAATGTCTTCGTGACACTTGCCATGCTAGTGATATTAACCCTTAACCCCAGTAGACATAAAATGATAAACATTAGCACTAACATTATGTTTAACATTAACAGTGCAGGCTGCTTATGTTAATGTTAATAATAAAAACTCTTCTATAACATGGCAATGCTGTTATTGTTGCATTTTAGTTTGACAGTATTATTTTCAAATAGTGCCATCTGTTGCTCAACCATACTGCTAATGTCTGCTGTGCAATAAATATTTAAACAACATGGTTGAGGAACAGAAATTGACATAAACACGTATTCGCCACCTATAACAACATGCACAAATGAATTCCGTTGCTCTGCCGAGCGTCATTTTAATGTTTTGTTCAAATTTATGGCTAGTGAAGACGGCCATTTTTTTTATCAATGGCATGACACAGACAGCAAACAAATGACAAATAGATATCAATTTTCTCACAAAAAGTTATCAATGTCATAATCATCTTTTGTAATTTAATGGCAGGTTGCAAGGAACACTCAGGCAATTACTGCCTACTTATTAGTTACAATCAAAGGCCCTGATGCTCACAAGATCAATGGGAACTAATATATATTTATATATAATTGCTTTACTTTCCCTGGAAAGGAATAGAGCAGAGAAGACAGGCCTTGATACATTTTACTTTTTATAACAACTCTACAATTTAGTGCTGGCAAAGTATTGAGTAGTGGGTACCGAGTACTCAATACTGGATAATTTTTTTGGGTACTCAATACACAAAAGTAGTTATTCGATACTTTTACGATAGTATTTTTAGAAATAAATTTATTAAATTTATTAAAATATTTGACCACTACGACGATAAATTTCCTCTGCTATTATGTAAAGGGAATTATTGAGTACTATTGAGTACCCAATTAAAAAGCATTGAGTGGTATCTAGTAATTAAAAGTAGTATAAATTGCCAGCACTACTACAATTGCAAGTTATTTTATGATTAGAACAATGTTGCAGCAAAGGTTATTAAGTAGGCGAAGCTAATTTAGCCATTTTAAGTACACCATTTTGCATCCACTAGTCGCAGACTTCATGAATCCGCGTTAGTGAGCTCGAGAAATATAGGACACACAAAACTCCTGCACGAGGTCAGGCTTAGCGGCATTAGTAATAGCGGATTGGGGTATTAGTAGTAATACTGAATATGTTACGATCTGACAATCTGTAGGAAGCGGTTGCGGTTGCGGTTTTTATGGATGTTTCCAGTGTGAATGTGGGCACCGGTGCGAGATTTTACATTCTAGGATCTAGTATATATGGTTAGTATATGCTCCCAGATGAATGCAGTGATCCAGGCAGAGTTATTCGCGGTCCTGAAACCACGTATTAGACGGGGAGGAAATCACTCTGTAAGTTTTTTTTTAAAGAGAAGTAACACTCAGGCAATTAATTGCCAAAATTAATTGTGTTACTTTCTTTGGAAAGGGATAGTAGTAGAACAATATTGCAGGGTCTCTGGTGTTATTTTAGGCGAATTAGTTTTGAAGCTACATAGCCAATTTATTAATTATTTTACTTCTCCGGCGATTTAGTGCTATGTGGTAATACCGATGAAGGAGGGCGCTGTGATATGCATTATTACAAAGAGAAATTAATACATATCAGAAAAATTGATATTGCCACGGTTGAGTATTGAACTCGTGACCATTGCTTAGTAGTCAACGTGCTAACCACTTAAGCTACAGCACCCTCAAACAAGCGGTGTTTAAACCTTTGACACAGCGTTAAATTATTGCTGGTAAGCGAATGCAAGTATAGAGTTAGATTGTATTGTATTGCGGGTCATTGTAATATTAAGAACAACGGAATTGCCGATTACCTTGCAGAATGCGACTCGGAGAAGATTCATTCAGAGTGAGTAAGATCGGTGAAGCAAAACAATAATCACTACTATAGGGTTCTATCTAATTGGAAAGAAGAAAGAGTTAATTAGTTCTGGGTGGCAAGGGGAGATTTCAGAGTCCCGCGGACCATTTAACAAAAACTAAACTGCTTCTGGGTTTGAATAGTTTTAATAGTCGTTGTAGGTGTGATCACTGGCCATCGCGTCATTGGGAGAAGAACCAGTTAACGCTACATCCGACTTCTGTAGTTGTGCGAAGACGAAGAGGAGTTCGAAAATGTCCAGCATATTATGTAGCAATGTTCGATATTACAAAGCCGCAGGCTTAGTTGGCTACGCAAAAGGCTTCACGATGGACTAATCGACATCGTTCGATGTATTCTGATGGCATTGTCTTCATCAGTGGCAACAAATGGGCTTAACTTTGTTTTAATACGTGAAAATTACATAACTATCGGAATATTCATTCATTTTTAGCATTTAGCGGTCATAGTAATAAACACCGTTAAAAATTGCGGTTCCAGAGATAGAAGGCGCTGACAGGCGTTTAGACATTGAGGCGAAAACAAGAGAGTTACGCTGTTTTATCCTTTATATACGGAACCCTTAAAAGTATGTACATTTCGAGAAAGGCTTCTTGGGATAATTTTTGTTTAAAGTTACAAAAATGAATTTATTTAAATAATTTCTGCTTTCTTAATTTTTTTCCATGTTAAATTTACATGTCAACTTCCGCATATAAATACGAATAAGTAAACAATACAAATTTGGAGTGCAGGTAGGAAAGTCTGTGTCTTTCTGTTTCTCTTTTCTATTAAAACAGAAGAGTGACAAGAAAGCTTGGCTAGTTTTAACACATGCAAATGGAGAAACACACAAAAAAACAACCCATTCACAAAATATTTAGTAGCAGAAGGCTATTTAGTATTCGGCACAGTCAAAAACAACTATTTTACTTATTTTTAATTGTGTTTTTTTTGTAACTTATACACCAAACTGTTATAAGACTCACTGTTATTTGACACACTAGAATACAAATTTTTTTAAAGGCGATTATAGCAGAGAAAACTGTTCGTTTAAAATCTGAGCCCATTATGTACTTGAACATTATTGTTTGTTGATACGTAAAGAATTGTTTGTTTAATTTTAAAAATAATTTTTATGTACTAAAATATAAAAAAAAATTTTATTTTATTTTATTCCATTTCATTCATAAACATTTTGAAATGTGTTTCTTTTTGTACTTAAAAAAACTTTTTGAAACCTTAATAATACTGGAACGACTGTCAATTCAGCACAGAAGAAAAGTTTTACCCAAATATTATGTAAAAAAAAATATATATTAACGTTACATTTTTTTACGTTATGTGACCGTGCCCAGAGAATGAGACCTAAGCATAGGCTTAGCGATTTTTTTTTAAATTGGGCTGGAGTATCGAATAGAAGTGGACCCGGACCCCGCCCAAGCCGAGTTCGTGTCGTATTTTTTTTCATTTTTCAAGTCGAGTACATAAAAAAACCAGAATATTTCTAAATTCTTCAAAATTTTTTACCAATTTTTTTTGTTGGGTTAATATGTATTGAAAAATCGAATGGAAGTAGACAGTAGATTCATAATAGGACTGTTAACAACATTTACACTCGTAAAGAACGGAAAAATTTTAAACTTTAAACGGCTCTCCTGTAAAAGTTACTCCTTTACCCTTAAGTCCCTTTCCCGGTTACTTATATATAATATATGGAATCAAGGTTAATATAAATGAAATTGAAACCAAACTAGTTTATTGTTAGAAACTCTACCCTCTGCTTAGATCTCAATATTTCATTGTACAATACGATCCTCGAAAAAATAGTTGTGGGGAGCTCTGCCTTAGTTTCAAAATTGTAAAAAATGTATAGGCGCAAAAATAAAATTTTAGAATAATTACAGGCGCTCCCTGGAATGTTAAAAACTCTAACATACACAAAGACCTTAATGTTACATTGGTTGAAGCATAAACCGCTAAAAATGCGTCAAAGTATTTAAAGTGACTGTGGCTACATTTGATTAAAAAAGGGAGATGTTGGCTTTTTTGGCCGAACACCAGAGAGAGAGAGAGAGAGAGAGAGAGAGAGAGAGAGAGAGATGAATCCAAAATGATCACATCAACCAATAAAATACAATTTTGCACAGCTCTGGTACCCGGAGATGGGTACCTCTATATAAAGTAAGTATATACACCATATCTTCAGCACTATAAAAGTGGTGTGGATTAGTTTTTAAGCATAAAGCGAATTTGAACAAAATATTGTCAGCACGCTGACGACGTCGATGTCTATAATAAAGCAGCCTTTAAAGGTTGGTAATATTTCGCTTTACAATAATCTTGAACTTGTTTCCTATCGAATCTTGTTTTATCACCAACAAGATCAGATTTTCCATCGACATCCTTTTGTTGATCTTAGCAGATTGATCCTATAATTGTTAGTGTACCACTTTGGTTTTTCTTTAAATTTCTTTCTATGCTATAGTGTTCTTAAAAATTATTTCAAGGCTTAACAATTGCTGTTTCCTATCATCTAATTTGACATCGCTTGTTATACAAATAATTTGTGACAATCTTTTTTTACCGCCTGTGTCTATATTTAAACTAATGACAAATAGAATGATAGACTTTCCAAGTTGTTTCGCTCAACAAACGTCCATGGCGTCCGAATTTTAAAAGAACACTTCTTTACCTTAAATATTAAATTAATATAAAATATTTAGGGCGATAAAAAAAGTATTTGATTAAAAGAAATTTTGCGCTTAGCAGAGTATAATAAATCGGCCAAGTGCGAATTGATTTACATACGAAGGGTTTCGTATCACCTTACAATACATAAATTTACATTAAGAATTCCATAATTTTCTTTTTGGTTTTCTAGCACTTATTTCCTTATAAAGTTAAAAGAAAACAAAAATAAAATCAAAATAACAAAGCACACGCCACTCTTATTGATATTTTATTCTCTTGTGTTTAAATTATTCAGTGCAAATGCAACATATTTGTAATTATTGATTACAATTTCACATATTATGCATACATACATACATTCATACATACATAGATATTTATAAGGCATATGATAGTGTGTCATGGTTCCCTTATATCAGTATTTCTTATATTTATTTCATTTAATTAGTCTCCAATTCTCCAATCTTCCCTCCACCCCCCATTTCGTATTTTTCTATATAACTGTCTGTGTTAAACTTTCAAACCTATTTACTCAGACGCAGATGACAGCAGCATTTATCATTTGTATTGATTCAATAATAGGTGATCTAGTCAATAATAGGTGACCATCTCTGGATGAGGTCATAGGAATAGAGTCGATTTAACTTTACTCGTAAGACCCAATGTTGTAGGCTTATGTACGTACAGAACTGCGACCGAAAATAATATTTATTTCTACTTAAGATTTTTGCTTGTTTCAGAACCACTTGAAGTCCTTGATATGAAAATTCAGGGGCCGTATCGAATAATATTTCGTTACGAGTCGAATAAGCTAATTATGCCATTCGCCATGTATCGAAACGTTATTTATATCAAATTGTAATAGATTAATAATAAGCCAACAAGTGAACAAGAAAATACGGTTTAAAAACACTTCCTTTCGAATGAAATTACGATACTTTTTATTCAATATCGAATGCCATCATATCAAAATGAAAAATTACGAGAGATTTTACTCGGTGATTAGAGCTCCAGTTCGAGCTCCAGTTCGAGCTACGATGTACTAAACCCCTGCTTTTTCAACACGATGTAAGAGATTCTTCAAACCATTTTATCCCCTTACAGTTTATACTCCATATATACATATTTATATTTGACCAGGAACTCTATGTATGGATTGGTGCTCAAAATCTGTTGTGTATATGAGAGTTCAAATATGCGTTTCAGTAACAGTGGGGCATTTAACTCTATTAACTTACTGAAGCATCGATGTAATATGAAGCATCGGCATAATGTGTTTTATTGCGTTTTATTGCTATTACAATGGAATGTACTCTAATTAAATCGATATTAGCATGCTTTTCTTAATCAGAGTACAGCACAACGCATTGCACCGTGAATTTTACTCGATCACTTTGCACAAGGAAACAAAAATCATAGTTGAGGTATCTATAATCTACTACCAAAATATTATGATTGATGTCTAACTTAAATTAAACACTGCAATATATAACCATAATTATATAATGTGACCATAATGATAATAAAATTATGTTAATAAAATCATATTGTAATGATTGAAAAAAACAGCTAATCCAAAACTTGTCAAAACAAAAATATTTTTATATGAATTTTATTTGAACTATTTTTGAATTAATAAATTAATTATTTTAGGCTTAAGTTCTTAAGTTCTTTTCAAATAAAAGAAAAATATATAAAAGAGAATTAAAATAAAAGAAAAATGTTTGCTTGGTAGTATAATATGAAAAATAAATAGCGTTTACAAGTGTAAAACAATTTCCAAAAAAGCTCTATCTTCTATGAAATATAATGTAAAATTAAAATTTCTCAGATTCTATTTCTTTGATAAGTTTGTTTAAATAGAAAATTAATAACAATTGAAACTACCGGGTAGATTGATACAAAGAGTACTGATGACGGACGTAGCTGTCTAGAAAATGCATTCGCTTTGCTGGTATCTAATTTTTCTTTATCTCTTTATAATTAAGAACTTAAGCCTAAAATAATTAATTTATTAATTCAAAAATATTTTTGAAACCAAAACATTATTTGTAGTTTATGGCAACTTGACTTTCAATGGGTGATGTGCTACAAACAGTCTTTATTCTTGAATTTAGTGATTTCAGACTGCCGACTGCTAACTATCGGCCTTCTTTCTCATCCCTACGTCCCTAGTAATTGCAAGCATTTATGCAAGGCTTAGTTTTTCCATTGCATCCACATTTAACAACTTTCTGCCGTCGTCCTTCATCTTGGCTAGATGATAGTTAAAGTTTTCATGACCTGTCACTAACGCAGTTATCCAGCTTAAGGTGCTTGTATTATATCTAAGCATCTTGTATTATATCTAAGCACCTTGAGCACCTTGAGCACCATTCGAGCCTGTTTTTGAAAGTCTTGTAGATGGCCTCATTACTTCTTCCAAGGCCTTCTAGTCGTATTCCATACTAATAATATTTTAACACAGATTGTGTGGTGTGGTGTGCTAGTCTTTTAATCCGGGGTTGTGGGTTCGATTCCCACCAAAGACTGGAAATTTTCACTACAAGTTGGCAGGAAGACCAAGAACGAGCTGGGATATAAATTGGGTTTCTACAAATGGTTAACTGCACGAATTCTCAAGTATTATCTGACCAAGTTAAATATCGCGGTAAGAGGATACATGCAGATTGTGCTTGGAAAAAGGCTAACAGAAATAAGGCTTTGGACCACGGGTAGACACATATTATATGGAAATGCTGTGGAGACTAGCTTTAAGCAAATGTTAGCTATTACCATAGACTCTTTGATGAGGAAGAATGTCGATATCTATCAGTCGCTAGTCTACAATCACTACAGTCAAGAGTAAAAGAGTAATGACTGCACGAGACTTAATGAAAGTAAGATATTCGTAAATTTCCATTCGGATTCCAGAAATCATTAAAGAACGAATGGGGTCGAAAAGGGATCCATGAAGTTTGTGGTCTGCTTCGGTATCCCTCCGCAAAAAAAAAACAAAAATTGTTATTGCGGAGCAGGCAGGAAGGCCATCACTTTAATGCCTTTTAGATGCTTTCTTAAAAAAAAATATGCTGACAAGATTATTGCTTATCTAATTTTAATAAAAATTTTAAGTTTATTTTTAATTTCAATATTTAAATTTCTTCTTCATTTATTTGGGAATCGAACCCGCAACCATTGGACTGATCGAGCTATCAATCTGTCTATCAAGGCATTTAAATGGCAAGCAGCACTCAATTAGATAAAGTGTAATGAATGAACCATGATGATCTTTTTCAGATTGTACGTCACGTAATGAAAGGTAAATTTTTTGCTCCCTATGAAACAAAAACTATATAGTGCGGATGTTGCATTTGATTATTTGAGAAAAGTGATTTTTTGTAATCAAATTAGTCGTATAAAAAATGGTTCTCGGGTCAAAGAAAAGACAAAGACAGTCAGTGAACTAAGAGAATTGTATTCGACACAGACAAGCAGCAAAGTCAAGATTTTCTCTAGACACAGAGAATAATTTTAATCAATAGTATTAGGCGAATATAACATTTCAGTTGACTATAATCATAGAATATAAAAGGGGGTCGATAAAGACCTATTCGATATTCCTACATTAGTAATAATTAGGCGAGGTTGTAATAAGTTCCATGATAGATTCAAAAATACTATAGTTAGTAACACAGAAAAAAATATTTTCACCAATTAAAGGTTCCAGTTAAGAATTTAATTAAAAATTTAATTGCGTTAATTAATTTTTTAATTGATTCAATTAATAGTTTAATTATGTCAATTAATTGTTTAATTGATTCAGTTAATTCTTTAATTGATTCAATTAATAGTTTAATTAATGAAATTAATTGTTTAAATAATTCAATAAATTTTTTAAATGATTCAATTAATTTTTTAATTAGGTATTTTTTTTTTTGTTCTGTTTTAAACAAATATATCTTTGAATCAATTAAAAGATAAATTGAAGTTCTTTAGTTTAAAACTTATTAAAACCTTTAATTGGTGAAAAAAAAAATTTTCCGTGAAAGTAAAAAATATTTCTTTTAAATTACTCTGCCACATTATTGCAATTTTTATTATTAATCCTTTATGGTTGATATTGCTAGATTTGCAATTATTGTTCTTTTTTATCAAAACCCTTTTTCTCTTCCCTAAAAAAAGCTTCGAAGAACTATTACTGCTGAAAATAAGAATTTGAAAACTTTAGAGACTTTTAGAGAGATCTCAAGCTTGGTAGAATTAGCTAAGGCAACTATATCAAGTTTAAATGACACCATGTAAATACCCTTGCTGGATAGGACACTTTTAAAACTGCCTCCGTCATAATAGTATTTTAGATATTTAAAAAAAAGCAAATTTCGATAAAATAATATAGAAAATAAATTTGAATGCAAAGAGTTTAAAACACCTTTGAAATATATAAAGAAATCCTTTTTATTCCACAAAAAAAGAAGTTTTGTTTTATATACTCGTGCATATGTAAACGAGAAATCTGCCATACTACTATATGCTATACAAAATAACAGAAGGGAAGTAGGAATGTGTAGTTGACATTTAAGATGGTAGAGTCAAGGCCATCTGAAACGCCTTGTATGGAAGGAAAGGAAATATTTTCTGAGAGTATGTATATCGAATTTAAAAAAAAAATAGAAAAATTACTCCCCCTCTCCACGTTCCGATAAACAACTTTTCTAGATCCAGAAAAATGCAGTGTTTAATGACTCTTGCTCATTCCCCAAGGTGATGGCCTAATAAAAAAAAAAGATTTTTTTTCTATTCAGTTTTGAATGGACAAAATTATATTCAAAACTTTAACCCTTTTCTGGAAGCTCAAATCCAAATTGAATTATAAACATGTTATCTTTAATTTAATTATGTGACTTACTCATAAACTCATAAGACTTAAAACTTTAAGAATAAGTTGCTTATACATAGGAACAAATAGATGGAGGGCAGATATCGTTTGATCATCTCACAAAGTGAATAAAATATTGAATTCATTTTATTCTAAATTTTTTACAAAATCAGTGATAGTGTTTTTTGTTGTTGTTGCTAATTTAAGATTCTCATTCAGTGATTATGCCACCTCTGCTTAACAGTTCATTGTTGTATTCAATTGTAACCAATACATTCAATTAAAATTCAATTAAAATTTAATTTATATATTTTTTTATTTTATTGTGTCTGTTATTTATATCCGGAATAAGAATAAATTGTTAGATTTTTTGTTTACATTCTACAAACATGTCTAGTGGCATAAAACAATTATTTGATATCAAAGAAAAAAAAAAAATAAAAAACGAAAGACTTAAGACACATAAACACGCGATTTTTTGATAAAGAATAAACAGCCCACGTAGTTAATGGAATTATCACAGACGCTATAAAAGCCAATAAAAAACGGTATTAACACACTATTGATTGATGCAAACACCAACTCTCAGCCACAAAAAAAAAACTACAAAATTGACAAAAGCACAACAATAAAGACGAGACTAATAACACTTCAGTAAAAATTGCAGAAAAAGAAATAATAAAGTTAAACACTAGAAAATTTGTAAGAAAAAATATATGTACTTGAATGAAGAAGATGTAGCAGTTCTAAATTAATACTCATGCAAGGCTTTTAGTTTTAGTTTTAAGCCAAAAGACTCCCACAAATAAAATGAAAAAAAAAATACAAAACCAAAGAAAAACACTCCGTTGATAAACATGAATTGTTTAGACAAAGACTTGATATTTTTACGGACTGTTTTCTGTTGAGTCTGTTGCTTTAACTTTAATTGCAAGATAAAATAACAACTACAGCAACTTAAACAAACAGATGTTAAATAAACTTAATTTGTATACGAGTACATTTCAAAACTTTTAATTTTATAAAGATCATTTTGAGCCCTTAAGCTTTTCGAAAAGGCAAAATTAAATGACACAGCTTTATTTCAAGCACCTTAAGAATGAATTGCAAAACTTTAATTATACACAAATAGGAATTATTTTTAAGTCTTTTTTATTATTTTTCCAAATGATATATTATGATAAATCGTTCAAATCCAAAAAAATCAAAACTTACTGCATTTTATTAATTTTTTTTTTTATAAAGTTTATCCACAACAATCCACAATTGAAGCAAGAAGTAAGAAAAAATCCCTTTTTCTTCTTTTTTTTTTGGTGTATGAACCAGGTTTAACAAATATTTTTTATTAAACTTTTTGTTTTAATTTTCACGTTTTTATTTGTTAATTATAATAATTTTTATACTTAATTATATAATAATTTTAGTAATCTTTTTCTTAACCACTGCACTTTTTTTAATCGTTTTTTTTTCTTCCAAAGTATTTAATTTTTTAAAATTATTTTATTTTTGATATTTAACTATTGATGTCTGCTCTTTAAATGATTCGCTTTTAATATAACTTTTTGTATTTTATACCACAAAAAAGATTTTTTTTTAATGCAAAACTTCCAAAATAACAACGTTCAAAGAAACAAACAACCACTCACACACACACACATACACACACCATACCACAGTTAAGAAAAACTTCTCCAAGAAAAGCGTTTGTTGGCCTAAACAATGTTTTACTCACCAGTTTAAAATGTTGTTAACAAAATCAGCTAGCAATGTCCAATTTTACTCATTGAGTGCATTTGTTTAGTAATTCAGCTCTTACTCTTTTGCTCTCTGCATTTGCTGAATAAAAATGGAGTAATCTGCTACACGAAAAGCGCTTAAAGAGTAAGAGTAGATTTTAAGAATGAGTGATTTTTTGGTAGGTGTATTAAACTTATTTTTAATACAGAGTAAAAATAAATAAAAAATAAGTTTTTTTTATAATTTTTAATTCTGAGTTTAAGTATAACACAGTTCTGTATTTAATAAAAATATGTTTTCAATATTTTGATGGGTCCTAGTAAATATGAATTCCTTAAAAAACATACATATTTCTACATAACTTGAGAACTATCTTTCCGATATTGGTTAAAAAGAAAATACTAGAAGATGCGAAACAAATTATTATAAGACGTGGATTGACAATGATGTCCTCACATCAAAAGCACTTTTTAATTGAGGAGCATAAGACTTATTGTTTCGGAGCACCATTAAACATAATTTATTTCTTTGGAATTCTCACTTCTTCACTATAGAAAGGTATAGGTAGCGTTGCAGATCCGAGAGTTGGCTAAAATTATCATACCCTGGCTCTTTGCAATTTTACCTCTGCCATTTTTATTTTTATGAACCAAAAAATAAAATAAAGCGCAAAATATGTTTGTTTGTTTGTTGGAAAGCTATAGCTGCCTAAATCAGTGAACCGATCTTAGTGGAATTTTCTCAGTCTGTTACCAGATATGCGGTGAGTCAAATGGGTATATAATTCATTCGTCATAGTGAAACACTCAGAGTCTCTGATAGGAATCGAACCCACAACACCCATAATGATATACTAGCTCACCAGGGCACCCGATAAGTTGGTTTTTTTTTTATTAACAATTAAATTTAATAATCAGCCTTATTGTGTAAGGCGTTGTCGTTTTACGTCAGCTAGCATAGTCGATAGCGTTTTTTAATTTTTTCCGTACCATGTAAAAAAAAAAACGCCTAAGAAATTTTTTGTAATAGAACAAATTCAAATTTAATAAAATTGTTATATTTTATTTTTTTAAATTCAAGTTTATTCTTCAATTTCCTATTTCCTTAATTGATACAAGGAAATTATAAATTTTTTTTATCTTAATTTTACACATTTTGAACGTTTCTTCTTCTATTTTGAATCTTTTTCTATTATACCTTTCTTTAAATGAGAGCTTCACCTTGCTAATAACTTCATATAGACCATGAGTTGCTTGGAGCGTAAATATGTACATATGTCATATTTAGTGTTCAGCAGATTGCACTTTTTGCGGATATTTCGAAGTATGTATGTAGATTAAATAACATTTTCGTTGCGAATTACTAAAATCCAGCCTAATATGTTTAAGAAATTAATTTTAATAAAGCAAATCTAATTAGCGATGTACGTAGCTCAAATATCAAAAAAAAAAAAAAAAAAATTGCCTGCACAATTGCCTATAGAATCTTAACCAAATCTCCGCATTTTTCACTCAAAATAGGCAAGAACGCCATACACGGTACGGAAAATTCTAGTAGATTTTCATTTTGAGTCGTATTTTTGGCGTTATTGACTTATACAGTACGCATTTTTCAAAACGCCTGGTTTTTTATACGACAACGCCTTACACAATAAGGCTGAATGTTTTAAAGAATTCGATACCCAACTAAATATGGAATATGGGATCCATCGATAGTTTGCCAACTCTGGGTGTAAGATGTAGAGTTTTGGAATTTTACACCAGCCAATTTTGCATTGTGAAGCAACAAATTGGCTGAGTATAAACAGAAGCAAAGCGTTGAGCAGCGGAGCAGTACGCGGCTGAGCGGCGAGTTTGAGCAGTAAGTGGCTTGTTAGTGAGCGGCATTTTTGAGCGGCTGGTTGTTAAAGTGTCATTGCCAAGATATTTTTTTTTAATTTTTGCGTGAAAATCATATCTATAAGAAGTTAATGTGTTTAAGGAAAAGAATTGGTGTTCAACATATAAATCGAGCAAAACGGCGAAATAAACCTTTTATACAAATTTGATCAGTTATTTATATCGAACTTTCGATTTCTGGCATTTCTTGGTTTTTTTTTATAATTTCGTAATTGTTGAGTATTCTTGTTTCTTTATTTGGTTATTTCCGGTGTTATATTTTCGGTTTAATTTTTATTGTGTTTTATTACGAATTTATCAAGTTTTCGACCTTTAAGTTTTTAAGTTCCAAATTTGGAAGGGCAATATCTTATTGGTGCTCCAAGAAAGCCCTGCATTTTTTAAAACCAGTAACAAGTTGAAAATGGAACTTTCCCGTGTAGAAGTAAAAACAAAATCAAACAAATCATGTTAGCTGAACCCAATTCTTAGCGGAATTCCGAGTGGAATACTAAAAATAGTTAAAAACGCTTTTTAAGAAAATACAGTGCTGTGATTTTTCTACACTCAAAATATTATTTAAATTAAAATAACTGAAAATGCATTTTAAAATAAATGAAAACGCAGTTAAAAACCGGTCTACTCAATATTCATTTAAATGAAATGAAATGTTTTGTTAATTTTAAATACTCAAAAATTAACTGATAAAATCCGTAAAAACAAATGTTTTTTTCTTTTATTTTAACAACATAAAAATTAACTGAATATTCAGTAAAAGTAAATGATATTTCTGTTGATTTTTTTTTAACTGTAATAAAATTAAACTTAAAATTGAGTAAAAATAAACGATTCTTCCGTTGTTTCAGTTTTTTTTAACCTCAAAAAAATAAACTACAATTTTCGTTAAAATAAATGATATATCCTTTATTTTTACTATTTTTTATTTTAAATAAAATAAATTAATACAAATTTCTTAATCTTAAGACTATAATTTTTTAACAAGATACATACATAAATAAATATAATGTAATTATATATGTATATTTATATTTAAAGTATTTTACCACCATTCATCATCAACTAAAAAGAAAATTATAAAAAAATATATAACAAATAATCAAAAAAATTGATGAATTGTAAACCACTTACCTGTCTCTTACCGAACCGAATTGTAAGGAATTTTAAGGCGCTTTTAAAATACATATACCTAAAGGGAATAATTTAGAAGGTATAATTAAAAATACAATGCAGTTTCAAAATATCCTAGCTATCACTGAAAAACAGTTATGCATAAAGAACCATCTTAACAATGTTTTGCAACTAGTAAAGAAGAGTCCGAAGTTCTGCCTCCAGCACTATAGGAAATTTTACCCATTTTTTTAGCCAAAAGTTAAAATTAAAATTTTTGTTGAGTGTATTTTTTTTGCTTTAATATAAAAAAACAATAACAAAGTAAACATCGCTGTTTAAATTTTTCGAAAGAATTGACTGACTGTTACTTTATCACATGTTTTGCTTGCGATTTGTTAATTAGTTATCAAAAAACGATTGAGTGCAGTGAATTTTGTGATAGTTTGTAACAAAAGTTTTCATAATAATAGTTTTTAATTTGCAAAAACTAAATAATGGAAAATAATGTCGGAGGTGAGTACTTTAATGATATATAGTGAAATGTTGGTGAACTCATCTATTCATCTGGATCGATTAAATTGGAAAAATTAAAGTGACCTTAAGATGAACTTATGGAATTATGAATTGGAATTTTATTTAGACTTCAAAAAAAAAAAAAAAAAAAAAATGCCAGAACATGCTAGCCATAAAACCATAATATTTCTCTAGGACAATCAAATACCTTCCGGATTTTATAAATTTCAATTGCGGATATCTGCAAAATTTTATAAAAAACGTATTTTTCCAGGTGACTACTGCGTGTTAAATTCAGAGTTATTCAATACATAGCGAAAGAAACACAACGAATATTGCATAAGAGCCGCTATTTGTGCCCATTTCTTTTCATACATTGGTGAGAGTGATTGTACCGAAAACTTTAAACAATATATAAAGGAGCGGTCAAGAAAAATTTTTTCAAATATGAATATGAAATGGCATAAAAGTTGTAGGCTTAAAGGTAATACTTCGATAAGAAAACCTGAAACACACTCTGCCCCCACTACATCGAGGCCAAACAGTCGAGGAAAATTACGAAAACGAAGATGAAGAAATTGAGAGTTGTGGCATTTTGAACCCACAATTTTTAAACGTAGTTGACGAATTGGAACTGGAAAATCAATTTTTTTAATAAAATCCTTTTAAAACATAACTTTGTTTGTAACTTCTTTAAATAGATAAGCTAAATACCTACTGCTATCTTTGAAAGTTAGAGTACACTCGAAAAAAAATTTGTAAAAAAACATTTTAGAACACCAGAGAATCTATTAAAGATCTAAAAAATCTTGGATATGGAAACCTATAACCCTGGAAACCCCTTTGAAACTAATTCTTAGTTAATTTTTTAGTTATCTTTACTAACGTTTTTTTTGAGTGTATGTAAAACTTTAAGGATCCCTCCCTCCTTCTTAATAGTCTTCCAAAAGTCATGTCAATAAAAATCATTCAAATTGGTCCTGCCGTTTGGCTGTAATTAATTTTGGCCAAAAAAAGGGGTAAAATTTCGTATAGTGTCCAGGAACGAAAAAATTACATGACGTTATTTTAAGTATATGTATCTTTTTATACTATAGCCTCTAATACATGATTATTCCAAAAGGCATAAGAATGGAATCTAGTCGAAAATTGTTGCACTTGACTTGTCGCTAATATTAAAGCAAGTGTTTTTGATTAATCATGTGGAAAATAATCAGAAGAACGTCTGATTCAAAACGTTCCAAATTCCAGCATTATAAAGGAAAATGTTTACGACAATGGCAGAAGAAAAAAATTTCCTGTTAATGGTATTCTAAGAGAAAAACTAGGAATATGCGTAATATATTTAAAGTGTCATAAACGACAAAAGTCATTTAAAAAGCGACAAAAAACTGCCACAGGGAATGCAGAGTCCCTGCTACCAACCATACTTTGGGTTTCAGACTTTGCAATTGCCTTAACAATAGCAAATGGCAACTTTGTACCGCTATTACATATTGAAATTGAAAAAAATATTATTTCGTTCCACCCTAATGTGTATATGTTACTATTTATTTGTCATAAAGCAACTTTAAGTTTATGGACCCAAGCACTAATGCAAAAACAAGAGTTCAAACAGTTGCCAAGAATGATAAAAACAAAATTATACATACATTTCCCACCATAAGGGTTGCCAAGCCTCAATAAATTTGGCAACCCTACACTTAAAATAACGATTGGACGGGCAGATTGGCTTAATTTTGTTTTATTATTTTTGACATACATACATATGTAGTTAGTATCCTATAGTACTTGAATTACTTACTAGATGGCGCAATAAATAATTATTTTACACAATTTATGTATGTATCTATTATGTATGTATGTATGTATGTATGTATGTATGTATGTATATGATTTTTTCAAACAAATATTGTTATTTTGATTTTTTTTTCTAAAACTGTCAAATAGTTTTAAAGTGCATACATAGTTTTATTATTTTCGATATAACCGAATTTTCAACTTAAAATAAATGAAAATATTAACTGTAACGGAAAATCAGTATTTGAATTCAGTTTTTTTAGAAATGAATGTTGGAATCAGTAGAAAAATAAAATGTTTTGAATTTTAAATGTTTATTCAGTTAAAAATAACTCTATGGAATACTTTTTAAGTAAACTACAATCAGTTACTGTAAAAATATTCTGAGCGTACGTGTCTCAAATAAACAAGAAGGTATTGGCCTTAAGGCTTAATATAAAAGTTAAAACAGAATTTCCCCAAAATCTTCTAAAAGCTGGTAGAAAGTTATTAAACTGGTAAGAAGGTTATACTAAAAAAGGGAATTTTTTAATATCGTCTCAACCAATTAAAGTCGGTGTTCCCCAAGTTAATATATTGGACTTCATTTAGATATAAGCCAGACATGAGCGCACATTTTTTGTAGATATTTCTAAAGCCTATTTAAATTTAAAAGCCTGAACATTTAAATTATAAATAAACTTGCGGTGACCCTCAATTTGGGGGGTACCTCGGAAGTGGCCTACGGTCCTCAGCTTTATGCGAAAATACCATCGCTTCGCCTCTGTAAAACTTCATTACGACACGTTCAGTAATTCATGAGCTACTGAATTATATCCAAAATAAAATTTTTTAAACCACTGTGAATCACTATCACGATAATTTAATTTTTATTTTTACATTTTGTATTTTGGCGGGTATAATTTTACATACTCAGTGTAAATTGTCTCTTACGGTCATATGCGTAAAAATAACGTCACTATCCGGACACCCTTTGATTTCTAGTTTAATTTTTTATATTCATTAATAAAGCTAACATAGTTTTAAATAGTCTGTAGAAATTTTAAGGGTCGGTCTGCCTATTACGTTGGGCATATAAGGAAAATTACGTCCCTCTCGGAACTCACTTCAATTTTTTTTATTTATTTTTATAGTGGCAGCACAGTGGTTTTAAAACGGTTTATTTTGGACATAATTTGGAATCTCATGAACCACTGAAGATAACTTAATGAAAGCGGTAAAACGGAAGTGTTTTTTAGTGGAAACGTCCACTCCTTAGGGTAAAAGGGGGCTTCTAGGCAAGCACCCAAGGTTTGGTACCACGGGTATATAATTTTTTGGAAATGTCATAAAAAGTTTAGTTCTAACTGAAATGTTTAGATTTATTAAATTTAAGTAGACCTTGAAAATATCTATAAAAAATGTGCTTACATGTGTAGGTTATTGCTTTTAGTTTGCGAGAAAATTGGCATACAATTATTAACTTAGTTATTTTGCGTGGTGTACTTGTTAACGATCGGATTATTATTTTAAGACATTGGCTTTATTCTTGATACAATTTAGAATAAATTAGTTGATTCTGATAGCACTTTTTGTTAAAAAGTTACAAGCCCCTGAATTGGAAAAATTAAAAAATACATATTTTTTCAGGATTTTCCCCAAAACGGTGGTATTCTTTCTTTGCTTATGTAATTTAAACTTACTTCGGTACTAGTAAATTTTTTTTAAACCCTTTTAAAGACAACCTATAGCAAATGTGAATATAAGGAAAAAAATATTCAAACATAGCCAATTTTGAAAGAACATTTATACATTTTTTTTTAAATTTATCGGAGTGCAAAGCTCCGATAAAACAAACGTAAATTGTTGGCTATATACTCCAAAAAGGATGCGACAGCGCCATTATTAATAAAAGCAGGGTAGAGACTTTTGTAAAAAATATAAACTACCTTTTTTCAGTTTGGCACAAAATGTGTTTAATACATTTTTCATTTTTGTCTCTGTGAAATTTCATTAATATATCTTTAGTGATTCATGAGATACCGAATTATGTCCAACGTAAAATGTTTTCAAACCATTTGTGAGTCTTAGTAATACAACTAAATTCAACAAGATAAAGGTCTCTGGCAGATGCACAGACCAATATGCGAATAAACATTGTAACGAAAACAATAGAGTTACCTTTTCACCCTTTCGGTATGGAACCCTAAAAAGAATAATTAGTGTACTTAAATTCAAGTTCATTTCTTAAGTCTTTCGTTGTTTCCCAACGCTATATTTCAAGTTTACTTCTTAAGTCTTTTAATTAATTAATTTTAACTTAAATATACAACTCATTTTTTTATATTAACACCTCTTAGTTATCGTTCACACACACCAAGTGCTTGTATAATTTTCGATTTCCTTTTTAAAGAAAAGAGTTACGAGTATTTTATTAGCCTTGTGTTTGCCTGCTGTACAAGTTTAAACAGTTTAAGTAGAGGTTATAACAAAAACACAGCAATGATTATTATTTTATGAGCTTTATTATTTCATAATTTTTTTATATAATTGATGTAATTTTATTTTGTATACATTAATATTTCATAATGAACTAAAATAGACTGCTTTAGTTATACATTGAATACAAAATTCACTTTCAATATTTATAACTTGAAAAGAAAAACCGCAATGAATGAAATACTAACACCAGAAGTCGTGGCATTCAACAACCACCGACCACTTTCTTCTATCGTTACGGTATTTTAATTTTGACTCTTGTAAAACATTTACTATTTATGTTTCGTTTTTTGCTGTTGTACTTGTTTAAATTCAGAAAATGATATGAAAAAAGCAAGATTTACAACAATTCATCCAAAACAAAAATTTAAATCTGCGGTCAGTGTTCGACCGGCAAAATGCATTCAAAAGTTGTTGAAATAAGAAAAAAATATATAATTTTTCTTAAAGAGAAAAAAACCTATAACTAAAACTAAAACACAAACATTTGGTAAACTTAAAAAAAAAAACAAGTGCAACACATAAAAGCCCGCCGCTCTCTGTATGTGTGAGTTTTTATAAAATAATAGAAAAAAATTACACCAGCATTTGAGTCAGACAAATGGCAGCATCATCAGTAACTTCAACAGCTGTAGCTGCAAAAACTGCTGCTGAATAGTTTGAATCAGCAAACAATACTAAATGAACTGGCTGAGTAACTTCTTCGAACATGCTTCAATGATTATTGTTTTCATTTTCTGAAATAAATGCAAAAAGAAAGAAAAGGAAAAAGCAAAAGCAAAAAGATAAAACACATTCATAGAGTTTAATGTATTTAATTTTACTTGCAACAAAATTGCTGCAACAAACCACAACAAATATAATAAAGAAGTTTATCAAGTGTTTGAATACAAATCATTTGCAATGATTTTAAAGTTCATCAAACGTTTTAATTTTCTTGTTGTTGTGCGGATTTTTTTTTTTAATTTAAATTTAAAATCCACAAAAACAGCCCACAGACTTCATTAAATAAGAGATATTGTTTTTTAGAAATGTTTGTTTGAATCGTATTTGTAATTTGTGTACTTAGAAATCATTAACAATACAAACACTGTATGTAGGGATAAAACGATAACGGTGATACAATATATTCGATAATTTTCTAACGGTTCTTAACAAAAAAATTCAAGACTTTAAAACCGTATCAGTCAACAAAAGTAGTGGTATCACTACTTGCTACGGCTCAGAGAACGGAAACGGTTCATTAAAAACAAATTGATACGTAATCGACACACTACAAAACAGGCATTTGCATTCAAACAATCAAATTTGTTCACACACACATATTCGCAGTTGATTTAAAGTCAATCGAACCATTTGCTTCTTGTTGGCTCTGTGATTTTAATAATCTAAAGCTGAATATTAATCAATTCGTAGTTTGTGTGTTGTTTGAATGAATTTATTCTTTTTAAGCTCTGAGAAGAAATTCGCAATAATTTTGTATGCAACAACAATATTACTGGTCTAATTTGTTGCAATAATAAATGAAAGAGACAACAAAAACATCGCTAAACCTGCATTAGATGTTGCTGACGACCTTTCTAGAAATACCTCATATCCAAACACTAATTCAAGTATAGAATAAGCACGCCCTCTCTCTTCAGCAGAAATGTACACACATATTTACATAACTACAAAAGACAGCAAAGATACACACAAATACAAGAATAAATACAAAAACACAAGAATAAAAAGGAACCTGCCAGATCTTTCTACTGTGGATGAAATGGTAAAGTACATACTCAGTTATTTTTTAATGGCTTTGTATTATACATCAAAAGAGAAGGTGTCGAATATTAGCTTTCAAGTGCCCGATTATTTCTGGTTTCTCTACAAAGACCTGGGACTTTACATATCCCCTGAGAAAATAATCTATTGATGTCTCAGTGTTTTGTGATTTTAAAGTAGGGGGAATAACGAAGAAGAACACTTCCTTAACGGGTCCCTTTTCGACCCCCTTCCGTCCCCTATGATTATAGACAACCGAAATGTAATTACGGCAACCTTACCCTCAACCAGCCTTTAATCTTGATTTTAGTGATTTCAGATTGTTGACTGAGAACTGTCGGCCTTCTTTCTCATCACGCAGTCTTTTGTAATTATTAGCATATTTTCAAGGCGCAGCTTCTACAAGTGGTCCTAAGTATTATGCTAGCCAGTGCCGGACATTCATACACAATTTGAGTTACCGTCTCAGCCTCCTCCAGGCACAGTCTGCAAGTATCATCTTCGATTTTTATCTTGGCTCGATGATACTTGAAGTTTCCATGACCTGTCAGAATGCAGTTATCCAGCTTAGAGTACTTCTATTGTATCCGAGTACCTTGCTGACCTTCCTGCCCCTGGGCTCTTTAGGCAACATTCGAGCCTGCCTACACGTAGTGGTCTCCCTCCACCTTTTCAGGTTTAATAAGTCCACCCATTGCAGGACCTTAGCTCGCATTATGTCATTACCCAGCACTACTCTGGGTTCTGGTCCACAGAAATTCACAGTAGATCTCCCTTTTGCTAGTTGATCTGCTGTTTCATTTCCAGCTGTGCCTATGTGTCCCTTAACCCACGTAATAGGTAGACTCTTGAAATTTTCATAGAACATGTATTGTCACGGCCAATATAACAAAAAACTAAAAATTAAAGGGTGTTCCGACAGTGGCATGTTTTTTTACTTATATGGCCCTATTTTTTGAACCGCAATAGTTAGACTCTTGATATATTCATAGAAAGTGTATTACCACGGCCGCTTAAACAACAATTACTGAAATTTAAAGGGTGTAAATTTATAGAGTCTGCAAAATTATGTCGATTATTTTTAAATATAGGGGTTTCCAAAAAGGACACAACTTTACGTACGTATGTAGCCTTATTTTTCAACCGGAATGAGTAGACCTTAAATCTACACAGAGTATTTATAATTTGTATTGTATAACAATTACAAAAAATAATACAAAAATTAAAGGTTGTTTCAATAGTGACACGATTTTGCTATGATCTTAATTGACTTACACTTAAAATTTACACAGATTATATATTACAATATCTATTGTAATAATAAGTAAGGATAATAAATAAAAATGAAAGGGTGTACCCTAGATGTCGCTAATTTGAGGAATTTGGCCTTCTCATCTAAACGTTATGAAAGACTTGATATTTACACAGGATATTTTGTACTATGCTCTAGTATAAAGATTATTAAAATGAAAGGGTGCTCCATAAGACGTGAAAAAAATAACTTTTATTTTTAATTATATATTAAAGGTAGTACGGAACCCTACCTTTTGTGAGTCTGACTTGCACATGACTGATTTATAATTTGTTCGATAGAATTATTGCCACATATTTGGTGTGGAGATCAACAGCAACAATTGAGTTTCCGGACATTTTATATAATTTTTCTATTTCGCTTTAATTTAAAATTTTATGTTATAGATTTTTCTATGGTTCGGTCTTATATTGTTTTGCGTTCAATAACCACATGTTTCTTGTTTTGTCGTGCACAGCACTATCATATTTTAAGTTAAAGGCAGAGATTTTACAATTTTTAAAACTAACAAAATCGATTGAAATCTGAAGAACGTAAAAAAATATTATTCAGAATTGCAAATCGGAATCAAATCCACTCAGATATCTGACCAGATAGTGTTTATTAAAATAGTATATTTTACATTATTTTTTTTTTCAAAATGTGTGCTTAGAAACTATTTTCTTTTAAGTTATTATTTTAGATTCCATGCCCTGATGCTCACTGTTTTGAAATCGACTTTCTTGCAAGTTTTAAATGGAAAGTTATTTTTTAATCAATTGAGCTTTAGAGGCCATTTGCCGATAAGTTATTTTATTCTCTCTATTTTATGATTCAATTAATAAAATAACAATAAACGGCACAGATTTCATTGACTTTACTTAAATCTTAAGTAAATTTTTGGTCACTCTTTATTACAGAATTCACTACAATTTCCTTGTTTTTTAAAGCATTTAGCAATAGGGAAAGATATACAAATTATTAGTAGGGCATCATTTAAATAAATTAACCTGCTCATAATTCTCATACCTGATTTAAATGTTTATTTGCGATTCATTTTAATGGTGGGAGAATATAATTTCTAAACATCATCATTTATTGCATTCGACATCATGCAAATGTGGTTTTACAGCAAATTTATGCAGTTTTATTACGAATTGCAAATTAAACCTCCGTAAAACTACAAATACACAGTCGTACGAGTATGTATGCACGAACATATTTTACAAACAAACATACAAACAGACCTGCCACAGACGTCTAGAGGAGTTGAAAATATAAAATAAAATTAAACAAGATGAAACACAATAAAACTTAGAAACGAAACAACATCGATGACTTAAAGTTAAACAAAAATCTTCAACTGAAGGCTGGGAAAATCATCAAACAAGTTTATGTCTCTTCAACTTTTATTTAATATGTTTTTTTTTTGTTTCTGTAAATGAAATTGTTTAGCAGAAAATATTATGCTTCACAAATTGAAAATATACTAAATAAAAAGCATTTGAGAACTTTTTTTTAGTCATAAACTTATTAAAGCAAAATTATTTCACTACTGAATGGGTCGATGTAGAGAAAAAAATTGTTCAATAAATTTTATATGAAATAAATGATACAAAACTAGCGAATCATTAATTTATCTAACTCACAATTAATTGATTATTAATCAGGTGTTTAAAATATGTTAATGACATTTACTTTTTAAACGTTAATTCAAATTACTTTAAAGTGGTTATTGAATTTATTTTGTAATAAAATTTGTTTAATAGTTTAGAAAAATTTTTTAAATATAATAAATATTTCTTACAAAAAAAAAAAAAAAAAACGACTTCAAAACAGGCAGACAGGCATCAAGTCTAAAATAAAAATTTAAAACGAATAATCTGTAGGCGCAAACTGCAAAAAGATAAACCATATCGCCAAAATCATATATAGTGTTGGTCATCCTTTAGGTGATAGTTTTATGTTTTGCTTACCTTTTATGGTAGCGGGCGTAGAATTAAATTTATGTATACATTTTAAGCTTCTGGCTTTTACGTTCCAAAAACTATATAATATTCAAGGTCATATACATAAATGAAATAACATCTCCTATGAGAGACCCTTTAATTTATGATTCTAAATATTTATACTTGTTTTTATAGGAGCCATAGTGCTAACATATTCTGTGTATACTTCAATATGTCTTTATAACGATTCAATAAATAAAGCTGTATACATCAAATGACATAACCTATAGGGAAACCCTTTAATTTCCAGTTTCATACATGTTGTTATAGTAAAATACTTTTTGAGCAAATATTAATTGTCTCTCTATACCGTTAAAAAAAAGCAATATACAACAAATAACATCACCTATGGGACACACTTTAAAGTTTTTGTACATGTTATTGAATATGTAATATCCACTTAAAAATTCAAGTGTCTATCTATATAATGGTTCAAAAGATAGCGCCATATACATTAAATTTCATTAACTATAGGAATATGTAATGTGCAAATACTAAGTGTCTGCTAAGAAGGTTAAAAATATAAAGTATGTACATCTAATAATAGCACCTATTGGGTCAGCCTTTAATTTTAAGTGTTTAATTTACAAGTGTTTGTCCATAACGGTTGAATATGTCAAATTATGACACCTATGAAGACACCCTTTAATTTTAAAATATATCAGTCAAGTTCGAGTTAGACTCACACACGTAGGTTTCTGTGCTATGTTTATTATAACTTTAAAAATTCAAGTTGTTAATTTTTTCATGTCTTATGGGACACCCTTTAATTTTAAAATTAAAATCATATTCGCAAAAATTGCATCACTATTGGGGCACCCTTAAAATTTTAGTAATTGTTGTTATAGCGGCCATGGTAATACACATTCCATAAAAATATCAGTCGCCTACCTATTGCGGTTCAAAAAATAAGATAATATACGTGAAAAACATATCACTGATGGAACACCCTTTAGTTATTAGCAAATTGTTACAGCGGCCGAAGTAAACATTTCAATAGTCTACCTATTACGGTTTATAAAATAAGGCTATTTACGTACAAATCATCTCTCTGGCGGAACACCCTTTAATTTTGTTATTTGTTATAGCGGCCTAGACAATTCTCTTTCTATGTATATATATTAAGAGTTTACCCATTACGATTATAAAAATAATTCACTATACGTGAAAAACGTGTCACTGTCGGAACACCCTTTAATTTTTAGTAATTGTCATTAAAAGCGAAAATAGTTTTAATTACTGTCTGCATTTCAAGAGTCTCCCTATTACGGTAGCAGAAAGGTGCTGACAGACGAACAGATATTGTAGCGAAACAATAGGGTTACGTTTTTACCCTTTACCCAAAAAAATTATGAACTTTTTTACTTTACTATACACAGTATAGGTAAAGTATAGTAATCTTGAAAAAATCGATGACGGTTCTTCAACAGATTTATAATTTTTGAGGTCTCCTGAATTCATTGTGACTATTTTCGCAATAATTTCTGTGGGTGGGTGGGTACGTATACCGCTATTTTTGTAAAGGTTTTACAGGTCATACCGTTTGACATATCAAAATAAAACTCAGTATGTACTTTTGGCATATGGAGGCAAAGACCTGTATAGTTTTTGGGCATAATCGAAAAGGAGGGGGTAGTTTAATTCCTTCCCCAATTTTGTGAACGTTCTACAAATCATACCCTTTGACATGTCATAATGAAATTCAGTATATGCCTTTGGTATATGGATATGAAGTGCTGAATGGTTTCTGGGCATAATCGGGAGGGGACAACTCATGTCTTTCAAAAACGGTTCTCATGAGTGCATCTAATAAGCGCATTCGACAATGCTATAATTGTAAGACAATAATAACAAACTGCATCTTCTCTCGCTTACGAGGATGCAAAAAGAATTTAGTGAAGCAAAGAGACCTACCAAGTGAGAGTCTATTTCTCTCTCCTTTACAAACCTGCTTCCAAGTAAACGTAATTTTTTGCTGAATTAGGTTGGGCAGGCAGCTGTGATACCACAGCTCATGTGGGTCCAATATAATGGACCCTTTGTTTTACCCGCAGAGTAGAGCAAAGTCCTGAAAGAAAAAAAAATACATATATATATATAGAGAGAAGAATAAGAGCTTGAACAAAGTGAGAAAGAGTTCAAATGGAAGAAACACAACAGAAAGGTAAAAAATGAAGCTGCCGTATATAACTCACTGGCCGGGGTGTAAAATGTGTTAGATAACTATGTCGCACCAACTGGGAGTGAGTTAAAAAGCCAACCGCAACTCTTCAAAAAGGAATTAATCCTAAAGTGTTTCAGTGAGAGGACAGCAGATCCGCAGTCAAAACAACGTAGCCCACGATGCTGAAGACGTTTGTATTCCACTGCAGAAAGTAAGTAGTGTAGATGTTCAACTATTTCCTCCTCTTCTTCATCGTGGTAGCTTCTGCAGAAATCATAAGACCCATCGTTCTGGCATGGGTTCCTAACGCCCAATACCCAGTGGCTTTAGCTACCGTCACGTAGATAGAGGAGCTGGGGTTGATTAAGCATTTTTGTTTACTTTAGATTTAATACCTATTGATTTAGTTCTACAAGATAACACCAGAAAAAAGTACTATTGAAACTTGTGTTCTCTTAGTTACTTATAAACTTGTGTCCGTCTTGAAGTTGTGTTTAAAACAAATTTCGCAAACAAGAAAGTTATTTGTTTTCAAGTGTGTTTCTTAAGTCTTTTGTTTTATAAGCAATCAACGAATTTGGTTTGTATTGTTTTCATAATGGATTATAATGCTTTTACTAATAATAATAATAATATTTTTATGCTTTTATTTTGTTATTTTAGTTATATTTACTTTATATAAATTCATTGCTATTTTAAAATTGATATTTTGATTTAAATCTTTTTCTTTATTTGCCATTAATTCATGCATATATTTTTTATATTTTTTTATATATTTCATTTTTGCATTGTAATTTACCTTTCTTTTTATTTTGTTAATTTATTTAATTTATTTTTATTATTTTGTTTCTTTTCTGTTAACTGCTTTATTATTATTTTCTGTATTTTTCGTTTTCTTTTCCCAATAAGTGAATGTATTGCATAATGAATAAATATTTATTTATTGTAGCTTTAATCAATTAAATTCATAACTTATAAAGTGAAAAGTATACTTCTATTTCTTTTTTGGATTAATAAACGTAATGTATTTGAAATAAATTATGGAATAAATTGCACATTTAGAGTTCTACAAATTTCCCCAGTTTCTATTGACTGAGTGACTGACTAATCGAAATAAACTTTGAAAAGAATAATAATTAAAAAAATTGTGTCATTTCCTATTCTCCAATGTGCCAGATATGTATGGAATGTTACGTTAAAAGACTAAGAATGCAATTAAGTAAAGAATGAAAACTTATACTGGTGCGGTGATTTGATTGCAAAACAGACACCTGTTATTATTTATTTAATGTCTTATACTGTCAAGTGCATGGGTTTATTTGTATTTATTGTTTAGTTTGTATCAAAAAAATTATTTAAGGGCGGTACACTGTCGAATGATATGGTATTGAAACAACACCCGCAAAATTAATGTTTGTAAAAATGTATGTGGAACTTAAAATTTACTCAGTATTTCCACATTAAAGTTAAAGGAAATTTAAGAATCAAAATGTAAAAAAACACAAAATTAAAAAAAAAAAAAAAACAAGTAAAAGTAAAAGTGCTTCTATACCCATCACCACGGTGATTTTTATTTTTACGGACATGTACGGCATTATCCATATTTTTGATTCTTTACATAAATTAAAAAAGTCGTATGAGAAAAAATCATTATTCATGCTTTAAAGAAATAAAAAACAGCGGCCACGCAGCTAAACTTTTTTAAAAAATAATAAATATTTTCTCCAAAATTTTTGTTTGTATATGAATTTAATTATATACGGGTATGTTCTGTAAACCGAAACCGAGTGAAATTGAAATCGAATAAATTTTTAAAGAAAAATATAACTTAGTTGCGCCTATTATTTTAAAACATTAGCAATAAAGGAAGTTATGTGAATGGTCTTTAATCAAAATGTTGTAAGATTTAAAAATTATGACTATTTAAAATTTCATTCGGATTCAATTTCACTCGGTTTCGGATTACAGAACATACCCATAGTAATTTATAATTTTGTGACATTTTATTTCGTCGAATAAAATAAAATTGTCGCATACGAAAATATAAATTAATCTAAGTTTACTACAGCCACAACGTGCAACCATGCAGCTATAATGGCTTCAAAATAATCGTTTACCTATAAACGTGTATATTTTATTTTTGACATTTTGTAGTCGGTATCCTGATGTTTTCTGTGTGTTTAATGCATCTAGGTTTTAAAACAGAGATCTATTTAAAAATCAAACGAATTAAAAAAATATACATACATATATTCTTAGGGCCAAATTCATAAAAAATATTTTCGTTTTATAAAAGGTTTATGAAACAAATTTTCATACAAAATTTGTTCAATAAACGTTTCATAAACCAAAAATATTTTTTATGAATATGGCCCTTAATATTTAAAATATGTTACTTTACACTCATGATGTTCATTCTCATAGAAATATTGAAATTTATTTATATTTTTCGAGAATGGTTTATTTATAATTTTTATAATTTTTCGAGAATGGTTTGTAAAATTTTTTTGTAAAACTATTTTTTTTTAAATTTTTTGTAAAATGTGATTCGTGAATTTTTTGTTTTTGTTTTGTAATTTTTTTTATAAATATTTGAAAAAAAAAATTAATTTTGTTAATAAAATTAAAATTTTTTTTTTTAATTTATTGGAATTTTTTTTTAATTTAGGACCTTTCTGCAATCTATACTGAGAGATTGGTCAGACTAAAGCAAAAAAATCCTTAAAAAAATACCCTCATTTGGCTCCCCATGTGCCTTTTAACTGCTCCTATTTACCAATGGGTACCCTGTGGGTCCATTGGCTATCTCTATGTGTATTCCTTTCTATTAAGGTCTTTAATACAAATCAAAGCAGAAATACCTACCAACCTAAAAACAAGAGATCTGCATGCAACCATTGCGATCTACCTGCCGCGGTCTAATATTTATTTGACAAAAAAAGTGTGGTTTTTGGCATGCAGCCTCCAAAGGAATGATCCGATGTTGCTGAATTGCAATCCCAAAATTTTCAAAACTGTGCCTGACAGATTGGTGTGCTTAAATTTGTTGTATCTCTTCTGGTGACTTGGCAAATGACATTTCAACCTGAACATGGACAGACGGACATCGCTTAATCAACTTCTCTATGTATAAGGATCCAGAATATATATACTTTATGGTGTCGGAAGTGCCTCGATAGACCCATTGGTAGCGCGCTAGCCTATCAGTCTGAAGGTTGCGGGTTCGATTCCCGCCAAAGACTATAGGTGTTTTCTGCAGACAAGCAGAAAGCTTCGCAGAGATAGTGTTGTCTTATTAAAAAAAATTAATATTGTAGAAATTATACACGGAATGACAAACTTATAAATACCCTTTCCACCTGTGGTGAAGGGCATAAAAACATGCAATGAATTTTTATCAATTCTGCTTTAAAAAGCTTAATATTTCCAGCTAGAATTAATTTGAGTAAATTTAAGCTTAACTTTACATAAGGAAAATAAAATGAAATGAAAAAAAAAGAAAGAAAGAAAGCAAGAACTGGGTATATCTCATTTCATTTTATGATTATTTGTGTTCGATTGATTAGGAAACAGGAAAATTAATAAAAAAACAAAATAACCTTCGGCTTGAACTATTCAAATATATTTCTGCTAATGGAAAAAGTTTTATAAAAGATTAGCTTAGCTTTTAAAAAGAAAAGTGATTATATAGTCTACTGAAATTTAACGTCTTATGCTAAAACACTTAACGTCTAATACTAAGACTTAACCTCTTATGCTAAGACTTAATGTCTTATAGTAAAACTTAACGTCTTATCCTAAGCGTCGTACACTTGGGCTCTTTCTCTCTGTGGCTAGATAATACTTAATGTTCCCAAGGATGATAGAAGACAAGGTTACGCCATATCGAAAATAAAATTTAAATTTTTGCGCATGTCGGCCTAACGACGTCACGAAACTGTGATCCTGTTGGCTAATTATTCTGATTGAGAGTGTATAACTATAAATTATGAGAGTTTTTAATACATAATATGAGAGTTTATTTGCAGGGTTGCCAATTTTTGCCTATTACGAGCACCTTTCGTGCCTTCTTTCCCTATAATGTAGTGAAGCAAATCAGAGTCCTTGGTGGGAATAGGACCCACAAACCCAGACTAATAAACTAGCAATGCCTGCTTATCTAAGTTTAAAATTCTTATATTTAGACAATCTTATATTAAGACTATTGTCATATATTAAGTATTTTACTGTTGTAACACATAAAAGTTGCTTTTTCATTAGTGGATTAAAACAAATTTTAAAATTGTATGAGAACAATGAATTTTTTTTCTCTTTCATTTTTTCAACTGATTAATTATAATAATTTATGCCTTAAACACATAGACTACACAGCTACATGACTACAAAATCCGTTGGCTACAATTGTCGTTGTATAGTCAGCTACTTAATTGTATTGAAGATGATAACTGCACCGTAAACTCTGACATTGTTGTAGAAATTCATATTTTACTTTTATAAAATAAAATAACTTTTTCAAAAAATAATAAATATTTCCTCAAAACCTTTTGATTGTAAATGAATTTGTAATTTTTGGTTTTATGACATTTCCCTCTGTTGAATAAAATAAAATTGTCGCACACAAAAATAGAAATTAGCTGAAGACTACAGCCACAACGATAGTAGTATATCCACTTGATGTCTTTAAAATAATCATCTTCCTATAAATGTGAGTATTTTATTTTTGCCAGTTTGCAGTCGGTAGCCTTCTATGTGTTTAATGCATTAAATTAAAAATGTTGAGTTTTAAATAAAATTTATGTTTAGAAAACTTTTGTTCTTGTTTCAATGATATAAAAATCTTATATTTTATACGATTTTTTAAAAGCCTAAGTAATTAATTTATTAATCTTATATTTTGCTAACGTGTCCAACTTCTTATACTTTTGTTTTATTTTTGTTTAATTAACTTACAGTTGTTATAGTTAAAATGGTACTTCCGCATTTTTCCCATAAAAATGTCAAGAATGTGTTAAATGATTTACTACTGGAATAATTTTTGCGGATGAGAAGCGGATGTAGGAAGTTAAGATCTTAATTTCGATTAAAGAATAAGAAAAGTAAAACAATAAATTTGAAACAGAATTTTAGAGTTGAATCTACAATAAAACTTTTTGTATCGTAATCTTAGATTCCACAGAACTGATTTTCCCATCTTGGTTAAGTGATTTTATAGTTTAGCAACAATCCGACCATTTAAATGTTTCTTTCCGCTGTGTAGTTGTATTTGTTGTTGTTGTTGTATTTAGTAGAAAAATTAATTAATCTTATTAACGAGGTTTTATAACACCTTAAAAATTAATTTGTTGAATTTAGTTGTTATTAATTGCTTTTTATTTAATTTGTTGCATATTTTGGTTTAATTGTTTAATAACAATAAAATAAGTTTGTGCAGTATAGTCTGTGCCGAATCTTGTACACCCTATTTCACAGTGTTTTAAGATATTTTCGTTAGTTCTTATATTTTCAGCATTTCACTTTTATTTAAACAAGTGCATATAATATATATGTTCCTTTCTTTCCTCGGGGCAGCTTAGGGCAATAGAATAAAATAAAACTGTGATAAAAATAATAAATTTTCGGTTTTTGGTAGAATTATTATTTTATTCGTTTTTAAATAGTGGAATTTTTAGTAATACACGAGTATGTTTAAACTTATTTGTTTTAGATACGACTTTTTGTGTTTCAGAAATACAGAAGTCAAAAAGGCGTATCTAACATAACTCTTCGAATATTAAAAATAAAAAATATTTTTTTGTTTAAAAATAAATTTGTCGGTTTGTTTAAAGTAAAATTAGAAAAAACTTCGGTAAAAATGTTAAAAGCTTTCATTTTACAAAGTTTTTTGCTTCTCCTGTAAAATTATATTTTTGTTAGTTACGCTTTTTTGCATTTCAGCTAACGATATGTATCTGTCCTTTAGCTAAAGTGACCTATAACTATATTTTGTTATTACAACAAAATAAATAAGTTCTTAAAAAGTCATAAAAAATATAAAAGTTGAACGTAAAATCTTAAAATGTCGACGCTAGAGAAAGAGGTAATAAACGAACCAGCAAGAAAATGACGGAGGAAGAGGTATTATTAAACTGCATCGAAAACAAGAAGTCTGACGCTGTAGCACGAATAGAAAAAGAAGAATGGCGGAAAATGAGAAATTTGTTGCAACAATTGGTATAATTACAAAATTAAATTAATATGAATTTATTGTTCTTCAGAGATCAGAAGTTTGGAAAACATAGCAACTTCGAACTCTTAAACCTAAAGATAAAAAGTTTTGTTTCCTTTTGCTTATCAGCAAACTTTTAGCTTAAAGTAAACTTAGAAGAACGAAATACTACTCTTTCCAAAAACATTCTATCTTTTGCTATTCACAAGTTATAATACTGGGCCTTAAAGTTTAAACATCTCGACAAGTATCACGACAAATGTTGCTGAATGTTGTAAAATGTTCCTTATCGTCTTTTAAGTTTTTCTTAATGCATTCTAAAATGTTCCATTATATTTTATTGTTGTTTGTCACTGTTTTTATGGGTTTCAACTACAGAATCCATTTAATCGGATTTTGATTTAATTCGAGCAAATAATTAATCGGTTTTGCAATTTAAATCTTCGTCGATTAATGGAATAACTGGAATAACTGGCACATATTGAAAAATGTTGTATTCAATGAGAAAAGACAACCATACAAATTTGTTTAATTATACACATATTTTATTAATGACAACTTGTAGATGATTTTTAAAAATGGTTTATTTCCTTTTTAATTTTATTAAGAAAATTATTTTCATTTGATTCCTCAATTTCTTCCTCCAATACGTAGAAACAATTTTGAACATATTTTATATGCAGTATGACCGTTTTCGCATTTTTGCAGCTAAATTTAACATCATTTTGTTTCAATTTAGCTGTAATTTTTTCATTTAACAGTTAGCATTAATTTTAGCATTCTTCAATTACATATTTAGCATTTTTTTTAGCATTTTTAATTATATAAAAATCATACAATTACTTCGGTCTTATTTAAAAATATACCACAATTTTTTGTCGATTATAAGGAATTGCTACAAGTTATGACATGTATTTGATTTTCCAATTATTCCAATAATGGCATAGTGCATTATTCTAAAATCGAAAGAGTCTACACCTTACGAGTTTATTAATAATTATTTTATACCACAGTTACTTTTTGGCCCATTATTTTCAAAATCAATAAATTTTTAAAAAGGAATATAAAAAACGAATCGATTAATCGAATACTTTTTCAAAATATATGCGATAAATCGGTAAAATATTATGTTTAGTTACTAAAGCACTGCATGAGCACATAAACTGAAGCGCATGAGACCCTTATTATAATAATTCATTGAATTTATGTCTGTTTAATGCACACGAGTAACGCTGAATGAATAATAATAAACAGTTAAGACCAGCGAGCTAAATGCGATGAGCTCGGAGTTTCTATAAGCAAGTTGAAAAAGTTTATTAAGATATACAAAAAACCACTAGTGCAAGCAAAAAGCAGTAAGTCATATTCAAAAGTTCTACACAACTACAAAATAATAAAAAACACACCGAGTGTTTTAAACATAAGACAAGTAAAGACGACGCTCGGTCAGTTATTTTTTTTTATAATACGAACAGTGGTATTAGTAGTAATGTATCAGTAAGCTAGTTTGTTCGAATATGACCTCTTGCTCATGAGCTCACCCATTGATCATGCAACTGTTTGTTACTTACTATCGAACTTCTTCACTAACACTTAAAAAACGCTAATAATTCAATTGCCTACTTTATAGAGTTTTAGTATTAAATATATTTTATAATTTGTAAACTTGAGTCAGTTTTTGGCCATTAAGCCACAAAAAGGAAGAAATAAAATTATTCACATCTATACATATAATAAAACCTATACATATTAAAATAAAACTGGAGTGGCCTACACTCAACTTAACCATACCATATGGAAACATATTTTTACGGATATACATATTACATAAAGAATAAAAGTTCAAAGTATATTCGAATCGAAAATAAATTATTTTCGATTTGGGGTGTTAGGTAAACTAACCCTTGCCCTTTCCCGATTTATACAGCTCTTCATCTCCATAAACCAAAGCTACGTACTAAATTTCGTTTTAATATGTCATACGGTATGACCTGTAGAGCGTTCACAAAATTTGGGAGTAAGGAAACTACCCCTTGCCCCCTCCCGATTATGCCCAAAAACTATACAGCTAATCACCTCCACATACCAAAGGCACGTACTAAATTTCATTTTGATATGTCAAACGGTATGACCTGTACAAACTCCACAAAAATAGTGGCATACACACCCACCCACACACAGACATCATCACGAAAATAGTCAAAATGGATTCAGGAGACCTCTAAACGTATAAATCCGTCAAAATCTCAACCTCGATTTTTTCATGATTACTATACTTTACCTTATACTACGTTTGGTAAAGTAAAAAGTAACATATTTTCTGTCTGCTTGTCTTTCTGTCTGTCTGAGTTCGCATCACGTAAAAACAACTGGATGGATTTTAACAAGATTTTGTAATTTTTGTGTATCCTGATTCAAATATTGGATACTTTTTTCCGCATAAATATCTTATTTCCAAGAGTAAGTGGAGAAAAGCATTGAAAGCACGAAATTTTACCAATTAGCATACTTTAAGGCTCCTTTTATTTTTGGAAGACGCATATTATAGTAGGGATGAGAAGCTTTAGTTATATAAAGTAAATACAGAAAAAATAACTGAAGCACTAAAAAAGTAATGGTATTTGGTGTAGATTGCTTTCAAACAAAATCGAACCATATATTGTAAGGACTCTGACGAACTGGAGGGCACAGCTAGTACAAATGATGAGTATATGGAATTAAAGTCTTCAGAAATGAATAAGAGCCACTCAAAGTACAGTTTAGTAGTTTTAAAAAAACTACAAACGCTTTATTGTGGGTTGAAAGTTTGTATGAACAAAATATTTGTCCTTTTATGGCTAAAAATTATTTATTTATTGCTGAATCCTGAAAACTTTTTAGTTTAAGACTATTCATAAATAAAGAGACATATCCTTTGTTTAGTTTCTTAGGGCCCTTTTTACCCCTTATTGTCTTTCAATCAGTTTTGTTTTATTCAAATGATATATTTTAAAGCAATTTTACGAAAAATAAATAGTGTATAAGGGATTAATTCATTAAAGTTATAAATTTTAAATTTTAGCATTATTTTTTAGCATTTTGTAATGCTTTTTAGCATTTTTTTTAACCACATCTAGCTGCAAAATATTTTTAGACCTGGTCACACTGTTAATATGAACTGATTTCAAAGCTTCTCGGTAATAAAAAATATGAATAGTTAGTATACTAGTCTATGAGGGTATGGGTTCGATTCCCAAAAAGCGTTTTTTTATCACAATGTTCATAAACTGAATGAAAAAAGTTATATTCGATTTATGAAAAAATTCATGGGTTCTATAAATTATTTTTTCTCTGTATGTTTATGAGCTAAACACGTCTAATTCGAAATTATTCTTAAACGAACAAACAAGAAGTAAAAAATCAGTAAAAAATTGTAGATCTTTATGGAAATTAATTTTAGTCGATTATTTTTTAATCGATATTTGCAATTTTTGTTACTCGGACAATTAATCGGCATAAAATTTTACGATTAATCGAGCGATGATTGATCGATTGGGTACTTTAGTGGCAACGCAGCCAAAGTGAAGTGCGTAGGTGGTTTCTGCACGATATTGAGTACAAAAATATTTGAAATAAAGCCAAATTAGTTTTTTCTACGAGCATCTACAATTGTGACAGGTCAATATTTATAAACGAAATATTTGGTTTATGATTATTTTAATATTTGGTTACTATACACGAGTATAGCAAAAGTAAATAATTTGTTACCCCGTTTTGGAGAAAACCTTCCAGAGTTAGCTCTGGTGTTGTTAGCACCAGTGATAACGTAGACTTAGCAGACCATATAGTGGATAAGATAAATGAGGAAGTAATTATCTTACATATAATAAAATAATAACTCATTTCCGTCTGTCTGTCTGCTTTTCTTTGCGTTCGCATCACGTAAAAACCAATATAGGATAATTTTTTTCCGCAAAAATATCTTATTTCTAAGAGAAAGTGGAGAAAAAGCAATGAAAGTACGCAGTTGAACTAACCGGATATGCCTATTTTATTTTTTATAAAGTCAAATATACATAAACTGATATGCAGCATAGTTTAAGGCGGAACTAAAAATGTAAGGGTTTTGGTGTGGATTGCTTTCAAAGCAAAATCGAACAAAATATTGCAAGGACGCTGACGAAGTGCCGGGCACAGCTAGTCTTACATATAATGAAATAGTAACTAATTTCCTGTCTGTCGGTCTGCTGCCTGTCTTTCTGTGTGTGTTCGCATCATGTAAAAACTACTGAATCGATTTTGACAATATGTTTTTAGGAGATACTTTGGTATCCTGATTTCAATATAGAATACTTTTTGCTGGTAAAAATATCTTATTTCCAAGAGAAAGTGGAGATGAAACGGTGAAAGTACACCGATTTTATTTTACCGATTTAAAGGTACTGCATATTTTAAGGAATCTTTTATTTTTGAAAGCAGTATATTTTAAGCAATGTTGCGCACCAGATGGCGCTGTTTTAAAATAGTGAGCAATGATTATTTTCAAGTCTGTCACATCAAATATTAATTGTTTTAGAGCTATGCATTTATAGGAAACTATTTCTTTTCCAGCTGTTGACTCCATGCCATGTGCCGCTTGCACCCACCTGAGTTTAGTTTTTAAGATTTTCATTCACCCAAAATTTATATATATTTCTTAATTATGGAATGTCTCTTATACCTTATAACTTTACAAATGAATATTTTAGAGTAAAAAATAACAAAATTTTGTTAAATTTTAACGATATTTTTACAAATACGAGACTTTTTTTTAATAAATGATAAAAACTTAAATAAATTAAATAATTAAGACCAAACAATCTGATAACAAAGATATTTTGGTTTAACCTTGAACTTTCGTTAAGTTGAAATGAAAGGCACTAATCAGTTTTATAAAACTTTATAGCTTTTGAGATGTTTCCCTCAGCTCCAAACTCAGGCATGCTGTTGCAGCCGCATTATCTCAACTAAAGCAAAATCAGAGTCATAGTCATAAGAGTTTAATTAACTTGTACTTTCATCTTTTCAGTTAGTTTTATTTTGAATTGTAGCAACAAATGGCTTTATTAAGATTTCATTCTTTTTTTGTTTGTTTTTCGTTCATTAATTAAAGGGGTGTGTTAAGATCAAAGATTCAAAGATCTTATTGAACGGAAAAGAAAAAAAGTAAAATAAATTTTTGTTTTTATTTAATGATTATTAATAAAATCCATCAGTTTGATCAACAGTTAGGTTGTACAGTTGCATATGAGCTGTTATTCATGAAAGTTTTTCCTACCAAAATGTTAATATTGACAAACATCTTTTTTGGATTAAATATAACAATACAATGACAACGACTATTTAACAGAACTTAATTTACGGAGCCTAGTAACGATGACCATCAGTCGTTGTAGTAAAACACCAAGAGTCTTTGATGGTACTCGAACCCACAACCCCCGGAAAAACTACCTTTTTGCTTATCAGGCAACTTCATTTGAATTGAAACATTAAAAAGTTAAAAAGTTAAAATAATTGAAATTTTAACAAGAATCTTTAAGTAACTTAAAAACTAATTCGGGTGATTATATTAATATAATTATATATTATATTATTTATGTTATTATAATTAATTAATTGATTATAAATTATATTAATCCATTACACAGTGCAACACGGAAAAAAATAACCATATACGGACACCACTACGTGATAAAAGACCAAAAAAAAGACCCCTGTCTCCCAGTTTTGCCCAAAGTCCTCCAGGTTTTTTTTCTGGGCCCTCAAAGATGTGGGGCCTCGATGTCATTTTTGCAAAAAATGATCATTTACTCAAGCTCATATTTTGCAAACCGTTTGAAATTTTGATATACTCTCTGAGGCAAAGTTGTAGCTCTTGTCATAAAGAACAAAAATTGTTAACATATAAAATCAAAAAAAACTTCTTCTTCAAGGTCAAAATCGCAAAAAAACTTTAAAAAATTCAATTTTTTTTTACCTTTTTTCCCCTGTTCAGGTCCATAGGTAGCAAACCGTTCAAAATTCAAGGAAAATTCCCGAAATGAATTTAAAAATTTTGGGGAAATTTTTCACTTTTGCGGCTACCTAAGCGCTACCTAAACAGTGTTAAGAATCATTCCTAGGAAGTTCATATGTTCTAGAAAGTTGTTTACTGAGATCTTAGGTTCATTTTTGTAGTTGATTGTTTCCTTGAATTTTGAACGGTTTGCTGTCAAAATGTTTGGACTCACACATACATATGTACATATATGGTTATGTGCATGTCGTGATAGGTGCATGTCGTGATAGGTGCTTCCTTTAATTTTTAATTTCATGTTTTTATCACTTTTTTTTTAAATATAAATTGCGTATCTGTTACGGAAACATACGTCACAATCCTGTCTTCTGTGGGGACACCCTCAAATTTTAAATTTTATTCTTATTACTTCTTACGGCTGTATAAATTGACCCTGTGCGTTATGATTTAAAAAATCGTAAAAGGGCTGTAATATTCTATAGTTGTATCCATAGTAATATAATTAATCAGGTAAGTGCAGTTCTACAGCAACAAAAACAACGTTTTTTTTTGCGAGAACAAAATTATCTTGTATTGGTATTTAATTTAGTACCCCTTACGTCTGCACTAAAACCATCCTATTAAAGGGCGGTAAGAAACATAAAAGCGTAGTTTATTTGTTGGTGTTTTGTTGAAGCTTTAATATTCTGTATTGCTTTTGGCTTCTCGAAAATTAGGAAAAAGATTTCCTGAAGATCGGGCCTAAGAAATCAGGAACTAGCTTTTCTCCCAACGTCCTGATAATATTTTGTTCGATTTTGCTTTGAATGTAATCCACACCAAATTTTAGGATTCTTACTATTATAGTGCTTCGTGTATACCTATTTACTTTATATAAAGTTACCCGTCCTTGGATAAAATTCCATCGGTAAAAATTATCGGGGTACTTTCACTGCTTTTTCCACTTTCTCTTGGAAATAAGATATTTTTGCGGAAAAAAATTTTATTTAAATCCATCCAGTAGTTTTTACGTGATGCAAACGTAGGCAGACACACAGATAGACAGACAGGAAATGTGTTGCTGTTTTATTATATGTATATATAGATATTACGGGTAATTACTATAATATTAAATTTTTAATATTGAGGTGTAAAATTTTTTTTTGATGTCAAAAACAGCTGACTAAAGTATAGAATTTCAGGAAATCTGTTCAATAACTTTCCTAGCAGAAACTAGCAAAGGTAGAATAAAGCAAACTGGCAAAAATGCTCTCCCAAATATGAAAAAGTAAAATACAGCAAAGTTTCAGAAATTACAATATAAATTGAGGTGTCGTCATAGTTGACTTTAAAACTTTGTTGATTTGAAGATTAAACAGTACTTCTGTGAAGGTTATTGTACTGAAATGAAAAACAAATTACAATCTAACATCGTTTCACTCTGCACAATGGGGCAGAATCAAAATATTTTGGAAATAACTCAGCCATTCGTAAAGAGCTAAGCCGATTAATTCAAAATTCAGCACAAGCATAGCAGAGGAGTAGGTTAGGTTAGGTTAAGTTTAGCAGGCAGCCTCACTGCAGCTCACTTGTGTCCAAGTGTTGGTCCCTTTGTGTTACCTGCAAAAAGAGGAAAGGAAAAGGAAAAAGGAAAGAAAGAAGTAGAAAAGAAATAAAGCGTTGAGAAAATGTCCTATTTTTACATATATAAAACAGATATAAACGAGAGATAAAGAATAAAAAAGTGTTGCCATGGAGGGCGGGTCGGTCGAGACAGGTTGTCGACAAGAGTATCTATATCGCGCCAAGTGGGAGCGGTTTGGAAAACCATCCGCAGCTCCTCAGAAAGGAGTTGATCCTGCTGGGTTCCAACAGTGAAACACAAGAGAGGTTCACCAAGCACCGTTGTCCCAGGTGCTGGAGGCGTTAGTATTTCAACGCAGGATTATGGACAAGGAGATGTTCGATAGTTTCCTTTTCTTCCTCATCTTGGTAACTTTTGCAAAATCGTTATAACGGAGACCCATTGTTCTCTCATGAGTTCCAAATAGATAGTGGCCAGTGACAGTTGATATCAAGTCACGTAGCTGTATTTTCAGCAGCCGAAATAGCAAAGCCGTTCTTTTGTAATCCAGTAAAGGCCAGGTTGTCCTCGCCGTTTGACAAGTCGGCTCGTTGGATAATCTGACCTGGGCCAGATCATAAAGGGCTCGGTTTATTCGATGCCCGCAAACCACAATAGACGTCAGTGAAGTATCTGAGCTTAAGTTTTGATGCTGGGCTCCATCCACACTCCAGGGGTGGTCCTTGGCATTTCTTCAATTTTTGTTTGATTTAACAACATAAAGAAAATACAATAGCGAACGAAAATTAAAGGTTAACAGGTTAGAAAGCAAGTTCTTATTAAATTGTATTTGTAGCATTAGTTCTCGGCAGGTATCGTCTTTTTTTCCTCTTATACATTATTTTAAACACTATTCCTTTAAAAATTTTATCGTATTGACAACAGTTCGTAATATCTACTGATTTCGGTGGATTTAAAATCGAAATAAATTTCATCACTCCACGTTCATGTCATGTATATAAACTAATATGTGCTGTAATAATTACAGTTATTTCGCATATTCCTAGAAAAATACCCCAAGAAAAAATTGCGAAAAAAATGTTCTGTATGACCCTATTAAATATTTCGAGTTTGTCACAAAATGTGGTTTTTTCTATGGGGAGATATTACGAGAAATGTCAACAAAGGGTGATGCTTTGAAACTGAAATTTTGATCCTTCTAATCTCCGAAGTGGGTAATAGAAGTACATAGCATAGTTTGCAGAAAATTAGTTTTGAGGAAACAAATGTCATTCTGGATTATTTTGTGTATTACATCACCCAACATAAATAATCGCGCTAAAGAACTCCGCACAGAAAGATCGCGTTTCCGATATTTATGTTCAAAAACAAAATCTAAATTTTAAATAATTAAAGTTATTTTATAAAAAAGAATTTTGTAACAATAACAATACTGAAATTGATTTAATTGAAAATTATCACAAATGTATGTAGATATTTAAAAAATAAAAGGTCGATTATGGATAGCAACCCAAACTCAGTTGCCGAAATTGTACTACGTATGGCAACTGGCAACTGGTAACTAAAAGTTGTTAATTTTAGTTGAAAAAAAAAAAACACAGACAAATTTGTGGTTGCTGTTGATTATTTTTCACAGATTATAAAGTTAAAAATGCGCTTAAACTGAAAAATAAGTTTATTATTTGCAAATTTTTGTATATTTTTAATTTTATGTACATATGTATTGAAGGCACTAGATCACTAAAATTATTAAAAGATTACGCTTTTCCTTATCACTGCTATAGTTTTCTTCATCAGACGACGTACATATATTGGTCCCCTTTCTGCGTTGCTCACGTAATTCCAAACATAGCAACTGCTATCCAACAAGAGAATAATGATGATACGAATAATATTCCGTATTTTTATAGACAAATCTTTTATCAGCACCTGGTCCTAGCTTTTCAACTTTTGATAAAATTGGTCGAAAATAGCTGCTGGTATGAAACTTGGTATATCATGCTCAAGACACGGAGAGATGTAATGCTCAGGAGGATATTTAGGTGGATGAGGAGTATTATAGGTTTACTGTTTAGAATTATCGCCTTGGCTGAAACATGATGAAACATGCATTTTACGAGTGTGTTTAGACACATTTTTGGATGTTAATTTCAAAAAGAATCTATTGTACAGAACTGCAGACATGAAATAATATTTTTTTTATTTTGTTTGTCATTTATTAAACACTATTTGATTGTTTACATTTATTTCCAGTTGCTAGACTGTCAAAATAGCATTATCGATAACTTTATCGCAACTGAAGAAAGTTGCCTTACATAATACCATTGTTTTTCCCTATTGTGTTGCCTTTTGATAACGCAACTCAAGTTCGGTTGCCATCCTTAATCGACCTATAAATGAAATGCCTTCAAATTTTTCAAAATATCTGAAACCGTGCAATGCTCATTACCAGCAACAATATGTTGTCAACATTGTTGTCAAAAGTTTAAAGATTTATTCGATTTAGTGATATAAGTGGTTACACATGCTGGTTTCAAAAGCATCACGCATACGCATTCGCTATGGCCAAAAATAGAAGGCGGCTTTTATGACTTCAGAAAATTATTCATTTAACAATTCGCTCCTCAATAAAAGGAAAGTGACGCAAGCACATTCTTACATTCGTTCATTAAATTGTTCGTATATCCGTATATCTGTCTGTCTGATGTTAAGTTTGTTTTCTCATTGTTGTTGTTAATAATATTACAATATTATTATGTTTTGCTGTAGTTTTCGTTGTTGCCTCCAAGTCTATTGTTGTTGGGGCGTTACTTATTTTTTACGTTTTCTTCTTTATTTGTTTATCATTCAAATAATAAAATAGAAGAAACTTGAATGTATTACAAAAATTGTAATTTAATTAAACATTTGTACAATCAAGTCTCGCCGTAATGGACGTGCATTGGTGTTTAGATCTAAAAAATATAAATCGGAAACTATATCCATATACATATATATATATATATATATATATATATATATATATATATATATATATATATATATATATATATATATATATATATATATATATATATATATATATATATATACATATACATATATATATATATATATATATATATATATATATATATATATATATATACATACGTATATCACACTAAATCTTAAATAGTCACAACTCAAAATTTACAAATTTTCAGCAGAAGCAAAAAACTGTTTTAAAAAACAATTAATGAAATTGAGTTCCACAGTAACGGTATTTTTGCAGATGAAGACAGTGATAAAAACGAAATTTTCGTGAGCATTAGAGATTCAATTTAACACAAAAAACATCAAAATTAAAATATTTTTGTACCAGAATTGGGACTCAAAAGTTGATGAGATAAAATTTAGTAAATTAATATATATTTGACAATTATATTAAAAAAGAAAATAAAAACGAAAATAAAGGCAGACGGGAAAATATATTTCAGACACTAAGAAGCAGATCACTTGCTTTATGGGCGGCTTTTTTAACCTTTTCTTTCCTTAATGATTGCTAATACCTAGACCCGATTAGTAGTTCTCATGCTGTCACCAGGCCATACTCCTATCTACAGCGATTTTAGCCTGTCGACTCAGCAAAAGGTTTCTGTAAGTGTAAGCATTTTATTAAGACTAAGGTCCGCTACAGCATCCATATTTAATATGTGTCTGCCCGTTGTGCTAGGTCTAATATACTGGATTTTTAGCAAACATAGTCTGCAAGTATCGTCGTCTTTGAATTTTATCTTGGCCAGATGATTCTGGAGGATTATATGATCAGTCAATAAATATCAGGGCAACATTATTGCATAGGGGCTGTTGCCAGAGAAGTGTCTTTAGAGATTTACCCTTAAACCTCCTGCTCTATATTCTAGCCCACCTCTTCCGGATTCCTCCATTGCAAAGTGGGGCAGAATTAAAATATTTTGAAAATAATTCAATAATTTGTAAAGGTCTAGCCTGGTTGTTCCAAAATTTGACATGGGCATAGCCGACGAGGATCTGAGCTTAAGTTTTGAGCTCATGAGAGCTATGTGGCCTTAAAGTTGGGAACCTCTCAACTTAATTTTTTTTTAACTTGGCATTTCTTCTTTTTTTGTTCGATTGTTAAAAATTATATTTGGTCTAGTTATGACCTACAAAATATTGCTTCTATCTATAAATTATGTTTAAAAATTTAAATTTTCTAAATTTTTGGTAATCAGGTGCAGTTTCTCCAAAATATTCAGTATAATTTTCAAAAAATTTCTTTAATTTTTTTCTTGTAGTAAGCTGGCAAAATTCCACCAAAGTCTACTCCTCTCACCTCTTGCCAGGCTTCATTGACTATCCCTGTAATATCATCACGCTCCCTTTAGTTTTTAACAAAACTAGAATTTATAAGATTTCCACGAGTAATGGACGGAAGATGATATCCCACACAGAGCTACAGAGGTAAGTTTATATGTATAATAGATATTGACAGGTATCCTCAGTTCGTATATTAGCAACCAAGGTCTCTCATGGCTACACATCCTCATGTTGTTCCACCATGGATTAGTGTAACCTTTTTTATATAAGAGAGTATCATTTCTCTTTGGTTTAATGTAGCTAACCTGATAATTAGGAAACTTTTAATGACTTTTAATGACAGTACAGTCAGTAACGGTAGGTCATACCTTTGTGCCATTTGGTTATAATTTTATCAAAAAGCATACAGCTTATTGCTCTTGCAGGATAGTCTCTCAGGGCATATTGTCTTGTTGTCTTTTAGCACTTTGACGTCTGAGCTTCCGGCATATATTGAGCCAGCGGTCCCTAAGGCTAGCTGGATCTAATACTGGAAGACACGAACCTTCCAGGTCTGACCAGGACCCAAAGCGGTAGCTCCACAGGGATTTTCCGAGTACCTGTGACCAGGGAGTAATGTAGTGGCTATGGTTTAACAAGAAGGCATTTTTTTAAGTGTAAAAATTGAACTCCCCATGTATGTTGGAATTAATATAGTATCCGTACGTGTGCAGTGACAATGTCACTATTGCCAGAGTTGGGCCTTTCTATGTACTATATGGTAAATTTGACTTGACCTCACAGATGCCACTGTACTACATAAACACATACGCGTTCATTCATTGTAAAAAGAATACCTCAGTGCAATATTTGAACAACAGCGACAATTACAAAAAACCATCTTAAATTTCAATAAACCAACGATGACAGTTTGGCAATATCAAGAGCTAACTGACTCTGTCGTCAGTTTTACGCACTTGTACACTCGTACATGATTAAAAAAAAAGTGTGATGCAAAGTGTATCATTTAATACGACGACAACATGTGAATGAATTGTGAATTACAATTTGCGGATTGTGATCACAAGTGTAAACAAATAGTTTAAATTTAAAACTAAAGCAAAATAAAAAAAAAAAAATGACACGATGTCTGCAGTGACACAATCTTCAAAAGTACAATGAATGACCACATACCTCGTCAAATTAAAAAAAAAATAAAAGTTAAAAAAACAAAAGGTTTTATGCAAAGTATTGTTTTTTTTAATTAATTACAAAATAGAAAAGGAAAATTGACTTTAAAATTACCAAGACTATTTATAATTTAAATACAAATTTGTTAAGCCCAGTAATAAATCATTGTTATGCACATTGTCAGCATCTGATTTGTCTGTTTTTTGTGTCCAAAGTAAAAATTGGGGAAGAAAACAGCCGAACTTTTTTACAATTTTTATATCCCGTTGATGCGTTACAAATTTGTTAGGCGATAGAGTGAAATGTTAATTTTTTTCTAATATTATTTTGCAAGTTGTGTCCTCTCTCTCTATCTCTTTCTCTCTCTCTAAAAATTGTTTTGTGTTAAATAAAATTTGTTACATGTTTCGTGTACTTTTTTTTTACCAAATTTATTGCACATCCATCACATTTTATTCAAGGTCATGCAAAATTGCGTGAAAAATTATTTGATGTGGGATGGAATTGAAGTTAACATTCATAGAATTAGTGGTAATAAGCAGTAAGTACTTCACACTCACCCAGTAAATATTTTAGGTTTATTTTAAACTAGCTCTGCCCACATGTGTTGTGTGCGTCCTGACAATATTCTTTTCGATATTGCTTTATAAGTAATCCACACCAAATTTTAATAGGTCGATTATGGATAGCAACCCAACCTCAGTTGCGTTGTCAAAAGGCAACGCAAGTGGGGAAAAAATTGGTATTATGTAAGGAAACTTTTTTTAGTTAAAATAAAGTTATCGATAATGCTATTTTGACAGTCTAGCAACTGGAAATAAATGTAACAATAAAATCCTTTTTAATAAATGGCAAAAAAAATACAAAATATAATATTATTTTTTGTCTACAGATTTGATTCTTTTTCAAGTTAATACTTAATCTCTTTAAAAAATGTTCCTAAACACACTCGCAAATTTAATGCAAGTTTTTTATCATGTTCCAGCTAAGGCGATAAATCTAAAAAGAAAAACTCTTCATCCACCTAAAGATCGTCCTGTAAATTAAAACCCTTTGCCTGAAGTCTTTGATATATCAAGCTATTTTTCTACCATTTTTATCAAAAGTTAAAAAGATGGATCCAGGTGCTGATTAAAGGTGTCTATAAAAATACGGAATATTATTCGTATCATCGTTATTTTTTGTTGTATTGATTATGTAAGCAAAGCAGAAAGAGGGCTAATACATGTTGTCTGTATGATTATCAAAAAAGAGATGAAGAATAATAAACTTACTTTTCAGTTTTAGTGTAGTTTTTACTTTATAATTTGTGAAAAAAATCAACAGCAACCACAAATTTATGGTTGCTATTTTGGCAACTAAAATTAAGTTATAGTTGCCAGTTGCCATACGTAATACAACTTCGGCAACTGACGACGCAACTAAGGTTGGATTGCCATTCATAATCGACCGATAAGACTCTTAAGTATTTATTTTTTTTAGAAAGGTTTATATCAAATTCTGAAATTACAAAACTTATTGTAAAGCTCTGTAAAATACAGACAGGAAATGAGTTACTCATTATTTTAAAACAGCGACATCTGTTTCGCAATATTGCTTAAAATATACTGTTTGCAGAAACAACTGTTTGCAGTACCTTTAAATCGGTAAAAAAAGGCATACTTTCAGTGCATTTTCTCCACTTTCTCTTGGAAATAAGATATTATTGCGGAATAAAGTATCCTATATTCGAATCAAGATTCATAGGTACCTTCTCTCTAAATTTTGTTAATAGCAATCCAGTAGTTTTCACGTGACGCGAACGCAAAAGAAAAGCGGACAGACAGACAGACTTTTTTATTATATGTATAGAAGAATAGGAGGTGAGGCCGTAATAATTTCTAGCAATTAAAGGATTCCAAACACACAGCGGACATACATATCGTCACCTAAAATACAAAACAACGAATCCTCAAAAATTTCAAAATTGATTTTTTTTCATATCATATTTCATATGTATGTACTTATGTATTTCTGATCAGTTTACTATTATAATTTTATCGGTTGCACTCTTGATAAAATTTACAATTAAATAGTGTTTTGTTTTGATAGCGCGTTTCGTTAAAAAGTTACAAGCCTTTGAATTGGGAAAAAATGTAAAAATGATGGGTTTTTAAGGATTTTCTCATGCTTTTATAAGTTAAACTTCGTTACTAGAAAATTTGTTTGCAATATTTTCAAGACAACCTAACAAAACAAAATAAAAATTGGGTCATATATTGTAACAGTTCTTCCTCAAGCCCTATCCAAACATAACCAATTTTTTTAAAAAAATTATGATTTGTTTTAGAATTCCGTGAGTGCAAAGGGAGTCGCATTTTGGTTCATTAATCGGATTTTAACTTGCGTTCAAAACAACATAAAAACTGATCGATTAATCGAATATTTTTTAAAGTTTTATCCGATTAATCGGTAAAATATTATGTTTATTTACTATCAAACTGGTTCACTAACATTTACAAAACGCAAATAATGGAATTTCTAGAGTTTCAATTGAAATAAATTACTTAATAATACCGCAACAAACAACTTTATCCACATAGTAAATGAGCACAAAATGTTTTACCTCATGATGATAAGAATTCGTATTTTCATGACTTCAGAAGTGAATAAGAGCCACTTAAAGTTAAGTTTCAAGGTAAACTTCGAATTGAGCCACTAAACAAAACACCAACGCTTTATCGTGTCTTGTTTGTATGAACAAAATATTTGTCCCTTAAAAAAAAAAAAAAAAAATAAAACTAAATCACGAAAACCTCTCAGTTTAAGAGTTATTGATTAATAAAGCCACAGCTTTTTTTACAACTTTTTTAGACCATTTTTACCACTTAAATGCGAGGGACCTGGCCTGTTTAAAACAATATTGTTTATGCTCAACATAACCGAAAATGCGCGGGAAGCGAAAGAAATAACATATTTTCATATATGGGTGGTCTAATGACTAGCGATTATAAAATATTGCTCACTTGGCGTTACGTTATTTAAATTTTTTTGTTAATTTTTTTATTCTCTTATACTTATACTGCAGGATATTATATTTTTATTTAATAATAGCTGTGCCCGCCACGTCGCGACGTGGGCGTCCTGACAATATTTTGCGCGATTATGCTGTAATGTATTCCACACCATTTTTATAGTGCTTCACTTATGGTTTATGTATTTACTTTGTATAAAGGTACCTATCCCTGGATAAAATTCTTAAATTTATAAAAAAATCTAAAAATTATTATAAAGCTCTGTAAAATGTGTTTAAAATATTCTAATAACATTGCAATTCCACAAAGTAAAAATACAAATCAAATACAAATTTTGTTCAATTGGCTATTTGGCAGTAAGTAATTAATATTTTGTCATTATTTTAAACAGCGCTATCTGTTGCGCAACCACGTTCAAAATATCCCGCTTTCAAAAGTATACCTTAAAGTATGGAGTATCTTTAAAGTGATAAAAAAGTCGGCGGTATTTTACTGCCTTTTCTCTTTATCTTTATCTCTTGAAAATAAGGAATTTTTGAAGAAAAAAAAAAAAAACATTGGAATCAGGATGCTAAAGTGCCTCCTCACAATTTTTTTTTTTAAATCCATCCAGATACATATTTTCTTTACATAGAGGTACCCAGCTTTGGATAAAATTCTAAAATTTATATAAAATTTTAAAAATTATTGTAAATCTTTGTAAAAGGTATTTAAAATATTTAAATAACAATGTAATTCTACAAAGTAATATTTATTGCAAAAAGTACCGACTACAAAACAAATATATGTGCATCAATTCTTAACTAAAAATTTAAAAGGAAGTAATCTGTAAGAAATAGTACTCAAATCAAATACTTTTATACTTGTTGCTCTAACGGACATAGTAATATACGTTCTGTACATTCAAATGTCTATAAATAACGGTTCAGCAGATAAAGCCATATACGACAAATTACCTCAGATATAAGGACACCCTCTATTTTTTTACACTTACTGACACAGTAATAAAAAGTAACGGTTCCAAAGATATGGCCATATAGGTTAAACAATATCACCTAGGGGACACCCTTTCATGTACAATTTTAAATTAAACACTTTTTTTAAAGGACAGATTCTTTGTCAATTTCAAAAGTCTGTCTAAAACGGTTCAAAAGTTTGCTTATATGCATCAATTTACATCAACTATTGAGACACCCTTTATAACTTTAAATATTTATAAATGTTATTATACGGTATATTGTAGTGGAGATTCTGTCTAATTTTCAAGTGTTTGTCTATAACAGTTCAAAAGATAGGGCTAGATAGCTAAAATTTTATCAGTTAAGGGGACACCCTTTAGTTTCCAAATTTTTTTTATATACTTGATGTTATAAAGGACTTAGATATACAGGTTCTTTGTAAATTTCAACCGTCTCTCTGTTACGGTTCAAAAGTTTTGCAATATACATCAAATTACATCAACTATTGGGACACCCTTTAACTTCTAATAATAAATATTTAATTTCTGATTATAAATATTGGACATTCCGCCCAATTTTCAAGTGATTGTCTACAATGGTTCAAATGGTTCATATATTGAAATTGACGTCACATATGAGGACACACTTTAATTTTTAAGTTTATTTTTTTTATTAATTTCTGTTATTGGCAGCTATAGTGATATGCAGTTTTTTTAAATTTTAAAAGTGTGCTCTTTACGGTTCATAATACACGTAAAAAACACGTATGTTGTATGGGGACACCCTTTAATTTTAAAAATTTAGAACTTTTTTTAAATGGCACCAATCTGTAAGCATTTCCTTACTAATAAAGAAAAATATAAAATCGGTTCAGAAATGACTGAGTTCTCCGGGCACAAACATAAAAAAGCAACATTTAGACGAACTGATAATCTCCTTCTTTTTTTGAAGTCGGTTAAAAATACAAATGAAATACAAATTTTATTTTGTTGGTTTTCGGAGAAGTTAAAATGAACTATTGATTTGTAAATTGTTGCGCGAAAACCCGCTTATCTCCTAAACGGGTGATCCGACTTCAGTTTGTTGTGAGATGTTGATATTAATCTCCTCTTTAATGCTACACAATACTTTTTAAAATATCCCAGTTTTAAACCGGAAATTTCAGTACCTTTAAACCGGAAAATGCGTTTTTGTGAGCCATTAACGCCCTTATTAATAGTAAAATATAGGCTGGATTGTAATAGTGGGCGTGGTATCTCCCATTCAAAGTGAACAATTATAACGACATTCACACCAATTATTAAGACTCTTCCTTTATTGTGCCGATTGTGTATTTACTTTGTATACAGGTACCCGTCTCTGGGTAACTATTTAGGATAATACAGGTGTTATAAAAAATTCTATAATTTTAAAGCTCAGTATTCTATATTGCAATCAATGGCAAAGGAACTTCCTTAAAATATTGTATTAAAATTCATCCAGTACTTTTAAGATGATGCGGACACAGACAGACACAATTTCCAATAGTTTGCTGTTTTGTATTCAACATCAATTACTATCTGCACCAGCAACAAAATTTTCAAAAAATAGTTCAAGCACAAACATGGTTCTGACATAGTGTTATATGTATTTACAGATTCGAAATTCCTACATTGACAATGGGACAGAAACAAAATATTTTGGATATCACTCAACCATTTGTAAAGGCCATGATTCACTATCATACTCAGTCATACGATCTGTCAAAAAATGCATGTGTGCTCATAAAGTATGATGGTGTGGCTTAGAAATGTATGTATGTGTGAGACACTTTTTGACAAATCGTACGATTTGATAATCTTTTGAAAAAATTCATAAAATATTTTTTTTCCATGCGATCAGTGTTGCAAAAACTTGTTTTGTATGACAGTGTAGCATCTAGAACGCCATTTTTAAAGGATTTTAAAAGTAGGAGAGAATTCTGTCAGATTTCTGTTTGATTAAATCGTACGATTGTGTAGCCTGGCCTTAAAGGGCTACGCCTACACCGTTAGTTTTCCCTTCTTCCAGTGTCAAAATGTATTTACATTTGTTTTTTTATATTTTTTTGACACCCGTGAGCTTGCATGTCAATGTACATTAGACATAAAATGATAAACATTAACAGTAATATCATGTTAGTGTTAAATGTAGACTGCCCATGTTAATGTTTTTTTTCCAAGTCTCAACATGTTTGTTAAAACATTTGTTATAAGAACTCTTTTATAACATGACATTGAAGTGGTTGTTGTACTTTACAGTATTATTTTCAGACAGTATTATTTTCAAACAGCTCCATCTGTTGCTCAACTGCTGTGCTGTTCAATTAGCATTCAAACAACATTGTTGGAAAACAGAAAATTATGTTTAAACAGAGAATGACATCAACACGTATGCGCCACCTATAAAAACATACACAAATTAAATCTTTTGCTTTGCCGGCGTCATATTTATGATGTGTTCAAATTGATGGTTAGTGAAGACGTTCTTGTTGTCTTGTCTTTTTTAAAGGTGGTCTAAGTCAATCAAATACGTTGCCCTCTCATACAAATGTATAGATAACTGCTTGTATTGCATTTTTTATGAAAATTTCTTAAAATGCAAAGTGTTTTTAATTGTTACGGCAGTCGATATTTATTGTTATGTTTGTTGGGTTACTAAACATAATTTTTCAAAACTTAAATCTTTAGGATTAATCTGTTGGAGTTTGTAAACTTTTTTTATTTTATTACACATTTTGTTCATTTGTTGTTTGCTTCTATTTTAATTTATACGAATTTTAACATTTTCTTAAATTAGTAGTTTCGTGTATTGTTTGATACAAAGTGTGTTATTACTTGTAGTGCACCTTTACATTCTAATGATACCCTTTGCTAACTCACCTACAATATTTCATTTTGAAATTACAATTAACGCCATGAATAAATTATAGGTGACCTAAAACGAAGTTAAAGTTTTAATTTTGACATTGAATTTGTTGACAGATCTTTTATTAGACGGCGAAAGCTATTTCAAGATTTCAAGATTTAATTTTAATGCATCTGCGAACAGGGTTTTAGACACTAAAAATTATTTCTATACTGTTGAAATTTCCATTGTGCTAAAAAATTCGAAGTCTTTATTCATAATCATTTAGCAGCTTTAAATGGTTTAACTGTTTTTACTGCCATACAGACAACCCTAAATCAGTACGCTGAGCGCAACTTTTTTTCTTTGATTTCTCAATGCTAAACAATGCAGGGGTACGAAACCAAAGCGACAGGGTATGATAACTTTAAACTTCGAATAGGAAGTAAGAATTCCCAAATTTACCGAGTTAAAATTAAAATGATTTCAATCAATGGTGCTCCCCAAGGCTATACACTATAACCAAAAACAAATGCACGTGGCTGATTTATGCAACCACAAATAATTGTACCGCAATACAGTTATCAGAGGAAGCCAATTAGCCAGCGCGAGAGTGAGACGCAAACCACTCGAAGGTCGAGAAACAAGGATGGCTTGATTGACTTTAAAAAATAACGACAATAACGCGAGCATGATGGTTTTCTACCGAGAGCTACTTTACGACTTGAGCGTAATGTTGTCTAGCGCCTGGCTTTAATACTGCAATGTCAAACCTAACAGCCAAACCTAAACAAGCGCATTTAGCGCCTACATGCACACACAATACCATATTTTTAATACTGTTTTCTAATATGAAGTTTGAATTTTGTTAAGACATGTTTATGGGTAATGTAGATGGGGGTAAATAACGCAGCGTCAACGCTTAGTAATTGGAAAATCCAATAACTAAGAAAATAGGAGAAAACACCAAAGTCCTTACAACGTTACATTTAAAATAATTACTAGAAATGGTGTTAATAGTACAATATATTATAATGGAATAGAGAAAGAAATACACAATAATAATTTACAGACGTTTAAAACAATATCAAATTAAATAAAATAAAAGAGCTTCATGATTTCGGCAGTTTCTTTGAACGCCTATTGTTTAGCTGGAACCCTTTCAGCTGTTTAATATATATAAATACAAGGGCTATAGGGAAAATAATATAATAATTATAGCAGAAAACATTATTATTACAACACCATGGAAGATACACAATCGAGCAACGCGTTTAATTTATTCAGGTTTATTATGAAAATTTTCGAAGAAAATCATCTTCAGTGATGAGGAATATTTTCAGCCCAGTCAATAAGCAATTCGTCAATAAGCAGAATTACCGCATTTGGGCGGATGATAACACAGTGCAACACGGTTTGCTACCGGCTACCTAAGCGCTACCTAAACGGTGTTAAGAATCATTCCTAGGAAGTTCATATGCTCTAGAAAGTTGTTTATTGAGATCTTAGGTTCATTTTTGTAGTGAATTGTTTCCTTGAATTTTGAACGGTTTGCTACCTATGGACCTGAACAGGGGAAAAAAGGTAAAAAATTGAATTTTTTAAAGTTTTTTGCGATTTTGACCTTGAAGATGAAGTTTTTTTGATTTTATATGTTCACAATTTTTGTTTTTTATGACAAGAGCTACAACTTTGCCTCAGAGAGTATATCAAAATTCCAAACGGTTTGCAAAATATGAGCTTGAGTAAATGATCATTTTTTTGCAAAAATGACATCGAGGCCCCACATCTTTGAGGGCCCATAAAAAAAGCCTGGAGGACTTTGGGCAAAACTGGGAGACAGGGGTCTTTTTTTGGTCTTTTATCACGTACTGGTGTCCGTATATGGTTATTTTGGCATGACTTAAAAAATTACACAGTTTGTAATCCAAGAGTGATTGTCGAAAAACCAATGCACCCACAAAGAGTGACTGTTTGGTGCGGTTTATAAGCTGGCGGCATCGTCGGGCCGTATTTTTCCAAAATAAGGCCGGTCAGGCAGTTACTGTGAATAGTGTTTGATATCGTGAGATGACTATGTGGACTATATGTGATTTCAACAGGACGGTGCCACTTGCCACACAGCTAAGGAAACAATCGCTCTCTTGCGCAACAAATTCAATGGCCATGTTATCAAATCGGCCGCACTGGCACAACAACTAATTAGGTCCATAACCACTACTGTCAGCTGCAACGAACACCCGCCTAAGCCCACTGAGCGAATAGCCGCGCATAAACGACCAGATGCCAGTGTAGCAGTTGTAGTAGAGGGTTCCACTTAATTTAAAAAAAAAATTGGAACATAATTATATATTTATATATAATTATTCGTATCAATTATGCCTTAGAGTCATCGAAAATTTGGAACATAAGGTGTGCCACCGAGGTGCGGCGGTTCAGGTTTATTATGAAAATTTTCGAAGAAAATCATCTTCAGTGATGAGGAATATTTTCAGCCCAGTCAATAAGCAATTCGTCAATAAGCAGAATTACCGCATTTGGGCGGATGATAACACAGTGCAACACGGTTTGCTACCGGCTACCTAAGCGCTACCTAAACGGTGTTAAGAATCATTCCTAGGAAGTTCATATGCTCTAGAAAGTTGTTTATTGAGATCTTAGGTTCATTTTTGTAGTGAATTGTTTCCTTGAATTTTGAACGGTTTGCTACCTATGGACCTGAACAGGGGAAAAAAGGTAAAAAATTGAATTTTTTAAAGTTTTTTGCGATTTTGACCTTGAAGATGAAGTTTTTTTGATTTTATATGTTCACAATTTTTGTTTTTTATGACAAGAGCTACAACTTTGCCTCAGAGAGTATATCAAAATTCCAAACGGTTTGCAAAATATGAGCTTGAGTAAATGATCATTTTTTTGCAAAAATGACATCGAGGCCCCACATCTTTGAGGGCCCATAAAAAAAGCCTGGAGGACTTTGGGCAAAACTGGGAGACAGGGGTCTTTTTTTGGTCTTTTATCACGTACTGGTGTCCGTATATGGTTATTTTGGCATGACTTAAAAAATTACACAGTTTGTAATCCAAGAGTGATTGTCGAAAAACCAATGCACCCACAAAGAGTGACTGTTTGGTGCGGTTTATAAGCTGGCGGCATCGTCGGGCCGTATTTTTCCAAAATAAGGCCGGTCAGGCAGTTACTGTGAATAGTGTTTGATATCGTGAGATGACTATGTGGACTATATGTGATTTCAACAGGACGGTGCCACTTGCCACACAGCTAAGGAAACAATCGCTCTCTTGCGCAACAAATTCAATGGCCATGTTATCAAATCGGCCGCACTGGCACAACAACTAATTAGGTCCATAACCACTACTGTCAGCTGCAACGAACACCCGCCTAAGCCCACTGAGCGAATAGCCGCGCATAAACGACCAGATGCCAGTGTAGCAGTTGTAGTAGAGGGTTCCACTTAATTTAAAAAAAAAATTGGAACATAATTATATATTTATATATAATTATTCGTATCAATTATGCCTTAGAGTCATCGAAAATTTGGAACATAAGGTGTGCCACCGAGGTGCGGCGGCCATTTGGCCTATATTTTGTTCCATGCTTTTTATGTTTCATGCCTTTCTTCCTAAAATCTCTTCTTAAGTAACATTTTTAATCTTTATTAATTTAAAGTTTTGAATAATTTGGTGAGTCTAGGGATGATGCTCAAAACTAAAATATAGAACACTTTACATGGAATGAATGAATTGTTAAAATTCTAAAGTTAAGACTCAAGAGTAATTTTCCTGTTCCTTTGTTCATAAATGTCGAAGTTTTTTAATTACAAAAAAAAATATTTATAGAAATTTTAGTTCATTTGGACCACTGTATGCATGGTATTGGATAAATGCGATTAGATTTTGAGTCACTTGCTCCAAGTTTGTTAACAAATTACACTGAGTTTTTTAAAAGTTAAGGTGGCACTTTACAAAAATTAATGTCTTTCGTTACAATTTTTATTTACAAATTGTTAGTAATTTGTTTGTACGAGTATTGTTGGATGCTGCACTTAAAATTTAAATTATTATATTTACAATTTGACTGTTTTGTCTTAAAAATTGTATATATTTTTATTTCTTTTGTGTGATTATTTTTCTACGTCTGCTCCATAATTTTGTTAATTTAGTGGTTAACGTTATAAATAATTACGTAAAATTGTGGGACAGCTCATGTTTTTGGGGAATTACGTTTTAAAAATGAATAGCTTAAAATTAGAATAACGATGTATTTAAAAAAAATTATAAAAAAATTATACAAACAACTACGGCTTGGGTACACCTTTATTTTTTTCAGATCACTATTAAAGACTTTTTATATATTTTCTTAAGAGGTTAACTTAGCCGCCAGAATGATAAGGTCACATTCTTTTTGTACTTTTTAATTAAAAATACAAAGTAATTTGCTGCTCATTTATTGTTTGCAGACGAAACTCATAATCCTCTTTAGTTGTTGTAACGATTGTTTTACTTAAGTTGGCTCTACAACCTGTTGTTGGTCTTGGCCTGCATATTGAATGATTTCCAAGCACTTAGATCTTGTGCGTGCTTTATAAATGAAAACGCATTTATATATAAAAAATTAAAAACAATTTTATTTTAAAGAATATTTGATTATTAACCAGAAGGAAAAAACTGAATATCTCCCCATTTTGATGAAAATTTTTGAAAACATAAAAAACTAAAAATTGATTTAAAATATTTTTAAAATTTAAAGTAGAATTTGCAAAGTAGTAGGTAGAAGTACCTACAAGCACTCCCCCTTCAATGGATGCGGAAGCGTTCTGGAAGTCTTACAACTCTGCCGGATCTTGATCTTAAAACTTGTTCTTTTTGTTGAGTATTTGAAATATTTTCATCTAAGTTATTATTTACGGAAAAAGCCGGCCGAAAACTTTAAAGATTTTTGAATTTCATGATAAAACTGGAAAAGGTCCAACATATGTCGGTTGTAAAGGTTTCGTATAGCAATCACGACGTATCCAAACATGGGAACAGTTATTTAGATCTTGATGTACAAAGAACTTTTTTCCTGTGAGTCTAAGTTTACTGATTATATTTCTTATTGTTGTCAATTGAGATATTACGTCATCTTTTTCAAAAGGCTTAAAAAATTCACCAGGAAGTTGTACAGGTTCTCCATATAATATTTCCGCAGACATAGTTTTGAGGTCCTCTTTGAGACTTGCTGTTAAACCAAGTAGTACTGAATTTAATGATACTGTCCATCGATTGTTTTCTGCACATATAAGACCAGCTTTTAACGTTCGATGAAATTGTTCCACCATTCCGTTAGCTTGCGAATGGTACGATGTGGTAAAGTTGTGAGAAATCCCCAAATTCTTTGTTATATCTGCAAACATATGGGAGGTGAATTGGCTTCCTCGATCAGTTACTATAGTACTTTGCACACCAAAACGACATACCCAACCATCATAGAAAGCTCGAAATACAGTTTCAGCTTTTATATCTTTCAAAGGAAAAGCTTCTGGCCATCGACTGAAACGATCAACACATGTTAAAAGATATGTGTACCCTTCGGATAGAGGTAAAAGACCCACGATGTCTAAATGCACCATCGAAAACCTGCTGCTAACAATAGGGAAACTTGCAATTTCACTCTTGGTGTGTCTTGTGACTTTTGAACGTTGACAATCATGACATCCTCTTGAAAAATCATTGACATTTTTGTTCACAGATGGCCAAAAAAACGTTGAAGAAATCAATTTTCGAGTAGCTCGTATACCCGGATGAGAGAGTGTATGAATATTTTTGAAAACTAACATTCTAAACTCCTTTGGAATGTATGGACAAGCTACACAAGTAGACATCTCACAATAAATTTGCTTGTCTGTATTTAGTATTATGACTAAAAAAATTTATCTTACCTTCGGACTGCAGTAAACCATGTAGTTCGGTGCCTTCTTTCTGAGCTTGACTCAATTTCTCGTAATTTATAGCATGAATTTGAATGGCTTCAATACGTGATAGGGCATCTGCTATGGTATTATTCGTACCTGATAAATGCCTTATATCCGTGGAAAATTGTGCAATGAAGTCCAAATGATTTCTCTGCCGAGGCGATGCTTTGTCTAATTTCTGCTTAAACGCAAATATCAAAGGACGATGATCCGTGTAAATGCTAAATTGTCTTGCCTCCAACAAGTGACAGAAATGGTGTATATTGCTAGAAGTTAACGATCATACGTACTCTATTTCTCTTGGGTAGATTTCAACCGTTTACTGAAGAAACCAAGTGGTTGCCAAGAGTCACCAACGAATTGTTCCAACACTGAACCTACGGAAAAATTCGATGCATCAACTTTAAGAGCCAATTTTTGCATTAGCAGCTGGGTGGGATAATAATGTTGCATAACCTAACGCCTTCTTACAATTGTTAAAGGCATTGATAGATTCTTCAGACCAAGGAATTTCACGGTTATCGTTCTTTTTAGTTGTTCCTATCAAAAAATTATTCAGTAGTGCTTGAGACCTTGCGCCATGAGGAAGGAATTTCCCGTAAAAATTCAACATAACGAAAAATCTTCTTAGTTCCATAACCGTTTTTGGTAAGGGATATTTATTGATGATTTTCACTTTCTCTTGAAGTTGACTAATCTCATTTGATGTAACGTGATGTCCAAGGAAATCGATTTCATTAGCACCAAAAACGCATTTTGCGGGATTAACTTTAACTCCAAACTCTTTTAATCGCTCAAAGAGAATTTTTAGATGTTCAAGATGTTCCTGGTCAGACCTTGAGTAAACGCAAACATCGATATAGACGAATACAAAATCGAGCCCTCTGCAAACTTCGTCAATAAATCGCTGGAAGGTCTGTGCAGCACTGCACAGCCCAAAGGGCATTCTCAAGAACTCGAGTAGCCCAAAGGGAGTGATGACTGAAGTCTTTGGAATGTCATCCGGGTGAACTGGAATTTGATAGAAAGCTTTGATAAAATCTAATTTAGAAAAAATTACAGCTCCATGGAGGTTCATCTGAAAGTCGGTTAGGCATAGTACAGGGTATTTGTCAGCAACGGTGATCTTGTTTAGGGCCCTGTAATCACCACAGGGTCTCCATTCACCATTAGGCTTTGCTACCATATGAAGAGGATTTGCCCAATTACTGTTGGAAGGTCTAACAATTCCCTTATCCAACATGTACTGGAATTCATTTTTAGCTGCTTTCAATTTAGCTGGATCTAGTCGTCTTGGCCTACAAGAAATGATTGGTTTATTAGTGACAATGTGGTTATAAGTACCATGGTTAGAATTAAATGTGTCAGATGTTGTGAAAATTTCAGGATACATCTTCAACAAATTATGATAGGAACTTTCACCAGAAACCATTTTGATACCAACAAAGTTGTCATTAACTATACTGCCATTTGCTTTAAGATTGGTTCAACTAGCACTTTTTGCTTTAAGTCAGGAAGAAGATGGTAGTGACGAAGGAAATCGGCACCAATGATAGGGCGGGATACGTCTGCAAAAATAAACTTCCACTGAAAACTTCTGCGCAGACCTAAATCTAGGTGGAGAACAATGTGACCATAGGTTTTGATTTCTGTGCCATTTGCAGCATACAGCGAAAGTTTTTGAGGCGACATACGATTTTTACAAGGGTACACTGAAATTTCAGCTCCTGTGTCAACCAGAAATTGAACTTTAGAATGTTTCTCGGTTACATATAAACGACCATTATATAATTCATTAATACAAGCGGTCGAAGAACTTGTATGATTAAAATCTAGTTTTTTGAAGCTTCGAATTTGCAAGGTTGAATGCTTTTCTGTGCTTTTTCAGCGAAACGCCAATGATACCAACATAAACCTGACTCTTTTCTATTTTTCGAAGTTCCTCTTGAACGGGATCGTGCACGGGATGTTGAATGGTTTTCGCGATGCAAAGATCTGGAGCGTGTTTCCAGGGCATCAATACGATTTAAAATGCTGTCTAACTTAAGTGAAAAATCATCTAGCTTAGGAGGAGGAGAAACTTCGGACACGAACATTGACGAAGTACTGGAAAAAACTTCAACAATTTTATCGGCTTGAAAAGCTATGGTCTCACAAACGGCCAAAATGGTTTTCACTTTATCTGGCAAACGTTTAAAAACAAAGTTTTTAAAATTTCATCACTAACCTTACCGCTAGAAAGAGACTTCATCCGCTGAAGATAATGGGATGGCTTCTGGTCACCCATAACCATATCACTTAATAAATGTTTGAGCCGATGTTCAGCAGATTCAGCAAAAGATTTACTAATACGAGCTTTTAGAGCTTCATATTTGTTAGACGGAGGTGGAGAAATTATGATATCCTTCACTAAATATAACACTGACTGGTCTAAACTCATAACCAAATATTCAAACTTTGCGTTATTCCACACAAACGGAAACATGATTCAACCTGATAGAACCAGACCTCTGGTTCATCTTTCCAAAATGCTGGAAGCTTTGGTGTTTTTGCTGAAGAGATTTCGGGAACATTTACTGGCTCCGCCGGAGGTTGTGTTCTAATTGATGGTGGCGCGTTTTGAGATAAGCTTTCTGCTGGTGTATCTCCAAAAACTGCTATGTTGATTGATGATATTTATCCAAATTTTCTTGTGAATCACGAAAGTAGTAGGTAGAAGTACCTACAGCTTTCTCCAGTTAGTTATACTAAGCATCTGCATGTATTTTAAAACTTGTTCCATCCACTGGAGTCTCGGTCTTCCCTGTCTGCGTTTTCCATGGTAGTAATCGTCCAACACCTTTTTGGCTGGAGAGTTTGTATTCTTTCGACCGACATGTATTTATTCGACATGACATTATTTTGGAAATAATTGCGTAGTTCATGAACCACCAAAGATATCTTCATGAAATTTCACTCAATCAAATTAGAGGTATTTCTGAGTAAAGCTGCGAATGCTTAGTCCTTTACGGTGAAGGGGGCTTGTGTAAAGGACCCCACAAATTCTGTTCCCCGGTCATATATTTTTTACTTTATTGATAGGAAACGAAAGGTTTTTTGTAGTGAATTTGAAGTGGAATTTATTTAAAAACATAAATTTAGTTATAAATTCTATTAACTGAGGCAACGCTCTTTTATATTTGTTTATTATAATCAATTTGTTTGTTTGGTACTACTTTTTCTAAAACGCCTGTTATTTTATCTTTTGCCAAAAAAACAGTGTGCTGTTTGTACACGAAGAAGAAAAATATAATTCCCTTTTAGATGCGAAAATTATTTTTGTAAAATTTTTATCCTTGGGTTCCCAATGCAAGATCACAACTATTGTTAATTAAAAACAGAATACTGTGGATTAGATAAATTCATTTTATTATTTTTTTAAACAACCAAGAGAACCATCTTATGTTGCCTATAACTGTATATGGTTGCAATGAACAATGGATAGTTGTTTTAACCATTACTGTGGTCACGACAAACAATTTTTTGTTACCATTTGATCATTTTCTGGTTACTACCCCCAGAAAATGGAACATAGTTTGTTCGCACTTTATAATTTTCAAACCATAACCAAAGTTTTATTGGTACTCCAAATAAATATTGTATTTATAACGATAATATATCATCAGCAAACAAATTATGGTAACCACTCTAGAAACAAATAAATATATTAAATGCATATGTAGAAATAAAGTAAGAAAATATAAGTTCACTATTGGTTATTATTGGTTTGTTTGAGCTTTGTTGCTTGTTGTTAAATTGTTTTGACTTAATTCTCATTTAGTCAAATAAATTTCTCAACTTAAGAGTAACTTTAGCTCATCTAAAATTTGGATTAAGGTTTCCTGACGATGCTAAATTGAGCACTTAGCGAAATGGCCATCCAATCTAGCTTACCCCGTAGTAATCAATTTCAATGAATTTATAATTTGGGTTAATACATGCTATTAATGAAAAATTAAAAATATCGTTTATTTTTTTTTTCAAGTTTTGGGCTTAGTTTTTGAAACTTATTAGAATCTAATTTTGAATATAAATTATTAATTTTGTCATTTCTGATATCGAATGTTTAAAAAATAAAGTAATAAAAAATTGTATGTTTGATTCTAAGATTATTTATTTAAACAAATATTTATTTCATTTATTGCATAATAAAATTTGATATTTTACAATGTTATTTTTAAGATTAACATATTTAAATTATTAGTATATTAACAATAATGTGTTTTCACTACAACTATATAACTAAATTATAATTTGTTGCTCTTAGATTATGGTTACCTCTACCATGTTTTTTTCTTTATGCATAACTGAAAAGCTTTGCAGCAAAAACTCAAAGCATCGGCCTATGGAGGAACCCTTATATTTAATTCAAAATAGATGTGTATATAGATATTTCATTCAGAAAATTTATATTTTTTTTTTTGAATAAAAAAAATATTTATTAAATTAATTGATATTAAAAAATGCACTTAAAAATATGTGGCCAAACCATCCAATCCTTGAATTAAAATTTTGTATCCCTATTGCGAAATAAACAGCTAGATTTTATCTTTCAAAATGTACAGTTTCATATAAATTAAGGGTGACTTTTCCACAAGAAGTTAAATTCTATTCAATTTAGGAAAACTCCCTAACTGTTAATTTCACCACTTTAGCATAAATAAACACCCTGCCTTGAAGCAAAATAATGCATTAATGCATTTTTTGTGCATAAATGCGGAAATATTTAACTTCAAATCTTTGGAAATTTAATGAATAAATAAACACGAAAACTATTAATATAACGGCAAAAAAAATAATACGTGAGAAAGCGCAGACGCTGTATTTTGATGCGCTTAACAATGTTCATGTCGGAATATACCTCATACAGCGGTTCGTTCGACCTCTATACTCCTCGTTAACACAGATATTGCCATAGATTTTGAGAAGGAGTTTTCTCTCAAAAACGCCCAGTAATGCTTCATCTGCGCCCTAAAGAAGCGCGGATAGAATAAGCGTGTTGTATAATGTTAGTTTAGTTCGTCGAAAGAGAACTTTACTCTTAAACTCTCTGCTTAACCCGAAGTAGCATCTATCTGCCAGCACAATCCTTCGGTTTATTTTAATGCTGAGATCATTATCATATAATGGCGGAACCGTGGTATATAAATTCTTCGACTACCTCGGCGTGGTAACTACCGGCCTTCACAATTGTGGAACAACATTAACGTGAGTACCTGCCTAGTTGGCCTAAAATCACGGTGGTCTTACCACCGAGTGAAACTTAAGCGTAGGCTAGCGCTCCCATTGTGTAGTATAACAACACTTTACGACGGCCACCAATTGCAATTTGTGTGTGATACAGTGACAATGAGTAGCAATTTATATAATATGGCAAGCCTTATCCAAGGCAAGCCTAGATCCATATTATAGCCTCTTGCTTAGGGGTTTGGATACTATCCAAACTCCGTCTGAGAGTGCAACAGCACACTTGATCGACCGTGCACCATACCTACATAAATCGATCTTAAACCACAACCACCACGTGTACCCCGAAGGGGACCTCACCAACAACCGGCCACAGAAAGGATATTCTCTCTGTGGGGCTACCGATTCACGTGGTACCAGTCCTTTGGGCAGTGGTCGGGCCTCGAAGAGAACCCGTATGTTTTAACACACAGACCTTTTCGTCCAGACGTTTGCCTAGCAGATGCAAGCATAAGTTTGGTCTTGTCCTCATTTATTATTAGACCCATCTTTGTTGATTCCTTCTTGATTTTTGAAAACGCACCCGTTATATCTCTCTTTCTCTCTTTCTTTCCTTAGATATCAATGTCGTTCGCGTATGCGAGGATGATGTGGCCTCTGGTGCTTACTATGCCTGTTTTATTGCCTTCTGCTTTTTCCAATATTTTCTCCATCAGTATGTTGAAGTAGTTACACGATAAGCTATTACCCTGTCGAAGACCTCTTTTGGTGGTGAATGGATCGGAGAGGTTGCTTCCTATTTTTACTGACGATCTAGTGTCAATCAGAGTCATTTTATATCGTTTCAAAAAATTTTTCTCTTATCGCCATGTCGAAGGCAGCTTTATAGTCGATAAAAAGATGCTATACCTATATCGCATTGCTTTTCCTGGGTCTTTTCCAGGATTTGGGGGAGCGTATAGTTAATGCTGAACCAGTTCGCTGAGTTTGGGCATAATACGCTAGATAGAATCTTATAAGCGATAGATATTAGACTTATTCCACAATAATTGGCGCAAATGGTTTTGTCTCCTTTCTTATGAATCGGGCATAGTACGCTGAGATTCAAATCATCAGTCATGCTTTCATACCCCCATATGGCGCAGACTAGCTAATGCATTCACTTTATCCGCTCTGCTCCTCGGCTATTATACAGCTCCCCTTTTTTCCCGCAAAAGTTTTTCACTTTTGCTGCTACCTAAGCGCTACCTAAACGGTGTTAAGAATTATTCCTAGGAAGTTCATATGTTCTAGAAAGTTGTTTATTGAGATCTTAGGTTAATTTTTGTAGTTCCTTGTTTCCTCGAATTTTGAACGGTTTGCTACCTATGGACCTGAACAGGGGAAAAAAGGTAAAAAATATTGAATTTTTTAAAGTTTTTTTGCGATTTTGACCTTGAAGAAGAAGTTTTTTTTGATTTTATATGTTAACAATTTTTGTTCTTTATGACAAGAGCTACAACTTTGCCTCAGAGAGTATATCAAAATTTCAAATGGTTTACAAAATATGAGCTTGAAGAAATCATAATTTTTTTGCAAAAATGACATCGAGGCCCCACATCTTTGAGGACTTTGGGCAAAACTGGGAGACAGGGGTTTTTTTTTTGGTCTTTTATGACGTAGTGCTGTCCGTATATGGTTATTTTGCCATGACTTAAAAAATTACACAGTGTGTTATTGTATTAAAATACAACAATAATAGTGCAAACTTAGTGTTGGTAATTTTCACAAAAAAAATTTAAATATACAAATTAAGTTTTTGAAGTAATAGTGCGTTTACACTTGAGCGAAATCTAGTACTTGTGAGATTTCGAGCAAAATCTAGTTGTTTTTACTAGATTTCATATACAAATCAAAGTCTACTTCGTCACTAGATTTTGACGAAATCTACTTAAAATCTAGTATTACTTAATGAAGCAACTATGATATTACCCAAATTGTACTAAAAAATGCTACGCTGTAAAAGAAAAAATTACATTTTATTAAAAAAACAAAATAAAAATTATAACAACTTCTATAAATCTGTGGCAAAAAGGAAAAAGTGCTTAAGTCTGATTTTTAAGTTTTGTAAGAGAACAATTTTAAACTTAAAAACTAATTTTTTAAAAAAATATCTAATCTTTAAACTTCACACATGGGAGTCAGACGTATGTTTTGGAAATTATTTTAGATCTACGAAAAGTACGCAGGCGTTGCAATTAATAAGTTGTGAAAAAAAGATTTTTGATTTGGAAAAATAGCTTGTAGTTTCTTAAGCTTTTTTCCGAATGAGTTTAGACATTGAAAAAGATAAGCTGAATTAAATTTCGCTATAACTTCCTCAAAAATGGTACAAAATAATTGAAATTTTGCACATGGGTACTTTGGAGTACGGAGATTCCAAAGGTGCCAATAACTTAAATTTTGCTTAAGTCGACTTAAGCACTTATTCCTTAATGCCACAGAAATATACAAAATTTTAATAAAACAAAAAGAAAAATATATAACATTAAAAATACAAATAAAGTGAGAATTGAAAAACAGGTAAGTCAACGACATTTTTATAGCGAAATCTTGCTCGTGTCAAAAAAATGCAGTGTAAACGCTACAAGAATGCAATGCATTTTCTAGTTCGCTACATCCATCTCCAGCATTCTTCGCATCTATCTACTTCATTTGTAAGTTAATAAAAATTTCGACTAATATAATTTAAATATTCATTATTAAACATTTTAAATTTAAAAATTAAACTTTATAAATCGAGTGATTTTTTAAGAGCTTGAGAACTTTTTTTTTTTAAAAAACGCATAAAATTTGCAAAATCTCATCGGTGGTGGTCCATTCGGAAAGTCCAATTTTGGGCAACTTTTTCGAGCATTTCGGCCGGAATAGCCCGAATTTCTTCGGAAATGTTGTCTTCCAAAGCTGGAATAGTTGCTGGCTTATTTCTGTAGACTTTAGACTTGACGTAGCCCCACAAAAAATAGTCTAAAGGCGTCAAATCGCATGATCTTGGTGGCCAACTTACCGGTCCATTTCTTGAGATGAATTGTTCTCCGAAGTTTTCCCTCAAAATGGCCATAGAATCGCGAGCTGTGTGGCATGTAGCGTCATCTTGTTGAAACCACATGTCAACCAAGTTCAGTTGTTCCATTTTTGGCAACAAAAAGTTTGTTAGCATCGAACGATAGCGATCGCCATTCACCGTAACGTTGCGTCCAACAGCATCTTTGAAAAAAGACGGTCCAATGATTCCACCAGCGTACAAACCACACCAAACAGTGCATTTTTCGGGATGCATGGGCAGTTCTTGAACGGCTTCTGGTTGCTCTTCACTCCAAATGCGGCAATTTTGCTTATTTACGTAGCCATTCAACCAGAAATGAGCCTCATCGCTGAACAAAATTTGTCGATAAAAAAGCGGATTTTCTGCTAACTTTCCTAGGGCCCATTCACTGAAAATTCGACGTTGTGGCAGATCGTTCGGCTTCAGTTCTTGCACGAGCTGTATTTTATACGGTTTTACACCAAGATCTTTGCGTAAAACCTTCCATGTGGTCGAATAACACAAACCCAATTGCTGCGAACGGCGACGAATCGACATTTCACGGTCTTCAGCAACACTCTCAGAAACAGACGCAATATTCTCTTCTGTACGCACTGTACGCATTCGTGTGGTTGGTTTAATGTCCAATAAAGTAAACTGAGTGCGAAACTTGGTCACAATCGCATTAATTGTTTGCTCACTTGGTCGATTATGTAGACCATAAATCGGACGTAAAGCGCGAAACACATTTCGAACCGAACACTGATTTTGGTAATAAAATTCAATGATTTGCAAGCGTTGCTCGTTAGTAAGTCTATTCATGATGAAATGTCAAAGCATACTGAGCATCTTTCTCTTTGGCACCATGTCTGAAATCTCACGTGATCTGTCAAATACTAATGCATGAAAATCCTAACCTCAAAAAAATCACCCATTAGAAGAAGGACTGCCTGTACGACCTATACACACCTAATATCCCCTTCCAGAATTTAATAGTCTCGACCAAGTACAATATATCTATACATATAAAAAACATGTAGCATGACCGTGTCCGGACTTGAAAACTGAATTGCTGGTGCAGATCTAACCGTGTGTCTGCTTATTTCTGTCCGCATGAATGAATTTTAATAAAATTTTGTGGTGAGGTACCTTAATATCTTGCTTTAAATATCGTTTTCCCGTAAAAAATCATATTTCCATGAGGAAAGAGGGATAAAAACCCAAATGTACACAATTTAACCTATTTAAATAACTTGGCAGCACCTTTTATTTTTATAAGTCTGCTTTTTAATTGGGACAGAAAAGAGGTAGAACAGATTTTTAATAATATTCTTTGAAATAAAAAATGCTATGTGATTTCATTAGTAATATTCCATAATGTGATGGGGTTCAACTCAGGGCTCTGTGACGGGTTACCCATTTGATGTCATGATTATTTAGATGAAAATATTAATAGTACAGCACTACTATTAAGAGTTGCATCTTAAATATTAACCATTTTAGGATATATTTTGAATAGTCGATACGCACCTGCACATCTGATGAGGGGAAACACTGCCAAAACAAGAGACTTTTTCCTCTCTGCTTAAGCCCGTTTCACATTATGATACTGAGTATTAAGATTTTCATTGGATTTTGTATGATAGAAATCCAATGAAAATTGTGTGATTATCAAAAAATCTAACGTAACATAACATTTTGTTTTTACACTAGCACACTTCAAATAAAATGAGAAATACCAACAAAGGAATAATCAGCAAAGGAGCAATTTTACGTGGACGGCAGAGGTGCCGGATCTTAAGTTTGTTTGGTCGTTCAAGTTTTTGGTTAATAAAAAAAAAAAAATAAAAAACAAAACAAAAAAAAAAATAATACATACATTCAACAATTTATAGGCATGGCAGAAACAAAATACATATGTAGGCGATTTAAGGCAGGTGTAGGACAAAGAAAAAATATCATCGGCGGCGGCGAACTATCGGCTGCGACTCACTCAGCTTGGTTCTTTGTTTAAAAAACACAACCCTGATAAAATGAAAAATATTATCGTTTAGAAAATTTTCTAAAAATCGTTTGGTATTATGGGATGTCAACTTTCTTTCCTTATTATTTCACATTTTGATAACATACTGCTTTCATACTATCACACTTTCTCATTAGATTTGAGTATTTGACAATTCTTAATACTTAGTATAATAGTGTGAAAATGGCTTTAAGAGCGGTTGGAACGGTACGTAAGTAAATCCCGTACAAAACAATATCAAAATTAGTACAGTGTAAAATATTGTAAAAACAGCTGTTTTGAGTTTTTTTTTATTTGTATACAAATTTATCAGTGATGCTAAGTGAGCTTTTATTTTTAATTATCTTGACGCGATTAGTCCTTTTTAAGTTGGTATCACTTAAAAGCGGTTTACATGATCACACAAGTCTTACATGTCAAATTTTTGTGTAAAAGAAAACTAATGGTATCGTCTAAATATATTATGTAATGAATCTGTGAGACATTGGGAGAAAATACTGATGAACATTTGACAGTCGTATGGCTGACTTTATTTTTTGAAATTTTTTCAAAAAACCATCGCACTTCATCAGATCAGGGATGCATTTTTCTAAGTGATGAAAACCTTTCAAAGGCAAATCTCATCACAATTACCCTAGATATAGCGCAAAAAAGCTTAGCTGGTATTGCTGAAATTTTTGTAAACAATAGAAAAAATTCAAAATAGCGGTTTTTATTTTAGTATGTTTGACTCTACACCAATTAAAAAATTTACGTATTCTGAACCAAGAAACGTAACATCATTCAAGATAACAGTTCCTTTTGATCTTTTTGATAAAATTGTTAATCCCGTCTTTTGGCCACGTAACACATTTGTTAAAGAGATTATCATAAAAAATAACTCAAGATCAACTAATTTTTCCCGATTGTCAACAAGCGATAATTCTTTGCCATCTGAAGTGTTTTTGATTGGTGATGAAGTTGAGTTTATATCTGCTAAAATCAAACTAAGTAAAGGAAATATATTTGTATCCTGTTCTTATATTCCTCCATGCTCTGTAAACTTTGTTTATGAAAAACATTTTGAAGCCATTGAACACATGGTAAACTCTGCTAATTCCACGGATTATGTTTTAGTATTTGGAGATTTTAATTTGCCGTCGGTTTTATGGAACTTTCCACCTTATTCATTAACTGCCTATTTCACGTCACACGAAGTCGTTCTTTCGCACAATTACATGTAAAAAAAAACAAATTTACAAATGTTGTTTTTGTTTTAAATGTAATTGTTCGAAACAACGAATTAGTGTGACGTTGTGAAAAAGGCAGTAAACCTAGTTCCATTGATTTCTAACGATTTCTTAAACCATATCATGGATTTAAGCCTCTACCAAATAAATGCTGTGTATAATATGAATAATAAACTGCTGGACTTAGTATTCGCCAATGAACCTTCTGATTGTACAATAAACTTGTACTGGCATAACCTGTTATTTATCTCAAATTGCACTCCATTAAACATTGAAATGATAATTGATACTTTTTATAAATCTGTTTATTCTTTAATGGAAAAATGTATACCTAAGCGAACTCTCTTAAAAGACTCTGGTCCCCCTGGAGATCTAAACATCTACCAAGCATAACAAATAAAAAGAATAAACTCTACAAAAAATACAAAAACTCTATTTCTACTGCTGATTACGCAAGGTACTCTATTTGTCGCGCTGAGTATAATTTGTTAAATACCACTCTGTATAAAAATAATATCATCAGAATGAAATTTTAAAAACAATCAGAAATCGTTCTTTAATTTTGTAAACTCCAAGCGAAAATCTAATGAGTTTCCGCCTGTAATAAAATATGAAAATTGTGAATCTGATGATGAAGCTCTTATCGCCAATATGTTTCCGAATTTTTTTGCTACAACGTACACTGATATTATATATGATGACACCAGTACTTATCCTTTTGAAATTTCTTCAAACATATCAATAGACTTTCCAGAAATTGATTCTGCTGAAATAGAGTTCGAATTAAAAAGACTTAAAACAACTTTTAACCATGGACCGGATGGCATACCCAACTTTTTACTGAGGTACTGTGCAGCTAGTTTATCGAAACCTTTATCTTTAAACTTCAACTCATCTATCAGATGTGGCTATGTTCCTAGTCAATGGAAAATCTCATATATCATACCTTTATTCAAATCTGGCAGTAAGTCACATGCAAAAAACTATAGAGCTTTTCGTCTGCATCCTTTTAGAAAAGGATGCTCAACCATTACCAATCTTTTACAGTTAACGACGATAGTCAATAAAGGATTCGTGAAAAATCAACAAACTGATGCCATTTATACGGATTTCAGCAAAGCTTTCGAAAAAGTCAATCACAAGCTTCTCCTTAATAAGCTATATATGCTGGGCTTTTCTGCAAATAGTCTAAATTGGATTAAATCTTATCTAAATGATAGAAAACAAAATGTACTTTTTTAAAAACCTCATATCTATACCTATAAATGTTTGTTCTGGAGTACCGCAAGGCAGCCATCTTGGTCCAATCCTGTTCTCTTTATTTATAAATGATCTGCCAAATGTCATAAAATATTGCAACATACTTATGTTTGCTGATGATATAAAAAATTCATTACATACAATAAAAATTCGGATCATTTTTACTGCAACATGATATTGATAACTTTTATACTTGGTGCAGTGTAAACCTAATGGAACTAAATAAACACTAACAAATGCAAGCACATGATATGTAGCAGGCGCAACTTCGTCCGTGTCAACTTTTGTTGGGCAAACAATCTTTGGAATTAGTTTGTTCCATCCTGGATTTGGGTACAATGCTTGACGTTAAGCTTAGTTTTATTCCACACATTAATTTGATGGTCAATAAGGCGAGAGGCGTTCTTGCTTTTGTTAAAAGATGGGTAAAGGAATTTAGCGATCCATATGTAACTAAGCTTTTATACACATCCTTAGTTAGACCTATTCTGGAATATGGCTCAGTTGTTTGGGATCCGTTGTATAATGTTCATAGTGATCGCATTGAGTCTATTTAAAAACAGTTTTTGCTATTTAGCCTACGAATAAGAATATGGAATCCAACATTAAATTTGCCTCCTTATCATTAAAGATTATCGCTAATTAAGTTGCCTTCTCTTAAAAGCCGAAGGACTATGCTAAACGTTACGTTTTTGTTAAGTATTCTTAATGGCGATATACACACTGAATTCATTTTTAGAAGTATATCATTTAAAGTTCCACACCGGCCCACACGATACTTTCATCCTCTGGCAATTAAATGTTTTCGTGTGAACTATGCTTATGCTGATCCACTGAGAAGAATATGTGCCAATTTTAAAGAACTGTATCAATTTATTGATTACTCTTTAAGCTTAAACGTTATAAAACGCTATATTATAATTTTCCTTAATTGATAAATTTTTTTTCTTTTGTCTTTGAAAATTATTATTACAAATAATTATTAAATTTGTTACTAAAGTCTGTATGAAATTATTATGTAGACTTTTATATATTTAAATAAATAAAAAATAGATACACCCCATCTCCACTAGTTATTTATTTGAATAAGATATATAACATAACGTCGTCAGGGCAACGGTATTATTTTGTTCATGTTGTTATAGGTGGCGGAATGTTCATTAAACATGAACATAACATGACAGCAAAACAGACAGAGGGGCATTAAATTTATGTACACATACATAATCCATGCGGATACCTTTTAACTTATATTTTTATTATTGTGGATATAGTAATAGGCACTCTCTGTATAAATTGTATATCTCTGTTTATATCGGTTGAAAATACAAGGCCATATACATCACTTATGGGAGACCTCTTGTAAATTTTTGTTTTAATGTTTTTTACTTGTTATTATTTGTTATAGCGGACAATACCAAGATAAAGTTAAATGAATATACCTCTTGGGATACCCTTTAACTATTATTTTTTAAACAACATTAAATTACTTCACCTATTTGGTCTAGTGTTGGCCAAGTATTGATTGGGTACTGAGTATTGAATACTTAATCGATTTTAGGGTTCCGTACCCGAAAGTACAATGTCTGGTCGTTTGTTCGAGTGTCCGTCCGTTAGCGCTTTCTATCTCTGGAACCGTAACAGGTAGACTCTTGAAATTTTGCACAGAAGTTGGCCGCTATGACAACAAATACTAAAATGTAAAGGGTGTTCAAATAGAGAATGATTTTTGGGTATACGCCATTATTATTTGGACCATAATAAGCAGACACTTTAAATTTACACAGAGTGCTTAAAACTATTTCCACTATTCCACTATTTTATACTTGTATATTCTTACAAGTATATTCTTACAAGTATAAACAATAAAAAAATTAAAGGGTGTTCCGACAGTGACGTGATTTCCACGTATATGTCCTTATTTATTGAATCGTAATAGACATACATTCCTGTTCTGAAAATCACGTGATTTTATATCATGAACCGTTTTAAAATCACGTGTTTTATTTTACCCTGTTCTGTAAATCACATAATTTTTTATTTTTTTAAGTGATTTTAAAATTGTAAAACCGCAAGAAAATTGCTGATTTTTATTATTTTTTTGATTAAAAATTACGTACCACCTAAAATAAAAGCAATCTGAAGGGTCTAGGGTAACATTGTGGACCCCAAAAGGTCTCAAATGCAAGCAGTATAAAAATGGGCGTTTTAAGGCTTTACTTACGGAACTATTGCAATTTTTAAGTTTGGCAAGGTTAGATGTACTTTCTAAACACTTAATCTGCTGATAGTTAAAAAGAATCGGAAAAACACAATTTTTTTTATAAAATGTTACTGCAAAAGAAGAGTCTTCAAAAATGCACTATTTTTTCATATTTTTCTTATAATATTACGTAACTTAACTACAAAAATCATAAAAGAACACTTCATACTATTTATTACAGCAGTTTGTTATAAAATTAACAACAAAGAACTCGCAAAAATAAGTAAGTGATTTGAAATCACAGACACTTTCCTAACCGATTTAAAATCACGTGATTTAAAAATTTTTTGTATGTAGAACACCTTTTACGTGATTTCAAATCACTTTGATAAAAAGTTATTTTCAGAACAGGCCTGATAACCCTTAAGTTTATACAGCAGTTATGGTACTATGGCCGATATAATAGTAACTACTAAAAAAGGGTGATCCAATAGTGATATATTTTACATTATACAGCCTTATATTCTGAAGCGAAAGAGATAGACACTCTAAATTTACACAGAGTATATTTTGTAATGCTTTCTATTACACACAGTAAGTATTAAAAATAAAATCAGTAAAAGTATTTGGAAATTAAAGGGTGTTTCCATAGAAGAAGTGATTGTGACGTTTATATGCTTATCTTTTGTGCCGTAATCAGCAGACATTTCAAATTTTTAAAATTATCTAGTAACACAAAATTACAATTTTAGGGGCCTCATAAAAGATATGAAATAATAATTGTAAATTTTTTGTTGCTTTTACAAATTTTAAGTCTTTGGATATTATGATTCAAAGAAATGAGGCTATATATGTACGTGAAAAACGCGAAAACGCTATTATCGTAATACCCTTTAATTTGTATTAATAAGTAACATGTTAAAAATTTAATCGGACGGACAGACATTGTAGCGATTAAAAGAGTGTTACTTGTTTACCCTTTGGGTACGGGACCCTAGAAATTAGATGTGATTTCTTAAAATTGTTTAATAAAATTAGACAAATCTTACTATAAAATCAAAGTTCTTTTGTTAAAAACATATTAACTAATGAAGTGCTATAAAATGAAAATAAATCAATTTTTATATAATTTACTATAATAAATCCCAAAAAATCCTAAGGTTACATATAATTTACATATTTTTCATTTAGTTCCCTGAAAAATAACGAAAAGCTCTTCCGGATTGGCAACCCTTATTACTTATATTTTATTTTATTTTATTTTATTTTATTTTGTTTTAATACAAACCAATGATTAATCAATTCATTATTATTATTATTGTTAACATTGTTTACTTTTACGGCCATTAAACAATAAACGATAAGATTACCGAGCCAAAAAGTGAAGTGGCAAGAAAAATTTAAATCGTTTGGTTGGTATCGGTTTTGTTAGTTTTTTAATTATTATTTTTTTTTAGTGTAAAATTATTTGTGGTGTGTTTAGAAATTTGTAGTTAAAAGAAAATTTCAAAAAAATAAAATAATTTAAAAAATTATTTCTTTAAAATAAAAAATGATACCTTTTTCATTGTATTGTTATATAATTTTAATAGTGGTTCTGGCTCTTGTTACAAGGGTAAGATTAAGCTTAACATATGTGACTTAAGTTTTTTTTTTAAATATGTTTATTTTAAAATAGATATTCTTTGTGTATTTGTGTGCGAATCCCCAACATGACAGAGTTCGATTAAGTGGTAAGCCTTTCTTTCAACTACTAAATTTGTGTTCTTATTAAAATTCTCAGAAAGATTTGCAATCGTTCTGGTAACAATAGAAGTAAAATATCTTTAAAATTTATTAAGAATCAATAGCGGTGTTTAAAACATTGCAACATGAAATCACAATGACTGAAATCTGATTCAGCTAAGCGTCCCAGAAATAAAAAGAGGTTTTTCGGATAAAAAACTAAGCAGGAAAGTTTTTCATATATACCTACATACATACTTACATATTTTGTTATACACCCAATTCTGTTTTTACACGGTCTTTTTTTTACACGGTTTTAATTTAACACGGTTTGAAAATAAAAAAATAATTTTTTTACACGATTTTATTCCATTTAGCTCGATTCAAAATCTTTCGAGGTTAGATTTTATTTGTAAAGTTTAAGTTTTGCGAAATATTTTCATATCAAAAATCTTTGTGCATACAAGCATTTTTATTTGTTAGAGCAATTGCAATGTGTTAATATTTTGTGAACTATCAATGCATCTCTAAAAGAAGACGTCGACAATTACAAATAAAAAACTACAACGTAAAGCCATTTCTTTAGAAAACAAAATTGAAATTTTAGATCGCCCTCGAAATGGAGAAGGCTCAAGATTTCTTGCCAAAATGTTCGGTTTAAACGAAGTCACAGTAAGAACTATAAAATTCATAAATTAAAATTCCATTAGGCAATCGTTCATTTCTGGAATGAACACTAAAGATGCAAAGAAACGGTGCAAATACACATTATATGTACATGCACATATGTATGTATGTGTAAAAATAAACATGATTTCTTGTTCTTAAAAAAATTCTCGTTTTTCATTAATTTTAATAGGTTTTAGAGATAAGGAACCAATCACCCATTTTTGTAAAAACAGTATTAGGTGTATCTCATAATTTGTTGGGCCTCAAATAAATAATATGGGCGTCATTAGAAGCCTATCAAAATTCCATGTCTTCAGCCGATACAAATTCCTAATGCCAGGATGTGTTTCGCCTTGCTTCGCTTACTAAAGATTTTGTTCACAATAATTAAATTAAAAATTTAGGGTTCCGTATAGGTTAACCAAAGGCAAACATAGCCTTCTAGTTTTCGCTACAATGTCTATCCGTTTGTCGGTCTGTCAGCGCCTTATATGCCTGGAACCGTAAGAGGTAGACTTGAGATTTTCTCGAAAGATGTATTGCTATGGCCGGTACAATAACAAATACAAAAAATTATAGGGTGTACCTGTAGTGAGTGTTTTTCATGTTTTTTTTTTCGAAACGTCTCTTGACACTTGAAATTATTTAAAAACAAGTAGTATAAATAATAAAACTAAAAATTAAAGTGTGATAGAGATACAATTTTAAGAAATTTACACAGAGTGTGTTTTACAAACAACAAAATTAAAATAAATACATATAAATAAAAGGGTGTTCCCCAGAAGTTGTACATAGTTGTATATAGTTATATCGAAATCTAGCAACAACGTGTGTGGGCATACACGTTGTGTGCGTCCTGTAATATTTTAATATTTTTTTCGATTTTGCTTTGAAAGTAATCCACACCAAATTTTAAGACTCTTACGTATTTACTTTATATAAAGGTACCCATCCCTGGATAAAACTCTAAAATTCTAAAAATTCTTGTAGAGCTCTGTACATAGTGTTTAAAATATTTAAGTAACAATGTAATTCCACAAAGTAAAAATGCAAATTAAATACAAATTTTATTCAATTGGCTATTTGGCAGTAAATAATTCATATTTTGTCATTATTTTAAAACAGAGCCATCTATTGCGCAACCATGTTTAAAATATCCCGCTTTCAAAGATAAAAAAATGCCTAATAGTATGCAGTAACTTTAAATCGGCAAAAAAAAATCGGCGTACTTTCACTGCTTCTTCTCCACTTTCACTTGGAAATAAGATATTTTTGCGGTAAAAAGTATAATTTATTGGAATTACGATACTAAGGTACCTCCTCATAGACAGAAAGACAGACAGAAAATTAGTTACTGTTTTACAATGTATATGTATATAGATATTATAGGCAGACAGAGTAAGCCCCAAATTAGGGTATCTCGAACATGCATTTTTTGGCAACGTCACCAAAAGATTATTTATAATTCCCCTTGAAACATGGATTTAAATAGTATTTGAGAATATCTAAAAAAAAAGTACTTATGTGTTTAGGTTATATATTTTAGATCGGGAAAAAATTGACTTAGAAAAGGTTTATTTATTTTTATTTTTACTGAGAGTCCTAAAGGATTCACTAAAAATTTCTTCAAGATAATAACGCTAAGCCGCACCACTTAGTCACCTTATTCTCCTGATGAAGGCGTGGACTATTCTAGTTTGCACCCATATACATACACATGTCGCTTAGCTTATCGTGAAATCTTTTGCTTAGTCATACAAGCCTGTGGCTTCGTAATGCCGGGCAATGACATATAATGTGCTCAGTGGTTTCTAATTCCTCTGGGAGCAACAGCTTTTGGTTAGAATCGAACCCATAACTATCCGACTGATCAAGTAGCACACTATCAACTGCACTACCGGTGTACCGAAAGATGTAGATAACCCCTTCAACAATCAAACTACATTGTATGGTTTTTTAAATTGTTACGTATATTAAAAAAAACAATTCTTTAAGACTATTAATGGGTGATTTTTTAAGAGCTTTCGGATTTGTTTTAAATAAAAAACACTTAGAGTTTAGAAAAATGTTGGAAATCTTTATTTGAGTCGATAGAATGATCTATATAACTCAATATTTAAAGATGTTAATTACGGCTGCGCCTCAAATGGTTCATACTCTCGGTCCAATTTTGGCATACTCTCTCCAACATATCGGCCGGTATGTCACGAATAAATTCTTCAATATTGGCTTCCTGTGTGCCAACCGTTGCGGGCTAGTACGCGTATACATGAGCCTTTACAAACCCCCAAAAAGAAAAAAAAGCCTAAAGGCGTTAAATCGTACGATCTAGGCGGCCGGCTCCAAACGTGAAAGTAACTGTTCACCGAACTCGCCTGCTTTGTAGCATGTGGCACCGTCTTGTTGAAACCACATATCAGGCAAATCCAGCTCTCCCATTTTGGGCAAAAAAAGATTTTTAATCATCGCACGGTAGCGCTTATTATTCACAGAAACGTTCCTGACTTTGTCGTATTCGAAAAAGTACGGTCCAATGAATCCACCGGCCCAAAATCCACATCAAACAGTGCATTTTCAGGATGCATTAGCAGTTCAATAATGTAAATTTGGTGCGAAATTTTCTCCCCAGATTCCGAATAACCTCCTCAGAACGTCGCCCAAACTGACCATTAAATGGAAGAATTGCACAACGCTCTTTCTTAACCGAAATATTGTCCCAAGATTCCGAATAGCAGCCTGAGAAGGTTGCCCAAACTCACAATAAAATGGAAGAATTGCACGACGTACTTTCTTAACCGAGCATGAATTTTGATCGTTCGTTTGTAAGTCGATTCATGGTTAAATTTTAAACCAAACTAAACTTGTTTAATGGTAATATGTTCACGAAAACAATTGAGCTGCCATAAACAGTGTTGTCAAAAGGAAAACTTTCAAAAAATTCACCTGATATATATCGTCTATAGGTGGGGTCTTGAAACTTTTCAGAAGTAACCCTTATACTAATGTGCATAGTCTAACAGAACACAGACTGGATTGGGAAAGTGGGCGTGGTACCTCCCATAGAAAGTTAAATAATTATTATCATGTACCTAGAGAACTACAATAGGTAGAGTTTTGAAACTTTGCACAGGTGACCCACATACTAATGTGCATAGTCTAGCAAAACACAGACTGGATTGGGACAGTGGGCGTTGTAGCTCACATATATACAATGAGAAAAATTATGATTGTGTAACTAGAGTACTATAATATGCAAAGTCTTGAAAATTTGCACAAGTAACCCTTATACTAATCTAGCAAAATACAGACTGAATTAGGATAGTGGGAGTGGTACCTTACACACAAAGTAAAAAATTATTATCGTGTTAATACGCAAAAAGCAAATAACAGATTGGATGGGAATAGTGGGCGTGGTACCTTGCATATAAACTGAAACATTTTTGTCGTGAGAATAGAGCGCATTTTCGACTTAAAGGTTGGCCATACTTTTCTTCCGGGGATAGCTAGTAATACATAAATGATTTAATGCTACGCACACTTGAAAAGTAAATAAACTTGTTTAGCTCTTAGACAGACAGACTTAGTAACTAAACACACTCAGAAAGAATTTGTACTCGTATCACATGATAAGATAAAAAAATGATTGATCATCATCAGTGATTCGGTAGGCTGGCTGGTAGTGTACGGTTGCTGAGTCATAGCCATTTTGTTGCAGTGAAGAGCAATTTGCAGAGAGAAGGTGGTGCGTTAAAAACTACATTATCAATCCACTGGTTTTATCAGGATTTGTTAATAAAGTCAATCATTCAAATCCTACAGATGTTTTCGTCAATATTGACGAAACTGAAATAAGAATGACCTTGAAAAAATTAAATTTGTGAATTATATCGAATTCGTTATTAGTTCTATATGGAATAAATTTGAAAAGTTAATTGTCTGTAAGATTGTGGGAATTTTCCATTTGTGTTAAGGTGAATAACAGTTTTTTTTTCTTACCCACCAGGTTCTCTTCTTGATTGTAGTTTTATTCTCCTTTAAAGTTGTATTCTCTTGCCTTTGTTTACTTATACTAACATTCTTAACTGCCGCGGCTAAGAGCAACATATTTTTAGTTATCCACATCACATACATTACAGTTTAACAATTAAAAAAAAAAACAATATGAAAAATACCGCATGATACCCTTCCATTCCATTTGTACTTTTTACAACATTCATTTCCGACTCCTCGATCATTATATATAGGAAGTCGATTTAGCGATGTACATCTACCTGTCTGTATGTTCGTATTCGTGTCGAAATGAATTTTGTAAGGATCCAAGATAACTTTCGAAAATTCGTAGTACACTAATCTATCGGATACAGTTTCGAAAATTTTAGCATTGCAATTAAACAACATCGGTCTATAAATGATACAAATATGATAACAAAAAAAAAAAAAAAAAAAAGAGACGAGGGCTTCCATTTTCCTTAAGTGTTTTCCATGTTGTTGTTTTCTTTTGTATGTGGTATTTGTTTATAGCTTTATTGTATTGAAAACTGATAATTTACCACTAAACCAAATGTTCGTAAAGAATCGACGAACTCTTCTGATATCGGAACCGAAATATTACCGAAATCGTAACGATTTTTGTATGAAATAGTTGACATGACTTCGTTACGAAATCGTAACGATATATGGGTACGAAATTGCAATGATATGTAGTTGGAGAATTATAAATGTTGATGTCGACAAATGGAATACCAATTTAAGATCATCGACACAAAACGTCGTCGTATTGTGTCGACGACGCCAAATAGAATAGAGTATTATATCTCACAGATTAGTATTCCAAGAATATCCATAGGTTACCTGAAGTATTCAAAAAATATATTTTTTTGTTAATCAGTTACGTTACGTTTTCCGTCACGTTTTATAACCTATATTTTTGTGGCAAATTATCATAAATTGTTTGCCAGATTTTAAAAAGTAATGTTCTCTTTGGACTTGTAAAGTAACTACTTTTCTACTCGATTTACGAACTGTGAGGAACATGAAACGTTTTTACACCAAAACGGTTAGTATTTCTCATTTCCCTTTACCGTTCACGGTTTAATTTGTTTTACCTGAAAAGCTTTTGCACTGTTGAGGCGAAGAGCGACGAAAATGAACAAGATTTCTGCTCGTATTAAATGATAAGATAACATCTTAATCGCAGTATTTTGTTTTGCCTTTTTTTTCTCAGTATGAATTAACGTCCATATGTACTGACGCAATTTATTAAAGATAATATTCACGGGGTTTATTAGTAAATCAGCTTTACTTTGTTTTCGTGTTTAAATCAAAAGTCGAATCTTATATTGAAAACATTTTATATTTTATTTCTGCGTTTATTTAAAGCAACAAAAAAAAAGGAAAAAAAGTAAAAGTTTTTTTTTTTAAACTATTTAAAATTAATAATTGGCAATGTTCATCAGCGATATAATTTATTTAATATTTTTGTTAGTGCTACTATTTATTGTAAGTGGTTCCCAAATTGTGGTAATATTAATAAAGCTTTTTGAAAGAAATGTAGTCTTAATTTTCCATAGATTATTTATAAGGGATTCTCATTTACGGCGCGTTCAAGTGAACAAGATGAACATAATTTCAACGCTATAAGAGATGAATTATACTACAATCGCCACTGTCTGCCAGGTTCAGGTATGAAAACCAAAGCATGTATTAAGAAAGATATGTATGTATTTAAAAAAATATATCCTTTATAAGCAAAATTTGTTTTATCAAGGATTTTTAAGTAATTTTTATCGAATTTTGTTTTATAAACATTTTTACGCATATTATTAACAAATCAAATGGATTAAGAAAGGTTTTTTTTTAACAAATGTTTTGTGGAAATATGATTAGGAAACCTTTTTTAAATCATAAAAATATTTTTATGAAATATGTATACGCGATAAACAAATTATATATTTGGCAGCGAATTTAAGAGCAAATAGAAAACATTTAAAAGTTTTACAAACCTCAAGATGATACTTTATTATCGCCATTATCAAAAAACAAATATTTATTTAAGTTTTTATATTAAAAATTTGTTTTAAATTTTATGCCCAACTTATTAAATTAGATTAACAGTCTGTTCCAAATAGCTGTCGACATATAGCTTCATATAGAAAGTATGGGTTTCTGAAATGTGCTCCTAGAGTTTTTGATCTCTACCAGCTTTCTTCGGTTTTTTTCAGTACCCCATCAGTTAATCGATAAAACAGTGATAGTCCGCCAGAGTTTTTTTTTGGTACTCCACTATAATGTCTAATAATAAATAGCAAGAGTGTATTTATGCGACTGAGTTTTTGTAGTACTCCACCATAATGACCAAGATAGAAGTACAAATAATTTATAGTTAACAAATAGTATATAAAAAGAAATCGATGAAGATAGTCGGAATCAATTACAAGTACCAGTGTACTTGTAAGTTCAGACTAAGCAAATATTTGGTGAAATATACGTAACTATTAAATAATGTTATTGTGACGCAAGCTGACGAATGGGTAAAATTTTCAGTATGGGACGAAACACGAGATTGAATCAAAATTTTATGTTTTCCGTTTTTTGCACCAAACGACACCTACATATCTTCAGATCAACTACAAAATATATTTTATTTCATGTTTAACATATTTAATTAGGCGGTCTTACCTACTGAAAACTTAAGCAAATTAGTTGTGCAACTTTAACCTCGATTAAGACAAAACTATAAATTTGAACTAAAAAACTTCAAAACGCAATTACTTCGTCAATTTCTTAAACTTTTCCTAATTTTTTGCGTTCTGTATAGTATTTTGAACTCAATTCAATCTCGGGCAAGATCCCTTTAGTCAACTTGCTTGACAAATAATTTTATTTATTTATTAAAACAAGTAATGCAAGTTTATATTTAATAGGCCTATTCAGGTGCAAAATAAAAAAGTTCGAACTCGCACCTATTAGTCCAAAAGCGTTCCAGATAACATTTTTTGTGCAATTTTGACAGATAATGAGACAACTTTGTCACATTCATAGAGTTATTTTGTTTTTACTCTCAATAGTCCGCACTATTTTGTTATGCACTTGGAATAGAACTTGAAAAAACCCCTTATGGTTTTTTTATGTTATCAACCGTCATTTGTTATTATCTATTGAGTTATTGTTTGTCAAAAATATTGTATAAAACTTTTTGCGTTCACATAACGTAAGTGGCTCATTATATTGTTAAGAAATATGGAGTTCTTCGGAGTAAGTATTCTCTTCTACCCGCTCGAAATAGATTTACAGATTTCACAAATTTTTTTTAAGGATTTTTGTATGACCAAAAATAATTTTAAAAGCAGTATGATCCAATAACTCCTCGAGCCCAAAATCTGTACGCAAAATTACACATTGTAAATGCATTTGTTTTCCGGGCTTTTCAAATCCTAGATACTTATGTTTGTATATGTAGGACAATACCTAAGTACACCTCCTTATGATTCCCTTTTCGAGCCCCTATGTTCATCATTGATTTATGGATCTTGTGCTGTCACTAGCATTTACTTTCGACTGTAGTGATTTTAGGCAGTAGATGGGTAATCGCCCATCCTCTTTTTTTATCACAGTCTCTAATAGTTAACATTTGAGTAAGACTACCCACGGCATCCACTTTCAAAATATGTCTACCCGTGTTGCTAAAGGCCGGGGCACATAGAATCAGTCATACATTATACGTCGTCTTTTCCAACTTACAAGAAAGTTGAAATACATGTTTTCTTATGAGCGTTGTCACAACCAGTACGTTTCCGTCAACGCAAAGTACGAAAGTTGAGCAACTTTTAACTTTTGACGTACGTTGAGCAGTTTGTTTTGATTAAATTTTTGTGTTGAATGGCAGCCAAATGCAACAAAATAAAGAAAGTTAACTGGAGAACAAAGGTTTGCAAGTGTATTAGATACTTCTTGAGTTAATAACCGCCAACAAAGTACTCATTGTGTGAACCTCTTTTGTCGGTACTTCAATCACAGCTGAATATTTCAATGTATATCGTACAATGGATTCTATGTGCCCCTGTCTTAGGGCTAATGCTATTGCCTATTTGCATTGTTTTGCGTTTTTAAATCGAGAAAGTTGGTGTAATGATTTTCAAATTTCTGTGTATTTAAGAAATTTTACTTGCAATAGTTTTTGTTTAAAGGTGAATAGAATAAATAAAAATATCAAGTAAAAAATGGGAACGATTTTTTTCAATTATATGAAAGAGAAACATCATGACAATCTGGTTATCAGACTAATTTCTATGCATTAGTTAAAGCTGAAGGAAGCCATTTGTCTAAATGGAATTAGGGCGGCGGCGTTATAAACGGTTTAAAGACAATGCGACGCAACGAATCTCTTTTATACTTAACCCAAGAATAAATAGCCACCAAGGAGCTTTAAGGCTAATTATTATACCTTGCCAGTAGCTGAAGTTAGGATTTTATCGGAGAGATAAATAGTGTTTCGTTACAATAACGAAGTGAAGTTTTTTTTGCTTACTTTTATTTTCAGATCAGTTCTAAGTGTAAGCGTAATTTTTTGCAGAACATTCTTATAAAACTGGAACATTTTTGATTTAGTATTTTCATATTTCTTTTTTCATCTGTTTATTTTTTTCTAAAAACAGATAAAAAATAAAATTAAGTTTTGGTTGAAACCAAGGCGCATTGATCAGGTAACCTCACTAAGAAAAATTTTTTTTATATGGAGTTTGATAGTTCAACTTCCATATAATACGTAGGGGAAAAATTGTAATATTTCCCCTCCGTATTGAGGATACCTGATGAATATTCCTTGGTTGAAACAAAAGACCATAATTGAAGGGGAAAGGAAACAGATATGGAAAACAAAATGGACAAATTAAAATGTTACCCTCACAATTTCCTCTCCCTCTCCTGAGACCAACTTATTTAAAATGCCTTGGATCACACCCAACATCGTTTTGAACATTCAATTTTATCTTAAAACAAATAGAGATCTATCGCACACCTGTATGTGTGGTATTTTTTCTTAGAAATTCTAAAATGTCTAGGTTGCTTTAAAAAAGTAAATAGACTTAATCTCTCTCTAAATAGTGTTTACTTTTATCTGCGCATAACGTCATATTTTATCTTAAAACTTAAACGCTTGATATTTGAATATTTTAAATGTTTAGAAGAATAAAAAATATATATAGCAGATTCTTATCCATTATTTAGTTGTTGTATCACATAGAGGGTGAAAAAACAACTTGGCTTTCTTGTTAACTCTCTACCACCACCTTATCCCTTAGATGATACTTTAATCATGTAAGAGAAGCTACATTTTTTTTTGTTAGTAATCTATATTACAATATTTCTATATTATTATATCGAAGTATGTATTAACATTTACACATGTGATTTTTGAAATGTTACTTTTGATAATTTCCTCTCTTTTATAAAGTAAATCAATTTGTATAAATAGATTTTGAAACATGTGGTATTTTTACCAAATAATATTTTGTAATAAATTCCCAGAAATTTAAATTATTGTGTGATAAATAATTAACGTGATTAGCCATCCAGCTTTTGGCGGTATTAGCTCGCTTTTTACATTAAAATCCCACTTTCAAGATTTTTTATATTTTAAACAGTTTGTTTTTTTTTGTGTAATTAAATTATTTGTTAAAGAAATATGTTTGCTTACTAAACAGCTAGCATATGTGAATGCGCGTAAAGAAGCACAGCAGAGCATATCGTCACCTTAAAGACGAAATAACCTATCTGCAGCTTTCAAACGTTTACAGGAGAGGGAAAAAACGTTATAAAATTTGAAAATTTTGCACTATAGGTACAAAACTTTGAGACCACATAGCACCACCCCAAGTAGATGGTGCCCACCGTCAAAGTTCAGTTTCCAGAGAAGGTCATCAACGGTGATGTTCCGCAAAATAGGTTACAAAACTCCCCCCTGCGGGCATCCGCTGACTACCCTACCCCGGATTCTAGAATGCTCATTTTTGAGATTTATAGCTCTCGACATAAGCAAGACGCGGGTTCAACCCCGCGCTCAGCAATGGTATATCTCAATATCGGTACGAATTTCTTTTTCCGCGATTCTCACAAGTTCATGCAACCCGTCAATGTATGGTTCTCTGGGAAGTCAACCAACACCTTCTCCATTGTATTCAATAGAAAAGATATCAGGCTTACTGGCCTGAAGGACTTGGTTTCCATACAGTTCCTCTCATCCGGTTTGGAAAGAAAAATAACATTAGTTTCCCTCCAAGCCTCCGAGACAGGTTATGAATATTTCCGAAATCCGTTTAGGCAAGGTGTTTATACCCCACTGTAATAGGGCCGGAAAAATTCCATCCATTCCAGCAGCTTTAGTGTAAAAATAGTATTGCACTTCTAACACCATTTAGAGTTATTATCAGTCCATGAGTCATTAGAACCAAAGCTTCCAGGAAAATCAATCTCCATAAGCGTCTGCAATGTCTCATTTACTATCTCTGTCATTTGACCATCGCGAATAAGTTCAATCTTGGAGACAGCGTCTTTAGATGCCATTTTCTGTGTTCTGCATACTTCAGATGTATCCCTCATTTTAGAGCAGAATTCCCACCACGTACTCCGTTTCTGAAGACATATCATTCTCTTCAGTTCTTTTTCTTATCTATATAATTAATAGGCAAACACGTTTTTTGTTATCCCTTTTACGTCCGTAATACAGCACCGATTTTGGAAAGACTTATATGGTTTTAAAGCTGTTTCTACACAGATGTACATAATCCTAATTTTATTTAAATCAATTCAGTACTTTAGGAGTAATACGACTATTAAATTCTTACTAACACCAATAAACAAATGTGTATGTGTGTACATGTTGTTCTCTTAGCTGCAAGTCAAAAACACAAGTAAATTTTAAGAGCAACACAAAGGGGCAGCGAAGCGCACTAGTCCTTATAATTATCCCAACAGTTTGAATCTCTCTCCCTCATGCACCGATTAAAGGCCTTCCCTGCGTTATTTTTCATGTATTCAAATTCGAAGTTCCACGAGGGTGTCGGATCTTTCTTATTCACTACAGTCAAGGGACAAGCATATTCGAAAGCTAGCTTAACCGAGCTTTACAGTACGCTCGATTTCGCCCATATTGCGAGGTTCCTGAAGATATGCAATAAGAAATGATCCTGATCCGTTGCCAATCGTTACCACAGCAAGATCCGGCGATCAGAGATGTTCCATATGTACTGCTTTTACACCATGCCGCACCAGGATACTTGACCATAGTTTCAGACAGGCCCTTGATATTGGTATGAACAATCCAAGGTTCCTGTAGCAACGCTATATCCAGTTTATCCTCATGAAAACAAGGCATCAATATTGTTGAAGGTGTTTTGCTGTGAAGAAGATTTGAGGTGCCTGCTTCAGTAAAGTATTTACCTAAGCTGACCTGACCCGTCCACTCCTTACGAGTGTTCTTTGTGAGTCTTTTCCGATATCCTCCAATGGGCAGCGACAACCGGAGTTCCTGCAGGGATTAATCTCTCCACCTCTAACGAGGCTTCCTTGTCCATCCCTATCTGAATATCCTGGTTCAACGCCATGGGAGAACCTCTAGAGATTAACCCCTTGCGAGGCATTCCTTTCCATCCCTTCCGAATTCTTCCCTAGGCCAATTAAAACTGCAGATTTAAATTTTCCGAATCTTGCAAGGCTTCCTGGTTTATCGCTTATTTTTTGTATTTGGTTTTATTTTTATTAATTTTGTTCCCACGAATAACTCGATGGCCATCCACATTGAGCTCTTATGCGTGGTTAAGTCAATAATGAAACTGGAGGTCGACCGCTATCCAGTGTTCACTTTCTAGAGACCAAGCATCCACTTCGTCACACATCCCTGGCGTATGCTGTTCCACCGTACATTAGGGATTTTCTAAAACCAGTTTTACAATGCAATACCTTCCTGCAACACCCGAAGAAAAAAAGAAAAGAAAATTTGCTCTCCCTTACCTCCACAGAAAATAACAATAATAAGAAAATGACAGTTCGAACAAAGCAACCTAATTTCATAAAATAATTTATTTGATTTGCTCTGTATGGCAAAATTAAAATGAATTTTTTACTTTTACGCGAACTGCCCTTTTGTCAACACATTTTTATCTTTTCAAAAATAAATTATTTACTGATAGGGGGATTAAGGAACTTTATTTGGCATTTGAAGAACAGAGTACAAACACATTTACTGTTTATTCCACTATTGCTATTTTGCCATTCACTCATTTTTATCGATAATTTCTAAAAGTTAAAAAAAGTTGTTTAACACAAATTCCTTTTGTTATTAATACCAGAGCGTTAAGTTTAGTTACACATAAAATAAGTTCAAATAAAGAAGTGCCTTTTGAGAAAAAGAAATTTGGGAAGAAAGAAATAAAACTTATAGCAAATGGATATTGCTACGGGTATAATACTTTTTGTTATTGTAGTCGCCCTTATTTATGTTGTTATTCAAGTAAGTTTGATATTTATTTGCTTGATTTGCTTAAATCTAGGAATTTTAAATTGAAGTTTTAAAAATTTTAAGATTTTCTGGACGATTATGTGTCGTAATTTAACGCCCGCAACCCCGCGGCCAATTGAAAGACGCGTAGTTAGAAGGATACGTATTGACCCGGCCACTAATACGAATACAACTCTGGTGTCTGGTGAGTTTTTTTTACGATTACACAATTTTTTTACGTAATTTCCTTGTTTCGATTGATGTATTACACAGGGCAACAGCAAAAATATGCTCGAGTAACTACTATATACATTTGATGTATCATGGCTACCTTAGTATAAAAATGGTAAAATTTTTAAATTCTATGGATAGATTTTTTTTTAAAAAATTTTTTTTTAAAATTTCAATTTTTTTGAAACGTTTCTTCAAATAATTAATGATAACTCAAAAACTACTAGTCCGATATTATTAAAATAAATTCAGAAAAATTAAGATTTGCATAGCCTTTAATTCGTCTATATTTCGCGTTTCAATCGGATCAATAGTATCGGAGTTATAATAAAAAACTTAAGAAAAAAATATATTTTTTACGTAAAAATGGCAAAAATTTTCGTTTTAAAAAAATCATAAAAAATCGAAAACGGCAAAAAACTTCCAGATTCATTTTTTTATCGCATAGCGACATATAATAGCAACAAAATGAGATATCGACCATAAAAATCGATTGATTTTTTCGAATTTATTCACATTTTAGTGAATTCGCTCATTTTCACAAAATTTTAGTTTTTTGCTTGATATACGCATTATAGCGGGTTTTCAAATGTGTGAAAAACATAAATTTTCCAATTTCAAGGGGTGCATGTCGGATTATTGTTAGATTTGATGAGAAACTTCCACCCACAAAATTTTAGTCGAATTCGACAACGTTAACACGTAGCGCATAGGCCCCAAATCTGAAAAAAAGCGTTTAAATCGAAAATAATTGACAAATTTATAGTTTTTGCAAAATTAACGCTATTTATTTCCCCTTTTGCAAAAAAGTGGATCCTGGTCCTTAGGGCAAACACAATGAGATTTACAATAAGCTACATGTCTTTAAGTTTTCGAGTTATTACAATTTTCACTGGCCATTATATGTCCTTGAGAACTTGCCGAAGACAATTTACAAAAACATTTTACTTTTAAAATTTTTTATTTTTTTCTTTTTTAACAATAAAATATAAAATTTCGCTAAAATTGACTGATATCTTCCTATTACACAACGCAACAAAATAAAAAAATTAGATGCTTTTGAAACCACTATACAATATCCAGGTACTGCCAAAGTGTTTTGGATGAATGAGAAATGTATGGCAAAACAAGTACGCGAAATACTGTTTTGGGCAAAACACGTATTTCTGTGGGACACGTGTTACTGTGGAAATACAGTATTGAATGTAGAAAATTGTTTGGAACAGATCTTTATGGCATTTTTATGATTTTCAGAATTAAAAAAAGTAAGCAATAAAGGAAAAGTTTTTTAATTTTTACGATTTCAGTAGAAATCTGATAAACGATGAAATGCTCCTTTTCTGTTGGCTACCTGTCGCCCTTGCTTCATTTTGACAATTGCGGCGGCAAAGTAATAAACGTTCATAAATTTGCGTGCACGCCGAATTGGGTTTTTCCGCTGGCTACCTGTAAAGATTGATTTTTTGCATAGCATTCCTTAATGTTTTTTACGATTTTTGGGAATAGGTAAAAAATAGGACCACATTAAGGGTTGTTCGAAATTTTAGTATCATTATTTATAAGAGCTCCTTGAGCCATTTCTATTCATTCAACAAGTGTTTGCGGTAACAGAAGCATAATTTTCAATCAGCCATGAGCAAGAAAACTAGAACATTTTTATGTAAAAACAATCCGGACTCATTTTGTTATGTGTGCGGCCAATATATTAACGAAAAAAAAACGGAAATGCTTCTCAGCTTCATTTCAAAAGTCATATGAAGATTGCTTTAATATAAATCCGAAGAATTTTAACGAACATTGGACGCCGAGTACTATATGTACTTCATGTCGATTCAATTTAACTCTAAGCTCATCTAACAAAAAGTAAGTATAGGTTAATACATTTGGAATATTTTATAAAATTTTTAATTTTCTGTTATAAAAATTTTTCAGACCACACTGGGGAATTTCGAAGCCTATGCTATGGAGAGAAACTCACTTCCAGAATCTTGGATGCAACATGAGCATCAAGTTACATTACCTTCACAGTCACTTAGATCGTTTTCCTGAAAATCTAGGAGACTTAAGTGAGGAACAGGGCGAACGATTTCACCAAGATATTCGGACAATGGAGGAAAGATACCAGGGTCGCTGGGATGCACACATGATGGCAGATTTTTGCTGGAGTATTCAGAGCAACACTTCGTTATTCAATAATAGAAAATGTCATAAAAGAAAATTCCAAAGTTTGTAGTTTATAATATTTATTTATTTATTTCCTTATTTTATATGTTGTAATAAATTTAAATAATAAAATATAAAATAAAAGAAAATACATGAATAAAACAATGAAATGCATTTTCGATCTATTCCATCGATTTGACTTAGTTACATTTTTTTGTCAATTGCCTTCGGCAAGTAACTTGAAAACTGTTTAACCGATTTAAAAGATATGTAGCTTATTGTAAATCTCATTGTGTTTGCCCTAAGGACCAGGATCCACTTTTTTACAAAAGGGGAAATAAATAGCGTTAATTTTGCAAAAACTGAAAATTTGTCAATTATTTTCGATTTAAACGCTTTTTTTCAGATTTGGGGCCTATGCGCTACGTGTTAACGTTGTCGAATTCGACTAAAATTTTGTGGGTGGAAGTTTCTCATCAAATCTAACATTAATCCGACATGCACCCCTTGAAATTGGAAAATTTATGTTTTTCACACATTTGAAAACCCGCTATAATGCGTATATCAAGCAAAAAACTAAAATTTTGTGAAAATGAGCGAATTCACTAAAATGTGAATAAATTCGAAAAAAATCAATCGATTTTTATGGTCGATATCTCATTTTGTTGCTATTATATGTCGCTATGCGATAAAAAAATGAATCTGGAAGTTTTTTGCCGTTTTCGATTTTTTATGATTTTTTTAAAACGAAAATTTTTGCCATTTTTACGTAAAAAATATATTTTTTTCTTAAGTTTTTTATTATAACTCCGATACTATTGATCCGATTGAAACGCGATATATAGACGAATTAAAGGCTATGCAAATCTTAATTTTTCTGAATTTATTTTAATAATATCGGACTAGTAGTTTTTGAGTTATCATTAATTATTTGAAGAAACGTCTCAAAAAAATTGCAATTTTAAAAAAAAATTTTTTAAAAAAAAATCTATCCATAGAATTTAAAAATTTTACCATTTTTGTACAAAGGTAGTCATGATACATCAAAATTATATAGTGGTTTTAAGAGCACATGAAATTTTTTTTATTTTGTTGTGCTGTGTTATTGGTCACGAAGGAATATCGTTAAGTCAAGACGTAAATTTATAAAATCATAAAAGAAGCACTAAAATGTTTTCCCAAAGTTAACTGTTGCATAATTCAGCTGACAATCTTTCGGTACAATCATTTATTTCGTAAATTGATTTAATTTGGGGTCAATTTGGAGTTCTAGTAAAACATTATTTCTATGGAAACTCCGCATTATCAATTCTATTACTGCTAGGGCCGGATTCACCAGCTCGGGTCTGGGGCCTTTTAACCTATTCTAACTAAATATATTATTTCTATTTTGTTGCATTTTATTCAAAAGTATTAATACTTGTATTATAGTGTGAAACGCCCTTAAGTTGTTGGTTCCCATTTCGATTTCACGGCTACCTTACTTTCATAGAGTCTCTGCCACTATCCTTTAAGAGCTTTTAGAACACATTAGTTCTTTTTAATTTGCAGCTTCCATGAGGAATTTTTGTTAATAACTAGTATGAAAAATGTATTTAATTGTTGAATCGTTATTGGTAGTTGGTTGAACAGGGTGTAAAATTGTCGATGCATCCAAAACAAGGAACCTTATGCATGATTGCAAATCGCTCAAGCCAAAGGAATTTATTAATTATGGTTTTAATAAATAAATATTGAAAGCAATTTTGGATTATTTTCGATATTCAAAATAAAGGTTTGCTGAAGCATTCAGATCGTTAAAAACAACTATATGAACTAGGACGTTCTTATCGTTCATCGTTTCATTTTAATGCGAATGGTCTGAATAGTCTGAACACAGCTGACTAAATCTGTTTCGACTTTAAACAATAAAAACAAAGTTTTGTTCTTTTGATTAATAAAAATATTTAAATAATGGTCTATTTTTTGTATAGTAAAATATAAAATACTAGCTATCCCCAGTGCGCTTCACTATACCCATTCACAAAAAAGTATGGCCAAGGTACGACGCACAGTACTTTGTTCCCATATAACGATGGGACAAAATTGGAAGAAGTTTATACAGACTTTTGAAACTTTGCAGGGCAGTTATGTTTAGCTTAATTAAGATAAATTTTAGTTTTTGAAAAAAATTTGAACAAGGACACGCCTACCGCCCATGTTACAAAAAGCAAATATTCTTATATTCGCTATGTTGTTCATCGAAAAAAAAAATGTGAAATCATAGCTTCGTTAAACCCATCATAATTGCTCTTGGAAAAAGGACTCTTTATCCTATCAAATGTCCTTTATAGAAAAAATGCAATAAATCTTACAAAAATTATGCGAATTTCATGCGACTTCAATATCTTCAAAATCTATATTATTTTTAATCCTAATATTACCTCTTGAAAACACAAGTGGATCTGTGGATATTAACAAATTAGTCATCAAATCCTTATGCGTGTTTATTCGAGATGTTTTTTGACAACCAGCTTAAAATTGTTTTTTTATTTAATTGTTATTTGCATTTCAGAAACGTGTTATAAATTATAAGTATCTATTGGCAAATTAAAATATTAAATCAATTTCGTGGATTAAAATTTTATGTTTGTTAGATTTACTAAACTAAACCTTACTTAAAGTTTACTTTATGTCATGTTTTTTATAAAAATTACTTCAGGTAAACTTAATTTTTTTATGAATAAGTGCACTTATATTTTATATTGACCCCTATGAACATTTTAAGTCATTCTGTTTTATTTAAGCATTTATATATCGCACTTGATCAACAAGAGGGTATTAAATCAAAATTTTTAAAATTTCACTTTTTTTAAGAAATCAACTAACAACATCAATATTTATCTACTGGAAAAATTTCAACGTATTCTGATTACTCTCGAAACCCACAATGAGACCATTTTCTTGATAGTGTCTTGAAAATAAAATAATACCTTTATATCAACAAAAAGGTAATATTTTGATTTGGCAATAATTGCAAAAAATTAGAAGAAAATCATTGTAAATATATTTAAGTTCGGATTTTTAAAATATTCAAAATGTAATCACAAACAGTGTTTTACCTCTACTGAAAATTTAAAAAATTTGAGTTAATACTCTCTTGTTGATCAAGTGCGATATAGAAAATTATTTTTATAATTGACTAAAAATGTGCTTTTTTTCAAGTTCCGGTTCGAATTTTATAATTTTTTTATTACCGATCAATAGAAGACATTATAAGAGTACAAAAACCGGAAAAAACATATTTTTCCTTTTTTTGTAATGTTCAATAAAATTTTAGGAATTTTTAAGCATTAAAAAAATGCGATCTTTATAACAATTAAAAAATATTATAAACAAACTTTATATATTAAAGTTTATATATATTTTATAGGAAATATAATAAGCTATTATACAAACTTAATTTATAATTCTTATTGCAAAAAATAAATTTTCAGTGATTTTTTTTTGTGAAACTGTAAAAAACTACTTATTTTGTGACTACAGTGCCCTACAACAAAATCCCGATTGTGGATTTTATGGGAAACAGTAAATTTCAACTTCTGTTTTTTCTCTTCTATTCAATAAAAACTTTAAAAAAGCAATTCGAGCCAAAATCGAAAACTTAACTTTTAACTTAACTTTTTTTGACCATGTTGTTAGAAAACACAAAAAACTGGAAAAAACAGGAAAAACAAGTCAAAGTTTTATATTCGGCCGTGCCGAATCTATTATACCCTTCACCACGGTGATTTGATTTATACAGACATATACAGCATTATCCATATTGTTCACTCTTTACTTAAATTAAGTCGTATGAGAAAAAATCATTATTCATGAGTTAAAGAAAAAGAAGACAAATGAAAAAAAAATTCCGTTTGCTACAATTGTCGCCGTGTTGTCAGCTACTTAATGATATTGAAGCCGACAGCTACATCGTAAACTCTGACATTGTTGTAGAAATACTTATTTTGCTTTTATAAAATTAATTAACTTTTTTTAAAAAATTATAAATATTTCCTCCAAAACTTTTTGCTTGTATATGAATTTGGAATTTACAATTGTGTGACATTTTCTTTTGTTGAATAAAATAAAAATTAGCCTAAGTTGACGACAGCCACAACGGTGGTCGTGTAGCCATGTAGCTTTGTTGGCTTCAAAATAATCGTTTACCTATAAACGTGTGTAAAAAAAATTTTTTTTCTTCGAATATTTTTCTGTAAAATATCTTTTTAAAAATGTTTTGTAAATTTTTTTGTAAATATTTTTAAAAATTTTCTTCAAAAATTTTTGTTAAATTTAGGACTTTTCTGCAATCTATATTGAGTTAGAATAGTCAGACTAAAGCAAAAAGAAAACCTTACAAAAAAAAAATTCCTCATATTGATAGATGGGGGGTCCTTTTAACTACTCCTATTCACCAGTGGGTACCTTGTAGGTCCATTGGCTACCTCTATGTGTATTGCTTTCTATTAAGGTCTCTAATACAAATCAAAGCAGAAAAACCTTACCAATCTGAAAACAAATAAAAATCGCCCCTCGCAGGGAGTTATTGATCCCCCGAGATCTGTATGCACTCCTTGCGATCTACCTGTCGCAGTCTAATATTTATTTGACAAAAAAAGGCAAAACAGAATCATTAAAGCCGATAAAAATTAAAAAAATACGTGAAAAATATATAGGTGGGCGTGGTTTTTGGCCCGTAGCCTCCAAAGAAATGATCCGATGTTGCTGAATTGCAATACCAAAATTTTCGAAACTATGCCTGACAGATTCGTGTGCTTAAATTTTTTGTATCTCTTCTGGTGCCTTGGCAAATGACATTACAACACGAACACGGACAGACGGATAGACAGACAGACGGACATCGCTTAATCAACTTCTCTATGTATAAGGATCCAGAATATATATACTTTATGGGGTCGGAAATGAATATTGTAGAAATTACACATGGCATGACAACCTTAGATATACCCTTTCCACCTGTGGTGAAGGGTATAAAAACAGAATACCATATTTTTCGTTTTTTTGTTTAATATTCCATCGAACTTAAAAGTTATTTCAATTTGAATTTGAATAATAGCACTTTTAACGTGCAATAAGAAGTCAATTTAACAAAATATTTCCAAAATCTTATAATAACTTGTTATTGCTAATAATATTAGCTGCTAGAAAATCCAAACATCGATCTTCAGCTCCAAAATTTGAATGTGTGCACCAGTTTTTAAGGAAGAGTCAAAACTAAATTTTATTTTTAATAATTAAAGCACAAAATTATCTGAATTTTGCGCCCTCTGGTGCCGTAAATAGTAGATTAAACTTAAAAATTCTTTCACATGGGTTCGAATTATGGTGTTAGCAGTTTAACAGTATAACTTTCGTTACAATACAAGACCTAGTTATTTTTTGTATATTTGTCTATGGAACAAAGCACTGTGCGACGCCCACTGTTCACATCCAATCTGTTTTTTGCTAGACTATACGTAATAACACGATAATACTTTTTATAAGAGGCACCACTGCTAATATCCAATTCCAGTCTACATTTTGCTAAACTATGCACGTTAGTATGATAGATACTGGTGCGAAATTCCAAGGCGCTACCTATTGCAGTTCTCTAGTTACAGGATAAAAAATTTCACTTTCTATGGGAGGTACCTCGTCCACTGTCCCAATTCATTCAGATTATACGCTTTTGCACAGGGGTTTATGCAAAGTTTCAGGGCGTTATCTATTGTAGTTCGCCACGAACATGATAATAATTTTTCACTTTGGGAGGTACCACGCCCACTATTCCAATCCAGTCTATCTTTCTGTAAACTACGTATGTTAATATAGAAGTTACTGGTACAAAATTTTAAAGGCGCCACCTATTACTGTTACCAAGCAACACGATGATAAATATTTACTTTTATGGGACGTGCTACGCCCACATCGAATATCAAAAAAAGAACTACCCTATTTTACCAACCGTATATCTAATAACAAACTGTGAAAATTTCAGAAAGATCGGTTTACTGGTGTAGGCAGCTATTGCTATCCAACAAGCAAACAAACACATGTTTCCGTTTAAAGAACCAGGAGTTACAAACGTACAAAAGTGCGATACCTTAAAAATAAATTTTTATAAAAAATAATTTTTTTTTTGGAACCGCTAATAGTTTTTAAAAAATGTAAACTTAACAGAATATATGAATTGATATAGAGCACTTTGCTGATTCATTCAATAGAATGACACAACTCTAACATAAATCCCCATAAAATTAAAAAGTAGAGATATGTCCATATATCTCCTAATGTTATTAGATTATAGGGGAAACAATTTAGATAAAGGCGAAATTATATAAAAGAAACGAAGTATCCAAGAGAAAACATGTGTGAGGTAGAGAAACCATAAAGAACTTAAAATAAATACTTCACAAAACTGACGTCTGTCATACTTTTAATAATTTTATAAAGTTCTCACTAATTATAATTGGGCCTTAATTGGATATAAACTTAAACTAACTCACACACGTAGGGTTCCGTACTATGTTTAGTACAACCTTAAAAATGCAAGTTGTTAATTTTTTCATGTCTTATAAGTCATCCTTTAATTTTAAAACTATAGTCGTAATCGTGAAAATTGCATCACTGTTGGAACACCCTTTAAATTTTAGTAATTGTTGTTATAGCGGCCATAGTAATAAACTTTCTATAAAAATATACATGCGCCTACTTATTGAGGTTCAAAAAATAGGGTAATATAAGTGAAAAACATGTTACTGATGGATCAGCCTTTAGATATTAGTAATTGTTACAGCGGCCGAAGTACAACATTTTTTGTAAACATTTCAAGAATCTACCTATTACGGTTTAAAAAAGAAGACTATTTATGTACAAGTAATGTCTCTGTCGGAACACCCTTTAATTTTCTTATTTGTTATAGCGGCCATGGCAATTCTCTTTCTATGAATATATCAAGAGCCTACCTATAACTAGTAAAAAAAAAATAAGTTGCTATACGTGAAAAACATGTCACTGTCAGAACACCCTTTAATTTTTAGTAATTGTCATAACGGCCATTTCAACCCATCTTCTATACAAATTGTAAGAGTCTACCTATTACGGTTCAAAAAATATGTCGTTATACTTGCAAAACACGTCACTGTCGAAAAACCCTTTAAATTTTTATTGTTTTTATAGGGGTCATAGTAATATACCATTTGTGAAAATTTTAAGAGTCTATCTGTTATGGTTAAAAAATTAGTCAATGTGCATGCAAATCACGCCACTGTCGGCACACCCTTTAATTTTTACTATTTGTTATAGTGGCCATAGTAATACACATCCTGTAAAAACTTTAAAAGTCTACCTATTATCGTTCCAAACCTATGTCATATACATAAAAATCAAGTCAGTAACGGAACGCCCGTTAATTTTTAGGTTTCATATTGCATACTTGCTTATTACGCAAACATAGTTTAAATCACTGCAAATTTTAAGTGGTTGCTTCCTATAGCTCAAGAAATAAAGACACAAAGGCTAATAACACGTCACTTTCGGGACACCCTATAAGTTTTAGTACTTGTTGCTATAGTGGCCACAGTTATACACCTTCTGTGAAAATTTCAAAAGTCTATGGTTGAAAACTTATTATACTTGAAAACTTAGGCCTTATATATACAAATCACACTTCTATCGGAACACCTTTTAATTTTTAGGTTTATTTTTTTAGACTTGTTTTTAAAGCGAGCTAAGTTTTAATTACAGTTTGTAAATTTCAAGTGTATCCCTCTTATAGTTCAAGAAATAAACACATTTTCGTGAATAACACCTCTCTATTGGAACACCCTATAATTTTTAGTATATGTTGCTATAGCGGCAACAGCTATACATCATCTGTGAAAATTTCAAGACTCTACCTAGTACGGTTCCAGAGATAAAAGGCGCTGACAGACGGACAGACATTGTAGCGAAAACAATAGGGTTTTGTTTTGACCCCTTGGGTACGGAACCCTAAAAATGTGCGCTAAGCATTCGCATACATAAATGTACGCACATATTTTGTTTTTACAAATGTTCAACGTTGATAAAGGAACATGTTCATTTATGAAAAAGAACATTAATAAGAAGAAGCTAATTTATCACTATTCATGTATTATATTACAAAAAAAAAACAAGCAGGTACACACATCATGTATAAACATAGGCAAACAATTTTTTGTCTTTCGTTTATGAGCGTGAAAAATAAATATAAATTTTTATATTTCTCGTTTATGAAATGAAAAATTCTGAACCTGCTTAAAGGTGTAACTTTAGACTCTTTATATATAAAAATGTTTGAGTACTGTCTGCTAAGAGATTCGAAGTTTTCTCTAATAAATCATTTTATCTGTATGGTAGCAGCCTGTTTTTATAAAATAAAATATTATGTCCTTTCGTAAAATATAGCTGACTGAAAATAAAGAAAACCGTTTTATATTTACATAAATTGTAGTTATTTTCTTAAAGTTTAAATAACAAAACAACAGAAAATTCGTTCATTTCAACGGTATTGGTAGTTAATTTAATTGGCAATTTAAAAAAAATAAATGTTTAATCAGTAATTCCTAAAAGAAAAGTTAAAGAAAAAGTAAAAATTATTCTGGTTTAACTTAATTTTCAATTATTTTATTTTTTCATTTCATTTAACGCAAAACATTTGTTGAGTGTATAAAAAGCTTTCTTTACTTCAGAATGAAAATATTTTTTTTCAAATGTTTTATAAGGGCCTGTTCAAAGCGAATCCATTATCAGGTTAAAGCGAGACGACAACAAATACAACAATAAAAAACAACATGTGTTGTGTTTTTGTCTGGTCGGCTGCCTCACTCAAAATAAATTAATTCGCCTTAATTAATATCAAAGCAAAATGTAAGAAAAATAGCTGTGTTCGCCTACTTTCGAAGCAGAAATTTCCAACATTTATGAAAAATATTGAATTGAATTATTTTTTTACATAAAAATAATTTAAGGGCTTTTTAATCTTATGTGTAAAGATCCCAGAATGATGTTAAAACGACTAGCAAACAACAAAAAATAAATTTATTAACTATTTTTAATTAAAGAACAAGCCTAATATGTTTTTAATTTTATGTTGTTTACAAAAGAAAAAAAGATGAAAAAATAGAACTAAAAAAATAAAGGGATAAAAAAGAATCTGGACCAACCGCAGCTTATTTAAATTGTTAAAATGTTGTCAAAATTTGTTTTGTGTTACTGTGTTGTATGTATTAAAAATTTAAAATAAAAAATTAACATACATTCATTCATATGTAACGCCTTTTTTAAATAATTTTCTTTTTCATTTCAATTTTGATTTTGTTTCAATATTGTTTCTAAGAGCCTGTTTTTATAAAACAAAACCATCTCACATGTGTGTTTCGTTTTCAAACGATATAGCTTTAAATTTGGTATTTATAAAACATTTGAAATTTTACGTTTTTTTCATTCTGAAGTATAGAAAGCTTTTTATACACTCAAGAAATGGTGTTCGTTAAATCCACTGAAAAAATAAAATAATTGAAAATACGCTATTTCCGTCTTTTTTGCTATTTTTACTTCAAGAATATAACTAAAAATTACGTAGATATGTGTAGTTTGTTTTAAAATAAATAATTTTTTTCTTTTCATTTTTAATGTTTATTCATTTAGAAATAATTTTACGAAATACTTTTTTAATAAAATACAATCAGTTATTGTATTAATATTTTGTGTGTAGGAACCAAAAATAAATTTAAAAATTCAAAGCTCTTTTCTGACACTCACATGAAAAATACTAAAACGTAAATGTGTTTTGTTTCGTGTATTTTACGAAAGAACATAATATTTCGTTTTATAAAAGCAGGCCCTAAATAAACAAATTTTGAAAGAACCAGCCGGCAAAAAACGTAAACAAACAAAATTCAGCTGGGCTATCAACACCACCTAATATAAGTTCGCATTGGGCCTGTTTTTATAAAGCAAAACATTCTCACATGTAGGTTTCGTTTTCAAACGATAAAGCTTTGAATTTGGTATTTATAAAACATTTGAAAATTTTCGATTTTTTTCATTCTGAAGTATAGAAAGCTTTTGATACACTCAAAAAATTATGTGCGTTAAATCAACTGAAAAAATAAAATAATTGAAAATTCATTTAAACCGGAATAATTCTTATTTTTTTAAATGCTAAAAAATCAACCGAATAATATCCGTAAAACAAATGTTTTTTCTTTAATTTAAACTTTGCAAAAATAAACTGCACGTTCCGTTGGAATTACTGATTTTGCATTTGTTTTTTAAATACCAATCCCATAAAAGTAACAAGAAATACCATTAAAATCAACGAAATTTTCGTCGTTTTTGCTATTTTTGGCTTTAAGAAAATCACGGAGAATTACGTAAATATAAATAAATTTCCTCTATTTTCAGATAGAGATATTTCAAATAATAAAGAAAATTACTGAAAAAATTAAATGCAACGTAAAATCAGTTTTTACATGTAGTTTGTTTCAAAAATAAACGTTAAAATGATTTTAATAATTTTTTTTCTCTTCCTTTTTACTATTTATTCATTTGGAAATAATTTTAAGGAATGCTTTTTTAAAAAACTACAACTAGTTATTGTAAAAATATTTTGAGTGTAAAAACCAAAAGTAAGTTACAGTAGTCTGTAGTCTACAGCAATAAATCAATCTGCCTATAGTTCTTATAGCTTCTTCTTAATGAAAGCAACATTATTTCTCGGATATTTCTAGTGGACGTGTCACTTTCTAACACAGCAATATTTTACCTAATTGTTGCTAGAAAACTTTAATAGATGGAACCTTTAAATTTTATCGCGTAAACCTCCTTTATCAACGAACGTAGTTGAATTCGTAAATAATAATTATCGTGTATCTGAAGAACTTCATTAGCTATAATCTTCTAACTTGTTGTGAAAAACTTTATTACAAGAATTAATTTAAGTTGACCAATCGCGATTGGCGTAGTCGAATAAAAAATATTATGAATTAAAGTATCATGTAAAAATATCGCCTACGACAAATTTGTAAATGATCAATAATGTAAAAATTTACAACATACATATTAAATTATTATGAAACATTTCCAAAATATTTTTTTAATAAATATAACAACGTTAAACGTGGTGTTTTACTCATCCTCAGCAGATGAAGATATCTTAAGCGCTAACGAAAGTATTGCTATTTTTGAAAGGTTTATGCTTTGTCAGTTTTTTCTTAAGCCCACACCTTCATCCATCCTTCACCTGATCTCAATGGAGGGCCAAAACAGTTAACTCCTCAGATATAGCGTTCCATTCTTCTTTTATACTTATTTTTTAAACTCTTGTTTAATCCTTTGGCCACATAGGATTTTTCCTTCATTAACTCTATTCATTTTATAAATTGTGCTGCTGTAGTAATCTTTGTCCTAAAATTTTAATTTAGAATTCAATATTAAATTTATTTTGTCACAAAATTATTGAAGTTTTTCGATAACTTACGTTTTACTTCCTTCAATTTCAATAATTTTAAACTAAATTTAATTATGGCGTTTAAAAAATTCTTTACGACAAATATTATCAAAAAAACAGGCAAATGCGCCAAACACAATACGGTTTTTGTAATAGATTTTAAAACAGTGTCGTACACTTTAGCGTCTTTGCTAACCACGATTTTCAAAAAACGTCTTACTTTCGCCATAAAAACGCCAACCACGATAAGGGTGATTCAAAAGAATTCAAAAAATTCGTTTGCTAAAAGCCATTATAATGAAAAATTAAAACGTTCTTGTCGACACAATAAATAAAAACTCAAATTGATTGCCCCTTACTAAACGATAAAAGTCTAGCTTCCAACAACAACGACTATACGAGTATATCGTTTAAAAGTGTTGCTGCGCAGTAAAATCGATAATTTTGTTGTTTAATTTTTTAACGATTCAATATTCGTTAAAACAGGTTAGTGAATTGTCTACAATTACAAGTGCCCTGATTTCATTATAATAACGGTAAAATAGCCAAATACATATCACATTGCGTCGATGCTCCAATGAGTTAATATACTTGGATACCCTTCTGTCAACGATGAGGTTATTCGCGCTCTCCTGCTCACCGTCGAGTAGTTCCAAAATAGATTACATGTGAATTGTACTCCATTTAGGTGTATAAGATCAATTCAAAAAGTAGAGACATTTGTCATCCCGCATCTCCCAGTTTTTACTTTACCATACGTATTACTCGTATAGGTGAAGTATAGTAATCGTGAACAAATCGATGTCGGGATTTCAACGGATTTATACGTTTCGATGTCTGCTAAATCCATTTTAGCTATTTTCGCGATCGATGATGTCTGTGGGTGAGTGTGTATGCCACTATTTTTGTGGAGTCTCTACAGGTCATGCCGTTTGACTTATCAGAATGAAATTCAGTATGTGCCTTTGGTATATGGAGATGAAGAGCCTTGAAGTATGGCAAAGTTTTTTGTAAACATAAAGTCTACTACTGAAATAAAGGTGATAAAATTAATGTTATTAATTATATGTTATTTTTTTATATAAATTTCGATTTTTTGCAAATAGACGAATTGATCTAGAAAAACTGAGGTAGACGTATGTATATTTTACTTTTGCTCCTCTTTCAGAATCTACAAATTTTTTTCATGCGTGCAACCAAAATTTAATTTTATAGAACGCTGTTATGAAGCAACAAAACTTTATTTTGATTAAGATAAAAAAACAAATTTTAAGTCAATAATGATTAGTCATATGTACCTACAATATTGTTTTTTTTTTGTAGAGGCAGCACACAGTGGTCCCAATGACAAATTTAGCGTGACAAAAGTACTTTTTTCAGATATTTTATAGTGAAATAATAATGAACAATGCGCAATTGTTTTAAAAACAAAGAACTGCTTTATTTTGGTTTTAATAAGAGACCAGTCGATAGTTTTGTGGGATTGGAAGATTCTTTTACTTTTTCTTATAGCGAGCATAGTACTAATACCCTGTATAAATTCCAAGAGTCTTCCTATAACGTCTACAAGATAATCTCATTTCATTTTTAGGGGTCCGTACACAAAGTGTAAAAACACAACGTAAAAAACTAAAAAATAAACTTAAAAATTAAAGGGTGTTCCGTTAGTGGTGTGTTTTGCATGTATAAGTCCTAAGTTTTGAACCATAATAGGTAGACTCTTGAAATTTTCACAGAAGAAGTATAACTGTGGCCACTATAGCAACAAATACTAAAACTTATAGGGTGTTCCTAAAGTGACGTGTTATTTGCCTTTATGTCTTTATTTTTTGAGCTATAGGAGCCAACCATTTAAAATTTGCAGACGGTAATTAATCTATGTTCGCGTTATAAGCAAGTATACAATATTAAACCTAAAAATTAAAGGGTGTTCCGATAGTGACATGATTTGCATATGGCCTAAGTATTGAACGATAATAGGTAGACTCTTGAAATGTTTATAGGAGGTGTATTACTATGGCCACTATAACAAATAGTAAAAATTAAAGGGTGTGCCGACAGTGACATGATTTACATAAATATTGACTAATTTTCTAACCATAATAGATAGACTCTTGAAATTTTCACAAATGGTGTATTACTAAGATCCCTATAAAAACAATAAAAATTAAAGGGGTTTCCGACAGTGACTTCTTTGCATGTATAACGACATATATTTTGAACCGTAATAAGTAGACTCTTCCAATTTGTATAGAAGATGTGTATAGTAACTTATTTTTTTTAATAGTAATAGGTAGACTCTTGATATATTCATAGAAAGAAAATTGCCATGGCTGCCATAGCAAATAACAAAATTAAAGGGTGTTCCGACAGAGACATGATTTGTACGTAAAAAGCCTTTGAACCGTAATAGGTAGACTCTTTAAATGTTTACAGTAGATTTTATACTTCCGCCGGTGTAACAATTACTAATATCTAAAGGGTGTTCCATCAGTGACATGTTTTTCACGTATATTACCTTGTTTTTTGAACCGCAATAGGTAGGCGCATGTATATTTTTATAGATAGTGTTCCAACAGTGCTGCAATTATGACTTTAGTTTTAAAATTAAAGGGTGACTCATAAGACATGAAAAAATTAAGAACTTGAATTTTTAAAGTTGTATTAAACATAGTACGGAACCCTACGTGTGTGAGTCTAACTCGCACTTGACTAATTTATTTATTATTATTTATTATTATTTAATAAATAGAAATGTATCTACGGGTATGGTTTTAATTTTTTTATTCATTCCGTTCTGTTGCAGAAGAACCTGGTTAATAAAATTATTATATTATTGTAAATTGTTTAAACTATTTATGTAATTTATTTGTGAAATACTAAAAAAAAAATATATTAGACAAGATAAAACTAAAAATATGCTTTTTAAAGAAACGAAATAATATTTACGTACAGAGAACAGAAAATACGGACACAAAAATTGAAGACTAATGAAACCTTAAGGCCATATGCGTGAAATCCGCATGCTTGGCTACATTAGTATCACGGTTCGATTTTGCCTTAAAAGTAATCCACACCAAGCTTTTAGACTCTTACTTTAATAATGCTGGAGTATTTATTTTATATAGAGGAAACCATTCCAGTGTAATTACTCAAAATGTTGCAGCATAATTTTAGGAAAAGTATTGTTTGTTTTCATACTCTGCTTTTAGTGTAAAGTTAAATACTGTACACTGTACCAGAATGTGTGCTTTCAAAATATTCAAACAAAAGTAAAAGTATGCTTTCAAAGCATTTTTGTACTACCGATTCGAATTTAATCACTGTTAAATCCTCTTCAAAAACTATAAAGAGGTAGGAAACAGTATTTTTTACGGCAATGCCGGTTTTTACAACTAAGATCCAGAGTTAGAAAATAAAAAAAATGCTTTTTTGTACATCTTAGCCGATTTTAATTAAATTTAAAACATAGATCCAAATCTAGAAGTTCCAATAGGCTGCATATGTCTGTTTTCAAAATAGAGGCTTGATAGATTAGACCTAATAGGTTACGCTTTTATTGAGATCTAAGCAACTGTTTTCACTCCGAAACTATTTATTTGAATTTCGAAATTATGTCTCCGGTATTAAGTGAAAAAGCTTTTAAAATGGTTAACATTTTGCTGGTGCTTAGTTAAACTATAAAAGCTCCAGCAATGCCGGGTAAAAGAACCTGGTACAATATAAAACCTTTTAAGTTTTTAACTCAAGTTTATGACTCACTTTTATGTTTATTGATAATAATAAACGAGCAAATTATAAGACAGCAAAAAATAAACTTGTCTAAAAGCTTTTCTGTAATGTTATTAGTCAATGCTGCTTCATCTGTACATGACATAAATAAATAAGAAGAACTAAAGCGAACTTGATTATTAAAACTTTAAATAAAATGACTGATGTTGCAGGCAGCTGTTTAGAATTGATACTTTATTTACTTTGCTGGTGTTTTTGTAATTGCATTTGGAATTGCAATTGGAATAAACAAGGATCAAATGTTCATCGAGAAATGAAAGAGAGTCGTGACACTACAGGTATGTAATTGATTATGCGTTTGTTGTTTATTGTGAAAGAGAAAAATAAAAAATTGCTAGAGAATCCCAACACTTTTTGTGTTGCAAAACGCAGTAACGGTAACTATCGGGGGAAAAAAGCTTTTTCTGCTGCTTCTTCTTTTATTGATTTCAATTTGTTGGTCATTATCATTTATGCTTGACTTAGACATTTTACAAATAATTTTAAATGCAAATTAAGGTTTGGTTTTTTAATAGGTTAGTCTTAACTGAAAATTAATATTGGGGCAAAACAAATAAGAACAAAAAGTTGCTTTCATTGCTAACCGAAGAGCAATGAGCAAGAGTGGTAGACTTTGTTCTCACAAACCGACGATAGATGATTGAATACAATTCTGTCGTTTTTTATTAACTCAGTTTGGTTGGTTAAACATAGGATGTATGGCAGAATAATATTATCCCCCGTCTCCATTTGTCATTAACATGTCAAACACAAGTCAAACTTCATATAAAAAAAACATTATTATTAATTCTGTATTTTTTATGAAGTTGGACTTTTGTTAAGACATGCTAATGACTAATAGAAATAGGGGTTTAGGCAAGGCGAATTCATACCAGGTGTGAGCAGTAAAGCAACAACTACAACAAAACAACAACTTTGACATTAGATTAACAGATATGAAAGAATGTATTTTTGATAAGACATTAGCAAAGAAACGAGAGCAAAAAACAATCAGCTGGGCTATCAACTCCACCTGGTATGAATTCGTCTTGGGTTTAGCTAAGTGCAGTTCGACAGCTGAATATTTTTTTCCTGAATTGGTTTGAATTTTCGTTGTCAACTTTGTTTACATTAGATTCAGGGTTGGTAAAGTTTGTACCATTTCTGGTACAATTGTACAATTTGAGTCTGAAATGTACAATGGTACACCAATAACTCATTTGATACAATTTAATCATGTTCCCATTTTAAATGCCAACATTTCATTCTTAATGTCTCAATTTAGGAAAGGATAGGTGTAATATTTAATTCATAATTCCATGTAGCTTGGAAGTGTTAACTACAAAAATTAAAGAAAATAAAAAAAGTAATAATTGGAAACTGATGTTAGTTATAGTTGGGATAGTTTAGTAAATGAAAGTAGCTAGTAAAGTCAAATAGAAATTTATTTGCAATTATTTTTGTGGAGTTTGTACAGGTCATACCGTTTGCTTTTTAAGTAAAACTTAATTTTTTCTTCTGCAGCGTATTGTTTATTAGTGAAATTGGGAAAAAGCAATAATTACGTTAGTATGTAGTGACGAAGTATATTTTGATTTGTGTGAACAATTTATTAAAGGCCATTATTCACTATTATACTCAGTCCTTCGATAAAAAAAAAACGGTTTTACAAAAAACCGACTTCCAAACAGACAGGAAAAAAAGAGAGTGATCTGTAAGAACTAATAATCAAACAAAATATTCGATAAACAATATGAGCAAAAGTTACGTACATATATTCTAATATATTAAGTGCCCCGATAGGCTGATTGGTAGTGCGCTAGTCTATCAGTCTGATGGTTGCGGGTTCGATTGCCGCCAAATAAAGTCTCTGGGTCTTTGCTGCAGATAAGAAAAAAGCTTGGCAGGTAGTGTTCTCTATTAAAAAAATAATATTTTGTTTACCTGTTATTTTGCCGGGCATAGAAACAAATACAATATAAATTCCAAGCGCCTAAAGCACCAAAATACGTCTTTTATGGGGACATTTAATTTCTATACTTGCTGCTATAGCATAGCAACAGCAAAGCGCACATACAGTATATAATTTTCGATTATTTAGAGATCGGATTATTAGGTATTATAGGTCAAATAAACTAATCCTGTAACTTTAATTTTTTAGTAATACGGTCTCTGTGTAAATTTCAAGTGTCTGTCTATAACAGTTTAAAATATAAGGTCATATACAACAAATTAGTTCACCTATGGTGACAACCTTTAATTATATATATATAATATATATATGTATAGTAATATTAACATGGTTTAAATTTTACTTGTATATTTATAACGGTTCAAATGTAGGATATAAATCAAATTTTATTAACTATAGGGAGACCCTTTCATGTTCTGTGCAAATATCAAGTATCTGTAACGGTTCAAAATATAACGCCATATAAGTCATATTACGTCGTAAGGACACCCTCTAAGTTTTTTCTTATACTTGGTATTATAATTGTTAAAATTTCAAATGTTTATATATAAGAATTCAAAAGTAAAGGTTATAAAAACAAAATTTCATTTATTATAGCGACACCCTTTAATTTATTTAACAACTTTATAGATTTTGTTATAGTCAACATATTAATATACGTTTTGTATTAACATCAAGTGTTTGTCTAAAAAGGTTCAAAACATAAGGCCATATACAACATAGTTCGTTGGCATCGGAGGACACCCTTTAATTTTTTTTACACTTATTATTGCTGACATAGCAAAACAGAAATTGCTTCAATTTAAAGAATGTGCCTACAATGGTTCCAAATATAAGGCTAAGTACATCAAATAACATCACTTATTGCGACAGCCTTTAATTTCCAATTTTAAATTAAATACTTCTTGTTATAGACGACTTAGCAATACATATGTATGTTTTGTAAATTTCGAGTAACTGCCTACAACGATTCAAAAGATTGGCTAAATACGCAAAATTACATCAACAATTACATTAAATATTTATACCTGGTATTATAACGGACATAGTAATTCACATTCTCTCTAATTTTCAAGTGTTGTTTATCTAGAACGGTTCAAAGGATAGGGTCATATAGGTCAAATTACGACACCTTTTAATTTTTAGATTTATTTTTTATTACTTTTTGCTATTGGGAGCTATAGTGATACGCAATTTTTTAAATTTAAATTTGGTGCTCTTTATATACAAATTTTCAAAATCGGTTCAGAAATTATTAAGTTCTGCGTGCACAAATATAAATAAATCAGTCAAGTGTGAATTAGACTCACACACGCAAGGTTCCGTACTATGTTCAGTGCAACTTTAAAAATACATGTTGGTAATTTGGTCACGTCTTAGGGGGAACCGTTTAATTTTGAATTATGTTGTATACTAGAGCATAGTACAATATACCTTGCCCAAATATCAAGTGTTTGCCTATCACGTTTAGAAGAGAAGGCCAAATTCCTAAAATTCGTGGTATTTAGGGCACACCCTTTTTATTTTTACTAATTTATTTTCGTTACTTGTTGTTACAGTAGATATTGTCAAATATAATCTGCGTAAATTTTAAATTTATATAAGACCTATCTATCAGGAACTTACCTACTACGGTTCTGTCGGAACACATCTACTGTAAAAATTTCAAGAGTCTTCCTATTACGGTTCATAAAAATAGTAACTCATTTCCTGTCTGTCTTCTTTTGTGTTCGCATCACGTAAAAACTACTGGATGGATTTTAACAAAAAAAAAAAAAATTTGTCAGGATGTACCCTAGTATCCTGATTCCAATATAGAATACTTTTTTCCGCAAATATATCTTAATTTCAAACGAAAATAGAGAAAAAGCAGTGAAAGTATGAAGGTTTTTTTTACCGATTTAAAGGTACTGCATACTTTAAGCCATCTTTTATTTTAAAAAGAAGTATTTTTTAAGCAATCTTGCGCAACAGATGGTGCTGTTTTAAAATAACGACAAAATATGAATTACTTACTGCCAAAAATCCCAATTGAATAAAATTTGTATTTGATTTGAATTTTTACTTGGTGGAATTACTTTTTTATTTAAATATTTAAAACACCTTGTACAGCTTTACAATATTTAGAATTTTTTAAACTTTGTATAAATTTTAGAATTATATCCAGGGATTGGTACCTTTATATAAAGTAGTAAAGACGTAAGAGTCCTTAAATTTGGTGTGGATTACTTTCAAAGCAAAATCGCAAAAAATATTTTCAGGGCGCACACTACGTGTGTGGGCACAGCTATTCTGGAAATAAAAATAGTTTGCAAATACGTAACACACTGTTTATATGATAAATTCAAATTAGAAGTAGTTTTATTCAACTACGCATTTTGTTTTGAGAGTAACCTACACCAAATTTTAAATTTTTTTGCAATTATATACATACATCCATACATACATACATACATACATACATACATACATACATACATACATACATACATTTACGTATATTTGGTAAAAAAGAAGTGTTGATTAATAATCTCAAGTTCTTTCCCCATTGCGCCTAAAACGAAATCATTTCAAATTTTGCTACCATCGCATACAAAAGTAAATTCTTGTCTAATCGCATGTTGTTTTTGATAAGACAGCCGGACATTTATTTTTAAACTACGAAGTCCTAATCTAGTTAAAATTAAAAAAAAAAATATGCGTATATTGCGACTAAACAATAATTCTTGGTATTTTTCGGACTTTTTTGATTTAGTTTGGACAACTAAAATAATTTTTACATAAATTTGTCCCATTTCTCCATAAGGTCTAGCTCCTAATCTGTGACCCTCTTCTGTCCCATGCACATACCAGACACTGTGTAGAAGCGCTTTTCGGCTATCGGATATTTCGCAGTAATATCTGGAAATTTTTGGGTCATTTGCGCATACTACGGATATTTATAAGCGGCCCTTGCCCCTTAGGGTATCTGACAATTTTTAAGGATAAGGACAAAGGGTATAAAAATATATTTGATGTCGGACAGCCAAGCTATGGTAAACACATTTTAGCTAAAGTCTGGCGTAGCCATTGATTGTGCGACATCTCTAAGTGAATTCGGCTCCCACAATAGGTTAACACTATATTGGCTTCCCAAGAGTCTGGTTTTTCTTTAGCATAACCATTCGATATGCCAAATAAATGTTCTGGTTCTATAAATCTATAGGTTGGCTAGCAGTCCGCCCGCTCATTTCCATTTATTTGGCATATCGAATGGTTATGCTAAAGAAAAACCAGACTCTTGGGCCGAGTTCTCTCGCCATTGGGAAGCATAAGCAGGGGTCAGGCAGGCAAAACGTTTTATCACGTCGTCTCGGTGTACATCCCAAAGAATACTATCACTTAACAAGAGTGACATAAAGCTACTTATGGGTTGGTTAGCATCAATTCAATTTAGGAAACACTGATACGTGTTTTGTGAGGGTCCTACCTTGGGGTCTCTATTGTGTCCATGGAGTATGAATGATCTCTTTCCATATAATATCATTGGATTTATCCGTAACCTAGAACTTGTTCGGTGAACCAAGGTCTGCGCAAAAGATCTTTTGGTTCGGTACTTAGGGTACTTAATAGTAAAAAGTACCCCGGTTATATCCAAGCAAATTTCTGAAAGCTATTCTTGACCATCGCTTCCGTATTGGTTATTTGAAATCGAAGTTTCTTCAGAGTCTAACCTTTTCGGATGATACGTGGCTTGCTTGTCCATCCTTATCTGATTCTCACGGCCCTGTTTGATTTTATCAAAATAAGATCTCTAAAAATTTCTAGTAATAATACTGCATATTCAAAAGTAAGTCTTTATTAAAACTGTAGGTCATCAGATATCCAGAGTTCGCTCAAACCAATTTAAAAGGCCTGTAGCCTGTAGCCTGTCTCCGCCATATGTCAAACTTCTGACAATACACCTAGTTACCATTATAGCTCCTACCTGTGGCTACCTCCCAAAATCTTATATTGCGAATGACTTAATAAAGATGAGCGATCAATCATTAGATGAAGTACGAGTATATTGGGGAAAAACAAATAATTGTATCAATAAAGTATATTTTAAAAGAAATAATACAATTAACGTAGAGCAGCCACATGTTTCGTTCATGCTGAAGCTACTTGAACTTTTGGATTGAAAAACTTTATCTCTTTTTTATAACAAAAGATTGCAAACATGGCTCTTCAAACATTTTAAAAATGTTGATAAACCATAAAATAATTAAAAGAAAAAAGAGTTAAAATAGCAAAGAACCTGGTGTTTAGTAGTTTTATTTAATTTTATTTTATTACCAGCAGACACACGGAATTTGCTTTTAGAAACTCTGGATCAGCCATATTTGATTTGCCACTGCTCTCATTAATATTAAAGAAAAGTAATAAATGGAGGCTGTTTTGCAATATTTAATGTTATTGGGAGCGGTATTAATCGTAATAATTTTCGCTATTTGTTGTATTTGCTGTAACCTTTACATCACTAGATGTACGAACCTTTGGTGGTGCCTAAATCGGAATCAATCACAAAGAGGTAAATGTTGCAGAAAAAATATTTGCTTATTTTATAAAAAAAACATTCCCAGAAAAAAAAAACAAATAATGAAAATCAGAAAGAACTTTTAGTGATTTTGGAAAAATTTATTCATAGCTATACATAATTGTCACCTGTACCTGGTTTCTATAACATTAGTAAGAAACTTTTTACATGAAAATATAATAGTCATCCTGTTTTCCTAGGTTTTCCTATAGCTAAAGTCTGGTACTCCGTTCAGTTTTTCGTGCGGATTGCTGGCAAACTACATACATATGTACATACTAAACGTGAGCATAAAACGTATTGTTAGACTAACTTCACAATGTTCAATAATGAGTTGGTCTCTTTTTTCATGCACTTGATTTCATGTGTATACAAATATTGTTGTGCTCTTTGAAATTAAATTTCAGTAGTGAATATTTTGTTTCAATAGTGTCTCTTGATATGAAATACTGTTATAGCAGACAACATGTTTGTAAATGTATGATGTTAAAAGCAAGGGTTTGTACTTTGTATTTTAGTTATTTTATATTAATTTGCTCGTTGAGTGGTTGAAAATAGAAAACTGTAGTAGCTTGAATTTTTTTAACTTTTATTGATGAATAAAAAAATCTAATTTAATTTTTTCTCTCAAAAATCAGAGATTTTACTCTCAAGAAAATTTAAGTAAACTGAACTAGTGAACAATATGAAATGCTCAGCATATTTATTGCACTTGATAAAACTGTCCGGTCAAATCAGGTGCGCTGATTTTTGCACTGTTTGCTCTCTTGTTCTCTGTATTTACTGTTTAGTAATATTCGACTACACATACAATCAACATTTGCGTTTCAAAAACATGCAATACTGTACACTTTTTAATATCTTGCGCTCACGTTTAGTACATACTTACATAAAAAATTTGTATAAAAGCCATGAAAAAATGTTGCATAAGTACAACTTTGTTTTCAGCGTGGAAAAACATTCAAATGTTTCTGGCAACATTTTATCAAAGCTATGAAATAAAGCAAATGTGCATTATTTCATTTGGAATTTTTTGTGGAAAATTTTGTAAAACAATGTGGTATAATTAAAAACAGTGAAATCGTAAAATTCTTCCAAATCGCGAGATAGATACTACGTTTTAAATGTCAAATTTTCCTTGTTAAATAATAAATGTTGCTCAACATGTTTCACAAATTTGAACAGAGTTACTAGGCTTAATCCAAAAGTTTTTAAAATAAAGTAATGGAAAAGTTTGTCATTATCTCTAGCTAACCCTATGTTAAACAAGATTACGGTAATAAGTTCATGTGAAAAGTTTCTCTCATACATAAATAAGTTACAGCAACGAGTCACTGGTCTTAATTATAACAAATGGTAAAAAAATATGAATTATGTAATTAAGATGTTTGAGCTCCTTCTAAAACAACAAACGAGACGAGAGTTTGAACTGGGCTTCTCTGGTTAATTTCAATATCCAATTAATCGAAAACTTATAACGGAAACGCTGAAATGTAAAATATTTCAATGTCACAATGACACCTCGACGGAAAGTTACAACAACAATAAATTCGATTCAAAATAAACAAAACTAAACCTGAGTTCACAAGATGTGTACACCTACACGGTAGATTGGTTCCAGATAAATCTGTGTAAAAAAAGACAATGATCATATACAAGAATGGGTGATTGGTTCCTTATCTCTAAAACCTATTAAAATTAGTGAAAAACGAGAATTTTTTTAAGAACAAGAAATCATGTTTGTTTTTACACATACATACATATGTGCATGTACATATAATGTGTATTTGCACCATTTATTTGCATCTTTAGTGTATGATGTAGACTTAATAAATAGTTTCGTTCCAGAAATCAACGATTGCCTGATGGAATTTTAATTTTTTTATAGTTCTTACTGTGACTTCGTTTAAACCGAACATTTTGGCAAGAAATGTTGAGCCTTATCCATTTCGAAGGCGATCTAAAATTTCAATTTTGTTTTCTAAAGAAATGGCTTTACGTTGTAGTTTTTTATTTGTAATTTTCGACATCTTCTTTTAGAGATGCATTGATAGTTCACAAAATATTAACACATTTCAATTGCTCTGACAATTAAAATTGCTTGTATGCACAAAAAGGGAATTCTTCTAAATTTTTGATATGAAAATATGTATTTCGCAAAATCTAAATTTTACAAATAAAATCTAAGCTTAAAAGATTTTGAATCGTGCTAAATGGAATAAAATCGTGTAAAAAAATATTTTTTTTATTTTCAAACCGTGTTAAATCAAAACCGTGTAAAAACAGAATCGGGTGTATTTGACAAATAAAACGTCACTTTTTCAAATAATAAATTTTTACTCGTCGCACATTGGGGTGAACGTTAGCTTCAGAGAGAGATTTAAAAATTAAATATTTTTTTGAAGAGAATTATAAATAGAGAGAAATTCCATCATTCCTAATGAAAAAAAAAATTTGAAAACATTTTTTATTTTGTATGCGATTTTCTGTATTTTGAAAACATTGGCCTTTTTCACCATTTTCTCTGTTGGCTTGGATCTATGTACCATAAAATCATGAATTAAATTGTAATTTAAAAATTTAAAAAATTAGTTTGTTTTCGTTTAAAAAACAAGAATTTACTTCAAAAAAAAAAAAAAAAAAAAAAAAAAAAAACATCAAAAAATGTACAACTGTTTTGTTAATAAAACAATAGAAAACAAGACAAAAAACATGTTTTATATTGAATATATGAGCAGAATTTTGAACTGTAGAGATAAAACACCAAATGTGATAGAAAACAAGATTACATGAGCATGTATCTACGAGTATTACTGTTAGGCCAATGTAAGGTTGCCAAGTCTGTAATCAACAAATTGCTTCAAATAAGTACGTAAAAATAAAGCAATTAATATTCAAAAATTAAGAATCCTGCAAATAAACTCTCAAGATTTATTTATTTATTTTAGTTACACTCTCAATCAGAATTATTAGCTAATAGGAAGATGATTTCATTGTGTCACTAGACCGACATGCGCACAAAATTTTACTTTTATTTTCGGGATGGCGTAATCTTTTATTCGATTTTTCTTTCAAAAGTGATCCCTACGAAATTTTAAGTCTCTTACTTTTAGAATGTTGCAGATATGGATTATGTATTTACTCGATACAGAGGTACCCATCACTGGGTAATTACTTAGGATATTGCAACAGAGGCTTTAAAATTTATATAAAATTTTAAGGTTATTGCAAATATTTCTGTAAATAGCGTCTAAAACGTTCTGCTTACAAAAATAAAAAAGTATTAAATTGATTGATTGTAAATAAAATATTGTTGTCATACCTTTCGGTGAAGACCGTCGTCACTGGATGTTGTTTTGGTACATTTGGCGACATCAAGACATCATTTACATCGAAAGCGCTCGCCAAATGTACCAAAACTACAACCAGTGAAGACGCACATAGGGGTATTTTGCCAATCTAGCCGGACATTACTTATTTTAAGCTTATTTTGGCTTTAAAAATATACTGAGTGCCGCCAAGTTGAAACTTTGCAGAAAAATCTTTTATGGTCATAGGCTTGTCAAGCTATAAAATAGGGAAAATCAGTCAAGGAGAAAAAAGTTCCCTTGGAAGAACTAAACCTACCTCTGAAAAATGCAAGTTCTTTTTTTAATTTTACCGTGTTTAGCAATTACAACTTTTAAGGTCAAAGAATGTACAAAAACTTAAAGTTGGACTCAAGAGATTCTTAAGTGCCATTTTTAGCCCCGCCCCCTTTTGTGGGCGGTAAAATAAAAAATTATTTGAAAAAATAATGTAATCATTAAAAGAAATGGATTACAACTTCTTAAAACCATAAAAATTAATATTTATGGGCACGGGGGAGGTATTCCTCCAATCCCACCCCCAAAACGTCCCTGTGAAAATTTTTTTTTTATTTTTTTGCCAATTTCCTAAAAATATTCATTTTTAAGCTTTCCAATGACTAACCAAGAATATTATTAAAAAAATATTTTTGTAATTTGTTACTTGATAGTATTTTATTTATCGGAAAATAATTAATTTATTCATAGTAATAACTTAATAACTTAATTAATTTATTTAAAACAACTTCTCCTTTGCACTAAGATGATGATGAGTGCCATGGTTCTTCATCTTCTGATTCTTCAATGACCTCTTCCGAATCTGAATCCTCTTCAGCGTTAAGTACAGGTGGAAGCATGAAAGATATAGCTTCTTTCATAAAAGGTAATGACCTTTTTTTGGAGTGGGTCTTATACTAGTGATTAGTGGGTCAGAACTTATCAAAAGCCTATGAATAATATCTATGTTACACTGAACCCTTAAAAAATTTCTTTCAAAATTCTGCCTGTAAACCCGGAAATGTTTGTTTCGTGCCTTAGCCGCTTCTTCTGAAAGCACGCCAATAGGCAACAATGCCTCATTTATAACAGTTGTACCATTTATTAAAATCTTGTGCATTGTAGGTGTTATAGGATGAAACGTAAAGTTTTTCAGTATCTAAGCAATAATCGGCAAACTCGTGCATTTGGATTTTGTGACCACTTGATATTACTTCAATAATAACCTTCATACCGAAAGCTGGATTTGGTGTTTCCAACTACACCCAATATTAGACCTAATTCACTTCTAAATTTTTCTTGGACTTTTTTTCCTCGCGTTAACAATAGCTTTGTCCGCATCACATTTTATTTGCCATTTTTTCACTGTCAGTTTATATAACAGGTGTAATATGCTCTCAAATAGGCGAATTCTGGCGTGCAATGTAGAGAGTCCGAAAGAAAGGGCTCTATATCTCTTTTGATATTTAAATTGTTTTTTGTACAGGTAATAAAAGTGTTAGATTTAATGGTTCAAATAAAAAACATCTACCTTCAGTTATTAAAAACCAAAACATTTTATGAATATAAAAAGGTTGCTTACTCGTATTTACCTATCCAAGATAAGAAAAAACAGAAAAAGATTAAATTTTCAAAAAAAAAAAGAAAAAAATGGTACATAACGCGCAACGTTTTTTTTTTTTTTACAGTATAAAAGTAGAGATCGTCAATTTTATAGTGATATATAACACTTTCAGGATCGCGATGGAGATCACTCTTAAAAACCTTTTCACTTTTTTTTTGACAAAAAGTTTTACAAAAAAAACTTTTTTTAATTTCGAACGAAATTTTTTATCATTAAAAATTAAAAAGAAAATTCTAAAAATTAACATAAGTAGCTACTAATAAAGCCCTTCACAGAAAAAAATCTATACAAAATCTTTATTCGTTTAGCCACCAACAAATATTTTGCAAACCTCTCAAAATCGTTTAAAGTCAATAAAAACGTATGCGATTTACACAACTTTCCTGATTTTAACAATGTCCCAAAATGACAAATCTCAAGCAAAAGCCTTGAAAAGTCACTATACGATGCAGCTGCGTACTTACATTTTTACATTTCTCAAAATAAATGTTTGGCCTAATGTCCGGCTAGATTGGCAAAATACCCCTCTGTACGACGGTCTTCACCGAAAGGTATGACAACAAAATAAAAGTGTGGCCAAGTTTTAAATCGTTATAATTGTGTACTTTCAATATTTGATCTCTATTTGCTCTTCGTAATGGAATGTTTTTTACGAGGAAAATGGTACCTTTTTATAAATTTGTATTAAAATTCATCCATTAGTTTTTACGTGATGGGAATACGGACAGACAAAAAGTCCAGTAATTAGTGTTTTGCATTCCATATCGACTAATATCTGCACTAGCAACCAAATTTTCAAAAACTATTTCATGTACAGAAACGGTCCTGTTACAGTTTTATTATATGTTTAAATTGTAAAAATGTGTCGATGGGCCTTTTTGCGTATCGATGCAGTATCATCCGGCCAAGGAGAAAATTGAAGAAGGTGAAACTTGCAGACTTTTCCTGGAAGAGGCTGAAACGACAAATGATTTTATTTACAAAAGCCTCCGTTATGAGGAAGAAGGTCTACAGTCAGGATGCACTACAGTCAAGATTAAAGGAAAGTGCAAGCACAAGGTTGATTCCAATGCTGAGTTCAATGTGAAAATAAATTGAAATAAAAACGGATTTATCATGTTTTCTAATAACTTTTCCAAACCATTATCTGTGACTTCGCTAATTGACTTTGTAGCCTCTTCGAAGTAAAATTTTCACCACCTCTTTCATCATTATCGATTTTTCAGTTATGTGTTCTACTTTGCAGACCAACAGCTTGAATGTTAATATTTCGAAATTTGGCAAAGAAAATAAAATATCGCCGATACCGATATCGGTGTTGGATGTATCTTTATTGAATGCATGCAAGCTAAGCTGCATCATCATCAGCATCATAATTCACATAATTCATTTCCTATTCTTTTAAGACTTAAATTCATATTAACATTGCACAGTGGGGCCAATTACAAAATAAATTCTAACAAGCAAACTGCTAGTCAGTGCTTGAAACTTGAAATAAGTATAGAAAAATTACAAACATTTGTTTTGCGATTGGCTCTCTGTTTATATTTTGTGTGCTTCGTTCTAATTTATTCTAAATTTTATTTCGTTTTTATATCAGTTTGTTGTTATCAGTCAATCAATACCTGCTGTGATAATTTTTTATGACTTCTTTGAACGACATTTAATTACTAACAGAAGCGTCAGTGTTCGTATACAAGTCGATTGAATTAAATTAACTTTACTTAATAGTGATTTTGAGAATTACTTTTAGTGCGTGAAATGATGCTTGGTTTTTTAATTTTCTGCATATTAATTCTATTTATCGCACACTTTTTGAAAAAATATAGCAAATTGCAACGACAAACACAAGGTAAATCCAAGTTTTAAATTTAGAGTTTTGAAAAGTGTGGTGTTGAGTATGCATTTCACACGTACTATTTTTGCAAGAAACGATAACTGAAGAAGCTACGGATAGGACTCTTTCGATTTTCTAACTTGGCAATCAAAATAACTCGTGTCTGCGATTACTGGACAACCAAAACAGTAAATTGGAATTGCCAAAAGTTGTCATGCATGATTGGGGGGAAAATGTAACGATTTTTCATTAACTATGTTTCTCTCCGGTGTCGAAATGCTTTCGCTTAACTAACATTGGTTTCGATGGCAGATTATTTGAATTCACCAATGTTTATGGTTTAAAAAGACCTTTTCTTATGACTATTACGTATCTGGTTATAATATATTTAAGAAATCCGAATTTCAACAGTTTGCGTAAAAGATCATAAACATGAAACTGATTCTAACAAATGAGTCATTGGTGAACTATTGTAGTTTTTAGATTCGATTTTTATCAAAACATTACAATTACGAGTACATGCTTGTTTTATACATAAACAAAAAAACATTCGTGTATACTACGACTTTAAGGCCATGCATGATGATGCACTATCATGCTCGTTCGTACGATTTCTCAAAAATTGCATGTGTGCTCAAAAAGTATGATAGTGTGGATTAAAAGTGTATGTGTGTGACAAACTTTTTGACAGTCTGTACGATTTGATAATCATAAAATAGTAATTTTCCATGTGATCATAGTTGGAAAATCTTGTTTTGTATGATAGTGTGGCATCTACAACGCCATTTTGAAACGATTCTTTTAAGTACGACAGAATTCTGTCAGATTTTTTTTGTGATTATATCGTACGATTGTGTAGGAAAGTGGCCTTAAGGTGTTTTCGGTTAGAACCAGGGTTGTCAGATATGGCGATTTTCAATCTTATTTGCCGATAAAATTTTCTATTTGGCGACATGGCGACATGGCGACTTTTTGACGATTTTTAAAATAAATGGCGATTTTTTATTGACTTTGTCGACATTACAAATTGAATTAAGGAATATCAAAATGGATAAGGAAGAAATCGAAGCTATTAAAGTGCTGAAGTTCGTAAGTCCCATTATTAAAGGTTGGCAATAGCTAAAGTTAGGATTTTATCGGAGGGATAAGTAGTTTTTCGTTATTATAAGTAGGCTGAAAATGACCTTTAACTATCACGTGCTATAAAGGCAAGTTATAGTAACTTGCTGGTGCTGGTAATTCCAATAAATTTTTTATAATTTAAGTTTTAAATACAAAGGAAGTTTTAAAGTAAGGCCTAAGTTCGTTTTATTCTCTATAAGTTGAAATAATATTTTTTACAAATTAGGTGATTAATTTTAGAGAAAAAAATTAGATTTTTTTAAATTTATATGCTGCTAATTACTGTATAGAAAGGTCGCTTTCAATAATGAATTGCACCCAAACTGACCGTGAAACTGTAAACAGTATTATTTTCTGATGCTATAGATTTTATGAATTCAAATAGGGCATGTTGCACACACCTATTGATCTTAAGTAATGTTAAATAAATTTATTTCTCATAAAATGTATTCAAAATAAGAACAAGATGACAAATAGACTTAGGATGAGTACGTTCAGAGTACGTTCCATTTATTAAATTAACCACTTTTTTAAATCTTTTAAGTATAAATTGTACCTTAATTTTTTTCACTATCATTTTAAATTAAAAAACACGCATTTATATATTTTGGCGACTTTTTTTCTATTTTTGGAGAATTTTAGCTACTTCGGTGTAATTTATTTTTTGTGATTTTTCTCATCGATTTTGGCGAAATAGGTGGAAAAAAACTTGACAACTCTGGTAAGACCTACAGTAGAGCACATTCGTTGATTTTAATGATTCGTTCAGATTATTAAAAACAATTACAAGAACGTAGTCGAGCTTTTCGTTCATTGTTTTGGTTTAATGTGAATTTGTTCATTGTTCTTTTGTTGAATTTAACGGTTAAAACAAAGTATTTTCTTTTGGTTGAATAGTATTTATAGTGCAGCAAATAAAGATTTTTTAAAAATTCAAGTAAGTGACAGTATAGGGTCGATTTTATCACCAAAGGGTGACCACCAATTTTTTTTATGGGTCTCAACAGATTCTGAAAATCAGTGGGCCACTTGAAAAAGTAGCTAAGAATCCGTTGAACAAATTTTATTAAGAGTTTATCGTTTTTTTTTTTAAGTGCATAGAGCTCCTAATGAACTATTTAAGGAGTTAAGATTGCATAGATATGCTCACGATAGTTGTTCAGCTTTAGCGTGACTACAATTTTAATAAATATTTTAGTGAAAGCTATTGAAAGCTATGCTGAAAAAGCTGAAAACAAATTTCGTATATTTAAAAATAAAACTATAGTGGCCTACACTCAACTTTACCAAACCCAATGGAAACAGATATTTTAATGGATATATTACATAAAGAATAGAATTCCAAAGTATACTCGAATCGAAAAATTAATTATTTTCGGTTTGGGGTGTTAAGTAAACTACCACTTACTCCTTCCCGATTATGCCAAAATTAATAAAGCTCTTCATCTCCATATACCAAGGCCACATACTGAATTTCATTTTGATGTGTCATACGGTATGACCTGTAGAGCGATTACAAAATTTAGGAGTAAGTAAACTACCCCTTGCCTCTTCCCGATTATGCCCAAAATTTACACAATTCTTCATCTCTGTATACCAAAGGCACATAACAAATTTTGTTTTAATATGAACAACGGATTTATAACTGATTTTTAAGGCCCATAAAAAATTGGCCTTCAAAGTGGTCGAGGTTTTTACACTATTGAAATGAAAGCAAATATCGTATTGAAAACATATTTATGAAGTAGTACGTCGTCGTCTGTTGTATAATAAAATATAAAATAATTTTTTGCTCCTATTAAGGAATTGGGACCTAAAAACTTACTAAAAGGCATCTTAAATAATTGAAAAAAAAACTACAAATAAAAATAAATTTTGCAGTAGAACGGCTGATCATAATTACGAACTCTTATACAAAAAATACCAAACGAACATAATGGATTGAGCAAACAAAGAACAGAAAAAAAAACACTGCAGAATAGTTCACTTTGCTGAATCGTTCAACTGAACTAGATCGTTCATGAACGATACTACTCTACTAGATAGAGATCTTGCATGATGAAATAGAGTGTTTGACTTTGATAAAAGAGTTATAAGAATTTATTCGTCATATATTGTTAACTTTTTCCATTCTTTTTGTTTAAACAATTTATACTATTTTTGAAAATATATACTCGTACATTAAATAAAAAAAATTGAACACATAACGCTCAATTAATCTTATCGCTCTTTCAAATTCATGATAATAAAAACTTTATTATTTAGACAGAAGAATGAAATTTGACTGACGTTCACCTTAAGTTTGTTAGTTGTTAATTTCAGTTCATTGCCAAATAAAATAAAGAATTTTAAAATTTTGTGAAAAAGGAATTAAACTTATTAAAACTTTAATAAATATTATGTAGTTTTTATTAAAACAAAAAACGTTTTTATATAGTGTGTGTTTATAAACAAAAAGTCTGATAATATGGATATCTTTAGTATTTATATTTTGACTTTTTTACTATTTTTCTTAGTGATGCCCATAGTGTTTTTCATTTTAAGGGTAAAAGAAATCTGTTACTTATTTTTTAAATTTCATTAATGTTATCTTCTATGTAATTTCTTGCGTTTAGGTAATATTGTGGCTAATTTGTGATTTCTGCGGTTTTGGTAGTGAACGAAATAGTCAACGTCATAATAATGCTGGTAATAATGAAATTGCTTTTTATGTTTATATTATTTCTTTGCTTATATTTTTTTAGTTATTTTTTTCAAAAGAAAATTTTTTTTTTAACTAAAATACGAAAATATATCCACCCGTTCTGCGATTCACTAACTTTAAAATATACCGCAATCGCAATTGTAGTATTAACGATTATGTGATTTACTAACTTCTCTTAAACTATAGTAGTCAATCCGATTTTTCTATTCATTCAAATCGAAACCAAGTGGCATCTTTGTAAAAAAAACGGAACGAGAAATACAAAGAAATATGGAAAAAACAAGTGAATTCGTACCATATACATACATAGACACGCAAACGTCTTTGGCTGTCTAATTGTCAAACTCCATATTTTAAAACACTACCACACATTTTTATCTATATTTTATTGTTATAAAAGCTTCGAAGTTCTTATTTTTGAGTTACAATTACGTCTTTTTAAATATGCTGAAGGCATCGGTTTATACGAATGTGGATTTATTTATCAGCTGGCAGTATTACGGCAGCAACTGCATAAAAATAAGCTCTTTGACAAAATATTGTTTCATATAAAACAATATTTTTTTGCACAAAATTAGCACAGAAGCCAAACAAAAGCTTGCTCCCACATCGTAAAATTAATTCGCCTTGATTTATACCAGGGTATGAAAACAACCAAAACTTTTCGCAAACGTTTTATGCAAAAATACAAACTTTTTAATAATTTTTAATCGTTTTGAAAACCCAAAATAAATACTTTTTAAATGGCAAAGAGCGCCAACCAAACAATTAGCTTTTCACTCATCTTTTTGTCTTGAAGCGCCACTACAATCGTACGATTGCAATCGAAACAATGACAGAAAGGTATTTTTTGATATGCGATACTATCTCTGTCTGCAAGTGACGTCTTTTTCGATCAGGCAATGCTTAAAGAGCCCCATTTTCGAAGAAATATGTTATAGTGACAAAAAGGCCAAGCCAAATATGCATGCTTGTACATAGTTACACCCATTCTGTCGCATGAGATATCTAGTTAGGTCACCTAGACTGGCATTGATGACTCAGTTAGGTCATCTATTCACAAATTACTCTGTTCTTCGCAAAAAAAGAGGATCAGTCACTGTATAAAAAGCGATGTTTTTTGGATGTGCTTTGGGCCAAACATTGGGCATAAGAGCGTTCTGCACCTAGTTAGTAAGGACGCGAGGGAAGCTCCTGTCTCCGTTCTTCAGGAAGTAGGTCTTCGTTTCCCAGAACTGCTTGGGTCGCTGGAAAGTCGGGTGCATGGAAGAAAGGTTCTTATTTCACTTGACAACCAGTCTGTCATAAAATGCATGAGACAAGTGAATATGTACTCTAATCTAGTTCCAGTGTACGATAAACGTGATGTAGATTAAAGGACACAAAGGCATAGCTGGGAATGTCGCAGAAGTCCAACTGCTGTGAATTTCTGTGGACCAAAACCCAGAGTGGCCTAATGTGATGAGAAAATCCTACAATGGCTGAACGCACTAAACCTAAAAAGGTGGAGAGAGACTACCACATGTAGACTTTCTCGAATGGTGCTAAAAGAGCCCATTGGAGGAATGGTGAGTAAGGTGCTTTATATTACCGAAGTACCTTAAGCTAAAGAACTGCGTTGGTGACAGGTACTGGGAACTTCAAGTATCATCTAGCCAAGATGAAAATCGAAATGGCTGTGCCGGAGTTAGGAGTTATGTTATGTTTTATGTTATGTTTTTTTTTTCTTGGACTACTATTTGCAAAAATGAATTAATATTTTTAGAAATCCTTTTATTTTTCCGGTTCGGGGACAATTAAATACCCAAAATTTCCCCATTTCAGTAATTATTATTTTTTTGAATTTTAATCCATCATTTCACATACAAAATAATAAAGCGTGATAGTTTGTTTTTATAAAATATTACCAATCTCTAATTATTTGGGGTTGCCGTATGTAAACCTTTTTTGAATATAACATTATTTTAAACGTTTTAGTATTTTTATTTTTTTAAGTTTTAAAAATACTCATAACCATTGGTATTCAAATAAAATTATATGAATAGAGTTACCAAATTGACAACACTAAAGATTTTAAAATTAAATTATTATTTAAGATAAAAAACATATTTATAAAAAGATTAATAATAAAGTTACAAACAAATTCAAATCACATAACAATTGTAAACAATTTCTTAATACCTAAAATAAGTTTCTGCGTCTGAATCAGTGTTAATAGATTCATCTAATATAATGTATTTACTAATTTCTAGATTATTGTTGAAAGAGCTTCTTGTGTTTATTGTATTTCTATTAGATGAAATGAATGGATCAGAAGAAATTAGGAGTTTATTCATTAAATCTTGATTACAATTTTCTCTGCTATTTTTTCGAGTGTGCTCAAGTCTGTTCTTTCTAATTGTTTTGTGTAGGCATTCACCTTGTATTAGGTTTAAAGCATAGCCTACTATTATCATACATTTTCAAATCTGTGGCAATAAGGAAAAAGTGCTTAAGTCTGATTTTTAAGTTTTGTAGGAGAGCAATTTTAAACTTTAAAATAATTTTTTGAAAAAAAATAGCTTGTTTTTAAAGTTTACCTATGGGAGTCAAACGTATGAATTTGAAAAATATCTTATATCTACCAAAAGTATGCAGGCGTTGCAATTAATAAGTTGTAAAAGGAGTTTCTATGATTTTGAAAAATACCTATTAGTTTCTTAAGCTTTTTTCCAAATACGATTCGGCATTGAAAAAAAATAAGCAGAAAGTTTTTTTAGCTATAACTTCCTAAAAAATAGTACAAAATAATTGAAACTTTGAACATGGGTACTTTGAAGTACGGAGATTTCAAAGGTGACAGTAACTTAATTTTTGCTTAAGTCGACTTAAGCACTTATTCCTTATTACCACAGAAATATTAAAAATATCAACTGATAATTTAAAAAAAAAAATATCAAATATGGATGATTTTTAATATCATTATATTTCAAAAGTTGGCATAGAAAACACATAAATATATGTATACATATTTTAGTATATATAACAGAAAATAAGATTATTGATTCATAAAAGTAGTTTATTGATGTGCCTATTTTTTCGGGTCCATCGAAGCTGACTATTTTTTTTTTTAAAGTACATATTTTGGCTAAAAACTTCACAATTCTTTTTAAAGTGTTGTTATAAATATTTGAATTTTACGATTTTTTTCTTTGTTTCTGCTACATTTCTGAATAAAACAAATAAATGCATTTTTATTAAAAAATAAATTTTTTAGATTTTTTTTCCAAACCCATTTTTGTTTACTTAAAAATTATGAAAAAATGATCAAAATAATTCGACTTTAAAGCTGTAACTTTTTATAGATGTAACGCACATGAAAAACCAAACCACCTCTGGAATCGCTTTCATCTCATATGTATTTTATTGATAAATTCGAAAGTTTATTTTTTGATTTTTTTCCACTAGACAGTTTACTGTGCGACCCATATGTTGAATAGTGAGAGAATTACACTGTTCCACAAAAATGTTCCTCATAGTATTTTACATAAGTCTTCTAAGTGCAACCGATGTCTAAAATACAACTAAAATAGTCTTTTAAAATGTTCATAGACGTGTTTTAGCTCACACCCCCCTCTAACAAAATTCATGTTCGAAACCTTGTTTATTTTTTTTATTTATTTTTTTCTTTGTTTAGTGCGATTGATTTGTTTAAAAATAATAGTCATGATTAATTATTAAAAATTAACAAGAATTAAAGTAAGAACTTGAAAGAACGATTGTCGAAGGTTGTTATCTAATCTCCTTCAAATATAACTGTAAACTTGAAACAAAGAAAAAAATATCGCTTCTTCTTATCTCCCGCTCAACCATTCCCCAAACTTCTATAAATTGAAACATTTGCAAATTAATTTTTAAAAATATTTAAAGCCCTGGTATTGGTAAAACTACACAAATTGATTATTGTTTAGTACTTAATCAACCATAATTTGAAAAGGGCCTCGGCCGACTACATCTAAACAAACAATCAAACAAAAAACAAACGAACGAACATTCTAGTACAAACACAAATCGTTATTAATTCTATATAATTCTTTAAGAGATCATTTAAAGAGTGTTAAGTCTGAAGGGCATTGATGTTCTTATTGCGAATAAAAATTATGTTTTTCGTATACTTTCCAGTTTTATTTCTATTTACTTTTCTTGTCTTTTCGTTTATTTGTTTTTTTGTCCATATCAAAAGCAAAAAGTTAGAACTGTTATGTCGGCCGTCACGTTGTCACTGCAAACGCAACCATTGGCTAAGAGCCTGGCAGTGTACGACCTCAATGTCATTGGAAACGTGTGTGGATTGTAGAGAAAATGGTACATGTACGTGTTTGTGTATGTATATGTGTTTGTGTTTGTGTATATAAAACCCCAACCAGCACCCGTTTAAAATTTGATTTTGATAAAAATGTTAGCAAATAAAAGAACATAAGATTTGAAATGTGGGCTGATTAGGATAACACTTGTGTAAACAGTTTATGTGTGTGTTGAGGTTTTCTATGTTATGGCAAGAAAAAGCTAAACGAAAATACTCCTACATTTGCTTATTAATATAATTGGTCTATTCATAACTCCCTTGTGTCGTTGTATCGGTTGTATTATTGTACTACAATACAATAGTGTAAAATTGTTGATGGTAATTACAATTAAAACTGTGTTAACACTTTATACATTCATTTCATATGTTTAGACAAATCTTGGATTGGGTCCTTCAATCCGAGGGTTAATTTACTTGTTTGGCTAACGACTTATAACTTTTTTAAAATATATATTCATCGGCATCAGAATTTGGCTTTTACGCATTGGTACATTATTGTGTCGCGTTTTTAATTCGAATTTCCTCAATATGACGTGAATGTCTATTTTTGAGAAGATAAAAAATTAAAACAAACAACTTTTAATGTGAGTGTGTGATTTTCGGCATATTTCCGCCGCTGCTACGCTTTCAATCAATACAACTTTTTGCAATAAATCTAGCGAATGGGCGGAGGCATTCAACAGGACCATTTCTAGAAATAACGTTATCACAAATTGATTTTACAATAAATCGATTGACTACTTTCGCCTTTTTGGTGGGAACCAAATGTCTTTGATGATTAGCTGATTAATTTTTGAATAAAAAAAGTCAGTCAGCGTGGCTCGGTAGCGCTTGTCACTCACTGTAGCGGCAGCTCCTTGCTCATTTCAATAAAAATAACGACTGGTGATGTCGACAACGTGTAAGCGCCCAAATGGTGATTCGTTATCGGCTTGTCTTTGCTCCAAATATGGCCATTTTGCTTATAGACGTAACCATTTAATCAGAAATGAGCTTATTCACTAGACACAATTCTTTGATAAAAATACTCATCTGTGACCAAGTGATAATCGTTTGGCTTTAGTTTTTGCACAAACTGTATTTCATAGACACGTAAGCCAAGATCCTTGTGTAAAATTTTCTACGTGGTCGAAGAACAAAAGACCAAGATTTCAAGAACGACGATGAATCGACATTTCGACGTATTCTTTAATACTTCTACAGCAGCAATGCTTTGGTGGCTATTTTTTGATTTGTGTATTTTTTCTTCTTCAAGTGTTAATTTCTTATACTCGTATACTTAAGTTGTCGGTTACATTCCTAAATTTGTGTCATATTTGTAACTCAAGATAAAAAACAGAAACAAAAATTTATTGTTTTACCATTTCGCCTAAAAAAACAAAAACACATTTTTCAATTTTTCACCATTTATTGTTGACAGCTGAACATAATTTATAAAAAAACAAAATGTACACTTAGTCGCAAAAATTTACATACGATAAATTTCTTTTGTAAAATTTTTGATTTTTGATAAAAACAAAGTACAACTTTTTTTAATTACCTTTTATTACTACATACGATATATTGTTGGGCCTATTGGGATTTAATTATCAAAAATCTAATGACTTTTACGTCTCGCTTTTGTCGCGAAAACTTCATAGAGCCTATTAGGCATTGAAAAAGCCACTGTTTACATTGTTTTTGGAGAAATATTTTATTCTTCCTTTTAAATCATTTTCGACTGTGAAATGTATGTGACTTTTCTATTCTATTTCTAATTATTTTAAATGCGGCCAATAACGTTTGTTGCAATTTAGGTCCGAAGATTTTGAAGCATTCGGAAGCTTAAATTTTACTTTGAGGGGTAGCCATTCCCTTAAAAGATTCGGGTTATGCTTATAGTAGCAGTCAAGCATAAATAGTAGTTGGCTTTAAGATAAAATTTTTCGGAACTCGTTTTTTAGAATATCTATATAGCCGCAACTGCAAATAATACCATCAACGAATCTTAGTTAGGGCCCTCCGCGCTTTGCAACAATATGCTGTGAACGCTGTGTCCATCCGTGGTGATTTTGCAAAATATACTGAATAAATGGCAGTCAATTCGGCAGATAGCTACAACTGTCAAAGTTCGAAGTGGCCTACTGGAAGCACAACTCGAAAATGGGTCGTTAGTTAATGAATCGAAAAATTTACATTTGAATAGTAAGACTTGAATACTGTCATTTTCTAATCTGTCAGCAAACAAGCTCGTTCTGGAAAAAAATTTATTGATTAATGGATCATTTCTCTGATGTTCGGCAAAGCGCAGCAATATTCCTGCATATTTCGCCACTTCTGCTTTAACTGAAAGCACGCGTAGATCTTTGTAAATAATCGAGTTATTAATATACCAAGAAGAAAGGACTGTAACTATTCGTAAAATCATATTTTGAGCTTTTGATTTTTTTTTTTCGAAGTTAGAAGCTGAGGTTTTATTGGTTTAAGAATCTAATGATGTGGTTTTGTAAATATTTGAATAGTATGTGGGGGCTTAAATTAATACAAGGCAAGTAATCTTTTATAAACAAGTTGCCACATGTTATGTGATTTCTACTTAAGTATATGAAACGTTTAGATTTTTGTAGTCGGCTGCAAATATGAAGTACACAGCAAGTATTAGATGGGTCTCAAGATACTTACAATTGGGGTATTCACAAGGTATGATAACATGTCATATCGTCATAATATTCTAATATTTTATAATAGTTTAAAAATATTGTTGTTTTGTTTCAATCAAAAAACGTTCTAAAATAATAAATTTGTTTTCTATATTTATTGTTTAGTCATATAATTCAGTAGAAACCTAAGCGGCATGTCTAAGTTGCCTTATTCAAGCCGCTTGTAATGCGCCTTGTAAACTGCAATTTATATCTTTGAGAAGCGTCTTATTTTTGTAATTTTCTTTTTATCAGTTGACAAACTTAAAATAATATAATAAAATATGAGGGGCTGTTCACAACAGTCATATTTTTCAATATTATTATTTTTTTTTAAATATGACTTTATGACACCTTTTCAATCCCCCAAATATAAATATTTGGTTTAAAAACGCACCTCTTATTAGCATAATCTTTTTACCAGTTAAAAAGCTCTCTGAAAGCCAATTTGTTTTTTTTTAGCAATTTTGTTTTAACTTAAATATTATTCGCACATTTATTTAACCCAAACGCAATGCAAATTAATTTAACTCAAAAGCTTTAGAAAATTTAAAAAAAATTTAATATATTTTTGGGTTTTTTATAAATATCCCACGCATATATGTATGTATTTTGGAAAACTTGAATTTAACTTTAATGCTCCGCCACGAAAAGTAGTTCTTTGTTTATAGAGCCTATGGAGCGTATAAGTGTTATTTTTAACGAATTAATCCTTACACATTCGTCACGGAGCACAATTAAGTCAAAAATCCTTTATGTTTAAAAAATTACGTTGAAAGGTTTACAAAGTATATTTTAATTACTATATCTCATTTCATCATCTTTATATTCATTTAAATAGTTGTTTCGCCTTTATAAATTTTGGAAATGCCACTCTTAACATATCACTATCAGTTGTTATACTCCTTAGCTTAAGTGAAATAAAAGTTTGACATTTTAGTTGAAGTTTAGGGACTGTTCGTAAAAGCATCACTGCGCTGCGTTAGTAAGCGCATCCTCTTTACCTTTTGCGAGGAGGCATGACTATTGCCGTCGGATTCTCTTAGACCTTTTTTGTTTTTAAGTGAATTAAAGTTCATAAATTCCCGCGAATAATAGACAAATAAATGTCGACCCACCCAGAGCTCCATGTGTGCAGGTTATTCTATATTAAAACTGGGTATCTACATGCCCACGCATCCCTAGCCTATACTGTCTTTCTATGCTTTAGAATAAACCACCAGATATATATTGCTTTTAGAATTTTAGCATTAAAATCCAACTAATTGGACAAAATTCGAATAAATTTAAGAATCATATAAAATTTTGTTAGAATTACAAGTTTTTCAATTAGAAAATCAAAAAATCGTTACAAAAACAAAATTTTTAGAAATTAAAAAAGTCATAACTTTATTATAAAATTAAAAAAGCCCATTAAAGTTCTAATTTTCTAAATAAAGATTAAAATTTCGCCCAAAAAATATATTTATAATTTATAAATAAAATAAATTCTACTGTGAAATAAAACATTAACAGTTCGAAATTTTACAAAAAAATTTTAAATATAGCAAAAAAAAAAAAACAGAAGCAAGAATACTATATATACTTAACCACATTGCAATTAAATATTGGCTTAGGCCGAGTTCACGCAACGTAGCAGGAGGCAGAGCGGCGAACCGCAAAAAACATTCGAAATATTTGTGAAGTAGCCACAAAATAAGAGACTGACGCTGCTTCTGTCCGTTCCAAAAACTAATTCCAAATCTCGAAAGGAATATCATGTAGCAAGCAACCTACAACCTTATTTTAAATTATACTTTTGCATTACATTATTTTTTATTTTTGGGAGGGGCAGCGAAAAATTTTGCAAAAAAACTCACTAGTTACATCTGGCTCCGCAGGTTATATATATAAAATAGGCTGGCAATATTTTAGTGTGATGACTTTCATCCAGGATACAGTTTCTACAAATCCCACCGAAGACTCGTTCTTTAGATACACAGGACAATAAAATAAATATTGCTAGCAATAATCTTCAGCAAAAGAAAGTCAGAAGGGCAGTATGTTAGTAAACACTACGCCTATAGGGAGTAGTTCCGAAGAGAGATAGAATTGAAATACTTAAAAAGTTGGCTGAGAAAGCAGAAGAAAATTATAAATTGTGAAATTCATCGAAGTATAGCATTGCTCGATATAGTAATAAATTCCTATATAAGTATGATTTTTCTTAAAAAAAACTCCTCTCTGATAATGCATTTTACCACCTAACCGCTCAAAAATGCCACTCAGTAATACCCAGCAAAAAATTACATTGACTTGGAAGCAGGTTTGTAAGGGAGCGAGAAATAGACTCTCTCTTCAACCTGCTTCAGGAAAGCATGATTTTTGTTTGCGATGTCCCACTTGGTAGGTCTCTTTACTTTATCCAATTCTTTATAAAAACTTATTTACTTACATACCTGCATCCGCGTAAGCGAGAGAGGTCTCCTTGTTTCAGTAAGTTTTATAAAGAAAACTTATTCGCTTACATACCTGCATCCTCGTAAGCGAGAGAGGATGCAGTTTGTTATTATTGTCTTAAGGCACCATACACGTCGTTCTTTATTTTTGGTCAGTTTTAACTGCACGGTTAAAACGGTACGGGCAAACACGAACAGCGACCATATTCACACTCTACACGTTCTTTACTTCAGCTCAAGACGTATTTATTTTACTTGGTGGCATCATGAAGGCAACAATAACAACAAAGGTGTAATTTAAATGGTAAACTATTTCAATTTGTTTCCATAAATAAAACAAACAAAAATTCAAATTTGACAGTAGAACTCACAAAAATCGTCCTTTTTAACTGCGTAATTACACCGTACGGTTAAAACTGATAAAAAAAGAACGAATGTATAGGGGCCTTTACAATTATAGCATTCTCAAATACCCTTATGAGAACGGCATTTGAAAGACATGAGTTTTATTTTACTTCTTACCAAAACCCAATAATTTTTTGCTGGGTAAGCTTCTTGTTGCTCCAAATTACCGCTAAACCAATCGCCGCTTGCCGTTTTGCCGAACATTGCGTGTCCTTGGCATCCAGCTGTTAGGTAACAAATTTCACAACACTCTACTTTTGGTTTTTACTCTTTTTGTTTTCAACTTTATTTGTATAATTATATTTTAAAGACTAGCTGTGCCCGCCACGTTGTAGGCGTCCTGGCAATATTTTGTTCGATTTTACTTTGAAAGTTATTGACACTAAATTTTAAGACTCTTACTTTTTCCTGAATAAAATTCTAAAATTATTGTATTTTTCTGTAAATATTGTTTAAAAAACCCCGCTGACAAAAATTAAAGGTGCTGTCAAGTTTGCTGTATTTTTACATCGGTAAAGTTCCGTACTTTCACTAATTTTTCTCTATTTTCTCTTGCAAATGATATTTTTCGGAATAAAGGTATACTGTATTTGAATCAAGATACCAAAGTACCTGCTCACAAAATTTTATTAAGATCCATCCAGTAGTTTTTACGTGATGCCAACGCAGACAGACAGAAAGATAGAAAAAATTCTAATTGCTGTTTTGTATTGCATTTCGATTACAAACTGCACCAGAAACAAAATTTTTAAAACAATATTGTATGTACAGAAATGGCCCTGCTACAGTTTTATTATATGTTTAGATTGATAAGCTATAAAAAAATATATTAAAAAAATCGTACGAAACTATTATGTATTTTTGAAACAAAAAGCCAAACATTTCTATAAATCGATAACATAATTCAGACAAAACACATTAAATAAATGAACTAGTTTCGCCCCTAATAAGATTCACACGCCGTGATTCGACGAAGACAAAGAAAAACACTGTGTTTTGTTTTAGTACCAAAAGCCCTTCATTATCTAAACTTACGAGTATATCTAATCTCACCCCTCGAATTCGCAACACATTTTATTTGCTTAGACTGTAAAACAAAAGACCGATAACACTACAACACCTAAATGATAGGCCCAAAACAAACCAAAAAAAACACATTTATCAGAAAACAACAATTCGAACGAGTCGCTAAAAGTCTGTCTAATAAACAAAAAAAAACAAAAATATTAATTTTTAACACTTTTTATTTAATTACTTGTGGCTTTAAAGTTGTTTTCGAATATTATAGACTTCACGTGTTAAAATGAAAAACATATTTATGTTCTTGACTGTATTTTTTATGGTATTTCTTTCGTCTGCTGTGGCTTGTTTTTGTTTGCGTTTCTTCTTTTGGATTTACACGGAATATTGGCAGTCAGAGCAACGGAGACATAACAATACCCAGAGTTACTTTGGAAGGCAAAGAAGAGGTTTGGCATTGTTAATTTCTTGTAAAAAAATTCCTAAATTTCTATTATTTATATACGATTTTAAAACTTTCTGCCAAAAAAAAGTCTAACTGAAGTGTACTTTAAGACAAATTTTTTATATAAGCTTTAATTTTTATGAATATTGACATTAACATTCAAATCTTATGATTTAAACACATCGGCAACAGCGGCTACAAAGCTACAAGACTACAAATTTACCACATCATAACAAATATATGTATTTATTTGCTCAGAACACTTGAAAGTAAATAAATTGATAATTTTTTAATTTTGTGATATTCTCTTCTGTTGAATAAAATCAAATAGTTTTCTCTCGCAGCTCTCATTGCAGATTACAGCCGCAGCGTGTAGTCGTTTAGCTGTCAAAATAATTATCGACTACAAGCTGTCGAACTGAAAATTGCACGTTTATTTTTAAGACGATCATTTTGACGCCATTCTAATTATAAGGCTACACAACGAACCTTATTGCTGAAGCCAATATAATCCATTTCTATTTTCGTAAGCAACAATGAACAAATCTATTAGAAACTAGCTATCCCTGGGGCTCTTCGCTACACCCATCCACAAAAAATACAATAAACACTTAGAAGAAAATTATAGCTAGGCTTTAACTCGCTAACGTACGCTATTGTCAATACAAAACTGTTTTACTTTATATTAAAGGTACGATGCCCACTCTTGCCATCCAATTTGTTTTCTGCAAGACAATGTGTAATAATAACATTTTTCTTTTTATGGGAGGTACCACTCCCACTATCCTTAACCAGTCTATATTTTGCTGGACTATGCAAATTTGTATGATGATTGCTTGTGCAGGTACAAGGTACACGATACTATTTTTTTCACATGGGTGGTACCACGTTTTGTTAAACTATGCACATTAGTCTGAGGTTTACTTCTATGGGAGGTACCACGCCCACTATTTAAATCCAGCCTGCGTTTCGATAAACAATGTATATTAATAAGGGGTTACTGGTGGAAAATTTCAAATATCTACTTATTAAAATTCTTTACCGTGGTCAATTTTTCTTTTCGTAAAATCCAACCTCTGGTTTGATGCGTTTGGTCTTTGAAAAGCATCCCTGCATAAAAAAATAAACACATTTGGGATATTCAAACGGTCGTTCTAAAGTCATATGTCATAAAATAATAAAACGAAAAAATATGACTGCTGTGAACGACCGTTGTAATTTAGTGTGTTGATTTTAATTTATTTATTTATTTTTAATAATAATTTCTGCTTTTCGATTTTTTTGGCGGCAGCTTGTTTTTACCATCGCCGGCTTAACTTAATAGCTTTAACCATTTAACTCCGAATTCTTTTGCCAATTTATGACAAAACAATAAACATACATATGTAGAAAAGTCTTAATTTTTTATGACTTTTTTACACACAAACCAACAACAATTTTTTAAAACTGTTTTAAAATATTATGACATTATGACAATATGACTCGATAAGACACCGTTTTAATACCCCAATTGAAAAAAAGGAAAAAGAGCGAAAGAGAAGAGCGTCAAACAACAAAAACAACTATGTTTTAACTAATTATACCTTTAACAAAAGTCAAACTTCATGTAAAAAGACATGATTTTAATCACAATATGTTGCGAAATATTGACGCAACGGACGATGTACTAACGGCCGGTATGATAGTTTCATCATAATATTCCAAAATAGATGTTAAATAAAATGACATATCAAGATAAACCCATACTTATTGTTAGGTGCTCGTTAACATCGATTTGTGCAGTTTGATGCCAATATGCTCTTTAAGTCTTGGAATTCTTTTTGGTCTTTAGCGGTAGATGTATGAGTTATCATCAACTTATCATGCTGCACTATATCAAAAGCCTGAACATAATCTACTTAGAAAACGAAAAACATCCTTTTCTGAATTTCTTCAAATCTGAATCAATGTATATTTAGAGAAAAGGGCCTCTACAGTACTCATGCATTCTCTAAAGCTAATTGGTATATACTTATGAGTACACACCCATTACTTTTTCAGATATCTTCAGGAGTGAATGTTTTCAAGGTACGGCTGGCTCATTTGTCTTATTTAAATAATTTCTAGATTTGAAGCAGCGCCTATGCTCTGTAACTGAATTCCACAACAACATTGTTTGAGGATCGAATTGTTGGATTTGCAAAAGCTTTGACAAAGCACTCTTGGGGAAAATAAGAGCACCAGATGCCAGGTTTCCTGAAACCTGAAACTAAAAGGAAAGGTCTGTAATATTAAGGGTCCTCTTCGAGGCCCGACCATTGTCCAAAGGACTGGTACCACGTGAACCGGAGGCCACATAGATAGCCTCTCATCTCTGTGGCCAGTTGTTGGTGAGGTCCTCTTCAGGGGTTCACGTGGAGGTTGTGGTTTAGATCGGTGTGCTGTTACACTCTCAACAGAAGGAGTTGGATGGTCTCCAACCCCTAAGCAAGAGGTTAGGACATTAGTCCAGTCTATTATATTCTATAATATATACTCATTGCGACTATGCGGTACATCTAGTGCGGTATGGGTGCCTATCTTTTACACACGGCACGTTATCGTAAGGTGTGCTGTACTACACAATGGGGGCGCTAGTCTACGCTTTTATTTCACCCGGTGGTAAGAACACCTATTGTTGGCTCTTATCCGAGGTTAATCTTGATCACATGTGTTCATTGGAAGTTTGCAATATAAGCTAAGGGTTGGATTTCTGCCAATAATCCAGTTTAGTTGTTCTGCTTTCAATTTTATTTGTGGTAATTTTATTTAGCTCTTATTTAGGGCTCTGTTAGTAGGCTGGCTAAATCAATTCAAGCCATCTCCTCCAGTTTTTGTATAGTCTTAGATGCGCTCAATGCAGGTGAACGTATTTTTTCTATTACTTAAAATTTTATGGATTCCAATTATGATAAAATCAAATAAAATCGTAAAAATCCAAGAGGGATTGATAACAAAATCTTGGATATAATCGAGGTACCTTTTGTTAGATAACTGCATTTTTCTCATGGAAACATCAAGGATTATCTGGACGAGATGAAAATCAAACAAGATGATATCTGCAGACAGGACTAGGAAGAACAGACAAGAGCAGCCCGATTTCTATAAAATAAATTGGATTGTAAATTATTTGTAGATGAATGATTTTTGCGGGTTGGTGAGCTAAATATTTTGATAATCTTATCAAAATCAGTAAGATACAGCTCTACAAGTATGTTTTTTTTTTATTTGATTATGATAGAGATAGCGAAGCATACCGGGTTGCAGCTTGTACATAGTATGTAAATAAAATATTTTTAGATGATAGACAATATTTTATTTTAATCTAATCTCATGTTGCTATAATCTACCAACATTGTTTTCTCCTTGCTCCATTCAAAACTTTTCGACTTGACGTGTCAGTCATTAATTAAACAATATACATATGTATATATCAGATATGTAGTGGAAAAAACGTCAATTAAGGGCCAAAATTTGACATTTAAAATGAATTAATTTATTCGGCTGAGGGGTGTTTTGTTTGTTTTTAGTAGTGATAATTTTTAAACGAAAGTTTTATCAACAAAACTTAATAACTTCAAGTTGATAAAAACAATCTTGTCATTAAGATAACGAACTTTTTTCATTTGTTGCCGAATCATTAAAATTTATTTGTAACCAATTTTGTTATTAATAATTGAAATTTCGTAACAAGTGTTTGTGTGTAAAATTTCTTTGTGTTTTACGGACGGAGTATCGATGTTTTTTATAAAGTTTCGATTCAAATTGAATTGTTTTGATATTTCAAATGTAATAGCGACTTGTGTTTAAAATAAATATAATTAATTAATTCTTATTAATTCTTTAAATTTACCGAAAATGAATGCAGAGGCTTATCATGATGAGCCAGCGCCTTATATTATTTCCTTGAGTGCCCTTTTAGGGGTATATTTAATTTTAACTGTAGGTTACTTAACAATTTAGTGTTGCAAACAAAAAATAAAAATAATAATATTTGAATTTGAATTTTATTTTTTTTTTAATGCCAAGTTTTCTATTTGTGCCTGGCGTCGATTAAAATTGTTACAAGTTACAAGAGGTAAAAATATGATTTCCTTTTAAACATAAAAGCAATTGTACTTTTAATAATAAAATCATTCAAAAATTATCTCATTTAAATATTTTTTGTTGTGTTACTTTCTTTGGAAATAAAATAAAAACATTTTTTCCAAAACAAAAATAATGGACGAATAAAGTATGAACTTTGTCTAAGTTATCTTATTAACTTTTATGCACCACTGTTAGCCACATGTTGCGGCTGCATTAAATAAAATAAATCTACTAAGCGAGTCGGGGTTATTCACGAAAGTTTATGCGCATTGTTTTAATTCACTTTATAAGTACAATAAATAAGGTGCTTAAACTGTATTATATTTATATAAATTTTCTATTGTTTTTGGGTAGTTAACAACACTTATTTTCGTATTCTCATAGAGCAAAACAAATAAAAAAAGTTCTTCGAAAAGTCCTTTAATATTGATAAAATGTAAAATATTTAATGCAATATAAAAAGGAAAATCTAACATTTCCCACTGTAATTGCCAACTGCATCATATTATTTTATTCTTTGAAATGCATTTGAAAATTTGTTTCTGAAGCTTCTTTATTTTATATTCACCCTAATGATTTGTCTTCCATAAAAATTCAACAAAATTATTAAATAACAAACTCCTACCTAATTGGAAAATAATAATGTCTGCCCAAACATTTTTATACGCCCTAACAAAATGAAGCTGCATTTTGTTAATTTAGTTTATTTGCAAATACTTACAGATATCAAATGTGGAAAATTTAAAAGTTGTTGGTCAAATTGAATTTTTGAAATTTTGGTGAAGTTTCGATTTTTTATTAATTTTCTTTTTTTTTACGAATTTTTTGATTTATAAAATTCAGAGCTGTGGCAAACTTTCGAACTTTCAAAGAATTCTTGATTTTTTTGATATTTCTTTATTAAGATTCTATTAATAAAAAAGTCATATCTGGTGTGCTTCTCTACCCCCTCGTAAAAAAATGAAACAAACATTTAACTTGACAAACTTTAACTTGAAACCCAAGTTATTCTTAGAGAGTATGGTTATTGCATTTCTCTTGATATATGATAATTTGTAATTATTTTGGAGGGGAGTACCCCTCCCCCACCCATCTTTAACTCAAAATCACAGTTATTTTTTCGTTTTTGTCCATATCTAAGCTATTTATTGAACCATGGCAAAGTTCTCGAAACTATATCTGAGAGATCCATCTATCTTACATTTTCATACGGTGCTTGGAAAATTTATATCATTTCGAAAAAGACGGATGAAAATTTTAAGGTTATGGTAAAAGGTTTACATAATATTAATTTAATTTGTTCACAAGATATTCTCCAGACACGTCATCGTCACCGATAGAAATAGATAGTTTCACGATAACTAGTTACTTGGGACCTTGACTGGATGGCGTGCAAGAAGTATTCTTAAATCGTAGTGCTGGCAAAGTATTGAGTAGTGCGTACCGAGTACTTGATGCTTAATTTATTTTTTGCGTACTCAATACACAAAAGTTGTTAATCGATACTTTTACGGTAGTATTTTTAGAAATAAATTTATAAAAATATTTGACAACTGCAACGATACATTTTCTCTTCTAGTATGTAAACGAAAGTATTGAGTATTATGAGTACTATGAGTACCCAATTGAAAAGTATTGAGTTGTATGGAGTAATTGAAAGTAGTAGAAAATGCCAGCTATTTTAAAAATTGCTCTTGGAAATTGACCCTTAACCCAAAATTATATTTAATACTAATGGCATGAAATTATAATTTCAAACAGCAAATTTCTTCTTCTAGATATTTCTAGATATTTCACTACAAAGTTATCTTTATCTTAAAAAAGTTTCCAGATAAGCTAAATTAGGAACTTAGCGTAATGGCCATAGGAACTAGCTTACCCGGTAGTAATCAATTTAAGTGAATTTATAATTTATAATAATAAATATAAATTATAATAAAAAATAAAAAATCAATTTTAAAAATATATTTCAATCCTGCTCACTGTAAAAAACTAGATGTGGATAAATTTATCTTTTTAAAATACTATCTGACTGCCTTAACTCCCCATCTATAGCATTTGTGTCTCAGGATTAAAACATCATATGATCGAAGAATTATTACACCCAATTAAATTAATTTATGCTTTTCTGTTTATTTTTTATACATTTTTATCGTTATTTTTCTTCTAATATTTATTTGCATTCATATATTAATAAAAACCCGTGTGTTCGTATCTTATTTGCAAATTGCTGTGATTTACTAACACAGTCTCTTATCGTTTCTATTTTCTAATGTCTTTATCATTTGAAGTAAAAAATAATTTTTAGTTCAAAAACAGTTGTCAAAAAAAATTATATTAAAATTAACATCCCTTCATTAGGACGCTTCTAATCGTGGTTTAACAAGCTGCCAATTAAAAGCGACACTACAGTTTTTTTTTCTTTTTAATTTAATGGATTCACTGGTGCTTTTCATACTCGGTTATGTGATTTTAATTATAATAATATTTATTTTACTACAAATAATAATTCCACTTTTGTGTATGTATTTTGTGCAGGTGAAATCATTAGATGATTATTTACACTTAACGAAAAATTAGGCGTAAAAAACAACAGCGTGTGCGAGATAAAAATATTTTTTTTTTGTAAAAAGCATAACATATTTTGGTTTGGTAGAACAAGGGCGAAATCAATGTATGTACTCATATGTATGTACACGTGGGGAATCTACAACGAAATTTACAAAATTAAAACTAAATTAATAAGATAAAAAAGTCTATAAAGTATGAGGTGATAACTTTTATAAGCTTGAACTTTTACAAATTTTGTAATTTGATGAACGTAGAAAAAGAATACTAAAAGTATTCACATAACTTTTTTTAATCTTGTAAAAAGCAAAACTCAAAAGTAAGATGGATTTTCATAACTTTCCTATATACTTGCCGACAGGTAAAGGTAACTTTAGCTGAACTGTAAAGTGAGCTTTATCTATTTTCGTATTCACAACCTACTTAAAAAAATACAAAAATAATGACAACACCACTGTAAAAAGCGATTACTTTTTGGAAAATTTACGATAAAAGTAGTGGCAACAATTAAAAAGAAAAAAAAAAACTTTGTGAAATGTAAAAAAAATACTCAGCTCAAAAACTTGGGAAGAAAAAAATCGACAAGAAATGTTCCAAAAATAAGATACAAGCGAATAATAAACCTGTATACATGTGATCTTCTTCTTTTCGGAAGCTACTATTTTTGGAAACTTACACCCCGTCTTCACTAACCATTGACTTGAACAAGACATAAACATAACGCCAGCAGAGCAACGGTGTCATTTTGTTTTCGTTGTTATAGGTGGAAATACTTGTTTATGTAATTTTCTGATTGAAATTATTTTCTGTTTTCCCTCAATGTTGTTTGCTTATAGCACTGCAGATAGTAATAGTACGGTTGAGCAACAGATGGCGCTGCTTGAAAATAAAACTGTCAAACTCAAATAAACAACAACGTCATTGACATGTTATAAAACATAAAAAAACATTATATTTAATGCTGGTTTTTTATACATATGAACTTAGACTTCTGTAAAGGAAAATTTATGGCTAATGTAGACGGGGGCTTATAACAAATGTTTTAACAACTATATTAAGACATCCACAACATTAAATAAATTGACATGGTTTTAGAGTTAATGATGTTAGTGTTAATGTTTATCATTTTATGTCTAATGTAGAGGGGGGTTATGAAAACCAACCTAAAATATTTGCAAAATTTTACAACATTGCCAAAATTGAACAAAATTATCAGTTTGGCTTAAGGGCTTGATTACTTGATCACAAAAGAACAGCACGAATGGTGTTGTCTAAACATAATGGGGATAACAAATTTGACAGTCGTATGTCTCCCTTTACTTTTTGAAATTTTGTAAAAAATCATCGCACCTTATAAGATCAGAGATGTCTATTTCTAAGTGATGACAACATTTCAAAAGGCAATGGCGTCAAAATTACCAAAAAGCTGCTAGATATAGCACAAAAAAGCTTAGCTGGCACCACTGATATTTTTTGTAAACAATGGAAAAAAATTCAAAACAGCTGTTTTTATTTTACTATACATATTTGCACAGTGGAAGGTCCCCATAGTAAAACTGGAAAAAATCGAAGGAGTTTTATGGCACATGTTTTTCTTGGCCTACTATTTGCAAAAATGAATTAAGATTTCTAGATATCCTTTTATTTTTCCGGTGCGGGGACAATTAAATACCCAAAATTACCCCCCTTTCAGTAATTATTATTTTTTTGAATTTTAATCCATCATCTCACATACAAAATGATAAAGCGTGATAATTTTTTTTATAAAATATAACCAATATCTAATTATTTATTTATTTTTATTTTTTAAAGTTTTAAAAATACTCATAGCCATTGGTATTCAAATAACATTATATGAATAGGGTTACCAAATTGACAACACTAAATATTTTGAAATTAAATTATTATTTAAAGTTACAATCAAATTCAAATAACATATTAATTTTAAACAATTTTCTAATCACTAAAATAAGTTTCTGAGTCTCAATCAGCGTTAAAATATTCATCTACTATTATGTAACACTACTAATTTCTAGATTATTGTTGAAAGAGCTGCTTGTTTTTATTGTATTTCTATTAGATGAAATTAATGGATCAGAAGAAATTAGGGGTTTATTCATTAAATCTTGATTACAATTTTCTCTGCTATTTTTTCTAGTGTGCTCATGTCTGTTCTTTCTAATTGTTTTGTGTAAAGCATTCGCCAGTGCACTCACCTTGTATTAGTCCGCCATGGTTTAAAGCAAAGCCTACTATTATCATACATTTTCAAATATTAAAAATATCAACTGATAATTTTAATAAAAATATCAAATATGGATGATTTTTAAAATCATTATATTTCAAAAGTTGGCATAGAAAACACCTAAACCTTCTTATACATATTTTAGTATATATAACAGAAAATAAGATTATTGATTCATAAAAGTAGTTTTTTTATGTGCCTATTTTTTCGGGTCAATGGAAGCTGACTACTTTTTAAAAAAACAAAAATACATACTTTGGTTGAAAACTTCACAATTTTTTTTACAGTGTTGTTATAAATATTTGGATTTTTGATTTTTTCATTGTTTCTGCTACATTTCTGAATAAAACAAATATTAATATTGCATTCATTTTTATTGAAAAATTAATTATTGATATTTATTTTTCTAAGCCCATTTTTTGTTACTTCAAGGCGTCTAACTTTTTATAGGTGTAACGCACATGAAAAACCAAACCACCTCTAGAATCGTGGGAGTGTCAGATTTCCCATGTGCATTTAATTGATTAATTCGAAAGTTTTTTTTGTGTCATGGTGCAAAAGCAAAAAAAGCTGTCGTAAGATTTTTACTCTTATTTCTTAAATACGAATCAAATTTGATATTAATTTCTCTTGGAATTTACGTGCGAAAACTCTTACCATCTAAACCACCCTTTATATTGGGTGTTTTTAGCTACATGAGAGCTATCGATATCGATGACTATGGTTTGACAGCTGAAAATGTCAAAGAGTGTTGACATTTCTGTTTAGTAAGGTATGGCCAGTCATCCTGAATAGTTTAACACCTGAACATCGCATCCAAATTGTGGAAATTTACTTCGCTAAGTTTATAGATCACTTCGACCATTTAATGGTCAACATAATCGACCTAGTAAGCAAGCAATTCGTGCAGTGAATATTGCTGCTGTAGTGCGAGGTATGTCGAAATGGTATATATTTGCCATTTATTTATTTTTTTGTAATTTATTATTCCATACATAAGACTATAAGTCTTATTTTGCAGTGTGGAACTGGTTATAAAAACAGTGATCATAAAATATAACGATAATGCAATATTCATTTCAGACCCTATTAAGTATAGATATATATTCTGGATGCTCAATTTAATGTTGTGCGTCCGTGTTCGGGTTGAAATAATTTTGCCAAGGCACCAGAATAGATACAAGAAATTTAAGCCCACCAATATGCAAGACATAGTTTCGAAAATTTTACTATTGCAATGCAGCACTATTTTTCAATAAAAGATAGCGTTATGGTTAAAAAAGAGATGAGCGCTTTGCATTTTCTGTACGTTTTTCCCATGTGGTTTTTTTTTCAATATGTTATTATTGTTTTCTGCTTTGTTGTATTAAAAACCGAAAAATCACTCTAGATTACCAAAGAATTAGAATTTCACACAACATTTTCATCAAAATTTCACTTAAAATTTAAATTTTACCAACATTGTTTTACCAACATTTGTTCGTTCAAAAATTTATTAAAAATAGAAAATTCCTACAAAAATACTAAACACTATCAACATTTAAAAAATTCGATTACAAATCTAAGTTTCGTCGAAAAATCATATTTTCACCCAAAAATTAGCAACAAAAAAAAATTATTATAAACAAACTGTCTCTCTATTAAGACTAGGAACTCTATTTTAGTTTTTCAGCGCGAGTTCCACCCCAGGTTACATCATAAAATTAAAAAGGAAAAATTTTCTTAACAAAAAAATTTGTACACTCTTCACCACATATGTACGAGTATACAAGTTTGTCATTCCTTTTGTAATGTCTACAATATTCATTTCCGACTCCGTAAAAATATACATAAAAAATTGTTTTCTTGCTCTGCATTGATAAGAGCACAACCTCTTAAATCTTAATAATAAGCGCATTTAGCTTTGGTCAATTAGGTTGCTAAAGTTTCAATTTTTTCAAGACTAAATAATCACTTTATACGTTTCTTTTATTTTATTTAAATAAATTAGTTAATTATATTATTTAAATAAATATTTATTTAATTATTTATTTAAATAACTAGTTCTAGCAATAACATGTAACGCAAATACTTTTTCCTTGGTTTTAAATGATTAAGTAGGTAACTTGGAAATATTATTTGAAATAATGACATACGATTACATACATATGTATTAGTAAATTTTTACAAGGCAATCTCTTTTAAACTATAAGAACTAGTTCAATTACTAATTACTTTTTTACTTTACCATACGTAGTATAAGGTAAAGTATAGTAATCGTGAAAAAAATCGAGGTCGGGATTTCGACGGATTTATACGTTTCGAGGTCTCCTGAATCCATTTTGGCTATTTTTGCGATGATGTCTGTTTGTGAAGTTTGTACAGGTAATACCGTATGACTTACATACATACTGTAAGTCATACGATATGACCATATGTGCCTTTGGTATATGGAGATAAACACTGTGTAAATTTTTGGCATAATCTGGAGGGAGCCAGGGTAGTTTAATTACTCCTAAAATTTGTGAACGCTTTACAGGTCTACGGTATGATATATCAAAATGAAATTCATTATGTTCCTTTTGTATATGAAGATAAAGAGATGTATTAATTTTGGAAATAATCGGGAAAGGGCTTAACACCCCAAACCGAAAAATAATTCATTTTTCGATTCGAATATACTTTGAACTAATATTCTTTATGTAATACATACATAAAAATATCTGTTTCCATTGGGTATGGTAAAGTTGAGTGTAGGCCACTCTAGATTTTTTAAAGTTAAATGAAATGTATTTTCTGTGTGTTTATAAATGTTATTTGTTTTATGTAGTTTTTAGGGCAACGGCTATATTATAGCTGTATTAAGGAAGTTAAAAATCATTAGAGTAAAAACCGAAGATACATTGTTAAGAAAGTGGAAAACATAACAGAGTAAGACAATATCAAACACTACTACGGTGAAGGGTATATTAGAATATTCCACTCTTACTTGGTTATTCTCCAATACAGCTACATTTAGCAATTGAAATGTTTTTTGGGAATAATCGTAAGTACGGCCCTGTATAAGTAGTTAAAATTTAAAAAATATTAAAAACTACCTTTTAATTTACACACTTTTTAATGCTCCCAACTTTTTCTTCACTATTGTGCAGGTTTAACGTGGTCCGCAATTACGCAGATGGGCAGCGCTTCACTTTTTATTGACTTTAAGGCACCAATGCCCAGGGGGCAGAATCAAAATATTTTGGAAATAACTCAGCTATTTTTAAAGGGCAGCAGGTTTTACGTTTTTTTACATCAGCAGAGGAGTATAATAAATAATATGTATATAGCTTAAGCTCTGATGTTTTGATACCCTTACCAGGGGTGGCGCTATGTGGTCTCAAATTTGGGTACCTTGCACCTGCTAATTCTTTTAGCGCTTAGTATTTTTTAAATTCCAAAATTGGAATTTTTGGTATTTTTCCCATAAAGTCCACATATGGACTAGGGCCAACAAAATACTTTCAGCAATAATTATAATAGCTTTATTACAGAAGCCTTTTTTTCCGATACTAGCTTTGGGATTTTAGATTTAGCCTATATTAAAGTCAAAAATTCGATGTAAAATAGGATGAACAATTTTACACGAAATTGGGTTTAAACGTACGAACATATAGTTAGCTTACAGAAAAATATAAAATTTTTATATATAAAGGGTGTTTTTTTATAGAGGTATAGACCTTTAAGTTGGCATTACTTTTCAAGATGGCGACCGATTTAACAGCTGTCAAGTGATTTATTCTCAGTTTGGTTTGGCAATACTCACGCCTGAACAGTAAGGCGTAGATTCGTCGAATGGGCCCAAAACGAGATTACCGTTGTTCCCGAATTTCATAAGCGAATTTTGTTTAGCGATGAAACGCACTTCTGGTTGAATGGCTACGTCAACAAACAAAACTGCCGCATTTGGAGTGAAGGTAATCCTCAAGTGTATGTCGAAACACCGTTACATCCAGAAAAACTGACTGTTTGGTGCGCTTTATGGGCTGGTGGAATCATTGGTCCGTACTTTTTCAAAAACGATGGTGGCCAGAACGTTACAGTCAATGGTGATCGGTATAAAGCCATGATTACTAACTTTTTCATTCCTGAATTGAATAACCATGATGTCCAGCAGATGTGGTTTCAACAAGACGGCGCAACATGTCACACAGCTCGTGCCACAACAGATTTATTGAAAGACACGTTTGGTGACCGCCTAATTTCACGTTTTAGACTACGAATAGACTACTTTCTGTGGGGCTATGTAAAGTCATTGGTCTATGCAGATAAGCCATAAACGCTTGACCATTTGGAAGACAACATTCGCCGTGTTATTGCCGATATACGGCCACAAATGTTAAAAAAAAGTCATCGTAAATTGGACGTCCAGATTGGACTACATCCGCGCCAGCCGTGGCGGTCATATGGCAGAAATCATATTTAAAATGGAATGCCACAAGATTATCGTTCGGATAAATAAAATTTATGTCAATCGAATAATCCATCGTTGTTGTATTGCAACTTAAAGTTCTATACCTCTATAAAAAACTCACCTTATGTACTTAAGAAATTTTTTTCTGTTAAAAGAATAAGATTGATGGCCCTTTTTAGGCTAAAATACAATAATTATGCAATTTTTAAACTGAAAATCGTCTAATCTTAAAAAGTTTAAAAAAATTCCGGAAAATAGTAATCAATATTTTTAAAAGACTTGACCAAAAATCTAATTTTGATTTTAAGTTGCTTATAACTCGCTCATTTTAAAACACAATTTATAGATTAAAGCACTATTTTGTAGGTAACTAGACCTTTAAAAATAAAAGAAATACCATATAGCGCCATCCATGGCAAGTGCCCAACGTCAAAACTTAAGCTCAGATACTCCTCTGCTATGCTCATGTCAAATTTTGGATCAATCGGTCTAGCCCTTCACAAATAGCTTAGTTATTTCCAAAATATTTCGATTCTGCCGCACTGTGCAATCTATAAGAGCAGCCAAGCATTGTGGATTGTTTCCAGCGTTCTTCTTGGAATTTTTGTGATTGCACCGAACATACTTGGAATAAATACTCATTGAACAAATTGTAATTTTATCCCTCTTGTCCATTGACGTCCACCAACTGCTTCACCATGGGTTATTGTGGGTTCTCTAATACTTCTTTATACTTTCATGCTTGTACTGTTGTGTTAGTCTAAGAAAAACAAAATAGTTTCAAAATAGCATTGCCACACTACAAACGAGACTTTGCACGACTTGGTAAATAGTATAAATACGCCATACCATTTTGCAAATGCTACGATGCATGACCAAGGGGGCGAATCGGGGGGTATTATTTGTTTAACAAGAACTTTCTGAAAGTTTTTCTATCTTAACTCAATGAAATGGAATTTAAAATAAAAATTATATAATCATTTAATTGTGCCATAAATTAAAAGCTTGTAAACATTTGAAAATACTCATACAACTAATAGCAACAAATGTAATCTTATCTCTCGTATTAGGGAAAGCTAAACAAGCGATACACTGTCATATTTCACTTAAAAACCAAAGACGTTTGAGTAAAGAACATAAATGATGTGGCATTTATTACCGTACTTCATGGCAGGAGCAGGAATATTTATAATATTTTCCTGTTTAGGCTATTTTACATATTTAACCATAAAATTGCACAAAGAAATTTCAATTAGAAGTAAAATATTTTAACTAAACTCCACCTTAAACTTTTAAAAATGACTTAGTAATAAATAAATATTTTATTTTTTGCAGATCGCCAGGGTAACAACCATTCTCAACCCAGTGAAACGAGTAGAAGTAACCGTTACAATGATATATTCTTCATTGAGGCCAACGGTCAGGAAGCAGCACGTATAAGAGCACAATTGGAAAAGGATGATAAAGATTTGCCTTCGTATGATGAAGTTATGCGTATAGCAAACTTGTCGCATCCCACAGCCGCACCCACACCAGTAGCTGATAACTTAATAACCGCCACGCCACCCTGTGTTCTTTCGATCAACGGCTCTAGTTCGAGTGTCAATACTTCCGAAACCACACTTGCAGCGCCGGCATATATAGAATCTGCAACCAGTTTACGGCCCTTGACACCACCCCCTTACACACCAGAGCCCATTGGAGCTACGGTTGTCTTGCCAATCACCACCCCACTACATGCTCAACCAAATACACACAGTTCATGAAGCGTTTTTTCGTAAAGAGAATAACGTTTTGATGGTGTTGACCCCAAATGTGGAACCATTTATGAAATTATATTTCTTTTTACTTTTACAGTAATTTGAATTGTAAGAAATTACTTTATGGCTTTTAGTGTTTGTTCCTGAATGTTTTCTTATGCATTTTTTGTAAACCTTTTTTGTAAATAATACTTTAAAATAGTAATAATTGTAATATTTAGAGGTATAATAATTTTAAATTTAATAAAGTAGACACAAGTAGATTTAAGTTTTTAAAAAAACTAATATTTTATAGTCCATAATTTAGTCAGTAGTAATTTCTAGAATCCAAAAGATAAATTTCCAGCAGGTAGAGACTAATCACCCTTGATCGTGACTTATACTGCTGAGATAACTAATTTAGTCGGGTATTAATAACATTTACATCCGTGTTTATTTTTTACTGTTTTAACATTTAATAAATAAAAACAAGTTGAACTTAATTTACATTTAATTAAACTTAATTTTGTTGGATTCCGCTAAATTCTCAAGTCAGCTTATAGGGATAACTGCACTCGAGTTTTAAGGAGAAAAACTTCCTAATACTTTAAAACTCGTGTGTAAACACTCGATGAAATATTTCAAATTAATGTAATGTAGAATCATAATTAAGTAATTTTAAATAAAAAAAATTTGTCAATTTTTTACGTACATATATAACTGTTCAAACTAACCAGAGAAGCGACATGACTAATAGAATCAAAAATATTTTCTTTATGAAATGTTTTTAGGCTAAAGGGTATGCCAGCAGAAAGAAAAGAAGATGTGGTAAATCTTTTTAATTTTATTAATAAGGAAATCCCATTAAATCAATAAGAAATCTTGCTATTCACAATTTTTTTACTCATTTTTGACACAAAAAAAAAACAATCCATAAAGAAAAACTTTTTGATTCTATTAGGTTTTCTTATGAATTGTAGAAAAATATATTTCTTATTGATTTCATTAGGCTACCTAATTGATTTTTTAAAAGAGGTTTTTCTGATTGATTTCATTAAGGTTCCTATATGATCATGTGTAAATCATGTTTTTAATAAGGTTATCTTCTTGATTATATTAGCTTTCTTGTTATTTCGTTTATATAAATTATATGTCTGTTAAAACATAAAATATAAAATACGCGTTTGGTGTAGTGGTTAAGTACGTGCCTACAAAACGAAGCATACCGTGTTCGATCCCTGGCAAAGGAAAATTTTTCACTATGGTTTTTTCGGGTTTTATATATTATGTGGATTTCAACCCCCTCTAGAAAAGAAGAAGCTCCTGCTCCTCTTCACCCATGGAAAAATAGAAAATAATATGAAGGCAGCAAAATAAAATGTCACAAAAAGAAAAGGTAGAACTAAATCAAAGATTGATTAGATTAGCAAACAAACAATTTTATTAAAGGAGATGCCAAAAAAACAATAATACACCAATTGTTTTCAGTTTTTTATTTTGTAAATTTTGTATGTTTTTATAAAAAAAGATATCGTAATAAAATCAAGAAGAAAGCCTTAAAAAAAACAAGAAGAATACCTAATAAAAACCCTAAGTTTTCTTCTTGATTTTTTCAAAAAGGGTTTCCTTATTAAAATAATAAGACTTTCTTCTTGAAACAAAAAACCATAGAGATATCTTATACATTTTGTTCTATTTTATAAAGTATTATACACTGTTTTTTCTGGGTGCAGTACAAAGTAATGGGCTTGTTTATCCTTCGCTTAGATAGCAAACTTCTCCTCTATAATTTGAACCTTAAACCATTATAGTTTTGTGGTTTTCAGTTATGGAGCTGGACTTAATTACTAATTTTGAAATAATTTTTTAACTGAAGACACGATTACTTTTTTAAAGTACAGACACAATGAGGATACAAATATGTGAAAAAAAGATTGGCGTAGTATAGGGTGTTCTTTTAAATCAATGGTTTCATTTTCTTAACATTCTCTACAGATTTCGTTTCTGCTTAACGGGTTTAAAAATTTGTTAATCTAAACAAATAGTCAAGCACAATACAAAACAAATATGAGAAATATAAACAATGTTTTTATTCTTTAAAGACAGACCCCAAAAAGACGATGAAGTAACAACTTCTAGAGAACAACCGATGGACCGACTTTTATACAGACATTTTTTCTGACGCATCTAATTTTCGCAAACAGCCTCATAATCAATGATAGAAGAACATTGGGAACTTCAGATGCTGTTAAAGCATGTTTCACATTATAATACTGAGTATTAAGATTTTCATTGGATTTTGTAAGACAGAAATCAAATGAGAATTGTGTGATTGTCAAAAAATTTCACGTAACATAACATTTCGTTTTCACACTATCGCACTTCAAATAAAATACATTCAGCAATTTCTAGGCTGATGGCAATTTAAGGCAGGTGCAGGACAAAGAAAAAATATCATTGGCGGCGGCAAACTATCGGCTGCGACTAACTAAGCTTGGTTCTTTGCTTAAAAAAAAACACAAACCTGATAAAATAAAAAATGTTATCGTTTAGAAAATTTTTTAAAAATGGTTTGGTATTATGGGATGTCAAATTTCTTTCTGTATTATTTCACATTTTGATAACATACTGCTTTCACAATATCACACTTTCTAATTGGATTTAAGTATTTGACAAGTCTTAATACTCAGTATAATAGTGTGAAAATAGCTTACGGCGCTACAGTATAACAATTTAGAAGGTGTCCATAACATCCCTCCTGAATTATTACTGATTGATCCCATTATCAGTTCAAAACTAACCGCTAGTCGAGGGATTTTGATCCACTAGTCACCTGATGAATAATTAGTAGGCGTTATTGTGTAAATGTCTGTAATGACTGAAGAGGTACTACCTTCAGCAAGTATAAATAAACAATTGTCTGTGACGAATACAACAGATCTTTGGCACAAATATGATATCTAGAAAAAGGCTTTAGATGTTAAACTAACAAATAAATCACAAAATAAAATGTGGATCGGTCACACTATCCGTATATCCATAGATCCAACAGATTTGAAGGGAAAATCACATTTGTTTAACTTTTCAATACGAATATATTAATTTTTCTAGACTATAATTGCTAAATATCACATTTTAATAAATCTTTTTTTTAGTTAAAAAATCTTTGGCTGAAAAAAGGAAAATTAGAAGAGAGTGGCAAGCACACAGATCTCCTCAACTCAAATCTAGACTTAAAGATTGCACGAAACGGCTAAGACAGCTGCTAGAATATCGAAGAGTAGCATCTCTGAAAAATTACTTGGAAGACCTCGACGCAACTGCACAATCAGATTATTCATTATGGCGTGCATGTAGGAACCTTAAAAGACCGGTCGTACGTAAGCCTCCCTTGCGAACTTCTTGTGGATACTGGGCAAGGAATGATACCGAAAAAGGTAATTTATTTGTTGATCATTTGAAAAAGGTTTTCACTCCAAATATGTGTACTGATATAGTTGAGTTCCCACCAGTAGAGACTAGTGCCGAAGTACACCTAAGATTTGAATTTAGCGATATTGAAAGGGCAATAGCGGATTTAAACACCAAAAAAGCCCCTGGGGTTGATAAAACAAGTAACAAGATGTTAGATGAGTTGCCCCTTACGTCTTGAGTATTTTCCCACAGAGTGGAAAGTTTCTTTTATTACTGTGATTCCTAAACCAGGAAAAGACCACACAGAAGTAGAATCAGACAGACCTATAGGCCTTTTATCAAACATGTCAAAGTTGTTTGAGAGAATATTAATAACTAAGCTGAATCCAATTCTTAGCGCGAAAGGATGCATTCCGAACCATCAATTCGGCTTCAGAAAACAACATAGTACGATCCAACAAACACACAGATTAGTAAATGTAATTAAAACGACCTTTGCAGAAAAAAAAATACTGTTCTGCGCTCTTTATCAACGTTTCTCAAGCATTCGATAAGGTTTGGCACGAAGGCCTAATATTTAAGCTAAAGCTGAACTTGCCCGAAAACTTGTATAAGCTCTTAAAAGATTATTTAACGTATCGCAAGTTTTTACTAAAAGAAGGAGATTTCTTAAGCTCGCCTCAGCTTATTAAAGCCGGAGTTCCACAGGGTAGTATTTTGGGACCCATTTTATATTTGCTCTACACATCCGATATGCCAATTAGCACCCTAGTTCACACATCAACTTTTGCAGATGACACAGCTTTTTTAAGTATTCATGAAAGTGCCCAAGAAGCATCACAACTTTTACAAGACCACATACTCAATTTGGAAAAATGGCTAGAAAAATGGAGAATAAAAGTGAATGAACAAAAATGCACTCACATAACTTTCACACTGCGTAGGGACTCATGCCCTCCTATTCGCATAAATAACCAAATGATACCACAGCTTTCAGACGTTAAATACCTGGGTATACATCTTGACCGTCGCCTTACTTGGAAAAGCCACATTGATTTTAAGTTAACACAAATGAAACTAAAAGCAGTACAACTAAATTGGCTTATTTGCAGAAACTCCACCCTGAGCTTAGATTGTAAACTTCTACTGTACAAGTCGGTCCTCAAACCAATTTGGTGTTATGGGATTCAGTTATGGGGGACTGCCTCAGCTAGCAATGTAGAAAAAAATCAAAGGCGCCAGAATAAGATTTTACGTATTATTACATCTGCTCCCTGGTATATAAAAAATTCAAACATCCACAAAGTCCTAAACACGCCATCAGTTAAAGCGGAAATAGCGAAACATGCAGTCACATATCTAAAGAGGCTTGAAGCTCATCCAAACCCTTTGGCGCGTAACATGCTGAATGAACCTGGTTATATTGGACTAAAAAGAAGAGATACTGCTTTTCTTGGCCGTACATTAGAGGGATGACCCGCAAATGATTGCAAAATCCGTGAAACAAACATTATTTTTGTCTAGCACTGGCTGGACTTAAAAAGAATATTTTATTTTAGACTTAAGATACGAGTTAATATAAATTAATATTTACAGTTGCTAGATAGAATTATGTATTATAAAATCGCCAACTTATGCAAAACATCTTTTTCTAAAATTATAGTAACTTTTATTACTATTTTAATGAAAAGTTTAATGAAATTGTATGCTGATATAGATCTCTTAGCCTGTGCATACGACTTTTACTTGGCCGATTTATTTTAACTTGATTTTTATATATAGTAAAAAATATCAATAAGATAAGTTAATTTCCGTAAGAGTTCTTCGATGAAAATACTTTCGATTCACTTGTTGCAATCAATATTTCTTTAAATATTTAATTAGTAACATATGAATTATAAATGGATCTAAATTGTATACAACATTGCAAAAATATCAAGCCACGTAAAGAAGTCACCATCTTTTGATCCAGCACGTATATTGGCCCTGCATTCACCTTCAGCAATGCGAAATGGTAATGACAGCTATGTTGGCACGCTGATCTGAAAATCAGCATTTTGCTTAAAATAAAAATTTTGAAATTCAACCATATTTCAAATTTATCGAAAAATGTCATTTGTGATAAAACCAGTTTCCTTTTTTACCCCGTTAACCTTTTTATGAATGATGTGCATTTACATTTCCCTGAAATCTAGTATGTACTTACAAAATTAGATCTAGTACTTACAAGAGAAAAATGTTAGTAATGCAACTAAGATTTTCCCAAATGGTACTGAAAACTACTACGCTACACAAGAAAAAATATTTTTTTTTTGTAAATAAAACAAAGAAAGAAGTTGATATGGCCGCTATATCAAATAAAACAGGGAGATCCATTTCGAGGTTCCCTAATTTTATAAAGAAAAAACAGAGAAAATGTTGAATGGTTGTTATCATTTGAAAGAACATTATTTGGCATTTATTTTTTGAAGATTATGTCTATCAAATGTTGGCCGTTGCTACGTCACAGATGGTCCATCCGTTGAGTCCAATTTTCGATGACTCGTTCGAGCATTTCGACTGGTAACTGGCGAATGACACGCGTGATGCCTGAATGTCCGCTTAAACTTTAGACTTTACTTATCCCCACAGGAAAAAGTCTAACGGTATGATATTACACGATCTTGGTGTCCAATCGACCGGCCCAAACGTGAAATTATATGCTCACCGAAATGTTCTCTCAATAAATCCATTGATTGATGCTATGTGTGGGAAGTAGCGCCGTCTTGCTGAAACCAAATGTCGCCAAGATCACAAGCTTCAATTTCAGGCATCAAATAGTCGGTTATCATAGCACGATAACGGTCGCCGTTGACGGTTACGTTCGCGCCGGCATCATTTTTAAAGAAATATGGTCCGATCTTCTTGCAACTTTTCAAGAGCCCATAGAGCGAAGCGCTTCAGGCGTAAGTCTTTCCATTATGAAATGCCAAACAATTCTAAACAAAAATAACATGACAGCTAAACACGACTCACACGTGATCTGTCAAAACAAGGCTATTGAAAAAGTACCTCGAAATGGCTTACCCTTTATTATCTTATTTTCTTAACCGTATTGCAGACCTCTAAAATTTACAAAAGCCTACTATGACAAATATTACAAAATAAATTAAAAATTAAAGGGTGTCCCAATATACACATGTTCTTCACGTAATTTATGTTAATCGAGGTTTTTTCTCTTTCTTTTTCCTCTAATTCGTGTTATTATTTAAAATTTTGTTTGAAATTCAAAAAAGACCTTTATTTGATGCAGTACTATTTCCTTAATTTTAAAGTTAAATCTCAAACTTCGTAAAAATATGAAAAATTTTTAACTATTTTTTTAAATATATTGATGAAAGAAATAAAAAAAATAAAAACATGTTTTTCACGTATTTTGCCGTACCTTTATTTAAACTTTAAATAAAATTTTAAATTTTAAAGACACTTAAAATATACATAAAACTTCGATTATGAGGAATATGTTTTTTAGAGTAAAAATGTAACCCTACTGTTGCTACTATGTCTGTCAGCGTCTTATCTTAAAATTTTCACAGAAGGTGTATTACTATAACCTCTATATCAACAAATACTAAACATTAAAGGGTGTGTGGAACTACAATAGTCAGACACTTGAAATTTACACAGAGTACTACATAAAACTATGTTCACTATAGTAACAAGTATAAAAAATAAATAAACAAAATTAAAGGTTGTTCCAATAATAACGCGATTTTCACATATATAGCCTCATATTTGAACCTGTATAGGTAGAGTCTTAAAATTTTCACAGGAGATTCATTTTCATGGCCGTTATAACAACAATTATTAAAAATTATAGGTTGTTTTGATATTTTAATCCATTATAGCCAGTCACCTATAAGTTACAACCAGTTTATATATAATTAACCGATATAACAAGGAAACAATGAATTATATTTAAGTTAGAAATTTTATCAGAAAGAAATAACGTAGGCGAAGCCAGAGTTTATTATCAAACTTAATATGGGAGGTACCATGCCCACTGTCCCAATCTAGTCTCTATTTTGCTAGACTAAGCACATTACTCTGCGGATGACTTGTTCAAAGATTCAAGATTCTACTTGTTGTAGTTCTTCAAGTACACAATAATAATTTTTCACTTTCTTTTGGAGGTACCACGCCTACTGCCCCAATCCATTCTATGTTTTTCCAGAGTATACGCATTGATATGAGGGTTACTTATACCTACTTTCAAGACCATACCTATTATAGTATTATATGTATACGCTAATAATTTTTAACTTTGTATAAGAGGTACCATGTCCAGTATTCCAATTCCGGCAGTGTTTATCTTGTACGTTAATATGGGGGTTACTGGTGCTCAATTGCAAGGTGCTACCTAATTCAGTTTTCTAGATACAGTATAATAATTTTTCACTTTGTATGGGAAGTACCACGCCCACAATTCTAATCCAGTCTGTGTTTCTCTACACAATGTACATATCTTAATATGGTGGTACCACGATCACTGTCCCAATCCAGCCTATGTTTTTCTAGAGTTCGCATGGGTATGTGGGTTACTTTTACCTACTTTCAAGAGCATACCTATTATAGTACTCTATGTAAACGATAATAATTTTTCACTTTGTATGGGAGGTACCATGCCCACTATTGCAATTCATTATAGCTAAGTAGATAAATTACATTAATGGTTTGACTAAAATTGAACTGTAATGGATTTAAAAAGGAGTTGTATTTTAGTTTTTCAAAATATTAACTAAAATATTTCGAAATGAATGCAGTGCTCACAAAAATGACTATAACTCATGACCAATACACCTACAGAGACCGTTTATACATAAAAACCTTGGTATTGACGTCATCTTTTATATAAACTTTGCAGAAACAAAATCGGTTCACGCATTCCAGGGAACATCATTTACTAACACAATGGTATTTATTTTTAACCGACTTCAAAAAAAGAAGGAGGTTATCAATTCGTCTGAATGTTGCTTTTTAGGGTTCCGTATCCAAATGGTAAAAACGAAACCCTATTGTTTTCGCTACAATGTCTGTCCGTCTGTCAGCGCCTTTTATCTCTGGAACCGTAATAGGTAGGCTCCTGAAATTTTTACAGATGAAGTATAGCTGTTGCCGCTATAGCAACAAATTCTAAAACTTATAGAGTGTTCCAATAGAGAGGTGTTATTCACGAAAATATGTTTATCTGTAGGAGGGATACACTTGAAATTTACAAACAGTAATTAAAACTTAGTTCACTATATAAACAAGTATAAAAAAATAAAACTAAAAATTAAAGGGTGTTCCGATAGTGGTGTGATTTGCATGTATAAGTTTTTAACCATTATAGGTAGGCTCTTGAAATTTTCACAGAAGGTGTATAACTGTGGTCGCTATAGCAACAAATATCAACAAATTTATAGGGTGTTCCGATAGAGAGATGTTATTCACAAACATACACTAAAAATTTACAAACAGTAATTAAAACTTAGTTCGCTTTATAAACAAAACTAAAAAAATAAACCTAAAAATTAAAGGGTGTTCCGATAGTAGTGTGATTTGTATGTATATGGCATAGGTTTTGAACGATAATACTCTTGAAGTTTTTACAGTATGTCAATTACTATGGCCATTATAACAAATAGTGGGGTGTGCAGACAGTGACGTAATTTGCATGTACATTGTCTAATTTTCTAACCATAATAGATAGACTCTTGAAATTTTCACAAATGTTGTATTACTATGACCCCTATAAAAACAATAAAAATTTAAAGGGTTTTTCGACAGTGACGTGTTTGCATGTATAACGACATATTCTTTGAACCGTAATAGGTAGACTCTTACAATTTGTATAGAAGATGGGTTGTCATGGCCTTTATGACAATTACTAAAAATTAAAGGGTGTTGTGACAGTGACTTGTTTTTTACGTATAGCAACTTATTTTTTTAATAGTTATAGGTAGACTCTGGATATATTCATAGAAAGAGAATTGCCATGGCCACTATAATGATTTGTATGTAAATAGCCTTATTTTTTGAACCGTAATAGGTAGACTCTTGTTATGTTTATAGTAGATGTTGTACTTCGGCCGCTGTAACAATTACTAATATCTAAAGGGTGATCCATCAGTAACATGTTTTTCACGTATATTACCTTATTTTTTTAACCGCAATAAGTAAGCGCATGTACATTTTTATAGAAAGTGTATTACTATGGCCGATTACTAATATTAAAAGGGTGTTCCAACAGTGATGCAATTTTCGCGATTACGACTATAATTTTAAAATTAAAGGGTGACTCATGAGACATGAAAAAATTAAAAACTTGTATTTTTAAAGTTGTAATAAACATGGTACGGAGCCCTACGTGTGTGAGTTTAACTCGCACTTGAGTGTTTTATTTATGTTTGTGCCCGCAGAACTCAGCCATTTCTGAACCGATTTTATTTTATTTTTTAAAAACAATTAATTATTTTAAAAATTAAAGGGTGTGCCCATACAACATACATGTTTTTTTCGTGTATTAAGAACCCTAAAGGGCACCAATTTAAAGTTTAAAAAATTGCGTATCAGTATAGATCCCACCAAAAAAGAGGAATAAAAAAATAAACTTAGAATTTAAAGGGTGTCGCCATAGGTCACGTAATTTGACCTTTATCTTTTGAACCGTTAAAGTCAAAACCTTGAAAGTTTGACAGAATTTCGATTACTATGACCTTTATAATAAAAAGGATAAATATCCAAATTATAAATTAAAGGGTGCTCCAATAGTTCATTAAATTTAATGTGTATGCCCATACTTTTGAACAGTTGTACACCAACCGTTAAATTTACAAAGAACCTGTATTACTAAGTCCGTTATAACAAAAAGTATAAAATTTTAATTTGGAAATAAAAAGGTGTCCCAATAGTTAATGTAATTTTATGTATGTGGCCAAACTTTTGAAGTCAGCTATAACAAGTATATAATTTGAATTTAGAAATTAAAGGGCGTCTTATAGACAGACATTTGATATTTACGCAGAACGTATATTACTATGTCCGCTATAGTAAAAAGTATAACGTTGGAAATTAAAGGGTGTACCTAAAGTTAATGATGTTTGATCTATGTGACCTTATCTTTTGAACTCTTATAGAAAAACATTTGAAATTTTAACAAAGCGAATATCACTATGTCTACAATAAAAAGTACAAAAAACTTAAAAGGTGTCCTTATAGCTGACGTAATTTGACTTATATGGACTAGTCTTTTGAACCGTTATAGATAGAGACTTGATATTTATATAGTGAGTGTATTGCTATGTCCGCTATAAGAATTATAAAATTGGAAAGGAAAGGATGTCCCTATAGTTAATGAAATTTGATGTATGCCTTATCTTTTGATTCGTTTTAGATAGACAACTGAAATTTATACATAATGTGTATTACTATGGTCGCTATTACATAATTATAAAAATTTATAATTAAATGGTGTCCCCATAAAAGACGAATGTTGGTGAAAATAGCTTAACTTTTGAACAGTAATAAGGAGATGCTTGAATTTCACATAGTCTTTATCTAGTTGAAATCAGAGCTGTCCTCAAAAAAGCAGGATTTAAGGTAAAAAGTGTAGATAATCTTAAAAATCAAGAACGAGTCCCCCAACCACAATTTCGCGTTGAACTGGAACCTAGAGATATTAGATTAAAAAAGAACGAAACGCATCCTATTTACAATCTGAAATATCTGCTACACCGCAAAACAAGCGTAGGGGAACCGCATAACCAATTAGGACCCGTCCAGTGTTTAAATTGCCAAGAATATGGCTACATTGTTCCACCCAATGCAACAAACCAAAGGATGACTCGAAGGTTAAAAAATGTAGCAATTGCGGTGGAAATCACACTGCTAACTACAGTGGCTGTCCAGTTTTTTCTAAGGTAAGGAAGTCTACTCAGAAATTAAATTATCCTGCTAAGCAGCCACAATATCGCGCAAATGCTCATTACCCTCAGTTAGCACAACCAACAGCCTAACATGAGGTTATGTTAAAATCCAATCATATTTCATTACACATAGCGAAACCGACAACTAATGTAACTGCCAGAACCTAAAGAACACCAGAAGACGTGGACCAGAGTCTAATTGATTTTGCTCAAAACCTTAAATCAGCTGCCCAACATGCAATAGTAACTCGACAACTAGCTAGATACAATCAAATTTATTCTGTAGATGTCAAGCCGCTCCGACTGAAAAAAGAAAAATTCGAAGAGAGTGGCAATCACAGAGATCTCCTCAACTCAAATCTAGACGGAAAGATTGCACGAAACGGCTAGAGACCTACTAGAATCTCGAAGAGTAGCATCTCTGAGAAATTACCTGGAAGAACTGGACCCAACTCCCTTGCGAACTTCTTGTGGAGACGGGGCAAGAAATCATACCGAAGAAGGCAATTTATTTGGTGAACATTTGAAAAAGGTTTTCACTCCAAATATATGTACTGATATAGCTGAGTTGCCACCAGTAGAGACTAGTACGAACTACCACTAAGGTTTGAATTTCTATAACCGATTTAAACACCAAGAAAGCCCCTGCCGTTGATAAAACTAGTAACAAGATGTTATTTGAGTTGGCCCAATATCTCGCAAAATTATTCTTTTTGTGTTTAATGCCATCTTACGTCTTGAGTACTTTCCCACAGAGTGTAAGGTGTCCTTGATTACCATGATTCCTAAACCAGGAAAAGACCGCACAAAAATTTATTCATACAGACCTATAAGCCTTTTAGCTGATATGTCAAAGCTGTATGAGAGGATGGTAATAACTAAGCTGAATCTAATTCTTAACGCAAAAGGATGTAGTTATTCCGAACCATCAATTCGGCTTCAGAAAACAACATAGTACGATGCAACAAACACACAGAGTAGTAAATGTAATTAAAAAGAACTTTTAAGAAAAAAATACTTTTTATCGACGTTTCTCAAGCATTCGATAAAGTTTGGCAAGAAGGCCTAATATATAAGTTAAGCATCACTACATTTACAAGACCACACACGCAATTTGCGTAGGCACTCATGCTCTCCTACTCGCATAAATAACCAAATGATACCGCGGCGTTCAGACGTCAAATACCTGGGTATATCTTGACCGTCGCCTTACTTGGAAAAGTCACATAGGTTTCAAGTTAACACAAATGAAATTAAAAGCAGTACAACTAAATTGGCTTATTGGCAGAAACTCCACCCTGAGCTTAGATTGTAAACTTCTAGGGCCATATTCATAAAAAATATTTTTGGTTTATGAAACGTTTATTGAACAAATTTTGTATGAAAATTTGTTTCATAAACCTTTTATAAAACGAAAATATTTTTTATGAATTTGGCCCCTACTGTACAAGTCGATCCTCAAACCAATTTAGTGTTATGGCATTCAATTATGGGGCACTGCCGCAGCTAGCAATGTAGAAAAAATTCAAAGGCACCAAAATAAGATACTATGTATGATTACATTTGCTCCCTGGTATATAAAAAATTCGAATATCCACAAAGACAAACATGCCGTCCGCCAAGGCGGAAATAGGGAAACTTGCAGTAACATATCTAAAGAAGCTTGAATCTCATTCAAACCCTTTGGCGCGTAACATACTAAATGAACCTAGTTATATTTGACTAAAAAGGAGAGATACTGCTTTTCTTTGCCGTACATCAGAAGGATGACCCGCAAATGATTTTTGTCTAATATATAATTTTTAAGTCCAGCCAGTGCTAGACAAAGATATGAGTAATTATTGTTAGTTCAAATATATTGAAGATACAGTTAGGTGGGTGTTTTAGCACTGGTGCACGATTAGTTTTTAAAATATCTGCATATGAAACATTTTGAGCGGTTGGCTGGTGTAACTGCGAGTAATATCGTTTGTTTTATATTGTGCCTGCTTAAAGTGCTTTTATACGGCGTGTATTTGTCATATGACTTGTCACTTTTCCATGTGTAAATTCTATACACATCGTGTGAACGCTTTCAAACATAACATGTGTATTTTGCATGTGTACAATACATATGTATGACATTTTTCATTTAGAACGTGTTCTATTTTGATGTGACAAAGCATCTGACATCCTGTAATGCCAACTTGATATTTTACCATTTTAGGTTTTTTGTGGTACCAAAAGCACTAAAAGCGTGGCAAAAGCACCACTTTTGCATCAGCTGTGGTTGGCAATACAAAAATTATATATTATAGGTTATGTACGTTTGAAAGCAAAAATTATAAACCGTATGTTAAATGCCTATTTTGACAAACACATGAAATTATATATGGGTTGTCAAACTGACAAGTCATACGACAAACACACGTCGCACAGAGGAGTATTTGGCCTGAAAAGCTGGCCAAAATTATTAAACGTTTTTTTTTAATTAAAAGTTTCAGTTTTTTGATAGTTTTAGGTGTATTACGATATAAAAAGTCTAGTGGCAGATTTTGAAAAAATTACACTGCGCAACAAAAAAAATTTTCTCTACCCTAGAAATAAAAGTATGTCGACTATATGGATTTTGATGCCCTTAATTAAAATCTGTTTTCCGTTTTTCTCTAGTACGTAAGGATTTTCTTTTAAAGGCGTGGCATACTTCACCCCCTAAATCGTTGGTTGCCTTATATATTTTGCCATAACTTGAAAACGTGTTCGCAGATTTTAATAGCAGGAGGATCAGAAGATGCACCGGAAAATTCTGCTTAAACTAACCCTACAAATTTATTTTATATCTATTACTATTTTGGAGTTATTAAAAATTTAATGGAAAAAAAATTTACATGCAAAATGCGTAAAATTTTTTGTTTTCAAAATGCAATAAAAAAATTTAAGAACCAAAAAGTTAAAATTTTAAAGATTTTTCTAAAAGCCACATTCCTAAGGAATAAAAGACGGTATAAATCACAAAACTCAATTACCAAATGTTGATTTTAAAGGTTTAAACTCATTCTTGACAGACTGTATGTACATACATACATATGATTTACAGTCTAATTAAAAAAATTTTTTGAAAATTGTAAAGCTCTTATAAAACAGTATTTTTTTATGAAAAAAGGCTTTATTATATTCATTTTATATTATTTAATACTCCTCTTTTCATTGTGCCGAAAGCCAATATCTTTTGAAACAATTTTTGAAATTTTTCAAACACTGCTTCAGTGCTAATATGTCCCCATCCCCTTGACATTTTGAAATTTCGCTCAATTTTCTGACCAAAAAATCCAATTTCCCGTCAATGGTTCCAGCATTAGATTTTTTCACTATTTGGAATAGCTGTAATCTTGTGTAAACTTGTTCCATGTTGACTATCGAAGTTACAAAACGGTTTTGATAAAAATTGTGTGCAATAACCCTTTATAAGTATTTTCAAGCGCATGCTTTTATGCCTTAATTGGATGGTAGCCTGATACCTGGGTGCCTATGTATTTTTTATGTACCTGTATTTATTTTTTGTAAACTAATTTTTGTCATTAATGTTTTTAATAATTATTCTATTAGGTACGTACGTTCATATATTTATTTTTTTAACAAATAATGTTTTGTAGAACAGGTATATAAAAATATCTTTTATGGGGATGTGTGGGACATTCACTTAAAACTATTATGGATAATTAAGAATTTTTGCAATTTATAATTACATATAGACAGGTATTAATATTGTGAAGTGTTAAAAGTGATGTGAATAGGAGTTGAAATCAATAATTCAAAATACATAAAAGTTTATGACGATATAAATGTATAAGAAAAAGTGCCCAATGAGCAAAAAATAGAAGAAATGTGAAAATTAAAAAAAATCGTCAAAAATAATGGCGCAAACTTACGCACATTTTTTTTGTTTCTAAAATTAGAGATTCCAAATTTTATTATCGTAACAATGCTAACCTCACTTTTAAAAATCTCTTCTTTTCCTTTTTTTGCAAAATATATATATATGTATATATATATATATATATATATATATATATATATATATATATATATATATATATAT